>OW121770.1:21488158-22744011 GCA_933228765.1 Miltochrista miniata | reverse complement strand
CCACAGTCATAAGACCACAGGTAACGTATGGCGCAATAGTTTGGTGGCCCAGGGCCGAACTAGCTTCAGCCATAGATAAAATGCAGCAGTTCCAGAGAGCGGCGTGTTGCGCCATCACGGGATGCTTTCGCAACACACCCACAGCAGCGATGGAGGCAATGCTCTGCTTACCGCCTCTGGACCTGTTCGTTCACCAGGAAGCGGCCGCCGCGGCGGCACGACTTCAGGCGTCAAAACAATGGACGCGCTCAAGGGTAGGTCATAGGCGCATACTAGAGGACGCAATAGAGTATGAACCTCTCGTGGAAGCCCCTAACGACAGGATACCGAAAACATACGTGTTTGACCGTAAGTACAATATATCGCTGGCAGAGTCCGCCAAGGACCACTCCGGTATAAGAGAACTCAGAGTGTACACGGATGGATCCAAAACAGACCACGGATCAGGAGCAGGCACCTACTCCCCGGAGCTCAACATACACTCATCAATACCTTTAGGGTCTCATTCGTCAATCTTCCAATGTGAGTGCATAGGTTTAATTAACGCCGCCAATGCAATCGACTCCAGGAAAATTGAGCACAACCACATCAGGCTCCTCTCCGATAGCGCAGCAGTGCTAAAAGCTCTGAAGAGCACCACAATCGACTCTGGGCTGGTGCTTCAATGCCACCAATGCCAAAGCTGGCCCTAACACGCAAGGTAAGCCTTCAGTGGATAAAAGGTCACAGCGGATCGAGCGGCAATGATGCAGCTGACGAACTGGCCAGATTGGGTTCCAGCACCACACCGGTGGGACCAAGCCCGATTATACCAATACCATTCTACCAGGTAAGGGCATGGCTGAGACAACGCACGAAAGAGCGGCATGAAAAGAGATGGGCACAAACAGTAAGTTGCAGGCAATCAAGGGAAGCTCTACCGAGACCCAGGCCAAAACTAGCTAGAACGTTGCTACATCTGAATGAAGGTGATCTACGAACCATGGTAGGCACAATAACGGGTCATTGCACAGTAAATAAGCACTTGAATGTCTTAGGTATCACGGACAGCACGCTGTGCAGAGCGTGCCTGTTAAAAGAAGAAACCATAGCTCACGCAATCTTGGAGTGCGAGAGCCTGGTTACATACAGAGTCAACATACTTGGCAGCCCCACAACACTCCGGGAGGCGTGTGAGGACCCGAAGAGGATCCTGCGCTTCTGGTCGGAGCTGGGTTGGCTGGAGTGACAGCCAACACTCACGTACAATGGGTCCACTGGCGGACCTAAGTGCGGAAAATGGGAGCCCAAGAAGAAGAAGAAGACTGATGTATATCAGTCGTCTAGATCCCATAGCACATGCTTATAGCTTAGTTTGGGCTAGATGATGTTGTGTGAGAATGTCCAACAATATTATATTTATTTATTTCATTCAGATGTAAAAAGAAGGATAGTTCATGGATCTGTTTTGCTAATTTTGATGGGGACGTGTCCTTAGCTAACGTAGTTCCTAGGTGGCGGCGCCATATAGCGTTTCCTTTCTGGCTCTCGTTGTTTTTTTTGCGATGGGGACAGGAACGCTCCGTGTTCTCCTGTTTCTCCTTTAAAATGAATAAGAGATACCTAGATGACTGCTGCACTGTGACTGCGACGCAAAAAGGTTGTCTTCAGAAAGGCGATAAGAACTATCCTTCTAAATACATTTAAATTTATTGCCCATACGCTTGATGAGGTACAGAAATGTTCGCAAACTAAAACGAAACGTGAGTAGCAGCTGCTGCCTAGGTTTTGTTGAAGAATAAGTTACCTTTGGACCCTACTCTCTTGAATCAAACGAAATAATGGAACGACATCTAAAATTTAAATACATGATATATTATGTAATTTCCCAAGAGATATCGATTATCTATACTTATAATAAAATGATACAAAAGTCAAAACTGTACATTGGAAATTTAAAACAAATACTTGCTGGGTGTTCAAAATAAGATACCGAAGCCGAAAATATAGTAAGAAAATTTTTGACTGTTTGTCGGTTTGTCTGTTTGCTTTGCCTTGTCCGGAAGGATCTCGAGAAGTACTCAATAGATTTGATTCAAATTTTGCACACTTACTAGGGGTAGGGTCTTTAAATAGGCTAGATATTATCACGGTAGATATCCTAGGGGCTAAGCAGAGAGCAATCAAATTGGCATTTTATATTTTCACGAGTACGAAGTCGCGGCAAACATCTAGTTATTCAATAAAAATTATAATATGAGATTTTCAGCATTGGTATCAAAACCTACGCTTGAGAAAATCGGTCTTATCTTCTTTGCCATAAGAATCAATATAAACATATACCGGGCAGGTAAAATATGGAAATGAAGCTGAATATTATGCTCCAGTAGGTATCGTGAAATCTGAAATTCATCTCTGTTTTTTCGGGGCGTTCCTACGGGTCGCACATGCGCAATAGTTCTGCCGGCGAGCGGCGTAGAATGTAAGAAATCGATTTTGATTCTATTCTTATAAAATAGGCCGCGTTTACTCATAAAATGATGGCGAAGAAGTAACCGGTGAGTTGATCATTGTATTTTTATTTATTAATGTCTAGAATATGTTTAAAAATATGTATTTTAAATGATACTTCTATGGTTGAGCTTGTTTTTTAAGAATTTACTAACATATTCCTGGCCATCTGTCTCTCAGTAGGTAGGTAAGTAGGTACATTATATTCAGTATATTTTTTCTGTAGATACTGGCAAGATATCTGCTACCTACTAATATGCATTTTTATACCAAAAATAAAGTACCCAATACATTATTCACGACATCTCAAATGTACCTTTACACTTAAGCAGTTTTCAAGCAGCACCTACCTTGATATAGGTAGGTACTTATAAAATGTATTAGTGTTTCTAGGTATGTAAATGTGAAATTCGATAAAAAGCTTTTATTAAATGACAAAAAATCAATTAAACTGTCATGGCCGTGTACAGATTAATATTATTAATGTCAATTTATTTCATGTTAATTTAAATTTCTCTCTATTATTTCTATTGTGCACTGTTTTTTTATGTGTCAGATTATACGAGTATACCTAAATACTATTTATTTATTTATTTTCACGTCCCAGTTCGGCACTTGTTGAATTTTCGGATGCGGTTTTACAGTGACTTCAAAAGAAGAATAATAATTGTAACGGATCCCTAAAAAGGACTGTACATGACCTTCTACACTATTTTTCGATTGTTTTTAGGGTTCGGAACGGTATTGAAAGGGTAAAAACGAGACCTATAAATATGTACCTATTTAGAAATATATACCTACCTAAGTATAATGTCTATCAGTCGTCTAGATTCTATAGCACAAGCTTTATAGCTTAGTTTGGGCTAGATGATGTTGTGTGAGAATGTCCAACAATATTTAAAAAACAAAAAAAAAACTTCGATGTCCTTCTGTCTGTTTGTCACGACACTGTATCTTGGAAACCGTGATAACTAAAGAGCTGAAATTTTTACAGACGATGTATTTCTGCCACTGTAACAACAAATACAATAATTAGAAAAAACCTACCTACAAGACCTACTTACGTACTCTTAGAAAAAAAAAATTGAGTATGGGTGTCCCATACAACTAACGTAATTTTTATGCCATTTTTTTGTACGGAACCCACAGCGCGAAACCAAGTCGCACTTGATTGAATTTTTGTATTTGTTAAGATAATTTTGAACAGTGTCTATTGATGATGCTGACTGTACAATACCTACTTGCCGTACGGTGGAACGTAAGCTTTTCTGCCACCTTTGTAGTATAAAAAAAATCCAATACCAAGTGGTATAGTAGCCAGTAAGTTAGCCAAAGATAAAGTAGGTTACCCTCCCCACCCTCCCCACATCCGGTTGTTTTTCAGTTCCAAACTGAAATCAATGTATTCATGAATCATGATGTTTATGCATCAGTAACGGATGACGTCTTCCAAATTTATTCATGCTACCGATTTTCCAAAGATTCCTTTGTTATTTTGAATCTGGGTCCTACATAGTAACATCACACCTATTATTACTGAAGAGGTGGATAGAGGCATTACACGACGATCCAAATAGGGGTTGATTGATACAGTTAGGTGTTAAACTGTATATAATACCTACCTACCTACAGCATACGGCCCAACAACCCACCTGATCAATTTTTTTTACGTGGATGCTTACCGACTAAAAAACCACACGTATCCCGCCCTCCCGCCTAACAGCCTACGGTTGGGAGACCCGGGTAAGCCCTCGGAAGGATATCCCGAGCAGAGATTGCGTTTCTGACAGTCGTGAAGTCGTGATCGATTGGACGATGTAACGTGAACCATAATTATGTCCTGAGCGGCCGAACATTAACAAGATGGCTGCCACCAAATAATGGCAATTTACTTACTACTTATGTACATCTTTTATGATACTTACACATACTTACCTATACTTAGATACGTTTTGGGAGTCCTGGGTTATCCTTATCCCAGAGCTGACCCGGGGCTCCCAACCGTAGGCTGTTAGGCAGGATGCGTGAGGTTTTTTAGTCGGTAGGAGTCCGACATAGCGTTCATGTAGGATTTTCCCTCACGTTAAAAAAAGCCTATAGATAGGTGTATCTTCATAAGTTTACTTTGATCACAGATTATATAATATATTCTATACGTTGATGGTATTTCCACGATACGGTAACCTGGATCTTGCTGCTTCATCATCAAGTAATCTCAATGAAAACATTGCCTTTTGTTTGTTTGTTTTTTACTCCAGCGACCCTAAGGGGTCTCCAGTTCAGCTTATGGGAGGTCAGGTACATAGACATACAATATGGTCAGACCTTTATCCTCGAAGGGGTAGGCAGAGGCATGTTAAATGCCCACTTTGACCTTTTTAGAACTTGTTCCGCATTGAGCACACCTCTGGGCGGGGGCACCTGAATATCAGCTTTGTCCATTTGAATCGGTGCAAAGGCGAGCTGTGAAAGCTGGGAACGATCCTATACTTACAAACGGTGTGGAACCTCTTCGCCACAGGAGACTCTTAGCCTCCATAAGCGTTAAGATAATATTTTTGAAAAGCAATTAGTATGTTAACTGATCATAAAGTTTGAATATGGAAAAAGAATTGGTTTCGAGCAGGATTCGAACCTGTCGCCCCAAGACGTATACAGGGTGGATTTGGTTGGTTCCGAGTCGGTTTCGGTGACCTGTGGTTAAGGCGTCTGCACGGTATGCAAGAAGAGGCAGGTTCGAATTCTGCTAGAAACTGCTTTTACCATATTTAAACTCCATAAGCGTGTTCTACCGCCTGTACAATTGTATGTGCTCTGAGGAATTGTTTGATATGATGCCCAAGGCTACGTTCTATCATTGCACAGCTGCTCGCTACAGACAGGGAGTTCATCCTTACACTTTACGTCCGGAGCGTTCGAGCACGGTTAGATCCGATAGGGGCTTTCTTCCGCGCACGCTTAGTTTGTGGATCTCCCTGCCTCGGTTTTCACAAACGCCTGCAGTATGGGGTTCTTCAAGGGTCTTAGAAGGTTTATACAGGGTCGGCAGCGCGAGTGTGGCGCTTCAGGTGTTGCGAACTTTTATAAGCTGCGGTGACCCCCAGTCCTTCTAGTGAGCCGTATGCTTGTCTAAAAAAAATGAGGTCAGGTATACTAAGCCTTATTTACTGTTTTAGCAGCTGCCACCACCTGCGATGCTACTCCTGTGCACACTTCTGTTAGCGACTGCAGTGACCGCACACACTCACGATGCAGTCGAAACAGAAATGTTTGCGATACCCATCAGCCCTAATCTCTTTAACTGGACGTACCAAGGTCAGTAACTATTCTACAATGCTTTAATAACTAGGTTTTTTTGACGGCTTTTCATATATATGGTCACGCCTTCATCCCCGAAGAGGTAGGCAGAGGCATGTTATATGCCCACATTTCACTTTTTTTTAAAATTTGTCCCACGTAATAGGTGGTGAGACTGGTGAGCCGTATTGCTTCAGTTGCCAATAAACATTATTAAAAGCCGTATTGCTTTGACGGCTTTACTTGTCAAATATCTTGAAATATCTCTAGGTACGTAGGTGCTAATATTATGTAGAGGAAAACCTTGTTTATAATGAACAACCTACCTGACCCTCGCAATTTCGTTTGCGTCTCATAAGAAAGAAAGAGAGAGAGAAGATAGTTCCCGTCGCATTTACTCCCGCCGTGGTTATTCCCGTAAACCCTTCGCGTCGCTTTTAAGAAGGTCATTGTGAGCGAACCTTAAAAGATGAACCTATGCTATTCCGGATTTTTTTTGAACTAAATTATGAGGATCAAATCTGTAATACACAATTTTTACGTACCTTTAACCATTAACGCAGCGTAAGCAACGGAAGCTCTCAAAAGAAATAAATTTCCCGTCTTTAACACATTTTTCATTGCTGCTCGCCTCCTATTCATCTTAACGTGATGTTATATAGCCTATGTCCATCCTCAAAAAATGGACTATCAAACTGTAAAATAATTTATGAAATCCAACCAGTTGTCTTGGAGATCCTAGCGTTCAAACAAAAAACAAACAAACAAACAATCTCTTCGGCTTTTTATTAGTATGGATATGGATAGGCTCTGAAACTAGATACTGAACCGATTTTGAAAATGCTTCAAACTACGATGCTAACCCATCAACATGCGCAGCACTGAAAAACGGGAATGTTTTTCCTTTTGAGTGATGTACACGCGACGGTAAACATGCTGACTCAAACGAAGTTGCGCAGGTTAGCTTGGAATATATTAAAACAGGTACCTACCTATCTCATTATGTGCTACCCTGGTAGGTACCTGTGTACTGCTCCTAGGGACATCCTTCCGAGGGCTTGCCCGGGGCTCCCAACCGTAGGTCATGTATTTGTGCGTTAACCCTCTTGAGTGCTGTATACGCGACAGGAAACATGCTGACGCAAACGAGGTTGCGCAGGTTAGCTTGGAATATATTAAAACAGGTACCTACCTATCTCATTATGCGCTACCTTTGTAGGTAGGTACCTACCTACTGCTCCTGGGGACATCCTTCCGAGGGCTTGCCCGGGGCTCCCAACCGTAGGTAGTAGGTAGGTAGGGAATGTGTGGGTTTTAGTCGCTAAGAGTCCGGCATAACATCCATGACGGATTTTCCAACACGTTAAAAAATACCCTGGACTATTAATGGGTACTTGAAATATCAATAGATACTTCAGTACAAAAAAGAACGATTAAAAAAAATCACGTCACGCTTTGCGCTCCACATCGATGCCCCTGCGGTTTTAACGTTGACACTTTGGGGCATCACATCATGGTCTTTCATGTTTAAAGAGCGCAGGCCGCTTCTCACGCCACGCTGCGCTGAACAACGCCCGATTGGGCAGATTGTTGATACTAAACGCTTTAAAAAAAACCCTTTCACACAGATTATGCAATAAATGTCTTTGTCTTTGAACGACATCATTCGCCGTGCTCTTGCCACCGCCAATGTGCCTGCGTTCCTAGAGCCAAACGGAGTTTTCAGGGACGATGGCAAGAGACCGGGTGGTATAACTTTAATACCGTGGGAGATGGGTTTGGTCGTGGTCTGGGATGCAACTGGTGTTGACACTCTAGCCCCGTCCCATCTTCCTAAAACAAAATTAAAAGCCAGTGCAGCAGCGGAAGCGGCTGAAAATCACTACATAGTATAAAACAAAGTCGCCTTTTCTGTCCCTATGTCCCTTTGTATGTTTAAATCTTCAAAACTACGCAACGGATTTTGATGCGGTATTTTTTAATGGATAGAGTGATTAAAGAGGAAGGTTTATATGTATAATAACATCCATTAAATAGTGGAGAAATATTGATATTTTTGAGGTTTCTAATGTGATGTCGTAAATAATTAAATTTTTTCCACTTACATTGCAAACGCAGGCTGAATCCTACGAGGTTTATCAAAGTAATGTACTAAGTATTGTACACATTGTAAAGGTCTACAGAAAACTCCGCGATGGCATATCTCCATCTCTTATGGATATCCCACAATAACATTTTTAACTCATTTACTTTTTACGACAAATAATGGCTTATTTTCGAAGCGGTTTTAACCAATACATCATTAATCCTTATCCAATTAAATACCTTAAATACATTGTTTATTTAATATAGATCTATATGGCCTTTTACAGCATATGATTTAAATGAATATTTTCTAAGATATTACAGATATAAAATTGCGGGACGTAGCGTTTGCGGCCGTACCGCACACTGGTCCGAATTTTAAAATAGGTGGACATACGATCTAAGATGTCAAATTTGTTTTGGATAGAAAATATAGTGCTAATTAACATTTAGTACTACAACTTTTGCATAAAATTACTCATTCATGCCTAAAAAAATAATGAAAATAAAAAATGTATGGGGGAAAATTTATTTGGTTCAATTTCTCAGTTCAGTATCAAAGTATAAAGGTCTCACCTTATATTTTGATAAGCAACTATGGTCTTTAATACGACAACATAAAAATTTTCCGCGTATCGCAGGGATACGCGGAAAATTTGGGTTTGGGATCCACAATGCTTTAAAGTTCACAGTTTTTCAGTACTTAGTGTATTCAGTATCAGCATTGCACCCGGGCGAAGCCGGGGCGGGTTGCTAGTATTAAATATAAGGGTCTCGACTCATCGTATCGTTTTTGTCCAGTCGGTGTCGAGACCCTAGGTCCATGGGGTCCCAATGCGCAAAAATTTTTCAAGAATTTGAAAAAGCGCCTTGTGGAGTCAACTGGTGACCCAAGGGCTGGCAGTTTTCTCGCTCAACGAATAGGTATTGCTATTCAAAGGGGGAATGCTGCTAGTCTTTTGGGCACAATGCCACGGGGGCCTTATTTAGGTTTAGTTTAGATAGTAATAATGTAAATATAGATATTATGTAATAATTATGTCTCTCTGTAATTTTTAACAATAAATGTATATTTTCTTCCTTAGTTTTATTATTATTATACTTTTCTTTTATTAGGTAATAACAACTGGACTGGTATTGTTAAAAAGTGAAAAAAAACATCAATATTTATTTATTGCGCTTTTTAGCAATACATCATCACTCATTTTTCTTCTGTGAGGTCTCTTAATCATTCGACCGTTTTTTTAACGTGAGGGAAACGCCATCATAGATGCTATGCCGGACTCCTACCGACTAAAAAACCTAACGTAACGCCCAACAGTCTATGGCTGTGTAGTTCGGATGCTATCCCGCGTCTTTGGTGGGTT
The DNA here is from genome assembly GCA_933228765.1 of Miltochrista miniata. NCBI lineage: Eukaryota > Metazoa > Arthropoda > Insecta > Lepidoptera > Erebidae > Miltochrista > Miltochrista miniata. The sequence continues at coordinate 22,734,772 of OW121770.1, read as the reverse complement.
TCGGGTGTGATCCCGCTTTTAGGGGGGCGTGCGTGAATTTCTCACGTCACGCTGCCGTCATGGGCCTGCTTCTGTAAGGACGGTGAGCAGCCCTCTCACCGTCCTCAGGCCCCCGGTCATGGAGGCCGACAGTCTTCTGCGAAGACACGTTGGCGGCGCCCAAGCCGCCGCCGACTTGACTGCGGAACTCGGGTGGGAAAGTTCTCTCGCGTTCCCGCCCCGCCGCGCCGGCGCCGCCTCTTTCACGAGCATGACCTGCTCGCAGAAAGAGGCGGCGCGGCGCAGTCCCACTTACTCCCGCTGGAGATCATGGTAAGCACCATGGTCTCGAGCGAGAGAGTAATCATCCCACCGTACGAACAATTTCGTTCTGGTGATGTTGGCTGAACTTAATCACAAAGTATTTTGCATTTTGAAATGAATGTTAAAAATGCAAAATACATCTCGAAAGGTATTTCAAATAAAATACAAAATGCTTTTTAATAAAAGGCATTTAAATTCAAAATACAAAATAGGTATTTTGCATTTTGTATTTGCATTTTAAATAGAAGTATTTCAAATAAATCATATCTCTGGTAATAATGTAAATATATAGATATGTAATAGTCATATTTCTTTGTAATTTTTAACAATATCTAAATCATAGTAGAATTAAACTCTGTCTAAATGTCTTCTAATGGCGGCTGTACACACTCGTCGAGACACCCCGAGATAGGCCGAGTGCGAGTGTGTACAGGGCGCACTCGTCTCGTCTCGCTCTTGTCTCGCTCTCTCGTTCTCGTCTCGTTCGCTCTCGGTGGCGTGTCGGTTTTTGTGCCCGAGTCAAAGGGTCTCGTTCTAGGGCTATCAGATAGAAGCCGTTTTATGGAATTCGAAGGATGTGAAACACAAGGATAAGCAATGTGTTAATGATGCTTGGGTGCGAATTCTTGCCTCTATTCAGTCTGGAGCTGCAGCGGAATCAGTTTATTATCGTTTTTAAATATTATGAACATTTTATTATAATAATAGCTTACTATAGAAAAACAAACAGCAGCAGCAATTTCAACGTCCATTGTCGCGGGAGTCCTATGAGACTCTGTGCTTACGAGTGTGTACAGGCCTGCTCTCGTCGAGAGCCTTCTCGGCCGAGACTCTCGGCGAGAGGCTCTCGACGAGTGTGTACAGCCGCCATAAAGAATTAATAAGTAAGTACCTACGTACCTACGTAGGTACTTGTGTAGGAACAACACGAATTCAAATTATGTAAATGAGGTTCTTTAGACTATCTTCACTGAACTTAAGTAGGTATCCACCTAGGTAGGTACTTATTTTCCTTTCGATTTCAAAGCGAAATTATTCGAACGGAAATTTAAAAGCAAAGGCCTCATTATTTTTTTATCAAAGCGCTTTATTATTTATGTAAGTAGGAATTTGGCTTTCAAAGTAAGTGCCTTTTATTCGATAAGTATGTATGTAGAACTTCTTTTGTTGAAAACGTAAGTAATCATATTCTCTTTGTAGTACGTACATAAAGCTTCTTTATAAATATCTAATGATATTCGATTGAGAATAAATATTAGGTAATGCATTCGTAGACCCGTTAAAGCTTCGGTGACAGTTTACAAGGGGAAAGATTTGATACATACATACATGCATACATAAATAAATATATAATAAATATAAATATAAATATTCACGGACATCTCACACAACGCTATCTGATCCCAAAGTAAGCTAGGAATAACCTGCTTGTGTTAAGGGTGTCAGACCACGGATATTAATACTTATATACTTTTAAATACATACATATTATACATAGAAACACCCAGACTCTTGAGACAAACATTTATGGGTCACACAAATATTTGTCTCCGGTGGGAATCGAACCCACGACCTCCAGCACCGCAGGCGGTATCACTACCGACCGCGCCACAGAGGCAGTCAAAATACATACATACATACATACATACATACATAGTTTCGTAGTAGTTTCTTGCCAGTTCTTCTCAAGCGGGCCGCGTTCCGAACTGGTGGTACTATTTGCATTGTATTCATTGACGTGTCGCAAGTCGCAAGTGCCTATGTATTAGGATTATGCGAAATAAAAAAAAAAAAAAAAAAAAAAACATACATACATACATATGATCAAGCCTTTATCCCCGAAGGGGTAGGCAGAGACATACTATTATATGCCCACATTTCACCTTTCAAGAATTTGTCTCATGTAATAGGAGGTGAGCCGTATTGCCATGTTGAGATGGACAGGCGCAGGTTGTGACTGCCTGCTGTTGAAATTTTTCAAGCCGCCTAAAAAGGCCTTCAACTTGGCTTAACGACTGCCATTTTACTGGAAACCGGGGCCAACGGCTTAACGTGCCTTTCGAAGCACGGAAACGCTCAAATAAATGTCACAAAGTGGTCACATGGATGGTCACCCATCCAAATACTGGCCACAGTGAAAATTGCTTACTGCAGTGATGTACCTAGTCACGCCTTTATCCCGGACTTTATGCGTATAATACCCCTCTGCCTACCCGAGGCAGAGGGGTACTATACGCCCACATTGACCTAATGGTTTTATGTCCTATGTAGGTAATAGGTGGTGAGCTTAGAGTATAAATAAGGTGGTGAGCCTATTGCCGTTTCAACCTTATACTTACTATATGAATATAAAGGACAGATTAGATTTTTTTGTATGCATTAAATGGACTCCGAAATTACGAAACCTTTTGAAAAACTCTAAAGATTGACAGGTTATCGTAATTCACGCTGCTAAGAAACATCTTTTTAACCGACTGCAAAAAAGAAGGTGGTTTTACTCAATTCGACCATATAAAAATGTCGCCTGAATTATGAAGTTACTTTTTGTCGTTAAATAACTTGCTATTCTATGACATCAGGCGCAGTGGAACATAACAAAGAGGAACATAGGCGCTTAGGTAAAGCATGACGTTTGCAGGATAAGCACCCATAGATTTTTTTTACGCATTATTTTTATAAACTTGGCTGTGAATGTTGGTTATATACTTCAACTGTCTGGTGTTTTTAATTTCATAATTACAAAAAGAACTCCTGGTTCTTTGCTTTGGTGGAGAGAAAACCGAAAAACTGGCATGGAACTTTGTGTTTTGCTCCATGAAATATTGATTGCGAAAATGTTTTTTTTTTAACCGAGTTTAGTGTGAGTTGCAGACATTGCACTTTTGTGTGTTGAGTTTTTTGAGACACCTTGTTACCAAATCAGTTTGAAAATTAGTTATTACGAGTCAGTAGATACCCGCAAACTCTTAGGATAAAAGTGCATCTGTCCTATACTGACAGATCCTATACTGACAGGTGGTGTGGAACCTCTTCGCGACAGGAGAGACTTTGCCTCCTTATGCGTGTTCTACTGCCTGTACAATGGTATGTGGTCTGAGGAATTGTTTGACATGATGCCCACGGCTACGTTCTATAATCGCACCGCTCGCCATAGACAAGGATTTCATCCTTACACCCTACGTCCGGAGCGTTCGAGCACGGTTAGATCCGATAGGGATTTTCTTCCGCGAACGCTTAGGTTGTGGAATGATCTTCCTGCCTCGGTTTTCCCAAACGCCTACAGTATGGGGTTCTTCAAAAGGGGTCTAAGAAGGTTTTTACAGGGTCGGCAGCGCGAGTCCTCTGGTGTTGCAAACGTTCATAGGCTGCGGTGACCACCAGGCCTTCTGGTGGGCCGTATGCTTGTCTGCCACCTTAGTGGTATAAAAAAAATCTCTGCGATGAAAAATTAAAAATTTTGCGCTGCTCACAGTCGAGTCAACTCAGTGTAACCACAGAGCGGAAACTCCATACTTAGATACAAATGATTTTTTTTTCAATTCTGTCACCTACACTAAACAAGAAAGCCGTGAGATCGTTCTCACCAGACTGCCCCTCTCTAACACATTTATTGTGAAAGTGAAAGTTCAATCCGTCTTTTCTTTCGTCTTTTTTGTTTTATTTCAAACTTTGAACAGATGATCCACGTGACCTAGCGACGTAGTTTAATGCAACAGAGTCACAGACTACAGACAAAGTCTCGCCATAAGCCCCTCTGCACTCTATTTTATAGAGGGGCTAAAACACGTTATGTTTGTACAGAGCTTGAATGTGAACGTTCCCTCAAAATACCCTCCAACTTTATGACAGCTGTGGCGGGGGCGAGGAAGCTTGCTCAGGGGGGGCAGGGGGTTGCCTGTCTGTATGTATCTATTGTACTATCTTTGGTGTAAGCGGGCACTATTCCGTTTTCATTATTTAGGTCCGCTCAGCTAGAGGTGTAAAGCTTCACTAGATTTACTTCATGGTAGGATATGGTTAGGGCTGCAATGGCTGACTTTGTGGCATTCCTTTTTTTTTTTTTATTTATTTATTTATGTACACACAACAAACATAAGAACCACGACATAAAGAAAGATAGGTACAATGGTACTGCTTATTTCTATAAGAAATATCTCCCAGCAGACCAGCGAAAGGAGAACATGAAGAATGAAAAAGAAATTTTAAAAGTGTGTAAGGAATGTGTTAGAACTAAATTAATATACATACAAAATTACTAAATGAATATATAATCTATTAATTATTGATAGGTATAAATATGTACGTAAATATATATATAAGGTATAAATTATTTACTTACTTACATATACTTAATAAATACATAAATAGGTTTATAGTGTAGATATATAATATTCACGGACTTTCCTTTTGAATGTAGAGAAAGTTTAGCTGTCTCTGATGTTAGGGGGTAGTGAATTCCACAATCTGACCGCATGCACACTGAAGGAATAAGTAAAGAAATCAGTTTTGTGACGAGGGGTTTTGAGAAGTAGGTTTTGAGGTTAGACCTGCAGGGAGCGTCAAGAGAGCGAACAAATGAGAACCGCTCCCTCAGATAGGAAGGAGAAGATAGATTGTAAAGGATATTGAAAAGTAGATTAAGAATTCGAGTGTTCCTGTTAAGACGGATAGGGAGCCACTTGAGTTCTTTGCGAAAATCGGATACGTGATCGTACTTTCTAAGATTGAATATGAAGCGTATACATAAATTTTGCAACCTCTCAAGTTTATCTAGAAGCTTTTTTTAATGGAAAGCCATGACGAGACTTAGCAAATCGCGTCGACTCTGAAGTCAAGCCGGTAGTCCGTTCGCTCTAAGTTTGCCGCTGGCGTAGAGGCTGATGTAGAGGCGTAGTATGGGGGACGACCGGCAAACTTAGAACGAACGGGCAGTACAAGACTATTGGACAGTGGTCCTCAAGTTGGAGGCTTAAGAGCCCGGGGTTGTAAGAGAAGGGAAATAGTTATAAGTTTGCGTGTGTGTTTTTGCTTGAGTGTGGTGTTACTTACGTTCGTTATTTTAGTTTTGTTGAATTTCACTCACCAACAGAATTCAGGGTATAATTTTTATTGTGCGGTGTATAGCCCTATACGGGGCTTCCGTATGGGTGGAGACCCTGACGGCGGCCAGTAATGCGGCTAGATTGCTTAGCCCGCAGAAGGCGATGGCCGTCAGGGTGATAAGGGGATACCGCACGATCTCAGTTGAGGCGGCATGTCTCCTAGCCGGGTCATTTCCAGGCCTGGAAGCAAGGACCCTTGTGTCATTGTTTGCCACGGCGCTCTCTCCTACCGGTTATCACAGATGCTTACCGGGCACGGGAGCTTCGGCAAGTATCTGTGGCGAATACACCGGGAAACCACGGCCGAGTGCAAGCACTGCAAGGAGCGCAGCGAGGACATAGCGCTCCATTGGTTGAGTGCAAGGCGTGGGCGCCAGGTCCTCGAATCAGGTTTGGACGTGGACATTCTGGAGATCATGGCTCGCACCATGGTCTCCAGCGAGAGTAAGTAGGGCTCCGCTGGCTCTTTCTGTGAGCAGTTCATGCTCGTGAAGGGGACAGCGGGGGAGGGAGGGAGCGCGAGAGAAGTCTCCCAGCCGAGTTCCGCAGTCTACAGCGGGGGCGCCGCAGACGTGTCTTCGCCCAAGACTATCGGCCTGGCTTCCATGACTGGAAGCCTGAGGACGGTGAACAGCCCCCCCCCCCCCCCCTCCTTACAGAAGCAGGCCCTAGCCCTAGACGACAGAGTGACGTGAGAAATTCTCACACGATAGGTGAGGCCGCAGTGGTAGCCGGAGGTCTTTTGGGAGTCCTGGGGACATCCTTCCGAGAGCTTACCCGGGGTTCCCAACTGTAGGCTGTAAGGTAGGATACGTGTGGCTTTTAGTCGGTAGGAGTTCGACAAAGCATCCCTGTAGAATTTTCCTCACGTTAACGAAAAAAGGGGTCTTTTTTAGGATTTTAGTAAACACACGAGAACCAAATCCTTTCCAAAGTAAAAATTTTCTGACGATTTATCTTGTCGTCCAGAATTTGACCAACAATACCGCTTCCACGCATCACTCCTCGGCAAGCCTGAGCTTCCATCATGGCTGCGATACATCTACAGTGGCAGGCATCACTCCGGTTTTATCTTCGGCACTCCGCCGAGGGGCAGCGCTGGAATTATCACGGTAAGCTCGATCCTCAAATCTGATAGGTAATCTTATATTATAAATGCGAAAGTTTGTGGTTGTGGATGTATAGATATCTAGATGTGTTGATGTTTGTTACTCTTTCACACTCTGACAGTTGAACGGATCTGGCTGAAATTTGGTACAGAGGTTTGGTATAGATACTGGAATAACACACAGGCTACTTTTTATCCCGTGAATAATTCCGATGGGAAGTGGCAGCGGGAAAAAATAGTTCAACACGGGCAGAGTTGCATAAGCTAGTACCTACTAGCATAGGCGACTCTAAAAGGAGATTGCATATATTGTTTGGCTTCTAAACCGAAGTCAGCAAGAACAATACTTGGTTAGTACCTACATATTATATGATAAAGTCTACCTCTTAGGATCCTTTCTCAGTCACCATTCAAACAGACAGACTGATAGAATTGCAAAACTAAAAGGTCGTTGACTACCTAGGAGCTACTACTTAGGAGCTTTTGGGTTCCAAAAGCTCCTAAACCACAGATTACAAGACTTCAATCAAGACTAGGTATAAGAAGTACTTGCCTCCACATCCCAATAACAATGTTATAAACCTTCCTCTTATGGACTTCATTTTGTCACCCAGTTGGAAGTAATCGGTCTTAACCGCCAAGACTTCGAGACGCGGCGAGTGCTGCTGACTCTCGACGTTCAGAGCAAGGAGAAGATGGCCAGGCACGAGGTGGAGCTCAAGATTGACAACCTTAATGTGGAAGACTTACTGGATGAACACAAGTGAGGACACAAACCAGTTTGTGAATTAGTGGGCTTCGGTTTTATTGTATGCTAAGAGCATCTATGATTTTTGATTGGCTACCATTCCCTTCTTCTTTTTTTTATATCAAGCTCGCCAAATTGACGTCGCCAGTCTGATGGAAAGCCGTGGCGCATCTAGCGACCACTCTCACAGTCCGTAAGACCTTTGACAGTGGCCCTCAAGTTGGCGGCCCTGTGATGTGCATCTTCACGCTCCGCTTGAAGAACCCGGGATTGTAAGATGAGGGAAACACGTGTGCGGGCAGGTCCTTCCAGGTTTTTATAGTTCGACAGAGAAACGATCTTTTGAAATGCTCAGTTCTGTCGAAGATACCTACTTTCTTTTATTCCGTGTGTGGTGATTCCCGGTGACTTCAATGGTCAGCTAGTTTATTTTCGGCACTGTTGGGATGGGAGCGACTACCGTCTGACTTCTCTACCCTGTAAGGAGAAGAGCTTCCAACCCCGCCAGAACATAGTCCGTTGATGCGCTACTTGCAAAGAGGTTGGCATCCAAATGAACACTTTTGCTCTGAAGAATAGGTAGAAATTATTCTTTTGCAGCGGTATCTGCCAAGTTCTAAAATATAGCTCTTTCTCTCTCAGAAATTAACAGCTAGCATCTTTTCAGAATGACTCGTTTGAAGGACATATTACGAACAAAGCTTTGGACTGAGAGCCATGACGACCTTTATCCGACATTCCTGGCTTCTGCCATCGATCTTGGGGCTAGACTACCTTTAAAGCCCAGCGATGGTGAAGGGTTAGTATGATTTCTTAACTAAATACCTACTTTCTATTCCTAACCACATTTATTTTAATTACGTTTGGAAAGAAATTTCCCCCTTTTTCGGGAATATAGATGTCATCGTCCTGATTTAGCCTTAAATTTAGGAAAAAAGGAGAATCCTGCTATGTATAATGATTTATTATTGTACCAATAATGTGACGCCCCTACCAAAACTGTCGACACAGCTAGCAGAGTAAACGAGTTAGAGTTAAATGGGGCCGGTCTATATCTAAATAAGAACAGATAGACGAGTTCTGGAGTAGAGACCGCGACTCGGTACATGTAAAGGGGGCTCTTCCTTTGGCCAGATGAACAGCCGATCAGGAGAACTATCGTAGATTTTACGACAAAAATCGTGAGAAGCCATCGTTTAGCAGTGAACTGCGGTACACCAATTCAAGCACCGAATACATACTCTCCTTGATAATGAGAATCAAGGCTGAATTTGAAAGACTGGAGCTCTCCAACGATCATTTTCCTTAATCAAAGTTGATGTTGGAGATCTCTGGCCTCTCAAATTCAGCCCGAGGCAGAAGTGATTTGGCTTTTTCGGACATTGTTGGGAACTGCTGCCGGCTGACCATCCAACTAGTTGAAGTTGCCTAGAGATTCGGCGGAATTACAGTACATTCAGTGTCATGAGAATTAACGTAGCATATGTCTTCCAGACTGGTGGTAAGACTTGGCAGTGCAATGCCTTTCTCAGTAGAACTGAAGCGTTTGCGTGATGAAGTTCGTCCTCTCTCACGCTTGACCAGCTGCCCAAGAGAGTACAAGCGTACGACGGTTGAGAGGCTCTTCAGGGACGCGGGTTTGACTCTTGATTGGTGCAGTTTTGAGTTGGTGAGTTCTTTAATGTTTTATCCACTGATTCCAGCATTTGCCAAATGCTGATTTGCTCGATTTGACAAACAAAAGAATTAGTATTGTTGGTGTAATACGTAGAAAAGTCTGTGACTGTCGTTGCTGAGATCTTACTAATCCCAATATACTTATTATTTTTTCAATATTCCAGTACAACACAATCTACAAAGACCGAAAGACCCTTCATCTAGAATACCTAACCGAGGTACCGAACACCAGTAAATCTGCTAAATCAATTAAAGCCCTGGATTCTAAAGATGTTTGGTCAGCACCTAGCAAGCAGTCGTTGCCTTCTCGTAGCTATGGCAAACTTTTGACAGCGGCTGTCTTAGTCCCTTTGACATTGATGTTGCTATCTGTCAGTGGGTTGACAGCTGTCATTTGCGCGCTGCATGCCACTGTGTGAGTAAAAATACTTTTTTTAATGATGTATGTAGTTTGCAAAAAGTATGAGCTTAGTACCTTTTGAGTGGGACTAAAAAGAAATTCTAAAAATATGGTGGTATATTTAGCCTTCGCGCATCCCATCGGGTATACAGGCGTGATTGTATTATGTACTAGCTGATGCCCGCAGCTTCGTCCGAGTAAAATTTGTTCCCGTTTCCGCTTTCCGTTTTTTATTCCCTTGGGGGTAGAATTTATCAAAATCCTTTCTTAGCGGATGCCTACGTCATAACATCTACCTGCATGCCGAAATTCAGCCCGATCCGTCCAGTGGTTTGGGCTGTGCGTTGATAGATCACTATGTCAGTCAGTCAGTCACCTTTGAGTTATATACTATATTTAAGATAGATATTCCCGATGGAAAGCTATGGTCATATCTAGCAAATAGCGGTTCACTTTCATAGTTCACACAACAGTGACGCTTAATTTAGCAATTTTAATGATGTGCCTTTTCACGCTTTGCTTGAAGAAACTGGTTTTGTAAGAGGGCAGACGGTTCTAAGTTTCTATGGTTCGACATAGAAACGATCTTACAAATTAAATTGATTCATTAGTCCAATATAATCCTTTATTTTAGAAAAAAATATAGGTGCAGTGGTAGTAGGTAGTTACATGATGATTTTATGTGATTTTAATTTCAGAAGAGATCGCGAGTCTGAATATTTTTTCGACAACATTTTTCACATTTGCATAGACTATAGAAATAGGAGGTTTGGTTTTTATATTTTTGTTTCCTTTTACAGTGACACTAACTATACAGATGTTCTTGAATTAATTTTAACTTTTATTCTTCAGATGTTGAATTGCTTTGTTTTATTTTTCTTATGTTACATCTTTATTTTCTGTAATCTCTAGAATACTAAATCAAGGTTATGTTTTGGTTTCTTTTTGTTTTTGTTACGTCCTAACTCACTAATCTAATGCATTAATTCAAGATAATACAAATTGTATGTAGATTCTTACATAAAACTCGACGCTGATATGAACTATTTCTGAGAGACAAATAAAACTAATTCGAAATTATACAAAATTACAGAGCCCAGAAGCCAAATGTCGAAATGTGTCGATATGGCACTGGCAACACCGAACAAAGTCAAATTGCTGACAATACCAGCAATAGAAGTATTGGTGTCAGGTGCGTAGTGTACCAATAGAATTTTATGAAATCATTGATTTATTATGCTTACTTTGTCATTTCATTTCAAAATAATTTCTTTCTATGTAATAATTTCAAAATGTTTTTTCCAGCCCCAACAACAGCCTCGCTAGACCATACAGTCCAAAATCGACATCAAACTTGGCAAGCAACTATAACAGACCCCAGCCACCTCCATACATGGGTTCTACAACAAACTCGCTTCACCATCGCAAATCTGCTGATAGAACACCTTCTACTAGTAGCCACACTCCTGAACATCGCACCCATTTACTTGAAGAATCATTAAAACTACTCAACGAGGCCAAACTATCAAGCGAATTCGATAACCTACCCTTAAAAGATCCAATAATCGATTTAGCTGACGGTACTGAAGACTACGTTCCTCTAAAACCGGAACAAAGTGGTTATTTGTCGATTAAACCAGATCAATCCGGTTATACCTCGATGAAACAGGATTTTGATGACATTGACGTTTCTGATTTTGCTAAGTATGGTATTGCGGGCAATATATGACAGGAGGCTTTGGCCGGAGAGCCGCCTGTTAAGACTTGGTTCTGTTAAATGACGACCAATCGCAATGTAATGAACAGGCTAGATTTATATTAATATGTGTCACTTATTATTGTGAATGTTATTTTATGTAGAAGTAGATAAGTAAAGTATCAAACAGCGAATCAACAAAAACACAATGGCCTAATAGTTGAACCTTGAAGCATACCTCTCTAAAACCATCATTTAATTTGCATAAAATTTTAAAACAGATTTTGTCTTCAATCATCTTCAAAATAATTCATTACTAAGTTTACTGGATTTTGCAATCATGGCCTTTTCTATCATAACATCTTTGGTTTTGGATAACCTTGTCATGGTCTACACAGTCAAATGCTTACGTTCAGTTAAAGAGGTAACTAGTAATATTACTAGATGAGTAACACACTTTTCAACGCCCAACCGAAGCCTTGGCACTAAGAAAGCGCTTTTCGAAATTCCTTTTTTAAGGAGGTGAAATAGGATAACTAAATCTTATATAAATACACGCGACGGGTGAAGCCGCACCCATTTAGTAATAAATTAAAAAATATTTAACAACCTCATATTTACCACAACAAATTACATGACATTATTATTTGCATAATTACTATTTTATAACAGTAAAATAATCTCTAATATTAAATGGTGTTGGGTATTGAATACTTTTAGGATTTTTTTTTTATTTTTTCTTTTTAGACATAAGTCGTGCGATAGATACTTAATTATTAGTTTCTTGTTTTGTATACCTATTTTTATTGTAGTTATCTTAATTTTATTTTCTCATACATTATGCTCGATAAGGTTACAATTTTTTTCTACTACTAAGGCGGTAAACAAGCATACGACCTACCTGATAGAAAGTGATTATTTTGCTTAAGGTATGTAGTATGAGCTAGACTTGCGAAGGAATGTAGTTCGATCAAATAGGTCCATTTGACATTGAGACCAAGGACATTTTGAGTATGGGGTTCTTTAAAAGGGGCCAAGACGTGAATTATACAGAAGGGACATACAGTGACAGTGTGGAACAGGTGCAATGCATAATGCCGTTACGAACCTTTGTCATACAAAATGTTCCCAGACGGCGTGATCTAAATTATACAGAACCGTCGCGACGCAGGCGTGGCGTGCCTTTCATTTTGTATGTCACAGATTCGAAGCGTCATCGTGCCTGCCCCCTTAGACGAGTGGTACAAGCGTAAATCGCAAACGAGGGAATAGAATATATCGACCAATCACACCTAAGCTCGCGTCGCGTCGGCGACAAGCTTGGATGTGATTGGTAGACCCATTCTATTCCTTTCGTTTGCGATTTACGCTTGTGCCGCTTGTCTAGGGGGGCTTGACCGCGGCTATCCCACACGGTCTCTGTACTCGTATAATTTACGCTTTAGATGGAGGACAGCGCCTTTGTCTAGTGTCGCAAACTTCCATAGACTACGATGACCATTTTTGATCAGAGGCCGTATGCTTGTTTGCCACCTTAGTATTAAGAGAAGTAATATTTTCATGCAACATATATAGAAAGTGAATTGATTATTTTTTTTATACCTGTATATTCCATAAAAATAAAGACGATACTTGTAATAGTTACTTAATTAGATTTTATGTTAAGCATCTCATTAGTATCTACATTAAAAGTAGTTAATAAGTTTCTAAAAAACAACGCACATTAATTTAGATATTTAAATTAAAAATATTTTTTATAACTTGACATAAAGTGTACTGGAATATTAATTTGTTAATTAAACGCTAAAATAATATTAAGAATAGGTTTAAATCTAAAATTAAGAGACTGTAAATATTCCCACGTAAATCGTTGGGATTTGATGCGGAAATAATATATTATTAACTAGCTGATGCCCGCAGCTTCGCCTGCGTGAAATTTTGTTCCTACACTGTCTCTAACCTATCTCTGTAGGTACCAAATTTCAGCCAGATCCGTTCAGCCGTTACAGCGTGAAAGAGTAACAAACATCCACACTCACAAACATTCGTATTCGTAATAGTAGTTAGATAGATAGATTTCTGATTAACAAATTCATAATACATATTATATGAGTTATTACAACGCTCACGCTGAATTTCATCATCGCACCATTAACCGTTTCAGCAATAATTGATAATAACTTTATACGACTTAAGTTCCTTTTTTATTTTATAATAAGCATACTTTTCCTGGATGAAAAGTACCCAGTGTGGTGCCCAGGATATAAAAGAATAATTATACCAAGTTTCATCGTAATCGAACCGGTAGTTTTTGCGTGATGCCTGAACAAACAGACAGACAGACAGACAGACAGACAGACAGACAGACAAAAATTTTTTTAATCACATTTTTGGGTTCGGTGTCGGTCTAGTAACACCCCCTGCTATTTATTTTTTTTATATTTTTGATGTACAGAATTTTCACTTCTACAGATTTATTATAAGTATAGATTAAATCCTACTAATTAATGAATGCGAAGTAACTCTGTCTATCTGTCTGTTACGCTTTCACGCCTAAACGGCTGGAGCGATTGAGATGAAATTTGGTATATGGATATTCGAGGCACTGGGAAGGACATATGCTACTTTTTAACCGACTGCGCAAAAGGAGGGTTATGATTTTACACGATAACGACTTTTACTCGATAACGACTTCTACGCGGTCGAAGCCGCGGGTAACAGCTAGTATATTATGAAGAGGTTCCGGGCTCGATTCCCGGGCCCAGTAAAAATTAATTAGGTCGGTATGTTTATCAGTTTCCTAAATCTCATAGCACAAACTTGTGAGTGAAGCGTACGGTGTGTGAATTTCTCAAAATTATACGTTTCCAAGTGTCGGGCAGTCATTAAACCAAATTAAAGGTTATACTGGTTGAATTTATAGTCGTTCTGGACCCGAGAGGGGGTTACTCGGAATCAATAATGGAACCATTTCGGAGTGTCAAAACAGCTGTGCAGGTTATAATAAAAAAATGACTTCTATGTAATCTTTATCACTCGTTCGAGTTGAAACATTAGTAGCGCTTCGATTATTCATTGAACTTTTCAATGAATGAAACTCCGAAACCCATAGGTACCTAACGCCGCGGCGCGTGTCTCCATGTGATCAGTTCATTGGCCGAATGCATATCGTTTCGATAATAATAGGTACTTAGATAATAATAAAGGACTCCAATTTCTCCTTCATACTTTACGCGGGCTTAGGACCGTCGGAAATACTTTAATATTGTTCTATTTTACAGTGAATTAATAAGGTTTATGTAATAATAATGAAAATAAACACGAACAAATAGGGAGTATTTCCGGCGTATTTAAAAAATTGGAGCTATTTACAAAATAATCTACTTAAATACCTAGACCTACCTATTCACAGTTTATTTACACTTCCCTGTACCTTAGCAACTGCTCAAAATGGAGTCCAGAACGTTCGATACACAAACGGGCACGTTTTAGGCTATTGTCTTTTAGTTTATTCAATGTGTCTCTGTCACTTTTCACTATTTCAAAGGCGTCCACTATCGCACTGTGTAATTCATCACGAGATTCGTACTCTCGAGTGTAAACTAATCGTTTTATTTCCAACCACAAATAAAAGTCGATCGCGACGACAATACTGCGCGCGAGTTATAGTCGAACTGAGCGCCGCGGTCGCCGGTCGGCGGCGCGGTCGGCCGAGCGCATTTTCCTACCTACAAGACGTAACTAGTCGAGTACCTACCGACGTTACTTGGCAACGAGTCCACGTGGACCGATGCGTTCATGCGTTGTGATTGGTCGAATTTTCCCGGCGCGTTGACTCTTCGTACTGATTGGAACGTTAGACATTGAATGAAAAATTGTAGTAGAAAATCGTAGTAAACGTATTTCGTGAAATTTAAAGGAATAACCAGGTGTTCTCGTTTTGATTTTGGCAAACGATGTAGATTTTGACATTTTCGTAATTTTTTATTGTTGATTTTCAAATTGACAGTGCCGATCGGTTCTGTTATCGAAACTGGGCCTAAACCTTTCCGTTCCAAAACGACTATAAATTCAAGCAGTACTTACTATATATTATGGGCGGCTTGAAAATTTTCAACAATAGTCGGGTAAAGTGGCGCCATTTTAATAGGTAACATTTTGACGTCTGTCAGTTTTATCTTCGTTCCGCAGTCATTTGGAGGACAAGGCCAAGCTGGCGTCCAAGAAGTTTGGTGTGCTCAGCAGGGCGCGGCGGTTCTTTAGGACTGCGGCGCAAACACTGCTTCTCTATAAGTCGCAAGTGCGGCCACACAATGAAGTGACCTGCTTAAAAACATCGATTAAACTGAATGAATCGATACGCTCTTGAATTGAATTTTAAAAATCGAAGAGGCGAATCCCTGTCCCATTATTATTTTTCCCCCAGGACACCCAACAGAGCTACGGCTACCACTGCGGCCTTACCTAGGAGGGGTTCGGGTGCTATGCTGCGTCTTTGGGGGGCTTTCATCCCTTCTCATCACATGTCCATACCGACATAGACGGATTCCTCTCATTTTCATGACTTCAAATAAGGCGGAGGTTCTTTATTCGATTGTGATTTCTTTTTGTTTTAGCCCCTCTCTATAAAATAGATTGCAGAAGGGCTTATGGCGAGACTTATAGTCTGTGACTCTGTTGCATTAAATTACGTCACTACGTCACGTGGATCATCTGTTGAAAGTTTGAAATAAAACAAAAATAATAACGTCAATCGGATTGAACTTTCACTTTCACAATAAACGTTTTAGAGAGGGACTCACGGCTTCTTGTTTTATTTTGTCGCCACTTTCGAACTCCCACTGGTATAGGTACTCATTTCGTATTTTATCTATTCTATTTTACTTATTTTTGTTAGTCCATTTTATCTCCAAACGGGTACGCAGAGGCATAATACACGCCCACTCTTCACCTTATAGTTTTATGTCCCACGTAATAGGTGGTGAGCCCATTGACGTGTTGAATGGACAGGCGCAGGTCGTGACAACCCGCAGTTGAAAATTTTCAAGCCGCCCATAAGGCCTTCAAATTGGCTTAACGATTGTCATTTTACTGACAACCGGGTTTCATTTCGAGTTTTCCTTCTCTACGCAATGGATCGTTTTGTGAAAGTGTGTAGTATTTTTTTCCTTACCCGTCTCTATTCATGTTTATAATAATAAATAGGTATAGGTATTAATTGAGAAAAAATAACGGAGTTATTTGTACATTTCTAAACTCCTATAGTATTTAAGTAAAAAAAAATAACACAAAAAAAAGAATTATCGAATTAAGTGCAGTCGATTGGAAGTTATGTGCGTGTATATCGTCTAATTTCCAAATTTGAAGGGTACAAGAAAAGAAGAAGTTTAATAACATTCTCATAGTGTTGAATAATCAAAATATTTTAAACCTAAAATTACAGTTTCTTAACTTACAGATGTACTGGAATTTAATTTATCTCCATACAAAAGTAACAGTGTATTTTCGGGAGTAGCGAAAAATTCTAATAGATTTAGAATCTACCATAAATTTAATATATTTTCAACACAGTAGATTATTTTATAAAACTGACTTAATAAACAGGAATAAGAAAAAAAAACAGTTTGGAATTTAATTCAAAAAAGGCAACATTTTTAAGCAAGCTTTTTAATTTTTTAAGGCATCAACTTTCAACTTCTTTCCTGTGGCCTTCAGTTGTAAATCTCAAAATAGCGTTCAGGTGGGTACAAGTACAAAAATAAGTAAAGTAAAACCTTAAGAAAGGCTAAATAAAGGGGTTATAGTTTATAGTATAGTAAGTAACACTTTATAGTATATTACAAATCATAGGAACTTTTACGTACTGAATTATATATTTTACTAGCTGACCCGCGCAACTTCGTTTGCGTAATAAATGAAGAACCGCTTGACCGATTTTGTGCAAACTTCACATAAACCATCTACTAAATAGTCTGAACAAAGCCTAAACATTTGGTTTGGATAGGTGAGCCCGTTCTTGAGTTATAAAATTACAACGAAAAGTGGCATTGATTTTTATATATACAGATAAAAAATATAGTTCAGTACTTTATAATTTTACTAAGTAGATAAGTCTTTATGATATAGTACATATAATTATAGTTATAACTGTAAATATATATAGATACAATAAAATTGAATCTATAGACGAATAAAACGAGTAATGCCGCTACGTTATATAAGAAAACGGAAGTTACTTGTATATTTCTAAACTTCCCTAGTATTTAGTTACTTAACTTAAGTAATTACCTACCTACTTACCTAAGTACTTAACATAATATAGGTAAAGAAGAAAGTGAAAATATTTCTTATAATTTTATTTCAGGCAGTTCATTAGACAATATACCAAGTTTTTATTAATTTACTAATACTTATAAAATGTTCTACTGTCTAATTTTAGTTAGACACAGTAAAAAAAAAAATATGTATATGTACTTATATATTGTTATATACTTCATAAAAGCCAAACTGCGCAACTTTGTTTGCGTCAGCATATTTTTTCGCGTGTACAGCTCTCAATTAAAAATACCCCGTTTTTTAAACATTTTCATTGCTGCTTCGCTTCTAGTTGTCTAAGCGTGATGTTATATACTGTAAATGGACTAACGAGCTGTGTTTTTAAATTCAACCAACCAGTTTCTGGGATCGTAATGTTCAAACAAACACAGAAATCCGTAAAATCCCAAAACATATCTGAAAAGAATATCTATATCTCATGTGTCTATCGTTAATAATATTTTCGAGATAAGTTAGTAAACGAGCCTTTTTATTATAATACCGGCTGACCAGTGACCCTTTGTTTAGTTTACAGTTCATCTTCTTTTCTGTACTTTATGTATATATTATACATATTTTATAAACCTTAATCGTAAATCACACTAGCTACAGCTGACTACGGCATACTACACTATCTACGGCAATAGGCTAACCACCTTTTACGTGGGACATAAAACTATAGGGTGAAATGTGGGCGTATATTATGCTTCTGCCTACCCCTTAGTGAAAAAGGAGTGACTATATGTATGTATGTATGTACAGCTGAAAAGTGCATTAAACTTAAAATCAGTTTAATTTTATACTATGTAAAGATATAAATTTACCAAGTACCTAGGTAGGTATGTGTAATTATAAATATATTTTAGTATTATATTTAGAAAATACTTATTATAAGTGTATGTAAATATAGATACAATAAAACTGTATCGTAACGTTAATTAAGGACATGGAAGTTACTTGCATTCATATATCCAAAATACTTATTACCTAGGTTACTAATAAAATTATAGTTTAGGACTTAAGTAAATTCTTGTACAATTTCGTTACATGTAACTTATAGTACGTAGCAAATAATTTACTATAAGTCTGTAAAAATGTTAAAATTCTAAAATTGAGCCGAAGAGTCGTAACGTTAATTAAGGCAAAAGAAAAATTGTACATATTATTATCTAAACTTCAATAGTTATTAACTCATAAAATATTTTTAAAACTATATTATACCATATAATTATAATACTTATTTATAAGGATTTTGAAACACCTACAGCTGAAATAAGATCAAAAAGCTGCGTATAAATACAGCCCAAAAATATTGCAAATATGTGAAGGTGCAAATTGAACATTTCAAAGTAAATATTTGCTGACAAAAAAAAACAACGAATGCGAGTCGATTCGAAAACGGCGGGTTCTGTACCACAAACGGCGAATATCCTACATTATAAATGTAAAAGTTTGTTAAGACGTTTGATTGTTTGGAAGTTTGTTACTCAATCACGCACTAATGGATCGGATCAGGCTGAAATTTGGCACCGGAGTAGATTATCTGGAATAACACATAGGTTACTTTTCATTCCGGAAATATGTTGCCATGGGAAGCGGGAACGGTAACCAAATTTCACCCGGGTAGATAATATATCACGTTTAATACGACATAATAATTTTCTGCATGTCCTTGATTGTGGCTCTCAATGATTAAGATACACCACTGATTTATTGTATTTTGGAAACCAGTTCCCAATAATATCTTAATAATAATTTCTTAATTAAATGATAACGTAACCTAATAATTCTTGATAGATGGAATACTATACTGTTTTTTTATAAATAGTACTAGATACCCGTTGGCTGTCAAAATTCTATAGCAATTCATAAAAAAGTTGAAGCACTACTTTTACTTAAAAACTTTTACTGTGAAAAATTGCACTTTCATCCATGCTTGCATTATTTTGAAAAGGGCTATATTTACTACCTAACCTAACCTGCTAACAGAAGAATATTAATTATATTAATATTAGTAACTTTGATAATATGTAATAATATTAGGGAGGAGGGAGAACATGACATGCGGCATGCCTTACAGATAATCCTAGAACTTAAGTAAATTCTTGTACAGTATTTTATAGTATAGTACGTAACAAATAATTTACTATAAGTCTGTAAATTTATTGTTTAAATTTTATATTGAACCGAAGAGACGTTACTTTAATTAAGACGAAGGAAGTTCTTTGTTTTAGTATATTTTAATACGGTACTTACTTTTAAGAATTTTGAAACATCTACAGCTAGATAAGATCAAATAGCTGCGTATAAATACAGCCCAAAAAATTGCAGACATGTAAAAGTGCAAATTGAACATTGTAAAGTTAATATTTGCTGACAAAAGTAAAAAAAAACGACTACATAATGCAAGTCGACTTGAAAAGGAAGGTTCTTTACCACAAACGGTAAATATCCTACTAATATTATAAACGTGAATGTTTGTGTCTGTTACTCAATCACGCCCTAACGGATCAACGGACCAAGCTGAAATTTGGTACCGGAGTAGATTATAGTCTGGAATAGCACAAAGGCTACTTTACATTCCGGGAGTATGTTCCCATGGGAGCGGGAACGCGAACAAAATTTCACGCGGGTGAAGTCACGAGCATCAGTTAGCAGATAATATATCACGTTTGTTGTACGGGATCCCCTTTATTTATTTTTCGTATTTTATATTTCACCTTTTTAGTCTCTTGTTATTAATATTAATACTGTGCAAATTATAAAACGGCGACAATCGCGTTAAATGAACCCTATATAGTTTCATACGGCATAATGAATTAAATTTTTGCATGTCCGTGATTGTGGCTCTCAACGATTAGAATACCTACAGCACCGATTAATTGTATTTTCGAAACTGGTTCCTAATACCATAATGATAATTTTTTAATTACATAATAATAGAACTTGATAATTCTTTATAGATTGAATACTATACTGTTTTTTTAATTAATTGTACTAGATACCCGTTGGCTGACCATTCTATATCAATTCTTAAAAAAGCTACTTTAAGCACTTCTTCTCCTTAAAAACTTTTACTATGTCAAATTGCACTTTCATCCATTCTTGCATTTTTTAAAAAGGGCTGTGTCAGAATACCTATATTTACTACCTAACCTAACTTGCTAACAGAAGAATATTAATATTAGTAACTTTAATAATATAAAATCATAATAGGGAGAAGGGAGAACCTGTCATGGAACATGCCTTACAGATAAATCTAGTTTAGAACTTAATTAAATTCTTGTACAATATTTTATAAGATAAAACGTGGCAAATAATTTACTACATGTCTGTAAATTTATTGTTAAAATTGTTGGAACCGAAAATGAACAGTCATAAGGTTAATGAAGGCAAAGGAAGTTATTTGTCCATATTATTATCTAAACTTCCATAGTTATAATACATTATAATACGGTACTTATTTTTAAGAATTTATATAACATCTACAGCTAGATAAGATCGAATGGCTGCGTATAAATACAGCCCAAAAAAATTGCAGACATGTGAAGGTGCAAATTGAACATTTCAAAGTTAATATTTGCTGACAAAAATAAAAAAAACGACTAATGCAAGTTGACTTGAAAATGGAGGGTTCTTTACCACAAACGGTAAATATCCTAATAATATTATAAACGTGAATGTTTGTGAACATTTCTATATGTCTGTTACTCAATCACGCTCTAACGGATCAACGGACCAAGCTGAAATTTGGTACCGGAGTAGATTATAGTCTGGAATAGCACAAAGGCTATTTTTCATTCCGGGAATATGTTCCCATGGGAGCGGGAACGCGAACCAAATTTCACGCGGGCGAAGTCGCGAGCATCAACTAGCAGATAATATATCACGTTTGTTGTACGGGGTCCACTTTATTTATTTTTCGTATTTAATTTTTCACCTTTTTTAGTCTTTTGTTGTTAATTTTGATACTGTACAAATTATCAAAACTGCGACAATCGCTTTAAATTAACCCTATGTAGTTTCATATGACATAATGAATTAAATTTTTGCATGTCCTTGATTGTAGCTCACAATAATTAGGATACAGAAACGATTAATTGTATTTTCGTAACTGTTGTTCCTAATACCTTTTTTTTTGTTTAACGTGAGGGAAAATCCTCATGGATGTTATGCCGGACTCCTACCGCCTAAAACACCTCACGTAACGCACAACAGCCTATGGTTGCGAGCCCCGGGTAAGCCCTCGGAAGGATGTCCTAGGTGGTTCCTAATACCTTAATGATAATTTATTAATTACATAATAACGGAACTTAATAATTCTTTATAGATTGAATACTGTACTGTTCTTTTTTATTAATAGTACTAGATACCCGTTGGCTGTCAAAATTCTATAGCAATTCATAAAAGAGTTACTTTAAGCACTACTTTTCCTTAAAAACTTTTACTGTGACAAATTGCACTTTCATCCAAACTTGCATTTTTTTTAAAAGGGCTGTGATAGAATACCTATATTTACTACCTAACCTAACCTAACTTGCTAACAGAAGAATATAAATTTTATTAATATTAGTAATTTTAATAATATATAATCATATTAGAGAGGAAGGAGAACATGACATGGAACATGCCTTACAGATAAATCTAGTTTAGAACTTAAATAAAATCTTGTACAATATTTTATAATTTACTATATGTCTGCAAATTTATTGTTAAAATTTTATATAAACCGAAGAGTCGTAACGTTAATTAAGGCGAAGGAAGTTGTTTGTACATATTGTTATCTAAACTTCCATAGTTATAATATATTATAATACGGTACTTATTTTTAAGAATTTATAATATCTACAGCTAGATAAGATCAAATGGCTGCGTATAAATACAGCCCAAAAAAAAGCAGACATGTGAAGGTGCAAATTGAAAATTTCAGGGTTAATTTTGCTGACAAATATAGAAAAAAAACCGGTCAATACGAGTCGTACTCGCATACAGAGGGTTCCGTGCCACAAACGGTAAACAATCACGTTTGTTGTATGGGAGCTTCCTTAAATTTGTACCATATAGTTTAATATAAAATTTATTTATTTATTTCTTTGCGTGTCCGTCATTCAAAGTCGTGTAGATGTTTGGATGTTTGTTACTCAATTATGCTCTAACGGCTGAACGGATCGGGCTGAAATTTGGAACTGGGATAGATTATAGGCTGGAATAACAACTGTGCTATATTTCATCCCGGGAATATGTTTCTGTGGGGAGCGGGAACGCGAATCAAATTTCACGCGGGCGAAGCCGCGAGCATAAGATAGTTTGACGTATATTCATAATTTCCGATAAGACGGCAACTATTTTGACTTTTTATAATAGTATTGAGACCCAAATTGGCATTGGCAAACGAAAGTCTATAGTAATTCATAAAAAAGTAACTTTAAGCACTACTTTTCCTTATAAACTTTTACTGTGTCAAATTGCTTTTTCATCCATACTTGCATTTTTAAAGGGCTTTGATAGAATAACTATATTTATCACCTACATACGAACTAATTATTATACATCAAAATATTAATAGAGTTATAATTACGAGAATATGTATAAATTTGTAGAATATTTTATTATTAAATAAACAAATGTATATTAAACGGGTGAAGTGCAACAAATGAGTAACATCAGTAGTTTGTAAATAATATGTACCGTAGAATTGAGACAAATGAGTCAAGTGAAAAGTAGAGAGAAAAAGAAATAAAAAATATAAAAAACAAAAATTCAAAAAAAATCTATTATAAGAAGTAAGTATAAGTTATAATAAATTAGAGGGGATGTAATTAAGGCAAATGAGTTAAGTAAAAAATTAAAAGGAAAAAAAAACAAAAATATAAAAAAATAGAAAAATCAAAACAAATAATTACTATAGTAAGAAGTAGTAGTTATAATAATTTAGAATGGATGTAATTAAGATAATTAAATAAAAGTAAAAAAAAGTAAATTAAAAAATTTGAAAAAGGAAAGAAAAAGAACTTAATTAAGAAGTGTGGTTATAATAAATTAGAGGGGATGTAATTAAGACAAATGAGTCAAGGAAAAAAGCAAAACAAAAACATTGATAAATGCGAAACCAAAAATTACTAAAGTACGAAGTACTTAATAATCATAATAAATCAGACGGGATGTAACTAAGACAAAAAAAATGAAGTAAAAAAAAAGAAAAAAACAAAAAAAAAGAAAAACAAAACCAAAAAAACATAACTCAAGTCAGAAGTATGATCCCTTCTAATTTATTATAACTACATAATAAATTAGAAGGGATGTAACAGGACAGTTAAATTAAGTAAAGAAGTGAAGAAAAAAAATCGAAAAACAAAGAAAAATAGAAAAAAACAAAACAAAGTAAGAAGTAGTGGTTATAATAAATTAGAGGGGATGTAATTGAGGCAAATGAGTTAAGTACCTAAGTAAAAAAGGAAAGTAAAAAAAGCAAAAATTCCAAAAAAGTTGAAAAAATTACCAAAGGAGTATTAGGTACTCAGTAGTCATAATAAATAAGAAGGGATGTAATTAAACAAAAAAAAGTGAAGTAAAAAAAATTAAAAACCAAAAAAATGAACAAAACGAAAGAAAAAAATGAAAAAAAAGTCAAGCAAAAAACAAATAAAAAAATTTAAAGAAAACAAAAAAAAAACTAATACGAAGTTGTAATTATTATAAATTGGAGTGGATACAATTTAAAATTATTGACATCCTTATAATATTCATGCTTCAAAAATTAATAACCGTTATAAACAAACACATTACATATACCTATTAGTATTACGTTGTTAAATTTATTTAACATAATTTACGATTAAAAACAAAAACTAATTATATAAAACTCGCCCCTAACCGTATCCGGTGCAAAGGCGCCCATCACACAGGCGGCATTGCCGCGCTGGATAGCGATGGCCAACCTTTGCACCAGATACGAACTGGAGCGGCAGTCATCTGTCTTAACCCTAAGTCGATGATTATATATTTATTTTAATTTAATTTTTCATGAACAACTAGCTGATGCCCGCAGCTTCGCCCGCGATGGCGCTGTATGTGAAATTTTGCTGAATTTTCTTTGGATCGGATCAGGCTGAAATTTGGCACCGGAGTAGATTATCTGGAATAACACATAGGTTACTTTTCATTCCGGAAATATGTTGCCATGGGAAGCGGGAACGGTAACCAAATTTCACCCGGGTAGATAATATATCACGTTTAATACGACATAATAATTTTCTGCATGTCCTTGATTGTGGCTCTCAATGATTAAGATACACCACTGATTTATTGTATTTTGGAAACCAGTTCCCAATAATATCTTAATAATAATTTCTTAATTAAATGATAACGTAACCTAATAATTCTTGATAGATGGAATACTATACTGTTTTTTTATAAATAGTACTAGATACCCGTTGGCTGTCAAAATTCTATAGCAATTCATAAAAAAGTTGAAGCACTACTTTTACTTAAAAACTTTTACTGTGAAAAATTGCACTTTCATCCATGCTTGCATTATTTTGAAAAGGGCTATATTTACTACCTAACCTAACCTGCTAACAGAAGAATATTAATTATATTAATATTAGTAACTTTGATAATATGTAATAATATTAGGGAGGAGGGAGAACATGACATGCGGCATGCCTTACAGATAATCCTAGAACTTAAGTAAATTCTTGTACAGTATTTTATAGTATAGTACGTAACAAATAATTTACTATAAGTCTGTAAATTTATTGTTTAAATTTTATATTGAACCGAAGAGACGTTACTTTAATTAAGACGAAGGAAGTTCTTTGTTTTAGTATATTTTAATACGGTACTTACTTTTAAGAATTTTGAAACATCTACAGCTAGATAAGATCAAATAGCTGCGTATAAATACAGCCCAAAAAATTGCAGACATGTAAAAGTGCAAATTGAACATTGTAAAGTTAATATTTGCTGACAAAAGTAAAAAAAAACGACTACATAATGCAAGTCGACTTGAAAAGGAAGGTTCTTTACCACAAACGGTAAATATCCTACTAATATTATAAACGTGAATGTTTGTGTCTGTTACTCAATCACGCCCTAACGGATCAACGGACCAAGCTGAAATTTGGTACCGGAGTAGATTATAGTCTGGAATAGCACAAAGGCTACTTTACATTCCGGGAGTATGTTCCCATGGGAGCGGGAACGCGAACAAAATTTCACGCGGGTGAAGTCACGAGCATCAGTTAGCAGATAATATATCACGTTTGTTGTACGGGATCCCCTTTATTTATTTTTCGTATTTTATATTTCACCTTTTTAGTCTCTTGTTATTAATATTAATACTGTGCAAATTATAAAACGGCGACAATCGCGTTAAATGAACCCTATATAGTTTCATACGGCATAATGAATTAAATTTTTGCATGTCCGTGATTGTGGCTCTCAACGATTAGAATACCTACAGCACCGATTAATTGTATTTTCGAAACTGGTTCCTAATACCATAATGATAATTTTTTAATTACATAATAATAGAACTTGATAATTCTTTATAGATTGAATACTATACTGTTTTTTTAATTAATTGTACTAGATACCCGTTGGCTGACCATTCTATATCAATTCTTAAAAAAGCTACTTTAAGCACTTCTTCTCCTTAAAAACTTTTACTATGTCAAATTGCACTTTCATCCATTCTTGCATTTTTTAAAAAGGGCTGTGTCAGAATACCTATATTTACTACCTAACCTAACTTGCTAACAGAAGAATATTAATATTAGTAACTTTAATAATATAAAATCATAATAGGGAGAAGGGAGAACCTGTCATGGAACATGCCTTACAGATAAATCTAGTTTAGAACTTAATTAAATTCTTGTACAATATTTTATAAGATAAAACGTGGCAAATAATTTACTACATGTCTGTAAATTTATTGTTAAAATTGTTGGAACCGAAAATGAACAGTCATAAGGTTAATGAAGGCAAAGGAAGTTATTTGTCCATATTATTATCTAAACTTCCATAGTTATAATACATTATAATACGGTACTTATTTTTAAGAATTTATATAACATCTACAGCTAGATAAGATCGAATGGCTGCGTATAAATACAGCCCAAAAAAATTGCAGACATGTGAAGGTGCAAATTGAACATTTCAAAGTTAATATTTGCTGACAAAAATAAAAAAAACGACTAATGCAAGTTGACTTGAAAATGGAGGGTTCTTTACCACAAACGGTAAATATCCTAATAATATTATAAACGTGAATGTTTGTGAACATTTCTATATGTCTGTTACTCAATCACGCTCTAACGGATCAACGGACCAAGCTGAAATTTGGTACCGGAGTAGATTATAGTCTGGAATAGCACAAAGGCTATTTTTCATTCCGGGAATATGTTCCCATGGGAGCGGGAACGCGAACCAAATTTCACGCGGGCGAAGTCGCGAGCATCAACTAGCAGATAATATATCACGTTTGTTGTACGGGGTCCACTTTATTTATTTTTCGTATTTAATTTTTCACCTTTTTTAGTCTTTTGTTGTTAATTTTGATACTGTACAAATTATCAAAACTGCGACAATCGCTTTAAATTAACCCTATGTAGTTTCATATGACATAATGAATTAAATTTTTGCATGTCCTTGATTGTAGCTCACAATAATTAGGATACAGAAACGATTAATTGTATTTTCGTAACTGTTGTTCCTAATACCTTTTTTTTTGTTTAACGTGAGGGAAAATCCTCATGGATGTTATGCCGGACTCCTACCGCCTAAAACACCTCACGTA
This sequence comes from Miltochrista miniata, assembly GCA_933228765.1. Classification (NCBI taxonomy): domain Eukaryota; kingdom Metazoa; phylum Arthropoda; class Insecta; order Lepidoptera; family Erebidae; genus Miltochrista; species Miltochrista miniata. Next base: position 22,707,624 of record OW121770.1, on the reverse strand, counting down.
ACGCACAACAGCCTATGGTTGCGAGCCCCGGGTAAGCCCTCGGAAGGATGTCCTAGGTGGTTCCTAATACCTTAATGATAATTTATTAATTACATAATAACGGAACTTAATAATTCTTTATAGATTGAATACTGTACTGTTCTTTTTTATTAATAGTACTAGATACCCGTTGGCTGTCAAAATTCTATAGCAATTCATAAAAGAGTTACTTTAAGCACTACTTTTCCTTAAAAACTTTTACTGTGACAAATTGCACTTTCATCCAAACTTGCATTTTTTTTAAAAGGGCTGTGATAGAATACCTATATTTACTACCTAACCTAACCTAACTTGCTAACAGAAGAATATAAATTTTATTAATATTAGTAATTTTAATAATATATAATCATATTAGAGAGGAAGGAGAACATGACATGGAACATGCCTTACAGATAAATCTAGTTTAGAACTTAAATAAAATCTTGTACAATATTTTATAATTTACTATATGTCTGCAAATTTATTGTTAAAATTTTATATAAACCGAAGAGTCGTAACGTTAATTAAGGCGAAGGAAGTTGTTTGTACATATTGTTATCTAAACTTCCATAGTTATAATATATTATAATACGGTACTTATTTTTAAGAATTTATAATATCTACAGCTAGATAAGATCAAATGGCTGCGTATAAATACAGCCCAAAAAAAAGCAGACATGTGAAGGTGCAAATTGAAAATTTCAGGGTTAATTTTGCTGACAAATATAGAAAAAAAACCGGTCAATACGAGTCGTACTCGCATACAGAGGGTTCCGTGCCACAAACGGTAAACAATCACGTTTGTTGTATGGGAGCTTCCTTAAATTTGTACCATATAGTTTAATATAAAATTTATTTATTTATTTCTTTGCGTGTCCGTCATTCAAAGTCGTGTAGATGTTTGGATGTTTGTTACTCAATTATGCTCTAACGGCTGAACGGATCGGGCTGAAATTTGGAACTGGGATAGATTATAGGCTGGAATAACAACTGTGCTATATTTCATCCCGGGAATATGTTTCTGTGGGGAGCGGGAACGCGAATCAAATTTCACGCGGGCGAAGCCGCGAGCATAAGATAGTTTGACGTATATTCATAATTTCCGATAAGACGGCAACTATTTTGACTTTTTATAATAGTATTGAGACCCAAATTGGCATTGGCAAACGAAAGTCTATAGTAATTCATAAAAAAGTAACTTTAAGCACTACTTTTCCTTATAAACTTTTACTGTGTCAAATTGCTTTTTCATCCATACTTGCATTTTTAAAGGGCTTTGATAGAATAACTATATTTATCACCTACATACGAACTAATTATTATACATCAAAATATTAATAGAGTTATAATTACGAGAATATGTATAAATTTGTAGAATATTTTATTATTAAATAAACAAATGTATATTAAACGGGTGAAGTGCAACAAATGAGTAACATCAGTAGTTTGTAAATAATATGTACCGTAGAATTGAGACAAATGAGTCAAGTGAAAAGTAGAGAGAAAAAGAAATAAAAAATATAAAAAACAAAAATTCAAAAAAAATCTATTATAAGAAGTAAGTATAAGTTATAATAAATTAGAGGGGATGTAATTAAGGCAAATGAGTTAAGTAAAAAATTAAAAGGAAAAAAAAACAAAAATATAAAAAAATAGAAAAATCAAAACAAATAATTACTATAGTAAGAAGTAGTAGTTATAATAATTTAGAATGGATGTAATTAAGATAATTAAATAAAAGTAAAAAAAAGTAAATTAAAAAATTTGAAAAAGGAAAGAAAAAGAACTTAATTAAGAAGTGTGGTTATAATAAATTAGAGGGGATGTAATTAAGACAAATGAGTCAAGGAAAAAAGCAAAACAAAAACATTGATAAATGCGAAACCAAAAATTACTAAAGTACGAAGTACTTAATAATCATAATAAATCAGACGGGATGTAACTAAGACAAAAAAAATGAAGTAAAAAAAAAGAAAAAAACAAAAAAAAAGAAAAACAAAACCAAAAAAACATAACTCAAGTCAGAAGTATGATCCCTTCTAATTTATTATAACTACATAATAAATTAGAAGGGATGTAACAGGACAGTTAAATTAAGTAAAGAAGTGAAGAAAAAAAATCGAAAAACAAAGAAAAATAGAAAAAAACAAAACAAAGTAAGAAGTAGTGGTTATAATAAATTAGAGGGGATGTAATTGAGGCAAATGAGTTAAGTACCTAAGTAAAAAAGGAAAGTAAAAAAAGCAAAAATTCCAAAAAAGTTGAAAAAATTACCAAAGGAGTATTAGGTACTCAGTAGTCATAATAAATAAGAAGGGATGTAATTAAACAAAAAAAAGTGAAGTAAAAAAAATTAAAAACCAAAAAAATGAACAAAACGAAAGAAAAAAATGAAAAAAAAGTCAAGCAAAAAACAAATAAAAAAATTTAAAGAAAACAAAAAAAAAACTAATACGAAGTTGTAATTATTATAAATTGGAGTGGATACAATTTAAAATTATTGACATCCTTATAATATTCATGCTTCAAAAATTAATAACCGTTATAAACAAACACATTACATATACCTATTAGTATTACGTTGTTAAATTTATTTAACATAATTTACGATTAAAAACAAAAACTAATTATATAAAACTCGCCCCTAACCGTATCCGGTGCAAAGGCGCCCATCACACAGGCGGCATTGCCGCGCTGGATAGCGATGGCCAACCTTTGCACCAGATACGAACTGGAGCGGCAGTCATCTGTCTTAACCCTAAGTCGATGATTATATATTTATTTTAATTTAATTTTTCATGAACAACTAGCTGATGCCCGCAGCTTCGCCCGCGATGGCGCTGTATGTGAAATTTTGCTGAATTTTCTTTGCTATGAACCTCACGGAGCCCGAGACCTTTCCAACGAATGCAAAACCGTGGAAATCGGTTCGTGCGTTCTAAAGTTATAGCGTCAGGAAGGAAAACCCGACTTATTTTTATATAATAGACTAGCTGACCCGCGCAACTTCGTTTGCGTGATAAATGAAGAACCGCTCGACCGATTTTGTACAAACTTCACATAAACCATCTACTAAATAGTCCGAACAAAGCCTAAACATTTGGTTTGGATAGGTGAGCCCGTTCTTGAGTTATAAAATTACAACGAAAAGTGGCATTGATTTTTATATATATAGATGTACATTGTGTTTGAAATATAAAGTCCCAATTCCTTGACTAAATTCTTAGCGTCTGCACCCCAACATACCTTTTAGTTTTGAAGCATGTCTATTAAATAAAATTCACTATTCGAATAAGAGGCAATTTTTTCTCCAAATATTATTACCTAATAATTAACTAAATAGTTTGTATGCATGTATATTACTTATTGGAAATACAACCGGCCTAAAATAAGTTACACTAGAATTTAAGCGTGCAATAACGAATTTATACGGCAATGTTTGAGTTTATACTTCAGAACATTCTTTTTATATGTCCCATGTAAAAAGTATTGGCCTATTATCGTGTTAGAACGCACAAGCGCAAGTTGTAACTACCAGCTGTAGATTTTTTTAAGCCGCCCAGATGGCCTTCAGCTTAGTATTACGACAGCCATATTACTTGTAGCCAAGACCAACGGCTTAACAAGTCATGGAACATGGAACTACTGACTTTTTTTAAATATTTAGCACGCCAAATTGACGTCGCCACCAGCCTGATAGAAAGCCGTGGCGCATCTAGCGATTGGGGGCCAATTTATTTCCAGAGCTTTGTATGATTGATATAGAACAGAATGATATATTAAACACTAAATTACATCTGCACTAATCAAATAACAGTTTTTAGAAACAGGTTTCAAAATCGTTGGTAGGTAGGTATATTTGAAATTCATTTTTCTAAAAATTTTCCTGTTGTTCCTTTTTTCGAATTTTGTTGTATACGTATATGGTAAACATTGTCGCATCAGATTCGTGTATTGTGTTTGGATTTATAGCTAGATTTTCTAAAATAATAAAAAATAATAAAATCAAAAAAATAATAAAAAAGAAGTGGTAGTTTAAATGAATTAGAGTGGATGAACAATAAGATTATTAACATTTGATTACTACTACTATATTATATAATTCTACATACCTAATTATTATTTATACTGAGTTCGACAAATGTGAGTGCTCGTGTATAAAAATGTCAATACACCATTTTGACCTTGACAAAGCAGAGTTGTGATAACAATTTACAAACTAGTTTGATGTGAAATAGAATAACTGACAACTTGACAAACCTAAATATTTTCTTTATTTAAATTTCAAAGGGAATAATTTTTATTTTATTTTTATTTTATTTATTTTTTATTTTAAGCCAAGTACCTTTATATAGAACACACAACATTGTAGAAAGTACAAACATCTGCTTCTGATCTGAGGATCAATACCAAGACACACAGACGAGACATACAGAGACAATCCGAGACGTACCTACAGCAAATCGCGAACACATACTACGCACCACCAAGGCAAACATCAAAATCAAAATGTTAATAAATTTTATAACTTAAATGTGAAATCACGCTCTAACGGGTGAACGGATTAAGCTGAAATTTGGTAAGGGATAGATATAGTCTGGAATAACACACAGGCTACTTTTCATCCCGAGTATACGTTCCCTTGGGAAGCGGGAACGGGTACCAAATTTCACGCGGGGAAAGCCACGAGGAGGCATCTTGTATGACAATAAAAATAAGATCAAAATTAATAACAATGAACACTTTATGATCGTAAAAATGCAATTTTAATCCGGAACAATATCATTTTTTCACATCAAAGGGAAGGCGATGACCAAATTTTATGCAAGAAAATAAAAGGGGGTTAAAGTCTTATTCTATTCGAGTTCTTTTAAGTAAGTATGTCATAATATTAAAAGATTAATGTCATAATCAATTTAATAGTTTGGACTTTGTACTTTGTGCATCACATTGCTTGGACTCAATGTTCTTTTTAAAGTACATTTATATTTCGCTACGACTATGTAGGGAAGGTTTGGATGATTAATAAACTATATATTATATAAGTGGGTAGGTATACTTATTTGTAACATAATATAATAAATTACGGCCTTCATAAGCAAAAATAGCTAAGTAACTTGTAAATACGTAATTATATCTTGATAGCTTAATTTATAAAGTGTTTAATTAAAAGTAGATTAAGATGTACATTTGAATCCATGCGCAAACAACTCTAAATGTATAAATAAATATGAATAAGTTGGGGCACGGAGATACTGTAAATTTGGTGCCATGAATCTAGATATATTTCCTTATGAATTTAGTCTTAAGTCCTCCTGAAACTCCAAATAAACATGTAAATAGTAAAATGGTAAGTATATATAATGTATTATTATTATATATTGCCGCTTCACTAAAGAGTTATCGAGTACAGTATGGGGTGCTTCAAAAGGGGTTTTAGAAGGTTCTACGTCTTTGGTTTTGCAAACGTACATTCAGGCTACGGTAACTACATTCCGTAAGCTTTTCTGCTACCTTAGTAGTATTAAAAAGTTCGAGTAACTTATACCTTCACTCGCTTGAGTCAGCTCTGATTTTACTTTTGGTTTGTTGTTTTATAAATGTCTTTTCTAAGCGACTAATTCAGTTTTGTTAGTGACGTACTAAAAATCCAACAGCAGCTATTTAACATATTTATGTATATGCCAGTATTTACAATAATGTTTAAAAAAAAATCCTGGTTTTGCCAACTATTCATAGCAATTTCACTTCTATTAATTGTAACGTTCTATATTTAGTACTTATTAATGTATATAGGCTAAATTCTAGGACCAAGTGTACTTTTTGGACTGAGGTTGTCTATGTACTTTAAGACATTTATCCTCCTTGATTACATCACAATAATTTAGCACTTTCATTATTTTCGTGATAAATTTAACCAAGGAGCTTGCTTTATTTAGACTAAATGACGTTGTATGAGAATGTCCCACAATATTATTTTGTAGTAGGAAAAAAAACAAACAATATTTTTTGATCTTTTGCCAGATTTGCAAGGCAATAAATAAAAAAAAATCTAGTTCCTGACTATTAAAATCTCAGTGCCACTCCTTAATAGCAAGCCATTACTTTTTTGATTAGGTACAGTACGTTTGAAAAAAACAAATCAAATAAACACAAAAGAAAACCCAAAAATAAAATCGTAATAATGTTTTGAAATAATAGCAAAGATAATATATTATTTCTACAGATAGGCAACTCCCTGCCGCGCCACAGCTGTCTTTATAATTGACGGAACATTTGCTTAGCATTATTGATCACACGCACACATTCAAGCTGGAGTTTGACACACGCACACTAAAACACATCTAGCGAGGCACACTAACAAAATACTCTGTCAAGTTCAACTCTATCCAATAAAATACTTGGTCCTGGAGTAAGCACTTAAAAATTGAAAGGGTCAAAAGGTATGATAGTTTTTAATAGTAGTCTTGTAAATATAGACATAGACATTGTAAATATCGCGCCATAGCATCTTGTGATTGTCACTATAATATTAGTAGTAAGTAGATTACTAAAGTTACTTTTAAGTAACTGCTAAAAGCATGTACAAGTAAATCATTTGTAGCATCGAGGTGAATAACTAACTAAGGTACTGTACATAAAGCTATAATAAATATATTAAGTTAGCCTATAATTATTATGCTATCTGTAGTATAATAAGACTACTGCATATAGCATAATAGTTATAATTATTTAATCTTATTATTCCTAAGTACAATGACTCAGATTAATAATAATTACATATTTTGTATAATCGGTAACTGGCAGTCTACTTATGACACATGAGTGCGTTTTGAATTGCGTGCGTGCGTATGTGTGTGTGTGTGTGTGTGTGTGTGTGTGTGTGTGTGTGTGTGTGTGTGTGTGTGTGTGTGTGTGTGTGTGTGTGTGTGTGTGTGTGTGTGTGTGTGTGTTTCTGTGTGCCAACCAACATTTTGAACCCAGTATAACAAAAATGGAACTTTCGTAATTCTTCCCTTTTTCAATCTCTAGGTACATATTACAAGGAAGACTATTTGCAAACAAGACGTTTTGCCTACCTAGACCTTATGCCACAAGACCTATTTGCCACCATGACCTTTTATAACTATGGCATTTTAAAATTAAGACCATTTGCAATCAAGATGTTTTTCAATATAGATATTTGACATACAATAGAACAAACAAATCAAGCAGCCATAAAGAATTTCTAAATTTCAATGCTGTTGTATGTGTGTGTGTATATATGGGTCTAAATTTGTTAATACATATAAGAATAGACACAGTAAGTACGCATCATAGCGCAATGTGATTATCACTATAAAATAAATACTTGAGAGGTGAAATATGTATAAAAATAGAGTAAGTTACCTACCTAGTAAAGGATATGTAAATATGACTAATTAGACGGAGGATCACGGCCTACTCTACAGCAATCTTAGTATAGTTATATTATTGTTGTATGATAAGTTGATAACATATACTCGTGAGTAAATATAAATATATACTTATATAAAAATTATAGTACCTACTAAAGGACATGTAAATATGACAAATTACACGAAAAAAACGGCCTACAGCAATCTTAGTGTAGAAATATTATTGTGTGTGTGTGTGTGTGTGTCTGTGTGTGTGCGCGTGTGTATGTAATCGCCAAGACCTTTGTTTCATGAAATGTCGTTTTCTCTGTGGTCCATTCTGATGGTGATGTTGTTAACCAGGGTCTTTATTGACAATGTCAAGTTATGGCCCATGCAAAATACTATGTTATAGACATTTTTTAATTCATGCCAATTAAACTCCTACTCATATTGAATGAAAAGACTTACTACCCGTTCGCAACTGTTCAAATTATTTTCATAAATATTTAGATGACTTGTAATGAAAACAGACAATGCATGTGCGTGCGTGTGTGTGTGTGCGTGTGCGCGTGCGTCTGTGTGACTGTGTGTGTGTGTGTGTGTGTGTGTGTGTGTGTGTGTGTGTGGTGTGTGTGTGTGTGTGTGTGTGTGTGTGTGTGTGTGTGTGTGTGTGTGTGTGTGTGTGTGTGCAATTTCTAGCCATACTCTTAAATTAAACTTTTGTACTTGTGTTACTTAGTAGGTATAGTGCTTGTTCGTAAAAATTGTACATTAACATGAATGTATTGCGGCGCATGGCTATCACGATGTAAAATAGATTGACGATCATTCTAAGCAGATTATGCCTTATTTGTAGAGATAGTGAGAGCATATAAATTATGCCATTTATATTATAAATACTTACTATAGTTTCTCTATTTAATATTAAGTGAAAAAACAATAAATAAAATAAAACATAGCTCTATAAAGTAAAAATAGAAACACATTAATATATTATTTTAAAACTTAGTTTATAGAAACGGGTACCTATCTAGTTACCTGAATAAGAACTACTAATGTGGTCCCGGTTTCGCACGTGATATATTTTGATCTCCTATTTCACCCCTCATTTCAATCATATTTTCATCCCTTATTTTACACCCTTACGGTTAGAATTTTACAAAATCCTAAAATTTGATTTCAATTGTTTTAAATGAAAAAGAATAATTTTGAAAATGAGAACAGTAGCAAAATTTTGGTATTATCTTTAAACCAATTTTCACCTCGTTTAGGGGAGGAATTTCGAAAAATTCTTTCTTAGTGGATCTACATATTCTACAGGTTTTATAAGAAAATTGTGGTAAAGATTTTTTTCATTTGTAATTTGATGATAGGTACCTACTTACCTGACTATGCTGAAGATTCATTTTATTATTTTCATGACGGTTTAGTTCTATGCCGAGCGTAAGTTGTTTGACTATTAAGAGGTATAAAAAATATGCACCAGAATGCATTTTGTAATTCCTAAGATCGTATTTTATTAGCATTATTATGTTTAGAAAGTCAACAAATATTATATATTAGATACTTAGGTATATTATGTCTATTTTTAAAGTTGAAACCAAAATTGGCAACTTGCAAAATCCAGTAGGTAACTTTGTAGTAGTTATCTGATAAAGGACCCGATTTACAACGTTAATTAATAATATCTGTGTTGAATGTTATTTCAATGTTAAAATAAATTACATTATGTGGAATTATATTTTAAAGTTTAAAAAAAAACCAGTCGGCAACTTATAATAGGTGTCTTAATCCATCCTAAAGAACCGGCCAAGTGCGATTCGGACTCACGCACAGAGGGTTCCGTACCAAAAAACGGCAACAAAGTCCGTTTATTGTTTGGGAAACCCTTTTAATCCCTTCTTTTTTAAATTTCAGTATTTGTTGTTATAGCGGCAACAGAAATACATCATCTGTGAAAATTTCAGCTCTCTAGCTATCACGGTTCCTTAGATACAGCCTCGTGACGGAGAGACAGACTGACAGACAAAATAAAATAAAAAAAATAAATAAAATATTTATAAAATTAAAAAAAATATTTGTCAAAAATTTTGACTCTATTGAGGGTTTGGAAATGCTACCTACCGAGAAACACCCCCAAGAAACTCAAAATGTATCTTAAAATCTAACAATGTATCCTAAAAGACAGACAGCGAAGTCTTATGAATAGGGTCCCGTTTTTAACTTTTGGGTACGGAACCTTAAAAAGGGTCTTGACTGATGGACCGATGGACAACAAAGTGGCTCTGTAAGAGTCCCGCTTTTCCTTTTTAGCTACGGAACCTTAGACATCCGTGCATTACAAAATTGACCAATAACTAACTATTTTGAACCAGTTGATTAGACGAATTACGTGCCGTGCCACCTCAAAATTATTTGCCTCAAAAGTAAGTAATTGCTCTCTCCTTTTACACCTTCCCTGAGCTATTTCAAATGTATCATAACAAAATTAGCCAAATCGGTTCAGCTTTTTTCGAGTTTTAGCGAGACAAAAACATCATGTCATTTTAATAGTAAGATATAGGTAATTTCGATGTTAGATATATTCAAATAAATTGTAAGGATATTTTTGATTATATTATTGTTGTAAATCTAAGTGTTTTGTTCTAAACAACTGTTTCGGAAATTAATATAGAAATTAATGGTTCTTGATACAAGAAATTAGTTTGCGTAAGTATTATTTTAAAGCTTTTTTAGTAAGTAAGTACTAACCACTAGATATTAGATGATATATGTTTTTGAAATAAATCTTAATAAATACAGTTGCTTGCGTTTTCTTGTGTAAATCCTATGTTTTAAATCTTTCTAACGTTTAATGTCCACAGTGATATAAAGGAACGTCTAAACCATTTGAGAGTTGCAAATGATATTGTTCTGTAGATGATCTCAAAAAATGAAATTTTTGGTAAAAAGCCTAGCAGACAAAAGTAAAGCACTGAAAGCAGTAAATCTAGAAATGAATGCAGAATGTAAAACCCATGCTAACGAAACTAAAAATGATAAAAAAACAAATGTCCCTGGAAAGAGTCTCGAAAATGTGAGTGAAGTAAATAATGTGAGTGAGAGTGAAATAGTCTATTTAAGTCAATTTGTAACTTCTGAGGACCCAATGTCCAAAGAACTGAAATAAATTTTGATTATGGAAAACGTAGTCTCGGAAAGAAATTGTAAATAACCGGCCAAGTGCGAGTCGGACTCCCGCACGGAGGGTTCCGTACAAAAAAACAACAAAAAGTCATATTTATTGCATGGGAGCCCCCCATTTTTCTTTTTATTTAACAAGAGGGAAAATCCTTAATGTATGATATAACGGACTCCTACGGACTAAAAACCCCCACGGAACGGCTAACAGCCTACGGTTGGGAGTCCCGGGTAAGCTCTCGAAAGGATGTTTTTTTTTTTTTTTTTTTTTTTTTATACCACTAAGGTGGCAGACAAGCATACGGCCCACCAGAAGGACCGGTGGTCACCGCAGCCTATGAACGTTTGCAACACCAGAGGTGCCACACTCGCGCTGCCGACCCTGTAAAAACCTTCTAAGACCCCTTTTGAAGAACCCCATACTGTAGGCGTTTGGGAAAACCGAGGCAGGGAGGTCATTCCACAACCTAAGCGTGCGCGGAAGAAAACACCTATCGGATCTAACCGTGCTGGAACGCACCGGACGCAGAGTGTGAGGATGAACTCCCTGTCTGTGGCGAGCGGTGCGATGATAGAACGTAGCCGTGGGCATCATATCAAACAATTCCTCAGAGCACATACCATTGTACAGGCGGTAGAACACGCATAAGGAGGCAAAGTCTCTCCTGTCGCGAAGAGGTTCCACACCAGCTGTAAGTACAGGATCGTTGACAATTCTTACAGCTCGTCTCTGCACCGAGCCAAATGGACGAAGCTGATATTCAGGTGCTCCCGCCCAGAGGTGACAGCAGTACTCCATATGCGGCCGCACTTGCGACTTATAGAGAAGCAGTGTTTGCGCCGCAGTGAAGTACCGCCGCGCCCTGTTGAGCACACCAAGCTTCTTGGACGCCAGCTTAGCCTTGTCCTCCAAATGACTACGGAACTGAACGTCACTGGAGATGTCAACGCCAAGGATCCCTATACTTTTGGAGATGGAAAGAGATGTGCCCTGAAATTGCGGCGCTACAGTAATTGGGGTTTGCTTAGCGGTGAAAAAACACGCTTGTGTCTTGGAAGGGTTGAACTGGACAAGATTTTGTCCACCCCAATCGGACACTCTAGTAAGAGTAGCCTCGATTTCAGACACAAGCTGTTCACGATTTTCCTCTACTGTGTCCCGAGAGATACCGGGGCGGCCCGTGTAACAAGTGTCCCCCGTACTGTCGTCCGCATAACAATGAATGCCATCAATAGACAACATGTCATTGATATGCAGCAGAAACAGAGTAGGGGACAACACTGAGCCTTGCGGTACTCCAGCGTTTATGGCCATGCAGTCTGAACAGCTGCCGTCAACGACGGCCCTGATGCTTCTACCGGCCAAGAAGCTGGACACCCATCCGCATAATCTCTCAGGTAGTCCATATGAGGGCAATTTCGTAAGAAGACCACGGTGCCAGACCCGGTCAAAGGCTTTAGAGATGTCGAGGCTCACTGCTAGAGCCTCACCCTTACTCTCGATAGCCGCCGCCCATCGGTGTGTTAGGTACACAAGAAGATCGCCCGTCGAGCGACCGTGACGGAAACCGTACTGCCGGTCGCTGAGCAGGTCGTGTTCCTCAAGGTACCCCAGGAGCTGTGTATTAATTACACGCTCCATCACCTTGGATAAAAGGGAGGTGACGGCTATAGGCCTGTAATTGGCCGGGTCGGTCCTGTCACCCTTCTTGGGTACAGGATGTACATACGCGATCTTCCACGACGCCGGGACTTGTTGCATGGAATAGGAAAGTGCGAAAAGACGTGTAAGTACCGGACACAACTCTGGACCACAATGCTTTAGTACCACCGCGGGAATGCCGTCTGGCCCACTCGACTTATGAACGTCCAGTGATTGAAGCTCCCGCCGGACATTCCGCTGTGTAAATTTAACTTCCGGCATGGAAGTGCCACAACTCGGAATGCCCGGCGGTAAAGCACCCCCGTCGCTCATGGTCGAGTTAGAGGCAAAGAGATTACCCAAAAGGTCGGCTTTCTCCTTGGCACTCTGGGCCAAACTACCGTCGGGTTTAAGCAAGGGTGGTAATCCTGACCTACAGAAGTTTCCCTCGGCAGCTTTGGCAAGCGACCAAAATTCACGACTTCCTGAAGGGTAGCTTGCTAGCCGTTCGCCAATTCTGCCGACGAAATCGAACTTGGCCTTGACAATTGCTCTTTTACTGGACCTCGAGGCGGCATTTAATTTGCGTTTTACCTCAGAGATGTTTGGATCTGAATTTGCACGAGCCGTGGTCCAAGCTCTGTAGGCAGATTCTTTCTGCATTAGAGCTTCTCTGCAGAGCCGATTGAACCACGGTCGCTTTTTTGCACCTACAGGGATCCAGCGGTTGGGAATGTAGCATTCCATACCCTCCAAGATCCCCTCAGCGACTGCTATAGCACAAGAATCCAGATCCTCTGAGGCAAAACAAAGCCGCCACCACGGGTACGACGCATAGAACTCTCGCAGTCCATCCCAGTCTGCTGACTTGTAGTGCCACACATGTCGCCACTCCTTGGGCCGAGGTGGTTCAGGCCTTGCGAGAGGCACATGCGTCTGAATGACACAGTGGTCCGACGATCCTAGCGGAGCATCCACTGAAACGTTGTATCCGTCCGGACGCGTTGTCAGCAGGAGGTCCAGCAATGCACTATGCTCGTTCTCCCTGTCTGGTATCCTTGTATGGGATTTAACCAGCTGGGAGAACCCATAGGTCAAGGCAAATTCGTGAGCAGCTTTTCCCGCAAAGTCGGTGGTCCGGGAGCCCAACCAGTCAACATGATGACCGTTGAAATCTCCCAAAATCACTATCTCCGCGGAGGGACACTGCTCAATCACCCTGTCAGTCGACTGCTGCAGGTGGTCATAAAGGCGAACTGTGTCCGTGTTACCGCTGTGAGACCTGTACACGCACGCGTAGATCCGGGTGTGGCCCCCGTGATCCACGCGCGCCCATAACGTAGACAGGTCCCTGTCTTCGAGGCTTGTAAGACGGCGACAGCAGACATCATCCCGGACGTACATACACACCCCGGCTTTCCGCCTAAAGTGGTACTCCAGCTTGTAGCCAGGGTACATTAAGTCAGATGCATCTTCCGGGCATGAGATCTGCGTCTCCGTCAAGAAAAAAAGGGTCGGCTTCGCAGTTTCAAGATGGTGGTGGACTACGTTAATGTTCGCGCGCATGCCTCTGATGTTGCAAAAGTCCACTTGAAGTGTGGACGCCGATGCCGCTGTGGATACCCTTTTATTTTTCCTTTTTGCTGCCATGGTTGTTTTTTTTAAAAAGGGGAATTAAGAAGGTTGAGGGGGCGCCTGTGTGCCGCTGGCGCAGGAGACTAAGCGAGGCTCCAACTCACCAAAGGCAGACAAAGGTAATGCGGAAGATTGGCACGGCGTACGGAAGGGCCCCCGGTCCCCCCCCAATGCAGTGGCCGCGTCCACTCCGGTATCCTCCTCCGGCACGACCACAGCACCAGGGACTTTACACAGGCTGCTGGTTCAGCCTCCTGGGGCGGAGATTAAGTGATCCCCAGGTTCGGGTTCCGTACAGCCTGCGGGCGGTCAGCGGTCAACCGTTTCACCGGGTCTCCCTGGCCGCCTTACCAATACTCCGCGCCTCTATCCGCTAATGGAGCCAGGTAAGCCTCTGGTCTCACCGTCACCGGCACAAAGTCGCCCCAATGAGCTCTGGATCCCTGCTAACCGACGGAGAACATAACCCAACCGGAGTCAGGTTACTATTACCGCGGTCTTCTGCAGGGCGGAGGTACTGCCCCAGGCGGGCTGCTCAACGAACGGAGTACCGTTATGCCCGGAAGGGCTCATAGGGATTAACGAAAAAGCCCACATTAAGAGGATATTGAATCTTAGGGATCTCATTGAAGAAGCCACTACTGTACCCTCAGGGTGTAACGTTAGCTCCATGAGAAGTAACGCATATCCCCTAAACCCCGAGGGGGGTGTCCCACTAAAGGTCCATTTTGTTTTAATTATTATTTTTTTATGAAAATACACTGCTCGATATTCTGTGAGTATTTCAAGCGTCTACTGGTTGCCCTCATTACCTATTTACACAGAGCAACGCGCGCCTTAGACAGTTCGCGTTGCTCTATAGAGTCTATAGTGTTATACAACGCGCGTCTTTAGACAGTTCAAGTTGCTCTATAGTGTTATACAACGCGAGTCTTTAGACAGTTCGCGTTGCTCTATAGTGTTATACAACGCGCGTCTTTAGACAGTTCGCGTTGCTCTCTATAGTGTTAACTATCCCTGTATAGATCCTCTACGGTAGGTACAGTATACATTTAAAAAATAGTTTGTAAACTCTATGTTTAATTTCTTTTTCAGAATATTGATGACATTTGAATGATGACATTATAAACACAATATCTACATCTACAACATAAATTGTGTCTTTGTACGTAAATTGTTTATACTGGAGAAAAATCTAAAATATGGACTTTTTGTTTACTATTTCCTATGAAATAGCTATCTTTGAAATATAACACCTACCTAAAGTAATCTGCTGAAAGCGTTGTTCACTTTTTAAAGAAAAATTATTTACGATGAAAGTCGAAAAATAAATTAGTATGTGACCCGTATAATGTTCAATCATGGCGACACGAAATTAATTTCATTGAGCAACATTTGATTGTGCTATACCTCCTGTATTTATTTAATTTGCATGGTGTAAAGGGAATGAATGATCTTGATGAAATATTCAAATTAACTAACGTATTTAAATTGAAAAGGATACCTTATTACCGAATATATAAAACAAAATCGCGAAAAAACACGTTTGTTGTATGGAAGCCCCTCTTAAATATTATTATGTTTTTGTTTTTTGTATTTGTTGTTATAGCGGCAACAAAAACACATAATCTGTGAAAATTTCAACTCTCTAGCTATTACCGTTCATGAGATACAGCCTCCTGACGGACAGACAGACAGACAGACAGACAGACAGACGGACAGCGAAGTCTCATGAATAGGGTCCCGTTCTTTACCCTTTGGGTACGGAACCCTAAAAACGAAAACAAGAATGCATATTTATTTAAGGACATTCTCACACAACATCATCCCCCAAATTAAGCTAATAATAAGCTCGGACCATAGGATCTAGGCGACTGATAGACATACTTATATATTTCTAAGTACATACATATTACACCCAAACTCCGCAACAAACATTTGTGAATCATACAAATATTTGAACCAACCCAGAACCTAAGTGCAGCAGGCAGTTACACCACCGAATACGCAGAGGACTGGTTTAGAAAATGACGAAAAGTAGGTGCAAATGAAAGCGTTTTTTGTCTACATAAGTCACTGATCTGTAATATTACCACTGGATTGGCTGTCTCATACAAATGACAGCGAATTGTTTGTGCCGATTTGAAACGCCTCTAGAATTGGTTCAAGGAACTAAATCTGACGTATAATGCAAATGACTTCCCGGATAATGCCGGGAATTACGAATTATTTTGTAATTTAAGGACTTTTGTGCAGTTGAGTGCTGATTTGTGTGGTTACAAAAAGGCAATAGGCATGGTGAAATGCAAGTGAAATGTGTGTTTTGCAAAAGTAGCTTTAAAAAAGGGAGCAACATTACATTTCACGGGTAAGTTGAATTTTTGTAATTTTTATCATTAAATCAGCCTGACCTACCTGTAAAATGCTTAATTAGTTACAAAATATGTATCAGAATAATATATAGGTGAGATTAAATAATTTTTAAGCACAAAAATAGGATTTAATTTCGTTTAGTGATGTCCATGTTGTCATATCGATAAACTTAAACATGGTCTGATGTGATCGAAAACTTTTCTTTACAAGAAATATGTCTAATAATGGTACCATTTTACATAACACATGGTCACGCCTTCATCCCCGAAGAGGTAGGCAGAGGCATACTATATGCCCACATTTCATCTTTTTAGAATTTGTCCAACGTAATAGTTGGTGAGCCGTATTGCCGTGTTGAGATGGATAGGTGCAGGTTGTGTCTGCCCGCATTTTACTGGCAACCGGGACCAACTGATTAACGTGCCTTCCGAAGCACGGAAACGCTCAAATAAATGTGACAAGGTGGTCACCAGAATGGTCACCCATCCAAGGACTTGCCATAGTGAAAGTGGCTTACTGCAGTGATCATTTACAGAACACTGAGTCCGCGGGGCCACGAGAGCTTCAATATATAATAATGATATCAACCAAACAAAATCTTATTAGCAATATTTATTAAACTTATTTTCTGACATAACCTTGTGTGGGCAATACTTACTACATAATGTTTTTTACTCTATTGATGGATGTTTATTTTATTGCAGATTTCTAACTTATCCAAGAATCAGAAGTGCATGGCTTGGCAACATGAAAGCCCATAACTGGACACTAAGAGCAAGCGATCCTCTGTGTTCTAATAATTTTGATGATAAATGTCTTTAAAAAATGGTTGGGATATTATTTATTAACAGGGAGGTTCTTGTGTAATGCTTAAAAAATGGTTGGGATATTATTTATTAACAGGGAGGTTCTTGTGTAATGCTTTACAATAAAGTGTAAAATAAATAAATGATTAATATGATCACGTTTATTTTTATTTTTTTCTACATAATTGTAACTCCCTTTCTATGGCGCATGATATATATATACGCTCACTTCGTGGCGAAATGGACAATGAGAAATGCATAAAATTAACTGAAGTATATGGAAGTCCCAGACACTTATGGGATCCAGGTTCACCACACGATGATCTTTGTCGGTCTGCCTTTTATTATTTTTGTAGTGATTGATGACTTGACTAAAGCTGCAGTGAATTGGCATACGTCACCCATGGTAGCTAGTAAGAAACTAGAGAAATTTGTTTCTCAGCTTGCGGCACGCTGCCGAGTTGCTGATTAATTTGGCTCAAGTGGAGATGCATGTAATTTCCGCAGCACGCGGCACGCTCAGATTGAGGCAGCACGGCTGCTCAAGTGGAGATGCGCTTTAATACCTCTCTCAATCTCTTCAACGAAAATAATATTTTCCTGCAATTTTGCGTCTCAAGTATGCCAAATTGCAGGTATATATTATTTCACTAGTCACCAACTTAAGCCACCCTTAAATTAAGAGCAATATTCATTAAAGCGTCTATAGTTAGTATAGTACCCGGGTTCGAATCCTGGCCACTCCTAGCACAAGCAATTTAGCTTAGTTGGAGGAGTTTTTATAATAACAAATTATAAACAAAATTAATTTTAAAATATATATACTAAAAATGTTCTCATTTCAAATTAAATCTATCGATACGCATCAGTTCAAGAATAAGTTTGGCACATCACTAATTTTAGTTCTCTGAACCAGCGCTACTGATTTCAGCGCCACAATGGTGAGAATCAAGAAGGCGTAACTTTAGTTTGACAGCCACCTATCCAGTGTGATAATAATACAGATCAGTGACATAAGTAGACGGAAAATTATAGCCAAAAATAGATTGTTAATGTCAAAATATGGTTTTATATTGTTTTTTATTGTAACTGTTTAATTTTAAAATACATTTGTTTTTTAGTTGCTTACCTAGATTTTCAGCACTACATACCTACTAACAAAATGTGAACCATTGTAGTTTAATTAGCATGATTTTCTTCTTTGACTCAAAATGTGGATAATATTGAGCCACATAAGATTTAATTCTCCCGAAATGGTTTCGGGGAGAATTTATACCTGATATGGCAACACGGGTCGTTCCTGAGAGATATCTGCTCAGTTGCTCTAAGTGCACAACAGGCAATCAACGTAACTGAAAGCTCTAACAGAATTATTTGTGTTTCCATTTCACATTTTGATATTCAAAAAGAAAACACTATGGGTTGTCAGAAAACGCCTGCTTCGATGTTCCCTAATCCCAATGGAAGGAAAAGTGTGGACGTGTTTAAGTATTTTATTGAAAATCTTCTGATTGAAGACGCTAATACCAATATTGTTGAAGAAGAACTTTTACCAGGCATAAAAGTAGTCAGTCAATCTGTCCCTCAAGAACAAGACGTCGGAAATGAACAATCAAATGACATCGACAAGGATGATCAGGAAGCTGAAAGAGAAATGAAAAAGCGCGAGGCGTATGATTTTTTAACACAATGCCTACAAGATGAAAACAACGAGTACGATTTTGAGCTGTTCTTCTGCGGAGTTCTAAGTAAGTTTGTGATTCATCATCTTCGGAATGGAGACGGCATGAACTGGAATCTTATCTTGAAGTTGTTGTATCGCCATGCTACCAAACGGAATCTTACTCCTCCGCCATCCAAGAACCCCCGCATCGTGAAAGTGGAATATTTAATTGTCCGAATGTTTTATATGTTTGTGTCTTTTCCTGAAAAGAGACACATGTACTACTCGTTAGTGCGCGACCCGGTTGTAGATATAGATGTATCCGAAATTTATACAAAACCAATAATTATTAAAGAATAACAGTGTTGTACTGATAAAACTAAAATGGTGTACCGTTGTAGTTGAATTTTATATCTCATTTTCAGGAATTAATATGAACAGATATTTTAAAAAGGCCTATATCCTTTTAATATACTTATGTGTTATTTTTTATTATGTATGGGACAGAATACCTATTGTTTTTCTTTTAGTAATAAAATAAGTGATAACTTAGTTCTATTGTTTTCATGTATTTTACTTGTCAATTAAACATTTTTTTTAAACAGAATGTGTGTGTCTATGACGTCATTTACCACTTATAAAGCTTACATTATTTGGTAAAATAAGCTCTATACTATTTACTCATATAACCTTATCTTGTCCAGCACTCAACAGTAGATAATACTAATCTTCAATCTCATCCCGCCCTCTCCTTTCCGATCCCGAACAACGCGTGCTAGACAGAGGTGCCACTCTTACACAGCGGAGAGAATCTTCGCTAAAACTGAACGATTCTAAAGATCGTTGCTCTGCCTAACTATAAATACCTGGAACGACCTGCCCGCACACGTGTTTCCCTCATCTTAAAATCCTGGGTTCTTCAAGCGGAGCGTGAATATTCACATCATAGGGCTGTCAACTTGAGGACCACTATCTTTAGTCTTAGACTGTGACAGTGGCCCTCAGTCACCAGATGTTGTAATTGCTTTTCATCAGGCAGCGGCATTATATTGGTGAGCTAAATATAAAAAAAAATCTGGTTGTAGGTACATTAAGTGACGTATTTTTCCCTCTCATTGAAATCCGATCCCTTTGAAATTCGATACAGAACAATGGATGTAGAGCTGAAATGGCACCAATCTATATAATGATTTATAACGCTGTTATCCCTTCCTCTGTGTTTGTAAACTTGATAAAAAATAACTATCACCAGATATCAAACCAGCAAAGTTGCGGGCGCTCTAAGTTCTTTATTAGAAACTAGCTGACCCGCGCAACTTCGTTTGCGCCACATAAGAGAGAGTATTACCTGTTCCCGTCGCATTTACTCCCGTCACGTTACTCCCGTAGCGTCTCGTCGTTAATATTCAATACTACGTGAGAGAGAGAGAGAGAGAGAGAGAGAGAGAGAGAGAGAAAGGTTTGTCGTCGCGTGTATTCCCGTCGCATTAATTTTAAGAACAATTTCGTTTATGAAAGAGGTATCCCGTGGCATTATTGTAGAAAAAAATTATTGTTATTAAAATGGTTATTGTGCACCAACCCAAAGATAAACACATGCTATCGCACAATATTTTTAAGAACTGTTTCTAAGGGGGAACATTTTTGTAGTAGGTGCATATTTTTTACATAACTATAAATATTTACGCAGCACACGCAACGAAGCTCTCAAAAGGAATAACTTTTCCAACGTTTTTGAAACATTTACTATTACTGCTCTGCTCCTATTTGTGGTAGCGTGATGCTATATAGCCTATGACACTCCACAATAACGTAGCTTTCTATTGGTGAAAGAATTTATAAAATCGGTTCGGTAGATCCTAAGATTACCCCTTTCAATTTATTTAACAAATATACAAACACAAACTTTACTTCTTAAAAAATTTACTTGGCACAAAGTTAGAATAATCTGATATATCAGATATCATTGAATATAATACTGAAATCAGTGCCCAGTAAGTACTATGTAGGCTTAGGTAGACATTATTAATCTCTCTCATAGTCATATTGGCACTGACTTCAGTATTATATTTAATGATATCTGATAAATCAGAATATATTAACTTTGTGCTAAGTAAATATTATTTTTCAGTTTTTAGTTTTGTTTGAAGTCGGTTTCTTTTTTGTTAATATTTTTTTTTTTACTATTTTTTGTGTCGTGTGGACTGAAAATCTATCTATCTAGGTGTAAAGTTCTCGACAGTACAAATTAATCAAACCCAAACACAAAGTAACTGCTGTATATCGTTAGGGAATTCTCTCTACTGTCTATCGTCTCCATCATCAGATCGACTCCAGACCTTCATTAAGTTGTACTACTTTAAGGCCCTTTATAAAAAAAAATTACAAACGTCCCAGATGCCCCTACAATTTTTAAAAGTTCCTGTCGATTTCTCCAAGATGCCATAATCTGATCCTGTCTTCTTTAAAATGGGACCACCTTGGGAGTATCTATTTTCGAACGAAAAAAAGAATTTCAAATCGGTCTATAAACGACGGAGTTCTGCGCGAACAAACATCAAAAAAAAAACGGTTGAATTGAGTAACCTCCTCCTTGTTCGAAGTCGGTTAAATAATGTTAGTCACGCAGCACACGCAACGAAGCTCTCAAAAGGAATAACTTTTCCCCCGTTTTTGAAACATTTACTATTACTGCTCCGCTCCTATTCGTTGTAGCGTGATGCTATATAGCCTATGACACTCCACAATAACGTAGCTTTCTATTGGTGAAAGAATTTTTAAAATCGGTTCAGTAGATCCCGAGATTACCCCTTACAATTTAACAAATATACAAACACACAAACTTTACCTCTTTATAATATTAGTATAGATAGATAATAAAAAGAATCTGAATCTTAATTAAAAACAACGTTTCTGTACATGCATAATAATTTTCTCCCCTGACAGAATACATGGGAAAATTGAGCCACACAGTTTCATTCTCCCGAAATGGTTTTGGGGAGAATTATAACTGATATGGCAACACGGGTCGTTCCTGTGAAATATCAGCTTATTTGCGCTAAACGTGCGGCAGGCAATCAACGTAGCTAGAAGCTTCATTTAGCGAACTTGTATAACTTTCTATTTTCTCTTTCAAGTTTTAATATTAACAATGGATTCCGAAATGGATCCGCCAAACCGTCGTCTGGTCTATTATCGGAAAAGACGAAACAGAGCGAGCTATTGGTGCTACAAGTATATAGAAGAAGATGTTGAAGCTCCCAAACAAATTTATTATGTATGGTACATGGAGGAACTCACTCAATCTATTCCTACAGGAGTAGTTTTAGTAAACGATATGCCAGCAGATGAGGTCATCATAAATTATCTGCAAAAAAATAACGAAGAAATGCCATCAGGAATTCGCGATGCGTACTCATTTCTAGAAAAATATATAAAATATGACGACTACGATATTTTTTATACGTTCTACTCTGGAGTTCTCAGCAAGATGATCAGGCGTCTAAGTCAAAAACGAGCTGAGATAAATTGGGATCTTATAAATGACCTACGGGATCGCCATTTTAAGAAACTGAATATTTATCCTGATCCTCCACCTAAGGATCCTATTGTCAGAAAAATAGAGTCGTCAATGGTCCGAATGTTTTATATCATCGTGTCTGACCCACAGAAGAAGCATATCTACGAATGGTACACCACCTACATAAAATAAATGTCTCAGAATAATGTATTAACATAAATGTAACAACGGAACCTGAGACAAATCATTTATTTAAAAATAAATATTTTTATAAGTGTTGTTTTCAATTTAAAGAAGAAGCGGACTCAGTGTTCTGTAAACGATCACTGCAGTAAGCAACTTTCACTATGGTCAGTCCTTGGATGGGTAATCCATTTGACCACTTTGTGTCATTTATTTAAGCTTTTTCGTGATTCGGAAGGCACGTTAAGGTGATTTGATTGTTTGTTCTTTTTTAGTCGGTATCCAATTATTGTAGTATTTTTTTTCTCTGAATGTAAAGTAGGTATTTCTAAGTAATGTAGTCTAATGTAATGTATTGTGATGTGATGTAATGTAATGTAATGTAATGAGATGTGATGCATTTATTGTTAAAAATTACAGAGTAACATAATTATTACATATATCCTTTCCCTCGCGGACTCTGCGCAGTGCAGACGTGTTTATTGAAATACATTACGCTGATTCTTAGTTAAACTTTATTAAAATAATTACCAAACTCAACTGCATTAGGTTTACAGTTGAGCACCAGGTGTGCAGAACAACGTTAAAGTGCGACAACGAGTGCGTGACCGAGAGCAGTATAGACGTGCAAGAAAGCAGAATATATAATTGTGAGTCCTACAGCACATATTACTCACGCATCGCGCTAGGACACTACCCCACCCGCATTCTAAGGACACACCCTCCGCTCCCGCCACCATCGCAGCGCGTACGCAAGCACCACCCACAGCGATAACGTTCCGTCGGCAAGCGACGTAGGCCTAAACATTCTACAATCTAGGCCTAAATCCTATATTATACGTTTTCTAAAATGTCGGTGCAACGCTCACCCCCTGCTTCTACAAATGAATTAACACCTCTAAATACGATTGTCCATTATAACTCGGACTCCAATATTCATTCCTCAAACATACCTGACTCGGAGAATAATTATTTTAATATAACCAAACGCCAGAAACGAACTTTCGATGCTGCTAAACCCAACTGCATCTTTGATTGATGAAATTAAAACTATGTTCTCTGAGCTTAAAAATACCCAAGATCAAAGGTTTGATAATATAAATAGCTCGTTAACCTCCATAATGACTCAGAACTTAGAGATACAAAATTCGATGGCTACCCTTACTCTCCAGCATCAAAACCTTTTACAGAAAGTTGATAACCTGGAAAAAGAAAACTGTGAGTTTAAGAATCGAATCATAACACTAGAACAGCAAGTTAATGTCCTGGAGAAAAATGTCCGATCCACAACCATTGAGGTGCGTAACCTGCCTAAACAAAATAATGAAAATAAGTTGACACTGACGACGATCATTCAAAACATTGGCTCCGCTTTAGAACTAGAACAACCCATTGAAAAATGTGAAATTAGGGATATCTACCGCACCGGTCGAGATGTGGTAATAGCTGACTTTTCTACTGTCTCAAGAAGGGATACCATTATTTCAGCCATTAAATCTTATAATAAGTTGAAACGTCAGAGTCACGAACCACAACTGAGTACTAAACATATTGGTTTACCTGGCGACTCACGCGTAATATACATGTCGGACAGCTTAACCACTACAGCGAGGAGACTATTCTTCAAGGCCCGGCAATACGTCAAAGATAAAAAGCTGTTCGCGGCTTGGTCATCCTATGGAAAAATATATGTTAAGAAAGAAGAAAGCTCGACTCCTCTACGTATCGATTGTGAGTCTATATTGAGTGAGCTTATTATGTGACTACTTCAAAAATGCTTTCATTCTTGTACCGAACGAGAAGAATGCACATTACTGTTTTGTTGCATGCTGAAATCTAGTCTTAAGCTTAATTTTAATTATTTGCTAAAGTACTTTTCTCATAATTATATACTCTCATATTATACACTACTATTACTTTGCATGCTAAAAACTTGTTTTAAGAGGGTTAACATATTTCGCCCCACGTTTTGCTCAGAAACCATACTTTTCATTGCGTTTAAAGTCATTAAATATTTATCGTACAAACATGGTATTCACTAACATACTTAGAAAATTTAGCGCTCTAAACGTTTTATAAAACATATTTTACCTAACAACAGATTACATATGGTTAATATCAACGAAAGTGAACAAGGTTTTTCAAATCATACGATTTGCATCGATTTCGATGCTTAAATTCATGTCAAATAACTGATAAATTTAATGAACAAGGGATACGAAGCAATTGCAAAAGGCCTAGGCTATCTGTTTGTAGAATAACCTGATATCAGGTAGGTTCCTTTTTTTGGAGAAAAATGACTGTCAAGTTTGCTCAAATACTGAGAATTTTCACCACAATAAAGTAGTCTTTACACCAGCTTCTGTAGGTTAAATCATTATGATAATTATGTAATATTATGTCAGAACTTCTCCTCTGACAATAAAAATATTTCTTTATAAGTAACTAGATACAGATTTTTTTTTACAAAGTATTTTGTGAACCCCTATAAATGCAGATACGCGAACAAATACGATTTAGTACCGCCGAGAGGCTCTCAGAGAGTGGTCATGTCGCTCGATGTTCCATTTTTGAATACGAAAAAATTAACAAAAATAGTCTAATTCTAGCGTGACCAAACAATCTTAGTACTTTGTGACGTATAATATAATATACCAGCTGATGCGCGCGGATTCGCCCGCGTGAATTTTGGTTCCCGTTCCAGCTTCCCGTGAAAACAATTTTCTGGGATAAGAAGTAGCCTATGTGTTATTCCAGACTATACTCTATCCCTATACCAAATTTCAGCTGGATCCATTCAGCCGTAAGAGCGTGATTGAGTAACAAACATCCAAACATCTAAACATCCAAACATCTTCACAAACTAGTAGGATAGTAGGATATAAATATTTATGGTCGATATACAACGTGAACTTTTGTACAGTGCAAAGCTCAGACACCCCGACTAGAGTTTCGCTTCAAAATACTGTATAAAAAAAATTAAATGAATCTAACGAAAACTGACCAAGTTATAAGCTATTACAGTTGCACTACTTTCTTCACGAACAGCGTAGGTGTAGGTATTATACTCAAGGCAGGTATTCACTATTTGTGTGGTATTGATAATAACATATTAACACCCCATTTCATAAGTGGTAATTATGGAACACCTGTGAGGAACCAGACCAGGATTGGGACGGCTATAAAGCCGCTAAAGCAAAATACAAGTAGCGACTGAGATACAGAAGTACCAAGTCTTGTAGAAACTTCTGCTAGAGTCAGACTAATACTGGCAAACAAGAGACAGAACTGTCCGTATCTATAAAGAAACCTGACGGCGCGGCGGCCTGACCAACCCATGAAAAGAATTATTTATACTGTTGATGTATGGCACTTGGTGGAACCTGCTGCACATATTTATTAACGGCACTTGTACTGTTCCACAACATTTATTTATTTTACACCTGACTGGTTTCGCCTTTCGGCAATTTTCAAAGGCAAATTAACATTATATAATGACCACTACATCACTTAATTACTCGAAAACAATAAATTAATAACATATAAATTACCACTACATCATTCTACTAACGTAAACTATCATGAAAAGAAGCCGAGAGTATTTTGATTCAAACGCACTTCCCAGGATGCCAATTGCTGCAGACACTCATGTGGCTGGTGGAATACGTATCCACAAAAGAAGTCCAGTGGGAGCTCGCAAGACCTGTTCTATTCTATTCTGTCAACTTACAAAAATCTGAATGGGTAATTAACAACTTCAAGTCCTTCAAATCTCCAGGACAGGATGAAGTCTTCCCTGCAGTGATAAAATGGGGGAGGACACAAGTTGATATTGTCAGCTACATAGTATCTGTACGCCAGACAATGAATGGAACTGTGACCCTGACTGTGGAGAGAGGTCTAAGTGATCTTTATACCAATACCCGGTAAAGGGTTTATATTTGTGATTCGGACCTCTGGTTATACAGACCGATAAGCCCTTCGTCTTTCCTGCTAAAAACTCTGGAAAGATTGTGTGACAGAGACAATCGAGAGACGGCCCTTCAAAATAAGACACTGCATTCCAACCAACGCGCATATTGCCCCCGGCAAGTCTACAGACTCAGCACTACATGCAGTGGTACACAAAATAGAAGAGGTCATCCAGAATCAATCAATCAATGTGCCTCGGCACTTTCATGAACATAGAGGGAGCTTTCAAAAAAAGAAGCATAACCACGGCACTGGCAAAACACCGAGTATACACGATGTCCGTGAATAGATAGATAACATGCTAAATAACTCATTTTAAAGCTACAGACAAGCGGAAACCAGTGCGCAGCCATGGCCAAAGGTTGTCCAGAAGAAGGCAGGGTCTCACCACTGCTAAAAAACCTTGTTGTAGACGACCTAATAACCAATCAATCAATCAATTTAACCTAGAACTGTCCCTATATACATGGATGTGGAACAAGCCAAAGCAGATGGTAAAATTAAATTATGGAGAAAATACGGATCTGTTAATACAAAGCATGACTGGTATTTTAAAATCCAAGGCCGACTTCAATTCAAGTGAGAAGCTGCGTTTATTTTATCTTCTAGTGATCTTGTGTATATAATAAATATTTTAATGAATTGTATTAAAATTACTTTCAGTCAAGCCAACATTTATCGATTTGCGTACACCGCAAATCGATAAATGTTGGCTTGACTGAACACTAATTTCCCCATAAGCACAGTAAATATTTCGAAAGACGACGAGTACTGGACTACAAGGATGGAACCTAAATTGTTAAATTTTTACGACAAATGTCTGTTGCCCAAAATGATTAACCCCAGAAAGAGTCGATAAAATAAAATAAAATTAAATTTATTCCCTTTGAAATTTAAAAAAAAAATAGGTTTGTCAACATTTTTGTGACTCTACTGGGGGTTTGGAAATGCTACAGACTGAGAAGAATACTCCAAGAAACTCAGTTCGGTCCCTCCCAAAATTCATCTTAGTAGGTATCTAATAATCGATCAATGCCGATACGGAAGGGCTAATTAATTAGCATTTTTCTTGGCGGTGTGCATTGTTATGCACATGCCTCTTAATAAATATTTGGTTATTGTAAATAAAAAACACCTACTATCAATATTAAGATTAGAGTTAGATCCCATAGCTCAAGCTTATAGCTTAGTTTGGGCTAGATGATGTTGTGTAAGAATATCCAACAATATTTATGAATTATTTATTAAAATATTTTAATGTTCCTGCCAGCACTGAATCTGTAGTAGGCAGCAAAACATCGGACCATGCCAAGCGCCTGCGCATTGCTACGTAAATATTATTTGTTTTTAACCATGTGTATTGTCAAATTTAAATATTTATAGTGTATAATAGAATATTGTCCATTACTTTCTATAATTTTCGTATATTTAGATACTTTAAAAATAAACTTATGAAACCGTTTTCATGTATGTGTGTATTTGTAATTTCAATATTGATATTAGTTAGGTAAATAAATGTCAACTTTATTAATTTTATTGATGTCAGTATCTATCACTACTAGAGTCGAAATATTTCTTTTATTTATTGAGACAAATGTTACAATAAAGCATAATAACTATTTACAATATGAATAAAACTAAACTAAATCTAAATAGGGCCCCGGTGGCATTGTGCCCAAAAAACTGGCAGCATTCCCCTCTTGAACGGCGATGCTTATTCGTTGGGAGAAATAACTGCCAGCCCTTAGGTCACTAGTTGACTCCACAAGGCGCTTCTTCAAAATTTAAAAAACTTTATGCCCATGAACCTAGGGTCTCGACACACACACACACACTACTAAATATCAATAATTTTGCAATAAAGTAATCAATATTTGTTTTAAACTAACACGCGTTGAACACATATTTTTATACAAAACGGGATTTCGCGTGGCACTATTTTATTATTAATTAAAGGTTTCGGTACCTTCACTTTCCGAGGCGACCTCGGGACCACGATAGGTGTAACCCTGTCGAAACGTCGAGGAAAGTGAAGGTACCGAAACCTTTAATTAATAATAAATTGTGCCACGCGAAATCCCGTTTTGTATAAAAATAATCAATAATTATTAACTAATATTACTAACATAAAAATTAAATTAAAAGATTGAACGCTTAGACTAAGAATATGACACCGGTAATACATCAAGGAAAACAAAAGTATCAAACTTGTTGGTAGCAACAATTGGCACTATACGGCTATATGCGCCGCGCCGCGCTGATTTCTTACGATCGTAAAGAAATTTGAAAACCGAATTAACGCTCTTAAGTTTATTATTAATATTTTGTGGTACTTTTCTTCTTGTTATAATATAATCTCATACACTAAAATACTTCTAAAATACATCCACAAGTATACACACACACATCACACTACATGCATGCGAACTTGCTGCAAATATGGGTTGCCAAATATTTGTTTTCGTCAATACCACGACTTGATTTGTAATTTTCCTGTCAATAAATTTTACACTGTGCCAGATCCATGTATTCAATCAAATATATTGCGTCACGTATGGGTCGTGACAATATGGTGTTACATTTTAAATACTAAGTGAGATGAACCATATTGAAACTCTTAATTTGGATCTGGACAGTCTTCGAACATCAGAGTCAGTGGTTTGCGACATAAGTGAAGTGAAAAATTACATATCCCCAAATGAGATCTCACTAAATTTGATATCACAGAACATCCGTAATGTGTAGAATATCGTAGCAAATGCTACGTCACGGTTTGTTTGAATTTGATGTTTAGACTATCGTTGTTTTATGTAAAACTAGCTGTTGCCCGCGACTTCGTACGCGTGAAAATTATGCTATGATGCCAATTTGGTTTGGATTTGAATTCTTTTCTGCCAAGCCTCTTCCGTGGCCGGCCGTTCCGAGGCCGTGTCAATTGCAATTTGAATAACTTTGAAACCTTACTACAAAGATCTGACGTATTCTGGCACATTATTGTACTTACAGAATGTCACCTTCCGTCAGTCACACTCATTCCTAATATAGAAAATTATAATTATGCAGCTACAACTCGGAACTTCACGAAGAACGAGGGCGTGATTATTTACTATCATAATAGCCTTGCAGGTGTAACCTGCAATGAAGCCCGGGTTGACGACGCCAACTGTATGGTCCTTACGATGAAGCCAGATATTTGTATTGTAGCCATTTATCGTCCCCCTGCCCAACGACACACGTCTAATTTCATTTACTCTATAGACAGACTACTCGGAACGCTTTCACACTTCAAAAACATAATCTTTTGCGGAGATATAAATATCGACATAGTAGTTAATAGCCCTGATTCTCGATCACATGAATACCTCAGTCTTCTTGCAAGCCACGGCATGCTCCCGGGATACACTGTCGCGACTCACGATCGCACCTGCCTGGATCACATAATTTTAAAAACTGTAAAATCAGCTATCTGTTTTGTAATACAGGCTTCTATTACAGACCATGATTGTACTGCTGTTACTGTAAATTTGGAGGCTCGGTTGACATGTTGCAGTAGAATGAGACATAGGATAGATTATGATCGATTGGATAACGATATTCTTTCTGGAAAATGCACTTACCTTGAACTCTTGTTGGTAGGTAGGCGCTGCTCCCAGCTTTGCGTTCGGGGTCTTGATTCACGACCGCGAAATATGCACACAGGAGTTATAACCGTAACTCTCGAGACTGTGGCTGATGATAAGCGATGTAGCGCGATATGATGGGTAATCACAGCGGCCGATAGCGGAGCGGAGCGTTAAGAGACGGGTGCGTGCGTATCTTCCAATAGCTATGGCGGAATGTGAATGTAGGAAGCGGGCGGGATAGTGTTGCCATAGACAATACATAAAAGTAAGATGCGTTTAGTGCGTGAGTGTTGACATATAATAATTATAATAAATACCATTAAATACATAAACTAAAAAATATGTATGCGTCGGTACTGGCGCATCCAACTTCGGGGGGCTTAGAGGATTCTTCCTCTACATTGAATAAACAAAATAAAAAAATAAAAGGAATGAAAACTTATGAACTAAAAAATAATTCAAAAGCGTAGGAGTTATTGCGTGGGTAACGGGCAAAGCCGAGTTACAGGACGAATGTATTCACCAGAAGAAGTCTTAATTCTGACGACTCTAATTACACCATCCTTCCCGGGAAACACCTCTGATACAACCGCGAGTGGCCACGATAAAGGATGCGTATTGTCATCCTTAACAACAACTACAGTTCCTATCGTCACAGGTTTGGACGGCATATTCCACTTATGTCTAAGTTGGAGAGAGGTAAGATATTCTTTGCTCCAACGTGTCCAGTAACTTTGAACAATTCTATTTAATAATTGATAGCGGGTGAGTCTGTTATCTGGTAATAGGGGTTCAATGTGTTCAGCGGGTAAATATTTAAGCGGAGTAACATTAAGAAAATGATTAGGCGTTAGGGGGATTGGATCCGATGGATCCGAAGAAAGTATGCAAATCGGACGGCTATTCAAAATGCCTTCAATTTGCACCAATATTGTACTGAATTCTTCATAGGTGAGTATTTGACTCCCGATAGCTTTAAATAAATGAGACTTAACACATTTGACATTAATTTCAGGCAACGAATTAAAATTGGGCCCGAAAGGTGGGCTGTGCTGAAACTGAATCTTATGTTGAGTTAGATATTTATTCAGATCATTTTTATAATTAGTGGACTGTATAAGCGTGTAAATTTCGTTCAATTTTCGTTTCGCACCTATGAAATTAGTGCCTCCATCGCTGTACAACACTGAAACAGGACCCCTGCGTGAGATAAAACGTTTAAAGGCAGCGAGAAATAAATCTGTACTAAGATCACTTACTAACTCTAAATGGAGCGCCTTTGTTGTGAGACAGACGAACAAGCAAATATACGCTTTATGACTTTTTACTCCACGACGCCTTATGTGAGTTACGTAAAAGGGTCCCGCGTAATCAACTGCGGTATGCACAAACGACTTTACTTGTGAAACTCTAATGGATGGAAGATCACCCATAGGTGGAGTTGTAGAACGAGGCCTAGCTTTAAAACATAAATTACATTTATGTACTCGTTGGCGAATCAAATTTCGTGCAGAAAGAATCCAATACTTTTGGCGAGTCAATGCTAACACTAGTCCAGGACCGGTGTGTAAATTGTCGGTGTGATAGTGGTCTACTAAGAGCGACACTATACGTCCTTTAGGTGATAGCAGTATTGGATATTTTGTATTGTAATTTAGTTGAGAATGAGTAAGTCGACCACCTACTCTAATTAACCCTTGTTCGTCAAGAAAAGGGTTGAGTTTTAAAATAGCCTGATTTGGACAAATTTTAGTAGCCTTAAGTGCTTGTAATTCTACCTGAAAATACTTAGACTGATCGAAGCGGACCGCATAATATTCTGCGTATTCTAAATCGTATACAGAAAGTATACCGCGGGATTTGAGAATCCTTGTGAAACGTAATACATAAACCAGTGAACGAATAAATTTTACCCAACTCGAGCAACGCTCGGCAAGTTCGTCTATCATGTGAACGTGATCGGAGACAGGTATGGTATGTGCATGGAGAGAAGCTATTTTAATTTCCGGTAATTCTGTCTTCTCGTTATGATTGATTTTATATTCCTTCACAGGCCATGCATTTATAGGTGCGGACAGCCATTTCGGCCCGTGAAACCAAAGATAGTTATTTATTAACCCTTTAGGTGTCACAGGGCGCGAGACTATATCGGCGGGATTTTCAACCCCACGAACGTGATACCAATGGGAAGCAGGCAGATATTCATTTACCTGAGCGATGCGATTAGCTACAAAAGTTTGAAACTTATGAGCGGGAGAGTGAATCCAGGTAAGGGTTACCGTAGAATCAGAGAATGCGAATATATTGTTTATTTGACACCGCTTATTAAAAACAGTGCGCACAGAATTAATTAATTTTGCGAGTAAGACCGCCGCGCAGAGTTCTAAACGCGCTAGCGTTTTATTAGAATCTGACACTTTGGATTTAGCGGTCAGTAGATTCACATTAAGAGCGTTTCCGTTCTCAGCCGTTTCTATTCGTACATAGATAACAGCACCATAACATTGCTGGCTGGCATCCGAGAAGCCTATTAGAGTAATTCGACGAGCGGATGTTAAACCTATATGTCTCGGTATTTTTATTTCAGATAAACGCGACAACTCCCTATGAAAGTGTTTCCATTTAGACAGAATGCAACCCGGGACCGTCTCGTCCCAGTCCAGTTGTAATTTCCAACATTCTTGTATAAGCAACTTCATGTATGCGACCACTGGACTGATGATTCCAAGCGGATCGAACAAGCGCGCGGTTACGGAAAGGATCGAGCGTTTAGTGCATGTTAAAGGCATGTCGATCACTATTTTAAAGTTAAAGGTGTCATCGTTAGGTTGCCATTGCATACCCACGATCTTAGTGTCAACATGAGGATCCTCATCAAACTTGACAGCGAGACAGCTCTTATGAATTGACGGGATACGTGACAATAGGGTATTGTCATTAGAGATCCACTTAGTTAAGTTAAAACCTCCAGATTTAAACATAGCGACCATTTCCCTATAGGTGTCTTCAGCTAAATCTACATTCTCTATGGAACTAACGTAGTCGTCAACATACATGTGATTGTCAGCTTCGTAAGCCGCCAGAGGATATAAAGCGCGACAGTCTGACGCGAGCTGGTTTACGACTCGCATTGCCAGGAAGGGTGAGCTGGAGACGCCAAAACAAACGCGGTTGAAATGATAGCTTTCAATAGGAGAATTGGAATCGAACCTAAATAATATTCTTTGATATGTATGATGATCTTGAGTAAGTTTCACTTGAAAGTACATTTTTTCTATGTCCGCGGTTACAGCAACCGGGTACATACGCAAATTGAGAAGCAAATGAAAGATATTGTTCTGTAATATTGGTCCCGTATAAAG
This sequence comes from Miltochrista miniata, assembly GCA_933228765.1. Classification (NCBI taxonomy): domain Eukaryota; kingdom Metazoa; phylum Arthropoda; class Insecta; order Lepidoptera; family Erebidae; genus Miltochrista; species Miltochrista miniata. The sequence goes on along the minus strand of OW121770.1, from coordinate 22,674,268 downwards.
CAAATCGTTAAGCGATTTACCTGACGTGGTTTTACACCCAGCGTCTAAGACCACACGCGTTTTAGAGGTTTCTTTGTCAGGGCGATAAACGGCCCGATGCGGCATATAATAAACTTGAGAGTCTAGAAAGCTATTTGACACTTTAGTGAGATAACCTTGATCAATATATGTTTGAATAATGGCATTATAATCGTTGCGTAAGTTAGAAGCGTCTAACTTTTTTTCTAAATTTAAAAACCTGCGTTTGGCGATTGTGTACGAATGCCCTAGCTCACTGGGAGGGTATTTAAAGGGAAGACTAACCGTATATCTACCGGTATCGTCGCGTGAGTACGTAGACGAGAACAGCTTTTCACATGCTGCGTCGTCCGTGCTAATGTGCTTCTTATCTGGCACCTGTTCTATCTCCCAAAAGCGTTGCGTTAATTGTTCGAGAGACACATCTTGAGTGTGACATAAGAAGGCCTTGTCGGACACGGAGGAATGAGACATGCGATCGCGGGGATGCTTGTTTGCCACTAGCGAATAAGGTAAAGCATGCGCCTTTCCCATTGCGACGTATCCGAGCGTGGTTTCTATCGCGATTACTGATGAGGTTGGGGATGTAATTTTTTGCGACCCTAAAATCATGGGGAAGAGTTCATTACCTAACAAACAATCTATACCACCCGGAGTATAGTATCGTTCGTCAGCCATAGGTAAATTTTGTAAATGGGTTAATTCCGCTGTATCAATTTCCACGTTAGGCAAAAAATCTGTAATAGTGTCTATAACCCGTGCACTAACCGAATAAGAACAGCGGGCATCAAATCGCGAATATATTTTGAAATGCGTAATTCCATAAGATTGGCTTTCAAGTTGACCTATGCCTTTAATGACAGAAGGAGCGTTAAGTATGGTTAAGTGCAAACGCTCACAACAAGACTTCGTAATAAAGTTACTCATAGACCCTGAGTCCAAAAACAAACGTATACGATCCGATTTATAATTTGCATATACACAAGCAGTCGGCAACAAAACCGTGGTCGCGCTGCTTGAATTACGCGGCGGAGGGATCACAGCCGATAACGACGCGATATTGCCACTATGTGACCGCGCCTCCCGCGAGTGCGAGCGGGACGGATCATCTGCCGATGACGCATGAGTCGACATGGAATGCTCGGACGGCGCAGTAGACGCGTTTGCCTGCCTCGATGCGTTGCCGGTAGCATGATTTCTTGTTGAATTTGATGCGTTCAAATTATTTTTATAACACAGTAAACTATGATGAGACCGATTGCAAATCGAACACCTATTAACAGATCTGCAAGCACTCACGTGATGAAAACCTAAACAATTAACACAAAAGGAATGTTTACGAACTATTTCATTTCGCGTTTCAACAGTCTCTTGAATAAAATGTTGACATTTGAACAAAGGGTGAGCGGAATTATTGTTACATACGATACAATTTTTTATGTTAGAAGTATCGACTGATTTCAAATTAGTAGGGCGGGTTTGCGTAAAAAATGACTTAGGTTTATTTAAATGAGAGGCGGTTGAACTCCGCTGAGCGCGATAATCACCTTTTTGGGAATGTGATGGTGAGCGGAGCGTTTGGAGTTTGCTTTGTTCTGTCAAAAATGTTTTGACGTCACTATATGTAGGTACACTCAAATGTCTATGAGATTGTTCAAACAATTCAAGCATAGGTTTATCAAACTTGCTTAATGCTAAATGAGTTATTATGAAATCTGATAAATTTGTGATAGGTAGACGCTGCAGAGCTGCTTCAGCTGAACAAAAGTTCTCCAAGATCTGATCAGCCGATTGCCCTGGCTTCTGGTGTAACATTTGTTCTAAATAGCACGACGCCTGAACCCTGGTATCGTGGTATTTAGCCAGAAGGGCTTGCCAAATAACATCGTAATTGTGTGCGGTAGCAGCTATGCCTGAACAAACAGTAAGTGCCTTACCCGAAAGGCAACCTATCAAATATTGAACCTTTTCGGCGTTGGTGAGACGAGTATTCGTATGTATCACACTACAGAAATTTTCATAAAATATAGGCCACTTACCATAAGTACCATCGAAACCTGTGAGTTTAAGTGGGGGTAATTTGATATTAAAATTATCACTTTTCTTTTTATCGTCGAGTTCTTGTCTCAGAGTAGTTTCCGTTTGCTTTATGAAACAGTATAATTCATCAAATGTATTAAAAACACTATAACTCGGCTGTACCTGCGGATTATCTTTTAATTGTTCAATTAACAATTTATCGATAGTTTCGATGTAATCCGATCGGGTTTTATCGATAGATTGAACCCGAGCGAGAAACATCATGCGTACTGTTTCATCGGTAACCTTGAGACTTAAGTTGTACACTTCTTGAACTATGTGAAACAAACTTTGTTTTTTGTATTCTAAAAAATTTATCATGACCTGACTTTCGTCTGAACTTTTACTATGGGATTTGTCTTTAGAAGCCATGATAATATAATTGATACGAGATACGAGTATGTATATAAGTGGGTAGGTAATAGAAATATTCAGCGAAAAAGTATAAAATTCGAACAACGATCAGCTGTTAGCTTAAATCAGCTGTTTGCGGTAAAGTATTCAGAGAACAAACCCAATATGGAGTCTGCGTAACAATCAGCTGTTAATCGTTTGAATACCGTTATGTATCGGCTGCGTTGCCCAGTACCGTCACAATAAAATAAATATATGTGGGTATAAAATTAACGTATAAATATGAGTTTTATCTACGATTACAATTCGAAAGATAATATGAAATTGTAATGAAATTGGGGAAAACTACGTTAAATTTATGACGGTTGAGAAAATTGTTAATTTTGGATTGTCCGTTTTACTTTATGCCAAAACTCCTAATTACCAAAAAATATCAAAATGATTGCCTAGAATCGGACAACCGGACTAACATGGCCAGGATGGTCCAAGTCCTGGGTAGCGATAATTTCGGGGGGCGCTACCTGCCAGCGGGTTGATTATATATAGGTAAATATGATTATGATAAATAGCGTAAATGCGTTATAGAATATGAGTACTTATGAGTAATATAAAATATGCGGTGTGAAAAGATAATTAACTTTTCTAATGCGTGCGGGTGGCGTTAAATATAATATTTGCGTTGAGTATTTATGAGTAATATACTAAATATATATATGCGTATGCGTGAATTTAATAGGAAAAGAGGTAATTAATATTATTAGTAGAAAGAATGCGTTAGATGGAATATCCGGACGGAGGACCACACTTGGATAATGCACTTACCTTGAACTCTTGTTGGTAGGTAGGCGCTGCTCCCAGCTTTGCGTTCGGGGTCTTGATTCACGACCGCGAAATATGCACACAGGAGTTATAACCGTAACTCTCGAGACTGTGGCTGATGATAAGCGATGTAGCGCGATATGATGGGTAATCACAGCGGCCGATAGCGGAGCGGAGCGTTAAGAGACGGGTGCGTGCGTATCTTCCAATAGCTATGGCGGAATGTGAATGTAGGAAGCGGGCGGGATAGTGTTGCCATAGACAATACATAAAAGTAAGATGCGTTTAGTGCGTGAGTGTTGACATATAATAATTATAATAAATACCATTAAATACATAAACTAAAAAATATGTATGCGTCGGTACTGGCGCATCCACTTTCTCTTGACTTCCTTCCTATGGTCGAATGTTCTGACGTTAATTTGGCCACTGACCACCTAGTGTCGCTAATATCGTCCTCAATTCACCATAATACTACTTTAGTTAATATCCCTAAAAGAAAGCGTATAAGAAAGCCGTGGATCACTACGGGATTGCTAAGGTGTATGAGGAACAGGGACAATCTTTATAAGAAATTAAAAGGTGAGCCTAATAATATGACTCTGCAGGTAATGTATAAGCGTTATAGAAACTTTTGCAAGTCCATTCTAAAAAAGGCGAAGCAAACCTACAACAAAAAAGTGATCCAGGAGGCAGGTCGGAATACAAAAAAGCTGTGGGAGGCAGTTAAGGAAATAGGGGGCCGTAAGGTAGTAACAGATCACTCAGAGTACCTCATAGCGCCTGATAACACAGCAACTAGCATAAATGACGTAAATCGGTTCTTTGTGTCTTTGGGACAGAACCTTGCAGAAAAAATTCCTACAGCATCATTGTTTCCAGTTGCGGGACATCGTCACTCTACGACGTCCCCACCATTCTCACTTGTTCTACTCCCTACTGATGAGGTCGAGATACATGGGTTGATTATGGGATTGAAGGACCGGAGTGCAGTGGGACACGATCATATCTCCAGCAAAATAATAAAAAGATATGCTAGTGTTCTAACTTCGCCTCTGACACATATCTGCAACCAGTCTTACGGGAGTATTTCCTAGAGCATTCAAAAGTGCTCTTATTAAACCCGTACATAAGGAAGGCCCTCGTGACTGTGTCAATAACTATCGACCCATATCGATCTTACCTGCTTTCTCAAAGATCCTAGAGCGAGTCATAAATAATCGCCTCATTAGATTTCTTGAAACTAATGATCTAATCGCTTCTTCACAGTATGGGTTCCGTCGTGCTAAATCTACAGCTGATGCGGTACACGAGTTACTTAACTTAATCGTCACCAATATGGATGAAAAAAGGAAATGTCTAGTGGTTTTCCTGGACATAGCTAAGGCGTTTGATACGGTCCCATTTTCGCTTCTACTAAGGAAGCTGTTTTCGATTGGAGTGAGAGGTTTGCCCCTGGAATTAATCCAGGACTATGTCACAGACAGAAGACAACGCGTAAAAATTGGTGACAAATTAAGTGATGAATTGATTCCAAAATATGGAGTTCCCCAGGGGAGCATTCTCGGACCAACCCTTTTCTTAATCTTCATAAATGACCTCTGCAAACTCCAACTACAAGGTGGTAGTTTAATAACATATGCTGATGATACTGCGATTTTCTTTAGCGGTGATAGTTGGGAGAATGTTTTTGATATCGCCCAAAAGGGCCTAAACATGGTCACAAAGTGTCTATTGGACAATATTCTGACATTAAATGTAACTAAAACTAAATATATTACCTTTGCACATAGAAGTAATCTACTTCCACCACATCAATTAGAACTCACCGTTCACGCTTGTCCTCTCAATCTTGTTGACTGCCCTTGCCCAGGTTTGCAAAGAACTGACAGTATTAAGTATCTTGGTATTTTTATCGACCAAAGACTGACATTTGAGCACCAAGCTACCCACCTTGCTGACAGGCTACGTAAACTTGTGTACGTCTTTAAGAACATAAGATCCTCAGTGGATACTGGAGTGAGAAAGATGGTATACCTCGCATTATGTCAGTCTCTGATTGATTACTGCATCTCTGCTTGGGGAGGAGCGGCGAAGTCTCACCTTATCGAAGCTGAAATAGCTCAACGTGCTATTCTTAAAGTTGGTGCCGGGCTACCCTTTCGCTATCCGACAGTGGAGCTATATAAGAGATGGGATGTTCTAACTATCCGACAAAGTTATATACTCCACACAGTATTAAGGATGCACTCCCAACTCCATTACAATCCGAATCACCGCAAAGATAAGCGGCGTAAACACAAAGTATGTGAAACCAAACCTTTTAATACAGAACTGTCGCATCGCTTTTTCTGTTTTCTGGGTCCGTTCTTGTATAATAAATTAAACAAAGACCTAAATCTGTACCCAAAGCGTAAAGATAATTGTAAAGTACTGATCTCGGATCTTTTAAAGACACTTGACTATAACGATACTGAAAGCCTTATGAGGCCGCTTACCTAAATACTTTGACACCTGGAAAGGTGTTTAGCGAGATTCATTACAAGCAAAATGGTATCATAAAAATAGTCACGTACGTACCTACCTACTGCAATGATTTATAATTTCTCACTTTCAATGACGCGGCGATTATTTTGCAAATTTCGCATACAAACTTACACTACATAACACACACATACACACACTAACTTCCACTCTTTTAGGCTTTTAGTACTAACAAACTTTCAATTGAAATACTTGATCAAAGTATGTATCTGATGATCAACGTACCTACCTACTCCCTACACACCGTATAATAACATTATTTTATATTTAGAAATATTAATTTCCTAATCATAAATATTGTACCTAAGTTCAAACCATTTATTAACGAAGCTTTTATTAATTTAATCAGTGTCAATACTCATAAGCCAGTTAACGTTTGTCACTGAACACCGCCCAGCCGCGAGGGAGCTCAGGTGACCTGTGACACAGGTTTTTCCCAAAACCTACTTCAGGCACCTGTCTCTCACAAATCAGGCCTTGTTCAAATTTCAAATTAGTTTTAACCAATAAGTTAAGTTTTCTGCTTTGTGAAGAGAGAAATAAATGGATTTTTATTTATTTATTATTATATCTATATTCACGTTATTACTATCTAAACTAAACCTAAATAAGGCCCCCGTGGCATTGTGCCCAAAAGACTAAGATAAGATAAGATGTGATGTGATGTGATGTGATGGGATGTGATGTGATGTGATGTGATGTGATGTGATGTAATGTAATGTAATTGAAACTTCGCTATTGTATTGGGCTCTCCAGTTAGAATAGTGAAAACTGTATACCTAAATAAATAAAACCAAATAAATATTATGATAACGGATAAAATTGAAATAGGTATATCCTTTTTAAGCAGAATTAATCTATCTGTTATTTTTAATTATAACGTACTAGCGGACGTCACGCAGTTTCACCCGCGTAGCTCCCGTTCCCGTGGGAATACGGGAATAGAATATAGCCTATGTTTACCGGGGACAGTGTAGCTTTCCAACAGTGAAAGAATTTTTCAAATCGGTCGAGTAGTTTCGGAGCATATTCGATACAAACAAACAAACAATGAAATCTTTCCTCTTTATAATATCGATAATGTAATATAATATTATTATAATAAACATAGGACGAAATAATTGTTCTTTTAATCATAAAATAAGTATCAACTAATTTCTATTACATTAGTACCTCTCTATAAAATAGATTGCAGAGGGGCTTATGTCGAGACTTTGTCTGTAGCTCTGTTGCATTAAATTACGTCACTAGGTCACGAGGATCATCTGTTCAAAGATTGAAATAAAACAAAAATGACAACGTCAAACGGATTGAACTTTCACAATAAACGTGTAAGAGAGGGGCAGTCTGCTGAGAACGATCTTACGGCTTTCTTGTTATTTGTCAATTAAACGTTTTTCGAAACAATGTGTGTGTTAATAGCAAATATTGTAAAGCTTATATCACTATGTAGATTATTTTAGACTTCCGGACGACACGCGGTTTCACCCGCGTAGTTCCCGTTCCCGTGGAAATACGGGAATAAAATATATCCTATGTTCACCGCAAAGAGTGTAGCTTCCCAACAGTGAAATTTTTTTTTAAATCGGTCCAGTAGTTCCGGAGCCTATTCGTTACAAACAAACAAACAAAAAAAAGAAATCTTTCCTCTTTATATTATTACTAGCTGACCCTCGCAACTTCGTTTACGTCACAGATGGAGTATAAAAAGAGGTGTATTTCTTCATCAGACTGATCAAGTAGCGCATGAAACTGCCCTGTTGGCTTAATCATAAAAGAGCTTAATGATTAAGGGTATTGTAAAATGATTCAGTCCACGCCGGAGGCGTGCCAGTTTAGATTTAGCCTCAAATTCAAAGGAACCGTTGAATTCTAGGTTTTGCGGTAGTTGAGATGTCTCTAATTCCTGAACTTCAAACCCCTCAACATTGAAACTTGTGTGAAACAATCCTCAAAACATTCCTTTTATGACACTGAAAACATTTTTGAAATCGGACCACGCATTGAGAAGTTCCAACTAAAAAACCATTTTGTCTTTCATCCCCTCTCCCAAAGGAACCGCACAAAATATCGGGATCAAAAGTATCCTAGAACCTTCCTCGAACCATAAGCTCAGATTGTACAAAGTTTCATTCAAATCGATTCAGTAGTTTCGGCGTGATACTTATTCGGGATACAGACAGACAGACAGACAGACATGAAAAGTTAAAATTACATTTTCGGCTTCAGTGTCGATTAGAGAACGCCTTACAATTAAAATTTTCAAAATATCTTCCATGTACAGACTCTTGACCCTCAACAGTTTTATTATAAGTATAGATAGTATAGATGGTAAAATAAGCTCTATAATCTCCCGTGACACTCAAAAGTACTTAAAACTGGGTAAGCCGTACCTACTTCAGAAAATTTTCCTTTTGACTTCCGATCCAAAAGTCCGTAGAGCTGATGTGTAACCTCAATGGATAAGAACAGGTAGGTACTGTTAACCCTCTCCTTTCAGATCCCGAACAACGCGTGCAGGGCAGAGATGCCACTCACACACAGTGGAGAGAATCTTCGCCAGAACTGAGCTTTTCAAAAGATCGTTCCTCTGTCGAACTATAAAAACCTGGAACGACCTGCCCGCACACGTGTTTCCCTCATCTTACAATCCCGGGTTCTTTAAGAGGAGCGTGAAGAGGCACATCACAGGGCCGCCAACTTGAGTACCACTGTCAGAAGTGGCCCCCAATCGCTAGATACGCCACGGCTTTCCATCGGGCTGGCGATGTCAATTTGGCAAGCTAAGTATAAAAAAAAACTAAAAGCTTTCATAGCTCTTTTCTATGTATCTAGGGATATCCTTCCGAAGACTTAGGTACCCGGGGATCCCGACCGTAGGCAGTGGTACCTAGTGCACGTGTGGTTTGAGTCGGTAAGCATCCTTGATGGATTCCCACACCAAAAAAAAAACTGTGTACTACCCGTTCGCTCTAACTCTGCCGCTGGCGTAGAGGCGTATACCCGAATTGTTAATTAGACGAAGTAAATTGACAGTAGCCAATGTCATTTCGTCATAGAAAATACGCAACATTGTATGAAGAAGTGACATTAGTTGCTGTCAATTTACTTCGTCTAATTAAAAATTCGACTTTAGTATGGAGCCGAGCGGCAAAGTTAGAGCGAACGAGCAGTACGTGTAACCTCTTACGCGCGATTGTAGTAAAACTTCTTTGCCATTGGCGGCATCAAATCATTCACTCGAATTTTGAATAGCGGAAACGTAGTAAATAGTAGGTAAGCGTTACTTCCGTCAGAAAAATAATGTGAGAGTCTCGCCTAAAGAAGTTTTACTTCAAAAAGCTATTTTCTGTCTAGTACACAGAAAATAGCTTTTTTATATTTTTTTCGTGTGGGAATCCCTTAGGAAAAGGCTTAGGATTCATACAATTTGTCATAGCTTTGCGAAGTGGGTACGACGGGACTCAGATGTTGGCGAAGAAATGAATACATATCTACATATAGTCACACCTTTATTCCCGAAGGGGTAGGCAAAGTCATAGTATACTATACACCAACATTTCACCTTATAGTTTTATGCCCCACGTAATAGGTGGTGAGCTTATTGCCGTGTTCAAAACTCAAAAAAACATTTATTTCGCATAATCCTAATACAAAGGCACTTGCGACACCTCAATGAATATAAAACAAATTCACTACCACCAGTTCGGAACGCGGCCCGCTTGAGAAGAAGGCAAGAAACTCGACGGGCTTTTCTTTTTGTGCTCTTTTTACAAAATTTAAACTAAAAATCACAAACTGTTGCTTAAGAATGCAGTAGAGCAAGCAGATCATTTCCAGGCTTCCTTGTCAAGCAAATAATCGTCAATTGTATAGTAGCCCTTGCAGTACAATTGACTTTTTATACACTTTTTAAACTTATTTAAGGGCATACTTTTTATTTCATTTGGAAGCCTGTTGTAAAAAAGTATACAGTGACCCAGGAAGGAATTACTGACCTTTTTCAGTCTACACTGGTGAACAGCAAGGTTATCTTTATGTCTGGTATTTACACTGTGTATATCGCTTAACTTAACGAAACTAGATAGATTCTTTTGCACATACATAAGATTTTCAATAATATATTGTGATGCTACAGTCAGAATATTTACCTCTTTGAATCTTTCGCGCAGAGAGACCCTTGGACCTAATCTATATATGGCTCTTATGGCCCGTTTTTGTAAAACAAAAATTGAATTTATATCTGCGGCATTACCCCACAGTAGAATACCGTAAGACATAACACTGTGGAAGTAACTGAAATAAACTATTCTAGCTGTATCTACACTCGAGAGCAATGAATCCGGGTCACTTAAAGAATGTTAAAAATCTCGGAAACTAAAAATGATAGGTTAATGCAATAAATTGTATTTAATAGACAATGTAATACTCCTTAAATGAAAGTAAAAAAATATGAGTCACCATACATTTTATTAACACAAAATTACATAAAGAAAAAACTGCCGATCTCTCCTTAAAACAAAAATAGGAAACATGAAATCTTTGAACTTTATTACGATTTTCTTGAATTTTAATACTTCGTATTGCCTCCTCGTGCTTCCATTACTGCGTTTACGCGGTTTGGCATGCTGTACACCAAGTTCCTTATACGATTTTGGGGAATATTCTCCCATTCCTCTGTAAGAGCAATTTTGAGCTCACGAAGCGTGATTGGGGGAGGGTTTCGTTGTTTTACGCATCTGCCTAGCTCGTCCCAAGCATGCTCGATCGGGTTGATATCCGGGCTGCGCGCTGGCCACTCCATACGAGTAATGTTCATCTCTTGAAGGTAGTCATTCACAATCCTACCTGTATGAGGTCGGGCATTGTCATGCATAAATATAGCATCCTCACCTAAATTGACCATAAATGGACCAACGTGATCATTGAGGATTTCTTCCACATATCTTACGCTAGTTAAAGAGCCGTTTTCTATGATCACCAGCTCTGTGCGACTTTCAGAAGAAATTCCGGCCCACACAAGTACAGACCCACCACCGTAGGCTACTTTTTCTTCGATGCATGCTTGCTTGAATCTTTCCCCTGGTCTTCGATACACTCTGTGTCTTCCATCGTGCTTGTAGAGCATACATTTTGATTCGTCGGAGAACATAACTTTTGACCAATCTTCAATACTCCAATTTACGTGGCTCTGGGCATACCTTAGTCTCGAAATACGATGCCCACGCTCCAGTTTAGGGCCGTTTGCAGGTCTAAGGGGTTTTAAGTTAGATTCAGCAAGCCGACGTCTTACTGTCCATGCACTTGGGTTACTTCCTCCGAGGCGTCGAAACTGATTGGTGAGTTCAGTTCCTGTGAGAAAGCGATTTCGAAGCATGGTGTTCACCAAGTATCGGTCTTCTCGTGCTGTGGTACACCTGGTTCTGCCCGTTCCTGGTCTGCGTAGGTTAGAACCAGTTTCTTCGTAACGTCGGAGAACTCTTTGTACTGTTGACAGCGACACACCGACAGTCCTGGCTGTATCGCGCTGACTCCGGCCAGTTTCCAGCATTGTAAGTATTCTGGTGCATTCTTCAGGCGTAAGCGACATCATTTCAGCTTGATTAATGAATATAGAGCACTATCAACATGGTTTATGTACCCACATAAATGACAGATTACAAACAAAAGCAACACCAAATGCTGTAATTTCGTAGTTCCATCTTCGAAAGTGGCCCTTTTTCAAATTTGATTTTTTTATGATATAACTTTACAATAACTAAGAAGTTTTAATACCTTCATTTAAGGAGTATTACATTGTCTATTAAATACAATTTATTGCATTAACCTAGCATTTTTAGTTTCCGAGATTTTTAGGATTCTTTAAGTGACCCGGATTCATTGCTCTCGAGTGTAGATCAGTCAAATGTCTAATCTTCTGTACCGCAATTGCTGCTGAACTTAACCTGCCAGCCAGCTTTTCAATATGTGGACCCCACTGCAATCCAGCATCGAACATTGCTTTCTGCCTGTGTTACATTGGGCAAGGTAAATTTAATAGATACATTTAGTTTGTAATGGATGGAGTTTGAGTTGAAATGGATAACGAAATCCAAACCCTGGAGCAACCAGCAGTGAACTGACAGGCTGATTTGATTGAGATGTTTTGAAAACAGGAGAAAATCTCATTTCTGTCAAGTTTTAGACCCTCGAATCGAAGATCACTTTCAGCCTTGGCACTTGCTTTTTGTTACGTTGGTCACAAGTACCGTACGTACCTATACCATTTTAAAATCCTATTTAAAACCCTTTAATTTAATTTCAAAAACCCAAATTTTAGTTATCACAAATAAAAAATTAAAATAATATTATAGCGTCTCCCAGTCTTCACTTCAAGTTATTTTTGTTTTCACGTCACCTGAAACTCAGGAGACCTCATCACCTCGTCACCTGAAACAACCAAAGACGAATTTCACATTATCTAAACAAAATAAATCCGTTCAGAGTTTACGGAAGAAAATCAGGCAATTAAAATATCCCATACATCCATACTAATATTATAAAGCTGAAGAGTTTGTTTGTTTGTTTGTTTGAACGCTAGGATCTCAGGAACTACTGATTGGATTTCGAAAATTCTTTTACTGTTTCATAGTCCATTTATCGAGGATGGCTATAGGCTATATAACATCACGCTAAGACGAATAGGAGCGGATCAGCAATCAATAATGTTTTGAAAACGGGGAATATTTTTTTCCGTCCGAGAGTTTCCGAGGCGTACGCTGCGTAAATGGTTAAAGTTACGTAAAAATTGTGTATTACTAAATTGTTTCTTTTAAAAAGTTCTAAAATAAAATCCGCGCCAGCATATGTCTATCTTTTAAGGTTCGCTCACAATAACCTAATTTGTCTATCTCTTAAGGTTCGCTCACGATATTATAAAGCTGAAGAGTTTGTTTGTGCTAGGATCTCAGAAACTGCTGGTTGCATTTCAAAAATTATTATACAGTTTAATAGTCCATTTATTGAGGATGGCCAATGGCGATTTAACATCATAAGGCGAATAGGAGCGGAGCAGCCATGAGTAATGTTTCGAGAACGGGGAAAATATCTTTCTTTTGAGAGCTTCCATTGCGTACGCTGCATAAATGGTTAAAGTTACGTAAAAATAGTGTACTACAAATTTGTTCCTCTTAAAAAGTTATAAAAAAAAGTCCTGAACAGCAAATGCCTATCGTTTAAGGTTCACTTACAATAACCCTCTTTAAAGTATGAGCGACGCGACGGGAGTAAACGTGGTCTGCAGTGGTAGCCAGTCAACTGAACTCGACTCGCACACGATGAGTTCCATACCAAAAAACAGATGGGCGGAAGTAAAAGCGACGGGAAACATTACATCACGTTAACACCTCTCTCTTTCTCACTCTCATGTAACGCAAACGAAGTTGCGCGGGTCAGCTAGTACAAGATACGCGCAATAATAACATAGGTACCTATTCCTTCTTACCTAAATCTTTCTATGTAAGTACCTAAATAAATAATCCTGATTTGGAAATACACAATTTCTAATAAACGTGATAAATTTGTCATGGCAGAAAACATGGGAAAATTGTACCATATCAATATGAATTTTCCCGAAATGGTTTCAGGGAGAATTATAACCGATACGGCAACACGGGGGGCGTTTCCGTAAGGCACAGCTCAGTTGCGCTAAATGCGCGGTCAGGAACAGGAAGCTCGTGTTAATATATTATCATTTTCTGACATTTTGATATTGCAAAAAAATGGGTTATCCAAAAATACATGAACCGCTATCTTCGTATCGCAAACGAAAGAAGAGGAGGAACTTATTGGGGTGTTCTCCTAATGAAAATATTGAAGCTGGAGGCGCAAGTTCCACGGTTGGAGAAAACCCTCATACATCAGACGAAAACGGAGTCAGTCAATCAACTCCTCAAGGACAAGCCGTCGAAAATGAACCGCCAGCAGATGACGTCATCCAGAGTAATCAGCCAGAAACAACTGAAGAATTGCCAGTTGAAATTAGCGTTGCATACGCTTTTCTGGAGCAATGCATTCAAGATGAGGACTACGAGTATGATTTCGATCTGTTCTTCTGCGGAGTTCTGACAAAGATGGTCAGGCGTGTGCTTGTTGAAGGAGCCGGTATAAACTGGCCTCTTATCACGAACCTGTTGCTTCGAAATTCAACCAAACAGAATCTTTACCCTTATCCAAGAGCCAGGGATCCCATGGTCGTGAAAATGGAGTCGTCGATTGTTCGAATGTTCTACATGATAGTTTCTGACCCTCAGAGGAGACATATCTATCACTGGTACGTAAAGTAATATGTATCAAAATAATATTATATCGTAAAAGTAGGTAAAAACCGGATCTGAGCGTAATTTAAACAAAAAAAAAAAGAGTTGTATTGAATCTTAGATGAATTAAAAAGGGAAGATACGGTACCGACTCATTTGCGTGGGCATGCCAAACTGAGCTATTGGACTTAGTATGGTTTAGTGGACGTCGAACGACCGAAGCGCGTAGATGTGTAGTGCTCATCTCTCAAGTGCCGTAAAATCCAGTGTTAAGTAACAAAAATGCCTTCATGTGTGTTTAGAAAGTGCTTAAATCACTCAAGAAGCAAAAACAAAACACATGGGATTACTTATCATTCGTAAGTACCTAATAAACTAATAAATTACATTAAAACTTTAATTCAAAAAAAATATTTGTCACTAAATGCGAATACGAGTGAAAGTGAGACAAATAATTTGAAATGCCATAAGAGAGAAAAAGATAGAATGTATAGTGTGAACGGCGACGGCCCGAAGTGCATAATGAATGGCGGCCAGATTTGGCACGAAGGTACGGTCGGCATACTAAGTTGACTAATTAATTCATACTTATTTATTTTTGTGTATTTGTTTGTATGTATTTACACATTCTTATTATATTTATCTAGCTATTGTAATTGTACTTTGTATTCAATCAATGTACCACGTATTTTATAGTACCTAATAGGTACCTTCTTTCTATTAAAACACTAATGAAATATCTGCCCAGTTATAAACTTGATCTCTTACACTCATATCCATCCAAAGGTTGCCTGGAAGAAATCGCACTTAGCGATAAGGCCGCCCATTGTACATTTTAAATCTGTATTCCATATACATGTATATGTTAATTAGTGTACAATAAAGCATATTCTATTCTATTCATAATCGTAAATTATTGAAAAAAAAGTTTAGAAATAGGAGTAAGCTATGCTCTGCCATTACATTGGCAATACATTTTTTTCTCATAGCCTATTTTATTAAGTAGTCTTAATTTACAGAAAACAACATATTAAAAATTCTTTGTAATATTAGTATAATATATTCTATTATACTAATAATATAAAGAGGAATTATTTGATCATTTGTTTCTTTGTTTGTTTGCATTGAATAGGCTCTGAAACTACTAAACCGATGTTGAATATTCTTGTACTGTTGGGTAGCTACACTACCCCCGGTGAACATAGGCTATATTTTATTTCCGTATTCCTACGGTAACTTAATTTGTATTGAATATCCTTTAAATGTTTCCCAATGATAGTTATCTGTTAGCGTAAATTTGTAAATAATAAGTAATATAAATAATTTGTAAATAAATAATTTCAATGTAAACAACTTGTAAATAAATAATAAATATTACGTTCACTGTATTATGAGGTAGATATAACAACCTTCCTCATGTTAAAATTATATATACTTACCTAAGTAAAATGTTTAGCACCTAAAACTATATTTTATTTCACGTCAAAATTTCCTTAGGGGTTTTGTTTTTGTATTTTGTGTTTGAGTATTTTTCCAACGTTGTAGTAAAATATTTACATTAAAGTCTCCAGTTCTCCACACATAATTATTTAACATTATATTTATTATAAATCTCTGAAATCACTGTTAAGTGGACAGTATACTATTTTATTTCGAGCTCAACAGTGGCACAAGTCACCTCAGCAGATTGCTCAAAAGAAAGTCTAATAATGTACCTATGTGTAAAAAGCTCGTGTCGATTTCGATATTAAGTAAACGAAATTTGTCTATTATTTCTTTTATTATTGACGAAATTGTATGTTAGCCAAAGGGTACGATGTATTTAATTCATAGGTATTATTATTAACAAAATAAGCCTTTATCATAGCCACCGAAGGTATGCAAAATGCAGATTCGTTTAATACACACACAATACCAAAATATGCATGCAAACACGATTTCCTTTGTAAGCTTTAGATTAAGTGTATCGTAAGTACTTACTATAAACAATTTGAAATCATTGTCACCTTAGTTTTCGAGAAGAAACTTACATCTGCAACACAGTTTTTACTAGCGCAGGTGTGAGGGAATTCCATATTGTGATAAACCTAGTTTATGTCAATAAAGAATATTATATTATAAAGAATATTATATTAATACAAGTGATAAGAAGCATAGGAAAACACTCAACAGTTCCTAGTTTTTTTATCGTGGTTATGTACCTAGTCCTACTATCCTACTAATATTATAAATGTGAAAGTTTGTGAAGATGTTTGGATGTTTAGATGTTTGGATGTTTGTTACTCAATTACGCTCTAATAGCTGAATGGATCTGGCTTGGTACAGGGATAGAGTATAGTCCGGAATAACACATAGGCTACTTTCTATCCCGGGAAAATGTTCCCACGGGAAGCGGGAACGGGAACCAAATTTGACGCGGGCGAAGCCGCGCGCATCAGCTAGTATTTAAATAAAAGTTCTTTTGATAACTGAAATAACACGTCTTTTTATTTAGTGTGTAACTGTGAAATACATAATTATTATTGATACGAATATATTATTTCAATATGATTTACCATAATCTGGAAACATGCTGACGGTACTGCATCGGCTATCGGATACGGCACTCGAACGACCACGAAGCATGCCGAAGCTTTTACGAACTTGTACGAGACCTAGCGGCTAAGCGATAACGCGTCTTGCTCACTCATAACTAAATCATATATTTATGTCACTTTCGCGCATCTTTATTAATTACAAGACAATGTGTGAGTAAGTATTTGTGTGTAGTTATGTGCGAGCTATTTTTTAAGTGCATTATAGAGAACGTACCGTATCTTCCCTTTTTAATTCATCTAAGTATTGAATGTAGTTTTTATGAAAAATTTAAAATTAAAATGGTGTATTAATTAATGTGGTTTCGTTTTATTTCTTTTTTTCAGGAATTAATATATATATTCTGATAGCTGGTGTTTATAATATAAATGTCTACAGATATTTTTAAATGGTGTATACATTTTAAATAGTAAGATACTGTAGAAATCTATTTGTAATTTTTAATTATATTTATGACAGAATATTGTTCGACTTTCAGTCATAATATTAAAGTAAAGTACTAACTAAAGTCTGTGTTTTCATGTAATTTACTGGTCAATTAAACGTTTTTAGAAATAATCTGTGTGTCTGTGTTTATTGCGAATAACCTCACCATTATTATTAATAGAGCTTATTTTGCCAAGTAAACGGTGAAATAAGGTTTATGCTTTGCTCCAAAACCTTATCTCCAATATCTGTAGCATATTTTTTCTAACGTGATAAAAATCCTACATGGATGCTATGTCGGACTCCTGCCGACTGAAAACCACATGTATCCTACCTAACAGCCTAGGGTTGGGAGCCCCGGGGTAAGCCCTCGGATCTTCTATATAGCTAGGTGTACAGTTACACCTAGCTTTATAGTACACTAGAATTTCTTCGGAATATGGCTCAATGTACATTGAGCCACATTCCGAAGAAATTTTCCACTAAATTCCACCTTTCCTAATTCAATCCAGGAAAAGTCTTGCCTATGCTGATGTACTGATACTCGAGGCTTAATCTTAATCAGAACCAAATGTGTCCATGAATTTTTTCCACCCAGCCTGCTAGTGAGCTAGCGTATTCTTGCTATCATTTGTGGCTTTTACGTAGTGGATGCGATGGGCACTTACCTCGATCTTCGGGGCCCAAACCAGCCCCACCTGAAAGTGGTGCACCTATTGACTAATGAGGTTATGGCAAAGGAATGAGATACCAAATCAAAGCCGATGATCTACTAACACCTCCCCAATGAGGTGAAGATTTGGATCCAGCTATGAGCTGTTAAGCTGATTTGAATTACTTAGGCTTTTTTTTTGAACTGGTAGAGAATTTCATGTCCATGAAGTTGTAGACCCATAAATTGTAGCTCAGTTTCAAACTAGACAGCTAACGATTTTTTTTCAACCTGACAAAAATCCTACAGTGATGCTATGCTGGACTCTTACCGACTAAAAACCACACTTATCCTACCCAACAGCCTACGGTTGGGAGTCCCGGGTATGCCCTCAGAAGGATACCCCAGGGCTCTCAACAGAGCTACGGCTACCATTGTGGCCTCACCCAATTGCTATCTGATCCTCGTCTTTGTGGGGGTTGTTCGAGTGTTATCCCGCTTCTTAGGGAGTGCGCGTGAATCTCTCACGTCACGCTGTCGTCTAGGGCCTACTTCTGTAAGGACGGTGAGCAGCCCCCTCACCGTCCTCAGGACCCCGTTCATGGAGGCCGCTAGTCTTGGGCGAAGACATGTTTGCGGCGCCACCGCCCCAGACTGCGGAACTCGGGTGGGCGAGTTCTGTCCCGCTCCCTCCCGGCCGCCTGTTTCACGAGCATGACCTGCTCACAGAAAGAGGCAGCGGAGTTACTTACTCCCGCTGGAGATCATTGCTCGCTCCATGGTATCCAGCGAGAGAATGTCCACATCTAGACCTGCCATGAGGACCAACGCTGTTGCGCTCACGCTGTGCACTCCACCAATGTGTGGCGATCTTATACATATATATCTTCTTCTTTCTTATATAGATCTTATATATAGATAGGGATATATTATCTGGGAAAATTTCAGCTCTCTAGCTTTCGCGTTTTTCTGAGATACAGCCTCGTAACGGACAGACAGACAAACGAAATGTCGGCGAAAAAAACATGAAAAGGGTCCCGTTTTTACCATTTGGGTAAGGAACCGCTAAAAGTCATGAAATTCATATGAATGACGCATTTAAAACATGTAAACTTATTGCTGACTAGCTGAGCCCGCAACTTCGTTTACGTCACATAAGGTGTATGAAAGGAAAGGTATTTCTTCATCAGAGTCATCAAGTCACTCTCATTCAAAGAAACCCCTACAATTAAAATTTTCAAAATATCTGATTCTTAAAAGTGTTATAACTCTTTTATTTCTAAACCGATTTACATAAAACAAACGCTAAATGTTAACTGGAGCAAACCTCAACACAATAAAAAAAACCGCATTGCAATCGGTTGAGCGGTTACTGAGATTAGCGTGCACAACCGTACAGACAAACAGATATACAGACATACAGACAAACAGACAAAAATTCTAAAAATCATTGTTTTGGGTTCTATTGCGTTCATAAAGCCCCCTATAATATTTTTTCTTATTTATCTTCCATGTACAGACAGCGACCTGTTACGATTTTATTATATGTATTGATATATTATTCGGCTTCATCACGTCGTGTCCGCATGACGTCACAAGTTCATGATTTCAAGGAGTGATATTTTTCATGTTGGAAATTTGACTTACACGTGCCTCATTTGGCTTCAAGTTGACGCAAGAATTGGACACGTGTCATTCGAAGTTACTGATGTGCTAAACGATAAACACCCCTATGATGAACAGGACAGGGTATGTTATTCTAAACCCTGTGTTTTAATTTAAATTAATCTTCATCTTGGGCGCAGACATTTTGAAAGTATGATTTGGTACCTATGACCTCGATTCAAATTTTTCTAGATGTTGATCGCAGTTGTCAATAGATTTCTTCAGAGATTGATTTAATGATTGCTGCTTGCTGATTTAAGTAGCAAAAAAATATCTATTTGAAAATACAAAACAAGCGCTCTTCATTCACTGGACGAGGCCGCAGTGGCGGCCGTGGGTCTGTTGGGAGTCCTGGGAGATCCTTCCGAGGGCTTACCCGGGGCTCCCAACCATAGGTTGCTGGGCGTTACGTGAGGTTTTTTAGTCGGTAGGAGTCCGGCATAACATCCATGAGGATTTTCCCTCACGTTAAACAAAAAAAAAGCGCTCTTCATTCGTGTAGATATTTTTTACTTACCTGTAACAAAATGTAATGTTTTTAAACTCACTTTATGCATTTAGTTAGCTAGCTAGCTCCATATGTAAACCTAGGAAGCTATGAGACACAGAAAGAAAAAGGCGTTGGATTTTGCTAAAATAGCGACACAATAAAATAAAACTAAAGGACTAGACCGCGACTTGGTACATGTGGGGTACCGGGTACGACGACTCCCCGCCATATGGACGACGACATGAAGAAGGTCGCAGGGAGTGACTGGATGCGGAAGGCGCAGGACCGTGTGTTTTGGCGAAATTTGAGAGAGGCCTACGTCCAGCAGTGGACTGCTATAGGCTGATTTGATTGATTGATATAGTAGGTACTCGTAGGTACCTGATACGACAGGTAATTCAAAAACCGGCCAAGTGCGAGTTGAACTCGCCCATGAAGGGTTCCGTAGCAGCAAGTAACATAATATAATAGTTCTTGTAGTTCGTTGTAACTTTCATTGATGTTTCAACACGTTAGCAGTGGTAGTGATTTTTCTCGGTGAAAATTGCGGTTTATGACGTATTAAAAAAAACTACCAACTCGATTTCGTTCTAACCAATTTTCGTTGGTAGATTTTATGGCAATGTACATTATATTTCTTTTTTAGATTTATCATTCTCTTAGTTTAGAAGTTAGAGACACACACACACACACACACACACACACACACACACACACACACACACACACACACACACACACACACACACACATTTTTCCACTTTGGAAGTGTCTCTTGCGCAAACTATTCACTTCAGAAAAAAATGATGTTAGAAACCTCAATATCATTTTTGAAGACCTATCTATAGATACCTTAAACGTATGGGTTTAATAAAAAAAAAAATTGAGTTTCAGTTATGTGTATATAAAAATCTTGATGCGGTTCACAGAATACATCTACTTACCAAGTTACAACAGCATAGGCCTTATAGTTTCTGAGAAAAGTGGCAGTGACACACGGACGGACAGACAGACAGACAGACATGACGAATCTATAAGGGTTCCGATTTTGCCATTTGGCTACAGCCTAAAACTTGGCTAACAACCCTAAAAATTGAGTATCGTGTATATATATATTTACATTTCAAACAAAAAAAGTAGATACAATAGACAGCCTTTTCAATAGTCTGTCTGACTGTCTGGCCGTCACGAGGCTGTATCTCCGGATCCGTGATAGCTTGAGAGCTGAAATATTCTCAGGTTGATGTATTTCTGTTGCCGCTATAACAAATAAACCTAATTATTAAGAATACAAAAACCCGACTGCCAAGTAAACATACAACTGAACAGCAAGAAACAAGCTCTACATTTCTTTTGTGATTTTCTTTAGGTACTTTACTGTTTTACTTTGTCGGCAACATTTGCAGGCGGGAACAAGCTATCTCAAGCGAGTGGTGGTTTACAAAATAAGTACATGTACCCATAGCTTGTTCGCATTTCAAAATCTGTCAAGCCGTTCAGGCTGTAGGACGTGACAAAGAATTGAACATACCTACATACATACATAGTCTCGAAAAACATTACCCTCCTTTCTTCGGCAGTTCGGGTAAAAAAAATCTGAAAAATAATAATAATTAAGGGGGATCCGATACAACAAAAGTGATAGTTTACCGCACTTGGCCGGTTTTTAGGGTTTCGTAGCCAAATGGCAAAAACGGAACCCTTATAGATTCGTCATGTCCGTCTGTCTGTCCGTCCGTGTGTCACAGCCACTTTTCTCCGAAACTATAAGGTCTATGCTATTGAAACTTGGTAGCTAGATGTATTCTGTGAACCGCATTAAGATTCTTATATAAAACTAGAAAAAAAGCAGTAAATTTTGGGGGTCCCCGTACTCAGAACTGAAACTCAAATTTTTTATTTTCATCAAACCCATACGTGTTGTGTATCTATAGATAGGTCTTCAAAAATGCTATTGAGGTTTCTAACATCATTTTTTTCTGAAGTGAATAGTTTGCGCAAGAGACACTTCCAACGTGGAAAAATGTGTCCCCCCCCCCCCCCCTCTAACTTCTAAACTAAGAGAATGATAAATCTAAAAAAGAAATGTAATGTGCATTGTCATAAAATCTACCAACGATAATTGGTTTGAACGAAATCGAGTTGGTAGTTATTTTTAATAAATAAATAAATAAATAAATATTGTTGGACATTCTCACACAACATCATCTAGCCCAAACTAAGCTATAAAGCTTGTGCTATGGGATCTAGATGACTGATAGACATACTTATATATTTCTAAATACATATTATACATAGAAAACACCCAAACTCCGAAACAAACATTTGTGGATCACACAAATATTTGGACCGACCCAGGAATCGAACCCAGGACCTCCAGCGCCGCAGGCGGTACCACTACCGACCACGCCACAGAGGCAGTCAAATACGTCATAAACCGCAATTTTCACCGAGAAAAATCACTACCGCTACTAACGTGTTGAAACATCAATGAAAGTTACAACGAGCTACAAGTACTTTTATATTATGTTACTTGCTGCTACGTAGCTTGCATGGGCTAGTTCAACTCGCACTTGGCCGGTTTTTTTATATTGAGCTCGACAATGAGATGCTGCCGCCTGATGGAAAGCCATAAGGACATTCAGCGATTGGAGGCCACCTTCATGGTCTACAACTAGACTGTAGACAGTGGTACTCAAGATGACGGCCCTATGATGCCTCTTCACGCTCCGCTTGAAGAACCCAGGATTGTAAGAGGATGTTGTATGGAAAATTTTCCAGTCAATTAAAAATTACATACATATCTATGGTCACGCCTTTATCCGCGAAGGGGTAGGCAGAGGTATATTATAAGCACACATTTCACCTTTTATTTGTCCAACGTAATAGGTGGTGAACCGTATTGCCGTGTTGAGATGGACAGGCACAGGTTGTGACTGCCTGCTGTTAAAATTTTTCAAATCGCCTAAAAAAACCCTTAAATTTGGTTGGCTTAACGAGGGCCGTTTTACTGGTAATTGGGACCAACGGCTTAACGTGAATCACAAAAAACGTTCAAATAAATGTCACAAAGTGGTCACATGGATGGTCACCCATCCATATTGAAAGTTGCTTACTGCAGTGATCGTTTACAGAACACTAAGTCCACGGGGCCACGAGCGCTTCAAATAAAAATTATAAATATGCAATTTTCACTAGTGTAGAGTGTAGACTAGGCTTGTTAAGGCGCGTCCCCTTCATCTCCGGGGGTGCGTTTGGATTGATCTGTGTGATTTTGACATAAATACAAACATGTAGGTAATACTAGTTAGGTACCTGTAAATTTGAAGCGCGCATGTCCAGACTGGAAACCAATCAATAAATCATTCCAGTACCTGTATAGACGTAGATTCGTTTTAATTACATGTTGGACATTTTGAATCATCTTTGACATTTTCTCTCACAAGCTAACTCAGACAAGCTTACGACCCACCTGATGATTGCTTACCAAAGCCTATATACGTCTTCTGGACATCCTTCCGAGGGCTTACCCGGAGCCCCCAACCGTAGGTTGTTAGATAGGATAAGTGTGGTTTTTAGTCGGTAGGAGTCCGGCATAGCATTCTTGTGGGATTTTTCTCACGTTAAATGGCTCCCGAGGCATTAAGTATCCGGCTTATTATTTACGTGAGGAAAATTAATCCTACATGCTCTTACCAACTAAAAACCACATGTTCCCTACCTAATGCCTACGGTTGGGAGCCCCGGGTAAGCCCTGGGAAGACCGACCCAGGATTAAGAGTTCGGCATAGCATTTATGAGGGATTTACACACATAAAAAAAAACCTATAATATTTTCGATCGAAGCTTCGATTATCGCGATCACAGATATCAGATTTTCTGATTTCTGTGATCGCGATCAAGAAGTTCAAGAATATAATCTCGCAGTTGTACCTTTTTTTAACGTTAGGAAAATGCTACATGGATGCAATGCCGGACTCCTACCGACTAAAAAGTACACGTATCCTACCTAACAGCCTACGGTAGGAAGCCCCTGGTAAGCCCTCGGAAGGATGTCCCAGGACTCCCAACAGACATACGGCTACCACTGCGGCCTTACCTAGGGAGGGTTCGGTTGCTATCCCGTGTCTTTGGGGGGGTGTTTCGGGTGCTATCCCGCTTCTTAGGGGGGACGTGCGTGAATCCCTCATGTCACGCTGTCGTCTATCTAGAGCCTGCTTCTGTAAGGACGGTGAGCAGCCCACTCACCGTCCTCAGGCCCCCGGTTACGGAGGCTGATAGTCTTGGGCGAAAACACGTCTGCGGCGCCCCGGACGCAGCGTTCGCCCCCTTTCAGAACAAAACGTCTGACATCTACTGGGTATGTAATATACTTCTGCCTACCTCCTTGGTGAAATAGATCTGATTGTGTGTATTACAACAAAAAAGAAATATTTGTCTACCTATTTCTATCCTCTAACTGATATTGTCAGCAGGACTTCAAGCTCCCACTCCAGGTGAGGCCTCAGTGGTAACACTGGTAACCGTTGGTTTGTTGGGAGTCCTAGCAGTCCTAGGGTACCCTTCCGAGGGCTTACCCGGGGCTCCCAACCGTAAGCTGTAAGGTAGGATACGTGTGGTTTTTAGTCGGTAGGAGTCCGGCATAACATCCATGCAGGATTTCCCTCACGTTAAACAAAAAGCAGAAGTCCAATAATCGACGAACATTTCATAACATATGAATAACTAATTATCTTTGATCTCAGCAGGGTACATCAATAGACGTAACCTAAGGGGGAAAGCTCTCCCCCTGTCCTCGAGTAGGCGAGCGGTTGCCAGGGAAACTCTATTTATACGAGTATCTGTAGCGTCATCCGGGCGGCTTGATATAAGAAACAATGATATTTAATTATAATGAATTTGAATAATTTGTGATATATGTTTATGTATAAATAATATTTTGTAAAACTATGTTTAATTTCACTATTTGTACACTACGCTATGTCATAGATATGGACATAGAAAACAATAACAACTATTTTTCAAGACCTGTAACGTAGATACCTACCTATGTTTCACAAATAAATAAATGTTTATGATTTTTTTTAACGTGTGGGAAAGTCCTCGTGGATGCTATGCCAGACTCCTACCGACTAAAAAACCTCACGTAATATGCTTGAGAGCCCCGGGTAAGCCCTCGGAAGGATATCCCAGGACTCCCAACAGATCCACGGCTGCCACTGCGGACTCGCCTAGGCCTCGCCCACGCCGTGCACTCCACCAGCGTGTGGAGCTCGGCCGTGGTTCCCGGTGTCTTCGCCACAGATACCTACCGAAGCTACCGTGCCCGATAAGTGCGACAACCGGTAGAAGAGATTTGTTTCTTTCTTTCACCGTGTCTCCTCTCCAGCCACTCGTCCATGACCGGTCTGACGGCCGCGATTGTGGCGAATCCCCCCTTTGGTTGCTCAAGTCGCACCTTTCATGTCTCCACGGTTTACTGGTGGAGCAGGGATCGCTGGGCCTCGATTTCCCGAGATGCAGACCTTTGGCCCGCTTCAGCGCCTCCTTGCGCCATCTAAACAGTGACGCAAGGGCTCTCACTTCCAGGTCCCATGGAGGGGTCCCGGCTAGGAGACATGCCGCCTCACTTGAGATCGTGCGGTATCCCCTTATAACACTGATGGCCATCGCCCTCTGAGGACTCAGCAATCTAGCCACATTGATGGCCGTCAGGGTCTCCGCCCAAACGGGGGCAATGATTATGATTATAAATTTCGCCGCCTGTAGCGATGGGCGCAGGTAAAAAATTTTGGTACTGGTCTGTAAAATTTGTATTTACAGGTACAGTTACTCCGATCCCTTATTTCGCATACAGACAACTTATCAAAAGAGCAAATTCGAATAAATCTTTGTATTATTTTGTAGTTTCTTAGAAGACTTTGGTCTATTCACTTGATAAAAGTGACAAGCCAATCTCCCAAAAACCAAAAAATTGAAGCTTTTAGAAATATTAGCAGGTATCCAGACTTTAATTATATTCAACGTTCAGGTTTCACCCTCGAGCAAGCGCACAGTTTCCAGGAAAATTCTATTAATATCATTTGCGTCTGGCCGGGCCGCTTTTCGCAACACGTAGCGTGGGGCGCCGGCGCTGATATGGCGAGGACTGCAATTTCCCTGTACCCCGCACCCCCTTGTCGCCATAAGTACAATTTTCTTTGTTCTCGATTTTTAATCCCCAAACGAATATGGGTGTTCTTTTTTAACGTGAGGAAAAATCCACATGGATGCTATGCTTCGTGATTCCCTCACGTCACGCTGTCGTCTAGAGTCTGCTTCTGTAAGGACGGTGAGCAGCTCCCTCTGTCCTCAGGCCCCCGGTCATGGAGGCCGATAGTCATATGAGGAGTGTTATTAAGTTTCACCAGCGTATCTGTATGTCCGTGGTATTATAGCAGGCGAACGGATTGTTCGAAAGCCGAAGTGCATACATTTTTAAGATCATCATCTCACTTCCTGGGTACCTAATGAGGGAAATCTGTATAAATTTGCAGGTCCGTAAAATTTGTATTTAAAATACAGTTAGGTACTCTAACTCCATCATTCACTTACTTCTCATAAACTAGTCAACAGAGCAAATACACGAAAGACTTTGTATTTTGTAGATTCTTAGTAAATTTTGATCTATTGACTTGAACAAAGTAACTAGGTTGTCTTCTGTTGGGAGTCCTGGGGTATCCTTCCGAGGGCTTACCCGGGGCTCCCAACCGTAGGCTTAGGTAAGATCAGATACGTGTGGTTTTGATTTGTTAGGAGTTCGGCATGGCATCCAAGTAGAATTTTCCTCAAGTTAAAAAAAAACTAGGCTGTGTTCCATCCAAACACCAAAACTGATGAAAGCCTTTTGTTATCCAGACTTCAATTTTATTCAACATCCGTGTTTCACCCTCAAACAAGAGCGCGATTTTCTGGATTTTTTTTTCAAGTAGCGTGGGGCGCAGACACTGATATGGCGAGGACTACGACGCCATTTTCCTGTACCCTGCACCTCCTTGTCGCCAGGAGCTTACAGATTACAGTTCTCTTTGTTCTTGGGTTTTAAGGTTTCGTTATGGTACCCAGAGGATAGGATCCTATTACTGAAACTCCGTTGTCAGTCAGTCTGTCACCAGAATGTATCTCATGAGCCGCGGTAGTTGGATTTTGTTGAAATCTTCACTGATGATTTGCCGTTATAACAACAAAAATACTTAAAACAGAAAAGAAATTGAGGGGCTTCCATGCAACAAAATTTCTTTTTTCGTGAGTTCTATGGACCAATTGAAGCGATTTCTTTGTACGAAAGCCGACATGACTGAAACCAGGTTCTAAGCTATAAGTTTTGAAGATCACCAGCTCACTTGATAGTTGATGAAAGGGTATGACTAAAATTTACAGGGCCGTAAATTTGTATGCTTGTACATTTAAAATACTGGGAGAGGCTTACGTCCAGAAGTGGACTGCCATAGGCTGATTTGATTGTACTTTTACTCTAATCCTAATTCCTTCAATTTATTTTATTTATTAATTTATTAATTAACACGGCCTAAGACCAATTACATTAATTAAGAATAACACTGAAACATACACATACAAATTCTATACAGCAGCTCAATTATACAATAAAAATAAAAAAAAAACAAAACATTTCAATAAAAAGAGAATAAAAAAAAATACAAATAGCAGCACAAGTACAATGGTAAATATGACAAAAGAATAGAAAAAAAAAATATAAATAAATTATAAATGAACGTAAAATTCACTAAAATGAAGACAAACTAATAATAATTTGGGTAATGTGTCGGCAAATAAGTCACAGCTAGGGTACTTCTCGAGAAGGGCGTTGAATGCAGTAAGTATACGCGGCAGTGGTGATTGCGCTCGCGACTGTGTCCGAGAAAAAGGTACGTCGAACAGCCTGTGCTTACGACTACGCGTGTATTGATTCGGGACAAAGAGTCTGCAGAGCACTTCACTTAGATCGGGAGCATCAATCTTGTCGCGAATTATTTTGATGGCAATCATTAGCTGGTGCCAAATGCGGCGAACTTCCAGAGAGTTGTAACCTGGACAACCTAGTAGGAAAAAAGTTGGGTACAAATAAGGGTAATAGCCGTACTGGCGTTTATATAGGAACCTCAAGAAAGTTTTTTGAACCTTTTCTAATGGAAGAGCATACGTAACTTCATGTGTGTTCCAGACACTAGAGCTAGTTTTCAGCTTGCTGCGAACGAGTGCGTTTTATAAAAGTTTAACTGCATGATTGTCGCGGAAATCACGGGCATTCCTAAGAATGAATCCCAGCCGTCTGTATGATTCCTTTGCCAAAGTGGAAATATGCTCGTGGAATGTAAGTCCAGGATCAAATATAACACCAAGGTCCCTGACCATATTAAGTCTACTGATAGGATCGCCATTAAGTTTGTAATCAAAAATGATCGGCTGCCGCATACGCCCAAAAGTCATGATGGAACATTTTTTGGGGTTGAATTCCAACTTATTGACGACACTCCACAGATGAATGGCATCAACATCACGCTGTATTGCTTGGCAATCCGCTTCCGATCTGATCTCAGAAAAGATCTTTAAATCATCTGCGTATAACAAGCTCCTAGCGTGATTGATTACGTTGGGGAGATCATTTACCATTAGTAAAAAGAGCAATGGTCCAAGTATTGATCCCTGACTAACGCCGGATCGCGTGTGGTACGGTCGGGATTCATACAGGCCAAGCCTGACATACTGTTGCCGATTTCGCAGGTAGTCAGCAATTAGCCTGAGCAAACTTGGAGCAATACCTAGGGCAGAGAGCTTCGCAAGTAGTATGTCGTTATTGACTCTGTCGAAGGCCTTTTGAAAATCAAAATAAAGAACATCCACTTGGAGTCCCCGATCCAGGCTACTTGAGATGCATTCCACCAATGATAGCAAATTTGTATCAACGGAGCGTCCACTTCTGAAACCATGTTGTTCATTTCGTAAGTATTTATTTACATGACTGTAAATATATTTGTGAAGTATACTCTCAAGTATTTTTGCTGGAGAGCACAGGATAGCTATAGGATGATATTCTTCTACTAATAACTTGCTAGAGCTTTTCGGTATTGGTGTTACTCTAGACTGCTTCCATTGCTCTGGATAGACACCAGTTTTGAGACATAAATTGAACATATGACAGAGCGGAACACTGAGTGACTTTTTACAGTTTTTCAAAATAAAAGGTGGTATACCGTCCGGTCCAAGAGAGCTACTCATTTTCAGTTTATTTATTCCAAAAATTACGTCCTTTTGCGTAAAATCAACAATATTGAAACATTCAAAATTCGCGCTTCCTTGGAGATTAATTGCATTGTTATCAATATCTAATTGCGGCGGTTCTTGCAGAAAAACACTGGAAAAATATTGTGCAAACGCCTCCGCAGCCTCCGGACCAGAGAAAGTCGAGCCTTTATAGGAGATTCGGGGCTCGAAACCTCCCTTTGATCTGAGGCCGGATATATGCTGCCAAAAATCGCGAGGACATTTTTTGATGTTACGTTCAATAATTTGAATGTGGTCATTGCACGCGGTGGCAATGCGAGACTTTAGGTTGGTTCGGAGTAACGAAAACTCTAAATATTTTTCACTACTATTCGAGCGCTGCCATAGGGAATGATGTTTGTTTTTGTATTTGATATCCCGAATAATATCAGCGTTGAACCAGACAGGATAGCGCCTATCTCCTCGAGAACTTCGCCGTTTTTTCGGCATACAGCTATCAAAGATGTTGTAAATAATGTTATAAAACAGTTGACAAGCAGAGTTTACATCGTTTGCCAGCAGCACGTCATTCCACACGACTGCTGATAGCAAGTCGCACAGTTGAGTGTAGTCACATTTCCTAAAATTCCAGTCCCGCGAGGTTTCAATATTACTAGGCTGTATCAAGTCACAATGACGTGCTCCGCAGACTCTTACCTGGATATCCAATGGGGGGTGGTGTCTGTCGGGGGGAACTGCGCCTTCTGTAGGTGAGACAGTAACCTCGCTGTCATCAGTACCGTTTCGAATTAAGACCTTTATTTATTACTAGCTGACCCGCGCAACTTCGTTTGCGCCTCATAAGAGAGAGTATTAGGTACCTGTTCCCGTCGCATTTACTCCTGTTCCCGTCGCATTTACTCCTGTCGCGTTGCGTTTACTCCCGTAGCGTCTCGTCGTTAATAATCAATACTACGTAAGAGAGAGAGACAGACAGAGAGAGAGAGAAAGGTTTCTCGTCGCGTGTATTCCCGTCGCATTATTTTTAAGAAAATTTTCGTTTTTGAAAGGGGTATCCCGTGGCATTATTGCAGAAAAAAATTGATTGCCATTAAAATGTTTATTGTGCCCCAACCCAAAGATAGACACATGCTATTTTTAGGAGAAACAATTTTGAAGCACATATTCTTTACATAACTATAAATATTTACGCAGCAGCAGCACACGCAACGAAGCTCTCAAATGGAATAACATTTCCCCCGTTTTTGAAACATTTACTATTACTGCTCTGCTCCTATTCGTTGTAGCGTGATGCTATATAGCCTATGACACTCCACAATAACGTAGCTTACTATTGGTGAAAGAATTTTTAAAATCGGTTCAGTAGATCCCGAAATTACCCCTTACAATTTAACAAACACACAAACTTTACTTCTTTATGATATTAGTATAGATATTTATTTCCTTAATTCGCTCAAGTCAACTTCTCAGATCTTTTTTATACCACTAAGGTGGCAGACAAGTATACGGCCCACCAGTTGTAGGAGGAGCTACACTCGCGCTGTCGACTCGAAGAATGGCGAATTCTCGTAAAGGCAACTCATCAAAAGAACAAATTGGCATAGAAATATTTGTTCAAAGATTTTCATGCCATGCTTAAATATTTAACAGGACTGTCTGCCGAAGAACAAAAGTGATGAAAACCTTTTGAATATGGTTTAAATCCCTAGGTGAGGCCGCCCCTAGGTGAGGTCGTCCCTAGGTGAGGCTGCAGTGTTGCCGTAGGTCTGTTGGGAGTCCTGGGGTATCCTTCTGAGGGCTTACCCAGGATTCCCAACTAGGCTGTTGGGCAGGACATGTAAGGTTTTTTAGTCGGTAGAAGTCATAGCATCCATGAGGATTTTCCCTCACGTAAAACAAAAAAAAATGGTTTAAATTTTCTTTAGCATTCGGCTTCCACCCTTGCACAAGCGCGCGGTTTCCAGGAAAATTCTATTTATATCATTTGCGTCACCCAGGGCGTCTTTCGCCATCTGTAGCGTGGGGCGCAGGCGTCGATATGGCAAGGACTGCGACGCAATTTTTCTATATTAAAATTTGTTGCCAATTGGCTTACACAAAGCAATAAACAAAGAAATGTAGAGACTTTTAAATTGTCTTTGTTTTTGGTTTTTTTTACATAAACGCAAATAGCAACGAATTTATCCCGAGTGATTGAAAATCATTTGTTTGTACAGTCATAGAAACTTGGAACGTTCACGCAGACTTTTGCAATAAAAATTTTTACTGCCTCTGTGGCGTAGTCGGTAGTGATTACTAGTGATACCGCCTGGCCTGCGCTGGAGGTTCTGGGTTCGATTCCTGGGTCGGTCCAAATATTTGTGTAATTCACAAGCGTTTGTTTCTAAGTTTGGGTGTTTTCTATGTAAGTATATCTAATATCACACCTACCACGACCAAATTAATCATGTGTTAGTGGAGGGTGGTGTCAAGAGCCGTAGGAACCGACGTGCATGCATGAAAAGAAAAATGAAAGTTGAAGAGGCGAGTGAGGTGTGTATGGACCGTGCCGTGTGGCGCTCGGTTCTTTCTGCCTACCCCGCAAGGGATTTGGCGTGAAGATAGTATAGTATAGTATAGTATATATCTAATATGTATGTATTTAGAAATATTTAAGTATCAGGATCAGTCCCGATCCCATAGACCAAGCTTATATTAGAAACTCTTATTAATATCAGTTACGAAATTTTGGATCGTCTTTCATCATTCTGTAGAGTGGGGCGCAGGCGTCGATATTTAGCATAGCTTCCGACAGTGTGCGCTTGCATGTGGGAATGCCTAAGATCCCTTTCCTTGCCGATACCGATAATGGGCGCCTACGGACTTACACAAAGCTTCTGGCACCATTATGTCTTTGAAGGAAGGATAATAATTAAACCAAATAATTCTTGTTATGAAATCGACTGCAAAAATTGTGTCTATGTAAGCATTAGTAGTCACACTCAACGAAAGTGGTCTCCTTGAAATATTTCTAGTAGTCGAGACATCATACATCATACTTGATAGTCACATCTGATATTCTCGAAGGGTTTGGCAAAGGCATTTGGCCAGAACGTTTTGTCAAACCATAGATAGGTACTTGTACGCACTGACAGATCTTGTGACTCCCTCCTTTTCAAACTCAAGGTTTTCTTCCGCGCACGCCTAGGTTGTGGAATGATCTCCCTGCCTCGGTTTTCCTAAACACCTAGGTACAGTATGGGGTTCTTCAAAAGGGGTCTTAAAAGGTTTTATAGGGTCGGCAGAGCGAGTGTGGCGCCTCTGGTGTTGCAAACGTTCATAGACTGCGGTGACCACCGGTCCTTCTGGTGGGCCATATGTTTGTCTGCCACCTTAGTGGTATAAAAAAAAAGCAGAGCTTGAAGAGGCACATCACAAGACCGTCAACTTTAGGCCACTGTAAAGAGTGTGGCTCTCAATTCGATAGATGTGCAACATGCAGTGTGCGTACTCCTGGCGGAAAAGTGTCGATTTTTTAAATTCTAGATATGCAGAAAATTAGCGTAAGAGTCCGTGTAAATGTGTATCGTAAATAGAAATTTGTGTATCCAGCCATTGTGAAGATATTCTTGAAAAACTGATTCCGCCAGGAGTACGTTCGAAACGTCAGCCCAGCGGAACTTTTTCTTTTTTTGCAAAAAGAAAAGGCTCATTAGGTAGCTTGGTGCGAGCTGTAAATGTGTATGTATAAATGAAATTTGTGTATCATGATATCACGGAGTAATTCAGGTTTCCGCTGGGAGTACGTTTGACGATATCGTAATTATCATATACAGAGACTTGGTACAGTGTTGAGTTTACTCATGTACGTTGCTATGAATTTGCTTATAATCTTGGTAAAAGCAGAAATTGAAAATAATTTCCCACTCAAAAGATATAGACATATAGGTAAAATCAGGTTATTAACCTCTAGTGCCTAAAATAGGAACCTTACAGCCAAACTTGTAACGTTAATTTGTATCTAATCAAAGTCTACACTCTTCAACCGAGTTTCATTAATATCTTCTTAGTAATTACAGAGTAATCACAAAACTTGTCGCAATCAGCCCATTGTTTTATATGACCTTTGTTGTCAATGTTCTTAGAAAATAAACACAACAAACTATATTGCAATATTTTGCGTATTTATTCAACTACTCAAAATTAAAAATTCAGCTCATTACATTCAGTATTTAACAAAATATAAGAAAAATACCATCAGCAGCCGGAATTGATGAAAAACACGAGTAAACCAACCATATTGAAATGACGTCAAAAAGCGGCCGCGTAGTACATAGAGCTACGTCTTTAAATTGCAAGTATTGTACGTTTATTTGGTTTGACATCGTGTACTATCGCTACAAAAATAGCTTAGCGAATATACAATTCCCATAATAACTTTCTATTACAATTATTACTTTTATGAATAATCGACATTTAAATAAGAAAGAGCAAGAAAACAAACTCTTTGACGTTTTAAAATGGACGCGATGTCGGGTTCTACTTAAGTACGTAATAGTGGGCACTTAGATTACCCTTTTTTTAACATGAGGGAAAATCCCTCATGGATGCTATGCTGGACTCCTACCGACTAAATAAACTCACGTAACGCCCAACAGCTTACGGTTTGGAGCCCCGGGTAAGCCCTCGGAAGGCTTTCCTAGGACTCCCAACAGACCTCGCCTACGGGGTGGTTCGGGTGCTATCCCGCGTCTTTGGGGGGTTTTCGGGTGTGATTCCGCTTCTTAGGGGGCGGGGGGGAGGGCGTGCGTGAATCCCTCACGTCACGCTGCCGTCTTGGGCCTGCTTCTGTAAGGACGGTGAGCAGCCCACACATAGAGTACCTGCTTATTTTTTACCCTAGCTTTCTTATGTATAAGTATTTATCAGTTTCTTTCAAATTTACGATCCTGTAGGTTTAGGTATTTCTGCATTTTCACACACAAATCCACATTTTGACATATTGAGACTAGAGACT
This sequence comes from Miltochrista miniata, assembly GCA_933228765.1. Classification (NCBI taxonomy): domain Eukaryota; kingdom Metazoa; phylum Arthropoda; class Insecta; order Lepidoptera; family Erebidae; genus Miltochrista; species Miltochrista miniata. The sequence goes on along the minus strand of OW121770.1, from coordinate 22,640,051 downwards.
AGAAGAAACTGGTTTTTAAATTAACATGTTCCAGATTTTTTATTTACTTATATAAAACCAGGTCAAGTACGACTCGAACTCGCGCTTGGAGGGTTCCGTACTAAAAAAATAGCAAAAATCACGTTTTTTTTATGGTAGCCCCCCTTAATCCCCCTTTTGTCTAATTTAAGTATTTGTTGTTATAGCGTCAACCAAAATACATCATCTGAGAAAATTTCAGCTCTCTAGTTGTCACGGTTCCCGAGATAGGATTTAAGTATTTGTTGTTACAGCGTCAACTAAAATATATCATCTGTTAAAATTTCAGCTCTCTAATTGTCACGGTTTCCGAGATAGTATTTAAGTATTTGTTGTTTTAGCAGTTTCCGAGAAAGCCTCATGTCGGACAGACAGACAGACAAGCGGACTGTGAAGTCTCATGAATAGGGTCCCGTTATTATAATTTGGGTTTGGAACCCTAAAAACTGTGTGGCCAGTTTTACCAACAGCCATCAATCAACAGTATAAATAAGGTTTGTAATCTAGAAGACACTTAATGACTTTCTTCAAAAAAGTCTTACAGACTAAGGCTGAGGCCGCACTTGGGGTTACTGCGGTTTTATTCCAAATAAAAACGCACCTAGAACGACCCAGAACCTACCATTGACGATCCTTCCGTTTGGACGCATAGTATCAGTTCAAGCCCTTTAGGGCCACCTCGTCCACTCTATCAGAATGTCCACTGTGTCAAGTTGTCCACTGTATCAAAATGCCCACCTTACCATAATGTCTACTATATCAGAATGTCCACTGTATCAAAATGTCTACTGTATCAAATTGTCCACTTGCACCGTATCCGAAGGAATGAGTAAATAATCAACAAAAGGAATATTGGTTCAATTTCCTTGTAGATTAAAACCCTTTATTTCCAGTAAAAAAAAAAATTAAAATTACATCTATTAGTCCAATTAGCAAATAAGTGGCATAAGTTTATTCATTCATAAACAAGAAAATTCATTCATAAACCTAGAATATCAAGTTGGATGGATTCTGAGAATTTGACATTCTGGGAACTTGACATTCTGGGAACTTGACATTCTGGGAATTTGAAATTTTGGGAACTTGACATTTTGGGAACTTAACATTTTGAAACCGCTTGACATTCTGGGAATTTGACATTCTGGACTAAGAGGGACATTTTGATACAGTGGTCATTTTGTTATAGTGGACATTTTGGAGTCGGCATTTTGATACAGTAGACATTTTGATACAGTGGACATTCTGATAGAGTGGACGAGATGGCCCTAAAGGGTTCAAGCTATGCAGTCGAATGGTACGGAATAAAATAATTCCTCCTCTCGGTCCTCGGTCCTAGGTTCGATTCCTGGGTCAGAACAAATATTTGTGTGTGATACACAAATGTTCTGGAGTTTGTGTTTTATGTACTTGCTATGAAATAAATTATATTAAAATATAACTACTAAACCTCTCTCTCGCTTTCATGTGACGCTAACAAATTGTTAAATAGGTAGTACCTACATTTTAAAAATAAAATAAAACTTGCAATATAACTTTTAATATAGTTATACCCTAGCTAAGCGATCAGTATGAATGAAGAGAGCTCACAATAATCATCACACGCCAATTTATACATTCTCCCCCAGAAGCTGCTCAATAGACAATACCATTTAATTCCACAATGTTATTTAAAACCAGGTAACTTAGCAATGATGTACAATTCCAAATAATAATGTTAGGGTTCGATAAAACCTTAGATCATTTAACTACAGGACCCGTCTAGCAAAGCTTTCCCCTCTGCTAAGCCAATGGAGCACTCGATCTAACAGGTTTATAAAAAGAACATAAGAATCGATTGATTACGGAAATAAATAGTCTCAGTATTAGTATTTTCTAACACGAAGTTGTGTCAGCTAGTATAATTCAAATACAGTACCCGTACATTGTAAAAAGATAACCGTATCAAATTGTAGTTGACTTAAAATGACACCGTCTGTCTCATGTAAAGCTATTTATTTCATTTGCGTGAGTCTCCGTGCTTCGGAAAGCAGGTTAAGCCGTTTGGTACCTACTGTTTTCAGTAAAATTGCAGCTATGGCGGAGGCCAGGCCTAGTCAGCAAGCGAGTGTCAATGAGTCTGAGATGATGAAGATGTGTATATATTATGTACGAATCATAAGTACCTACTTAATAAAAAAATACTAATATTTTACAAGACTTTTGTATCTACCTGTACTAAATTAAAACTGATGCTATGCTACAAATTTAGAAATGTACCTTCATGTACTGCGCGGCCGCTTTTTGACGTCATTTCAATTTGGTTGGTTTACCCGTGTTTTTCATCAATTCCGGCTGTTGATGGTATTTTTCTTATATTTTGTTAAATACTGAATGTAATAAGCTGAATTTTTAAATATGAGTAGTTGAATAAATACGCAAAATATTGCAATATAGTTTGATGTGTTTATTTTCTAAGAACATTGACAACAAAGGTCATATAAAACAATGGGCTGATTTCGACAAATTTTGTGATTACTCTGTAATTACTAAGAAGATATTAATGAAACTCGGTTGAAGAGTGTAGACTTTGATTAGATACAAATTAACGTTACAAGTTTGGCTGTAAGGTTCCTATTTTAGGCACTAGAGGTTAATAACCTGATTTTACCTATATGTCTATATCTTTTGAGTGGGAAATTATTTTCAATTTCTGCTTTTACCAAGATTATAAGCAAATTCATAGCAACGTACATGAGTAAAGTCAACACTGTACCAAGTCTCTGTATATGATAATTACGATATCGTCAAACGTACTCCCAGCGGAAACCTGAATTACTCCGTGATATCATGATACACAAATTTCATTTATACATACACATTTACAGCTCGCACCAAGCTACCTAATGAGCCTTTTCTTTTTGCAAAAAAAGAAAAAGTTCCGCTGGGCTGACGTTTCGAACGTACTCCTGGCGGAATCAGTTTTTCAAGAATATCTTCACAATGGCTGGATACACAAATTTCTATTTACGATACACATTTACACGGACTCTTACGCTAATTTTCTGCATATCTAGAATTTAAAAAATCGACACTTTTCCGCCAGGAGTACGCACACCAACATGCAACGTCCTTCCTTCAGGCGGACCGCGTCATTTAGGAGCGTTCAATAAAATAAAGATGAGAAAAAGGATGAAATAGAAACTAAAAATACGTTTTTCCAAATACTTCTAACGTCAGAAACTGAGAGCTGCTGATATCCAAATCCTATCCTACTTATTATAAACGTGAAAGTTTGTGAAGATGTTTGCGTGTTTGGATGTTTGTTACTCAATCACGCTGTAACGGCTGAACGGATCGGGCTGACATTTGGCACCGGGGTAGATCTGAAATAACACATAGGCTACTTTTCATTCCGAGAATATGTTCCCATGGGAAGCGGGAACGGGTACCAAATTTAACGCGAGCGACAATTAGTCAGAGAATAATGATAACCAGATCCTTCGAATTTGCGAAGGAGACGCACTGTTTCCAGGGAATTTTCTATTTATATCTTTTGCGTCGTCTTTCATCATCTGTAGCGTGGGGCGCAGGCGCCATATGACGTCGATGTTCTTCACCCCATCCCCTCACAGTATAAATATATGTATACAGTGATCCCGTCATCGTCCACGGACTTCGGATACCATTTCAATTATGTCTTTGTTTGAAATCTATTCCGAAAATCTGTGTGTCTGTGCAAGCTTTCGGAAATCAGTGGGCATTCGCGCTCAACGAAAATGTTCCCCTTGATATGTTTCTAGCAGTCGATGCCTTACATACAAACATATACTTATAATAGTTACATTTTAATGCCCCGTGTTGCGACGGGTCAGAGTACAAAATGTCGCCACCCCAATACATCCCGAGGGTGTCGTAACAGGCGACTAAGGGAACACTTTTTCAAAAAGATCCATTGCGTAGAGAAGGAAAACTCTAAATAAAACCCGGTGTCAGTGAAATGACAATCGTCAAACCAAGTTGAAGGCCTTATGGGCGGCTTGAAAAAATTTAACTGCTGGTCGCGGCGACCTGCGCCTGTCCATTTCAACACGGCAATAGGCTCACCACCTATTACGTGGGTCATAAAACTATAAGGTGAAATGTGGGCGTATACTATTCCTCTGCCTACCACTTGGATTTGATAAAGGCGTGATTATATGTATATACATTTTAAATCCCCAAAAATTTGGCAAAGGCACAACAAATTTTCCAAAAACAACATTATGCTTTCTATCAGTTATGACTTATGGTGCCGAGACGTGAGCTCTTGCAGTGGCGTTAGTCAATGCTCTCACAGTTGCGCAGCGAGCTAAGGAACGGGCTATGCTTGGAGTATCTCTGAGCGATAAACTCCGAAATGGAGTCATCCAACAGAGACCTAATGAGGTCGATTAATTAAAAGTTGGGGAGGTGCGTCCACTCGCCAGATGGATCGACCTGATAAAGGTCGCAGGCTTGGACTGGATGCGGAAGACGCAGGACCGTGTATTGTGGCGTAATTTGGGAGAGGCCTACGTCCAGCAGTGGAAGGCCATAGGTTGTTTAGTTTCATTGATTGATTTCCCCTGAACCGATGCAATTCAAAAGATAGTTCGTCCTTTCCCTCGAAGGCGCAGCACAGTTGCCAGGAAAACTCTATTTTATCTGTTGCAACATTCGAATCGTCTTTCATCATCTGTAGCGTGGGGCGCAGGCGCCGTTATGACGTCGATTTCTTCACCCCATCTCCTAGCCGTCCATGGATTTACAAGGCTTCGGGTATGATTTCGAAATGTCTTTGTAATAGTTTGGGTAAAAATAAACCGATTTCGAAATTTCTGTCCATTAGGCAATCATGAAAACCTGGGATCCTCAGTTGATATATTGATATCAGTCGAAATATCAGTCTACAAAGATGGAGTGGGAATTGACGTAAAATAATCAGGGATCAATTGACAACCAAGGAAGTTCGGGGAAGTTTCTTTCAAGTTATTGGTAGAGTACCACAAATATCCGTGAAAACGTTCCAGATTCGACTGGCCAGTCAAAGATTAAATAGTGACGCAAGGACTCTCGCTTCCATGTCCCATGGAGGGGTCAGGAGCCAGAGCTAGGAGACATGCCGCCTCACCGGTATCCCCTTATCACACTGACGGCCATCGCCCTCTGCGGGCTGAGCAATCTAGCCACATTGCTGGCTGTCAGGGTCTGAGCTACAGTCTCCTGTACGAAGCGTTGGGTCCCATGTTGGGCATTAACCGCGAGAGTGCGGCTGATGCCCCCTCAGGTTTGACCAAACTTGGGAAGTGGTATCCGAAGTTTCACAGTGGTATTCAAAGTTCCACACCACCTGCGCCGCCAATCTTTGACTGGTCTCGTGGTCTAGACCGCTTTGTGGCATTACTTTTTAGAGTCACTTCCGTGCTTCAGAAGGCACGTTAAGCCATTTGGTCTAGGTTGCTAGTGACGTAACAGGCGTTAAGCCAAGCTGGAGACAAGGTTTAACAGAACGTAGCTACAATTCTACGCCTGTCCATTTTCACACGTCAATAGGCTCACTAACTATTACGTGGGACGAAATATAAATGATTAACCAATCCTAGAAATAAATTCATGTATAACCCTAGGTCCATGGGGTCCCAATGCGTAAATTTTCTTTAAGACTTTAAAACAGCGCCTTGTAGCATCGACTGGTGACCTGGGTTGGCAGATTTCTCTCTCAGCGAATAGGTATTGCTATTCAAAGGGGGAATGCTGCTAGTCTTTTGGGCACAATGCCACGGAGGCCTTATTTAGGTTAAGTTTAGATAGTAATAATGTAAATTTATAAGTATGTAATAAGTAATTATGTTTCACTGTAATTTTTAACAAAAAATATTATTTAGACCTCAACCAATCTACAGTCCTGGGGTATCCTTCCGAGAGCTTACCCGGGGCTCTTAACCGTAGGCTGTTACGTAGGATACGTGTGGTTTTTAGTTGGTAGGAGTCCGGCATTGCATCCATGAGGATTTTCTCTCACGTAAAAAAAAGACCTACCTATCTACAATACGGATTCGAGGGTAAAGATGTAACTTTATTATAAGTTAATATCGTAAGTATGTTTGTTCTCGACGGACGGACGCTGTTTATAATTCCCCTAATTATTTGTAGACTTAATCGATAATATCGCAAATATTCCACTCCTATCCGTGGGTGTTCCGTGGAATATTCTCGCGTCAAAGCCGGGTCGGGCATGCGCAGATCTCACTAGCCTTCCCACGGGCAGTTGCCGGGCAACCAAGTCTGCTAGCCGGGTATATTTAGATCATAGTCTGAGTCTGAAGATCGTGAGAATGAACGACTGTTACACCGATGTTTATTTGGTTTCTTAAATACATATAGTCACGCCTTTATCCGCGAAGTGGTAGGCAGAGGCATAGTATACGCATCATTTCACCTGATAGTTTTATGTCCCACATAATAGGTGGTGAGTGCTGTGTTGAATGGACAGGCGCAGGTAGTGACGAGCCGCAGTTGAAAGTTTTCAAGCCGCCCATAAGGCCTACAACTTGGCTTAACGATTGTCATTTTACTGACAACTGGTTTTCATTTAGTGTTTTCCGTCTCTTAGCAATGGGTCATTTTGTGAAAGTGTTCCGTTAGTCGCCCTTATGTGACCCTCGGGATGAATTGGGAAGGAAATGTTTTCATCACTATCAATTTACCTTACGGACCATTAGGTTGAATTTTCAAAATGTTGAATTCCCATAATGTTGAATTCTCAGTTAGTTGAATCCCAGAATGTTGAATTCCTGTAAAGTTGAATTTTTGAGTCCTACAATGTTGAATTTCGTTTATCAAAATGTTGAATTCGTAATTCGTTGAATCGCAAAATGTTGATAAACTGAGGACATCTGTTAAACTTTTCCTTTCGGTCAATTAGGTATTTTGTTTCTACCTAATAATAAAATATTTCTATTGTTTTTACCAATGACCTTGTATAATTCAAGTTACCTATATGGTAAAACTGAAAGCTTAGTTCTTCTCCAAGTACCGAAGTGTTAAAGTCGTTCCAGGCATAAGATAGCGGCATAAGAGCCTAGGCACCCTAGGCGAGGCCGCAGTGGTAGCCGTGTGTCTGTTGGGAGTCCTGGGGTATCCCTGCGAGGGCCTACCCGGGGCTGCCAACCGTACGCGTTAGGGTAGGAGTCCGGAATACCATCCATGTAGGATTTTTCTCACGATAAAAAAAAGGATATCGTCATAAAAGAAATGATATACACTTTTTTAAAATCATTTATTGTCAAATAAATTACATTTTTGTTAAAATTACTTATTTAAACAGACTGTCGATCTGCATTTACAAAATATTTTACCTAATAGTTGTCAATAATATTTGAGAATACTCATGGCATTTTTTTTAAACCACTTAAACAAAGGAAAACTAGTTGGAAGCATTACGGAGAGATTGAAAATCTGTTCCTGTCCATTTCAACACGGTAATAAGGCACATCGCGAGTGTAACACAGTCTTGCAAACGTCCATACGGTAACCACTTTCTATTAGGTAGTGCGTGTGTTTGTCTGCGACCTCAGTAGATAGTATAAGAATACTACCTACCAAAAAAGGAGGAGTAGGTATGTCTTAATTCAAATTCCACCATTTTTTTATACCACTAAGGTGGCAGACAAGCATACGGCCCACCAGAAGGACCGGTGGTCACCGCAGCCTATGGACGTTTGCATCACCTGCCTTCTAAGACACCTTTTGAAGAACCCCATACTGTAGGCGTTTGGGAAAACCGAGGCAGGGAGATCATTCCACCACCTAAGCGTGCGCGGGAGAACACCCCTATCGGATCTAGAAAGCTTTGTGTACCATTAAATAAATAAGTAAATAAATATTCACGGACATTTCACACAACGCTATCTGATCCCAAAGTAAGCTAGGAATAACCTGCGTTAATAATTGCGTTCTAAGTTTGCAGCGTATGTTTAACTTACAATAATATTAAACAACTAGTTATTTATCTTATAATATTCTCTAGTTACAGTTATTTTGCTTACAAATAATAGAGATCTATGTCTAGTAGAGTTCACTAGAAACTATCTTATAATAAACTAGCTGTCACACGCAAATAATTTTACGTTTATTTTTTATAACGTGAGGGGAAAATCCTTCATGAAACCTATGCCGAACTCCTACCGACCATAAATCCTCACCGGGAGCCCCGGGCAAGCCCTCGGAAGGACGTCCCAGGACTAATGTAATTCGACTTTTCTGTGCTATTTAATTATTGCTGAAAACTGCATTAAAAATATAATAAAATACATTGACTACTTTAAACACAGAGCATCGCGCGCCTCTGAGACAGTTCGCGTTGCTCTATGACTTAAAAGGATCTAAGCGAACAGACAGACAGCAAAAGAATTTTTATTTGGCTCATCAAAAGTTTATCAATTTGGGCAATTTTTCATCAGTACTTATAAAAGTTTCTGTAATTGATTTATTATTTTCACTGATTTTATTTTGTTTTCACCGATGCACTTTTGGTTTCACCGATGATCAAAAGTTTATCAATTTGGGCAATCAAATCAATCAATTCGTTGTTTTCACCAATTATATTTTGTGTTCACCGACATTGGATTCGTTTTCACCGATGCACTTTAGTTTTCACCGATAATCATTTTTTACTTATAGTTTTTAATTCAATTGTTTTCACCGATGCAGTTTAGTTTTCACCGATGCAGTTTAGTTTTCACCGATGATCATTTTTAATCATGTTCATATGTTTTATTTCAACCGATTTACTAATACAGTTCCAGTGTTAGTTGTTTAGATAATATCAAATTTTATTAACAAGAGAATTTTATAATACTTACAACTTTATATTTAGGTATAATATGATTGAAAATGACCTAAAGGTACCTACGCCTTTAAAATAAGGCATCTTCAACTACTTTTTAAACTAGTTTATATCGTAATACTTAAATTTTTATTATTTTATACCAAGTTATTTTTTCTATTATAAGTAGTGCAATATACATAGCCAGATTCGATGTCATCAAATTATTACATTTTTATAATAGCACTCACTACTTCAATTACATATTTTTATTTACTTACAGCATAGGTAATTAAGATTCATTATGACTTTCGGGTATTTTTCGAATCCACATATCACATTTTTAGAATTATGTTCACGTTTCTATAATTTATTATGTAATTGATTGATGATGCGGATCCAAAAACGATAGCGAATCATACAATCTTGAAAGATTGGAAGGAAACAGCCCAAATCTGGTCCTTTAAAACTTATAGAATTCGGGACTTCACGCGAAATAATATTTACTTGCATGCCATCCCCTATCCTACATCTCCCCTGACCTCCTTCTTCTAGTACCCTTACTTAAAGGAGATGCGGGATTAAAAACAACTGCTGCCGTAATAACCTAGGCCCATGTTCCTGATTGGCATTTTAAATAAAATTAGGCGTTAGCTATGGTTTTATAAGGGTTTTAAAACCCTAAAAACTTATAAACTAAAGCTAAATACCTAAAAACTTATTAATATTTTGATAAATAACTACACTAACAGGCAATGTTGTGACCCTGTGGTTAATTTTTAATGTAAATCATTATTCCTAGCAAAATATACTCCACAATACAATAGTACTTGTCGAATTAAAAGTTATACCTATCTCAGAATAGCAATATAACGCTTATGTATGTAGCATCATACGGGCAGACCTTAGAACGTAGTTCACTCAGCTTCACTTCGAAGACTACACAAACGATTTTTTTAGTATACCTACTAGCGACCTTAATTATTCAGATTGAGCCCTAAAAACTGAGTATGCGACATTTTTATCAGAAGAAAATCAATTTAAGAAGTGAAATATTGAATTCACAATTATAAAAAGGTAAATAAACGAAAACATGAGATTTAAGTTATATCACAACTAAGAGAACTTAATAAATAAGGAATCTGAATTTACCATAACTTAAAAAACAATTTCAATGTTCCCCTTACGCATCCAAGTGTAAGGAGTAGCGTCTGCTTTCAATCGCGTTTTGAGAAATTATGACTAGTTGACCAACTAGTCCGGGAATTACCGGAAAAAGTTAACATATCAACTAGGTGTGCGGCAGATGATTGAGTTAGAGAAGTTCTACCAGACAACTGTAAGCGCCAAACATCAAATTGTAAAAGATTTACGTTTAAATTAGAATCTATTTGTATTTAACTATTTAGTATCACGTTATGTTAGACATTATAGCTAGCAAGTATTTATTTATTGTCGCTTTTACTTTCATAAAGTCTAAATTACAATACATTATTCACAAATCTTAAACCTATAAAGCAGTGAATGACGTCAATTCCTATCAATTTCAATATCGATTCGATATTTCAATATCGATTCGATATTTAAATACTTGAAAATTATTCATGGCCATTTTCTGACTTATGAAACAAAAAGTGTTTATAGAAAATAGTACTTTCATTACCGTGTCAAAAGCATCAAAGGAGATCATTCACGTTTCATACATTTTTGGGCCAATTTTGAAAGTGCCGGCCAGAAAAAAAACATCTAATATTCGGATAGAACACACAATTTCTGGCAAAAAATACTATTACATTAACCCTGTGCGTGCTATGGTTTTGTTGTTAGATGCTTTTAAAATACGAGAAAAATGTTATTTTGATGATGTATTTTGATACATTTTATCACTTGAATAGTGATTTGTTTTTACGTTATTCTATTGTAATAAGAAAGAATTATCATTTTATTAATTATCTACGTACCTACGCACAAACAAAACGTACCTAACGATTCACAACAAATCCAAACTTGTTTCAAAAAACTTAGACAAAGTTGCCGCGCGCGCAGCCGCCCAGACTCAAGCGACAGGTACCTGGCGAATCACCCCGCCACCTTCCGACGCCCGATGGGTGCGATGGGGCCCTACCACCAACCCCGGGGTCCAAGCCAGCCTCACCTGCGAGTGGTGCACCTGCTGATAAACGGACGAGGTCATGGCGCACAAAAAAGGAAAATTCGAAACTAAACTCTGTACCAACCCGTCTGGCCAGCGTGATACAGTAAGGCCAAATATCCTCCTATGATACACACAACAAAACAACAGCCCCCAGTTCACGGCACTCCCGCTGTTCCCGATCACGGCAGCGGTCGGAGTGACGGCGGGAGGGGGGGTGCTAAGAATCTCCGGGTTACGGGAGGCTGCCATACAAAACTGACCCTGGCTACGTTTAATGGAATTACTCTGCGCCTGGACGAGTGGCTCACCGAACTCGAGAACTAGGTCGTATTAACTGGCACATCCAGTATTTTGCGAGGTCCGAAGAAAGGGGGAGGACACGCTAACCCTTGCATCAGGCGACCTGTTTTACTTTCGGGAAGGTGACGGAAGACATTCTTCCGAGGGCGGGATTGGCTTTATGGTGAAAAAGGACCTCGTTTGCAGTTCTGTGGAGATCAGCAGTGTTTCCCATCGGGTAGCGTACTCAATACTGAGACTCACCAACAGGTACACCCTGAAGGTGATACAAGTGTACGCTCCGACCTAGAAAAGCACTGTCGAGGCAGTTGAGACCGTGTATGAGGACATAGCAAAAGCACTACATGGTACTGCCAAGACTCACTACAGCCTTGTGATGGAGGACTTCAATGCCGAAGTGGGAGTTCAAGAAGGCGGCGAAACGAATATCGGCCCCTTTGGTGTAGGGCGCTGAAATGACCGGGGCCATATGCTTGTCAGTTTTCTTGGTCTCAGAGGCTCTTCTTGATGAACGCTATCTTTAAGAAGAAGCCCCACAGAAAATGGACTTGGCGATGCCCCGACAAGGTCACAAGGAACGTGATAGACTTCATCATGACGGACAGGCAGTCTATATTTAGAGATGTTTCTGTGGTTAACAGGTTTAATACCGGTGGTGATCACCGACTTGTACGAGCATCTCTGAATTTGGACTTCCGAGCTGAAAGAGCCCGTATGATGAAGCCTATTCTCCGACCTACCGCGCTCCAGTTAGCCTCAGGGGCTGAGAGGTTCCAGTTAGAACTTCAAAATCGTTTTGATCTGCTGGAAACCACTGGCAATATTCACGATAAGGCCGACAATGTGGTCAGGACGTTACAGCAAGTGTCCCGAAGGTTTTTGTTCGGAAAAAGCAATAACAGGTGCTCTAAGCTCTCGCCCGAGACTCTCGAACTTATGAGAATAAGACGGGAAACGCCATCTACGCACTCGTCTTCGTCAGACCAGCGGGATCTAAATCTCAGAACACGAAAGCTGATACGACGCGACCTTAGACGCTATAACAGCAGCATCGTCGAGGCAGCGATCGAGCAGAACAGGGGTACCAAAGTAATTGCCCAACAGCTTGGAAGACCCCGTCTGATGAAACTGAAGACAGCGGATGGCAGAACTGTGACCTGAAGGTTCGAGATTCTCGAGGAAATAAAGAGCTTTTACAGAGACCTTTATGCATTACGGACAAAAAGGCCGACGAGTAGGACCCTACTGATTGTGACCACCGAGTCCCACTATCGCGCCACTATAGCGAGGACATTTCGGACATCGATCAGAGCGAGGTGAGGGCGGCTCTCGGGCAACTTAAAAACAACAAGTCCCCTGGGGAGGATGGAATTACAACTGAACTACTGAAGGCGGGTGGGGGGGCTCCGGTTCTCAACGAGCTGATGAGTTTGTTTAATACCGTCCTCCAACAAGGACAAACACCTGAAGCGTGGCTCTGTTCTTCAAGAAAGGTGATAAGACCTTGCTGAGGAATTACAGACCCATCTCACTCCTGAGCCATGTTTACAAGTTGTTCTTGAGAGTAATCACAAACCGCCTCGCCGGAAGGCTCGACGAGTTTCAGCTAAAGGAGCAAGCCGGATTTCGAAAAGGCTTCAGAACCGTGGACCACATCCATACTGTACGGCAGATTGTGCAGAAAACAAACGAGTACAATCAGCCGCTGTGTATGGCTTTTGCGGACTACGAGAAGGCCTTTGACTCTGTCGAAATAAAATACTCTTTATCTTTATTTTACATGCTTCTTTATGTAGGAACGAGAAATCAAAATTGGGCATAAAATATGCCTCTGCCTCACCCTTCGGAGAAACAGGTTTAATTATATGTATGTGTGCTTATATGTGTGCTGAAAGACATAATTAATAAAACAAAACACTATTCAACTGCTCATATCAATTAGAATGACACCTTCGATATAACATTTTTCACGAATTTTAAAAGCATGTAACTAAAAAACCATAGCACGCACAGGGTTAATGTAGTAGTATTTTTTGCTAGAAATTGTGTCTTCTATGCGAATATCACATTTTCTTTTTCTGGCCGGCACTTTCAGTTTTTGGTCCAAAATGAATGATGTCCTTTCCATCAGACATAATATTATTTAGGTATAATCTAAGCAAATTGTTTGTTCCTCCAGTGTATTTTTTTTTCATGAATATACTTTTTGTTGATAGTTTGAACACACAGGTGCTCAAAAATACTCTTAAACTTTAGCTTTTTGTACTTAATATAGTTTTACAGTCGATTTAAATTATTATATAGAGATTTAGACGATCAAATGTAGGACAGTTATTAGTACAGATAATACACACTTCACACAGTTAGCAAATTTAATACTTACTGGTAATAAATTTAATCACTCTATAACAACTTAAAGGCGATCCTTTTGGATCCTACAATATAACAATTTTGAATACAACCAGCACTAAAGCTAACATAGTACTTTACTAGTATGGTCGAATCTTAGGACACATAGAATTTCGTACAGACGGTCTAAAATTATCTAAGCTATAAGCACAATTGAAATATCATAAATAGGAAAATCTCAAATATATAGTAGTTTTCGACAACAAACGTGGGATTTCTGTTATTACAGTGAAATAACAGTCCAATACGTTGTATTGAACAACTATTTTTAATACAGTTGCGAAGAAATTAAGCAATTTAATAAAATAATAAAAACACAATAAACCTGAATATCAAAAATAGCGCCAACCGTAAAAGAATATATATATCTTCCTAAGCAGAGACTATGGCAGTGCACTTCATACAGCCAACTTTTTTTATATTTATAAATTTAATTTGGCCGATACTTATATTAATTTATGCTTAAATTTTAATTAAAATTACTCTTAATCTGATATTGAAACAAGTTAGTATCTTTCTTTAGAAATATTTGCATGAATCACAGATATTATTTTAACAATTGGGAAAGAAAACGCACGAGTGCGGGAATGGTAAAGAAAAAGCACGAGTGTGTAATAGCCCACATCCCTAACGCTTTACGTCTCTGTAATACGCCACTTTTTGAGCAACTGTATTCAAAAATAGCTTTTCCTTGCACTTTTCGTCTTAAGAGTGAAAGAGACGCAATTTCATACACTTTCACTTCAGTGTTATTTCAACTCTTTTAGCTTACTACTCTATACTTTGAAATAGTGAAGAGCGACAGATAAAACAATATTAACGACACGTTGTACAAAATTCTATCGACTCTACGATTCTAATCTATAATATCTATAAATACTATGTTTTGTATGTAATCATATTTTAGGATGTCTTCGGAAGAAATTAATTAATCGGGTGAAAGTAAAATTTGATGCAAACATACCGTGTTTCTTTTCTGTTACAGGATCAGCCTCTACAGCAATTACAGACTTAGCTTCTACAGACTTAGCTTCTACAGGCTTAGATTCTACAGGCTTAGATTCTATAGTCTTAAGTTCTACAGACTTAGTTTTATCAGCTTTTCCTTCTACAGGTTTCCAGCATACGATGACTCTCATGTCATCGGGGGCTTTCCCAAAGATCCTCGCACCAGCTGAGTCGATGTACTGGTTTATTTGGTAGTTCAGGAGGGTTTTGTAGCCGAGGACGTCGGTACCTAGTTGCTGTGAAATGGCAATTATCATTTAAAGATAGATTTTATTCTCACAAGTTTTCATTTAGCTGGGTTTTTATTTTGCGTGGTGTTTCCCACTAATATTATAAATATGCAAAATTTCAAATGTTTGTTTCTCAATCACGTCAGATCAGGTAGATAGGTCTTTAGGGCAGTTGAGGTGTAGATACTTTTTATTCAAGCTACGGCTTTAGAGGTCTGGTCTACTCTTAACAAGGCGAAATACCGCAGTGTTTCCGTGAGTAGTTAAGTACTTCTCCCAGAAAAATCACAAATTATAGCACCCTGTTGTCCCTCACAGTAGAGTCACGATGCGTGTTAGTCTTCCAAAGCCGAGGTAAACGAGATCGGATCCGAAATCGATATCGAAACCATATCCTCAAACAATTCGAACCCGTTCGGTTTTAAGAGTCCATATGACGCCAAATAGACTATTACTTTGATCTAGATCTCAGGACTCGTGAGGTCTGCTGAATTAAAATTTGACCACAGACAACTTCAGTTCATGAACTAAAAACGCTCTTACTGATAAAATCCTCGATAGATTTTTATGTTGAAAATACCTCGATTTCGTGAAATTTTAAGCTAGATCTCGTATGTTATAAGTTGTTTTTATAATATAAAATATTTATAAGAAAGACAATAGTAAAATCTTCATTTGCACTAGAGAATTTTTTTCATATTGGTTTTAGTTTTTTATAATTAAATTATTTCGTTAAAAGCGCACAAAAACCGATCGCATCTCTTTCTTTCTTGCACGCTAAAATGTTTATCTTCTATCTTCTTTTAACAATTTGGCGTCTGGTAGGCTCTTAAGGTGGTAAGCGTACAAAAATGCCTAACGCGCCCTGAGAAATTTTCATTTCAAATACTTACTCCTAGGTTGAATGACTTCACCTACCTGAGTCAACGGGCTAGTATTGGTGGTAAACACTCCTTTGAACCCCCTCTCAGTGGCGAGGCTCATGGTGGCATTCTCCAAAGCCCTAATGGCCGCCACATTCTCGCGAGCCGACAGATGTTCGGCTGTGGCCATCATGAATGAATGGAGGACGGATCCTGGGGAGGAAAAGTTGTTTTAGAGGATGTTCTAAATAGGTTACCTTTTAAGTTACCTGTTAGATTCTCTCTCCCTCTCACACTTATTCTCTTTATCCGGCTCTCACGCTCTCTCACGCTCTTTACCTCCCTTCCTCACTCCCTCATTAAATATCTCATTCTCAGTTTACGCGATTCTTTCTTTCTGTTTTTCTCTCTCACACAGACTTTCACTACTTTTGTACTACCTGGCTCCTCTCTCTCTCTCTCTCTCTCTCTCTCTACCTCTATATATCTCTCTATCGTGGCTACATCTCTATTTCACAGTTTATTATTCCTTCTGTATATCTCACTCTAGTCATATCTCTCTCTATCGCTCTACACTGCACTTTTGCTGTGAACTCAAATCCTATATGGTCTCCTAACACAAATCCCTTTCTATGCTACTCTTTCTACCTATCTATCTCTCACTCACTGTCTCGTCTGTAACAACTGTCTATATCTCTTCTAACACTCTCTTACTCTCTCACTCTACAATGAACTTTCGATGTGACACCAGATTCTATTACTACGAACACAATCTCAACTTACCCTTCCCGGGAGGCAGCATGGTATCCCGTACGGAGCCCTCCACGTACTCCAGAAACTCCATGATCTTGGTCAAGCCCCCCGCTTGGGAGAGGTCTACATCAGGTTCATCCCGCGCGTCGAAGTTTAACGCCACTGCTACTGGGGATCCGGACTCTGGATATAAAGAAATAAGAAATTGTGGTACATTCTAACACAATATTATCTAGCCCAAATGAAGCCAAAATAAGCTTGTGTTTCGGAATTTAGACGACTGATAGACATTTTTTTATATGTATTTTTGCTTTTGTAGAAGGCTTGTTAGAAGACATACTTAGAAACTATACATAGGAACACCCAAACTTCGAAACCAACATTTGTGGATCACAAAAATATGTGCTTCGACCCGTGAATCGATATAAAAGGAATATGAGAATAAATATATTGAGTTGCGACAGTGGGATGTTGCACAACTTAGATAAACGTCTGGACGTATTGGTAGATGAACTTGGTTAAAACCAAAATCATGTTCAATGAGCACGTCACGCCGGGACCAATCTGTGTTGAAAGATAAACACTTGAGGGTGTCCAGGAGTATATTTACCTTGGGCAAGCTATCATGCTAGGGAAATAGACCCTGGACAAGGAAGGAGATCACCAGTAGAATTTGGTTTGGAAGGGCAGCATTCATCAAAATGAGTCGGAATCTCCATTCGCATACCACAATACGTCAAGACGAAAGTTTACAACCAGTGCGTTCTGCCAATAGAGTATTGTAATAATACAGATAAGTGACTTGGATGGAAATAAATATTGATACGATGTTATTGAGTCAGTTTTATTGTAAGTGCATGAGGCCTTTTACGGTGGGGTTGTTATAGAAAGAGCTATGCCTAGCGTGTCTATAATACTCATATCGACGGAAGGAACAAATTCGAATCGTGTCAAGAGTAAAGTTGCTCATGCTCACCATCTTTGAGCGCGACGCTAAGCCCGGCGTCAAGCAGTGCAGTCCAGCACTCGCCGACCAAAGCTGCGTAGTCCGTCACCGCGATCTCGTGCTTCAGGAACTGCTCCAACTCTGCCTTGTTGTAGAACGATGACACTATCATCCTGAAAACATGTATAGGGTTTAATATTTCTATCTAATTGTACCTGCTGCCTGGCAGTGACACGAATTGCTCATTTCTACATAAAACAAAACTGTATTAGATTAAAAGAAAAATTTGGAAAAAGGCCGCATTGAGGTTCTTGAGGAGTTCTTCTTAGTCTGTAGCATTTCCGAACCCTCAGTAGAGTCACGACAGTCCTGGGACATCCTTCCGAGGGCTTACCCGGGGCTCCCAACCATAGGCTGTTCGCAGTTACGTGAGTTTTTTTAGTCGGTAGGAGTCCGACATAACCTCCATGAGGATTTTCCCTCACGTAATACAAAAAAAAAGAGTCACGACAATTTTCACTATTCAATTTTTTTTGTATTGCAAAGAGAATATTTTTTCTTTTTTTAGTTAATAATTTTAGTTCTCACTGTTATCTACTAAATCTATCACAGCGCGTGTTTTGAGGATCTCGAACAATCTAACTATTTCCTTTTCGATTTTGAACGACGTGTGCACGAAAGTTATCAAATCGGTGGATAAAAAGACCACCGATTTCACCGACATGAAATCACCGAATGTGATGTGTGATAAATTAATGCGTACAATATTCCTTTTAAATATATGTATATACATAATTATTATGAACGCATCAGAAATATAGTCACGCCTTTATCTCCGAAGGGGTAGACAGAGGAATAGTATACGCCCACACTTCACCTTATAGTTTTATGTCCCACGTAATAGGTGGTGAGCTTATATGCCGTGTTTAAATGGAGATATGCAGGATATTTTTTTTTCAAATTTGAATTAAATAGCGATGGTGGCGACCTCTCTCGAAAACATTTCCTTACTATTATTATAAAAAATGCGAAAGTTCTTGAGTTTAGATGTGTGAATGTGTCAGAAAGTTTTTTTTTCAAATATTTCGACTAAATGTTTGTTACTATTTCACGCTGTAACGGCTAAACGGATCTGGCTTAAATTCTGTTGACACCTAAAGGAATTTCATTTCAATGTCAGGTATCACACATACTGTGTATTGTGTTAAGATTTGTCCTGATTCCCGGGATAAAAGCCTTTCCTAGCCTTATCCCGGGAATAAATTCTCATGTTAAGCGGGAAGTGGACAAAACACCATGCACGCGAAACCGAGCGCGCCATCTATTAATTTAATAAATGGGATTAAACTACAGGACTGACATTTTGAAAGCTGTTACTTAAAGGCTTATTTCGTACCCCCTGTTGTTCGCATTAAATCATAGATGGCATTAATGTTATAATCAAAAGTTCCAGTGATTGTAAAATTTGCACAAGAACAGTAATTGGTGGAGATACATACAGAGTTAATAATCCTACCAATATTATAAACTAGCTGAGCCCGCATCTTCGTTTACGTCACTTAAGGTGTATGAAAGGAGAGGTATTTCTTCATCAGACTCATCAAGCTGCGTGTGAAACTGCCCTGTTTGCTTAATCATAAAAGAGCTTAATGATTAAGGCTATTTTTAAACAATTCAGTCCGCGCCGAAGGCAACACGCCAGTTTAGATTTACCCATTTTTAGATTCATATGTCAATGTATGATTATTTAAAGTGATATAACTTTTTTATTTATTAACCGATTGACATGATATAAACACTAACCCCTTATTCATAATCGTTTATTAAACCTATTTTAGTTAAAACACACTTTAAGTCTATTGCTGTCTCTAACCAAATTGTGTTGTAACACTTAAAGTGTGTTTTAACTAAAATAGGTTTATTAAACGATTATGAATAAGGGGGTAAATGTTAAGTGGAGCAAACCTCAACACAATAAAGAAACCCGCATTGCAATCGGTTATGCGGTTACTGAGATTAGCGTGCACAAACGTACAGACAAACAGATATACAGACATACAGACAAACAGACAAAAATTCTAAAAATCATTGTTTTGGGTTCTATTGCGTTCATAAAGCCCCCAATAATATTTTTTCTTATTTACCTTCCATGTACAGACAGCGACCTGTTACGATTTTATTATATGTATATTGATTGATATTGATATTGATGATGTACAGACAGCGACCTGTTGTGATTTTATTATATGTATTGATTGATTGATGATATTGATATTGATGTGAAAGTTTGTGAAGATGTCTGGATGTTTGTTACTCAATCACGCTTAGGGAATGCAATCCCGCAACACAATTGTAATCCCGGTATTTGCGGGACTGAGAGATCTCAGTCCCGCGGGATCCCGGTATTTGCGGGATCCCGCATGTTTCTGAAAGTCGTGAGAAAAGAATAGAATTCTATATCATACATGCATCTTGAACTGAAAAATAGTCACGCCTTAATCCCCGAAGGGGTAGGCAGAGGCATATTATAATATATAACGATAATTGGCGCAAACGCCATTTTGAATAAGAAAAACGGAGAAGA
The DNA here is from genome assembly GCA_933228765.1 of Miltochrista miniata. Taxonomy (NCBI): domain Eukaryota; kingdom Metazoa; phylum Arthropoda; class Insecta; order Lepidoptera; family Erebidae; genus Miltochrista; species Miltochrista miniata. Next base: position 22,619,961 of record OW121770.1, on the reverse strand, counting down.
ACCTCTTTTCGTTCGGTGTGCATGATCGCGCATTCCTAACCATTGTAGACTATTTTTTTTAGCTTTCCCAACAAAGGGATATTTCGGCAAAATCGTATAATTATAAAATAAAAAAACGACAAAAAAAAAAAATAATAACTCCCCTCCAGCTAAAAAAATTGTCTAAATCGGTTAGGAATGCGCACACCGAACGAAAAGAGGTTTTTCTCCGTTTCTCTTATTCAAAATGGCGTTTGCGCCAATTTTCGTTATGATATTCGTGATTAGGAGGTCAAAATACGTCATTACACAAAATTTCAGATTGATCGACGGTATACGCTTTTCGGAAGTTTACCCATAAAATGGGTTGTTTTGGCATTACTTTAAAAGTGGGCAAAAAAACAAAGCATGTCAAAATCTTGTCTGCCAAACGACTCCTAACTTTACATGTCAGATAGCCAGCAAGCAATGTACGAGATAATTGAATACTTTTCTAACTGTTAATACTACAAGAAAAGTCAAATCTCCCTGATTAAATCACTAAAACAAATAAGTACGTTATTAGGTTATACACGGTGTTTCTTTTAGGGTGTCAAGCCGCCACTAGCTGGTAGCAAGGTTCCATACCGATCGATTTAACCCCCATGTATGTTCTACGATTTTTTGTAGTTTCGAGATATAATGTTCTGCATAATTCCCTATTTTTTTATTATCGATTAAAATTTTTACATCTTGTATCAAAGTTAGGAAGGAGATTATTTTGTCCATAATACTGCAATCAATAGGCATTATAATAATAAAAAAATATCCAAGAAAAGTCGAACCAAAAAGAAGTTGTAATTATTTAAAGCCACGTGGAAAAATAACGAAAAAAAATTATATCTCGAAAACTACAAAAAATCGTAGAACATACATGGGGGTTAAATCGATAGGTATGGAACCCTGCTACCAGCTAGTGGCGGCTTGACACCCTAAAAGAAACACCCAGTATATTACGTCACAATTACAAAAAACTTACTCAAACTGAATCAGTTTGCGCGCTTCCGCTTAACGAACAACACATGACGTTTACCTTTGCACAGTCCCGCTAATCCCGCGGGATTGGTCCCGCAAAAATACTGCGGGATCCCCGTATTTCGGGATCCCGGTATCCCGGTATTGCATTCCCTAATCACGCTCTAAGGGCTCAACGGATTGGGCTGAAAATTGGTACAGGGAAAGAGTATAGTCTGGAACAACACATATTATACTACTTTTCATCTTGGGAATATGTTTCCACAGGAAGCGGGAGCGATTACCTAATTACACGCGGGCGAAGCCGCGCGCATCAGCTACTCAAAAATAAAACAAGTATTTATTTATTTTTTGACTATGATACACAACATATATATGGGGTATAATCTCACTTCTTTGGGAGGGTATGTAAAATCTCTTCTTTAGGGAAAAGGGGGGGGGGGGGTGAGTGTGACCTTCTGCGGGAGGGGGCGGGGTTATATGTCTTCTGGGGTGAAGGTTCAATTCCCAGGATAACACTACCTAATACTTACTCAATAACTATACTATACTATACTATACTATCTTCACGCCAAATCCCTTGCGGGGTAGGCAGAAATAAATAATTAAATATTCACTGACATTTCACACAACGCTATCTGATCCCAAAGTAAGCTAGGAATAACCTGCTTGTGTTATGGGTATCAGACCACGGATATTAATACTTACATACTTTTTAAATGCATACATATTGTACATAGAAACACCCAGACACTTGAGACAAACATTTATGGGTCACACAAATATTTGTCTCCGGTGGGAATCGAACCCACGACCTCCAGCACCGCAGAGGCAGTCAAAGAACCGAACGCCACACGGCACGGTCCATACACACCTCACTAAACTTGCTTCTCCAACTTTCACTTACTCAATAACGTTATCCTTAAGTTCATCCGCCAGTAGCTCAGCGGTATACTTAGGTTCGCAGGCGCTGCGCGGGGTGTCGGGGTCGGTGCTCAGGTGAGACAACACCTCGCCCAGGTTCGATGCGCTAAGGAAGTCGCTGATTTCTGAGGGAAAACACAGTTTTTTAAAGATCTATAGTTGTAGGATTGTTTTTGTTAGAACATTACCCTTTTTGAAGTACCTAAAACTTCTTTAGGCGCGACTAGGCAGTAACTCAGATTATTTTTTCTAACGGAAGTAACGCTATTTGAATTCTGAATAGATATTAAGCTCAGATTACAATTAGTCTGAGATATTAACGTAACATTTGATGCCGTCAATGGCAAACAAGTTTTACTTCAATCGCGCGTACTGCTCGTTCGCTCTAACTTTGCCGCTGAGCTCCATACTAAAGTCGAATTTTTAATTAGACGAAGTAAATTGACAGCAACTAATGTTACTTCTTCATACAATGTTGCGTATTTTCTATGACGAAGTGACATTAGCTACTGTAAATTTACTTCGTCTGATTAACAATTCGGGTATACGCCTCAACGCCAGCGGCAAAGTTAGAGCGAACGGGTAGTAAAGGTTACACGCACACACTTTATTTTAACGTGAGGGAAAATCCATCATGGATGCTATGCCGGACTCCTACCGACGGAAAAAACCTCACGTAACGCCCAACAGCCTAAGGTTGGGAGCCTCGGGGAAGCTCTCGGAAGGATGTCCCAGGACTCCCAACAGACCCACGGCTACCACTGCGGCCTCGCCCAGTAGAACATTACCCTTACAATTTAACTTTTAAATTGCATATTAAGCACAACTTGTATGCTGCAACCGAGACGAGCGCTCAGATGATATCAATTATTAAGGATCATCTGAGCGCTGGTCTCGATTGCAGTATACAAGAGGGCATTAAAGGGGTCTTGAAAAAAAATTACAGAGTCAGCTGAGCGAGTGTAGCGTCTCTGGTGTTGCAAACCATAGATTTAGGATTTTTCGTTACTCTCAATCTAAATCTATGTTACAAACTTTCACAGGCTGCGGTTATCAGTTCCCACCAGGTAAATCGAACGTTTGTCTGCCACCTTAGTGGTATAATAGCTTTTTTTCCCAAAATACAGGTTCTTTGCCTAGTTTGGGATCCAGTATTTCCAATGTACCTTTTGTAAATTTTATAAGTGACTAATAAATATTATTATTATTATTACTTATACTAATTCAAAATTGAAGAAAACCATGTTATAGGTCTATGTTTTCTTTAGTCTTTGATATAAATTTTATTATCATTCATTAATAACTAGACGTCATAAAACGGCTTTATCTAAAAAAAATCTGGGCTATTTCAATGATGTTTTACAAATTATTTAGAAAAAATACACAATTTCTGATAAAAAAAAATAGCTTTAGGAACTTGGACATAACTCTTTCTTAAAAAATGTATAAATTAATGTTCAATAATAATTGATATAAAAATCTACTCACCAATATAATATCCCCTATCCCTCAGCTTAGTAATCGTATATATAGAGTTGAGGGAGTTCCCCCCCAGCTCGTAGAAGCCGGCGCGCACACAGATGGCGCCTCTAGCGGCCCGCCCCAGGACTTCCCCGACCGTCTCGAAAAGGACCTTCGCAGCTTCCAGGTCTTCTGGAGGAATGGAGGAGTAGTCCAGGTCTAGAGAGATTTCGGAGTCATCTGTTGGAAAAATACAATAATTATATTATTGTACTTCTAAATAAATATTAAGGTTTGTATGTTCGGAAGATACTCATCTTGGGGTGAACTTTGTACTAGGAAATATTCTTATTGATTGATAAATTAATATGGATTAATTCAGTACAGAAGGATACGTCATACTTACCATTGTTGTTAGTATTCTCGTAGGACTTGAGAAGCGCTTGTCTGTCCACCTTGCCATTCACCAGTAACGGTACAGTCTCGATCTCTATTACCTGGAAATAGGGTACCAATTTAAGAAAAGTCTGTGTCGGGAGTCTTGTACAGCAAACATTCTGACACATCTATATATATAAAAATGTTGTGTGCGTTTAAGTACTTATTAAAAACGCAAAATTTACTGAATCGACTGAGCTAAAAATTGGACACGATATAATGGGTGTCTCAGTAAGAGTGCACTTTTTCATTTTAATATAAAAAACATATTTTTTTGAGAGAGTTGTGATTTTTTTATTGAATTCTCAAAAAGACATGTTCCGATTAAGTATGGAACAAAATATCCGTCAAATGGCCTCCACGGCTCTGATGGCAGGCCATTACTCTGTTCATGAAAATTTTCATGACTTTTTCACACAGATGAGGCCGCTGTATCGCACCGATGACTCGTTGGATCTCGGATTTGAGCTTAGGCATTGTTTCTGGTCAGTTCTCATCAGAATTTATTGAGATATTTTTTCCGGCAATCGTTGCTGCAATGAATTGTTTCATGCGCGGTGTAGCAGGTGGTGCCGCGCCGTTTTGCTGAAACCACATGCCATCCGCACACAACGGAAGCACAGGAGTCTTACTGTCCATTACCGACCCAGTTTCTTCATTTTTTTCGAATGGTTCACACATTAGGTGCACTTTCTCGACTGAAAATTGTTCGTAGTTTGCGAGCGGTCTCAGCATAACTTTCCAAATTTTTGTAATACGTTTTCACAATTATTACGCGTTGTTCTTTCGAAAAGCGCTCCATTTTTATTAATCGGAACTAATAAATGTGTAAGCTGTCAAATCTCAGAGTCGCCACTGGCACAAAAAAAAATAGCACTAAATTTAAAAAGTGCACTCTTATTGAGACATCCTTTACAATAGGATTCAGAGATTGTTTAAGGCTACTTTATACACTTATCATAACAGCAGAGTTTATATAGAGCACAGTATAAATATATGTTGTTTAACCAGTATTGTAGCTCCCTACAAACGGACGAAACGCAAGCTATACCTACGATTCTCGTTTTCGGCTGGCCTTTCAGCACGCAAGCAGCGTCCGCAGTCGCGATTGTGCCGAGTAGACGAATGGACGGTGTGTTGTTTTTTAAATTGTAACCGCGCGTGTTTTATTTACTAAAAATACAACTAGAGTCTATTGTGCTTGTTTTGGTTGCATGAATTCGTCAATAACGCACCCAGAGATAACGTTTTTTAGATTACCTGGAAACTCCGAAAGATATGACTATAAATTGATTTTACTTAAGTACTAATTGGTGCTATACTACTAGTTGACTAAAGTTAAACAAAGTGATTGGCACGAGTGAACTAGGTAGTTACATGAAGTAGGTATGTTTGTGTTTAAAACTAGACTTGTGCTTGCTCAGTCAGTAAACGGTGCGATCCAATATAGTACAATATCCAAAAAAAAACTAGTTCAGAACTCTAGTACGTGTAGGTAGTACCTACATTTAGTTCCGTTGTCAGTTCGTAGTTATTTAATTGACAGCAATGATTTAGGTATGTTTCAAGAGTATTCATTTCTTTGTGGATGACCGATGTTACAGTACACTTAGCACCGTATGACTGCCTCTGTGGCGCGGTCGGTATTGATACCGCCTGCGGCGCTGGAGGTCGTGGGTTTGATTCCCACCCGAGAAAAATATTTGTGTGACCCATAAATGTTTGTCTCAAGAGTCTGGTTGTTTCTATGTATAATATGTATGTATTTAAAAAGTGTATTAGTATTAATATCCGTGGTCTGATACCCATAATACAAGCAGGTTATTCCTAGCTTACTTTGGGATCAGATAGCGTTGTGTGAAATGTCCGTGAATATTTATTTATTTATATAAAAAAAAAATTTACAGCATTTTTGTTACCTTTGATTTTTATTACACGCATAGAGACAAATATGAACTTCCAAAGTTTAACACAACTTGACAATGTACGAAAAGTACTAGTGTACTAGAGACTGACTAGTACTTTCAAATCGAAAAATAGTTTTAATTTTGTAAATCAAAAATTTAACGCAATGATTATAAAGACTAGAATTCCGTGATTCTATCACTGACGAAACATGTGATGAGCCGATTATTATTGTCTACGCCGCTAACTCGTTTTCAAATTTCTACACCCGTCTCACTCAATCGTTAGTAGATAACGGGCGCTGCGCCACGCCGCCACCCCGCGCCGCTAGCCGTTGCGTGGATATTATATTATTACTCACAAAGTATTTTTTTTTTGTTTAAATGAAAAAGGTACATATTTACTCGAAATGAAAGCCGGTTGTCAGTAAAACAACAATCCTTAATACAAATTGAAGGCCTTGTGGGCGGATTGAAAAAAATCAACTGCATTAGGCTCACTATCTATTACGCGTACGTAAAACTATAAGGTAAAATGTGGGCGTATACTATGCCTCTGCCTACACCTTCAGGGATAAAGGCGTGACTATATGAATGTATGTATGTACATATTTACAATCGCAATACTAAATACTAAATAAATAAATAAAAAAAATACTCGCTGGGTCGAATCGAATAAATTGTTTGTTCCTCAAACTTTAGTTTCAGAGATTTGATGTTTTGTATACGTATGTATGTATTTTGAAATATAAAAGTGAATATGTCTATCAATTGTCTAGATCCCATAGCACAAGCTTATATTAGCCTAATTTGGACTAGACGATGTTGTATGAGAATTTCCAAATGTTTAACCTAACCTATCATTTACGAAGATTGAATAAACCAAAAGTGACAGCCCTAAGACTATAGGTAAGTATCTTGCGGTCGGGGTCGCAGATACCCTACTATTTGTATTTCTACTATGATAACAGCAATAAGAATAAAACAGCTTTAAAAAGTGATTTTACCAATAGATGGCGCTGGTCGTTTTTTTTTTCATTATATTCTGCCAGCTTCAGAACAAAATATTATAAACAACCTATTTAGAAGGTACCTACTAGATTGCTGTTTTTTTAAAAGAAGTTTGATTGCGGCCTCCTTGCATTCAGAATAATAAAAGAGAGAGTACTTACCTAATAAAGAGGTCAGATTATGTTTTGCATGTTATTTTTGAAGTTAGTGTTTTGGCGCGTTACAGAAATATTATTAGAGTGAATTTATTTTTCTGAAGCGTGCGCACGATGTTTTGAAAACTGAACATTGATCACAGAATAGATTTTTTTCAAGTGAAGCTTCTATTGATTTGGATGTTAATTGGATTTTCAGAAAGATTTATGATATGGTTACGGCTCAACATTCAACTTTTTTGAAATGTACCCATCCTTTGGTTTGTTACTCATTTCTCATAGGTACATGAAACCACCATAAAAAAGTCACAGCGAAGCGTGGCAGGGAACCGCTGGTACTATATAAAAATTATCCTCTCTTTGTTTTACTTTTATTCTTATCTGTTACTTAGGACCGTAATTTGCTGGGGTGGGATCCGGTATCCGGAAAACAAAGGTGGATAGGCAGGATACCGGATAGTTACCGGATACCGGATAGTTACCGGATATCCGTTTCGTCTCTAATTATATGGTCTTTGAACGAGGACTGAATTACGAGTTTTTTTTTCAATAAGGAAAAACGAGAACTTGGTTCAGATGGGACTTGAACCTGAGACGTTTGTCTAAAACTCGAAAATATGGCAATGCTCTTCGCATAGAGCTACGGAATCATACTGAAACAAATTGTTCATCACCGTATTATGTTATTCATTGTTAATGCAATTGCCAGTGAGTTAAATAAATAGGTTATTTTTAATAAAAAATAACCTATTTTTTATTAAAAATAACCTATTCGATTTTCGATATAGATAACGAATTTCGATTCGATAAAAATACCCCAATTCTGTCGATTCGATTTAAAAGCTTTTTAGTTTCCTCCAATTCTTGACGCGTTTATAGAATTCCACTCACTGTGTCTATCTTGCTCAAACTAATAAATGCACGAGTACTTCAAATATAATTCAATAGCACTGCCTATTTTATTTACCGTGAGGGAAAATCCATCATGGATGCTATACCGGACTTCTACCGACTAAAAAACCTCACGTAACGCCCAACAGCCTATGGTTGGGAGCCCCGGGTACGCCCTCGGAAGGATGTCTCAGGACTCCCAACAAGCCCACTACCAATACTATTAAATTACATTAAATTTTATTCACATAAAATAGTGTGCACATTAAGGTGTTGATTACAGTTGCTATTATATTTTCTCCAGCAAGGGGGGACTGGAAAAGTCCGGTTCTCCACAGGGTATTGACCAGGGGAGATACGAGTACTCTAATTAAATTAAAAACCTTATACTGACATATTGATATACTCAAACAGTTTTTTTGAGTAATTTCGATATCTAGTCATCTAAAAATGTAATTGTTAGTGTGATTTCGGTACAGTATATCTAAACCGTTGAGAATGCCTGAATTGATAAATATTGTGGTGTGGAACAGTACAGGTTGGCAAAAAAGTCGTGAAAGTAATGGAGGAGCCACTGTGCTGCTGTATATATGGAAACCCGTTAAAAGAACCACCAATCAGTATCCAGTTGTCAACAACCGTCAATATACCCACTAATCAAATTGTATAACGTCATTGACTGATAGACATAATTATGTGACGTTATTGACAGCTTTTTGACAATGTAGCCAGCCTGCAAAATATTAGTTCCGTTTCTAGACTTTTTTGCCAAGCTATACAAGTGTCGTTTTTCAATATGTGCAGCAACTTCCACCAAGTGCCATTAATCACCAACATAAATAATCTTATACTGATATCTCCCACACACAGGGGGGCACCTCCTGGTGCCCTCTAGGAAGGTCCTGATGTTTAGCCCAGGGGATGGACCAGGGGATGGGCCAGGGGATGGACCAAGGGATGGACCAGGGGACATACGAGTTCGTTGCTATTTAGTTAAAGTACGTACCTGTGGTATCATATAATGCGTAAGAGAGTTCTTCAGCTTGGCCTCGATATGGTGCGCCGCCATCCTCGCTTGAGGCTCGATGGTGACGAAGGCGAGGATCTCAGGGTTGCCGCTCTCCAACCCATAGGCTAGGACCACGCCTGAAATTAATAGGTTTGATTTTTAGATGCGAAAATCCCTTACTAACTTAAACAACACGATGCACTGCAGCTGACTTCGGTCGGGAGCCCCGGGTAAGCCCTCATAAAGATGTTCCAGGATTGCCGACAGACCTACGGCTATAACCGCAGCCTCACCTCTAGGGGTAGGCTTGATCTTCTATTCTAACGATATTAAACACAATTTTTTTTTAATTTTTTTGTCTGTTTACTATAGGACCTGGGAATTTAAGTAAAATCCCATCATTACTCATGAAGTTAGCTGATGATCTTCAAAGTTCATAATGGCCAAGAATAATCCCATTGAAAATCGAATTTGAATAAAAAAACTGGTTCACTACGATGCTACAACAAAAATACTGTTATACTAAAACTTCTAACAATAAACGATGTTTTTATGTTCCAAATCACAAATTATATCATCAATCCATACTAATATTATAAAGCTGAAGAGTTTGTTTGTTTGTTTGTTTGTTTGTTTGTTTGTTTGTTTGAACGCTAGGATCTCAGGAACTACTGGTTCGATTTCAAAACTTCTTTTACAGTTTGATAGTCCATTTATTGAGGATGGCTATAGGCTATATAACATCACGCTAAGACGAATAGGAGCGGAGCAGCAATGAAGAATGTTTCGAAAACGGGGAATTATTTTTACAGTCTGAGAGCTTCCGAGGCGTACGCTGCCTAAATGGTTAATGTTACGTAAAAATTTTGTACTACAAAATTGTTTCTCTTAAAAAGTTCTAAAAAAATCCGCAACAGCATATGTCTATCTTTTAAGGTTCGCTCACAATAACCTAATTTGTCTTTCTTTTAAGGTTAGCTCACAATATTATCAAACTGAAGAGTTTGTGTGTGCTAGGATCTCAGAAACTACTGGTTGCATTACAAAATAATTTCACAGTTTTATAGTCCATTTATTGAGGATGGCTAATGGCTATATAACATCACGCTAAGACAAATAGGAGCGGAGCAGCTATGAATAATGTTTTAAGAACGGGGAAAATTTCTTTCTTATGAGAGCTGTCATTGCGTACGTTGCCTAAATGGTTAAAGTAACGTAAAAATTGTGTAGGTACTACAAATTTTTTCCTCTTAAAAAGTTACAAAAAAAAGTCCAGAACAAATTTTAAGGTTTACTTACAATAACCTACTTCTTAACCTTTACGTCGGGAGTAAACGTTTTCTGCAGCAGTAGCCAGTCAACTGAAAGATATTACCGGCCAAGTGCGAGTCGGACTCGAACACGATGAGTTCCGTACCAAAAAACGGACAAAAATAAATGCGACGGGAACCATTATATCGCTTCAACAAAGTTGTGCGGTTCAACTCTAATGGTAATGAATATAAGCGACGTGAACGGGAAAAATTATATCACTTTAAATATTAATACCTACCACACCTCTCTAATAAATATAAGACACGCGACGGGAGTAAATGCGACGGGATTATATTACCTACTTAAATTATTAATACTGTACGACTCTTTCTCACTCTCATGTGACGCAAACGAAGTTGCGCGGGTCAGCTAGTACATATAATAAAATCGTAACGGGTCGCTGTCTGTACATGGAAGATAAATAAGAAAAAATATTATAGGGGGGCTTTATGAACGCAATAGAACCCAAAACAATGATTTTTAGAATTTTTGTCTGTTTGTCTGTATGTCTGTATGTCTGTATATCTGTTTGTCTGTACGGTTGTGCACGCTAATCTCAGTAACCGCTCAACCGATTGCAATGCGGTTTTTTTTATTGTGTTGAGGTTTGCTCCAGTTAACATTTAGCGTTTGTTTTATGTAAATCGGTTTAGAAATAAAAGAGTTATAACACTTTTAAGAATCAGATATTTTGAAAATTTTAATTGTAGGGGTTTCTTTGAATGTGAGTGAACCTAAACTGGCGTGTTGGCTTAATCATAAAAGAGCGCCTTCGGCGCGGACTGAATTGTTTAAAAATAGTCTTAATCATTAAGCTCTTTTATGATTAAGCAAACAGGGCAGTTTCAGACGCTGCTTGATGACTCTGATGAAGAAATACCTTTACTTTTATACACCTTATGTGACGTAAACGAAGTTGCGGGCTCAGCTAGTGGGAAATAAATTATTAGTCTCAAGCAGGACTCGAACCTGTGTCTTCTGCCAATCCAGGCCAAACGACCTATCCTCTGGGTCACCGAGACACTACTCTCAACCAACTAATTCTTTCACTTTATTATACGTCTTGAGGTGAAAACTAGCGAAGTTCTATATACTCACACTTGTCCACCCCCTTGACAGCACTGACAGCCCGGTCCACCTCGTGCAGGTCCACGCGGTGTCCGCGCACCTTGATCTGCGAGTCCGTGCGTCCGGCGAACAGGACCACGCCCTTGTGCAGCACGCCGAAGTCGCCGGTGCGGTACAGGCGGGCGAAGTCTGGAAATAAATGATAGCTTTTGTGGTTAGAAAGGTTTGAAATACTGACTTTCGTCTATAACATACTATGAAACCTTTTAGCACCCATTCAATCCTTCAAAAGGACGTCATTAACTCAATGGACTGGGATGGATGGGGCGTAAATATAAACACATCTCGCACCTTCGGTTTGCCAACGACATCGTCGTAGTAGCGAAATTTATTTATTTATTCCATAAAACATCTATCCTTACAGGTTTTTCCTAAATCGATAGTGTTACAGTGTCAACAATAACTACTATATACAATAAGAAATGCTGGCAATGCGTGAAAATGAAACGCCACTGCGTTTTACAAGTGCCGAGACGTGGACACTCACGGTGGGGCTAGTTAGTCCATGCCTCTTTAAGCCTCCACTACACGTAGACGGATGCGTCCGCGGACTGTGGCAGCTGCGTCCGCAGATGAATTTCCATGAGCTGTCCACACGTCTGTAGATAGATCAGTCTATGTTCACCCTGGACAGACGCCACACGCCACACGCACTCACACATTAACATTTTTTTTTTTAGATTTAGCCTAAATGTAGCTAGTAGATTATTTTTTTGTTTTTTTAGTTCGTGTAATGGCACGCCCATCGTGTCAGCTATATTATTCCATGATTCATAAATCTGAAATGATATTTTTTTTTAGTTGGTAACGATGATTTTTCATATATAATTTTTGTACTAAAATGATAAGTATAATCATCATCATAATGGATATCTAACTTACCTACATGACGTAGGTATCCATTAGCCTCAATAGAATAACAACATATTTGTTTCTGTGATATTTATTTTTAGGATTTTATTTGCAGTTTTTAGCTTGATATAGCTCAATAAACCCAAAAGTTTCCTCGGTGCTCATATTGTTCTTCATTTCGAGTGCGTGCATTCACAATCGCGACTCCGATCAAACTGATGCATCGGCAGACGTGTGGACAGACGCCGGACGTTCGCGCCGAAACCCTTTGATACGTGCCACAAAAACCGACAACAAACGGATTCGAGGCGGACGCGTCTGCAGACGTTAAATACCTATCACAGACGCACAAATCACCCCTCTACACGTCGTTCGGACGCATCTGCAGGTGACGTCTGCGGATGCATCCGCCGACGTGTAGAGGACGCTTTACGGTTGCGCAGCGAGCGATAGAACGGATAGAGAGTAGAGGGCGAGGCTCTAGCAGTGAGCCTCGACATTTCTAAAGCTTTTGACCGGGTCTGGCACCGTGGTCTTCTTAATAAATTGCCCTCCTACGGACTGACCGAAAGATTATGCGGATGGGTGTCCAGCTTTTTGGCCGGTAGAAGCATCAGGGCTGTTGTCGACGGCAGCTGTTCTGACTGCATGGCCATTAACGCTGGAGTACCGCAAGGCTCAGTGTTGTCCCCTACTCTGTTTCTGCTGCATATCAATGACATGTTGTCTATTGACGGCATTCATTGTTATGCAGACGACAGTACGGGGGACACTTGTTACACGGGCCGCCCCGGTATCTCTCGGGACGCAGTGGAAGAAAGTCGTGAACAGCTTGTGTCTGAAATCGAGGCTACTCTTATTAGAGTGTCCGATTGGGGTAGACAAAATCTTGTCCAGTTCAACCCCTCCAAGACACAGGCGTGTTTCTTCACCGCTAAGAAAGCCCCAATTACTGTAGCGCCACAATTCCAGGGCACATCTCTTTCCATCTCTAAAAGTATAGGGATCCTTGGTGTTGACATCTCCAGTGACGTTCAGTTCCGCAGTCATTTGGTGGACAAGGCCAAGCTCGCGTCCAAGAAGCTCGGTGTGCTCAACAGGGCGCGGCGGTACTTTACTGCGGCGCAAACACTGCTTCTCTATAAGTCGCAAGTGCGGCCACACATGGAGTACTGCTGTCACCTCTGGGCGGGGGCACCTGAATATCAGCTTCGTCCATTTGACTCGGTGCAGAGGCGAGCTGTGAGAGTTGTCAACGATCCTTTACTGACAGGTGGTGTTGAACCTCTTTGCGACAGGAGAGACTTTGCAACGATCCTTTACTGACAGGTGGTGTTGAACCTCTTTGCGACAGGAGAGACTTTGCCTCCTTATGCGTGTTCTACCGCCTGTACAATGGTATCTGCTCTGAGGAATTGTTTGACATGATGCCCACGGCTACGTTCTATCATCGCACCGCTCGCCATAGACTGGGATTTCATTCTCACACCCTACGTCCGGAGCGTTCGAGCACGGTTAGATCCGGTTGGACACATCTGTAGAAGCACTGACGGCCCATCGAGAAAATGTGTTCTGGAGTGGACACCGTGACTTGGTACAAGTGGGGAAATGGACCATACACCTCTGAAGACGGTGAAAGAAAGTGACTAGATGTGTTTGGCGCAGGACCGTGTGTTGTGACGCAATATTGAAGATGCCTATGCCTACGTTCAGCAGTAGACTACGATAGGCTGATTTGATTGATTAAATGTTACGAGCGCTTTACTCATTCTATATGAGCTATTCAACAATCCTGTTTTACAAAATTAAGATGTAGGTAGCACCTCTGGTATTGCAATCGTTAGGTTACAAAATAAAGGTAATGTTATGACCATTAGCTTGTCTGTGAAAAGATCTTACCAATGTTACTGAAGTGAGTACTTACCGGGGTGAGTGACGTGAGGATTGTCCACAAACTTGTCACTCCCCTGGCGCCCCACGTAGCCCGCCGCCAGGTTGGAGCCCGACACCCACACCTCCCCTGGCTCGCCGGCCGACACCGGGTACATCTCCTCGTCCAGCAGGTACACGCAGCAGTTGTCCAGAGGTACTCCTGACAACCACAATTTGGTTCAAGGATAAACTTAATGGTCAGTGCAACCTAAATCATGTACATAATGGTGTCACATCTTGAGCTCTTGCATCAGTAATAACCCTATATTGATTGGGAAAATAAAATGGTCTAATCTAATGGTTGCCCCGACAGAAACGTAAAGTTGCACCCGATCGCTGCATGCAAATTTTCATAAGCTACACTGACAAATTTCCATCAGGTAGGCCCTTATACTTGTCTGCCACCTTAGTGGTATAAAAGAAATATACCTACCACGCCATGATTGGCTTGTACCACTACAGCAAGCCAGAAGTAATATACGATGAATGACCTGTATAGTTGTGACTACGCGTTTGGGGCGCGCTGGAGACGTCTAGCAAATTTTTGCTTCTATTTAGAAGCGGTGACTTTCCCTTTTCATCTTAACTAATTCTTAGTTGCTTACAAACACTGACTGAATATGAAGTCTGGGATCAGCTTCTTTAGCTGCTAAAGGTAGCTATGGTCGTTTATTATCGCCATTTGTTGGGAACAACTGCCGTCTGACCTCCCAACCCTGTAAGGTCGCTTGCGTCGTTGATATGTCTTTCGACCTTCTTTCTCGCTAAAAAAAAAACAACTATAAAGTTGAAACCTAAAAGATTTTCCAGAGCAGTGAATGGAAGCCCAAATGGCTAGGGCTAGACTGCACCCCTACTTCACCAGGCTATAATACCAATTCCAAAGTCTTTCCTACTCAGATCATGGAAAAAATAGTAGATACTTTTCAAAATCCTCACCTATAGGCACAGAAGCATGGACATCCAGCTGTCCTTTCTTCTGCAACACATGATAAGTCACATCCCCCATAACCTCCGTACTCCCATAGAAGTTGGCAAGAGTGTACCCGCTGTCTTCGCCGAAGTAGTCGAAGAACTGACCAGCTAGTTCCTTGCTGAGGGTCTCTCCGGAGCAGACCCAGAGCTTGAGGTGCTGGAGAGGTCTTTCGGAAGGTTTTAGGGAGAGGTACATGAGGATTGACCGGAGGAGGGTGGGGACGAGGACTAGGCGATGGACCTGGAAGAAAAAGTGTATGTTAGAGAATTGCTTACGTGTCAAGCGCGGCTATGTCGAAGTGGAGACGTTGATAAGTTTGCCAAAGTTTCATGGTAATAGAAAAAGAAATCTTTAAGGGATAGTGGTCAAATTTTACTTTTTAAGTTTTATTCGTGTTTCATACATATCTGTGTAGGTTTGGATATGAATAATTATGGTTTTATTTTTCAATTTGCCATGACGTTCTGGTAGAAGACGTTATACATATTCTGGACATGAAAAAACTGGTTACTTTTTCGTTTATTTCAAACGAAGGTTTCATTTTATGAACACTTCTAAACTTAGACAAAACAATTATTTACAAACTATCACGCTCTTTTACGCTCATACTCATAAAATTCGGGACTTTACGCAAAATACTTTTTTTACTTACATGCACTGACGTTTCGAACACGTTGCAGCGCCCGTGGTCTACTGCAACGTGTCCGAAACGTCGGTGCATGTAAGTTAAAGTATTTCGCGTGAAGTTCGGAATTCTATAGATAAAACACACGATTCGAGTACCTACCTAAAACGAAACTATTACCTTATTTTCACTCAAAACCGTAACCAGTCTCTGCGGATCCCTGGTAGCCTCCCTAGACAGAACGACCAAGGTCCTCCCGTGCAGCAGGGGGCCCCAGATCTCGCACACCGAATCCACGAACGTGAGCGCGGTCTTCCACACGCACGCGATCTCGAGCTCCGAGTAGGGGAACGAGTGAAACTGCCACCAGAGGCGGTTGCAGATTGCTGAGTAGGGGAGGCGGACTCCTGTGGGAGAGTGAGGAAGGATATATAAATACATTGTAATTTAGGTTATTGCCTTTTTTAGGCAAGCCTTTATGGAACTCTATAGTGAGAAGTGATAAAAAATCACTTCCTCGGCGCTACGGTGCCATGTAAGTTGTTTCGTTGCTCTCAAATTCAAAATGGGCCTATTAGGACGCTCGATACGTCAAGTTAATTTTCGGAAAGAGTAGGCAGAGGCATAATCCCGCCACCCGCCAGCAAATATACATACAGTCACGCCTTATTCCCAAAGGAATAGAATAGAATAAACTTTATTGCACACCAATACAAAAGCATACAGAAGAGGAAGACATTACAATTTTATAAACGTACAGAGGACGGCCTTATCGCTAAAAAGCAATCTCCTTATCCCAAAGGAGTTGGTAGAGGCGAACCGGTTCACATTTAGTCATTTGCCACGATGATTAGATTTGTCATTTCATCATACAGAGAATTACGCTTATTTTCTAAAAAATGGACAGCGATTCTATTTTTAGCAGGCAATCGCCCGTCTTACTATGCCTATCTCGCCACGCACTCAGACCCAAGGCCTGCTTCTGTAAGGACGGTGAGCAGCCCACTCACCACACACACACACACACACATAAATAACCACTTTATTTTTCATTCCACAATCTAAGCGTGCGCGGAAGAAAGCCTCCATCGGATCTAACCGTGCGTTCCGGGCGTTGTGTTCTTTTTCTTTTGATTTTTACCCGATTGCCAAGTAGGGTTATATTTTCCGAGTCCCGGTCATGGCGGCTGATAGTCCTCCGCGAAAACTATCGGCCTCCATGACCGGGGGCCTGTCGCAGACTGTGGAACTCAGGTGGGAGAGTTCTCTCCTGCTCCCTTCCCACCTTTCTTTCCCTCTCCCATGACCTGATCGCAGAAAGACGAAGTGGCGTCTCACTTACTCCCGCTGGAGATGTTCTACATCCCTTCCCTTGAGCATCCGATTTGTCAATCCTCCGTTACTAGCCTTGGCAGCTGTGCGATAGAAGTGAGGAATCGAAGGTGTGTGGTAGGTGCTTCCCCCTCCTCTCCTCCCCCCATGTAACACCAACTTACCTTTAGGGATCCCAGTACTCCCAGACGTGTAAAGCACGATGGCTATAGTCTCGTTTCGGTTCCTAGTCAGCACCTCATCGGTCAATGGTTTAACCGACAGTTCCTTGGCTTCATTCATCAAGTCTTCAAATGACACAGCAGGAACACCACTCTCGGCGAATGTTGCTTGATTTGCTGAAAGAGAAAACAGCAGAATGGTTGACGTAAATAACCACTTTTTACGCGTGCTGGGCAGTATGCCACTCATACACAGTGAAGAGAATCTTCGCCAGAACTGAGCGTTTCAAAAGATCATTTCTCTATCGAACTATAAAAACCTGGAACGACCTGCTCGCACATTCCCTCATCTGTTCTTCAAGCGGAGCGTGAAGAGGCACATCACAGGGCCGCCTACTTGAAGACCACTGTCAGAAGTCCTACTGCCACGACTTTCCATCAGGCTGGCGATGTCAATTTGGCGAGCTTAATATTAAAAAAATGCCAGAGAAGTCTCCCATCAGCTATTGAATAAAACCAGGCTAAGTGAAGTCGGATTCGCGCAGGGAGGAAAAAAGGGTCAATTAATTTACGTTGGTTGTATGAAAGAAATTAACATTACTTTCTTTATGTGTTGTCCCACGGGAACGGGAACTACGCGGGTGCGGGTGAAATCGCTTGGCATTGGCCAATTTCGTGTAAAATACTACTGTTCGAAATTCGATTCGTCTTCCAAAAATTGATGAGATTGACTGGTTTCCCGAAGACCTTAGAGATCCTTTAAATAAATTTTTCAGCAGGTGTAAACTCTTAAAAGAGACAAACTGACCAGTTCTTACCTGTGTCATCGTAAACAACCAGCGCCGGCTCTGCATCGCTCAAAATATGTGATATTCTGGCGTGAGGGAAGCTCGGCTCCATGGGCACGTAGGCGGCCCCTGCCTTCCAAATCGCTAGGAGCGTCACTATTGTACTGGAAACATAGGTAGAAGGGAAATACATAGTAGTTACTCCATATAAAACTGGTAATAAAAACCGGCAAAGTGCGAGTCGGACTCGCCCATGAAGGGTTCCGTAGCAGCAAGTACTGTAGCATAAATGTTCTTGTAGTTCGTTGTAACTTTGATTGGTGTTTTAATACATCGCGACAACGTCATAAAACGCAATTTTCGCATAGAAAAATCACTACTACAAGTGATTTTTCTATGCGAAAATTGTGTTTTATGACGTTTTAAAAAAAACTACTTTCTAGATCTCGTTCAAACGAATTTTCGTTGGTAGTTTTTATAGCAATGTACATTATATATATTTTTTAGATTTTTTATCCTCTTAGTTTAGAAGTTAGAGGGGGGGGGGACACATTTTTCCAATTTGGAAGTGTCTCTTACGCAAACTATTCAGTTTAGAGAAAAATGATGTTAGAAACCTCAATAGCATTTTTGAAGACCTATCTATAGATGGGTATGGGTTTGATAAAAAAAAAAACATTTTTGAGTTTCAGTTCTGTGTATGGGGACCCCAAAAATTTGATGCTTTTTTTCTAGTTTTATGTAAAAATCTTAATGCGGTTCACAGAATACATCTACTTACCAAGTATCAATGGCATAAGGTCTTATAGATTCGGAAAAAAATGGCTGTGACATACGGACGGACAGACATGACGAATCTATAAGGGTTCCGTTTTTTGCCATTCGGCTACGGAACCCTAAAAAGGCAATGTCGATAGATCAAAGAAAATCTAACTTCGAAACGGGATGGTCCGATTTGACTGATTTTGATTTCCGATACGTTTGTGAAACTCCAGGCTACGTTTAAATGCTTAGAAAAAATACTTAATACTCGTACATGATTCAAAGGCTGTAGGTAATTCGGTGGTTAAGATAGCGAAAAATAATAAATAAATAAATATTTGTGAACAATTTACACAACATTATCTAGCCCAAATTAAGCTATTATAAGCTTGTGCTATAGGATCTAGAAGACTGATAGACATTCTTATATATTTCTAAATACATACATAGAAAACACCCAAACTCCGAAACAAACATTTGTGGACCACACAAATAATTGGAGCGACCCAGGAATCGAAACCTCAGCGCGGCATGCGGTTAAACTACCAAACACGCTACCGAGGCAGTCAAAAATAAATACTATAAGAATAATAAGAATTTTAGTTAGATTTTATTTTTATTTAAATGTATTAAAGATCTGCTGTTATTGTAAGCCGTGATGTTCGTGCATGATGTGTCTAATTATATTGGGTGTAACAAAATTGACTCTCCAAATTTCGTCACGTGACGTGGCATCAGTCAAGAAAAATTACAAAAATGAAGAAAAAAAATCACATGAATACTTTAACCGTAAATCCGTTTTAAAGGTTCTATAAATTTTCATTTTCACCCTTTCTATCGCTACTGAGCAGCAGTAGAAAGCGACAACGACAGCCAGACGGGTGCTCCGTGTTTGTTTTGCCACGGGCGACCATGTTACCTCGAATTGCCGCGGTAAAAAATGAATTCTTAACGTGCGACGAAAAAAGTAAACAAAAAAATGAAAAAAAATAAGTACCCCCTTTTTTATTAAATATTTGTATTTGATTTCCGATGTCAAGTCATCTCATGAAATTTGGAGAGGTAATTTTGTTCCACCAAGTATACGTCGTTGGCTGCAACATCATATTTTTCGCCCATGTAGTATGTTGTGTTATTTATACTAGTACCTAATGTTTGTACGGAACTCAAAGTCGTTAAGTATTTTGCTTTTTACAGATATTATAGTTGAATATAACTGTTGGTTTATTAAATAAAGAAATAAAAAAAAATAGTGGTCAAGCCTCATTTTTATAATAAGATGGACAGCAGAAGTATTTATTGAAAGGAGTTCTATGTTAAAATTTTCTCAGTCAACAGAAACTGTAACAGCAAAAATAAGCCTAAGCCAACTTTAACTGCAAGCTTGAATGCCCGATAATTTACTTGCGCAATGCAAATCAAATCATTAAATAAATAAATAAATAAATAAATATTCACGGACTTTTCACACAACGCTATCTGATCCCAAAGTAAGCTAGGAATACCTGCTTGTGTTATGGGTATCAGACCACGGATATTAATACGTATATACTTTTAAATACATACATATTATACATAGAAACACCCAGACTCTTGAGACAAACATTTATGGGTCACACAAATATTTGTCTTCGGTGGGAATCGAACCCACGACCTCCAGCGCCGCAGGCGGTATCACTACCGACCGCGCCACAGAGGCAGTCATTGGAAGTTAACTTTGTTTCTTTTATTTTATTGATGGGTCGAAAAATTTTGAAATTCTTTCATATGTAGTAGTCACTAAGCTTTCTCTCTTAAGGGGTAGGCAGAAGCTAAACATCCACATTGCGCCTATCGTTTTGATCATACATAGTAGACGGTGAGACTATTGCCGAGTTAAAATGGGCAGGCGCTCGTTAGACGAGTTAACGACTACCATGCTTTTGACTATGTAAATTTTTAAACATCTTCGTATATTTACAACGTTTTAATCGAAAGAGTAGGTAGGTAGAGGTATACTAACACCATCATTATTGTACTTTATCCTACGTAATAGGTGGTGAGCCATGAAAATTTATTAATTATTCAATGTTGTGTGTTTGAAACTGAAAATTTCAAATACATACGAAGGGGTAGATAGAGGCATAGTATACACCCACATTTCATTTTATACTTTTATGTCCCACTTAACAGTGGGTTAGCCTATTGCCGTGTTGAAATGGACAAGTTCAGGTCGCGACGACCCGCAGCTGTAATTCTTCAAGCCGCCTATAAGGCCTTCATCTTGGCCCAACGATTGTCATTTTACTGACAACCGGGTTTCATTTCGAGTTTTCCCTCTCCACGTAATAGATCGCTTTGCGAAAGTGTTACCCCAGTCGCCTCCTACGACACCCTCGGAATATATTGGGGTGGCGACATTCTGCAATTCTTGCTTGCAAAATGCAAAATGAAACCTAAAATTCTTACTTGTGTGTAGGTTGCATGCACACAGCGATGACGTAATCTCCATCCTTATTCCGCCCCGAAGGTCTCGCTCTGGCAGATATAGCTCTGGCCAGGGCATTCGTCTTCTCAGCCAATTCTTTGTAAGATACGCTGGCGCCGCCGGATTCACCTGAGAAAAGTTAATGCACTTATAAATTAACTTATAAATTAACTTATAAATGCACTTATAAATTAACCGGTCTTTATTTAATGTGTGGAAATCCTACATGGATGCTATGCCGGACTCCTACCGACTAAAACCAAAGATAATATTATAGTATTACATACAGATCGGCAACTCCCTGTCGCGCCACAGCTGTCAGTAGAGTTGACGTGCGCGTTGACGAACAGTTTGCTTACATTTTATTGATCACACAAAATAAATACAAATAAATAAATAAATATAAATATTCACGGACATCTCACACAACGCTATCTGATCCCAAAGTAAGCTAGGAATAACCTGCTTGTGTTATGGGTATCAGACCACGGATATTAATAGGTACTTATATACTTTTAAATACATACATGATATACATAGAAACACCCAGACTCTTGAGACAAACATGGGTCACACAAATATTTGTCTCCGGTGGGAATCGAACCCACGACCTCCAGCGCCGCAGGCGGTATCACTACCGACTACGCCACAGAGGCAGTCAAATAGCCAATCGATTTATACACCTGGATTAACGGACTAAACCTCTAAAAGACCCCTATTGAACACGTACACATTCAAGCTGGAGTTTCCGCCCTGTGCTAAAACCACAAAATGCCTTACCACATTCTATGGCCGGGAGTCCCGGGTAAGCCCTCGGAAGGATGTCCCAGGGATCCCGGCAGACTTTAGCTACCATCGCGGCCTCGCCTTCGTGGTTCTGGTACTATCCCGCGTCTGGGGTGTTTGTTCGGGTGTTGCCCCGCTACGTGGGGAAGGGGGTGGATAGTTGGGTGCTATCCCACTACTATGAGCGGCGAATAGACATGCCAACGTCTTGGTCTGCTTCGGTAAGAACGATGAGCAGCCGACTCGCCGTTCTCAGGCCTTCGGTCATGGAGGCCAGTAGTCCTGGGCGTACAGCAACCGGCGACGACCCCGCATTACTGGTCTTAACCAACAACTGTCTCCTACTTTCTATCGTCTTATAAAAAATGTTGGATTCTTCAATAGGGGTCTTAGAAGGTGTATAAATCGATTGGCTATGGTGACCATTTTCAATCAGGTATCTCGTATGCTTGTCTGCCACCTCAGTAGCATAATAAAAAAAAAGTGAACTTAATTACACAAGCAGGTACCACCACTAGCAGTTGACTGGGGCCCCATATATCTCGATGGGACCCCAGACTTTTATAAAACGACAATTACTAACTAGAGATATTTATTACTAACTAGAGACGCTACGCGGTTTCACCCGCGTAGCTTCCGTTCCCGTGGGAATACGGGAATAAAAAAAAGCCTATGTTCACCGGGAAGAGTAGCTTACCAACAGTGAAATGATTTTTCAAAGTCCAGTAGTTTCGGAGCCTATTCGGTGCAAACAAACAATCAAATCTTCCCTCTTTATAATATTAGTAAGTATAGATTCAAACTTACCAGCATACACCAAGGCTGTACTTTCGGAGTAATCAAATTGCTCCAAGTGTTTGGGCAGCGGAGCCGCTGGCACTGGTCTTCGGGATCCATTGACCACCGACACGCGTGGTATTGAGCCCATTATTACTGGAAAGATAAAAAAAAAACATAAATATAAAGTTTATCATCAATAGAACGTTTTCTAGATATTTTCTGACTGTGGTAAGGGAATTTCAAGTCAGATCCCATAAAGGATGACCATTTGTAACCTTTATATGCCATTCTGAGGTTATCTTTCAGAGGGTTTACCAGGGACTCCTGGCCTTAGACAGATTAGGCAAGGCACTGTGTTGTTTTAGTCGGTAGAAGTCCGGCATGGCATCCATGAGTATTTACACACGAAATAAAGCCGTTAGGTATATGGGTATATGTCAATTTATTTATTCATTTAATCATACATCAATATTTATACATTGTTTTTTAATAAAACTATGTTTCAGTTTACAGATTCACCAAAAACATTACAAAAACAAATAAAATATTTTTCACATATTTTTTTACGATTAAGTCTTATATATTTAATATGAAATAAAATAAAAAAAAAATAGATACATACAAGGTACGCTTGAAAAATATAACCCTTCTTGGCAATCGGGTAAAAATCAAAAGAAAACAACACAATGTCCGGAACGTTCGAGCACGGTAAGATCTGATAAGGGCTTTCCTCCGCGCACGTTTGGATTGAGGAATGATCTCCCTGCCTCGGTTTCCCAAAGGCCTACAGCATGGGGTTCTTCAAAAGGGATCTTAGAAGGTTTTTACAGGGTCGGCAGCGCGAGTGTGGCGCCTCTGGTGTTGCAAACTTTCACAGGCTGCGGTAACCACTAGTCCTTCTGGTGAGCCGTATGGTTGTCTGCCACCTTAATGGTATAAAAAAACAACATTTGTTCTACTAACTTGTAGGTTAGGTTGAATTGAACCCTAAGATACAGGTGAGACCTCCATTACATCCTCTTTAAACAAATAAGCCTAATATTTAAAAGACAATAGATTTCATTGAATACTGTACGTAGCCATTTTTTTTGTATGTAGTTACTAGTTACTGAAGTAGGTATTATGAAATTTTTATAAAAAAAAAAGTAAGGATATTAAAGCACCTAACTTCCTCATACTTATTTCAAAGACTAGGAAGACGCAACGATCAGTATAAATCACTGAAATATAGGTCTACTCTTGTACTAGACGTGACCCCCGTCTAACTCCGGTCCTGGCATAAAAAATCTATGGGGGTTACCCTGAGTTGGTTACCTTTTTGATTTTTTTAACGTGAGGAATATCTTACATGGATGCTTCGCCGGACTCCTACCGTCTAAAAACCACACGTATCCTACCTAGCCTACGGCTGGGAGCCCCGTGTAAACCCCCGGAAGGATACCCCAGGACTCCTAACAGACCTACGGCTACCACTGCGGCCTCACCTCCCACTAATACCTTAAAATAGTTTTTGCTTTAGCCCCACTCCTCACCAGCCAGGTCTGAGGTTCCGTGTTGGGGCATACTTAAGGTATGAGACAAGTTTTCAGATGACTAATGTGGCTTGAGAAATTTCAAGAGAGAGTCATAACCTTGGCCTTTACATTTTAACAAGTCACTAGCGTCCCCACCTAAATCCTGGGGACATCCTACCGAAGGCTCACTCGCGGCTTCCAACCGTAGGCAATAGTTGAAGAACGTATGGTTTTTAGTAGGTAAGAGTCCGGCATAGCATCCATAACGATATGTCCAAACGCAAAAAAAAGGGTCTATCTGAGAATATTTTTAATTTAAGGGGCTAGTCCGCAAAAAACGCACTTAGGATTTTGGAATTATTCAAGAACTTACTTCATCAAATGACACTAAAATGAAACCTTAAATTCTTAATAGATGAAACTACAATAACACCGTACGCTTTTTACAAAATAATTATTTACATTAGAAAAAACACCTCTCAAAGTTATTAAAAATCATCGAAATAGCAAAAATAATCAAATTGACAAAGATGAATTGAAGCATTGGGAGCAACAAGGGCGTTCGATACCCAAAGTCCGTTTTGATGTTATTACATTAAAATATGCACATAGCCATCTAGTTTCGTATATCAAAAACTCGTTTTGATTACTGTAATCCAGGTGACGTGAGAATCGTTAACGTCGGAAGTGGCGCTACGCCCTTGTTGCATAGATAACAAAAGTGCGTTTAAATTGAAACACATAACGACATGTCTGCAGTGTGAAAAACTTTTTAATGTAAAAATGAATGTAAGAAGATATTCTAGTGACTTTAGATCAGATGCTGGCCAGAGTTAACATGAGTCTCCCTAAAAAGAAAGGTAAAATAGAAGGTAAAGAATAAAAAGGTTAAAGAGAGGTTTGGGCGAAGAATTTACAATATCAGCTCGAGGAAAGAAGGTACCTAAAAAGGTTTTTAGATATATTACTACGCGTTGTTCCAAAAAATGTTGAATGTGTGTTAACCTCCATCAAAATGCACAGCGACATTTTTTTGTGACATTTGGAATATATGTGACAGAGTGCAGCAAGATACCCTCTTAATGTCGTGTTTAGAAAAAGGTTTTAAAGTTGAGAGAGAATGAGAGAATGAGAACGTTGGGCCTGACAAGTTGAAACGAGATAATCAAGCTGATTTAGAAGATTAAGGGAATCTGCTGAATCAGCTTGAAGAAGTCGACTGAATATTTTGATGAATCTGATTAAAAACACGAAAATCAGAAAAAATAATTGAGAAAAATTGAATTTTTGAACGGTGATTGTAATAAATACACATGTTTACATTATAATTTAAAATATTATATAAAATTGTTATTTATTTTCCTTGAAAATTAATAGTAACATTAATGACCTATCTGTTTTACCAGTTGGGTGCAACAAGGGCGGATAACACAAGTAAAAAAAACTTGATTATACAATATTTCTGATTGCTCTAAAATAGTTTTAATACCTGAATCTTTTTGCTAAATCATCGGGCTAATAAATAATAAAGTAAATTTAAGTGAAATCCAAAGTAATAAAATAATATAAGACAACATAACTTTCATTATCAATTTTCTCGAAACTCAATTTTACAACATACGCCCTTGTTGCACCCAATGCTTCAATTTCAATGGTTTTTAGAGGGTTTTTCGCAAGTAAATAATTATTTTGTAAAAAGCGCACGGTGTTAATGTAGTCTCATCCAGTGGCGGCTGGTGGGTTCTCAAACCGGTGGTGCACTTTACTTGTTCTCTTGTTTAAAAGTTAATAAGAGCCTTAGTGGTCCCGCCAATTTTATTATTTTGAAACCCGGTATTAGGCTCACCACCTATTACGTGGGACATAAAACTATAAGGATAAACATGGGCGTATACTATTCCTCTGCCTACCCCTTCGGGGATAAATGCATGCCTATACATGTGTATGATGCAGTATGTTTATTTTGAAAAGTTTTGTATAGGTACTTAGATCTTGTTTATGCTCATTTTTACACATACTAACCACACTTTACAAGCAATATTTTCTTTTCTTTAATAAATAAATACTTAAATATTTGCTTATTAAAGAAAAGATAATAGAATATAGAATAGAACTAAGATCAAAATAAATGAAAAAAAGTATGTAACAATTCAAAAATCAAGCAATCAATTAATACGCGTCACAGTCAGTCACAGAAACAGCGAAACAATACCGGGAGAATTTGAATTCCGTCAAACAAAACATCGAGTGCTCTCGGTAATGTTCGGTTTTCCCGAGCGCGTGCGGCGCACGAAATCAGACTCATCGCCCGGTACATTTTCTATGAACGATGTTTTGTCTCACGCGCCAGGCGTTTTAGCTCGTTCCCAGTACAAGTTGTATGGGCCGTCCTCGTGCGCTCGGGAAACCGCACGCCGATTTTTATTACAGGGAATTTAGGCTTTAGAAGTGTAGCAAAGAGCTTGAATTGTTTCGTCACAATTAGATAATGTTATTTGTTTTAAGTTTTTGTAAGAATAGGTGTTACTTTACTTACATACCTAATGATAGGTAATTAATTAAATAGGTAATAAAGATGTCGTAAAATTTTGTAATGTCTAAATCTTTTGAACTGGTGGTTCACCGCACGAGCGCACTTAAGGTACAGCCGCCACTGGTCTCATCTATTAAGAATTTAAGGTTCCATTTTAGTGTCATTTCATGAAGTAAGTTATTGAATATTTCCAAATCCTAAATGTCTTTTTGTGCATTTTGCGGGCGCGCCCCTAAGGAAAGGGCGAGCCGTTGAGTATAAAGGATTTTAAATTTAATTACTAAGTAGTAAGTGCAAACAACAAAACTGGGTCCTATAAGTGTGCATGTTTATTTGTCTGTTTTTCTGTCTGTAGATGTGTCTTTTTTTTTAACGTGAGTGAAAATCCTTCTTGGATGCTATACCGGACTCCTAACGACTAAAAAACCTCACGTAACGCCCAAGAGTCTACGGTTGGGAGCCCCGTGTAAGCCCTCGGAAGGATGTCCCAGGACTCCCAACAGTTTTACGTGGGCCTATAGTATGCTTATTCTGCCTAGACCTTCGTTCGGGGATAAAGTCGTGACTATATCATGTACTCGTAATGTATGTAATCTAAGACTATTTCTCACGTAACAATAAAGTTAGCGTGATATGATTGTAAAGCCTTTTCTCACCTTGGGCGATCCGTTTTTAGTACAACACGTATTTCATTGTGTTATTAAGGCATTTAATAGTAGACAATTTATTAGACACATCAAACGGCCACGGCCAGTTCTTTATACATACATGATCACGCATTTTATCTTCAAAGGGGTTAGGCAGAGGCATATTATATGACCACATTACACCTTTTTGATATTAATAATAGGTGGTGAGCCGTATCGCCGTGTTGCTAAGGACAGGCGCAGGTTGTGACCACCCTCTGTTGAAATTTCGAGACACCCGTAAAGGCCTTCAACTTGGCTTAAATGTCACAAAGTGGTCACGAGATGGTCACCCATCCATATCCGGCCACAGTAAATGTTGCTTACTACAGTGACCGTTTACGAGTGTTTCTTTATACGTATAATGTCTGTAAAATCATAACATTAAGTTTTCATACAGATGTTTGGTGTAAAATATGTCCAAAAAGTTTAAAGATATTTTTTTTACTGTACTTCACGAAATTGAATCTTACTTTCTTTCAACTTTCTTCGTCCGACTCGCACTTGGCCGGTTTCCTTACAACCAATTTTTTCTACATTTTCTATTGACCCTACTGACACTGTTCTTTTACCAATCACAGCAGTTAGCAACATTGGTCATGGCTCGTCTTGGCAATGAAAAAATAATTTGAGAGCGATTTCGTGCTTCGGAAAGCACGTTAGAACGTTGGTCCTGCTTGAGAGACTTATGGAGACGGCTTGAAAATATTTGACAGTGGGTCGTCATCGTCACAACCAGCGCTGGTTTAACTTATAGGCTTATCATCTATTACGTGAAACAAATAAAACCGGTCAAGTGCGAGACGGACTCGCGCAGAGAGGGTTCCATACCAATAAAACGGCAAAAAGACTCGATTTCTGTATAGTAGCTTTCCTTTCCTTTTCCTTTCCTTTCCTTTCCGACTGCCTCTGTGGCGCGGTCGGTAGTGATACCGCCTGCGGCGCTGGAGGTCGTGGGTTCGATTCCCACCGGAGACAAATATTTGTGTGATCCATAAATGTTTGTCTCAAGAGTCTGGGTGTTTCTATGTATAATATGTATGTATTTAAAAGTATATAAGTATTAATATCCGTGGTCTGATACCCATAACACAAGCAGGTTATTCCTAGCTTACTTTGGGATCAGATAGCGTTGTGTGAAATGTCCGTGAATATTTATTTATTTTATTTATTTAATCCCCCGTGATTTTTGATTTTAGTATTTGTAGTCATAACGGCTACAAAAATACATCATCAAAATTTCAGTAATACTCTGCATGGACCACAGGTGGCATTCCGAGGCGTTATGCAGGGAGCAACCTTATCCCCACTTGTTTACAGCTCTCTAGCTACCTCGGTTCCTGAGATACAGCCTCATGACGGACATACAGACAGACAACGAAGTCTCTTGAATAGCGTTCCGTTTTTACCCTTTGGCTACGGAACCCTAAAATTTACAGGTGAAACGTGGGCGTACACTATGCCTCTGCCTACCCATTCGAGGATAAAGTCGTGACTATATGTATGTATAGAATGCTATGCAATCCAGGAGATTACTTGCCTCAGTAGCAGCCGCCTTCCGTGTTATTCTTTATTTCATAGGTCAGCCTAAAAAACCACGAACTTTGTTCTTTTTATGCAAAATAAACAACGTTAACTAAATAATATTTCATTTTATTTCGATAATGAGGAAGAAACGCATAGTCAACTTTTTAGGGTCCCGCGTTAAAGAAAACCGTTGTTAAAGTTTCGGGTTCGTCTTCCGGGTCGGACCATTTGTATGGTTCACAATGGTTTGTTTTGGAATTTGAATGTTTTCTATGCCTATAAAATAATATTTAAGTATTTAAAAGTATAAACACTGGGTGTAACAAAATTACCTCTCCAAATTTCATGAGATGACTTGGCATCGGAAATCAAATACAAATATTTAATAAAAAGGGGGGTAAATTTATTCTTTATTTTTTAATTTTTTGGTCGCACATTAAGAATTAATTTTTTACCGCGGCAATTCGAGGTAACATGGTCGCCGTAGCAAAACAAGCACAGAGCACCCGTCTGGCTGTCGTTGTCGCTTCTACTGCCGCTCAGTAGCGATAGAAAGGGTTAAAAAGGGATTTTATAGGACCTTTAAAACGGCTTTACGGTTAAAGTTTCATGTGATTTTTTTTCTTCATTTTTGTAATGTTTCTTGACTGATGCCACGTCACGTGACGAAATTTGGAGAGGTAATTTTGTTACACCCAATATAGTAGGTATTAATCAGTTTTTAAGATCCATAACCTTTTATTAACTTTATTTGGGCTAGTGTGTCAGTTTGTGGTAATGTCTCAAAAATATTTATTTAAAAATTAGATTCTTTTTATTTTTTATGTTCTAAGTTTTTGTTGTTTTCTGAATTTAATGTTACTTATTTTGAAATTGAGTTATAAAAAAAGAAGTGGTCGGCAGATCGCAGAGAATGCGTTTTGAAGTGATTGACTGGATGCGCAAAGCGCAGGACCGTGTGTAGTGTCAAAATTTGGGAGAGGCCTATGTCCAGCAGTGGACTGCTATAGGCTGAATTGATTAAGTTATAAATTGCAATTTTGCAAAATAAATGATGATAATATGTACTGTATTTGTAGTTATTTATATTAAACTTACCAAGTTATAAATTGCTAAAACTTTCGTACAAATAAATGTTCATGCTACGGAACCTTGTGTTGCGCGTGGACCGACTCGCTCTTGACCTGTTTCAATTGTTACTTTGTGTTGTGTTGTGACATTTTACTAACTGATGTAATATTCTTGTATGTTACTATACAAGAATATTATATCAGTTTAGTAAAATGTCAACTGTTTACTATAAATTTATATTGCAATATAAATTTAACAACCTCACTAATTTGCATGCATAACTTTATTATTATAATGAAGAGATTAAATTTGTAAGTTTATAACTAAACTATTATTATTAAGAGCGTTAATTCGGTTTTCAAATTTCTTTACGATCGTAAGAAATCAGCGCGGCGCGGCGCATATAGCCGTATAGTGCCAATTGTTGCTACCAACAAGTTTGATACTTTTGTTTTCCTTGATGTATTACCGGTGTCATATTCTTAGTCTAAGCGTTCAATCTTTTAATTTAATTTTTATGTTAGTAATATTAGTTAATAATTATTGATTATTTTTATACAAAACGGGATCTCGCGTGGCACTATTTTATTATTAATTAAAGGTTTCGGTACCTTCACTTTCCTCGACGTTTCGACAGGGTTACACCTATCGTGGTCCCGAGATCGCCTCGGAAAGTGAAGGTACCGAAACCTTTAATTAATAATAAAATAGTGCCACGCGAAATCCCGTTTTGTATAAAAATATGTGTTCAACGCGTGTTAGTTTAAAACAAATTTGCAAATTTATTGATATTTAGTAGTGTGTGTGTGTGTCGAGACCCTAGGTTCATGGGCATAAAGTTTTTTTAAAATTTTGAAGAAGCGCCTTGTGGAGTCAACTTGTGACCTAAGGGCTGGCAGTTATTTCTCCCAACGAATAAGCATCGCCGTTCAAAAGGGGAATGCTGCCAGTTTTTTGGGCACAATGCCACCGGGGCCCTATTTAGATTTAGTTTAGTTTTATTCATATTGTAAATAGTTATTATGCTTTATTGTAACATTTGTCTCAATAAATAAAAGAAATATTTCGACTCTAGTAGTGATAGATACTGACATCAATAAAATTAATAAAGTTGACATTTATTTACCTAACTAATATCAATATTGAAATTACAAATACACACATACATGAAAACGGTTTCATAAGTTTATTTTTAAAGTATCTAAATATACGAAAATTGTAGAAAGTAATGGACAATATTCTATTATACACTATAAATATTTAAATTTGACAATACACATGGTTAAAAACAAATAATATTTACGTAGCAATGCGCAGGCGCTTGGCATGGTCCGATGTTTTGCTGCCTACTACAGATTCAGTGCTGGCAGGAACATCAAAATATTTTTAATAAATAATTCATAAATATTGTTGGATATTCTTACACAACATCATCTAGCCCAAACTAAGCTATAAGCTTGAGCTATGGGATCTAACTCTAATCTTAATACTGATAGTAGGTGTTTTTTATTTACAATAACCAAATATTTATTAAGAGGCATATGCATAACAATGCACACCGCCAAGAAAAATGCTAATTAATTAGCCCTTCCGTATCGGCATTGATCGATTATTAGATACCTACTAAGATGAATTTTGGGAGGGACCGAACTGAGTTTCTTGGAGTGTTCTTCTCAGTCTGTAGCATTTCCGAACCCCCAGTAGTGTCACAAAAATGTTGACAAACCTATTTTTTTTAAATTTGAAAGGGATTAAATTAAATTTAATTTTATTTTATCGACTCTTTCTGGGGTTAATCATTTTGACAACAGACATTTCATTTAGACATCCCGTCTGGGCCAAGTTGTCTTTTTTCACTTTATAATAAAATATTATGAAAAAGTTAGCAAACTAATTGCTTTAAATATTAAAAATCAACAGACATTTGTCGTAAAAATTTAACAATTTAGGTTCCATCCTTGTAGTCCAGTACTCGTCGTCTTTCGAAATATTTACTGTGCTTAAGGGCAAATTTTAATACAATTCATTAAAAATATTTATTATATACACAAGATCACTAGAAGATAAAATAAACGCAGCTTCTCACTTGAATTGAAGTCGGCCTTGGATTTTAAAATACCAGTCATGCTTTGTATTAACAGATCCGTATTTTCTCCATAATTTAATTTTACCATCTGCTTTGGCTTGTTCCACATCCATGTATATAGGGACAGTTCTAGGTTAAATTGATTGATTGATTGGTTATTAGGTCGTCTACAACAAGGTTTTTTAGCAGTGGTGAGACCCCGCCCCCTTCTGGACAACCTTTGGCCATGGCTGCGCACTGGTTTCTGCTTGTCTGTAGCTTTAAAATGAGTTATTTAGCATGTTATCTATCTATTCACTGACATCGTGTATACTCGGTGTTTTGCCAGTGCCGTGGTTATGCTTCTTTTTTTTAAAAGCTCCCTCTATGTTCATGAAAGTGCCGAGGCACATTGATTGATTGATTCTGGATGACCTCTTCTATTTTGTGTACCACTGCATGTAGTGCTGAGTCTGTTGACTTGCCGGGGGCAATATGCGCGTTGGTTGGAATGCAGTGTCTTATTTTGAAGGGCCGTCTCTCGATTGTCTCTGTCACACAATCTTTCCAGAGTTTTTAGCAGAAAAGACGGAGGGCTTATCGGTCTGTATAACCAGAGGTCCGAATCACAAATATAAACCCTTTACCGGGTTTTGGTATAAAGATCACTTAGACCTCTCTCCACAGTCAGGGTCACAGTTCCATTCATTGTCTGGCGTACAGATACTATGTAGCTGACAATATCAACTTGTGTCCTCCCCCATTTTATCACTGCAGGGAAGACTTTATCCTGTCCTGGAGATTTGAAGGACTTGAAGTTGTTAATTACCCATTCAGATTTTTGTAAGTTGACAGAATAGATTAGGACAGTTCTTGCGAGCTCCCACTGGACTTCTTTTGTGGATACGTATTCCACCAGCCACATGAGTGTCTGCAGCAATTGGCATCCTGGGAAGTGCGTTTGAATCAAAATACTCTCGTCTTCTTTTCATGATAGTTTACGTTAGTAGAATGATGTAGTGGTAATTTATATGTTATTAATTTATTGTTTTCGAGTAATTAAGTGATGTAGTGGTCATTATATAATGTTTATTGGCCTTTGAAAATTGCCGAAAGGCAAAACCAGTCAGGTGTAAAATAAATAAATGTTGTGGAACAGTACAAGTGCCGTTAATGAATATGTGCAGCAGGTTCCACCAAGTGCCATCCATCAACAGTATAAATAATTCTTTTCATGGGTTGGTCAGGCCGCCGCGCCGTCAGGTTTCTTTATAGATACGGACAGTTATGTCTTTTGTTTGGCCAGTATTAGTCTGACTCTAGCAGAAGTTTCTCCAAGACTTGGTACTTCTGTATCTCAGTCGCTACTTGTATTTTGCTTTAGCGGCTTTATAGCCGTCCCAATCCTGGTCTGGTTCCTCACAGGTGTTCCATAATTACCACTTATGAAATGGGGTGTTAATATGTTATTATCAATACCACACGAATAGTGACTACAATACCTACACTACGCTGTTATAACTTGGTCAGTTTTCGTTAGATTCATTTAATTTTTTTTATACAGTATTTTGAAGCGAAACTCTAGTCGGGGTGTCTGAGCTTTGCACTATACAAAAGTTCACGTTGTATATCGACCATAAATATTTATATCCTAGTCCTAGTAATATTATAAATGTGAAAGTTTGTGAAGATGTTTGGATGTTTGTTACTCAATCACGCTCTTACGGCTGAATGGATCCAGCTGAAATTTGGTATAGGGATAGAGTATAGTCTGGAATAACACATAGGCTACTTCTTATCCCAGAAAATTGTTTTCACGGGAAGCTGGAACGGGATCCAAAATTCACGCGGGCGAAGCCGCGCGCATCAGCTAGTATATTATATTATACGTCACAAAGTACTAAGATTGTTTGGTCACGCTAGAATTAGACTATTTTTGTTAATTTTTTCGTATTCAAAAATGGAACACCGAGCGACATGACCACTCTCTGAGAGCCTCTCGGCGGTACTAAATCGTATTTGTTCGCGTATCTGCATTTATAGGAGTTCACAAAATACTTTGTAAAAAAAAATCTGTATCTAGTTACTTATAAAGAAATATTTTTATTGTCAGAGGAGAAGTTCTGACATAATATTACATAATTATCATAATGATTTAAACTACAGAAGCTGGTGAAAAGACTACTTTATTGTGGTGAAAATTCTCAGTATTTGAGCAAACTTGACAGTCATTTTTCTCCAAAAAAAGGAACCTACCTGATATCAGGTTATTCTACAAACAGATAGCCTAGGCCTTTTGCAATTGCTTCGTATCCCTTGTTCATTAAATTTATCAGTTATTTGACATGAATTTAAGCATCGAAATCGATGCAAATCGTATGAATTGAAAAACCTTGTTCACTTTCGTTGATATTAACCATATGTAATCTGTTGTTAGGTAAAATATGTTTTATAAAACGTTTAGAGCGCTAAATTTACTAAGTATGTTAGTGAATACCATGTTTGTACGATAAATATTTAATGACTTTAAACGCAATGAAAAGTATGGTTCCTGAGCAAAACGTGGGGCGAAATATGTTAACCCTCTTAAGAGGAAATATTTGATTGTTTTTATGTTTTTTTGCTTGCTGTAAACAAACAAAGAAACAAACAATTTAAGCTACGGAACCACAGAACTGATGTGAAAAATTCTTTCACGGTTGTAATGTATCCCCGGGTAACATAGGCTATATTTATTTTATTCCCGTAATCCCACGGGAACAGGAGCTACTGCTCGTTCGCTCTAACTTTGCCGCTCGGCTCCATACTAAAGTCGAATCTTTAATTAGACGAAGTAAATTGTCAGCAACTAATGTCACTTCTTCATACAATGTTGCTTATTTTCTATGACGAAGTGACATTAGCTACTGTCAATTTACTTCGTGTAATTAAAAATTCGGGTATACGTCTCTACGCCAGCGGCAAAGTTAGAGCGAACGGGTAGTAGACGTCACGCGGTTAAATCCCGCATAGCTCCTATTCTTGCGGGATTACGGGAGTTTTAAATAATTATAAGTTTAACCTCATTTCTACATTATTATGTAATACTTTTACCTATATTATCTTTGACATAACATAATTGACAAACTTTTCTTTTCGGTTAATACGTCTTGAGATTAGGCACCCCTAATCACCTCAAGAACTACCAACCCGTTTTGAATAATATTAATGACCATGATGAACCATTTTTTGAAGGAAGATTTTTGTTAGACTGCTTTTAGAGGTGTGGTGTACCCTGGGGATATACTTCCGAGGGCTTACCCGGGGCTCCCAACCGTAGGCAGTAGGTAGGGAACGTGTTGGTTTTTAGTCGGTAAGAGTTCGGCATAGCATCCATGTAGGATTTCCACTCATAAAAAAACCTTTTTTCAAAAATA
This sequence comes from Miltochrista miniata, assembly GCA_933228765.1. Lineage (NCBI taxonomy): Eukaryota > Metazoa > Arthropoda > Insecta > Lepidoptera > Erebidae > Miltochrista > Miltochrista miniata. The sequence goes on along the minus strand of OW121770.1, from coordinate 22,584,460 downwards.
TTTTACACTAGCAGACGTCACGCGGTTTCACCCGCGTAGTTCCCGTTCCCGTGGGAATACGGGAATAAAATTACCTATTGCCTATGTTCACCGCAAAGAGTGTAGCTTTTCAACAGCGAAAGAATTTTTCAAATCGGTCCAGTAGTTCCGGAGCCTATTCCTTACAAACAAACAAACAAACAAAAAAACAAATCTTTCCTCTTCACAATATTAGTATAGATGATTCATTTTTTGAGAAATGTATTTTATCGGGCTCAGCTACTGGTTCTTGTTAGACTTCTCTCTAAAGGTGTGGTGTTCATAGTAGGTATATCACGTCACGATCGAAGCACTGTTACATTTTACTTAAAACCGGCCAAGTGTGGGATCGACTCGCGCACGGTGGTTCCGTACCAAAAAACGGAAAAAAATAATGTTATTTTATTTTATTTATTTATTAAATACTTTATTGTACACTAAGAAAACATACAAACAAAGTGAAAATATGTTACAAAGATAGCAGTACAATTGGCGGCCTTATTGCTTAAAGCAATTTCTGCCAGGCCACCTTTGGATGGAAAACATATTATGTTAGTTGATGACTGGTTGTTGTTTGCGTTCAAATAAAACAAAAAGTAAAATTTGCAATAATGCATAATAAAATGTTAACACAATACATTTATAATGTTATTTGTATGGAGCTCCCAACTACCCTTAATTATTATTATTTTTCTAATTATTGTTACAGCGGCATCATCATCATCTGTGGAAATTTATGCACTCTAGCTAGCTAGTTGATATACACGCTCGTGACGGACAGACAGATAGACAGAAGGACAGCGAAGTCCCGTTCTTACCCTTTGGGTAGGGAACCCTAAAAAGCATAGGTACCTAACTAAAACTGTAAAGAAACTGTATCAAAGTTATTGGTCTTCTCTCGTTTTCCATAAATTCATTTGCACTATTATTGTTTGCCATAATCATCCCCGATCATAATATTTACTTGCACTATTATCATTTACACTAATAACGTTTGCCTTAACAACTCAACAGTCATAACTTTTATTTGCCATAAAATGACTTTCTATAACAACATTTCTCATAATAATTAGTTTCCATAAGTAACACACTATTGCTGCGTATTGTAGTAGTGTAGTATGAAAATAATGCATAATATTGTAAGGTCGAAATTAATTATCATTAACATCCCGACTCAGTGCAATCCGACTCGGATAGGTTAGGTTAGAAGACTAAGGCGGGAGCGAAGCGTAGCGGAGCTCCCGCCTTAGTCTTCGTGGTTTTTTTTTAAACCACCCAGAAGTAGCAGCCCCGCAATGTGGGGCTCCGCAGTGGTCGAGCTTAGTTAGCTAGAGACGCCATATGAGGTTTAGTTTTAGGTTTAATTGTTAATAAAAAATCTGTGTCGTATAAATTATCTTTATTTATGGGTGAATTTCTCAAACGTAAAAATGAGGCGGCGCCACTGAAAATCATACCTTAAAGTTCAGATACAATAAATCTTTTTTTTGTGTAAGAAAGCAATTAATTACCTTAATAAAGTCATACACAATAAGTTATAAGATATTATTTTAATTATTATTAAAAGAAGGATTTTCTATATAAAATATAATTTTGGTGGCTCGTCCACAACCTGTTTTATAAAGAAAAATCACATCCCAATCAACACACCGTCAGTTTACTAGATATACCTAAATTTATTTTAATTCTGTATTAGCTTTTCCACCTCTTGACTATTTAATTCGAGTATATAGTGTTATATTTGATCTTATAAAAAATGTATAAGGTCCGTCCGCAATAAGTTTCAAATTTTGGTGTCAATAATAAAATCATTCCGTGAATCGTACTGAAAATAGGTACCGGGACGTTACTACCATCTTTCGAATCATTGAGTACTGGGCTGTCACGCACCAGTGCCAGTCTCGTGCCAGCTTGCTCCGACTTCCCGCTAAAAACGTAAGTAATACTCTCGTAAGCCCTCGGACACGATTTCAGTAATTTTTGTGTAGATAATTTAAAACGTTTTAAGCTCGTTATTTGTTTAAAAACCTAATGTATAGCGTAAGGGATCGGTATTTGTTTAAAATAATAGTAATGTCATTATAAAATTCTAAATAGTATTTTGTCAAATCAACTTATCTGACACATTTCTAATTTTGGTGGTCTAATTTTGGTGACTTTGGTGGTGTTTGACTAATCACCAAAATTGCTAAGTTACACCAAAATTAGTTTTACAGTTTCTGGGGTAATTTTAGAAATTCTATGTTTATTTTCATTAAATTAATATGGATAAAGAATTTATGCTCGAAACAGGATTCGAACCTATGTCTACCGGAATACTGTTCCGGTGCATCTACCGCTGCCGAACGTTAAGTTTTGACTCCACAGTACGTATTAAGAGTGACGCCATCCTCAGATAGCACCTTCATTTCATTATAAACTAATAAAAAAATATTATTAACAATGTGAGAAACTCTTACTTCGTGCTCTGAGAATATTTTTTTCCACATTAATTGAATGAAAATTATACTAGGTGTGAGCTTTTAAGTATATTAGTAGTATTCCTTCCATTTCAGCATGCCAAAGAAAACATCAAAATTATATCAAGCCGAGCGTTTAGAGAATAAAAGAAATGCCGAGAGGAAGAGAAAAGAAAAAAAAATAGAAAGATCCAGAGAAACTAGAGGAATTACGAAGAAAAGAAAGAGGAAGATATCACCGAAAAAAAGCAGAAGGGAAAATCGTACATTTGAGTGAAATGCCACCACGTGCTCGCAGAGCTCATCAAAGACGGAATCGGATTAATTTTAAAGCATACTACGAAAGGAAAAAAAGGACACAACTAACAAGCATTCAGCCGCAAAGCCCTGATACTTGCATGCCTGCGGGCAAGTATCATCTCCTGCGCGTGCAGTTGAGATGAAGCGGTGGTTATGGCTCTACTCGTCAGCAGACTGCGACGGTCTCTGCGACTACTTTGCGTCTATCCCGTGGAGTCAGCGCTGCTTTGCAGGTGAGGCTTCATCGGAGAGCGCATCTGCGGTAGCTGGTGACATCAGTTTAGGTATGGAATACTACATTCCATACACTGATGTCGCCAGCATCCGCAAAGCTCGTCTCTGGTTCGGGCGTGAATGCGCCGAGGCTGTTCAGAAAAATCAGATGGCGTTTCGCGCTTGGGTCAGGGCTCGGGCAATGCGGGACCCGAACGTGGCACACCTCACGGCAGCGTATAACAGAGCCACTTGAGCCAGCGAGAGCGCCTTCAAGAGAGCGGATGCCCAGCGCGTCGCACGGCTGGGTCGGGAGCTAGCCTCACAACCCACGGGTAGCCGTGGCTATTGAGAGCTGGCCAAAGCTGTACATGCTAACTTCTGCCAACCCTCGCTGCCACCGCTGCGTTACCCCGATGGATCACTGGCTCACAAGGCCCAAGAGAAATACGACCTGCTAGTTAACCTCTTTGCGGCCAATTCCCGGGTCGACGACTGTGGCATGCAGCCCCCCCCCCACCATCGCCGATTGTGGTTACACAATGCCAGAAATTGTCATCCGGCAGTGTGATGTGCGGGCGGTGCTGCGGTCACTCAACACGCGGAAAGCCAGTGGTCCTGACGGCATTCCGGCGGTGGTGCTGAAAAAATGTGCGGCCGAATTGGCTCCAGCATTAACGCGCCTGTATCGCCTCTTCTACTCTTCAGGGGAAGTGCCGGAGGCTTGGAGGGTGGCGAACGTACAATCGATCCCCAAGAAAGGGGATCAGTCGTACCCTGCCAACTATCGCCCTATAGCCGTCACCTCGATACGGGTCACCTCTATGGTTGACTTCCTGGCATACGTGACGTATGTTTGGGGTGTGGCTATGGAGAGGCACGGTGAGTCGTTTGCTATAAGCCTCAATATCGCTAAAGCCTTCGATAGAGTATGGCATGCGCCCTAGACCGCATTTCACAATGGGGATCCTCGAACCTGTTCGAGTTCAATGCCCATAAAACACAGGCGTTTACAGCTAAAAAAACCCTTTCCTACCCTTATCCTCTCTTCAGAATACGACGATTCCACTTGGAGATAATCTGGACATCCTTGGCATAGACGTCCGGCCCGAGCTCAATCACAAATACCATATTGAGCGATGTATTAGGCTAGCCTCGAGAAAACTAGGAGTCCTAAACAAGGTGAAGCGGTTCTTTACGCCAAACCAGAGGTGTCTGATGTACAAAACGCAGAATACGTCCTTGCGTCGAATACTGCTCTCACCTTTGGGACGACTCCGCGAGGTACTTGCTTGACGCGCTGGACTCTATGCAGCGGCGAGCTATTCGCATTATAAACTGCCCTGAGGTAACGGAAAGTCTGGAGTCATTGGCTCATTGGCGCAGCGAAGAACTATTGCATCTTTGGCTGCTTTCTGCCGTATCTATCACGGTGAGTGTTCTGAAGAACTCTTCAACCTACTTCCACCCTCTCCATTCTGATCCCGAACAACGCGTGCTGGACAGAGGTGCCACTCTCACACAGTGGAGAGAATCTTTGCTAGAACTGAACGATTCAAAAGATCGTTTCTCTGTCGAACCATAAAAATCTGGAACGACCTGCCAGTGCACGTGTTTCCCTCCTCTTAAAATCCTGGGTTCTTCAATCGGAGCGTGAAGAGGCACATTATAGGGCCGCCAAGCTGAGGGCCGCTTTCTATAGTCCTACAGACTGGGACGGTGGCCCCCAATCGCTAGATGTCGCTGTGGCTTTCCATAAGGCGGCGGCTGCATCATTTTGGCAAGCTAAATATATTAAAAAAATCTATAAGACATATAATGTCTCATTAAATAAAAAAATCTTATGTTAAAAGGTATTTTTATTGTCTACTAATTTTTTTGTTCCTATATCTAATTTTGGTGTTAAAATACCAATTTTGGTGTATTGACAATTTAGGTGTCGATAATATTAATGTCATTTTCGGGTTTAATTAGACTTTTCTAGCTTTCATGCAACTATTATACGTATTTCTTTCTAATTATAGAATAATATTATCTACATATAGAGTAACAAAAAAAAACACCAAAATTAGGTAAAAATTCATAGATGTTGAAATTCACCCTTATATTATGGTGAATAAAAGTTATGGAAAATGGCATTATTGAAAACGAAAATTATGGCAAATACATTTATGGATTTAAATTATTATGACACTTGATCGATTATGACCAATGGAATTATTGAAAGTCATTTTTTGTCATTTCACGATTATGGCAACTGAAGCGTTATATCTAATGAAATTATGGCAAATACCAGTATGGCATATGAAATTATGGCATTTTAAATTATGGCAAACATTAGTAAACCAAAGTTATTGAAACTGTTGATTGATGGCACTTGATGGAACTTGCTACACATATTGAAAAACATCACTTGTACTGTTACACAACATTTATTATTGTAATACCTAACATGTTCGAAGTGTAATTATGATCTAAATAAGTAAATAGTCTTTGAGAATGCCGAAATGCGAAACCGGTTAGTTATTACAATAATAAATGTTGTGGAACAGTATAGTTAAGTTTTTCAATATGTCTGTATCAAAGTCAAAAATTTACCTCTTCATGATACGTAATTAGATGTAAAAAACCCAACAAAGATTTGTCATAAATTTCGTCCATGACGACAAAAAGTTGAAAAACACAATGCACTTAGTTACAGTACAAAATAGCACCTGAGTTTGAGGTCAATACATAATTACATATTATTTGATTAGCTGAGCCCGCAACTTTGTTTACGTCACATAAAGTGTATGAAAGGAGAGGTACTTCTTCATCAGACTCATCAAACAGCGTGTGAAACTGCCCTGTTGGCTTAATCATAAAAGAGCTTAAAGATTAAGTCTATTCTATAATTGTTATAGAATAGACTTACCTAATCAGAATTGTTTTAAAATAGCCTTAATCATTAAGCTCTTTTATGATTAAGCCAACACGCCAGTTTAGATTTACCCACTTTTAGATTCATAAGTCTATGTATGATTCTTTAAAGTGATAAAACTTTTTTATTTATAAACCGATTGACATGAAATAAACACAAAATGTTAAGCGGAGTTAACCTTAACACAATAAAGAAAACCGCATTGCAATCGGTTAAGCGGTTGCTGAGATTAGCGTGCACAAACGTACAGACAAACAGACATACAGACAAACAGACAAAAATTCTAAAAATTATTGTTTTGGGTTCTATTGCGTTCATAAAGCCCCCCTATAATATTTTTTCTCATTTATCTTTCATGTACAGACAGCGACCTGTTACGATTTTATATATATTGATTGATTGATGATGTTAAGGTAACTTTGTCTGTCTGTCTGTCTGTTACAGTACGCTTTCATGCCTAAACGGCTGGAGCGATTGAGATGAAATTTGGTATAGGGATAGTTCGAGGCACTGGGAAGGACATAGGCTACTGTTTCACCGACTGCGCAAAAGGAGGGTTATGATTTTACGCGGTAACCGACTTCTACGCGGTCGAAGCCGCAGGGAACAGCTAGTGCATTAATATTTAATCCCTTAAATTCCCATAGCATTTGAATGGTAATCGTACATCATAGGAGTTAATAAAGACGAATGATTTTCGGTAATATCTAACAAAATAACTAAAGTTTCCCACAGCAGTGTTCAGCGGTAATCGAGTTATATTTCACAGTATATTCCCTCTTGGGGACTGAGTAAAGGAGGCTTCTCATTGCACCGTACACGTACATCTGGATATTATTTAAACTTTATGTGTGTGTAACGCAACGCCTCAAATCACTATAACAGTTGACATAAGGAGTTACGCAATTTCCGAGTGTACATCTATATAAGACAGTGCGAGCATATCTATCGGTCATTTCTGTACTGTTTACTGAGCCTAGTCGCAGCGCTGCTGAAAATAAAGTAATTAGATGAGTCCTGAAGAGTTTAATTGCCCATTCTGTTACATGTGTATTTATTTTCAGAAGCGCTCGTGTTCCCGCGGACTCAGTGTTCTGTAAACGATCACTGTAGTAAGCAACTTTGACTATGGTCGCCGATGGCCAGTCATGGATGGGTGAGCGACCATGTGACCACTTTGTGACATTTATTTGCAAGCGATTCCGTACTTCGGAAGGCACATTAATCCGCTGGTCCCTGTTGCCGCTAAAATGGCAGTCGTTAAGCCAATTTGAAGGGCTATAGGCGCGTCTTGAAAATTTTTAACAGCGGACAGTCACAGCCTGCGCCTGTCTATATCAACACGGCACTACGGCTTACCACCTATTACATGGGACAAAATCTAAAAAGGTGAAATGAAGGCATATAATACGCCTTAATAACTTCGGGGATAAAAGGCGTGATCTTATGTATGTGTATTTATTTTGAACTAGCTGAGCCCGCAACTTCGTTTACGTCACATAAGGTGTAAGCAGCGTGTGAAACTGTCCTGTTTGCTTAAACATAAAAGAGCTTAATGATTAAGGCTATTGTAAAACAATTCAGTCCGCGCCGAAGGCGTGGACTGAATTGTTAAGCCAACACGCCAGTTTAGATTTACACATTTTTAGATTCATAAGTCTACTTATGATTCTTTAAAGTGATATAACTTTTTTATTTATAAACCGAGTGATATGAAATAAACACGAAATGTTAAGCGAAGCAAACCTTAACACAATAAAGAAAACCGCATTGCAATCGGCTAAGCGGTTACTGAGATTAGCGTGCACAAACGTACAGACAAACAGACATACAGACAAACAGACAAAAATTCTAAAAATCATTATTTTGGGTTCTATTGCGTTCATAAAGCCCCCCTATAATATTTTTTCTCATTTATCTTCCATGTACAGACAGCGACCTGTTACGATTTTATTATATGTATTGATTGATGATAACAGCATAGAGCAACGCGACCAGTACAACGGGAGTAGACATAGCATGTTTGCTCTACAATTCTATATTTTAAAACATTGAATTTGCTTAATATACATCTAAGTTTATTACATACATGATATAAATGTTAACACCAGCAGAACTCGCTGTCAATTATGAGGCCAAAATAATGTTTCTCTGCAAATTTCAACTTTGTACAATTACAATCATCAACCGACTTGTGCAAGCAGCGGTAGGTGTGTGTTATGACTTCAGGTGCAGTGTTTGTCTTGTTTTGTGAGGAGTGAATGTGAACTATTTTTGTTTTCTGTGCATTTATTTCTACGTCATGCGCCCATTTACACAACTGTTTGAAATCGTACTGTAGGTATTTTTCAGCCTTAATAATGTCTTTATTGGCAACAATTTTACGTGTATCACCTGCAATTTGGCATACAGAACTCGTTTTAATAACGTTGGACCATTTACATATATTAGGTATTCAGTAGGTCCTATTACAGATCCCTGCGCAGTACCCTTTGTGGTCATTATTTGTGTACTAAATACGTTTTATTTTTACAATATTAAATCTATTTTTGTGATAATGTTTGAAAAGTTCCTATAGAGGTCCTTGTATGTCACTGCTTCCCAATCTATCAAATAATATATCAAGCTGAAGCATATCAAAGGCCTTGCTGAAGTCTATAAATAATGCCAATCAATGCTTTTTTTTTCATCCAAGTGAGCATTGACCTCTCTTCTCTTATTAAACATATCTCTCGGTCATATGTTACTGTGGGAAATCGTATTCATATAAACACCACTACAAAAGCAGTTGGCTGTCACTTTGACTGCCTCTGTGGCGCTGTTTGTTGTGATACCGCCTTCGGCGCTGGAGGTCGTGGGTTCGATTCCCACCGGAGACAAATATTTGTGTGACCCATAAATGTTTGTTTCAAGAGTCTGGGTGTTTCTATGTATAATATGTATGTATTTAGAAGTATTTAAGTATTAATATCCGTGGTCTGATACTCATAACACAAGCAGGTTATTCCTAGCTTACTTTAGGATCGGATAGCGTTGTGTGAAAGGTCCGTGAATATATAATTCTTATATTTGTGTGTGTTTATGCGTAATCTTTTCGGAGTACGCTTTTACAGAGGGGAATCTCGGAAGGCACCTTCTCTCTCGATATAGTCATAGCTCGTGTTGCTCTATGGATAACAGGGCCACAGTCCTTAGCCTAAAAGCCTCCGCGAACCTGACCCAGTTGGGCAATACGACTACAAACAATAGAACTTGTTTCTGGCTATAGACGAGAGTGGAATGTCATTACAACTTTATTATTTGGTTTAAAGAACTGTTTGTTTGCACTTTACTTGGCGCATAAAGATTGTTTTTGTGAATGTCTTGTTGTAACTGTCTAGGCTGTTGGGAATTTTAAGTCGGATTATAGAGTGTAGTGTAGAGTTTTGGCGCGAACACGAAAGGACTCGTACATTATTCCGTGTTGTAATTTTTCAAAATTAGTGTATTCATTAGTATTTATGTTTAATAATGGTGGATTCTTAAACATAAAAGTTTCAACAACGTGCACAAGTGTTGGAAAGTGATAAAACGAAGTGATACGCGACTTTTTTGTACCACCAAACTCCAAAGACAACTCTTAGTAAAGTACCACCGCTTTACTTGAGTACAAAATTTGTCCAAACTGGAACATACATGAATACGCTGATAATAAAAATAATTATTAAGAAAAAGATATATTACACTAACACTGCTATTTGCAAGATTCTCAACATGAAAAGGATTGATATTTTCGATATATAATTGACTTGACATTGGCATACTCTCAAGCCGAGAAAGTCCAAGATATAAGGAAAAGAAGAAGAGTGTTGTGTAGACTGTATAATACCCGTGGACTGCATAATCTTACTTTAGTACGTGGGATCAACAAAACTACCAGCAAAGTCACTCACGGTTAGCTCTATGAAAATAAATATAAGTACTTGAAATTAAAAGCGATGGTTTAAAACTTTTAGAATTAAAGTTTCATATGAGCATTAAAAGAAATTGAATAAAGGATAATAAATGTAATAGCACAGAAAACGTATTTTCATAAATAAAATAACGGACAATGATCTAATACACAATTGAAATAAACGTTATGTCGACTCCACGGCCGCCCTATCCATTGCGGTAGGTCAGTAACCGATTACCTAACCGTTAATCGGCCATGACGGTTTTAATTTAAATACACTGTTACATTAAAAGTTTATATTATTTAAGTGTCGTTTAAGTATTATCGGTTTATTCGCAGTTAAACCAAGGTTAACATTTAATAGATTGTTAATTATGTTCGTTTATAATGACAACTCTACCCTTGGGTTTACATTTATCCTTTAGACGAATTTATGCCTAAAAAAATAAAATAAAGTCCGTGAGTACTTCAAAATAGTTTTTTTTAAATATTCAGCTCGCCAAATTGACGTCGCCACCAGCCTGATAGAAAACCGTGGCGCATCTAGCGATTGGCTGCCACTTTTGCCAGTGGTTCGCAAGTTGGAAAGAACTCGGGATTGTAAGATGAGGGAAGCACGTGTGCGGGCTGGTCGTTCCATGTTTTTATAGTTAGACAGAGGAACGATCTTTTGAAACGCTCCGTTCTGGCGAAGATTCTCTCCACTGTGTATGAGTGGCATCTCTGCGCGTTGTTCGGGATCGGAGTCTAATCACTAATTTGAACGGAAATAAATATGAAATAATTCCAACTACAGAAAATGCAGACTAGATTACAATGACCATTGATCAGCCATAATAACGCCCAGACCTATTTATATCTGTACGGAATCCTGGGACATCCTTCTAAGGGCTTACCCGGGGCTCCTGACTTTCGGCAGTGGTAGAGAACATGTGATTTCAGTCAGTAAGAGTCCGGCATAGCATCCTTGAGGGATTCTCACACGAAAAAAACCTTCCGGAACATAATGTTGAACTCTCATAATGTTAAATTCTCAAAATGTTAAATTCACAAAAAGAAAGACCTATAGGAACCTATTTAATTAATATACCTACTTGTAAGTACATGAAACCGTAACAACCTTTCCACTCCGTTTAAGTTTTCCGTACCCACAGAGTGATAAGAAAACCATGTAACATATTGAAAACCTCAGTTGTACTGTTCCACTACATTTATTATTATTAACCTGACCGGTTTCGCTTCACAGCATTTCCAAAGGTCTAGATGTATAGATAAGGTAGTACTGTCTCGAAAACACACCAACAATGTTTTCAATATGTGCAGCAAGTTCCACCAAGTGCCATCAATCAGCAGTATAAATAGATAATAAAAAAAAACATGTAAATAAGACTTTAACTGTCTATCTGTCTGTCTGTCTCCAGGCTGTATCTCAGGAACCTTGACATGGCTGTAGTAGTAGGATAGGTAGTTCAGAAATTCATTTTTTTTATTATTTAGCTCGCCAAATTGACGTCGCCACCAGCCTGATTGAAAGCCGTGGCGCATCTAGCGATTGGGGGCCACTTCTAACAGTGGCCCTCAAGTTGGCGGCCCTGTGATGTGCCTCTTCACGCTCCTCTTGAAGAAAACGGGATTGTAAGATGAGGGTAATACGTGTGCGGGCAGGTCGTTCCAGGATTTTATAGTTCGACAGAGGAACGATACCTACATCAACTGTGAAAATTCCAAATGTTGAAAACACAGTTGAAAATGTGATGTAAGTACCTATGTATTTCTGCTAAAAACAGAGATTTTTTATATACGGAATCCTTCGTGCGCGATCAGACTCGCCCTTGGCCGCCTTGAGGATTGGCGGTCAGGGTGACAATTCGAATGCAAGCAGTACTTTACTTCAATTCAAATTATAACTACACTAGTAAACAGTTCATGCTTTGTGTAGCAATACTTTGAAGGCTAACAGTAGCCCTGTAACGTAAATAGTGTGATATTTTCCTCTTACATACATACACATAATGGTCAAGCCTTTATCCCCGGTGGGGTAGGCAGAGGTATATTATATGCCCACATTTCACCTTTTTAGAATTTGTCCCACGTAATAGGTGGTGAGCCATATTGCCGTGTTGAGACGGACTGGTGTAGGTTGTGACTGCCTGCTGTTGAAATTTTTTAAACTGCCTAGAAAGGCCTTCAACTTGGCTTAACGACTGTCATTTTACTGACAACCGGTACCAACGGCTTAACGTGCCTTCGAAGCACGGAAACGCTCAAATAAATGTCACAAAGTGGTCACATGGATGGATCCAAGGACTGGCTATAGTGAAAGTTGCTTGCTGCAGTGATCGTTTACAGAACACTGAGTCCGCGGGGCCACGAGCGCTTCCTCTTAAAGACACCTACAGCTCGCGCCAAATATCTTTGCGTCTCTGAAATTCGTTCGTTCACGCCGCAATTATGTAATGGTGGGTTTCACTGGAGGAACTACTGCGCAGCTGAGGCAGGAGGGGTGCCTCTCCCGCCTCAGAAGTAGTTCTCCCTCTGAAATCTATTATTGCAAATTTGCGGCGCGTACGATCGAGTTTCAGAGACGCAAAGATATTTGGCGCGAGCTGTAAATGACTCCAAATGAGATATTCAGCTCTTGTAAGACAAATCTGGTGTTGCAGACGTCCACAGGCTAATGACCACTTTAGGTAAAATGGGCCGTATGCAACACGATCTGTGACGTTCACTGGGAGGGGAGGCGCCTCCAGCGGGAGAAGTGGGACTGCGCCGCCTCTTTCTGCGAGCAGGTCATGCTCGTGAAGGAAGCGGCAGGGCGAGTACGGGAGAGAACTCTCCCACCCGAGTTCCGCAGTCGGCGGCCTGGGCGCCGCTGACGTGTCTTCGCCTCGGGGGCCTGAGGACGGTGAGAGGGCAGCTCACCGTCCTTACAGAAGCAGGCCCATGACGGCAGCGTGACGTGAGCAACCCACGCACGCCCTCCCCTTAGAAGCGGGACCACACCCGAAACCCCCCAAAGACGCGGGCCCTGGGCGAGGCCGCAGTGGCGGTCGTGGGTCTGTTGGGAGGCCTGGGACATCCTTCCGAGAGCTTCCCCGGGGTTACCAACCATAGGCTGTTGGGCGTTACGTGAGGTTTTTTAGTCAGTAGAAGTCCGGCATAACATCCATGAGGGAAGGCGCCATACTGAGAATTTACCTTCTGTCCCCTTCTTCCCTTCTGTGTTTTAGTCTTGAGCAAATTATGTGTACTACTTGCACCAAATAAACGTTTTTCCTTTCTTTCTTTCTGTATATTGGGTGTAACAAAATTGACTCTCCAAATTTCGTCACGTGACGTGGCATCAGTCAAGAAACATTACAAAAAATGAAGAAAAAAAATCACATGAATACTTTAACCGTAAATCCGCTTTAAAGGTCCTATAAATTTTCATTTTCACCCTTTCTATCACTACTGAACGGCAGTAGAAAGCGACAACGACAGCCAGACGGGTGCTCCGTGTTTGTTTTGCCACGGCGACCATGTTACCTCGAATTGCCGCGGTAAAAAACGAATTCTTAATGTGCGACAAAAAAAAATTAACCCCCCCACCCCATTTTTATTAAATATTTGTATTTGATTTCCGATGCCAAGTCATCTCATGAAATTTGGAGAGGTAATTTTGTTACACCCAGTATAATAACTTCAACTTGAGCTAAACTAGTTCAGCGATTTAAGCGTTGCTAATTCTACAAGTCCCAGTTTCGTATTTGAACATAAGTACTAGGCACTGGCAGACATCGCGGTCATTGACTTTCAACCTTTAACTCGATTGCGGCACCACCTACACGGCCCTTTGAAATATACAGGGTGGAATTTAAAGACCGCAGTTGGTAGTGTGGGGTGGTAGATGTGTAGTGAGTAAACTTTACAATAAAAACATATTTTACTTGACCTTCCTTAACTTATGATACTATGTTAATTAAAAGAAATTGTTCCTTATAAAAATGTTGGTATCATAAAATATACTGTTTTTTTATCACATTTCTCGGGTTCGATTACAGGCTCAAGCAGGTTATTTTTCAAAAATCTTTAAATGCATTTTTACTTACTTTTGAAAATAAAGGAATGTTTCTTTTCAGCAAAATTTGCCATTATCAACATTAAGGGTACTTTATCTCCAACTACCGTCTTTAAATTCCACCCTGTATACCTACAATGTCTAGGGATCCGCCAAATTTATGGGAATTTCCCAAAGTAAATACGCTCTTTTTCAGAGACAGAATTACTGTAGAACAGCACATTTTAGACTCAGTGAGATCTGCAATGTGTACAAAAATTAATCATTCAATTTTATTTTCGAATAACTTTTTACTACGAAAAAATAATACATTAGGTACTTTCGAGAGATGGAATGGACCTTGTAAAGGTTTTCTGTCAAGAGAAAAAATGAAATCCGTCAAGTACCTATATTATTTTTCATTTAGTAATTTATTATAAGTTATTCGAAAACTACATTTAAATGTCAAATATTGAGCCTCTTTGATTTTGGTAGGTACTTTTTTTTAACGTGAGGGAAAATCCTCATGGATGCTATGCCGAACTCCTACCGACTAAAAAACCACACGTAACGCCCTCACCCAGGGGGTGGTTTGGGTGCTATCCCGCGTCTTTGGGGGGTTTCGGGTGTGATCCCGCTTCTACGGGGGCTTGCGTGTGAATCCCTTCACGTCACGCTGCCGTCATGGGCCTGCTTCTGTAAGGACGGTGAGCAACCCTCTCACCGTCTCACTTACGTGAAGAAAAACTTGATAGTAGAAAGAAAGAAAGAAACATTATTTATTTTAAGCACGACAGCTCGCTTAGGGGTCGTCCATTAATCACGTGAGGCTCGAAAGGGGGGGGAGGGGGTCTGACAAAAATCACGAAACATCACCAGGGGGGGTGGGGGGTGTAGTGAGATATCACGTGTATTTATTTCGAACAGCAACTTTACAACCCTGAATTTGAGATCACTGTAATTTCTGAACAACAAAACCTACACTATTAAAACTCGTATGGAATAATTCATAAAGCACTTAATTCCTTTCTTACATCAGAAATTAATTGAAATCGGAATACCTATGCGTTGATCATACAACCCAAAAATAATTTTGTTTTTCATCGTGTTTCCCAAAGGAACCGCGCAGAATATCGGCATCAATCCGATCAATAATAATCTCAAATTATGTCAGTATTATTCAAAATATTATTTAATCCATAGTTTTGGCTTGATACAGAAAGACATACAAAAAAAAAACTATTTTAGCTTCAGTATCGTATGTAATGGAAGTTACATACAAAAATATCTTAGAAAATAATTACCAAATATATTTGAGCTATAGAGAGTTAAAAATCTATACGATTTTAAACTCTCTATAGCTCTATTATAAGTTATATATAATAGCGATAGCCGATGCACGCAGCTATGACCCCGTCCACCGATGATCATTTGGGGGAAGGCCCCGCTCCTTGTTCCGGAGGTCCCTTCAGAGCCCACCCTCTCTGCTTCCAGAGAAGCGCTCGAGAGCGGTGCAATGCGGGCGAGAACCCCGAAGTGTTGGGGGCCCCCGGCCGACGTGAATAATCTTTGGATATCAATGCCGGCTGTAATATGAGGAGGAAAACCGCGGGGTTTAGTCGGTAGGTGCTGCCCCCGCAGCTAAGACGATGGTGCCAAACCGCATTCCCCACGTAACAAAAAAAAAACGCTGCTCAGTCAACGTGGATATCGATAGTCGTGACCAAAAGCATAATGATCGCATGGAAATTCAACCTTAATTATTGTACTTTTGCTCATAACTTCGCTTCTATTTAGCCAACTGCGATCAAACCAGTGTAAGATTTTAAGCTTGACAAACTGACACCTTCTTTATTAGCTCCAAAATAATGAATATTATATAGAAACACGACGGGAGTAAATGCAACGGGAAATATATTAAAATATTAATACGATATCCGTTTCTATTATGTGACGCAAACGAAGTTGCGCGGATTAGCTAGAAGTTTGGATCGATAATATCAATAGAGAGTTCAATGTACAAAAATTAAAAAAAAACTTTGTAGGTAGTTACTAAAAATACACGTGATTCGGCCCAGGGGGGGAGGGGTAATCTGAAACCTCACCAAATATCACCAAGGGGGAGGGGGGGGTCCAAAAAATGCCCAAAACAACCTCACGCGATTAATGGACGGCCCCTTAGTAAGTAAGTACGTATACAGTATGTCCTAAAAAAAAGGGCAAACCCTTGAAAGTGAAATTCGACACAGTTGAACTTTAAATGGATACAAGAAGTACAAAACCAATTTTTTTAAATGAATTGCTATCGAATTTCGAAGGCCATCGTGTCTATATATAAAAATACAAACAATGCCATACAGGAAATGCCTACACTCATCATAAATCTTCGCTCATAGGCGCAACAACCTTGAAATAAAAACGAAACTGAACGGGGCCTAGTTAAACACGAATAACCAGTTTCACTACTGCAGGTATACAGGTTCAATGAATATATAATTCGCGAGTAGGAGACTACGATCGGTGTCAATTGGGGTCGATAAAATTCTGAGAGCTTAACCCTACAAGGCTCAATTTTTTTTTATTGGCTGATTAAATTATATGTGATGTGGTTAGTGTTTAGAAGTTGGGGAAAAGCAATGAAAATGATGAAAATCAAATATTTTTGTAAAAAATCGAAATTTTATTTCGGTTCCACATGTGGTACACTGAGCCTTAACTCTATTTTTTTGGTAATCAATTAGAATATTTTAGAAATAGTTTAGCTTATGAATTTGCTCGTATGTGTGCCTGTGAGTGTATGTGTTTTTTTATATTTAGCTCGCCAAAATGATGCCGCCGCCTGATTGAAAGTCACAGAGACATCTAGCAATTGGGGGCTACTGTCATAGTCTGTAAGACTATAGCCAGTGGTCCTCAAGTTGGCGGCCCTATGATGTGCCTCTTCACACTCCGCTTGAAGAACCCAGGAGTGTAAGAGGAGGGAATACGTGCGCTGGTAGGTCGTTCCAGATTCTTATGGTACGACAGAGAAACAATCTTTTGAATCGTTCAGTTCTAGCGAAGACTCTCTCCACTGTGTGAGAGTGGCATCTCTGTCCAGCACGCGTTGTTCGGGATCGGAAAGGACAGGGCGGAATTTGGTTGAAGAATTCTGCAGAACACTCACCGTGATAGATACGGTAAAATGCAGTCAAAGATGCAATAGTTCTTCGCTGCGCTAATGGCTCCAGACTCTCCGACACCTCCGGGCAGTTGATAATGCGAATAGCACGCCGCTGCATAGAGTCCAGCGCATCAAGCAAGTACCTCGTGGAGTCGTTTCAAAGGTGAGAGCAGAATTCGACGCAAGGACGAATCTCTCAAGGGAGAGCATGTCATTGATATGCAGAAGAAAGAGGGTTGGGCACAACACAGATCCATGTGGTACCCCGGCATTCACCTGCATAAAACACCAAGCCTGACCGACACAACGGACCCGTATCTGTCGTCCGTACAGGAAGCTGTCCATCCAGCTGCACAATCGGGGCGGTAGCCCATATGCCGGAAGCTTGGAAAGAAGCGACGCATGCCATACTCTATCGAAGGCTTTCGCAATATCGAGGCTTATAGCCAACGACTCGCCGTGCCTCTCCATAGCCTCACCCCAAACATGCGTCACGTACGCCAGGAGGTCACCGGTAAATTGTTTTGGCCTAAAGCCAATTATTGCCGATCATTGAGTAGCGAGTGGTCCTCGAGGTAACGCATGAGCTGTTCGTTGATGATCAGCTCAAATATTTTACAGGTAAGTGAGGTGACGGCTACGGGGCTATAGTTGGCAGGATCTGACCGATCCCCTTGGTATATCCTCACTACCCGAGGGTATACCAAGATAATATTGGATTGAATGGTCATGTAACAATCTACGTGACATTGTCTGAAAAAAAAACGAAGAATTCATAAGCACATTTGTAGTACATATACATACATGAGAATGAGAGCTAAAGCTCACGGTACCATATGTGGTACAACCATAAAAATACAATTTTACTATACAAATACTAAAAGAATGAAAAAATATTGATAACCTTGGTTCAATAAAGACTTTTCACGTATCGAAATATTTTTTCCGGTTGAAAATCATTTTATTTATATAATTTTTAAGAATTTTTGAAACCACGCAAACAGCCAATGTGACACTTTACCTCAAACTCTGCACTTTTGCTGACCGCTCGGCAAAAGTAACGACATCTATGCGAGATGTCTTATCTTATATTGTTACTACTCTTGTAGTGTATCTATAAATAATCAACAGATATCACTACGAGTATTGGTTAAGTCTGTAGGAAGGATAAAAGTGGTTGTACCGTATGTGGCACTGGGTGCTCTGTAGGGTTAAGTTTTAAAACTGACCATCCTTTCTTTTTTTAACATGAGTAAAATCCTACATGGATGCTATGCCGGACTCTTACCGACTAAAAACTACACTTATCCTATTTAGCAGCCTAAGGTTGGAAGCCCCGGATAAACCCTCGGAAGGATACCCCAACACTTTACTGACTAACCTTACTTATAAATGTGAAAGTTTCTGAGTATGGATGTCTGCAACTCTATCAAGCTTTAAAAGCTGATCAGATCTGGCTGAAATTTGGTACAAGTATAGGTCTATCCACCAACCTATGGTCCATTCACTCATCTTGGCTATATGGACAGAATGGAAGATGTATGCGCTCTTTAGCTCACTTCTCGACTCCCAAAATTACATTTTTTTTAAATATTTAGTTCGCCAAATTGACGTCGCCAGCCTGATGGAAAGCCGTGGCGCATCTAGCGATTAGGGGGCACTTCTGACAGTGGTCCTCAAGTTGGCGGCCCTGTGATGTG
Source organism: Miltochrista miniata (assembly GCA_933228765.1). NCBI lineage: Eukaryota > Metazoa > Arthropoda > Insecta > Lepidoptera > Erebidae > Miltochrista > Miltochrista miniata. The sequence continues at coordinate 22,565,714 of OW121770.1, read as the reverse complement.
CCTCTTCACGCTCCTCTTGAAGAACTCGGGATTGTAAGATTAGGGAAACACGTGTGCGGGCAGGTCGTTCCAGGTTTTTATAGTTCGACAGAGGAACAACTCTCTATAAAATAGAGTGCAGAGGGGCTTATGGCGAGATTTTGTCTGTAGTCAGTCTGTGACTCTGTTGCATTAAACTACGTCACTAGGTCACGTGGATCATCTGTTCAAAGTTTGAAATAAAACAAAAATGACAACGTTAATCGGATTGAACTTTCACTTTCACAATAAACGAGAGGGGCAGTCTGGTGAGAACGATCTCACGGCTTTCTTATTTAATTTTATTATGCCGACTAAAAGTCCAGGTCAAGAGTACCCTTAACCGGAGAGCAACCGAAAGTGATATTTTTATTTTGATAGTTTTTATTAACTTTATTTTATTATGTTTAAGCTCCACCCGTCTGGTGAAGTATCGCAGCACCTGTATCACAGGGCGGAAACACGTTCCTTCGTTTTCAATTCTATCACCTACACCCTCGGTTCCGAACCTGGGGGTAATTACCCCCGCGGGGGTAAAACAGCTATTGTATGGGGGTAACAGAGGACAGAGGTGATGCCCAACATAGATGAGTAAAAATATGATTGTAAGTAGGGAATGCAATACCGGGATACCGGGATCCCGAAATACCGGGATCCCGCAGTATTTTTGCGGGACCAGTCCCGCACGTAAATCGTGCGGGATCCCGCGGGATTAGCGGGATTGTGCAAAGGTAAAGGCCATGTGTTATTTAGTAATTGTGTTAAATAGTTTTTTTGTAATTGTGACGTAATATATGTATAACCTAATAACGTAGTTATTTGATTTTAGTGATTTAATCAGGGAGATTTGACTTTTCTTCTACTATAAAAGTATTCAATTATCTCGTACATTGCTTGCTGGCTATCTGACATGTAAAGTTAGGAGTCGTTTGGCAGACAAAAATTTTGACATGCTATGTTTTCTGCGCTTCTAATAATTTGCAGTATAGTCCAATCCTGCCCGATCTGGCAATAATGTAAACATGTCATGTTTTGACAAGCGTTCTCTAAGACAGATGAGTAGAAAAATATAGTATGACAAAACATTAATTTTTTTACTATACTGAGTAAGGTATTTTAAATGAAAATAAACTATCATAGAGAAGTTATTTGGTGTCGAAATGATTGTAAAAACACTGTATGACTCTTGGATACTGGAATAAAATCAGGGTGAATACTCAATTGCAAGTAACTATGGATATATAGGATCAAATGTGTTTGTTTACATTTTTGCGCAAAGCTATTGAAAAACAGTATAGCTATTTTATTACTTATATATTATGTGATATACATATAGGTTTAATAATCTCAATACAAAAGTAAAATTAAATAATTTATATTCCCTTGTGCCCCGCGGACTCAGTGTTATGTAAAAGATCACTGCAGTAAGTTACATTTACTATGGCCGGTCCTTAGATGGGTGACCACTTTGTGACATTTATTTGAGCGTTGCCGTGCTTTGGATGGCACGTTAAGCCGTTGGTCCCGTTTGCCGGTAAAATGGCAGCTAAGTCAAGTTGAAGGCTCGTCTCATCTCATAATGTCCTTTTCTCGAAATGTCTTTTCTCATTATGTCCTTTTCTCTTAAGGTCCTTTTCTCGAAATGTCTGTTTCTCAAAATGTCCTTTTCGCGAAATGTCCTTTTCTCAAAATGTCCCTTTCTCCAAATATGTGCACTACAGGATTAGCCCCGCTCAATCCGATTTGATAGGTTAGGTTAGGTTATAAAAAATAACCACGAAGGCTAATGCGGAAGCTTCGCTGCGCTCCGCTCCGGCCTTAGCCTTCTAACCTAACCTATCCAAGTCGGATTGAGCGGGGTTAATCCTGTAGTGCACATATTTTGAGAATGAGAAATTTTGAGAAAAGGACATTAGGTGTGAGATGAGACCATATGCTTCGTCCTGCCTACCCCTTCGGGGATTAAGGGGGTTACTATTTTTCAGTTCTAGATGGATGAATGATACAGAATTCTATTCTTTTCTCAAAGACTTTCAGAAATATGCGGGATCCTGCAAATACCGGGATCCCGCGGGACTGTTATTGCTCAGTCCCGCAAATACCGGGATTACAATCTTGTTGCGGGATTGCATTCCCTAATTGTAAGTATAAAATAAATACCTAGGTAGGTAAGCGGCATCGCGATCTCTCGTGTTGGTAGATTCTCAGTGAAGTGTGGAGCGAGAAGGTGCATATTTTGGCGAAAAACAGCTTTGGAATACCCCATCATTGCTAACAGAACTCTGAACATGTTGGTCACTTAAAGTGGTAGCAAACGGCTACCACTTTAAGATGCGAGAGTGGCTTCTCAACTCTGGTAACATTGAAAACAAATCCAGAAACCATCTGAACTAGGGAATGCAATCCCGACACGAGATCGCAAATTCAATATCCCGCAGGATTAGAAATATCAATCCTGCTAGATCCCTGAACCTTCGGAATCTCATCTAGTTTAAAAAAAAATTGGTGACTGAACACGATGAAAACTGCTTGTTCGTAATAGTCACAGCGCTGCACAGTCCCTCGTCGGGCACTTCACACGCGTGGGGCTAGATCTGGCGGATAACCAGTTTGGTTTCCGTCATGGGTGCTTCGTCGTGGACGCGATCATACGCATCGAGACCAGACTGAGGAAGCAATATCGCAGAGCGAGGTGGTGATGCCGGTGTCTCTTGACATCGCCTTCAATACTTTGGCCTGGAGCTGCGTTAGGGAGGCCTTTCTCCCAGGCTCCTAGGCCTACCTCCGTCGAATTTTCGGGGCTTATCTTTCCAAGAGGACCATAACTTACCTGAGCTGGCTGGGATAGATTCGGCGAGATTCAGCGGTGTTCCGCAGGGATGGGTCCTCGGACCGCTTCTGTGGAACATCGGGTATGATTGGGCGCAGCGCGGCCCGTTGCGTAGAGACAGACACACAGTTATTTAAACTTATAACACCCCTAGTTTTTCTTCGGGGGTTACAAATAAAAGACGTGTTAATTTTGAAATTAAAAAGCACCCCACCATCCTCAGCCCCCGATCATGGAGGCCGATAGTCTTGGGCGAAGAAAAGTCTGTAGCGTCCTGTCCACAGACTGCGGAACTCGGGTGGTAGAGTTCTCTCCCGCAGAAAGACGCAGCGGTGTCCCACTTACTCCCACTGGAGATCATGGGACCATGGTCTCTACAGGAGATGGTCTCGAGCGAGAGAATGTCCAAGTCCATACCTGTTACGAGGACCTGGCGCTGTAGCGCCCATGCTGTGCACTACATTAATGTGTGGAGCGCTGTGTCCTCGCTGCGTTCCTCGCAGTGCTGGCACTCAGCCGTGGTTTCCCTATGTCCCCCTGAGATCGTGCGATACACTTATCACTCCATCATCAAGGTCTCCGCTCGTACGGGGGCCCCATAGGGATAAAAGTAAAGCACTCCGCACTATCACAAGGCAGTCTCCTGCAGGGTGCGTTGGGTCCTCTTATGTTGGACAACAACCGCGAGAGTGCGGCTGTTGCCTCTCAGTTTTGGGACCAAACTTCGGAAGTTCTGAAGTCTCATCGGCCATCGAGTACGAGCCCCAGATACTTCATCGAGGGCTCAGTACCGATGATGTCGCTCCCTACTTTTATGCTGGATCCAGCAGGTGGCCTATTCCAAGGTTCGTGAAAGCATAGAGCTTCGGATTGGTAAAGGGCGACCTCAAGACCCAGCGGCCGTATTTGACCCACAACTTGAGCAACGCCTTCCGTGGCCTTTAGGGCTGCGACTCGGTACATTGCTCATCGCGCCGTAACGAGGGTGTCATCGGCGTAACACGTTACGTCGACACTTCTAAGCAACGTGCCGCGCAGCACCCAATCGTACCCGATGTTCCACAGAAATGGTCCTAGAACCGATCCCTGCGGAACACCGCTGAATCTCGCCAAATCGACCCTAGCCAGCTCAGGTAAGTTATGGCTCTTTCGGAAAGATAAGCCCCGACAATTCGACGGAGGTAGGGAGGCACGCCGTGATAAATAAGGTCTTCCCTAACGCAGCTCCAGGCCAAAGTGTTGAAGGTGATGGCGATGTCAAGAGACACCGGCATCACCACCTCGCTCTGCGATATTGCTTCCTCCGTCAGATCTCGAATGCGTATGATCATGTCCACGACGAAGCACCCCAGACGGAAACCAAACGGAAATTAAGATATTTTTCATTACCTGAATTGCTTTCTTGAATTTTTTTTTAATTGGGGGTAAAATCTGTTTCTCTAACATGCCATAGGGGTAACAGCTCTGAAAAGGTTAGGAACCAATGACCTACATAGATCTTGAATGTGTACGTGTGACCAATAAGGCTATAGCCCAATCTTGCCCGATCTGGCAATAATGTAAAACATGTCATGTTTTGACAGATGAGTAGGAAAATATAGTTTGACAAATCGTTGATGTTTTTACTATCCTGAGTAGGTATTTTAAATGAAAATAAACTATCATAAAGAAGTTATTTGGCGTCAAAATAATTGTAAGAACACTGTATGACTCCTGGATACTGGAATATAATCAGGATGAATACTCAATTGCAGGTAACTATGGATATATAGGATCAAATGTGTTTGTTTACATTTTTGCGCAAAGCTATTGAAATACAGTATAAGCAAATGTTTCCTCAAAACACCCGCCAACTACAATGACAGCTGTCGCGGGACTGGCGGGGGTGGGGAAGCTAGGTCAGTGAGGGGCAGGAAGTTACCTATCTGTATGTTAATACTATTATGTTATCTTTGTTACAACGGAAATAGCAGATTACAATTCCATAGATCATTATAGGTAAATCAAAGATTACAACACTAAAGTTTATGAAACAATTTCCGTATGTGACCATAAAAATGCCTAAAATATAATTATACTTAAGTAAATTTATGTAAATACGTAGTTATCTAAATTGATTTTCCTATTTACAGTTCGATATCCGGCTACAGTAATCTTTGGTGCTATGACCTATGCATTTAAATAGTGATTAGGTCTTAAAGTGATTGACCTCGTAGTCCAGTGGATTCGGAGGTTCGATTCCCAGCCAGCACAAATCTCTTTGTGTGATGAGCACACTGATGTCTGGGTGTAGTTTATCAATATCGATACATTTAACAAAATCGTAACTGTCTGTTTGTTTGTACGTTTGTGCACGCTAATCTCAGCAACCGCTCAACCGATTGCAATGCGCAAATTCTTTATTGCGTTGCGGTTTACTTAACTTAACATTTAAGTGTTTGTTTCATGTCAATCGGTTCATAAATAAAAAAGTTACATCAATTTAAAGATCCACATTTAAAATGCAGTGTACGAAGTCGCAGGCAACAGCTAGTCTAAATATATATAACTCAAAGGTGACTGACTGACTGACATAGTGATCTATCAACGCACAGCCCAAACCACTGGACGGATCGGACTAAAATTTGGCATGCAGGTAGATGTTATGACGTAGACATCCGCTAAGAAAGGATTTTGATAAATTCTACCCCAAATGGGATAAAGTACGGGAACCAGGAACGGGAACAAATTTTACGCGGGCGAAGCTGCGGGCATCAGCTAGTCTATAATATGTATGTATTTAGAAATAGGTATAGTACCTTTAAGTATGTTTATCAGTCGTCTAGATCCCATAGCACAAGCTTATATTAGCTTAATTTGGGCTAGATGATGTTTGAGAATGTCAACAAATATTTATTTATTTATTTATTTACAAGCGGTTTCACCCCCGTAGTGGCTCCCGTTCTTATGGGAATACGGGAATAAAATATAGCCTATGTGCCCGGTAATAGCGTAGCTTTCCAACAGTGAAAGAATTTTTCAAATCGGTTCAGCTATTCTTTGAAAACAAATCATCAATCAAATCTATACTCTTTATATTATTAAGTATAGGTTTAATTTAAAGTACGTAGGTATAGGACGATACATAGACTGAGTCAACAAGAAGCCGTGAGACGGTCTCACCCGATTGCCCCTCTAACGTTTCTTGTGAAAGTGAAAATTCAATCCGATTGACGTTGTCATTTTTGTTTTATTTCAAACTTTGAACAGATGATCCACGTGACCTAGTGACGTAATTTAATGCAACAGAGTCGCAGACTACAGACACAAGTCTCACCATAAGTCCCTCTGCAATCTGTTTTATAGAGAGGGTCTAAAAGTCAAAGTAATGTGACTACTTAAATCTGAAGCACTCGTGGTCCCGCGGACTCAACAGTTATTTGAAAGCTTCAATTTTCATGAGTTTTTGGACGCTGTCAATATAATCAAGATTGTTTGGGTTCCGAACCCGAAGTGTAAAACCGGTCAAGCGCGGGACTCACTCACGCACGTAGGGTTCCGTATCAAAAACAGCAAAAAAAATCACGTTTGTTGTATGCATATCAGTATCATAGGTCATCTTAGTTCAAAGATTAATGGAACAACATTATTAAACATATATGACTGCATAATAAATAGGCTAATATATTAGTATAAAACATTATGCTAATATTAGTTTGAAGGTCATCATAATTCTATTATGCATATTTGCATAAATACATATGTAGGCTTTCATTAAATTTTAAAAGGTTCAAATGATTTAAACTGTCGGAAGTTGTATACGCTTAGATAATCTCTTGATGTTTTATAACTGTTTTTAATAATCTATACTAATATTATAAAGAGGAAAGATTTGTTTTTTTGTTTGTCTGTTTGTAACGAATAGGCTCCGGAACTACTGGACCGATTTGAAAAATTCTTTCACTGTTGGAAAGCTACACTCTTTGCGGTGAACATAGGCTATTTAATTCCCTATTCCCACGGGAACGGGAACTACGCGGGTGGAACAGCGTCACGTCCGCTAGTACCTAATAAATATTCACGGACATTTTCACACAACGCTATCTGATCCCAAAGTAAGCTAGGAATAACCTGCTTATGTATGTATTTTACATACATATCATACATAGAAACACCTAGACTCTCGAGACAAACAATTATGAATTACACAAAATGTTGATTTCCTGTGGGAATCGAACCCACGACCTCGTCATCTGCAGTCGCACATTTCGACCTCTAGACTAACGAGGCAGTCATTCAGCTCATAACATCTATACAAACATCACGTCTAACTACCATTGGGGTAGGCAGAGACTATGACTTTCCACTTGCTGGCATAATTGCTCTTGGTTGCTCTCCGCCACTCTCCGGTTTAGGCTCTTGACATGGCCTTTATCTGGTTGTATGCTGATGAAAATCTGGTCATTTGCGTACCGGGTCATTTGCGTTTCTGGTCATATACTATACGGCAAAAGGTTTTCGTCGGCATAATAATGGGCTTCCGACACGGGTCAATATACATATTGAGTCAAGTCTGTTATTTATGAATGGAAGTTGTTCCAGTGCCAATTGATCGTGTCGGGACCCTATTACGACGCGGTCAATGCGGTCGACCACTACCAGTATGCTCGTATATTATTGCCGTTATAAATCTTTTTGTCAGTCTGTTTTCATCCATTTTCATCCATTCTCCATTCATGCACTCTCTCTACATGTCCAAACCACCAAAGTATCTCTTTCTTTATTTATATTACATCTTCTTTATTGACCGAGTGAGCGAAGCGAGCGAGAGTCTCCGATTCGACGTGTGGATGATTTTACTTTCATCCGAATGTCTGTGTGTTTGTCAATTCCGGTCTAGAGGACGCATTTCTTAACCGATTTTCTCCAAACTTGGCGCACGTGTTCATTGCTTCGAAATTCAACTTTCGTTAAGAGCTTTTTATAGGGGGGAAAATGGGGGATAAAAGGGGTAAAGATTGTTGTCGCCTTATTTATGAACGGATCTTGATGATTTTTGGCGGAAACATTAAGAATGAATTCCTCACAGGGTCTCTTCCTGGGTCCTTGCGAGGTTTACTCTTCGCAGCAGAAGTACGATACAGGAAGGATTCATTTGAATTGAGTATAACCTGGGACCACTGCCATACAATAATAATTATTACATACTTACTTAACATTGGCTAACAACAAAAATGAATAGTTGTGCGTTTTTTTAATAGCCCTAACAAAATGCGCATCCGTTGTAAGATTTCAATCATACATCGTTTTAACACTTCCGATGCTAAATATTTACGCTTGAGATACTTCAAAGCCTTGCTTTTACCGTCACGAACAAGATTACATACATACCTACATACATACAATACATACATATACAAAATATACAGAGTAGGTACCCCTAATCGGAGAGCATGTATGAAAATCCTTATGAAAGTAGAAGAAGCGAAAGTGATATGTCACGATCGTAGCAAGTGGAAAGCCATAGTCTCTGCCTACCCTGTTGAGAAACAGGCGTGATGTTATGTATGTATACATACAATATGGTCACGCCTAAACCCGCTCGCAGTCAGGCCTGGATGTGGAAGGCGCAGAACCATGAATTCTGTCGTGATCTGGGCAAGGCCTATGGATTCCTAGGGTATCCTTCCCAGGACTTACCCGGGGCTCCCAACCGTAGGCTGTTAGGTAGGATGCGTGTGGTTTTTAGTCGATAATATTCCAGCATAGCATCCATGTAGGATTTTACTCACGTTAAATAACAAAGGATGGTTAGTAAATGGTCTATTATATAAAATATCTATCATAAAAAAGGCCTATACTGGATTTATGTGATTGATTAATTTATTCCCGAAGGGAAAACAAAAGCATTAGTATACGCTCACATTGCTGCCTCTGTGGCGCAGTCGGTAGTGATACCGCCTGCGGCGCTGGAGGTCGTGGGTTCGATTCCCACCGGAGACAAATATTTGTGTGACCCATAAATGTTTGTCTCAAGAGTCTGGGTGTTTCTATGTATATTATGTATGTATTTAAAAAGTATATAAGTATTAATATCCGTGGTCTGATACCCATAACACAAGCAGGTTATTCCTAGCTTAATTTGGGATCAGATAGCGTTGTGTGAAATGTCCGTGAATATTTATTATTATTATTTATTATTTCATCTTCAGTTTTTTGTCCCACGTAACAAGTGGTGAGCCTATTGCCGGGTTAAAATGAACATGCGCTGGTAATTACCACCCGATGTTGAAATTTTTCAAGCCGAGGTGGCTCCAAAAATAATGTCTTCCACTTGGCTTAACGATGCCGTACTGCAATCCGAACTTATTTTTGGTATAAATTCGTAATTTCTCTGCTGAATACTGTTATGATTGAAGAAGTCACTTCTCTGTCTTCCGGGTTTTCATCAAATATTCAGCAGTCCTTAATTAATTACGCTTATCAGCTCTATCACATGCTGGTCTCATGAAAATATATTATTTTTGCATATGGTCACGCCTTTATCCCCGAAGGGGTAGGCAGAGGCATATTATATGCCCACGTTTCACCTTTTTAGAATTTGTCCCACGGTGGTGGGCCATGGACAGGCGCAGGTTGTGACTGCCTGCTGCTGAAAATTTTCAAGCCGCCTAAAACTTGGTTTAACAACTGCCATTTTAATGGCAATCGGGACCAACGGCCTAACGTTCCTTCCGAAGCACGAAAACGCTCAAATAAATGCCACAAATAATTGACTGGACCCAAAGCGTAAAAATAGGACCACAGATGCTTCGTTGTGTCCCGTTTTTTAGGGTTTCGTAGCCAAATGGCAAAAACGGAACCCTTATAGATTCGTCATGTCTGTCTGTCTGTCTGTCTGTCTGTCTGTCCGTCCGTGTGTCACAGTCACTTTTCTCCGAAACTATACGGCCTATGCTATTGAAACTTGGTAACTAGATGTATTCTGTGAACCGCATTAAGATTCTTATATAACACTAGAAAAAAAGCAGTAAATTTTGGGGGTCCCCATACTCAGAACTGAAACTCAAATTTTTTTTTTCATCAAACCCATACGTGTGGGGTATCTATAGATAGGTCTTCCAAAATGCTGTTGAGGTTTCTAACGTCATTTTTTTCTAAAGTGAACAGTTTGCGCAAGAGGGACTTCCAAAGTCGAAAAATGAGTGTCCCCCCCCCTCTAACTTCTAAACTAAGAAAGTGATAAATCTAAAAAAAATATATGATGTACATTGCCATAAAAACTACCAACGAAAATTAGATTGAACGAGATAGAGCTGGTAGTTTTTTTTTAATCTATACTAATATTATAAAGAGGAAAGATTTGTTTTTTTGTTTGTTTGTTTGTTTGTAACGAATAGGCTCCGGAACTACTGGACCGATTTGAAAAATTCTTTCACTGTTGGAAAGCTACACTCTTTGCGGGTAACATAGGCTATATTTTATTCCCATATTCCCACGGGAACGGGAACTACGCGGGTGAAACCGCGTGACGTCCGCTAGTACGTCATAAACCGCAACTTTCGGTTAGAAAAATCACTACCACTGCGAACGTGTTAAAACATCAATCAAAGTTACAACGAACTATAAGAACTTTTATATTATGTTACTTGCTGCTACGAAACCCTTCATGGGCGAGTCCAACTCGCACTTGGCGGGTTTTTTATTTATCACTTCTACGGCACCCATCGTGCGCGAATAAGATTCGCACTTGGCCGGTTTTTTCAAAAGAGGTTCAGAACTTAACCTAACCATTATTCTGTAAACTGAACAACGCGTGCCGGGGAGAGATGCCACTCATGTACAGTGGAGAGAATCTTCGCCAGAACTGAGCGTTTTAAAAGATCGATCCTCTGTCGAACTATAAAAACCTGGAAGGACCTTCCCGCACATGTGTTTCTCTCATCTTACAATCCCGAGTTCTTCAAGAGGAGCGTGAAGAGGCAAATCACAGGGCCGCCAACTTGAGGACTACTGTCAAAAGTCTTACGGACTGTGATACTGGCTCCCAATCGCTAGATGCGCCACGGCTTACCATCAAGGTGGTAGCGACGTCAATTTGGCGAGCTAAATATAAAAAGAAAAAACAAACTTGGCCTGTCAATTCAGTCCTGCAAGGTAATGAAATAGACTTAAGTCAATGTTATATTACCATGTCACATAATTATATGACCTGAAAGTAGGCAGTCTTAAAGCAGCGAAATGTTAATTTACTGACAGGTTAATAATTGATCAGCTGGTTAAAGGTTATATAGTGCTGCTAATTATGCCTAACCTTCAGTTACTGCAAATTTTACATACATACATACATACATGGTCACGCCTTTATCCCCGAAGGGGTAGGCAGAGGCATATTAATGCCCACATTTCAACTTTGTATAATTTGTCCCACGTAATAGGTGGTGAGCCGTATTGCCGTGTTTAAATGGACAGGCGCAAGTTGTGACTGCCTGCTGTTGAAATAAAGCCTTCAACTTAGCTTAACGACTGCCATTTTACTGGCAACCGGGACCAACGGCTTAACGTGCCTTCCGAAGCACGGAAACGCTCAAATAAATGTCACAAAATGATCACATGGATGGTCACCCATCCATGGACCGGCCATAGTCAAAGTTGCTTACTGCAGTGATCGTTTACAGAACACTGAGTCCGCGGGGCCACGAGCGCTGCAAATTTTACTAAATTAAAATGATACTAAGGCGACTAAGGGAACACTTTCGCAAAAAGATCCATTGCGTAGAGAATGAAAACTCAAAATGAATCCTGGTTGTCAGTAAAATGACAATCGTTAAGCCAATTTGAAGGCCTTATGGGCGGAATGAAAAATTTCGTTCTACTCGGGTCGACCTGCGCCTTTCCATTTCAACACGACAATAGGCTCACCGCCTATTACGTGGGACATAAAACTATAAGTTGAAATGTAGCCGTATACTATGCCTCTGCCCACCCCTTCGGAGATAAAGGCGTGACTATATGTATGTCTATATGTATGTATGTATGTAAAATGGTACAGGACTCAAAATTGCGTCTACTGGTTTTGGCAAGACACTTCTCGACGAATTCTTTCACCTAATTCTTAGTTAAACCTACACGGCACGAATGCATAGAATTGCACCTATTATAAATCATTCGTTTTTTGATGACACATGCCCAAACATTAGAAATAATTTAGGAAAGCAATTAATATGCTAACTAAATCATAATAAAAAAAGTGTGTGCGTGTAAACTTTACGCACGATTGAAGTAAAGCTTTTTGATACTGTGAATGGCAAAGAAGCTTCTTTGCCATTCACGGTATCAAATGTTATATTAATTTCATTCATTCAAATTTTGAATAGCGAAAACTACGTTTCCGCAATTCAAAATTCAAATAGCGTTATTCCGTCAGAAAAAGGATCTGAGTTACTCCCTAGTTCGCGCCTAAAGAAGTTTTACTTCAATAAATTTAATATTTGTGGACATTGTCACACAACGTCATCTAGCCCAAATTAAGCTAATATAGCTTGTGCTATAGGATCTAGACGACTGATACACATACTTATATATTTGTAAATACATACATATTTTACATAAAAAACACCCAAACTCCGAAACAAACATTTGTGGATTACACAAATATCTGGACCGACCCAGGAATCGAACCTTCTTCACAAGCGTGCACATTTATAACATTTGTAGAATAACTTTATGTAAGTAAGTAACTCGCTGGGCATAAGTTATCCTGCTAATATTATAAATGTGAAAGTTTGTGAAGATGTTTGGATGTTTGTTACTCAATTACGCTCTAACGGCTGAACCGATTAGACTGAAATTTGGTCCAAAGATAGCTTATAGTCTGAAATAACATATTGGCTTTCATCACGGGAATATGATTCCGCGGGAAGCGGGAACGGGTACCGAACTTTTATATAAGCCGCGGGTGGGCGAACTCGCTGATCATAAGCTAGTTATATTTATAAAATAGCAATCCATTTTCATTGTGATTGATTGATACGCATATAAATTAGTTAAACATAATTGTATAAAAGTTAAAATATGACTTATGGTAATTAACAAAGCCAATAGCAGTCTGAATAATTATTGATTTGCAAACTAGTACCAAAAGGCGAACGAAACGCGCAGAAACGTGTGTTGTGGCGTAAATTGGGAGAGGCCTACGTCCAGGAGTGGACTGCCTTTCGTCGAGGACTATCGGCCTCCATGACCGAGGGCCTGAGGACGGCGAGAGGGCTGCTCACCGTCCTTACAGAAGCAGGCCCACGACGGCAGCGTGACGTGAGCAATTCACGCACGTCGCCCCTTAGAAGCGGGATCACACCCGAAACCCCCAAAGACGCGGGATAGCACCTGAACCACCCTCTAGACTCTAGGCGAGGCCGCAGTATAATAATGTGGTACCTATAGATCAGTGGTTCCCAAACTTATTTTGTCTAGTGCCCACTTTGAGAATAAATATTTTTTAGCGCCCCCATTTTTTCACCTATTTACAAAACCACTATAACTTTAAATTAAATTAATTAATTATTGTGACCTATATATGTGATGTTGTGAAAAAAAAATGTATGTAATGTATATTAACAGAGAATTCTAAACGAAACTTTTACTATAACCCGCAACTTGAAACCTGAGCGCAGTAGGTAACATACAACGGCGCTTAGGTCTCAAGTTAACTCTTACGGGCTCCACCTGCCAATAAGAATGATTATTGAAACGCAACTTTATAGTATTAGAACAGAGTATCTTTTATTAAAAATATAACTAAAATAATCAATCCTTATATAAAAACTAATGTGAAGGATGAATCTGATGCTGTTTAATAAGTTTGTTGATATCAGGTTCCAATTTACTCAAGCAGTCGCAAGTCGCCACGTTCGGTAACAAGCAAACGATTTCACTTTTTAGTAAGCAGTGTTGTCACAGCACTAAATCCACGTTCACACAAATATGACGATGGGAATGCTATCAAGAATCGTTGAACGATTGACCACAATCCAGGGTACAATTGAGGGATCGGTTTATGAAGCCAAAATTCTTGGTAACCATTTTTGAACTTGATTTTTATTTCCTCGTTTGTTGTCAATTCTATAAGTTCTTCTTCCAGCTGAGGTGACATTGCTGTGTTGACATTTGAAAACGGATCCAACACCCAGTCTGGTATTTCCAAGTTCAAAATGTCCTGGTATCGTTCGGTGAAGTCAATGTGGAGGTTTTCCAAATGTTGGCAGTAGGCAAACAATTTGTCGTTACTGCATGATACTGATAAATTTGGAAAATTGTGAAACTCACGTCTGCCCAGATTCTTTTTGTGTAGAAGCAGTTTGGCTGCGAAAGCAGCAACGACGTTTTTTGTTTTAATTAAATTTAGTTTATCGCCTTGCAGTTGGAGATTATATGGCCGAAAATAGTTTTACTACACTTGGCTGAGTATTATGCTTCTTCTCTAGGTCTTGAAAATATGCTACATTCTTGTCTTTCTTATCTGGATGCATTTTATTCAAATGATCTTGCAGCCTTAAAGGCTTCATTGCTTCATTTGAAAATGTTTTTAGACATAGAAGACACAAAGGCGACGATCGGTTTGTGGGATTTTCAATAAATCCGAATTTAATATATTCCGCAGAGTATTGCCGTCTCTTCTTTTTTACTTCCGACATTGTTTTGCTTTGAGAAATACGTTCAACTTCGCGAGTAGAGGAGGCGTAAGTACTGCTCATCTATTGCGCGCGAGACCACAAATGAAAATAAAATAAATATTACATTGTTTATATAGGAATGCTTAAGCAGCACGCACCGACAGGAATAAAACAAACATGCATAAACTCGTTTATCTCATTCGACGCTCAATCGTACTCAACAAGTCCGAACAAGCATTCAATGAACCAGCCGACTGATACAGGAATGCACAATTCGGGTTATTTAACAAAAACTTGTTAAAACATGATAGATATCTACGAGTACTAATAAGTATTAATTTTTTCTATATTAAATAAAATAGGACAGATATATGAACTACGCGAAGAGAAATATAGAACCGAGTTTGAGCAATCTTTTAATTCACATTAGTTGATGTTCACAAGTTGTTGTTGAGAGTCGAGAGCTTTTGCAGTTGTTGTTTAAGAGGCCTCTTAGCTAAATAAAGTTACAAATCACCCCCCGCCCGCCCGCCTCTACACAACGCCCCCATTTTCTTCTGGGTCTCTTACCGGCCTTACCGCCCCCCTTGAGACCTGCAGCGCCCACAAGGGGGCGTTATCGCCCACTTTGGAAAAGACTGCTATAGATGATAAATGTAATGATGATGTATAGATGGTAAATCGATACCTAGAACTTCTAATTAGCGGGGTTTAAAGCACTTCAAATAACCTACAAAAACGCTAATAACTTGGTAATCATTGTGTAACAATTGAATAGTTAGTAAAAACTAAAGTAGCATTTAAGTACATGTACTGAAAGCCCTTGTGCTATTTAGGCATCATTAGACAAGCGCCAGTCTCAGTTGGACGAACTTCAAGGCAACTTAACTCGTTACTTAATAAGATGAATCCGAAATTACAACTGTAATAGAAGTGCCTCGTTGGTCTAGACTCTAGAGGTCAAAATGTGCGACTGCGGATCACGAGGTCGTGGGTTCGATTCCCACCAGGGACAAAAATTTGTGTTATTCAAAAATGTTTGTCTCAACCTCTCGAGCGTCTGGGTGTTTCTATGTATAATGAGCATGTACTTATTATCATAGTTATTTTAATATTTGATTTCAGTCCTTTTGTAAAATACTTACCTACCATGTAATCAGGGCCATTAGCCTAGCTCAGAAGCACAGGGTACAATTAGATTTAAATTAATAATAATCGTTGCACTACATAATTATTAGAAGTATAGGAAAATATTTGTAATCTGTATAATGTATTTGAATTGAATTATTAATAAAATAACACCGCCACGTTCCGATTTCACCAGAAATAAAAAAATGGTTTTCAAAAAATATAAGTATTAATTTCCGTGGTCTGTAATACACCCATAACACAAGCCTATTGCTATGATATTCCTGGCTAACTTGGGGATCAGGACAGCCTTGCAGCGTGAATTTTAATATTTTTTTTTGTCTATGTGGCTCAGTGGTTGTATGTAGGTAACTACCGTACTGGTACTCAGGTTCGATTACCAAGAAATCGAACCAAACGTTAGTGTGTGTAGTTTGGGTGTTTTCTGTATTATTTATCTTGAAACTGTTGATTCAGATTTAATTACACATTTCATTTTATAAACATAGGTACAGCGGGCCTAAAAAGGCAACATTGTACGTTTTTATAACTCCAGTTCTAATTTGCCTTAGTGTAATCAAGGTTAAGTTAGGTTGGAACTGTAACCATTAACGCGCAAAGGCGAGCGAGCGAAGCGAGCGTGCTGCGGCAGCGGCCGCCGAGCGCCCGAACCTATTGGTAGATATTATTTATACTTAGTAGATAATTTCGATAGATTAATACTTAATCTACCAACTACTTACCGAATAATAATCATTTTGGTAAACGTTTCGAATTTTATCTGTACTAATATTATAAAGAGGAAAGATTTGTTTTTATGTTTTTTTGTTTGTTCGTAGGTTTGTTTGCTTGTTTGTAACGAATAGGCTCCGGAACTACTGGACCGATATGAAAAATTCTTTCACTGTTGGGAAGCTACACTCTTTGCGGTGAACATAGGCTATATTATATTCCCGTATTCCAACCGGAACGGGAACTACGCGGGTGAAACCGCGTGACGTCCGCTAGTTGGTAATAAAATAGGTACATTTTTGGTTGGCGTTTAAACACAAGCCTAATTAAAATGCTAATAATATTTAAGCTTATCTTTAAAATTAAATACTCTAATTGAAGTTCACCATGTCCTAAATGTTACAACATGATAAGATGAATATCTGTTTCATAAAACACAGGTATTGTGGCCTAGTTTAGTAGTCAGTGGTATTAAACTATTGTTAAAACTTTTACAGATAAATAAACATATAATTATTTCAGCCATAAATAAATAATAAATAAATATTCACGGACATTTCACACAACGCTATCTGATCCCAAAGTAAGCTAGGAATAACATGCTTGTGTTATGGGTATCAGACCACGGATATTAATACTTATATACTTTTAAATGCATACATATTATACATAGAAACACCCATACTCTTGAAACAAACATTTATGGGTCACACAAATATTAGTCTCCGATGGGAATCGAACCCACGACCTCCAGCGATATCACTACCGACTGCGCCACAGAGGCAGTCATTTATCATAAGGCTTAAAGGCTTAAGGACACAAAGGCTCACCACCTACTGCGTGGAACAAATCACTCTTTGCAGATTCGTTGGCCCAAGTACGCAAACCTCTTGCCGGCACCGAACCCCACACTGCATTTGAAGCAATCGTATACGGTTAGGTCAAATAGTAGGGCTTTTTACAGGTTAAACGCCTACAGTATGGAGTTCTTCAAAAGGGGTCTTATAAGGTTTTTACAGGGTCGGCAGCGCGAGTGTGGTGCCTCTGGTGTTGCAAACGTTCATAGGCTGCGGTGACCACCGGTCCTTCTGGTGGGCCGTATGCTAGTCTGCCACCTTAGTGGTATAAAAAAAAATGCTCGTGAAATTATGATTGTTTATTTGTTTGCATCGAATAGGCTCCGAAACAACTAAACCGATTAGAAAAATTCTTTCACTGTTGGGAAACTACACTATCCCCGGTGAACATAGGCTATATATTATTCCCGTATTCCCACGGGAATGGGAGTAAAACGGGTGAAACCGCGTGACGTCCGCTAGTCTATACTTATATTATAAAGAGGAAAGATTTGTTTATTTGTTTGTTTGTAACGAATAGGCTCCGAAACAACTGAACCGATTTGAAAAATTCTTTCACTGTTGGTGAGCTACACTTTTTGCGGTGAAAATAGGCTATATTTTATTCCCGTATTCCCACGGGAACAGGAACTACGCGGGTGAAAACGCGTGACGTCCGCTAGTACAAAATAAAAGTTAAGAATAGGCTTGCCTTGCCACTTCCTCTAACAATCACAATTCAAGGTGCCAAATCATTTAGTAATGACAAAACATTAAATAAATATATTTTACATTGTGTAACGAAGGTTGTACGATGCAGCCATTAAGAAAACATCATTGAAATAGACTTTTTGTAATGACATTATGTTTCTAAATAAAGTCATGGTCCCTTGATAGTAAGACATGTTTTTTGGTACACATAAAATAAATAGGTAATTAAATATTTGTGAACATTCTCACACAACATCGTCTAGCCCAAATTAGGATAATATAAAGCTTGTGCTATGGGATCTAGATCATCGATAAACATACTTATATGTATATGAGTTGTGGAGTCGACTGGTGACCCAGGGGCTGGCAGTTTTCTCGCTCAGCGAAAAGGTACCTATTGCTATTCAAAGGGGGAATGCTGCTAGTCTTTTGAGCACAATGCCACGGGGGCCTTATTTAGGTTAAGTTTAGATAGTAATAATTTTAATATATAGATATGTAATATTTATGTTTCTCTGTAATACTTAGATATATATTTCTAAATATGTACATATTTATAGATAAGTCACACCCAGACACAGAACAAATCAAGTCGCTCGTCAGACTAAGAGATTTGTTCTGGGTGGGAATCGAACTTACGACCTATGAATCAGGTACCTACTCTAACTACTGGACAACGAGGCCAGTCAAAACATAAATGATAATAAAAAGAAAATAACAGAGAAGAATGGTTAACTTTGAATATGGATTGGTTAATTGTCCAGAAGTAAGAGGCAACTAAGGGAACACATTCGCAAAACGATCCATTGCGTAGAGAAAGAAAACGCGAAATGAAACCCGGTTGTCAGTAAAATGACAATATTGTTAAACCATGTTGCCGTATGGGCGGCTTGAAAATTTTTAACTGCGGGTCGTCACGACTTGCGCATGTCCTTTTTAACTCGGCAATAGGCCATTACTTGGGACCACAGATATCAGAAAAAAAAATCTGATTTCTATGCTTGGGACATTAATAAGGTGAAATGTGGTCGTATACAATGACCTCTGTCTACCTCTTCGGGGATAAAGGCGTGACTATATGTACATATGGATCAGTTATTTCTCCAGGAATGTCTTTCAATAGTCCTGAGTGAGATATGTAATGTAATCAGGTTAATTAGTGATTCATCCATCACTAAAGGCGTGCATAGTGGTTAATGCTTTTTGCTGGTTACAAACATTTTAAAAATAAAAAGTTCCAAGGTGACCATTTCCTCAGTATTCCATGGATTCTCCGTGCGGGCGTCGGGTCCATAGCGTGGTACAGAGGGAAACACTTGCGACCCAGCAGAGTAGGTTTAGGGTGGCCACCTTTCTTTTAACGTGAGGAAAGTTCTACAGGGATGCTATGCCGGACTCTTACCGAATAAAAACCACACGTATCGTACAGCCTACGGTTGGGAGCCCCGGGTAAACCCTCGGAAGGATACCCCAGGACTTCCAACAGAACTAAGGCTACCAGTGCGGCTTCACGTAGATGGGGTTCGGGTGCTATCCCGCGTCTTTGGGGGGTTGTTCGGGTGTTATCCTGCTTCTTAGGGGTGCGTGAAGCGTGAATCCCTCACCTGACGCCGTCGTCTAGGGCCTAGGGTGGCCCTCTTAAGACGCGTCAGCGCACACCTTCCACCGTTCACTATGTTTCCCCCTTTGCCTAACCTTAGAATCAGAGTGTATAATAGAAGATATTATATAATCTATGATATAAATAATAAATAAATAACACTTGTACTATTCCATAATATTAATTATTATTAACCGTAACGCGGGTCTATTCACATATCATCTAGACCTTTGAAAATGCTGTAAAGCGAAACCGGTCAGGTTTATAATAATAAATATTGTGGAATAGTACAAGTGTCGTTTTCAATATGTGCAGCAAGTTCCACCAAGTGCTGTCAATCAACAGTACAATAATAAATAAATTAAATAAATATTCACGGACATTTCACACAACGCTATCTGATCCCAAAGTAAGCTAGGAATAACCTGTTTGTGTTATGGGACCACGGATATTAATACTGATATACTTTAAATATATACATATTATACATAGAAACACCCAGACTCTTGAGACAAACATTTATGGGTCACACAAATATTTGTCTCCGGTGGGGATCGAACCCACGACCTCCAGCGCAGCAGGCGCACTATGTTTCAAAACAGCCGATTTTGTTTCACCTCCATTTTCTTCTTGAATACTGTAGTCATTATCATATTAAACATCAAAATGAAACTCCCGCGTCGATACGACTTCTAGATTATTTTTAAAAAAATCTCAAACTTCACGTTTTTTCAGGGCCGAAATTAACAAAAAAAAATATTATTCAAAAACTAGACCGATTCTAATTATTTTAATAATACTCACTGATGCTATACATTATATTTAATGTTCAAATAATTTTTCATGTAATTACAGTGATAATTTAAAAAGAAAAAAAATATTTTCTCATTTTTGGTTTTTATTTTTTTATTTCATAGTAATGGCGTATTAGCAAAAAATAAATTACTTAAATTGTAGCTACAACACTGCTCTATCTGCAGTATTTAATTCAACTGCTAATTCGGCGTTACTCAGAAGTTACATGTAATTACAGCTAAATCCGGATTTTTGGTTACTAGGGTTGTCACCTCGTGTACTTTGTATCTGAGATCCGGAATTGCAACATTAGTATATTTTTACAACTGATTGTTTTATGTATTAGGTTTGTTTGTATTTTAATTGTGTTTATTTGTAAATCTGTCTGTCTGTCTGTGGCAACATAACTCCTAAATTGATTAGCCGATTTACATTCAATTATTTTTATGTTTTAAAGATACCGTAATTGGGAAGGCTTTTAGCTATAAATTATGAAGATCTATCCATTCTTTTAAGTAGTATGAACTCTTTGCTAGTTGACGAAGGGATCTTACTTATTTCAACAGGTGTCATTTTAGTAATGATGAAGTGTTATATGTGACATGGGAAGGACTCCACCCTCGTAAAGCATTAGCTAAAACCCCTTGTCAATACATGTTTCATAGAGTTACCGGGGGCGAGGCATCATGGAGCCGTTCCAGACTCATGATGCCGTATTGCCTCAGCAGGATTTGACCCAGCCTGCTGGGGGATGTCCATCTGGGCTCCGACCAGAGGACTTAGGGCAAGGAGGGCATGAGGGCGCCAACCCTCACGTTGGTCAGCGAGTGGCACTTTGCGGAGTCATGGATAGCGCCATGACCGACACTCTTCAACCTCCGAGAGTGTTGATAAATACGCGAGGAGATGACAGTAATTCTAGTAGCTCAGGCACAAAAATATTAACTCGTCTGGATGCTTGGTCGTTATTTGAGAGCAAGGGAAAGAATAGATCAGCAGAGGAAAATATGCGTATTATAGTTGATTATTTTGGTCCTGAATATCAACTTTCCCGAAACAATAATGAATTTAAAGGTATTCTTAAAGCATTTCTAAGTAAAGTAAATATGTTATTCCATAAATGCAAGAGAAATGAACCTTATTTTAAAAACAAGTATGGAGACTGGCTTAGTGGGACACTTATCAGTGGTACACTGGTACGGAGCGTTCCGGAGTTAAGTTCAGAAAAAGAAATACTGTCGCCGAAAACAAAAAAGTTTAAAGAAATGAGTAAGACCACACAATACAGATCGCAAAAGAAACTTACTAACTTATTAACTGAAAGTGCGACTTGCTCAAAAATTAAATCTTTTGTTGCATCTTTAAAAATAAATGAACAACCTCTGCCAATTGCGTCATCCAAAAGTTTGGAAACCATAATCCATTTATGTCTAGCATCAACAACGGCAGCAACCGATATTTTAAGTAAAATTCAGAGTCACCCTGAGCCATATACTCCTGAACAAGCCTTATCCATAACTATTGACAGAAATTTATCAGTCAATGCCTACAATAAATTTCACTTAGACATGAAAAGTCGCGGTCATGAGTTATTTTCACCATATCGACGAGTACTGGAGGCAAAAAAAGCATGCTATCCCGATAATGTACAAATATCTGAAAGGGAAGCTTCAGTGTCAGTTCAAAATCTAATAAACCACACTTTTCATCGTATATTAACTCTAACCGACGAAGTTTTTAATAATTTATGTTCAATAAAACAAGTCCAGTCTATAGACTGCACATTTAGGGGCATCTGGGGCTTTGACGGATCGACTGGACAATCATTATACAAACAATCATTCGTAAACTCAGAAGAGGGTGATGAACATAGCATTTTCACCACTACTTTTACTCCACTACAAATTGTTACAACTAATTCAAATACTATAATATGGTCAAATCCAACGCCTCAATCCTACAGATATTGCAGGCCTATACATATACAATATAAAAAAGAAACAAAAGAACTAATTACTTCTGAAAAACAATTAATTCAAAACCAAATTGATAACCTTATGCCTATTATAGCTAAAACCACTCAAGGCTATGACATAAAAGTTGATCATCACCTTAATTGTGCAGCAATTGATGGTAAGGTCTTAAATGCCATTTTAAATATTTCTTCTCAATTACGCTGCCCATATTGTGAGATGACCGCAACACAATTTAATGATATTGATTTAGCTTTTTCTACGCCCGTTATTCAAGATCATTTGATATACGGCATAAGCCCTTTCCATGCCTGGATAAGAGCTTTAGAATTCGTGCTTAAACTAGGCTATAAGGTTGGGGTGAAACGATGGCGAATTCCCCATAATTCCGAAGACGGTCGCGTAGTTGAAGAAAGAAAAAAGAGAATTCAAACCGAAATTAGACAAAAAATGGGGCTTTTAGTCGATGTCGTTCGTCCCACTTCAGGCACTACAAATGATGGAAATACAGCTAGGACAGCCTTTTCAGATAAGTATCGCGCGACATTTGCTGAAATTTTAAGTTTAGAAAAATGGCTTTTGGACGATATTTATGTCATTTTAATAGTATTATCCAGTAACTTACCTATAGATCCAGACAAGTTCGGCACTTTTTGTAAGAGACTGGCATACAAGTATGTAGAAAAATATAACTGGCATCCGATGTCTGTAACCCTCCATAAAATTTTAATACATGGGGCAAATATAATAGATTTTACTGTTTTACCAATTGGTATGCTGTCAGAGCAAGGTGCAGAAGCTAGGAACAAGTATTGGAGGTCCGATAGGGAACATCATGCCAGAAAAACCACTCGTGAAGCTGCAATGTTTGATTTATTCCATAGAGCACTAGTCACCTCAGATCCTATAATTTCAGATTATGAAATACGAACAAGAAAAAGTAAACTAAAGAAGAACCCATTACCCAAAGAAGCAGTAAAACTATTAAAATCTATTGAAATTTTTCGATTGATGATAACGAAAGCTCTTTTAATACTTCCGTCTCGGATAATGATGATACTGACAATTTGACCTTACCTAATGAAACTTTGCTTGAAGAAGATTAATTTATCGATATCGTCATCGGGATTGTAACAATTTCTTTTAGAGTTTTTTTTTTGTAATTGTTAATTCCGTATTCGACATTTATTCATTTTCCATTAAGTGACAACCCTGAATAAAATTTTATTTTTCTTATAATTCCTGAGTAACGCCGAATTAGCAGTTGAATTAAATACTGCAGATAGAGCAGTGTTGTAGCTACAATTTAAGTAATTTATTTTTTGCTAATACGCTATTACTATGAAATAAAAAAATAAAAACCAAAAATGAGAAAATATTTTTTTTCTTTTTAAATTATCACTGTAATTACATGAAAAATTATTTGAACATTAAATATAATGTATAGCATCAGTGAGTATTATTAAAATAATTAGAATCAGCCTAGTTTTTGAATAATAATTTTTTTTCTTAATTCCGGACTTGAAAAAACGTTAAGTTCAAGATTTTTTAAAAATAATCTAGAAGTCGTATCGACGCGGGAGTTTCATTTCGATGTTTTATATGATAATGACTACAGTATTCAAGAATAAAACGGAGATGAAACAAAATCGGCTGTTTTGAAACATAGTGAGGCGGTATCACTACCGACTGCGCCACAGAGGCAGTCAAAATATTAGTATATATTAGATAGAAGTAAGAAACGGGTAGGTACGAGAAAACATTGCTAAGTGAGCGGAACCGCAGACACCAGCTAGTCTATACTAATATTAAAAAGAGGAAAGATTTGATTGTTTGTTTGTTTGCATCGAATAGGCTCCGGAACAACTGGACCGATTTGAAAAAATCTTTTACTATTGGGAAGCTACACTCTTTGCTGTGAACATAGGCTATATTTTATTCCCGTATTCCCACGGGAACGGGAACTACGCGGGTGAAATCGCGTGACGTTCGCTAGTTTTTATAAAACATAGCTATGCGAGCGGAGCCGGAGACATTAGCTAGGTAGTTTTCTATAAATATTGAGCTTTTTCTGACAAGTAAATTGCTTCTCAAACACAATTGCAGTCATTTAATCGCCGCCATTAGTATTGAGCAATATTTAATGAAATCCAATCAATCTTGGTACTTGAAAATTGTTATGAAATAGGTAACTAGTTTATGGCTTTAGTGACTAGATTTATGAGATTAAAGTGGGAGTGAATTTACATCAAAATAGCGTGTTTGTTCGGTGGTAAATTAGATTCAGTCGTTAACTATGAATTTATCAATGAAGATAAATTCATAGTAAAGGAAATAAGTATATCACAGTCCACTACTGGTCGTAGGTTTTACCCAAATTTCGTCATATTGGAAAGGTTGGGTAAGCCCTGTCCACTAGCACACAACTTGTAAAAAGTGGGCGCCGTATACCCCTTCGGGGATGATCAATCTTAACCATAATATACATTCATCAATAAACTAGCAGTTTACCGTAAAAATAACCACATTGTATCATCAAGTCGGGTCAGTAATTCCTGAGATTGCATCTAACATTCAAACTCACAGAACTTTACCTTCTTTATAAAATTAGCAGGTATAAATTAGGAACTGACGCTGTTCCGCATTCATGGCCTGTAGCTACTTCCTATATTCAACAAAAAGGTTTTAGGCACCTATGTGATTCATCAATCAAATATATTTTATGAGATAACACGAACTTCTTATAACAATTAATAATAATATCCGTATTTTTTTTTCGTTTCAACTTCAATAGTAAACAAAAACAAAACTTTAGGTATGACATATCAAAAGGATAAGTAAATACGGAAGTGTCACCACTGGTCATCAGGATGTATCTCACCGATGATTTTTATTTTCTGTTCAAACAATTTTTTGTTGGCAGACAAGCACACGGCTTACTAGATGTTCTAGTGGATACAGTAGCCTATGGACGTTTGTAACACCAGAGGGGTATGACTCTCGCTGCCGATCTACTATATGAACTAATCCTAAAAATCAGAAAAGAAAAATAATTAAAGGGATGATACCATACCACAATAAAAAATCACGTTAGGTATACAACAAACGTGATTTTTTTACGGTTTTTTGGTACGAAAACCAGCCAATTGCGAACCAGCCCATTGGCTGGTTTTTTGTAAAACACTCCCCAATTTCCAAAAAAAGCACCAGTACAGGTTCCACTACCCGTTTTGACTTTTAGTACTAGCGACTAGGACATAGGGCTTGGGAATAGACTAGACATAAACAAAACAAATTTTAATATTATAATGACTAGGCAGTATAGTATCTAACCTTAAGACTGTTCAATGTGGAACAAACAATAATAAAAAAAGAAAAACCATCTTAAAGTGCTTGCAAAAAGATTCGTTAGTTTACAATCGATGCACTCTGAAACTACTCAACCGAATAAGATATTTTTCGCCAACAGAAAACGTAAACGTAGGCTTAGTACTCATCATCATGCTAGTAATAATAAATGTCAACTTATCGTCCATATTTCCACACATCATTGTAAATACGGTCATGTTTAAAACAATATTAATTGGTACGTGTATGTATCAGGCAAAGTCGTGTGACACAGATAGAGTACTATAATTAAAGATGCTACTTATCGTCCTTGCAGCTGACCCTTAACACAAAAAACCAGGAAGAACAATTAAAATATTTTTTTATAGTTCCGAAACACATTTTGCCTCATCATAACGGATATAATCTTGTAATAAATAATCATAATAGCTACGTTTGTTTACATATGAGTTCATTTACATTCCCTTTGTTATTACATCAAGTTCATTATAAAAGGGCAATTTCCTACATGTAACACACATAATATCTTTTTTTATTTGAATAAAAACAGTAAACATACAAATAAAAATATGTAGATAAATATATTTTGAAAATACTCATTCACCTTCAATTTTACGTGTGGGACTCTTATCTGCTAAAACCATACGGTACCCCACAACCTCCTACGGTTGGAAATCTCGTGTAAGCCCTTGGAAGAATGTCCTAGGATTTCCAAAATCAACTTTAGTTATACCAAAATCTCTCATCTTAGGCAATTCAGAAATAAAAAGATATTTTAATCTTAAATATAAAAAAAAAACCGGCCAAGTGCGAGTTGGACTCGCCCATGAAGGGTTTCGTAGCAGCAAGTAACATAATATAAAAGTTCTTATAGTTCGTTGTAACTTTGACTGATGTTTTAACACGTTCGCAGTGGTAGTGATTTCACTAACCGGAAATTGCGGTTATGACGTATTAAAAAAAAACTACCAGCTTTATCTCGTTCAAATTAATTTTCGTTGGTAGTTTTTATGGCAATGTACATCATATATTTTTTTTAGATTTATCATTCTCTTAGTTTAGAAGTTAGAGGGGGGGGGGCACTCATTTTTCCACTTTGGAAGTGTCTCTTGCGCAATCTATTCACTTTAGAAAAAAATGATGTTAAAAACCTCCATAGCATTTTTAAAGACCTATCTATAGATACCCCACACGTATGGGATTGATGAAAAAAAAAATTTAGAGTTTCAGTTCTGAGTATGGGGACCCCCAAAATTTACTGCTTTTTTTCTAGTTTTATATAAGTATCTTAATGCGGTTCACAGAATACATCTAGCTACCAAGTTTCAATAGCATAGACCTTATAGTTTCGGAGGAAAGTGGCTGTGACACACGGACGGACAGACAGACGGACAGACAGACAGACAGACATGACGAATCTATAAGGGTGCCGTTTTTGCCATTTGGCTACGAAACCCTAAAAAATGAATAGCAAAATGTGTTGATAAGCGCATAACTTCAGAACGGGTGGACCGATTTCACTAATTCTTTTTTTGTTGTGTAAGGTATTGTCAGGAAAAGGTTCTTATGGAAGAAAAAATATTGTATTCCCACGGGAACGGGAACTACGCGGGTGAAACTGCGTAACGTCCGCTAGTTGTAAATAAATACATAATATTTTCTGGTACGTATGAAACACAAATTAAAATAAAAAGTATCAAGACGTTTAGTCCAACTTCCCCACTATTGCATTTTTTGGACATAGAGAAACCCTTCCACCTAAAAACTTGAAATATAGCTCTGCTTATAATGCAAGTTCCTACTAAAAGGGTATTTAGAATTTTTCACCCTGAGAGTGTAAAATAGAGGGTAAAATTTCCGGTTGCCATGAAACGCAACCAGCATACTAATTGTTTTTCAAAATTATCTCGGTACCTATTTAATCTGTGGTATGATTTTGTTGCAAAGATTTCGTCTCACAATTATTAACGAATATTTAAAAAAAACATTTATTTGTTTATTTGTACTCTATAAACTCTGGAATCACTGAACCGATTTATGAAAATTCTTACACTATCAAATCTTTACCATACAATCATACTTATTTCCTGGGACATCCTTCCGAGGGCTTATCCGGGGCTCCCAACCATAGGCTGTTGGGCGTAACGTGAGGTTTTTTAGTCGGTAGGAGTCCGGCATAGCATACATAAGGATTTACCCTCACGTTAAAAAAAAACATACAATCATGCATTTTGTCAAGCCTTTATCCTGAAGGGGTAGACAGAACCATATTAGTCGCCTACATTTCTTTGTGTGAGCCTATTGCCGTGAAGAAATGGATTACAATCTTACTAATCTATACTAATATCATAAAGAGGAAAGATTTGTTTTTTTGTTTGTTTGTAACGAATAGGCTCCGGAACTACTGGACCGATTTGAAAAAATCTTTCACTGTTGGGAAGCTACACTCTTTGACATGAACATAGGCTATATTTTATTCCCGTATTTCCACGGGAACGGGAACTACGCGGGTGTGAAACCGCGTGACGTCCGCTAGTAAGATTTAAAAATATTTGAACACGATCGGAAATAGTACTTACGAAAAATGTGAATGAAAAATATAAAAATATTTCTGTGTAGGTTTAACAAATAGGAAATCCTATTCTTTGAAATAAAATGAAAGTTTGTGTAATTAATAAATAAAAAGACAGCCGCATAGATTTAGCAAATATTTTTGCAAATAAATAGCTTGTTAATTACTTGTACTGACTGACTCAGTAATGCAACTAAAACGTAAAAAAATACCTACTTACTGCTCGTTCGCTCTAACTTTGCCGCTCGGCTCTATACTAAAGTCGAATTTTTAATTAGACGAAGTAAATTGACAGCAACTAATGTCACTTCTTCATACAATGTTGCTTATTTTCTATGACGAAGTGGCATTAGCTACTGTCAATTTACTTCGTCTAATTAAAAATTCGGGTATACGCCTCTACGCCAGCGGCAAAGTTAGAGCGAACAGGTAGTACATAATATTTATTGTTTAAAAGCTAACTTTTTATTTAATACTAGCTCACCCCGCAACTTCGTTTACATCTAATAAGGTGTATAAAAGAAGAGGTATTTCTTCATCAGACTCATCAAGCAGCGTGTGAAACTGCCCTGTTTGCTTCATCATAAAAGAGCTTAAAGATTAAATCTATTTTAAAACAATTCAGTCCGCGCCGAAGGAAGACTGAATTGTTTTAAAATAGTCTTATATCTATAGATTAAGCCAACACGCCAGTTTAGTTTTACACTTACATTCAAAGCAACCCCCACAATTAATATTTTCAAAATATCTGATTCTTAAGTGTTATAAATTTTTTATTTATAAACCGATCGACATGAAATAAACGCTAAATGTTAAGTGGAGCAAACCTCAACACAATAAAAAAAACGCATTGCAATCAGTTAAGCGGTTCCTGAGATTAGCGTGCACAACCGTACAGACAAACAGATATACAGATATACAGACATACAGACAAACAGACAAAAATTCTAAAAATCATTGTTTTGGGTTCTATTGCGTTCATAAAGCCCCCCTATAATATTTTTCTTATTTATCTTCTATGTACAGACAGCGACCAGTTACGATTTTATTATATGTATTGATGATGATATTGATGTAGAAAGGAGCAATTCGTGTCACTGCCAGGCAGCCTTGTCTTGCATTGTGGGTGCTTACAATACAACAAGAGTAAGCTCCTAAAATGTCAAGTTTATATGGTTTTGGCTTTCTGCCTTGATGAATCATTCGATATACTTACATTTAATAAATTCAATAAAAATAAGGGTAAGCAATTAGATATTTATCTATCTATCTATCTATCTATCTACCTTCACGCCAAATCCCTTGCGGGGTAGACAGAAGGAACCGACACACCACACGGCACGGTCCATACACACCTCATTTGCTCCTTCAACTTTCATTTTTCTTTTAATGCATGGTTCCTTCGGCTCTTGACCCCACCTTCAACTAACACACGATTAATTTGGCCGTGGTAGGTGTGTCGTGGCCTTCCCTGACTCCTACGTCCATCCACTTTCGCGTTGTATATCTGTTGTGCCATTATTTCATCTCCTGTTCGCTCCACATGCCCGAACCATCGTAGCATGCCCTTCCTAACTTTAACACCGACACTCTCTTCCAGACCAACTCTCTTTCTTACATCTTCATTCTGAATTAGATATTTGTTTAGGCATTTACAACAAAAAAAAAACAAAAATACATTTATTTCACTTAGGCATAAATACAGATGCACTTGTAAAACGTCATGAATATAAACCAAAGAAGTACTCAGTACTCAGTACTCAGTATTTTATTTGCCATTCCACAGTATATACTTGGTGAAGTACCACCAGTTCACCTGAGAAGAACTGGCAAAAAACTCAGTCCTACCTACCGAGCTACCCTAGATGAGGCCGCAGTGGTAGTGTCATAGTCTTTCGGGAACCCTGGGACATCCTTCCGAGGGCTTACCCAGGGCTCCCTTCCGTAGGCACTGGTAGAGCTCGTATGGTTTAGTCGGTAAGAATCCGGCATAGCATCCATAACAGATTTCCACACTTTAAAAAAAAGAGCTTGGACTTTTATTAGGCCATTTGTTATGTTTCACAAGAAAATGAGTGCAAAATGTAACAATGATAGTTTCATATGGCCGAACAACGTTTACCAAGTCAACTAGCATGAAATAAAAATATTACCTACCTACTTCAAATTGTAACGGAAATATAAATCAAATATTACAAGCACTAATGTACAAAATGTAATAAAATAAATTGCCTAACTGAAGGACTTATCCGTTTTTGAACCGATATATCAGTTCCAAATTTACATTGTACGCAAAAATAGAACAGAATTTCAAATAAAAAAGTAATTTTGAATTTTCACAATGTGAAAGATTTTTATTTCACTAAGGTAGCATACGGAAGGCACGTCCAGGCGTTGGTGCCGGTTGTCAGAAACATGGCCATGGCAGTCGATAAGCCAAATTGAAGGCCTTATGGGAGGTTTTAAATTTTTCTATAGCAGGTGGCCACTCGCTACGCATTTAACACGACAATAATTTAATCACCACAATTTTATTTTTAGTATTTTGTCTCACATAATAGAGACAAAATACTAAAAGTAAAATTTGAGCACATAATTGCTATCCTCTCAATGAATAAAGGCGTGACTATAAGTAAGTATGTAAAGAAGCATACGACCCGGTGGTGGAGCACGTGTGATTTTAGTCGACAAGAGTCCGGCATAGCATTCGTGATCGATTCCCACACGTAATATACATTAAAATAAATGATACATGCTTGTCACATTGGTTGAAGATGACTAAATGTTTCTATGTAGCATTTTTTAAGAAAATTAACTATCTATTTCAACGATAGCTCTTATATAATAGCTCTTTATCACAGAGTTCATAGATAAGCGGAAAACTGGTGGACAGAAACCAGAAATAATTCATGGTCTTCTATACTAATATTATTAAAAGGAAAGATTTGTTTTTTGTTTGTTTGTTTGTTTGTTTGTTTGTAACGAATTGGCTCCGGAACTACTAGACTGATTTGAAAAATTCTTTCTTTGTTGGGAAGCTACACTGTTTGCGGTGAACATAGGCTATATTTTATTCCCGTATTCCCACGGGAACGGGAACTACGCGGGTGAAACCGCGTGACGTCCGCTAGTCATATAATAAAATTACCGGGCTATTCAATCAACTATCAAATCCCATCCGAAACCCTACAAAAGTTAAATAGTTGGGTAATCTTCATTATAATGTTAGCACCCACTAAGAAAGGAAAGGGTTAAAGATTATTGAAATATGTCACGGGTAGGTTTTATAGTTTTTTAAAGGTGTGGAAATCTTCAATCAAACAGATGGTGCCTTACCATCAGCGGCCGGAAATCTTAGGTGCGCACTCGGACGTATAGCAATGATATATAACATAATGTTCAGGAGTCATAGTTGAACGAATTATAGTATGAAATAAATAAATATTTGTGGACATTCTCAAACATCATCATCTAGCCAAAATTAAGCTATCATAAGCTTGTGCTATGGGATCTAGACGACTGATAGACATACTTAGGTATATATTTTTAAATACATACATATTATGCGTGGAAAACACCCAAACTCCGAAATAAACATTTGTAGGTCACACAAAAATTTGGACCGATTTAGGAATCGAACCCAGGACCTCAGCGTAGCAGGCGGTTACACTACCGAATGTGCCCACCAGGCAGTCAAATAATAAGCATAATATCGATCGTGAGATAAAACGTTAAGTCATAAATAATAATTACTTACATAAATTTCTTAAATTAATTTATGAAGATTTATGCAGTTTTTCTGAACATGTCCTTAACATTGTCGTTCAAAAAACAACAAAGACGCTATTGAATATTTACATGAGTAACACTTGTTGCGAAAAATACATTATAAACGAATTATGATAGAGCTCTTATAGCAGTTATTGGTTATAACACGAAGGGTCAGTTTATCGTGGTTCTTACTGACCTAAATTGGTGGGTAATTGACGAAAACCTTGTGCACCACTCACTTCCGAGCCATTTAATACACGAACCTCAAGGCGATGCATTGTGAGAGTCTGTGATACGGATAGATTTATTGTTACAGCTGTACTGAACTAATAACTTTTAGCACAGAGTCATCGCTAACTTCCTTCGGTACATAAAGTAATACATTTTTAATTACAATCTGATCTTGAGTCGGAATAATAGGCTTTCCGCTTAAATTACACAGTCGTATTTTATCAGAACGTATAATAACTTTATTTATTATACGTTCTGATAAAATACGACTGGCAGTTCCTGATAGGTTTTGTTTTAATTTTTTACACGTTATTTTTAACTGAAGGTTCTTTTAACTTCAATAATTTGATCGTATTAAGGTATAAAGTAAACCAGCTGAAACAATATGGGTGCGTATTTAGCAGTTGTCTAGATCCGAAAGAACAAGCTTATAGGTACCTATTAGATTATTGATACTGTTGATTGATGGCACTTGATGGAACTTGCTACACATATTGAAAAACTTCACTTGTACTGTTCTACAACATTTATTATTGTAATACCTAACCGGTTTCGCCATGCACAACCAATGCCGAAAGGCGAAACCGGTTAGGTATTACAATAATAAATGTTGTGGAACAGTACAAGTGAAGTTTTTCAATACTTATACCTATTAGCTTAATTTCGGTCAGATGTTTCTAAATTTGAATATCCCATACAAATTTCAAACACAAAATGAATAATTGTAAATTATCAAAAAACACTTAAGTCCATGTTTGTACGTTTATAATTTTTGGTGTAGGTATTTTTTTTATTTGATTCTATAAAATATTAAATATAAGTAGTTACATCAATCTATCTGTCTATCTTTACTTAGTATTATATAATTGTAAAGTGATTATGTACATTGGTGATTTAAGAAATTAATATTACTTGAATCTTGTTTTAGGTAAGAATAACGACATTGAACACAAATTATATTTTTGAAATCTAAGTGTTTCTCTGATTGTCCTTATGTCTGTTAGTTCGCTATGGACGCAGAAACTACCCAACGGATTAGATATGTTTTTTTTTATTTGAAAGATCTTAGTCAGACTTAAAAATTTTCATCGCAATCGGTTAAGTAGAAACAAAAATAGAATAATAGAGGTTAGATTTTCGTGCCATCATTATTGTTTTGGTCGCGATAACCGATTTCCACGCAAAAATAGCCGCGGATATCGACTAGTTGTTAATATGCTCGTATTCGTTCAAGGGGTAAAACGTGGTTAATTACTTTAAATGGGTTAGATGACACTGTGTTTCCTAAAATACTTATAACATAGGCATTGGACTTAGTGACTTTTGATAGAATATAATATTATATCCTATTAAAAGTCACTAAGTCCAATACCTATGTAAGTTTATCACGTTAGACGTACATCCTATAACAGAGAAGCTGCAATCTGTGGGTGCCCTGATCCGATTTTACGCAACAAGCTAAGTGCCACATCCGTCTCAGCCTGTCCATTGGCTCTCCAGCCAATTGGATAAATTGATTGTACATTGTTAAGTGAAAATTTATGTTAACCAGAGCTATTGAGGTTCCTATAGAGTAGGTAGTTGCTGCGCAAAATATTTTCGTAGATGAATGACTAAATATTTTGCTCTACAAAGGGTTTTTTTTTTTGTTTAACGTGAGGGAAACCTCATGGGTGCTAAAAAACCTCACGTAACGCCCAACAGCCTATGGTTGGGAGCCCCGGGTAAGCCCTCGGAAGGATGTCCCAGGAGTAGGACAGGGGTTGACTGCCTCTGTGGTGTCAGTGGTGTTTTAATTAGCTATGCAGAAGGTTTGGGTTCAAACCGGTCAAAAAAAAAATTTTGTGTGAATTTGGACTAGATGGTGTTGTGTGAGAATATCCCAAATATATTTATTTACTAGCTGTTCCCCGGAAGCGCTCATGGCCCCGAGGACTCAGTGTTCTGTAAACAATCACTGCAGTAAGCAACTCTCACTATGGCCGGTCCTTGGATGGGTGACCATCCATGTGATCACTTTGTGACATTTATTTGAGCGTTTCCGTGCTTCGGAAGGCACGTTAAGGCGTTGGTCCTGGTTGCCAGTAAAATGGCAGTCGTTAAGCTAAGTTGAAGGCTTTATTTCAACAGCAGGCAGTCACAACCTGCGCCTGTCCATTTAAACCTATTACGTGGGACAAATTATACAAAGGTGAAATGTGGGCATATCCAATATGCCTCTGCCTACCCCTTCGGAGATAAAGGCGTGCCCATATGTATGTGTATGTAGCTGTTCCCCGCGCCTTTGACCGCTTAGAAGTCGTTATCTTGTAAAATATTACCCTTCTTTTGCGCAGTCGGTTTAAAAGTAGCCTGTGTCCTTCTCAGGGCGTCGAACTAACCCTATACTAAATTTCATTTCAATCGCTCCAGCCGTTTAGGCGTGAACAGTCAGACAGACAGACGGAGTTACTTTCGCATTTATAATATTAGTAGGGATATTTATTGAAGTGAAACTTCTTTATCGGCGTTGGAAAAAATTTAGCGTCACGTCACGTTTTTTCGTTACGCGCCATCTTTGTTTTCGTCCCCACCACGGTGGATTCGAATTAAGAGTACTTTATCCAGGGATAGCATGTCGTTTGTAGATTTTTGGACATTTGTACTTTGGGACTTTGGGCTTTTGGACTTTTGGGCTTTTGGGCTTTTGGGCTTTAGGGCTTTTCGGCTTTTCGGCTTTTCGGCTTTTGAGCTTTTCGGCTTTTGGGCTTTTCGGCTTTTCGGCTTTTCGGCTTTCGGGCTTTTCGGCTTTTCGGCTTTTCGGCTTTTCGGATTTTCGGCTTTTCTGCTTTCGGGCTTTCGGGCTTTTCGGCTTTTCGGCTTTTCGGCTTTTCGGCTTTTCGGCTTTTCGGCTTTTCGGCTTTTCGGCTTTTGGGCTCTTGGGCTTTTCGGCTTTTCGGCTTTTGGGTTTTTGGGCTTTTGGGCTTTTGGACTTTTGGACTTTTGGACTTTTGGACTTTTGGACTTTTGGGCTTTTGGGCTTTTGGGCTTTTGGGCTTGAAAAATAAGGTTATGAAGAAGTTTCACTTCTTACGTGTGTAACTAGTACACGCACACATTTTTTCTTTACACAACGTCATCTATCAAACAACCGTTTACAATGTCGTGGTATTTACAAAATTTTAAGGTGACATTATACACCATTAACTTAGGTACCTTACTAGTTTAGAAATACGTAATGAATGCAACCTAGTGCGCAGAGGTTCGATGCCCCGGGCGGTAACAAATTTGCATGTTAGAAGAAAAAAATGATTCATTCATATTTCGCAAAGAGGAAGTTTTAACATAATTAAATATTATTCAACCTATGCAAATCATGTTTCCCATGATACGTACAATTATGTACTTTACCGGTTATTTTTCTGTGTATTTTGAACTAGCTGTTGCTCGCGACTTCGTACGCGTGAAAATTATGTTATAATGCCAATTTGATTGCTCTCTGCTTAGCCCCTATGATATGTAGCGTGATAATATATTATATAGCCTATTTTAAGACCCTACCCCTAGCTAATATTTGTACAAATTTTAATCAAATCTATTGAGTACTTTTCGAGATCCTTCCGGACAAAGCAAAGCAAACAGACAAACAGACAAACCGACAAACAGACAAAAAAATTCTAACTATATTTTCGGCTTCGGTATCTTATGTTGAACACCCAGTGAGTATTTTTTTTTAAATATTTTCAAGGTACAGTTTTGACTTTTCTATCATTTTATTATATGTATAGATATGATTCATCTAGGTATACTATACAAATATTGTAATGAGGTAAAATTTACGAGTTTGGATGTTAGCTCTATTCTCAGTAACTACTGAATTGATTTGAAAAAGATTTTTGTATTCGATGGCCTACTTTGAGAAAGGTTTTGTATTTCTTCAAGCTACTAAGGGGACTGGTTTAGAAAATTACGAAAAAGAGGTGCAAACGAAAACGTTTTTTGTCTGCATAAGTAGATGGAAATTATGGCCAAAATCAGATTGTTAATCTACAAGATGTGTGTCAAAATATTGTTTTATTGTAAATTGTATATTAATTATGCATAATGTGTAAAACGACCATAAAGTCGCTCCAAAATTAAATTGTATATTAATTATGCATAATGTGTAAAACGACCATAAAGTCGCCCCCAAATTTTTAATTAAATGCGTTTTATGACTTCAATTTTTATCGACGCGAAAGAAAAAATATGCCAACATCTGAAGAAAATAAACACCCATAAATTGGTTTTCTTCGATTTTGAATAAGTATGAGTATTCGTTTGTTACAAATAAAATACATTTCCAAGCCCGAAGGACGCGTGTTTTGTATGGTCAAGGTCGTTAGGCCTACCCACGGCCTTAAGAAAGCGAAGCATCAACCATAAATGTCAAAATTGTTAGATCCGCCCAAGAAGCGGAATAACAACCGAACAACCCCCCCCCCCCCCCCCCCCCTATGTGAGGCTGCAGTGGTAGCCCTAAGTCGTTTGGGAGTCCTGGGGTATCCTTCCGAGGGCTTCCCCGGGGCTCCCAACCGTAGGCTGTTAGGTAGGATACGTGTGGTATTCATGTAGGATTTTCCTTACGTTTAAATAAAAGCCTATTATTGGGCTTGGGTTGGGCACTGAGCGTCAATGCGTCACGGATGAAGTCGGTTATTCGCAACACGGTTTCACCCGCGTAGCTCCCGTTCCCGTGGGAATACGGGAATAAAATATAGCCTATGTTACTCAGGGATAGTGTAGCTTCCCAACAGTGAAAGAATTTTTCAAATCGGTTCAGTAGTTTCGGAGCCTATTCGATGCAAACAAACAATCAATCAAATCTTTCCTCTTTACAATATTAGTTTAGAAAAATATACCTATTATAGTCTGTCCAACCACAGTATAATCTTATTTTACATTGGTTTAAAATCTTATTTTACTGTGGTTCGACCGTTTATTTTACTTTTAGCCTCTCTCTATAAAATAGATTGCAGGGGGGCTTATGGCGAGACTTGTGTCTGTAGTCTGTGACTCCGTTGCATTAAATTACGTCACTAGGTCCCGTGGATCATCTATTCAAAGTTTGAAATAAAACAAAAATTACAACGTCAATCGGATTGAACATTCACTTTCACAATAAACGCTAGAGGGGCAGTCGGTTGAGACCGTCTCACGGCTTCTTACTGACAGCGGCCTGAGAACGTAATTTATCTGTTCCATTATTCGTAAAAGGGAACTACGAAATACGTAGTAAAAGAAATATATAGACTGCCTAGTCATATGTATCTACGTTAATTACAATCCATTAAAGAAACGAAAATAAAATAAAGTAATAAAATCAAAAGTAAAATACACGGTTGGGCAGGCTTTATTACTCTATTGCTTTGAAAATTAAGAGGGTTAACATATTTCGCCCCACGTTTTGCTCAGAAACCATACTTTTCATTGCGTTTAAAGTCATTAAATATTTATCGTACAAACATGGTATTCACTAACATACTTAGAAAATTTAGCGCTCTAAACGTTTTATAAAACATATTTTACCTAACAACAGATTACATATGGTTAATATCAACGAAAGTGAACAAGGTTTTTCAAATCATACGATTTGCATCGATTTC
Source organism: Miltochrista miniata (assembly GCA_933228765.1). NCBI lineage: Eukaryota > Metazoa > Arthropoda > Insecta > Lepidoptera > Erebidae > Miltochrista > Miltochrista miniata. The sequence goes on along the minus strand of OW121770.1, from coordinate 22,527,894 downwards.
GATGCTTAAATTCATGTCAAATAACTGATAAATTTAATGAACAAGGGATACGAAGCAATTGCAAAAGGCCTAGGCTATCTGTTTGTAGAATAACCTGATATCAGGTAGGTTCCTTTTTTTGGAGAAAAATGACTGTCAAGTTTGCTCAAATACTGAGAATTTTCACCACAATAAAGTAGTCTTTACACCAGCTTCTGTAGGTTAAATCATTATGATAATTATGTAATATTATGTCAGAACTTCTCCTCTGACAATAAAAATATTTCTTTATAAGTAACTAGATACAGATTTTTTTTTACAAAGTATTTTGTGAACCCCTATAAATGCAGATACGCGAACAAATACGATTTAGTACCGCCGAGAGGCTCTCAGAGAGTGGTCATGTCGCTCGATGTTCCATTTTTGAATACGAAAAAATTAACAAAAATAGTCTAATTCTAGCGTGACCAAACAATCTTAGTACTTTGTGACGTATAATATAATATACCAGCTGATGCGCGCGGATTCGCCCGCGTGAATTTTGGTTCCCGTTCCAGCTTCCCGTGAAAACAATTTTCTGGGATAAGAAGTAGCCTATGTGTTATTCCAGACTATACTCTATCCCTATACCAAATTTCAGCTGGATCCATTCAGCCGTAAGAGCGTGATTGAGTAACAAACATCCAAACATCTAAACATCCAAACATCTTCACAAACTAGTAGGATAGTAGGATATAAATATTTATGGTCGATATACAACGTGAACTTTTGTACAGTGCAAAGCTCAGACACCCCGACTAGAGTTTCGCTTCAAAATACTGTATAAAAAAAATTAAATGAATCTAACGAAAACTGACCAAGTTATAAGCTATTACAGTTGCACTACTTTCTTCACGAACAGCGTAGGTGTAGGTATTATACGCAAGGCAGGTAGTCACTATTCGTGTGGTATTGATAATAACATATTAACACCCCATTTCATAAGTGGTAATTATGGAACACCTGTGAGGAACCAGACCAGGATTGGGACGGCTATAAAGCCGCTAAAGCAAAATACAAGTAGCGACTGAGATACAGAAGTACCAAGTCTTGGAGAAACTTCTGCTAGAGTCAGACTAATACTGGCAAACAAGAGACAGAACTGTCCGTATCTATAAAGAAACCTGACGGCGCGGCGGCCTGACCAACCCATGAAAAGAATTATTTATACTGTTGATGTATGGCACTTGGTGGAACCTGCTGCACATATTTATTAACGGCACTTGTACTGTTCCACAACATTTATTTATTTTACACCTGACTGGTTTCGCCTTTCGGCAATTTTCAAAGGCAAATTAACATTATATAATGACCACTACATCACTTAATTACTCGAAAACAATAAATTAATAACATATAAATTACCACTACATCATTCTACTAACGTAAACTATCATGAAAAGAAGCCGAGAGTATTTTGATTCAAACGCACTTCCCAGGATGCCAATTGCTGCAGACACTCATGTGGCTGGTGGAATACGTATCCACAAAAGAAGTCCAGTGGGAGCTCGCAAGACCTGTTCTATTCTATTCTGTCAACTTACAAAAATCTGAATGGGTAATTAACAACTTCAAGTCCTTCAAATCTCCAGGACAGGATGAAGTCTTCCCTGCAGTGATAAAATGGGGGAGGACACAAGTTGATATTGTCAGCTACATAGTATCTGTACGCCAGACAATGAATGGAACTGTGACCCTGACTGTGGAGAGAGGTCTAAGTGATCTTTATACCAATACCCGGTAAAGGGTTTATATTTGTGATTCGGACCTCTGGTTATACAGACCGATAAGCCCTTCGTCTTTCCTGCTAAAAACTCTGGAAAGATTGTGTGACAGAGACAATCGAGAGACGGCCCTTCAAAATAAGACACTGCATTCCAACCAACGCGCATATTGCCCCCGGCAAGTCTACAGACTCAGCACTACATGCAGTGGTACACAAAATAGAAGAGGTCATCCAGAATCAATCAATCAATGTGCCTCGGCACTTTCATGAACATAGAGGGAGCTTTCAAAAAAAGAAGCATAACCACGGCACTGGCAAAACACCGAGTATACACGATGTCCGTGAATAGATAGATAACATGCTAAATAACTCATTTTAAAGCTACAGACAAGCGGAAACCAGTGCGCAGCCATGGCCAAAGGTTGTCCAGAAGAAGGCAGGGTCTCACCACTGCTAAAAAACCTTGTTGTAGACGACCTAATAACCAATCAATCAATCAATTTAACCTAGAACTGTCCCTATATACATGGATGTGGAACAAGCCAAAGCAGATGGTAAAATTAAATTATGGAGAAAATACGGATCTGTTAATACAAAGCATGACTGGTATTTTAAAATCCAAGGCCGACTTCAATTCAAGTGAGAAGCTGCGTTTATTTTATCTTCTAGTGATCTTGTGTATATAATAAATATTTTAATGAATTGTATTAAAATTACTTTCAGTCAAGCCAACATTTATCGATTTGCGTACACCGCAAATCGATAAATGTTGGCTTGACTGAACACTAATTTCCCCATAAGCACAGTAAATATTTCGAAAGACGACGAGTACTGGACTACAAGGATGGAACCTAAATTGTTAAATTTTTACGACAAATGTCTGTTGCCCAAAATGATTAACCCCAGAAAGAGTCGATAAAATAAAATAAAATAAAATTTATTCCCTTTGAAATTTAAAAAAAAAATAGGTTTGTCAACATTTTTGTGACTCTGCTGGGGTTTGGAAATGCTACAGACTGAGAAGAATACTCCAAGAAACTCAGTTCGGTCCCTCCCAAAATTCATCTTAGTAGGTATCTAATAATCGATCAATGCCGATACGGAAGGGCTAATTAATTAGCATTTTTCTTGGCGGTGTGCATTGTTATGCACATGCCTCTTAATAAATATTTGGTTATTGTAAATAAAAAACACCTACTATCAATATTAAGATTAGAGTTAGATCCCATAGCTCAAGCTTATAGCTTAGTTTGGGCTAGATGATGTTGTGTAAGAATATCCAACAATATTTATGAATTATTTATTAAAATATTTTAATGTTCCTGCCAGCACTGAATCTGTAGTAGGCAGCAAAACATCGGACCATGCCAAGCGCCTGCGCATTGCTACGTAAATATTATTTGTTTTTAACCATGTGTATTGTCAAATTTAAATATTTATAGTGTATAATAGAATATTGTCCATTACTTTCTATAATTTTCGTATATTTAGATACTTTAAAAATAAACTTATGAAACCGTTTTCATGTATGTGTGTATTTGTAATTTCAATATTGATATTAGTTAGGTAAATAAATGTCAACTTTATTAATTTTATTGATGTCAGTATCTATCACTACTAGAGTCGAAATATTTCTTTTATTTATTGAGACAAATGTTACAATAAAGCATAATAACTATTTACAATATGAATAAAACTAAACTAAATCTAAATAGGGCCCCGGTGGCATTGTGCCCAAAAAACTGGCAGCATTCCCCTCTTGAACGGCGATGCTTATTCGTTGGGAGAAATAACTGCCAGCCCTTAGGTCACTAGTTGACTCCACAAGGCGCTTCTTCAAAATTTAAAAAACTTTATGCCCATGAACCTAGGCTCTCGACACACACACACACTACTAAATATCAATAATTTTGCAATAAAGTAATCAATATTTGTTTTAAACTAACACGCGTTGAACACATATTTTTATACAAAACGGGATTTCGCGTGGCACTATTTTATTATTAATTAAAGGTTTCGGTACCTTCACTTTCCGAGGCGACCTCGGGACCACGATAGGTGTAACCCTGTCGAAACGTCGAGGAAAGTGAAGGTACCGAAACCTTTAATTAATAATAAATTGTGCCACGCGAAATCCCGTTTTGTATAAAAATAATCAATAATTATTAACAAATATTACTAACATAAAAATCAAATTAAAAGATTGAACGCTTAGACTAAGAATATGACACCGGTAATACATCAAGGAAAACAAAAGTATCAAACTTGTTGGTAGCAACAATTGGCACTATACGGCTATATGCGCCGCGCCGCGCTGATTTCTTACGATCGTAAAGAAATTTGAAAACCGAATTAACGCTCTTAAAGCATAAACTCCCAATTGCACGAAAAAGATTACACATGTATGACAGCAATCAAAACAAAAATATGTTTTTTTTTTTACAAAAACATCTTTATAAATAGAAAAATAAATACAACTAAATTGTAAACACGAATTAACACTATTTGTTTTGCTAAACCCAATTATAATTAGCGACGTGAACTCATCAAGATAAAATTAAAATTTAACACTTCACATAAATTTAAAATTAATTACTATTATTTATTTCATTTGTAATTCCGAATTTCTTCATTTTGTTTATACAATTACTAACAGGTAACACTGCATGAACTAACTTAATAAATTACTAGCGGATATCACGCAGTTTCACCCGCGTCGTTCCCGTTCCCATGGGAATACGGGAATAAAGTATAGCCTATGTCACCTGGGGATTGTGTAAGCTTCCCAACAGTAAAATAATTTTTCAGATTGTTTAGAAGTTTTGGAGTAGGTTTACCCCGTACCCCGTACGTTCACGTACCAACATCAGGGGACCCAATGCTCCCTACAGGAGACTGTACCTGGGGATCGTGAGAACTATGGCCATATACGGGGCGGAGACCCTGACGGCCAGCAATGTGGCTAGCTTGCTGAGCCCACAGAGGGTGATGGCCGTCAGGGTGATAAGAGGATACCGCACGATCTCAGGTGATGCGGTATGTCTCCTAGCCGGGACCCCTCCATGGCACCTGGAAGTGAGATTTATTTATTTATTTATTTACACTTTATTGCACGCCAGATAAAAAAACTTAAAATAGGAACATTTGTTCAAAGCAGTACAAAGGGCGGCCTTATCGCTAAAAGCGATCTCTACCAGGCAACCTTTGGATGGAAAAAGTTGGTTGCAGGTAATGAGTGGTTGTTGTTTGGCGTACTTCTAATTACAGTGTTTAATTGAGTTTCGTACATCATAATTGTCATTTCCCTGCTATACTTAACATATAAATACGACATAATATATACATATTATATATCTATGTATTATTTACATAAACATACTCTATACAAATATATATCTATAAACAAATATATATCTATAAATAAATATATATATAAATCTATAAACAAACACATAACCATAAATAAATTTATATACACACATACATATAGCTAATCTACTTTGATAGATAGTGTTCCTTAACCATATCTTTAAATTTCGTAATTGTCTGCGCTCGCCTTATTTTTACGGGTAGTCGATTCCATAGTCGGATCGCAGTGACTGTAAAAGATTTGTCATAAAAAGTTGACGAGTGAGACGGCATCTTCAATCTTAAGTTTTTTGATGACCTCAGACATTTCACATGCGTATCGCAAAGGAACTTGAATCGTTCCTTAAGATAGGAAGGAGTTGAAGGGTTAAATAATATGTTAAACAGCTGTGAAAGAATATGAGCATCCCGGCGACGTCGTATGGGTAACCATCCAAGCTGCGTTCTGAAATGAGAAACGTGGTCAAACTTGCGTAAGCCAAAAATAAACCTGATGCAGAGATTCTGATAACGCTCAAGTTGGTCTAGCTGGTTTTCGGCAAGATCAGGATAGCTGACGTCTGCATAATCTAATATAGGTAACAGTAACGAGCTGGCAAGTGCAATTTTGGTGGTCATGGGTAGGAGGCATTGTAGTCTTCGCAATGAGCCCACCGACGCAAACATCTTACGACCCACTTCTTGTATCTGTGGCTCCCATGATAGTGTTGAGTCCAGATATATCCCCAAATTCTTCACCTTATCACTAATGGGAATAGTTGTGCTATCAAAAATTACCGGGGGGATATCTGACCACTCAATTTTTGATCGAGTTCTGGAGCTGCCCAAGATAGCAACTTGAGTTTTCACGGGATTCACCTTGAGGCCATAAGAACTACTCCAGTCGCTTATGTGCCTTAAATCTCTATTTATGATTACAACAGCTTCCTTCAATTGTTGAAGTGGTGCTTGACAGTATATTTGTAAATCATCTGCATAAAGGTGGCAAGAAGAAGAAATATGAGTTGTGATGGAATTTATAAAAATTGAGAAAAGCAAAGGAGAGAGAACGCCACCCTGGGGTACGCCAACGGCAGTATTACACCAATTTGAGAACGAATTTTCAATACATACACGTTGTCGGCGACCGCGCAGGTAACTTTGAAGCCAATCAATCACTGTTGGAGATATATTAAGAGAGCGGCAAACACATAGCAATACATCGAAATCAACGGTGTTGAACGCATTACTGAAATCTAATAATGCAAGTAATGTCAGCTTTCCAGCTTCCATTCCACATCGGATATCATCAGTAATTTTGATCAGAGCTGTACCAGTACTATGACCCGGACGGAAGCCGGACTGAAAGGGATTGAGGATATTATTTTTGCTGAGGAATCTACTAATTTGTAAGTGTACAAGACGTTCGAGGACTTTAGATAGGAATGGGAGTATGGATATGGGGCGGTAATCAGTGAAAGTTATTGGTTTGGTCTTTTTAGGAATGGGAATTATGCGACTGTTTTTCCATGAGGTTGGGAAGACACCACTGGTTATGGAGTAGTTGAAAATGTGGCATATAATGGGAAGGAGTTCATTGAGGATGGGAAGGACCATTTGACGACTGATACAGTCTTCACCAATTGCCTTCGATGAGATTGATATGATTGCCCTCCTAACATCACAAGCAGTAAATAGGTTGAAGACGAATGGGGGATAGTCGGGTTTTGGAAGAGATGAAAGAAAGTTAATTGTTTGTTCCTTAGTTGTTCTATCAAAGTTGGACGAGGCAGCAAAATGTTGATTTAATAAATCAAGATTTAAATCCTTAGGCATTATATCTTGTTGTTTTCTTCCAACCCCCAAAGACTTGAGAAATTTCCAGACTTTTCCTGAGTCGCTATTTTGTATATTATTGTGAATGTGTTGGCGTTGTGCATTCCTACACACCTTGTTGCAGTGATTACGTATTGAGACATATCTGTTATAGTTGTTTTCGTTGGGTCTTATTTTATATTTAAATTTAGCAGCCGCCTTTTTACGCAATTGATTTTTTATTTCTGCAGTAAGCCATGGGGCTGGTGGATGCTTCATTTTGACAGCTCGGATGGGTGCATGCTTATCATACAGTTCAGTGATGACTGTGCTGAACATATTCACCTGTTCATCAGTCGACCCCGAGGTGAAAAGTGGACTCCAATCGACATCATTGATATCCTCTCGTAGACTTTCCAGATCCATACCACCAAAATTGCGCTGCATGAGAATAATTCGCTTAGCTTTTGGGATACGGATTTTGTAGGACAGGAATAGTAAATCGTGTAAAGAGAATGCATCAGCAGGGTATTGACCATGCTTCACGACGTGATGCCTGGAAGATACCAAAATTAGGTCGATAAGACTGGGTTTACAATTTGGGACGTGATGTGTTGTATTTGATGGAAGAATGGATAGGCTACAGGAATTGGCAAGGGCATGAAAGGCAGAGGTACGGGAGTCGTTTTTGACTAAGCAAGCGTTAAAGTCACCCATAATGATCACATGACTGCAAGAAGGCATTAGATTTACCAGCAAGGTTTCAAGAGAAGAAAAGAAATTTACACTGGATAAGTTACAATAGTATACGCCGAGAAGGACTTTAGTGTGATTGAGTTCAACTTCCAGAAACAAATGCTCGCCGGCGTTGGGTGGGGGCGGTTGCGCTGACATACTAATAATTTTAAAGGGAATATATGTGCGCAAGTATATAGCTACACCTCCCCCCCGTCCATCACCACTTTCCCAGCGATCGTTTCTGATAAGCTGAAACCCAGGAAGGGAGTAAAGAGCGGTAGAGTGGGTACATTTAAACCACGACTCTGAGATCAAAATGGCATGGATGTTCTTGCAGTCAAACGTTGTCAGCATATCCGGGAAGTGACCCGGGACGCTTTGGGCATTGAGGTGGACCGCATTGAAATTCTTCGGTACATCAGAAAACTGTACATCAAGCAACTCACCAAGTGACGCGACACTATGGAAGCTGTCTTGATTGATGCTGGCCACCGAGTGAAAACTTTCAGAATCACTATCATTTTCAATATCACTCATAAACATTAATATATACACCTAGTGTGCTTAATTAATATAATATATAAGATAATAATAATAAATAAATATAATACTAACTAATATGTAAATAGTAATAAAAAATAATATTAAATAAATATATGAAGTAATAAACTAACACTAAAACCAACCTTTTACCACCTGCCAGCTGTGCTGATAACGATGGATGCTGCCAAAAACAAGACAATAAATTATCTACTTACGAAATAAAACGTTACAAAAACAGTTCACATATTTACACAAATACTAATTATCTAAACATACAGCCAAATGTCCATCTAATAAAGCAAATCCGAGCAACTTAATCTATCAGTATCTACTATGAAATATTTCAATTTCTACAATGAAATTATTTACCATGCACTGACACAGTGTAGAAGCGCCATGTGTGTGCACACCTTTTCCTTTCACTATCCGTCAATGTCAGTTGTCTGTCAGTGTCAAAAATGTCTAAGTGAATTTAAAAATGTTTGTGTGTGTGAGGTTGAGGTGAGTCATGAGCAAGAATGCAAAATAGTTCGTAAACATACTTGGAATACTTTAAATACTTCGAATGTATAGTTAAAAATTGTATTGTAAAACAAGTTATATGTAGTGTTAATGTACTAGAAGAATGTATCAAAATGCACTAAATAGTTTGGATACTTTGACTAAGTAGGCAGTTATGATTGAATTGATTAATAATGTACATTGGAAAAAGCAAATTAAGTGCCTACATGCTGCAAGTACTTGCCAATTGGCAACTCGACTACGCTACACGTTACAGAAGGTGAAATATTTATTACTTAGTGACAGAGGAAGACAGATAAAAATGATAGTAATACTACAGCTAGGAAGAATGTATCAGTAATGATAATATAAACAAGAAAAGATAGTCACTCGGACCAACAATACCAGACAGATTGTACTTATTTTCTTTGTGTGACGGCGGTCCGTTTAGTTTTCGCTGCTGGTTTAGCTGCTGGGCTGGGGGATGGCTTCGTATCATGCTGTGGCAAAATCCTTTGCAGCTCACCATGACCGGTAATTCGATGCCGCTGTCCATCCGGTGCAACTATATGAATAAACCCCTCGCGGGTCCAGCAGTTTGTGATGCCAAACTTTTGTCGAGCAGACATGAAGGTCTGGTGGCGCTCCTTTGTCAAAAATTCAGTTGCTGTGATACCAGTATTCTTGAATTTTGTTTTAGCATACCACAACTTATCACGGATTGCATTACCAACGAATTTAACTATAAGGGGCCTTGGCTTGTGTTCCCCGGAGGGACGCCCCATGCGATGACAACGGCGAATATCAGATGCAGACAATGCTATAGAAAGGTGCTTCTGTACGACTCGCACTATGAGTTCAGGCGTTTCCTCATTGTGTTCCTCGGGTACACCATGGAGGAGCAACATCTTCCTGCGTGCTCTCATCTCCATGGAATCCACGGTTTTTGAAAGCATGTCTATTTGATGCTGCAAGGTACCCATGATGTCAGTGATGAATGTTTTGAAAGCTGCGAATTCAGATGCCAGGCCCCCTACAGAGGTAGTGGCTTGTGTCTTCGGCAGCTCTGCCTCAAAGTCCGCCATACGCTTGCTGAAGAAATCTTTCAGGTTGCTCATCGACTTCTGCACTGATTCAACCATGGAAACTATGGAGTAAACACTAAACTGGCAGGTATGGCAACCAAAGGGGGGATTCGCCACAATCGCGGCCGTCAGACCGGTCATGGACGAGCGGCTGGAGAGGAGACACGGTGCTCTCTCCTACCAATTGTCACAGATTGTCAGTGGCAAAGACACCGGGATACCATGGCGGAGTGTCAGCACTGCGAGGACCGCAGCGATGACACAGCGCTCCACACGCTGGTAGACTGCACGGCGTGGGCGCAACTGCGCCAGGTCCTCGTGGTGGGTCTGGACGTGGACACTCTCTCGCTCGAGACCATGGTGCAATGCCAGTAAAATGGCAGTGGTTAAGCCAAGTCGAAGGCCTTTTTATGCGGCTTGAAAAAATTCTACAGCAGGCAGTCATAACCTGCGCCTATCCTGTCCATCTCAACATGGCAATACGGTTCACCACCTATTACGTGGGATAAATAAAATTGTAAAAAGGTGAAATGTGGGCATATAATATGCCTCTGCCTACCCTTCGGGGATGTGTAACCATATGTATGTCTCAGGATCGGGGCTTTTGCAATTTTCAAATTAACACTTGTTTGTTGTGCAATTGCAATTACTAACTTTTCAAAATACAAATTTCGTAATAGTTCATTATTTTATTATTTATAGACTGCACTTTTCATAATTTTAAAAGTAAAGACGCACTTTTTTGAAATTTAATGTCAAAATAATGTAACTCAGTCGTCACAAAATGTAATTAAATGTAATTTATTACTTTCATTCATTCATTCAAATTCCACAATGCAACTGAAGACCTTCAACTAAAAGATTTTTTCTAAAAATAAACATAATAAAACGATTATTAATGTCAAATTATTTTGAACACAGCAGGAATACAGTAATTTCATTAATTAGTATGCAGAATTTGCAAATTTTAAAACTATTTATAACGTAACAAAATGTAAAACGTATATACCAGCCTTGGTTATAATGGTAGTCACAATATTAATGAAAAAACCGGCCGAAAATTTTTTGTCTGTTTGCTTTGCTTTGTGCCGCAGGATCTCGAAAAGTACTCAAAAGATTTGATTAAAATTTTGCACAAATATTAACTAGGGGTAGGTCTTCAAATTGGCTATATTATAATTATTATCACACTACATATCCTAGGAGCTAAGCAGAGAGCAATCAAATTGGCATTATAACATAATTTTCAAGCGTACGAAGTCGCGGGCAACAGCTAATAAACAATAAAATGTGTCACTGTATGTCTGTCTGTCCGTTATGAGGATGAGGCTGTATCTCCGGAACCGCGATAGAGAGATGTAATTTTCACATTTTCCGTTGCCACTATACCAACAAATACTCAATTCAGATAAAATTTACTTTTCACTTCTTATGCTCGTAAAGTTCTTGTTTATGCTGGGTGTATGCCTATTACATTATTTGTTTATAAAATGAACTTATGATTAGGCAGTATAGGTCTCGTTACCCATGCCTAATGCTTCATGTAGAATGATTTAAAAAAACACGCTACCTAAGTTAGTCACAAATTCAAACGCATACCGTAAATATGCCAGGAAAAACTATTAAATTGAATGTACAAAATTTTCAAATGGTACTTTTAATTTTAATTAAAGACTTTTATTTACAATATCACTGTTTCATTTCCTTGCAATCGAAGTGAAAAGCAGAGTGTATAACTCGATCATAAAACCCATTTTATCCTCGACTTAATATCCACCCTCGCCTTTGGCTCGGCTCGGGCGGATAAACGTCTCGTATAAAATGGCTTCTTTTATGCACTTGTAGTACAATCTACTAATTAAATGTGCGCTCCCGTACAAAAAACAAGCTTTTTGTCGTTTTTGTTACGGAACCCTCCGTGCGCGAGTCCTAGTCGCATTTTACCGGTTTTTTATAGCTTTGTAGTTCTAAACATAGTTGCATATCCAGGTAAATATTATCTAATAAATTGCACAGTAGCAGGAAAATAAGGATTTCCAATGCACTCGGGTTTTTTTTTTCAATATCTAACCTAGTTTTGTAATAAACTGGTAAGTCCGTAACTACACCTTCCGTTACTTTAACTACCATATTACATACATAGGCAAAAACGACCACATTACTTCCATTAAACTGAATAGTTTGTTTGTTTGTTTGAACGTTAGAATCTCAAGAACTACTAGTTGAAATTCAAATATTCTTTTACAGTTCTATAGTTAATTTATTGATGATGACTTTAGGCTATATAACATCGCGCCAAGACGAATAGGAGCGGAGCAGCAATGAATACTGTTTAGAAAAAGGGGAGAATTTATTCCTTCTGAGCTTCCGTGGCGCGTAAATGGTTAAAGTTACGTAAAATTGTGTATTACAAAATGATTCACATTAAATTTTTTTTTTTTTAAATAATAAGTTCACTAAATTGATTTCGCCAGCCTGATGGAAAGCCGTGGTGCATCAAGCGATTGGGGGCCACTCTCACACTCCGTAAGACTTCTGACAGTGGTCCTCAAGTTGGCGGCCCTGTGATGTCCCTCATTACGCTCCGCTTGAAGAAAGAACCCGGGATTGTAAGATGTTCCAGGTTTTTATAGTTCGACAGAGGAACGACATTTGAACTTAGGGGACCATAGTTTAGGGGGAATCGAGTGAGTGCAATTGAATTTTCCATCATAAATAGGTATGTACCAATTAAAAGACTAAGGGCAGATTCGACATAAATCTAAGTAAGACTATACCACCTAGAGAATAATTTACACTATACTTAGTATTCTAAAAGTAAAGAGATTTTCCATTTTACCAACAATTAATAAGCACAAAGAATCTATGACAACTATACTGAAGTAGACGTTACTATGGTAACCATATTTAAGAGCATATCAGACGCCAAATTGTTAAAAGAAGATAGAAGATTATACATTTTAGCGTGCAAGAAAGAGTGAGATGCGATCGGTTTTTATGCGCTTTTAACGAAATAAATTAATTATAAAAAAACTATAACCAATATGAAAAAATGAAAAAAAATGCTCTAGTGCAAATGAAAATTTTACAATTGTCTTTCTTATAAATATTTTATATTATAAAAACAACTTATAACATACGAGATCTAGCTTAAAATTTCAAGAAATCGAGGAATTTTCAATACAAAAATCTATCGAGGGTTTTATCAGTAATCGCGTTCCGAGCCTAGAGCGTTTTTAGTTTATGAACTAAAGTTGTCTGTGTTCAAATTTTAATTTAACAGACCTCACGAGTCCTGAGATCTAGATCAAAGTAATAGCAATGAATACAGGCGTATACTAGAAGAATAGTTTCTTAGGCTGCTCTGAAGACAAACTTTCTATGACACAAACTGCCGCTTGGCGGCGTTGCAGTCGCAGCGCGGCAGCCATTTTTAATTTTTCGTAGCAAAAGAGTAAAATCAATCATTGTAAATATCTATAAATACTTAATATAAATATATTATGTTTTGATTTAAAAGATGTGAAATATTTTTTTATAAATAATCCCTGAATTTAGTCGATTATAAACGTAAAAATTGTTCCTACTAGTTTTTGACTAACTGAGACAGTGAAATGCGACGACAGCGCTGCCAAATGGGAACTACACGAGCTGGGGACATGCCCCCAACAAAATTGGCACAAAAAATCCTTAAGAACTGTCCTTCTAGTATACGTTTGTATTCATTGTAATAGTCTATTTGGCATCATGGACTCTTAAGTAGACTACTTGTGTAGGGTTACCATGGTTACGTTGTGCTTATGTCAGTTGTTGGTAAAATAGAAAATCATTTTGCTTTTAGAATAACTACAAGTTTTTCTAATTGGTCGAATACGAGCTAAATTAAATAGAACTAACTTAAAACTAATAAAAAATAGTTACGTCTTAAGTAGTAAACTTAAAACCTAAATTTAACGACAAAGACTTATTTTCTTAATCATTGCAAAACCGAATGTTATTTGAATTAATTAGAATGTAAATTGAGAAAAAATACGATGTAGGTTATTTATAAATAGTCAATTAAAATAAAATGTCGGATTTTTGTATGCAATGAACTGAAACTGTTTTGATTGTTTCCTTGAATTGCAAGTCAAGGCTAATTAAAAGGTAATTCGCGATGACATTCAATGCAGAAAATATCCATATACCTATATTTTTATCGAGTGGAAATCCCCACGAATGTAATGCCGGACTTGAACCGACTAAAGGCCACCCGGCCGGTTTAAGGTGGCAAAGTGAGTAAGGGAGAAGCTCTTCGAAACCTTCGAACAGACCAAAGTCATGGATTTATTTATGTCTTTGTTTATTGATATACTAGCTTACCCGCGCAACTTCGTTCGCGTTTGCGCCACATAAGAGAGAGTATTACCTGTTCCCGTCGCATGTACTCCCGTTGCGTTGCGTTAACTCCCGTAGCGTCTCGTCGTTAATATTCATTACTACGTGAGAGAGAGAGAGAGAGAAAGGTTTCTCGTCGCGTGTATTCCCGTCGCATTATTTTTAAGAACAATTTTGTTTATAAAAGAGGTATCCCGTAATCCCGTGGCATTACTGTAGAAAAGAATTGATTGCCATTAAAATGGTTATTGTGCACCAACCCATAGATAGACTCATGCTATCGCGCAATTTTTTAAGATTTTTTTTAATAGAAACAATTTTGAAGTACATATTTTTTACATAACTATAAATATTTACGCAGCACACGCAACGAAGCTCTCAAAAGGAATAACTTTTCCCCCGTTTTTGAAACATTTACTATTACTGCTCCGCTCCTATTCGTTGTAGCGTGGTACTGTACAGCCTATGACACTCCACAATAACGTAGCTTTCTATTGGTGAAAAAAAAAAAAAATCGGTTCAGTAGATCCCGAGATTACCCCATACAATTTAACAAATATACAAACACACAAACTTTACTTCTTTATAATATTAGTATTGTATATAAGGGTAGGCAGAGACCGCAGTGGCGGCCGGGGGTCTGTTGGGAGTCCTGGGACATCCTTCCGAGGGCCACCCGGGACTCCCAACCATAGTCTGTTGGGCGTTACGTGAGGTTTTTTAGTCGGTAGGAGTCTGGTATAAGATCAATGAGGATTTCCCTCACGTTAAAAAAAAGGGGGTAGGCAGAGGCATATTATATGCCCACATTTCACATTTTTTGAATTTGTCCCACGTAATAGGTGGCGAGCCGTATTGCCGTCTTGAGATGGACAGGTGTGCAACCTGCACAGGTTGTGAATACCTGCAGTTCAAATTTTTCAAGCCGCCTAAAAAGGCATTCAACTTGGCTTAACGACTCCCATTTTACTGGCAACCGAACCCAACGGCTTATCGTGCCTTCCGAAGCACGGAAACGCTCAAATAAATGTCACAAAGTAGTCACATGGGTGGTCACACATCCAAGGATTGGGCGTTACATTTTTGTTTATTGAAATGGAAATAATTCCCTATGTATACTAATTGGCTCCGCGGACTCAGTGTGAAGCGCTCGTGGCCCCGCGGACTCAGTGTTCTGTAAACGATCACTGCAGTAAGCAACTTTCACTATGGCCGGATATGGATGGGTGACCATCCATGTGATCACTTTGTGACATTTATTTGAGCGTTTCCGTGCTTCGGAAGGCACGTTAAGCCGTTGGTCCCGGTTGCCAGTAAAATGGCAGTCGTTAAGCTAAGTTGAAAGCTTTATTTCAACAGCAGGCAGTCACAACCTGCGCCTGTCCATTTAAACACGGCAATACGGCTCACCACCTATTACGTGGGACAAATTATACAAAGGTGAAATGTGGGCATACAATATGCCTCTGCCTACCCCTTCGGGGATAAAGGCGTGACCATATGTATGTATGTATGTATATACTAATGGTAGCTATATTAACTTCTAGCTAAGGATAGATTATAGAAACCGGGGAAAACCACCCCGCCGTATATAATAGAGTATCTTTAAGGAAAGATTTCCTGCATAATATGGCTTTGTTTTTTCTACGTGAGGAAAAATCCTCATGGATGCTATGCCGGAATCCTACCGACTAAAAACCTCACGTATTCTGCCTAACAGCCTACGGTTAGAAGCCCCGGGTAACCCCCGGAAGGATACACCAGGACTACGTTCTATCATCGCACCGCTCGCCACAGACAGGGAGTTCGAGAACGGTTGGATCCGATAGGGGCTTTCTCCCGCGCACGCTTAAGTTGTGGAATGATCTCCCTGCCTCGGTTTTCCCAAACGTCTACACTACAGTATAGGATTCTTCAAAAGGGGTCTTAGAAGGTTCTTACACGGTCGGCAGCGCGAGAGCGGCGCCTCTGGTGTTGCAAACGTTCATAGGCTGCGGTGACCACCGGTCCTTCTGGTGGGCCGTATGCTTGTCTGCCACCTTAGTGGCATAAAAAAAAAGGTCTCCCAACAGACCTACGGCTACCACTGCGACCTCGCCTGGAGGGGGTGGGGGGAGCTTGGGTGCTATCCCGCGTCTTTAGGAGGTTTTTCGGGTGCTATTCTTCTTAGAAAGGCGTGCGTGAATCCCTCACGACACGCTGTCGTCTGAGCCTGCTCCTGTAAGGACGGTGAACAGCTCCTCATCGTCCTCAGGCCCCTGGTGGTTACCACCGCAACCTCGTACAAAAGATTGGGTGTTTTCCGCTTCTTCTGAGGTTGGTGTGGGTACTATGGAAATCGGTTCAGACTTCAGAATAAAGAATAAAGAGACCTAATAAACAGAAGTACCTACCGAATATATCTAGATAGGTACCTATATATCGTTATGTCATTATTTATCCCCGAAGGGGTACGCAGAGGCATATTGCACGCCCACATTTAATCTTGAATCTGTCCTACAAACTATCCCTACTAATATTATAAATGCGAAAGTAACTCTGTCTGTCTCTAACGCTTTCACACCTAAACGGCTAGAGCGATTGAGATAAAATTTGGTATAGGGATAGTTCGAGGCCCTAAGAAGGATAAAGGCTACTCTTGAACCGACTGTGCAAAAGGAAGGTTATGATTTTATGATATAACGACTCTTACGCGATAACATCTTCTACGCGGTCGAAGCCGCGGGGAACAGCTAGTAATAAAATAAAATAAAGCTGCACAAAAGAAAATTAAGTAATTGCTGCAAAAACAATATCCTATTGAGTATCATACGCTTAGACATCGACTTAACTTTCTATTGTAAAAAACTTACAGTTTTATTAAAATTTGTATAATTATGTAGAACATAAACTCGCTATAAAATGTTTAATTTAAATTAAACTAGGTAATTCAAAGTAATAAATTTTAGTGTTTACCACAAAATAATAAATAACAAGTATAATGAAACCATTTGGAAATTGTTTAGTGAAGTGATTGCTAAATATTGTAATAGAAACGGACTTGTGAGTTAATAATCTCTACTAATGTTACAAAGCTGAAGAGTTTGTTAGTTTATTTGAACGCTATGATCTCAGGAACTACTGGTTGTTTTTATTTATATTAGCTCGCCAAATTGACGTTGCCACCAGCCTGATGGATAGCCGTGGCGCATCTAGCGATTGGGGGCCACTTCTGACAGTGGTCCTCAAGTTGGCGGCCCTGTGATGTGCCTCTTCACGCTCCTCTTGAAGGACCCGGGATTGTAAGATGAGGTAAACACGTGTGCGGGAGGGCGTTCCAGGTTTTTATGGTTCGACAGAGGAACGATCTTTTGAAACGCTCCGTTCTGGCGAAGATTGTCTCCACTGTGTATGAGTGGCATCTCTGCCCGGCACGCGTTGTTCGGGATCGGAAAGGAGAGGGTAGGATCAGGTTGAAGAGCTCTTCAGAACATTTGCCGTGATATATTCGGTAGAAGGCAGCCAAGGACGCTATGGTTCTTTGCTGCGCCAACGGTTCGAGGCCTCCCGTCACCTCAGGACAACCAATTATTCGGATAGCACGTCTCTGCATAGCGTCAAGCGCGTCTAGTAAGTAGTAAGTACCTCGCGGAGTCATCCCAAAGGTGAGAACAGTACTCGACGCAGGGACGAATCTGCGTCTTGTACAGTAAACATCTCTGATGTGGCGAAAAATACCGTCTCACCTTATTTAGGATTCCTAGTTTCCGCGAGGCCAGCCCAATACAACGCTCTATTTTTTGTGTTGTATTTCAAAAATCAAAGAATCCTAAACTGACACTCAGCTTCCCGTCTGCCTCCCTGTCATTATCTGTATCTCATCATGAACTAATAACATCTCATCTCACGGAACGTTCCCAAAGTGTAAAAACGGGACCCTATCTAAGAGACTTCGCTGTCTGTCTGTCTGTCTGTCTGTCCGGCATGAGGCTGTATCTCGGGAACAGTTATAGCTAGAGAGCTGAAATTTTCACCGATGATGTATTTCTGTTGCCCCTATTGCAACAAGTACTAAAATCAGAAAATATGTAGGATTAATAGGGGCTTCCATACAACAAATCCCTAACAACGCGCGCCGGATAGAGATGCCACTCATTTCGCGTTTCAAAAGATCGTTCCTTTGTCGAACTCTAAGAATAAATAAAGTGTAACAAAACTACCTGTTCAAATTTCGTCACGTGACGTGGCATCAGTCAAGAAACAACAAAAATGAAAAAAAAGTCACATGAATTTACCGTAAATCCGTTTTAAAGGTCTTATGAATTTTCATTATCACCCTTTCTATCGCTACTCAGCGGCAGTAAGAAGCGACAACGACAGCCAGACGGGTGCTCCGTGTTTGTTTTGCCACGGCGACCATGATATCTCGAATTGCCGCGGTAAAAAACGAATTCTTAATGTGCGACAATAAAAAAAATTAAACCCCCTTTTTTATTAAATATTTGTATTTGATTTCCGATGCCAAGTCATCTCATGAAATTTGGAGAGTCAATTTTGTTACACCCAATAGACTCTCTAATCTAAGGTTACTTCTAAGGTTACTCTGTAATCTAAGGTCGAACTATAAAAACTTGGAACGACCTGCCCGCACACGTATTTCCCTCATCTTACAATCCCGGGTTCTTTAAAGAGGAGCGTGAAGGGGCCCATCACAGGGCCGCCAACTTGAGGGCCACTGTCAGAAGTGGCCCCCAATCGCTAGATGCGCCACGGCTTTCCATCAGGCTGGTGGCGACGTCAATTTGGCGAGCTGAATATACAAAAAAACCTGATTTTTGTTGCTTTATTGGTACGGAGCCTCTGTGTGCGAGTCCAACTCGCACTTAGCCGTTTTCTTCTTCATTGTGAATGATGTCTCTTTAAATGGTGTCAACACGACAGACAGATGTGTCATTGAATAAATTAAAGAGATACGAACATAGACACGAAAATATACGATCGATTTGCGTATTTTAACGGGTTGTCAATGAACAAACTGACATCACCGTTAATTTAAAACCCATTACTTGCTATTCCCCGTGTGGTGACAGAAAAGAGTACAAAATGTCGCCACCCTAATTCATCCCGAGGGTGCCGTATGAGGTGACTAAGAGAACACTTTCGCAAAACGATCCATTGCGTAGAAAAGGATAACTCGAAATGAAAACCGGTTCTCAGTAAAATGACAATCGTTAAACCAAGTTGAAGGCCATGGTGAAATGTGGGCGTAAACTATGCCTCTGCCTACCCCTTCGGAGATAAAGGCGTGACTATATGTATGTATGTATTTTTGTATTTTAATTGTATTTTTTTTATTATTGTATTTTATTATTATTATTATTTTTTTTGTATTTTCTTTTTTTTTTTTTTTTTTTCACTTTTTAATTTACAAAACAAAAGGGTATTTGCATCTAGAATATCTTATCTAAAATAACACCGTCCAGTTATTTTGTTCAGAATTGTATTCTAGAAATTAAATTAATTAAATTCTCAATTTAATTATTATTAGTAAGTATAAGATTTTACCTTGTAATTGTCTTTACTATGAGGTAGAGTTTAAATTTAAATTAATATATAGTCTATACTAATAATATTACAAAGAGGAAAGATTTGTTTTTTTGTTTGTTTGTCTGTAACGAATAGGCTCAGGAACTACTGGACCGATTTGAAAAAACCGAGAGGAAAATTGCTATAATTATTATATTTAGGTACCTATTCATTATTATTTTTGTTACAAAATTTTATTAACTTCCTATTATTTGGCGTAAGTAGGTATCTAAATTATTTTAACCGTCAAATAAATTATAAAATATAATAAAAATCTTTTTTTTTTGTAGGCCTCTGTTATCTTTAACAGTTTAAAATACCTACAGATACATACAGAGCTATTGTGATTTTTTTATGTATTATAATTTGTGTACATAAACTGATTAATGAAAAAAATTAAATTAAAAAAAATGTCTCTAACCGACTTAAAATAAAGGAGGAGGAGAACCTCCTTCTTTATTTTAAATTACAAAATTTTAAGTAACTAAATTTTAAAAAATACCATCGAAATGTTCTCAATTCGGCATTAAGGCGTTTTTTCACAAAAAAATTATAAGTCCTTACAACCGACTATCAAACTTATATTTATACAAATTTATACAAAGGTAACATAAAAATTCTAAGTTTTCAATGATGACAAATTTTGCTATATCATCGTTTGCGCTAGTTTATCAGTAATTTCGTAGATTTTTCCATGCGTAAGCTAAAAAATAACAAGTAGAAAACCAGTGACACTTCGGAAGTGCCGACAGAAATGAAAACTGGAACAATTATTATTTACCTACGTGTGTATTTTTTTAAATAAGTATAAAATATTATTATGTTTTAACTTAATCAAATTATAAATGAAAAAGTTTTTCAGGATGTGTAGATGTTTGCCTTTTTTTGATTATATTATGATTGACTGCCTCTGTGGCACAGTCGGTACTTCGGTAGTGATACCGCCTGAGGCGCTGGGTTCGATTCCCACCAGAGACAAAAATTTGTGTGACCCATAAATGTTTGTCTCAAGAGTCTGGGTGTTTCTATGTATAATAATAATAAAAAAGTGTATAAGTATTAATATCCGTGGTCTGATACCCATAACACAAGCATGGTAATTCCTAGCTTACTTTGGGATCAGATAGCGTTGTGTGAAATGTCCCTGAAAAAAAAGATATCTGTATCTTTGTTTTCTACTCTATCATGCTCCTACGGCTGAGAGGATCTGAAAAACTGCTTTATCTTACAAATAAGTTACCATGGGAAGCGGGAACGGGAACTAAATTCCACGAGGCCGGAGCCGCGGGCCCCATCTAGTCATCAATGTATTTCAACTAAAAAGTTCCCGTGGGAAACGACAACGGGAACAAAATTACGTGAAGTCATCGGCGCCATCTAGTTATCAATGTATTTTCACTGAAACTCTTATTATTTTTCATATCAGAAAATCTCCAACAGGCCTACAGAATTTTTCATGTACTTATCCCAAAATCTATATGAAATCTCTGAAATCCACCATCAGATCCTGATTTCTGACATACAATAAAACATCATTAAAATCTGTAGGAAACTAAGTAAATTTTTTTGATAATGTTAGTTAAAAAAAATTGTTACTTCGCAAAAATGTCATTTAAATAAATTTTTCACTTGAAAAATTTTGACGAAACAATAGTTTTAAAAAATACTTAATACTCACAGAAAAAAATTAAACATATTTTGATTGGTTTAGAGGTCGTGAGTGGTTCGATTTCCACGTCCACCACGGGACAAAAAAATATTTTATCGATACATTATTTGTCTCGAGCGTCTGACAATCTCACACAACATCATCTAGTCCAAATTAAGCTAATATAAGCTTGAGCTATGGGATCTAGACGACTGATAGACATACTTATATATTTGTAAATACACACACATAATTATTACGTAGGTAGTACTATTTCATAGACAAAAAATTGCTTTCTTCTCTACATAGACTTTCAATGTGTCAATTATACGAGTTTTTTTATAAAAAAGTTAACAAATATTTCTCTTCACGCATTTATGCTAAAGTAACTTAGTTATCATTTTTGTTACTTAGAACTAAAGCGCTAAAAAATTTCTACTTGAAAAATCTTTAATGATCATAAAGATCTTTGTTCAAGAAACAAAAGAAGTTTAATGTTAATGATTTGGTCATTATTATTCACCCAGTAAATGTAGTAAGCTGGTTTGCCACCCTAGTGGTATTAAAAAATGTAAGTTTGAAAAGGAATTCAGATATCGCATATTTTGTACTTACTTTAAAAAAAATGCAAAATACTTTTATGCGAATATTTTGTGACACAACTCTTACTTACACTTGCACTTTCACATAAACTATTGCGTTTTCCACTTAATGTTAATTAATTTTGTTGTTAGATGTAAACTATCTTTAAGTATATAATTTGTATTAATTCCTTTGTGTCAGTAAATCAATTCATAATAATTATGACAATACAAATAATACCTTATTATAATTGACCAAAAAGTAACCACATTATATCCACCTTTTTAGAATAATTATAACACATATTCTAACTCAATAAAATTAACAATTAACGAAAACAATTACATTTTCATAACAAAGAATAGGAACTGCTAATTCAAAATTATGAAACCAATCTACTTAATTAATTTTCAAACAAGCAGTTCCTATTCTTTTTTATAATTTAAAAAAATCTCAATGTAGATAAATTCCATTCTATAAATTGTTAAAACATCAACACATCATATTATATTAAATTATATTGCAGGAAATCTTTTTGTTTATTATTTACGAAAATAAAGAAACAAATTTGCTGCAAATTTAATAAGAAAAAATATGTACTCACATCTTTTTATCACACGGCAAAAACAAAACAAACAGTTTCACACTCACTGTCACTTTCAATGTATATTTGATTTTAGAACGATCACTGCATACAAATTTCCCGCGCGTACTATTGACAAAACTTTTTTTTAATGCTTTGACACTATAAAATAACGAACTAAAACCTTTTTAAAATTGCTAGTCTATGCACGTTATGCAGCGCACTGACAGCGTGCGCACTCAGCCAGTACCAATTTATATAGTCCTTGCGTTATCCGCTTGGATGGCGGATTTATTGTCCTAGAGGCAGCACGCGCCACGGCCCCTTAGTGCTTAAATTTATTGCCTTAATTCCATTATGACAGTTGGTGTTGGATTTCTTACAGGAATAGAGAATCCATTGGGGGATAAGTACACATATTACTGAAAAGACTTTTCTCGACTTCCCATATTCTTAGAATTATAAATAAAGTATAAAGTACTTCTTTTGAAGTATAAGTTCTACCATATCTCCCGAGGTTTCAGTAATCAATAACCGAGCTCCCGAGCTTTCAGTAATCAATAGATTGGTACCGTGCCATGAGAATATAAAAAAAACTTATCTATCTACCATAATGAGGTGAAAACTTTTTTCTATTTCCCCGATTATGAATATCGAGATCTCACTCGATTGTTTCGTTTTGAAAAAAAAAAGCCAATTCTACTGTTCTCAGGCCCTCGGTCACGAAGGCCGGTAGTCCTGGGTGTATAGCTCTCTGCGACAACCCCACTGCCGACTGCGGAACTCAGAAAGGAGATTTCTCTCCCGCACTCTCTTCGCTGCCTTCTTCGTGAACATGACTTGCTTGCAGAAAGACTTTCTACCGCTGGAGACCATGGCCATCACCATGCTCTCCAGCGTGAAAATATCCATGCCCAGGCATCAACGAGGTCTTGACGGTGCAATGCTCAATGCTGAGCATTCCATCAGTGCAGTGCCGTTTCCTTGCTGCTATCACCGCAGTACTCGAGAATTACCTCCCTGTGTATGCGCCGCAGATATTTGCCGAAACACCCGTGCCCAGTAAGCACCTGTGACATTCGGTACGTGAAATATCCAAACATCTTCACAAACTTTTACATATGAATATTACCCATACTGTATTTATTTAGCCTAAGATAAAACATAAACAAAGAAAACAGTAGTTGTCGAACAGTTGCCGAGTGGGGCGAAAAATTTATTGTCTGTTTAATAGATAAAAATGTGAAAGTGAAATAAGACTAAGTAGACATCTTCGACATGCCGTCTATATTTAGTTTAGTGTGAAAAGTAATAAAAATGTAAAAACGTAGGTACAGCTTGCGCCAAATATCTTTGCATCTCTGAAATACGTTCGTTCTCGCCGCAATTATGTAATAACTAGCGGACGTCACGCGGTTTCACCCGCGTAGTTCCCGTTCCCGTGGGAATACGGGAATAAAATACAGCCTATGTTCACCGCAAAGAGTGTAGCTTCCCAACAGTGCAAATTTTTTCAAATCGGTCCAGTAGTTTCGGAGCCTATTCGTTACAAACAAACAAACAAAAAAATCAAAAAAACAAATCTTTCCTCTTTATAATATTAGTATAGATAGGTTGCACTGGAGGAACTACTGCGCAACTGAGGCAGGAGGGGTGCCTCTCCCGCCTCAGCAGTAGTACTCCCTCTGAAACCTATTATTGCAAAATTGCTGCGCGTATGAACGAATTTCAGAGATGCAAAGATATTTGGCGCGAGCTGTAATTAATAATAATAATAATAAAAGTTAAAGTTTTGGCAACACTGAATCATAGTCAACGGATTTATTTCACTTAAATATTTTTATCTTATTTTATTGATTTATTTACGAATTCAAGCAATAGAAATCAATGTAATAGAATGGAAAGGCAATGGAAAATATTAAAACTGAAGAATAAAAAGATTACAATGCAAATATATCGAAATTTTACAAAGACAAAATTATGACCATGACAGGTGATGTCAATCTCAAAATTGTTATAAAATGTATGCAAGAAGTGAAAAAATATAGATGTTGACTAGAGCCAAAACGAGACTAAGAGCACAAAATCGATCCCCGGACTCGTCCAGCTCCGTTTTGCACACAACGGAAACCGCTCCAGCGAGACCGTCTGCCTGCGAAGCGTCGAGCTCCAGCAGCAGCGACGAGTATTTCTCCCCACCGACGTCGCCACCACCTGTACGTCGGCAGGGGAGAGGCCGGCCGCCAGCTAGCTTGGGACCCCGAGGCCCACCGGCCTCGAATAGGGCCCCCGCTACCGGTGGTAATGTGCACCGCATGCGATGGACTTCTTCTATGAATGAAAATGTCATGCGGGCATATTTTGCGGCTACAGAGGGAGGAACTAACCTCACTGCGTACCGTGTTCGTTTGCTACCTTTGTTTCAGGCTCTTGAACCAACTGTCAACGTGTCGGCGCAGCGGCTGTCGGATCAAGTACGGGTCATACAACGTAGTCATATGTTGGACAATGCCGTGCTTGAGAGGATTCGCTCAGAAGTACAGTGTAACATTGTCATCCCTACTTCGTCACAATCTAGTATATCTAGTGCAATAACTACCAACGAATTACAACCTATCGTACCCGTTGACGAAGTAGTGGATGATGTTGCTACAACCGTAAGTACACAGTGCAACGATGAATTAAGGAGTTTTTTGGAACGTGCGATTCAAGAGTATAGATTTTGTGATTCAGCAAGTCGTCCACGTATACCGCGTTTGCCTACGCATAAAAAGAACATGGAGCTGGTGAGTGCCCTGGACTCGGGTCTATCAAGTTACTTTCAAACTTGTGTAGATATAAGTGATGCACACTCAATTTTGTATTGCGCGGCTGTAGCAGTGTGTCGAGTAGCTGGTGTTAAATTTCTTAAATTTGAACCAGCTACTAGACCTAAGTCTGTTCCAGTCTGGCAATGCAGAATTGAGCGTCGTATCACCGAGACTAGGGTACTCATTAGTAAACTATGCTGCTTCAGGGAGGGTAATACACGCCCCAGGGTGATGCGTTTTGTGACTCGTGCATTCGCGGGGACTGATATTAGCCCTCGCGATTATTCTGTACGGGTCACGGAACGTATTGATTTTCTGAAGCAGAAAATTTATGCGTGGGCAAGCCGTATACGGCGCTATAAAAAGAGAGTGGACCGCTATACTCAGAATCGCTCGTTCCAAAAGGATGAGAGATGGGTGTATAGAAGATGGGAGCAACCCGATTCATGTGTGACTGACATGTGCCTGCCTGATGCTGAAACCACAAATACATTTTGGCGAGGCATTTGGTCGGCACCTGTTAGCCATACAGAGTGTGACTGGATGCGGGATGTCAAGCTTTCGTGTGAGTCTATACAGACTATGGAACCAGTCCTTATAACACCAAGGGACATAGCCAGTGCGGTTCGTTCGTTGCCCAATTGGAAATCAACTGGGCCGGACGGACTGCACAATTTTTGGCTGAAATGGTTCCGTAGCTCACATGCTTGCTTGGCATCCTGCTTTCAATCATCACTTGAGTCTGGGTTGCTTCCAACTTTTATGACCACGGGTATTACACACCTCCTCTACAAATCCGGTAGTACTACGGACCCTAAAAATTATAGACCGATAACTTGTTTACCAACGGTCTATAAGCTTCTCACATCTATTTTGAGAGTTAAATTATCAACACACATTGAAAATAATTCTATAATGTCCAACTCTCAAAATGGATGTAGAAGCGGGTCACGTGGTACTAAAGAACTCCTTATTCTTGACATGGCCATTAATCAGCAGGTTCGTCGTAACCGGAGAAACCTGGCGACATGCTGGATTGATTACAAGAAAGCCTATGATTCAGTGCCCCATACATGGCTGTTGAGGGTGCTGGAGTTGTATAAAGTTGATGCAACTCTTAGCACCTTCTTAAAGGCATGCATGGGGCAATGGACAACGGCTCTTGTTTATCCAGGATGTCGTCAGGTTCTTGGTAATGGCGAGCCTGTCAAGATCAAGAGGGGTATATTTCAGGGTGACAGTCTGAGTCCATTATGGTTTTGCTTGGCACTGAATCCTCTCAGTACTTTACTGGAGGGTTCAGGGCTTGGTTATCAGTTTCGGAGAGGAGGTCAAGTTGTTTCCCACCTTCTGTACATGGATGACTTAAAATTATTTGCCTCCACCGATTCCCACTTGATAGAGTTACTAAAAGTCACAGAAGCTTTCAGTAATTCTATCAAAATGGAATTTGGTGTAGATAAATGTGCAGTCATGCATGTAAAGAAGGGACGGATTGTAGAATCTGAAGGAGTACAACTTTCAGATTTCACAAAACTTAGATCCCTTTCCGCGACTGAAACCTATAAATATCTAGGTATGTCGCAGGCATTAGGTATTACAGAGGTAGGCGTGAAACAAACGTTGATGGACCGTTTCTTTGGCCGCCTGAAAAAGGTACTTAAAAGTCTTTTATCGGGCGGTAACAAGGTGCGGGCTATCAACGGTTGGGCCATGCCACTCTTAATCTATTCCTTCGGCATACTTAGATGGACTCAGACTGAATTAGACGCCCTGGATAGGAAAGTTCGTTCTCTGTTGACCATAAACCGCATGCATCACCCACGTTCGTCTGTAATGAGGTTGTATATCCCACGAAAGTGTGGAGGTCGCGGCTTTTTAAATGCCAAGACTTTACACAATCGTGAGGTATACAACCTTAGGGAATATTTCCTTCATGCTGACGTGGGTATGCATCGGGATGTGGCAGCAATAGATAACGGACTGACCCCACTTGCACTTGCCAAAGAGAACTGGCACAAACCAGTAATACTAACTACCAATGATCGCAAGGAGATATGGCAGAGCAAAGAACTGCATGGACGATTTTATCGGGCC
This sequence comes from Miltochrista miniata, assembly GCA_933228765.1. NCBI lineage: Eukaryota > Metazoa > Arthropoda > Insecta > Lepidoptera > Erebidae > Miltochrista > Miltochrista miniata. The sequence goes on along the minus strand of OW121770.1, from coordinate 22,500,458 downwards.
TTACACAGACCCGATGTAGATTTAACAGCATCTGTATCCTGGCTACGTTTCGGTGATTTGTTCGGCGAAACCGAAGGTTTTGTTTGTGCGATTACAGACGAAGTTGTTATGACGAATAATTATCGGAAATATATTTTGAGAGATGGTACAGTTGACATTTGTCGGGCATGTCACCTACCGGGTGAATCTCTCAGACATATTATTTCTGGTTGTTCTCGTCTTGCCAACGGCGAGTATTTGCATAGACACAACCAAGTGGCCAGGATAGTCCATCAGCAACTTGCACTTAAATATAAACTTGTAGATTCAGAGGTACCGTATTACAAGTATGTGCCCGACCCAGTTCTAGAGAATGGTCGTGTCACGTTGTACTGGGATCGGTCTATTATCACTGACAGGACTATTGTAGCCAATAAGCCTGATATAGTGGTAATAGATCGATCAGAGCGCCTCGCAATAATCGTTGATATTACTGTACCACATGACGAGAATCTCGTAAAAGCAGAAAAAGACAAACAATTGAAATATTTGGACTTGGCTCACGAGGTTGTCGACATGTGGGATGTGGATTCAGCGATTATTGTTCCGATAGTCGTATCAGCACACGGTCTGATTGCCAAGAGCCTCGATCAACACCTTAAGAGGCTCGCGTTAGGCAGTTGGGTCAAGGGCTTGATGCAAAAGGCGGTTTTATTGAGCACGGCACGTATTGTGAGGCGATTCCTGTCTCTGGAGCCCTGACCACCGGTAGCTTGGTCCCTGTACCCGATGCCGGTGGGATACTATTTTTTTATATTTTTAAATGTACCTTTTTTATAATTATGTATATTTAAAAATGTAAATTTATATGATTTTAAAATGAATAAAGAGGAATAATAATAATATTCACGGAAATCTCACACAACGCTATCTGATCCCAAAGTAAGCTAGGAATAACCTGCTTGTGTTATGGGTATCAGACCACGGATATTTATTTATTTATTAGTTTATGTACACACAAATTACAAAAAAAAAGAGAAAACCATAATAAAGAAAACAACATTGTACAAGGGCCTACTTATTTCTACAGAAATCTCTTCCAGTACTAGATATTAATACTTATATACTTTTAAATACATACATATTATACATAGAAACACCCAGACTCTTGAGACAAACATTTATGGGTCACACAAATATTTGTCTCCGGTGGGAATCGAACCCACGACCTCCAGCGCCGCAAGCGGTATCACTACCGACTGCGCCACAGAGGCAGTCAAAATTAAATGTTGTTTACATTTTGTTTCACGACCAAGTAAATACGGTATACGGCTTCACCCGCGTGAAATTTGGTTCTCGTTCCCGCTTCCCGTGGGAACGTATTCCCGGGATAAAAAGTAGCCTCGTAGTAATAAAAATGTTGGATTATAATATTAGATTAGAAATTTGGGATTATAATGTACTTACTTCCCAAAGACCTTGGTTTAGGACTCAGGGTCCGTTTTCCTAACTTCTTAAACTTCGTTTGGTCAGCATCCCATCAACACGCGTGTCCGATGTCCGCCTCCGCTACATTGATCTAGGATTTCTGTGAATTAAAGTTTAGCAAAATAACTAGTTTATGCTACGCCTTCAACATCTTTCAAAACCCCCGGTAATCAATCAATCAAATAAACCTATGTAATTCCACTGCTGGACCACTTTTTTTTTGTAGACAAATTGACGTCGCCACCAGCCTGATGGAAATCTAGCGATTGAGGGCCACTTCTGAAAGTGGTCCTCAAGTTGGCGGCCCTGTGATGTGCCTCTTCACGGTCCTCTTGAAGAACCCGGGATTGTAAGATGAGGGAAACACGTGTGCGGGCAGGTCGTTCGAGGAACGATCTATTGAAATGCTCAGTTCTGGCGAAGATTCTCTCCACTGTGGATGAGTGGCATCTCTGCCCGTCACGCGTTGTTCGGGATCGGAAAGGAGAGGGTGGGATCAGCTTGAAGACTCTTCAGACTTAGTGGATGTCTCTGTCTATTATATCAAATTTAAGGAAATTCGCTCAACGGTTTGAGCTGGTCGTTGATAAATCAATCAGTATCCTTTTTACAGTTATTGTGATTTCAAAGAAGAAGAAGAAGAAGCGCTCGTGGCTCCGCGTATTCAGTGTTCTGTAATAACGTTCACTATGGCCCGTCCTTGGATGGGTGACCATCCATGTGACCACTTTGTGACATTTATTTGAGCGTTTCCGTGCTTTGGAAGGCACGTTTAACCGTTGGTCCCGGTTGCCAGTCGTTAAGCCAAGTTGAAGGCCTTTTTAGGCAGCTTGAAAATAAACAGCAACCAGTCACAACCTGCGCCTGTCCATCTCAACACGGCAATACGGCTCGCCACCTATTACGTGGGACAAATTCTAAAAAGGTGAAATGTGGTCATATAATATGCCTTTGCCTACTCCTTCGGGGATAAAGACGTGAATTGATTACACAGGATCAGTAATTATGATGTTATTACAGGGTGTTCATTTAGGAAAACGGAAATCGCCATCTTTACTGCCAATTGACGCGTTCGACCTTTAAAAGGTCAACATAACACCTTTTGGAGGTCTTCAATCCACCATGTAAAAGGCCTACCCACGCTGCTTGAGAAAATCGTTAACTTTTAATTATCCCTTTGTTTGTAGCTAGTTGCGAATAAACAAATAAATATTTGTGGAAAATCTCGCACAATATCTAGCAAGCCCAAATGGAGCTAATACAAGCTTGTGCTATGGGATCTAGACGACTGATAGACATACATATACCACAGATAATATAATAATATTCTATAATACTTACTCTTATATTTGTAAATACAAACATTTTATGCATAGAAAACACCCAAAACTCCGAAACAAATATTGGTGTATCACACAAATATTTGGACGGAACCAGGTTTCGAACCCAGGAAGCCCTTCAGCGAGGCAAGCGGTTACACTACCGACTGCGCCACAGAGGCAGAATCTGGTAAATTGAAAATATGGAAGTGAACTCTTCAAAAGGAGGCGTCTTGTTTTTTATACAGTTGATTGATGGCACTTGGTGGAACTTGGTGCCCATATTGAAAACTGCACTTATGGAAAATTGGAGTGTTTTCGAGACAGTACCACCTTGTCTATTATAGACCTTTGAAATGCCGTAAGGCGCAACTGGTCAGGTTTAAAATGATAATGAATAAATATTATACGGCAACAGAAACACATAATCTGTGAAAATTTAAGCTCTCTAGCTATGACCGTTCAAGAGATACGGACGGACGGGACGGAGCCTCGTGACGAACAGACAAACGGACAGCGAAGTCTCATGAATAAGGTCCCGTTTTTTACGTAACCCTAAAAAGATATTATCATTTCATTCATTTTATTTTCATTCATTTCGTTTCATTCGCCACTCTAGATGGGTGAAATCGTGTGATGAAAACGGTATAGGCAAGTGCTGTTCCTATGGACGCCTTATACCTGTGGACACAATCGATTCCGATGAAACTAACAACCCTAAAAGTATAATTTGAACGCGACCGTAAAGCTAAACGACAAAGCATTAGGTACGGTCGCGTTAAAATTATAATTTTAGGGTTGTTAGTTTCGTCGGAATCGATTGTGTCCACAGGTATAAGGCGTCCATAGGAACAGCACTTGCCCATACATAGCTAGACTAATATGGACATTACCTATTTTTTTAACCGTCAACTCAGTGATCGTTTGTCCCACCCCCTCCTTATCGATCCCGAACAACGCGTGCCGGGCAGAGAGGCAGTGGAACTGTGTAGGAATGACATCTGAATCTTCAGAACAGAGCGATTCAGACCGTTTTCTGTCGAACAGTACATACATATGGTCACGCCTTTATCCCCAAAGGGTGAGGCAGAGACATAGCATATGCCCAAATTTCACCTTTGTATAATTTATTTGTCCCACGTAATAGGTGGTGAGCCGTATTGCCGTGTTTAAATGGACAGGCGCAGGTTGTGACTGCCTGCTGTTGAAATAAAGCCTTCAACTAAGCTTAACGACTGCCATTTTACTGGCAACCGGGACCAACGGCTTAACGTGCCTTCCGAAGCACGGAAACGCTCAAATAAATGTCACAAAGTGATCACATGGATGGTCACCCATCCATGGACCGGCCATAGTGAAAGTTGCTTACTGCAGTGATCGTTTACAGAACACTGAGTCCGCGGGGTCACGAGCGCTTCCAACAGTACTATTTAAAAATCTGTGGTCGAACCTTAAAAACTTGGAACACTCTGCTGCGAGCACGTGTTTCCCTCATCTTACATCCTTAGGTTCTTCATGTGGAGCGTGAAGAGGCACATTATCGGGCTGTCAACTTGAGGACCACTGTCTAGTCTGGTAGGCTGAGGTAGTAGCCCTCAAGCCTGTAGATGTCGCCGTAGCTATCGTCTGAAAATCATTTCTAGTAGGTTTGGATTTTATTTTATTAGTATCTAGTACACATAGGTACCCCGTGCGGTGACGGGAAAGATTACAAAATTTCGCCACCCCAAATCATTCCTAAGATGTCGTAAAAGGCGTCTAAGGGTACACTTTCGCAAAACGATCCATTGCTTAGAGAAGGAAAACTTAAAATGAAACTCGGTTGTCAGTAAATGACAAACGTTAAGCCAAGTTAAAGACCTTATATTAGCGACTTGAAATGTTTCAATTGTGGGTATACTTTGGCTCTGCCTACCTCTTCGGGGATAAAGGCGATATGTACGTCTATACTAATATTATAAAGAGGAAATATTTATTTTTTGTTTTTTTGTTTGTTTGTTTGTAACGAATAGGCTCCGGAATTTAATAAAAGAATAATAATTTTATATACTTACTAGCGGACGTCACGCGGTTTCACCCGCGTAGTTCCCGTTCCCGTGGGAATACGAAATAAAATATAGCCTATGTTCACCGCAAAGAGTGTAGCTTCCCAACAGTGAAAGACTTTTTCAAATCGGTCCTGTACTTCCGGAACCTATTCGTTACAACAAAAAAAAACTAATCTTTCCTCTTTATAATATTAGTATAGATAGGTAATACATTTTTTTGGCGTGACTATTATGTATGTATGAAGTACGCGTACAAATTTGTAATAAGTACTCGTAATTTTTCAAAATCAGTCCTTTTTAATTGCATGAACTAGCTGCTCCGTTTAATTAAATTGTTAAATTAAAATATTTAAACGATAAACGACAGAAATTAACATTTTCATATTGTTTTCGAACAATAATTTCACCTAATTACATCATGTTCTAACCATATTTTGAATACTCATTTAATTCTGTATAAAAATATAATTTAACTCGTAAAAAATACCATTGACTTTGACATTCTGTGTTCCAACTTCCACAACAAATAAATATAGATACTTACTTAGACCAAAGATAAATAACATTAGGTACTAACATACCTCCTATGTAATACTGATTTCAAAATGGATACCTACCATTTTGAAATCAGTATTACATAAAAGGATTTCCCATAAAAGAAACAAGTAATTTATACTCTTAAAGTTAAAAACGTATTTACCCTGGGGTAAACCTGGGTGAAATAATTTCACCTAGGTTTACCCTAGAGTTTCGAAAAAAAGAACTTGTTTGGAATGTAAGTTGATTTCTTTCATTTTTCATAATTCGTTTTTAACTTAGTACAAATTACAGTAGAGTAATATTGAGAGTTCTAACTCACTCCGGTCGTTGAACTCTCAATATTACTGATCTATAACTCTCAATCGCACATGCACGATTGAGAGTTCTAACTCACTTCGTTATTACAGGTGGTGGTGCAATATAATAACTCTTTGTAAAATCATTTACCTAAGCCAACGTTCGACATTTTAATGCTGTTCAATACACTACCGTTCAATCGGCTCTCTGCGATCCCCTGCGTCGTAATTGTGAAGAAAGATGCTCTGTTAGTTAGCGATAGAGTTATTTCATAAACAGTACAATCTTACGTTTACCTATTGTGTTGTCTGTAAGCAGTTTTGGTATACCTATTTACGGTTATAAATACATAATGTCATAATTACATCTGTTCATAACCAGCCCGTCAGCATTGCATCAAACATGAAATTCATTAAACAAGCACAATCGTTACAGATTAGTATAATCTGTAATGATTTACCAAAAATCGAGTTACGCCATGGAGAATTATTGCCGAATACAGTACGTTGCATCATTTGCGGACCATCAAATTGTGGAAAAACCAATTTGTTAATTGGTCTCCTTTTGCACGAAAATGGATTGACATTTCATAATGTTTATGTATATTCTAAAACTCTATATCAACCAAAGTACATTTTATTAGAAAAGGTTTTACGAGGAGGACCAGGAGTCAGTTTTCAGAAATATCAGGCAAATGATGACGTTATGAAAGTTTCAGATGCAAAACCTAATTCAGTGATTATTTTTGACGATGTAGCATGTGAAAATCAAAGTAATATGCGTGATTATTTTGCCATGGGAAGACATAAATTGATTGACAGTTTTTATTTAAATCAAACTTATAGCAAAATACCTAAACAACTAATAAGAGATAACGCTAACTTAATTGTGCTTTTTAAGCAAGATGAAATTAATTTGAAACATGTTTATGAAGAACATGTTAACACTGACATGACGTGGTTGGAATTTCGTAACATGTGTTCTCAAATATGGAAAGAGCCTTATGACTATGTTGTGATTAATAAAGACTGTCCTAAAAACAACGGGTGCTATAGAAAAAAGTTTGACACTTTTGTAGAATTAGATAAAATTTGAATATTTAAATAGACAGCTTTCAGTTTCTTGTTATTCTTTAATCGGCTCTTATTGGATTACCATCTATTTCACATAATGGAAAAATCATTGAAAAAACAAATTGTAGATGCAACACAAGCTGTAAGGAAAAAAATACGTACCATGAAGGATTATAAGAAAATAACAGACAAGTGCTTGATACAGTTTTTAAGCCTGTTACAGAATCTCTCAATTTAATAGCCAACACTAATAACCACTTAGCTCTAACAAAAAAGGAGGAAAAAATAGAACCCCAAGAACCACAAGACCAAGATATGAAAGAAACAGATGATAGCAGTATTGCTAGTAACGAATCGGAACCCTCATCGGACTCTTCATTTCAGTCATTAGTCGGTACTAATCCAGATGCATCATCTTGGTCGTTATCTTCACAAGTACTATTAGATGTACCATTTGGTATAAGAAAAGAACGTGGAAAGTTAATGTTAGGTTCTGCTAACATAACAATTGGGGATAAAGTTATTACTGTAGCCGGACACAAGTACGAAAGTACACCTGGGTTGCGAGAGTTACTGTTAAAAAAAGACATTGATCTGAGCTTGGTTAATGACCATGACAAACAAAATTATAAGGCAATGTTACTTGTAACGAATGCACATCGTCGTGATTTCGATTCAAAAAAACCAATTAAAAGTAATAAAGGACAAAAATATTTGCAAGTTATTAAACCACTTTTCGATCAAGAAAGTAGAAGTCCCAGCTGTAGACAGAAAGTAGGAAAAGGATTACCCTTAACAAAAATGTGGAAAAAAAATACAGATTTTGTATATTGGGATGATCCCAATGAATTGGTTGATAGATTAAAGTTATTAATTGCTTCTCGAGATGCTGGTAACACAGGACTAGACAATGAAATAATATCTATCATTGAAGAACTGCGTGAAAGCAAAATCATTAAATAAATAAATCTACTAATATTATATGTGTGTCATTTTACTATATACCGTTCAACATAATACACCTATAATATGAATGTAGACAAATTTGGTCATTATATTCATAAGCGAATGCGTATATCGGAAATACTTGATTTTAATGATAACGCATTAATAAAATCTGATAATGGAGATTATGACTTGAAGACATCAAGGTTAAAAGGCGTCAAACCTCCTCAAGACGCAGATGATGCAGTAAATAAAGCTTATGTAGATGAATTGAAAGGTGTACTAATGAATGACTTACAAAAATTACAAAGTTCTATTCCAAATAGTGTTCAAAACCACATTGAGAAAGCTTTAAAAACAATAATGTCTGAGATAATGACTCATTTGGAAAATACATTTTATACAAGAAAAGCAGTTGATAGACTAATTCAAGACGCAATTCAATCTATATTAAAAGATCGAAAAATATAGGCCTTAAAGTTTGTTAAAATGACGAAACAACAAATCGTTAATGAAATACATAAAGCAGCACGAAAAAATTTTCCTCGAAGATCTGTAATTTTAAAAGGTGTTGATGATTTGTGGCAAGCAGATTTAGTTGATATGCAAAATCTAAAAACCTTTAATAAAGGATATAATTATATTTTAATTGTTATTGACTGCTTCTCAAAGTACGTTTGGGTGGAACCGTTAAAAACTAAATCCAAACATGATGTCTCTCATGCATTTGAAAAATTACTTTTTACTAATCACAGGAAACCAACTCATCTGCAAACTGATATGGGTACTGAGTTCTATAATTCTACATTTCAAAAGCTTTTACAGAACTATAATATTAATCACTATTCTACATTTTCAACCAAAAAGGCTTCAATTGTAGAACGAGTTATTAAAACAATTAAAAATAAATTGTACAAATACTTTAGCTTGAACGGTCACTATAAGTGGATAGATGGTGGCTTGAACGGTGTTGTGAAGACATATAACAACACAAAACATCGTACTATTAAATTGGCACCTGTTAATGTCAATAAGTTTAATGAAACGGACATTAAAAATAATATTATGAACTCCGTGATAAAGGTAACCCGAAAATGTCGTCCAAAGTTTATAATTGGTGATAAAGTTCGAATTAGTAAGTACAAACATATATTTGAGAAAGGATACACTCCTAACTGGTCAACAGAATTATTTTCTATAAAAAAGATAAATAACACTGTACCAATAACATATCACATTGAAGATAATCAAAAACAACTCATATTGGGAACTTTTTACGAACAAGAGCTTCAAAAGTCGTCCTGCCCTGGTGTCTATTTGATAGAAAAGGTATTAAAAAAGAAAGGAAACAAACTGTTTGTAAAATGGTTGGGTTTAAATAACAAAGAGAACAGTTGGATTGATAAGACTGCAATAGTGGAATAAGTTAATTATATAAGTGATACATAATTTTAAAGTATATTCATTAGTCTTTGGACGATGCAAGGTGGTGGACTAATAAACAGTATCATTAATCATTTACCATTCGAACTACACATACCCGGTTATAACTATTGTGGACCAGGAACAAAGCTTTCAAAACGATTACTACGTGGTGATAAAGGTGTAAACAAGTTAGACGAAGCTTGTATGCATCACGATATCGCATACGCAAACTACACGGACCTACCTAACCGTCAAAAAGCTGACTTACGTCTTATAGATATGGCTAAACAAAGACTTAAAGCAAAAGATGCTCGAACAGGGGAAAAGATTAGTTCGTGGATAGTAAACAAAGTTATGAAAGCTAAATTGAAGTCTGGTGCTGGTGTTAAGACCTTTAATAACTTTGTTAAAAAAATAAAAAGAAAAATCAAAAAACTCTCACCTAAAGATGATAAGTCATTAATAAATATGGCTTATATGGTTGCTCGAAAATTAGTTCCATGCCTTCCAAAAGTTCGAGTACCTCGAATGATACCTATACCAAAAACTGGAGGCATTCTACCTTTGATCCCAATTTTTGCTGGTTTGTCTGCTTTAGGAGCATTAGCCGGTGGTGCAGCTGGTATTGCAAAAACAGTGAATGATTATAAACACGGTCAGAAAAAATTGCAAGAAACTGAACGTCATAATAAAACTATGGAGGCTATAGCAATAGGCAAAGGTTTATACATTAAACCACATAAGCAAGGTCAGGGATTGTTTATAAATCCTTTAAAAAACTAATTGATCAGCTACCTAATCGCGCTTTAACTAATATCGATATTCAGAAGTTTGACTATTGTATTCCCCACTTTCGAGGAGTTTATATGAGGGATCAGTTACCAAAAACCCCAAAACGAATTGAATGTGCTATAGTTAACCTAGATAATTCGAGAAATGATGGAACGCATTGGGTAGCTTATGTTAAAATAAACAATTATTGTGAATATTTTGATAGCTATGGTGATTTAAAACCGCCAAGAGAATTAATGCTATATTTTAAGAACTGTGATGTTCATTATAACTATGATAGATATCAACAATTTAACACAATAGTTTGTGGACATATGTGTTTAAGTTATTTGCAAACTTTTTGGGTTAAATACTATAAATCTTTATTATAATTATAATACTTTAAATAAAAATACTATAAATCTTATATCACTCTTTCATTTCCATCATTTGCAAGATGTCACTCACCTTATCGATAACTGGAAACTCATCGGTATTATCTACCTATTATCCAAACACGTTGCCATTAGTTGGGGAGTATGAATGTGCATTATTACATTTCTCTACGTATAATTCTATTCCAAATTTTGATAATACAAACAATAAATTATACTATGGTTCTAAAAATGTTATTGAGATACCTGAAGGAACTTATGAATTACAAGATATTGGTGACTATTTAAAAACTGAGATAAAAGATGCATCCATAAAACTCCATTGTAATAACAACACCTTAAAAACTATTTTATTTTGTACATCAACTATAGATTTTACTAAAGAAGGTACATTTGGAAGTTTATTGGGATTTAAAAAACAGATCTTAGAAGCAAATAAATATCATGTATCAGAGTTTCCAGTTAACATTTTACCTACGACTGTCATAAGGATTGAATGTGACATAGTTAGCGGTTCTTATATAAACGGTCAATCCAGTCACATCTTGCACGAATTTGCACTTAATGTTCCACCTGGATACAGGATTATAGAAATTCCGAAAAACGCAATCTACTTTCCAATAAACCAAACCAATATAAGCTGCATACAGATAAGGCTGTTAGATATAAATAATAACTTAATAAATTTGCGAGGTGAAGAAGTGCAGTTGTATCTACATATCAGAAGAAAACAATGATAGATTATAATAAATATGTGGTTCGTCCAACTAAAAATAACAGTCCTACTAAAACTATCAAACCAATAAGAGCTCGCTCCAAAAAGGTCATAAAATTGAATAACAATAATAAAGCATTTCTTAAAGCGATTGGTTTGTTAAAATGAATATACTAGATGTTTTATCCGCTCCTGTATACAACAACTCTGTGGAAGGAATTGAATTTCACTCTTACAAGCCTTACGTAACAAGTTTCAATAGAAGCGATGAAATCAGGATACCTATTAATCAACAAGACTTGTATATATTACCATCAGCAAGCACTTTGTTTTTGGAAGGAACTGTTGTTGTAAACAAGGGTGGAAATTCGAAAGAGAGAGTCAGTAGCGTTCATTTCACAAACAATAGTTTACTTTACTTGTTTCAAGATATAAGGTATGAGATAAATGGAGTGGAAATAGATAAAATAAAAAACGCTGGTATAACTACCACAATGAAATCATTAATATCAATGAACGAAAACGAGGCTAAAGTATCTAATGCTTGGGGTTGGAATATCGATGGCATAAATAGCACAAATGGGGGTAGCTTTTCTGCTTCTATACCCCTCTGTAACATTCTTGGTTTTGCAGAAGATTTCAAGAAAGTAGTGATAAACAGCAAACATGAATTAATATTGTTGCGAAGTAATACTAATCTGAACGCCCTAAAACTTAACGATGGTGAAACGGTAGAAGATATTATTATAAATAAAATAATATGGCGCGTACCACATGTCAAAGTATCCGATAGAGAAAAAATAAATATGTTAAAACTGCTAGAAAAAGATCGACCACTCCAGATGATATTCAGGAATAGGGATTTATATGAATATCCGGCTCTACCAAAAACTACTAAACATACTTGGTCCATAAAAACATCATCGCAAATAGAGAAACCAAGATTTGTTATTATTGGTCTGCAAACAAATAGAAAAAATAATTCAAAATTGGATATGTCTCGGTTTGATCACTGTGACGTTCGTGATGTTAGAGTATACCTAAATTCAACCTACTTCCCTTACGAAAATTTAAATTCAAGTTTCTCGAATAGCAGAATTGCTTTAATATATGAACAATACACCAGATTCCAACACTCATATTACGGAGGTCTTCGCGGTGAACCGTTATTAAGTGAGAAACAATTTAAAAATATTGCTCCGTTATTTGTCGTAGATTGTTCTAGACAACCAGATAATCTTAAATCAGGTCCTGTTGTGGATGTTAGAGTGGAAATTGAAAGTGATATTGATATACCAGATCAAACTTCCGCATATTGTCTTATATTGAACGATTGTATAATCGAGTATAAGCCGTTAAGTAGCACCGTGAGAAAGATATCATGAACAAAAATACTATTATAGTAGATGTTCAGGGTTTTAAAGACACTTGTAATAACTTTATAGTCAAAGAATTAGCTCTGGCCACCTGTGTTTATACCCAAACATTCTTAATAAAGCCCCCATACTTATTTAAATACTTAACTACGAATGAAAAAAAACAAGTTACGTGGTTGGAGAGAAACAGAGGGATTTACTGGAATGAAGGTTATATCGACTATAGAGAATTTCGACGCATAATTGTTCCTTATCTAGAAAATAAAGAAATTTTTGTAAAGGGCTTAGAAAAAGTTAAGTGGATTCAAGATCTTTGTATGAATTGTATTTGTATAGATCTTGGTGAAGACAAGTGCCCAAATTTATCACTGTTGCATAACAAATATTCAAATAATGAGACAAGTTTTAATTGTATTAATCATACTAAACAATGTGCACTTAAAAATGTTTTATGTATAAAGAACTATTTAATAGAGCAAGAAAGGTAATTTGTCTTCCTATACACAGTTTTAATAAATAAAACAATTTTTTAAAGTAAATGGTTTTTATTTTTAACCCACATTTTAAATACCTATCTATAATTATTTAACACATTATTTTCACAGTACACACAATAAAATTTTAATAAAATATAAATATGACATCAGCAATTGAAATTTGTATAAAAAATGGTATAATGATAATCATCAAACTGTATACAGCCTAGACTCAACCATTTTTGTGTGGCTCGAGTCTAAAAGACAGCCCGAAATGCGGCAATGGGCTCACCATCTATTACGTAGGGCTCAAATATTCGGTGAAACGTGGGTGTTTACTCATCTCTGCCTAACCCTCCGGGGATAAAGGCGTGATTATATGTATGTATGTACATTTTACTGATAAATATTTCAATAAAACAAACTTTAAATCTTCATTAATTTTTATTTCTTAATATAACTTTTAATGCATATTATCATTTTTACACTAAATAATAATAAAACATAAATTATTTATGAAATATTAATTTCAATACAAATGACGAACACATTTATTTACAAACTTACACAAAATTAATCTAGTAAGGAATATTTTAAAACAAGAACTATTATTAATAAATGTTAGGGAAAGAATAGCCGCATATTTTTTTTGATATATTATGTACTAGCTGACCCTCGCAACTTCGTTTACGTCACATAAGGTGTACGAATGGAGGGGTACTTCTTCATGAGACTCATTAAGTAGCGTGTGAAACGGCCCTGTTTGCTAGCCAACACGCCCGTTTAGCCTCACTTTCAAAAGAAACGTTGAATTATAGATTTACCGAAAGTTGAGATGCCCCTAATTTCTGAACTACATAACCTTATATTGAAAATTGTGTGGAGTAATGCTTAATGTACTCCCTTTCAGACACCAAAAAAATATTTAAAATCGAACCACGCAGTGAGAAATTATAGCTAAAAAACTATTTTGTGTTTCATCCCCTCTCCTGAAGGAACCGCGTAAAATATCTGGATCAAAAGTACTTAAGAACCTTCCTCGGACTATAAGCTTAGATCGTACAAAGTATTATTCAAATCGGTTCAGTAGTTTCGGCGTGATACTTATTCGGGATACATCTTTACAGACAGACAGACATGAAATTTTTAAATTACATTTTCGGCTTCAGTATCGATTAGAGAACGCCCTACACTTAAAATTTTCATAATATCGTCCATGTACAGACTCCCGACCCTCTACAGTTTTATTATAAGTATAGATTTTTTTTTATTTTAATTTTTTTTGGAATTAATTACCTACATTTTCTGTTGTTAATGTATTACATAAATTGAATTTGCTTTTGATTATACTTCTGGTTAATTGCGAATCTGGTGAGTTGAGAATCTGGTAAGTTGCGAATCTGGTGAATCGAGAATCTGGTGAACTGCTCCTGAGGGCTACAGGGGGTACTACTGGTAGTACCAGTACCGCGAGTAAAAAAATTACCCGTGGCCCCAGTAGTACCACAGGTAAAATTGAATTACCAGTGCTACTACTGGGACCACTTGGTCAACTTCACTGGATAAAAATAAATGAAGATCGGTAAAAACAAATGAAGATCGGTAAAACAAATGAAGCTTGGTGAAAATAAGTGAAGATCGATAAAAACAAATTAAGATCGGTGAAAACAAATGAAGATCGGCAAAACAAATGAACGTCAGTAAAACAAGCGAAGATCGAGAAAAAAAAACTTGACAGGTGTCAAGGGACACCCGAATGGAACGAAGTTCCTTTCAATTAATTAGTGCAGGAATTGTAATAAAATTTTATTTTAATTTAAAAATTTTATTGTACTTAAACAAAAACAAAAAAAAACAAAAACAAAAACAAAACAAAAACAAAGACAAAGACAGAGACAGAGACAGAGACTGAGACTGAGACTGAGACTGAGACTGAGACTGAGACTGAGACTGAGACTGAGACTGAGACTGAGACTGAGACTGAGACTGAGACTGAGACTGAGACTGAGACTGAGACTGAGACTGAGACTGAGACTGAGACTGAGACTGAGACTGAGACTGAGACTGAGACTGAGACTGAGACTGAGACAGAGACAGAGACAGAGACAGAGGCTGAGGCACCCGAATGAAACGAAGTTCCTTTCAATTAATTAGTGCAGGAATTGTAATAAAATTTTATTTTAATTTTAAAATTTTATTGTACTTAAACAAAAACAAAAAAGAAACAAAAACAAAAACAAAGACAAAGACAGAGACAGGGACAGAGACAGAGACTGAGACAGAGACAGAGACAGAGACAGAGACAGAGACAGAGACAGAGACAGCGACAGAGACAGAGACAGAGGCTGAGGCTGAGGCTGAGGCTGAGGCTGAGGCTGAGGCTGAGGCTAAGACTAAGACTAAGACTAAGACTAAGACTTAGACTTAGACTTAGACTAAAACTAAAACTAAAACTAAAACTAAAACAATAATAAAATTAGTGAAGGAATTGTAATAAAATTTTATTTTTTTTAATTAATAATAATATTTTTTTTATTATTAACCCCCATTTTATTACCCCCCCTACCCCCTCCCCGCTTTCCCCCCTTCCCCCCTTTCCCCCTCCCCACCTCCACCCCTCACCCCTTCCACCTTCCCCCCCCCTTCAATTGTTTTTACTGATCTTCAATTAGTTTTACTGATCTTCAATTGTTATTACCAATCTTTAATTGTTTTTTTCCGATCTTAGCTTGTTCTCACCAATCTTCAATTGTTTTTACCGATCTTGACTTGTTTTTACAGATTTTCAATTGTTTTTACTGATCTTCACTTGTATTTACAGATCTTCAATTGTTTTTACTGATCTTCAATGAGGAATGTTCATAAGTATGCAAAATTACTGGAAACTTTGTTTCAGTAAAGCTTTTATACATACAAATGACTATACTTGACTGCCTCTGTGGCGTAGTCGGTAGTGATACCGCCTGCGGCGCTGGAGGTCCTGGGTTCGATTCCCGGGTCGCCGGTGGGCCGAAAATCGGCTCTCATAGACTTAGGGATTAAAATTTTTAAGTGTCTGTTTTTGGGCGGATATTGGTTTTATTAGTTACTAGCTGATGCGCGCGGCTTCGCCAGCGTGAAATTTGGTTCCCGTTCCCGCTTCCCATGGAAACATTTTCCCGGGATAAAAAGTAGCCTATATGTTATTCTGGGCTCTACTCTACCTCTGTACCAAATTTCAACCAGATCCATTCAGCCGTTAGAGCGTGATTGAGTAACAAACATCCAAACATCTAAACATCCAAACATCTTCACAAACTTTAACATTTATAATATTAGTAGGATAGGACTAGCTGAGCCCGCAACTTCGTTTACGTCATATAAGGTGTATGAAAGGAAAGGTATTTCTTCATCAGAGTCATCAAGCAGCGTCTGAAACTGCCCTGTTTGCTTAATCATAAAAGAGCTTAATGATTAAGTCTATTTTAAAACAATTTAGTCCACGCCTTCGGCGCGGACTGAATTGTTTAAAAATAGTCTTAATCATTAAGCTCTTTTATGATTAAGCCAACACGCCAGTTTAGGTTACTCACATTCAAAGAAACCACTACAATTAAAATTTTCAAAATATCTGATTCTTAAAAGTGTTATTACTCTTTTATTTCTAAACCGATTTACATAAAACAAACGCTAAATGTTAACTGGAGCAAACCTCAACACAATAAAAAAAACCGCATTGCAATCGGTTGAGCGGTTACTGAGTTTAGCGTGCACAACCGTACAGACAAACAGACAAACAGATATACAGACATACAGACATACAGACAAACAGACAAAAATTCTAAAAATCATTGTTTTGGGTTCTATTGCGTTCATAAAGCCCCCCTATAATATTTTTTCTTATTTATCTTCCATGTACAGACAGCGACCTGTTACGATTTTATTATATGTATTGATTGATTAAATTTTCGGCTTGATCAGAAATTTCATCAACTGGATCTTTGACAATATATTGTGCCTTTATTATCTCCTCTTCACTCTCACTTGATCCGCCCAGGTCCGTAATCTCAATTTTGATCAAACGCCGTCCTTTTGTTGATTCACAGTTTATGATGTATGAAGGTTGTCTATGTTTCTTTAATATTTTACTCACTATTTTTGATTCTGACTTGCGCGTGGATTTCTTTCTCTCGGTGTTTTTTTTAGGCGTTTCACGGTGTGTACTTTGAGCTGCGATCCATAATCGTTCAGTTTCTTCGTCAAATGCATATGGATCTTGCGCATTTGGAAGCGATTCTGGTGAATACAATCCATTTGGCAAACCGTTTCTTTCTTCAGTGTCTTCTGTGGTTTCTATCGTGAATATATTCTTATTTGTGTTCTGAAAATAAAAAAAAACGTTAGTATGTTATCTACGTTACGTGACGTGTTACCTTTTCTATAAACACAATATTATATAAGTTTATCAAATAAAATATCTTACCATGTTGTATGTCGATTTGTAAACTAATATATAAATTTAAAGTTGCTCGTATAATGTATGTCCTCGTCGTTAGTGATAAATTCAGAATGAAACAATGAACTTATAAAATTAACAACGGGATTATATACCCACAGTTTCTGAAATATGATACTATTTCTAATACATATTTCTTTAAACAACAAAATACTTACGACGTACAAGTTGAAACATGAAAGTCCTATCATGTAAAAACACGTATTGTGCATAGCAAAGCAAAAGAAATAATTCTATGACGTGTTACCTCACTACTGCAATAATTATTATATAGATGGTTGTGCGGATGTTGATGCCCCTTCGTTTCAAGAACAGGTTGAGACATGAAAATTTAAAACTTATGTGTGTCGCAAAAGTATTCTATAATGTATGTCACTAGTTGAGAATGAAGTAAAATAAAACGAAAATATGATTACAACATTATGTAGGCATATATTTATAAATAAGAGTAAAAGACAGGTAGGTAGGTACATTCTTATGAGATAAAAACTTAAAGTACTTAAATACATTTTTAAACATCACAATGTCATACTTATGAAAAACTAAAACCCATCATAAATTTCAATTAAACGTCCTAAAATTCAACCTAAAATTGAGCAATTACCCCAGGAAACAGTGTGAATGTTGTCCTTTAATATATACCGCTTATCATCATTGGATGATAATACAACTTTGTTGACACTACGGGTTACTAACTCGTGTTTCAAGGATTTAAATAATAAATTTTGTTTACGAGTTATTTCATTATTGGTTAACGTTTTTTTATAATCTGCTTTTACTAAGTCTCTCACTACGCATTTCTTAACACCTTTAGCTTTTTTTAAAGTACATTGCTCAGATTGAATACAATATAATTTGGGACGTAGACCAATGAATTCCCTGATTATTTTACCTCCCATTTCGTCTTTAAATAGACCTGGCACCTTTTTATTCAAAATCGGTAAACTAAACGGATTACTTTTACTATAATTACTAGTATCAAAATAACTAATAAAGTAGTTTTTCATATCATTGTAAAAGTCGTTAGTTTCAATTTTATAAATAAAACTGTCTGTATCCGTATAGCATAACTTGATAAGTTCTCTATAATGTGGGCGCATAATAGAATAGTGAAAATCGTACATATGTTTTTTTGATAGTTCTAATACAGAGAAACCTATATATAGGGGTTTATCCATAACAATTTTTTCGGGTTTCATTTGAATCGCAACCAAATTCTCAGAAAATATAGAAGCACTATGGAAGTTAGGTCTGGCAACCAAGGTATCTGCACTTAATCTCTTTTTTGTTTTATTATCGCTATCACTTCACTGATTTACTAAATGAACTTTTACACGATTTTCATTATTTTCTAGCGTTTTACCGAATATACTGTTATTAAGCAATTTAAAAAAGTCTTGTTCAAATTCGGTCACTGCTTTTTGTCTAAGCTCGGTATTGAGGTCTATATATTGTTTTAAAAAAGCTTTCTGCCTAAAAGTTATAACGCGATGCACTTTGTTTAATATTAATCCATGCTTAATACAATTTTTCAAATGTACGTAATGTATTACGTATTTATATTTATCATATAAAGTTGTGACAAGTTTAGAAATTTTACCTCCAGGAGGCACACATTTCTCAGGACAAAATGGCAAGTCATTATGCAAACGGTGTAAATATTTAGGATAAAGTAAATCTACCTCTAATATGAACCCATAATCTGCATCATCTTTTATATTCTCGATGTTTAGATTTTCTATCTCATTTTTATCAAGAAACCTGAAGTTTGATAAAAGTAAAGGTTGGCACATAGCATACCCATATAAATTATTGCAATCTAAGTATACAATAAATATATCATCTTGTTGAGGGTTATAATCTTCCATATATTTATTATTACTTTTTACATAACGATGGGAACTCATACAAAGACCTCCTCTTACACCCTCTTGTATTAACCTTATTATTGCTAAATCATCAATAAGTTCTAACTTAATTCCCGTTTTGAGAAGCATCGCGTCCCATGATAAGCTAGGAGCTGTTACATAAAAAGCTGGATCTAATTGGTAAAATCGCTTAGAAGTATTTCTAAAGTTTTCAAAAACGTCAGTCAACAAAAGTACGTCAGTTTTGAGGTAAAGATCAGTATAATCACCTAGATTTTTTATTTTAAATTCAGACCATACCAATTTAGCATGCTGGTAATCTGCTAATGAAATATGTTGATTATTTAGGGAATTATAAAAATAACATTTTTCAGGCAGAACTGTCTCCTTATAACGATTTATGTTGATCATATAATCATAAGGATATACACCTTTTCGCGTAAGTAATTTAAATTGTTTTGGACAAGAGAAATTGTTTTTTAAGTGTATAAACTGTTCTGGTTTCAAACTTTTTACTAATTTGTCTAAACTAGTAGATAAAAATTTAAAGGAGTCCACAAACCGAAGTTGTACATATTCATCTCTAGAAACTTGTATAAATTTTGTAAAAGAAATATATGACTCTTTATTTTTAGCTATGATTTTAAGTGAACCGCGAGCTTCTCCTAATTTTTTAATAAAAAAATGGCAATCGTAACCTGAAAGATTATGAAAGAAAATTGGTATAAATTTTGGAAGTTTATACATCAAATTACAGTAGTTATGTGCGGCTCCTCGATATTGACCTGTCATATGACAGTGATCTCTTACTCGGTCTGTGATTAGTAAGTTTTGACAAATATGACAACGAGTGCTTTCATTGAATTTAACAGAATCTTCGTTGTTAAATATAATTGGTACACTATTCGACAGATTGTTGTTAATCAATTGAACATCCCTGTAAATATTCTCAACAAATTTATCTACACAATCTTCCCCACGATAAGATACAAAACGATTTCTACTTTCATCAAACGAACAAACTATATAATAAGCGAATGCTATAGGTATATGTACCTGACATACTGAGGTACTCGCAACAGAGGGATCCTGGTTGCACCCTTGCACTGGAACCAACATGGCTTCAAAATCTGCGTAAATTACATATGGCACATTTTGTTTCCTTTCGTAGTTTTTAAACTCAATCACTGAACCTTTTTGCGGTAGCTGAGTCATTACACCGGCACATACATGAGAATCAATTTCCATACTTGATCTAAAAAATAGCAAACACTCATCACAAAAAAATAATTTCCCGTTATGGTTAGTTATTTGTTTTCTCACCAAACGCGATAAATCTTTGATCAGACAGTAATGTGAATATCTGCTCTTTTCTAATAATAGTAAATTAACCGTTTTTTTGTTATCGTTATTAAACCCAGATTTGTATAAAGGTCCTATGATCTGTCTATTATTTTCTAAGCCATATACATTTATTCGTAATCTTGGATTATTTTTTTTCAAACATTTGTATATCGGTAAAAGTTACTGGAAATGACATTCCTTCTATGTTAAACAGATTGAAAAAAATTGGATATGAAGAAACTCTCTGAATGTTCCTATTTGCTGGGTAAAGAGCTGCCGTGACCGACCACAGGAAACAATAAACATCATTGTTACGAATATTTACACATGCCTTTTTATTTTTAATGATCGGAGGTAAATCAATAAATCTTGAACCACGGAGCGGTTGATACCTATTTATATTTACCTCCATGTAACAGTTATTAAGGAAAGTCCAACCAGAATCCCGCTCTTCAAATTCGTCTATCTTTTTCAGTAATTGATTAGGAACATCTGTAAAGAGCTTTGTAAAATCATAGTTCATACATATAATAATATTTTTGGTTTCAAATGATTTAACTTCTGGTATGTTATGTTTAAGTAGTACAAACTTTGAGTATATATGAAAGTTAACCTTAAGGGAAGTGTGAGCTTCGGTAGGTATCTGTGGCGAAAACACCGGGAAACCACGGCCGAATGTCAGCACTGCGAGGACCGCAGCGATGACACAGCGCTCCACACGCTGGTGGAGTGCACGGCGTGGGCACAACAGCGACAGGTCCTCGTAGTGGGTCTGGGCGTGGACACTCTCTCGCTTGAGGCCATGGTGCGAGCCATGCTCTCCAGCGGGAGTAAGTGGGACTGCGCCGCCTCTTTCTGCGAGCAGGTCATGCTCGCGAAGGAGGCGGCGGGCCGGGTGCGGGAGAGAACTCTCCCACCCGAGTTCCGCAGTCGGCGCCCTGGGCGCCGCCGACGTGTCTTCGCTGAGGACTATCGGCCTCCATGACCGGGGGTCTGAGGACGGTGAGAGGGCCGCTCACCGTCCTTACAGAAGCAGGCCCATGACGGCAGCGTGACGTGAGCACTCACGCACGCCCCCCCTTAGAAGCGGGGTCACACCCGAAACCCCCCATAGACGCGGGATTGCACCCGAACCACCCCCTGGGCGAGGCCGCATTGGCGGCCGTAGGTCTGTTGGGAGTCACGGGACATCCTTCCTGAGGGCTTACCCGGGGCTCTCAACCATAGGCTGTTGGGCGTTACGTGAGGTTTTTTAGTCGGTAAGAGTCCGGCATAGCATCCTACGAGGATTTTCCCTCACGTTAAAAAAAAAAAAAAAGGGAAGTGTGAGCTGCAAGAGATTGATCAATTAAAGATTTGACCCTACTGTGAAGGTGTCTGAAGAAAACAGGTAAAGATGTCTGTTCGTTCGTGTCAAGAGTATGTAATCTATATGTTGCTAATCGATTTTTAAAAGCAGAGTTCACTTTCTCCACGCCATGATCTAAAGTAATTACGTTATCTGACTTTCGGTGTATTTTACTCCTTAAATGTCCTATCCATTTCTTACCATTTACCTCAACACCACAGCTATCACAGAACGGCATATTAATTGGTGAAACACACAGACAGATTAGGATGGAATTTTTAATTGAAATTTATGATGGTCAATGAATTCATCAAATTTATTTAATATTTTTATGTATAACATACAAATAGACAATTATATTAAGTTTAGTAGGTACGGACTTATTTAAAATTAATTTTATTGGAAAAGAAAGTGGCTTCAGAATCTGCGAACAACTCGCTGGCTTGCCTAACAAATTTTTGTAGATGAGCCCAGTGAGGAGATTCCTCGTCAGTCCGAAGCTTCAACCACAGCAGAGATTTTTTCCAAAGGTCGTCGCCACCTTCTTGGACGTCAACCGAGTTGTACACCTTCAACTCAATGTGGAAGGGACCCTCGGTAGACACCGTACGCCTCGTTTGACCGTTAGCCACCCGATTGTAAAGCACCGATGTGGATGGAGCTCTGCCGGTGTTGACGGTGGGAGTTTTACTGTCAAGGTGGAAGATGTCGTATCCCTTTTGCGCAGCCTTTTTCTTTGAAGCTCTGAAACAGGGAAATTTTCAATATTATAATATTGTACCTTAGTATAATGTTCATTACATAAATAATAAATGATCATTATGAATTGGATGTTATGAATCGTTATGTTATGATAAGATTGTTATGAACTGGACAACATCAGTTTTGCTTCAGTTAGGAATATTACGTGAACAGATTAATAGATGATTGTCATGAACGACACACAAAGTTTGATACTAATGGAACTCGAACCCTAGACTTCTGGATTTGCAACTACGGTCACTCATTACTACTTAGCCAGAAAAATAAATAAATTGCTCATAATAATATTATATTAATAAAAATAGCAAAACTACCATTATTTAGCACGTAACCTCGCTCACTCATATATTGCGTAATGTAATTGATTATACGTATTTTAATTGGTAGTATTTGGTATGTTATCATCACTTTACATCAGCTGGGTATAAGAGTATCTACTAATGAGTAATAATTACCTTGAATATTCGCTTGAGGTACTTCTAGCAGATGACTTGCGTTTGACGGGAGCCTTTTTCAACGTCCCAGCCTCGCTCCTTACCACTTTGTCACAATCGAACTCTTGGTCCGCTCTGAAAACATAATACCTATTATAAGTAACAAATAGTAAATAAATACACAGAAACCTACTCAGAAAACTATCACATTATCTTCACAAAAACTTCCTCATCGTAAAAAACTATTTTTAACAACACTAGATTTTTTACTCGTAAATTATAATATAACCAGCTTTTGCCCGCGGCTACGTCCGTGAGGATGTCGACATAGCTTTAGTCTTTCACATGGTCTGATCTACCCCACATCCAATTTCATCAATAGGTAAAGCGGTTTAGGAGGCGTAAAAGCGTTGTTACGCTTTACCTTGTTACAGACAGACAGAAAGTGTTACTTTCGCATATTTTATGATATTAGTATAGATAAGTAATGAACATGTACGTACTGGTACATACGGACGTACCTTATATGATCGCTTGCAACGCTTTTGACAGCTGGTGACGATTTGCGCTTTCCACCCCCCTTAGCTGCCTTCGAATTTGACTTGGCGGCGTCGATCAACGTCGCACTGTTGCCACTATCGTACTCTGAATCCGACCTGTAAATATTATGAACAGAATAGTTATTAATTGCGACTAGTAACTCAGAAAACGAAGTGTTTAGTCTGTCAATTGCAACAATTCGGTAGTCACTCAAACTAATAAAATTTGACAAGACTAATACGCTATCACTAGTTAGTATCACTCATCGTCACCGTGCACAAAATAACGATAGGTTT
The DNA here is from genome assembly GCA_933228765.1 of Miltochrista miniata. NCBI lineage: Eukaryota > Metazoa > Arthropoda > Insecta > Lepidoptera > Erebidae > Miltochrista > Miltochrista miniata. Next base: position 22,476,524 of record OW121770.1, on the reverse strand, counting down.
AGTTCTGGCCAATTTGTTTAAAGGTTAAAAAGATTTCTCACTTAAAAACAATAGAACATGGGATAGAATATTTTATAACTTAGGAACTCACATTTTAGGTAGGTACAATGACGATTAAAGTCACAAAAATCTGGAGCCAGGTGTTTAGTCTTCAAGGTGAAAGGTCTTGGTCTTCAAGGTGGAAGGTCTTCAAGATGGTGGTTGCTCCAATGGATTCGTTCAACGGTATAACGAAGTCAGAATGAAGCACTGACTGAATGATTCCGGATTTTATAAGAAAATTAATGATAATTTAGCAAAATACGTTAGGGTTGTCACTACGCTTAGGAAAAAATATCTCGTCACGTTACGTAATGGAAATAATCAAATTAAGATAAAAGTAATGTAAATTCTTCATGAAAGTATTAATAAGTTATACATATCTAATAATAATGTAAATATTTATGAAAATATTTTGTATGACGTAAAGTTTACTTAATATTTACATTTCCCTATTATGTTTGTATACAGTAAATACAGGAAATGGAAATAAAAATTAAACTTAACATTATACATATAAAAATTGTCTTTCTTATAATTTCATTATTTAATAATAACTCAAATTGTAATCGCTCCATAGCTCAGTTGGCTGAGCATTCCCTGTAAGGGAAAGGTCATGGTTTCGAGTCCTACTTGAGCATTTCATTTTTCCCGATGTATTTGAAATAAAAAATTGCATTAATAAATGCTGTCAGTATTAATAAAAAATATAAACATTTAATTTATTTTATTTTTAGATATAAAATGTGATCAGAAATGAGGTAAGTATTTGATTAAAAAACTAAATTATCTGGATTATAATATTCAAATATTCATTATGTTCAAAGAGTAGGTAATCTCGATTAATTATTTGACACCAGTGTAAATAGCTATTAAATCCTTCATACAATATTTTATTGTATCGAAAAATAAAATGTATTAATTTTAATTTATTGATTATTAACTAATAGTGGCAGCCCTAATGTAATTCGTGTAAGCATTTTCGACCCACATAACTTCAAAGAATCACATTGAGTAAATTTACATACTCCACGTGTAAAAATCCTACAACTTGTACAATCCTGTCATTATCATCCGAGCCAATTCCCAACATTTTTTTTAGTTGGGGTCGGCTTTCTAGTCGTAACTATGATGCGGCTGAAATTCGGTATTTTTCCGTGGAGCGACTACCATCTGACCTCCACAACCAAATTGACGATATCGAAGTTCTATAGTTAGACTAGTTGGACTTTTGAGGGCTCCAACTAACCGTAACGACTGCCATAGATGTTAGTATGGCAACCGGGACCGACGGCTTAACGTGCTCTCCGAGGCACCCAGACTCCGAAACAAACATTTGTGATTGATCACACAAAGTATTTGGTCCGACCCGGGATTCGAACCCGAGACCATCTGCGCGTCAGTCGGTTACACTTCCGACCGCGCCACAGAGGCAGTCGCAAACTTGTACAATCCTGTATTAATATAAATTTGTATTATTATTATTATTATAATTTTAACGAATAACTTAATTTTTGATCCCACTAATTATTATATTTAAACATAAAAGTTTTTTAAAGATATTCTTCTTAATATGTAGGTGTATCAATTTGTAATGCATTTGCTGTGGATAAGCCTATAAACAAAATAAAAATATAAATTGTTATATTCAATCACACTATAACGGCTAAACGGATCTGGCTAAAATTTGTTCAAGGAAAATGTCAGCCTCCATGGCGTGATGGATTCGATTCCCGCACGGTGCAATAATTTGTTTGCATGAATATGACTATTTGCATTGGTCTGGGTGTTTATATGTATAATAATTATACATACATACTGTATGTATGTATGTATAATTACATAGTTATACATACATACATACATATGGTCACGCCTTTATCCCCGAAGGGGTAGGCAGAGGCATAATATGCCCACATTTCACCTTTTTTTGTATAATTTGTCCCACGTAATAGGTGGTGAGCCGTATTGCCGTGTTTAAATGGACAGGCGCAGGTTGTGACTGCCTGCTGTTGAAATAAAGCCTTCAACTTTGCTTAACGACTGCCATTTTACTGGCAACCGGGACCAACGGCTTATCGTGCCTTCCGAAGCACGGAAACGCTCAAATAAATGTCACAAAGTGATCACATGAATGGTCACCCATCCATGGACCGGCCATAGTGAAAGTTGCTTACTGCAGTGATCGTTTACAGAACACTGAGTCCGCGGGGCCACGAGCGCTTCACGATCGTTCAATATCTTACACGCGACCTACATCAACACCTTTGGACCTCAAGCCATCCGATCCTGCTAGGCAGTGCATCCGCTAAATAACAAGCTAGGGTTTAGTACAGGTTTTCGTTTCAAGGTAGAAAGTTGGGCAACAGTCGATCTCGATAAAGTCAAAGTGCTAATATATAATACGAATATAATACGGTCTTACAATATAGTTTTTATCTAACTACTAGCTGTTGCCCGCGACTTCGTACGCGTGAAAATTGTTACAATGCCAATTTGATTGCTCTCTGCTTAGCCCCTAGGATATGAAGCGTGATAATATGTAACCCATTTTAACACCCTACCCCTAGGTAATATTTGTGCAAAATTTGAATCAAATCTATTGAGTACTTTTCGAGATCCTTCCGGACAAAGCAAAGCAAACAGACAAACAGACAAACAGACAGACAAAAATTTTTCTAACTATATTTTCGGCTTCGGTATCTTATGTTGAACACCCAGCAAGTATTTTTTTTTTTATTTTTTCCAATGTACAGTTTTGACTTTTCTATCATTTTATTATATGTATAGATTTACTTAAAATAAGTAGATATCTATTATAAAAATATGTTTTTATGTAAAATTGATCGTAGATAAAATATTAAATAGTGAAGTCGTAGGTAAAACTAGTCAAGTAATTTCATTCATGGAATATTATTAGCGATCAGTAGCAGGTGCATTTATGTATGAGAATTGTATACAATAACATTTCTCATACCTAAATATGCACCTGCATCATTATCATATTGCATTCGGCGAAGCTCGACAGCCGCGCGCGACGCGCGTAACGAGACCTCGCTGGGAGTGATGTGCCGACAAAGGCTTAGCGACGCGACGATCGTTTCATACGTGCTATGTAGGTTGCTATACTTAGGTTATGTAATATTTACTATATTGCACCACCACCTGTAATATTGATTGAGTTATAGATCAGTAATATTGAGAGTTTTAACGAGCGGAGTGAGTTAGAACTCTCAATATTACTCTACTGGTAAGTATCCGGCATAGCGTCCATGATGTATTTTCCACACGTCATATAAAAAAATTACTTTTGGATCAGATAGCGTTGTATAAAAATAACCGTGAATGATTATTTAATTACATAAAAATAAAAAAAAATCTAAATGCTCATTGATATCAAACATACAACAGAAAATATATTTTTTGGAGTCGAAGAGAAATCTAGAAGGTGCTTTATTCGGATTATTTCACGTCCCATTTTATCGTTTGCTTCGATAGCCATTTCGTCGTTGACGAGGACCATAAGTAGTCCGCCGGATACTCGACTAGCTATTTACCTACTTCCATTGTTCTCTTAGCAATGTAATACGAGATCTTATACCGTCTTGAAGTGAATTGAATAGTTGTTATAGACTACACTAACGGTATAATACGTTTTCAGTTTGTCTTTTCAAACGAGTTAGTTTTAACAGCTGACTGAAGTTACGGCGTAGATGGTACAATGATACTACTAAGACTGCCAAATTGTAATTGTCCTGTTAAAAATACGTTTACTATTATAGTTTACTTTTCAGTAAAAGAAGCTTTAGGTAATAAATCTAAATAAGGCACCGTGGCATTGTGCCCAATAGGCCGGCAGCATTACCCCCTTTGAATAAAATTTCATAAAATATGCTGAGAGAGATAACTGCCAGTGTTGGGTCAAAAGTCCACTCGATTGGGAACTTTAGAATATTTTCCAGCATGGTACAACAAGGTCAAATACTTACTTCCCTACAGCAATAATTAATTTTTGTTAGACACCTTGTATACAATCACCAAGTATTTGGTAAAATGCTGTTATTCACACACCATAAAATACTTCAATTTTATGTAGATGAGAGCCAAAAATGGACAACAAAACAACTGCGGATCCTCAATTACTGAAAATGACAGGCTCAACAATACTCTTCCTTGCCAAACTCGCTGAGAATCTAAATAAATAAATATTTACGGAAATTTTTACACAACGCTATCGGATCCCAAAGTAAACTATAGCTTTAACCTGCTAGTGTGATGGGTATAATACCACGAATATTATACTTATATGCTTTTTTTGACATAAATACTTATGATACATAAAAACACCAAGGCAAAATACAAATATTTTTGATATAATATGTAAGTATACTTTATGCAATGTTGTTCATACACAAGTACTAGATACTGCTGTCACCATCTTACTCTATGACTGCTCCTGGTTGATCACTTCGTGGCATTCCCAGTTTACGAGGGCTTTCGAGCTCCAGAATGCACGTTAAACTATTGGTTCTGCCAGTAACCCGTCGGTTGTTTGACCAATTTGGTGGTCTAATAGTCGGCATGAAAACTTTGCAGGTGGCTACAACCATAGTAAAATCTCATTGCGTTCAAACAACTTTCTTCGTCCAATAGTTGACTGATAGAAATTACTTTTTAGCGATAAGGCCGTTCATTGTACATCTTCTTGCTCTATATTTAAGTACCGTCATTTTATTTACTTGACGTACAATAAAGCGTAAAATAAATAAATAAATAAAAATTAAATACTCTACATTTCCTGCCCGTCGCGTATGATGTCATGACTATGTATGTTTGTTTTAGGGCAAGGTAATGGAAAATAATCACCGTAGCCTGTGGACGCTTGCAACACCAGAGGCGCTACCCTCGAACCACTGACTACTGCCTCGAACTGACGACCCTAAAAATCTAAGACCCCTTAGGAAGAACCCCGTACTGAAGACGTTTATAAAAACCAGGGCAGGGAGTTCATTTCCAAAATCTAAGCGTGCATATACGAAAACCCCATTATAAAAGTATGTATTTCAATTCATATATAAATTTTGCAAATACTGAGACAGAGAGTTCATTTCACAATCTATGCATGCGCGTAAGAAAGGCCCACAAACATCCCTACTAATAGTATAAATGCGAAAGTAACTCTGTCTGTCTATCTGTCTGTTAGGCTTTCACGTCTGAACGGCTGGAACGATTGAGATGAAATTTGGTTCTAGTTCGAGGCCCTGGGAAGGACATAGGCTACTTTTTAACCGACTGCGCAAAAGGAGGGTTATGATTTAACCTCAACGCGGTCGTAACAGCTAGTAATATATAAGAATGTACATATCTTAAGTACGGAAGCATGGTATTTCGTTAGCGTAATACTCTAGTAAATGACATCACTCAATTTAGTCTTCGAAGCTCATTATACGTAATTTGGCTATACTAAGCCCATTTTCCGTCGTTATTTCTCATCCCCTGATTCAATTATGTGAACTGTATTACGTGTTTTTTCGAGATATGACTTGTATCCCGTAACGCCGTAAGGCAAGTTATACATCGAAAGTGGCCTTATTAATCTTAAAATGGTGACTATACTTACAATAACAATGTTAGGCTTAATAATGTTTTTTTACTGTGAATGTAACTGTGGACCCTATTTTTTTTAGCGTGAGGAAAAATTCTCATGGATGTTATGCCGGACTCCTACCGACTAAAAAACCTCACGTAACGTCCAACAGCCTATGGTTGGAAGCCCCGGGTATGCCCTCGGAAGGATGTCCCAGAACTAAATGGGACTCTATTGTGCTAAGACTTTGCTGTCCGTCTGTCTGTCTATCACAAGGCTGTATTGCAGGTACCATGATAGCAAGACAGTTGAAATAATTACAGACAATGTATTTCTGTTGCTGCTATCAACAAATGCTAAAATTGGCTAGATTTTCTTTTTCAAAATGATTCTATGAATCTACGTAAGTGATTTTTGCAGCATCGAAAAGGTTCCTCATAATAAAGTCCAGTAAAGTTTATTTCCTTCCAAGAATTAGGTATTATATATAAGTTCAAATTACAAAATTAGTTGCAAGTTAAAATGAGTCAAGTTAGTTTAATATTAAACAAACTTAGTAGCCGGACGGGATGACGATGAAGTATAATTGGAATTGTTTCCACAGGAAGTGAGATTGTGGAATTCGTTGCCTCATTCCGTACGCGATAGAGCTTCTAAGTATCTATGTATTTTAGTAAGAACAGGGTGCAAATTTTTATCATGCTCAGAGTTGAATTTTTTTCAAAATAAGTATAAAACAAGTAAGTAGGTTTTATTTATTAGGTACTAGCGACCCGCCCCGGCTTCGACCGGGTGCAATGCTGATACTAAATACACTAAGTACAGAAAAACTGTGAACTTTAAAGCATTGTGGATCCCAAACCCGCAGGGATACGCGGAAAATTTTTATGTTATCGTATTAAAGACTATAGTTGCTTATTAAAATATAAGGTGAGACCTTTATACTTTGATACTGAACTGAGAAATTGAACCAAATAAATTTTCCCCCATACGTTATATATTTTCATTATTTTTTTAGGCACGAAGGAGTCATTTTATGGAAAAGTTGTAGTACCAAATGTTAATTAGCACTATATTTTCTATCCAAAACAAATTTGACATCTTAGATCGTATGTTCACCTATTTTAAAATCCGGACTAGTGTGCGGCCTGCCGGTACGGCCGCAAACGCTACGTCTTGCAATTTTATATCTGGTCTATCTTAGAAAATATTCATTTAAATCATATGCTGTAAAGGGCCATATAGATCTATATTAAATAAACAATGTATTTAAGGTATTTAATTGGATAAGGATTAATGATGTATTAGTTAAAACCGCTTCGAACATAAGCCATTATTTGTCGTAAAAAGTAAATGACTTAATAATGTTATTGTGGGATATCCATAAGAGATAGAGATATGCCATCGCGGAGTTTTCTGTAGATCTTTACAATGTGTACAAAACTTAGTACATTACTTCGATAAATCTCGTACGATTCAGCCTGCGTTTGCAATGTAAGTGGAAAAAATGTAATTATTTACGACATCACATTAGAAACCTCAAAAATAACAGTACTTCTCCACAATTTAATGGATGTTATTATACATATAAACCTTCCTCTTTAACCACTCTATCTATTAAAAAAACCGCATCGAAATCCGTTGCGTGGTTTTGAAGATTTAAGCATACAAAGGGACATAGGGACAGAGAAAGTAGAAAGCGTCTGTACGAAACTTACGAAGTTCTCGTATGCCCTGTATAAATTGCGGAAAATTGCGAACAGATCTGCGCTTCTAGCAGCTTATCATGGGTATGTTGCCTCCACTTTGAGATATGGTCTGTTATTTTGGGGTAGTGCTACAAATGTCGAGGATGCTTTCATAGCTCAAAAAAAATGCATACGATCTATCTGTGGACTACAACGGACAGATACTAGTAGGCCTTATTTCCAACGCCTCAGAATATTGACTTTGCCTTCACTTTATATATATGAAGTTAACATTTTTGTAAAGAGTAACATAGACCTGTTCAGAAGTGTAGAAAGTCAACGACGCTCAAATAAATTGCATTTGACACCTTGTAAAACTAGATTTTTCCACAAAAGCATCTATGTAATGGCACCAAAAATCTACAACAAATTGCCGAAGCGGATAATAATCTGCACAAATTTACATAAATTTAAAACTAAGCTCTACAATTTATTGAGTGCAAAAGCATATTATTCTATTGACGAGTACCTGAATGACATTAATGTAAAATAAAATTTAACGGTGAAATATTGAAAGAAGTGTAAAAAGTTTAGTAGTGACATACACAAATATTCAACAACTTCTTAAATAGGAATGTGGAAAGTAATAATAATACTTAATATCTGACCAAAATAAAAATATAAAATATTACAGACATTTAATGAATATATTGTTAATGATAAGTAATGACATTGTAATAACATTTTAATTTATTTGACAATTCTAAAACTTTTTAATTTGTATTGTATAAAAAAAAAGATTATATTTTATGTGCATGGCTTAAAAGCAAATGATTATATTTTGTATGCCAATTGGCGGAGCATAGTATGTACCTATCATAGCTGTAACATCATTATTTACCTATGTTCACGAAATAAATGAAATTGAAATTGAAAGCGACTATGTAGTGATTTCGTAATGTACATGTTTTGTAGTATTATATTGTAGATACTAACTGTGCCTTCTAACTTCACTAAAAGCACAGTGTAATCGACTCTAAATAATACTTATAATATTTATAATACTTAAACATAATTAAGAGGTTTTAACTCAACTTTTTTCAGGGTTTTCGTCTCGGCGGTGATGCTAATCTATTAATAAATCTATCAAAGAAGAACGTTGTATGTTTATGATTTGCACACACAAAAATTTATTTTGAGGAGTTTACATACGACCTGAAAAATGGCGCTGAACTTATTTCTACGCATGTAAGATTACTAGCTAAGTATAGGTATAATATAGGTACTATTCTCGCTCAAGGGCTAACGAATGTAAAGTACGGCCAACGTTGTTTGATACTTTAGCATACCCATGTCCGGCGAAACCACAATAGAATGTCGCAATACCTAGTTTAGTAGCAGGGTTTCAAACATGGCCTTAGAATGTCCCTCTGCGGTTGTATGGAACAAAATGAAATTAAACCCTTAACTTATGTGCGAGGGATAGGTATTATTGGGGGTATTATTATATTTCAAAAGCTTATTAGGATATGAGTTTCTTGGGTTATTTTAGAAATAGCTGCAGTTTAATGTATGTTGTTTTTTTTACAAGTGGAAATCCCGCATGCATGTTTAGGCCCTAACCAACTTACCGTAAGTTCTCGGAAGAATATTCCATGATTCCCGACAGACTTTGGCTACTACTGAATATGTACGTGATTATTTTAAAACTGCCAGAATTTCTGGCACATACTTTTGAAGAACTACCCGGGGCGCCCCATTTGCCGTAAAACCCTTAGTAATACCCCAGGGCGGAAACTCCATAGACATTATTCGTTTTCAATTCTGTCATCGTGCAAGCTTGAATGTGTGCGTGTGACCAATAAGGCTAAGCAAATGTTCCCTCACGATACTCATCAACGATAATGAAAGCTGTGGCGCGGGACTGGCGAGGGTGGGAAGCTTGCTCAGTGAGGGGCAGGGAGTTGCCTATCTGAGTGTAATACTGTTATATTATCTTTGATAATACGCGAGCTAATTCCATTCGAAATGGTTCATAAACAAGAAAAGGCAGTAGAAGTTCTAGTACCAATAATAGGTATTTGCTTTGTGTTTAAAGAAAAATACTGTTAAACAGCAGCATCTGAGGTAGGTAATTAGAAAACAGTTGAACCTGTTTTATTGTATTGCAACCGTGTTGCGCTGTTTCTTTGAATCAGTTTTTTTTTCAGTTCTCTGGAAGTTTCGTCCTAGTTTCAACGCTTAGTATTGACTATATTTATGTTGATTTAGCTGTGTCCTGCGACTTTGCCCGTGATGTACTTCGAATTATTCCTCATTTATTTCTGTTCCGTTATTTTGGCAGATTGAATAAATGTTAATTTATGCCCAACCATAGACTGCGATTTGCTGGTTTATTGAAATACTGGTTGAATTTATAGTCGTTTTGGAACGGAAAGGTTTAGGCCCAGTTTCGATAACAGAACCGATCGGCACTGTCAATTTGAAAATCAACAATAAAAAATTACGAAAATGTCAAAATCTACATCGTTTGCCGAAATCAAAACGAGAACACCTGGTTATTCCTTTAAATTTCACGAAATACGTTTACTACGATTTTCTACTACAATTTTTCATTCAATGTCTAACGTACCAATCAGTAAGAAGAGTCACCGCGCCGGGAAAATTCGACCAATCACAACGCATGAACGCATCGGTCCACGTGGACTCGTTGCCAAGTAACGTCGGTAGGTACTCGACTAGTTACGTCTTGTAGGTAGGTAAATACGCTCGTCCGACCGCGCCGCCGACCGGCGACCGCGGCGCGCAGTTCGACTATAACTCGCGCGCAGTATTGTCGTCGCGATCGACTTTTATTTGTGGTCGGAAATAAAACGATTAGTTTACACTCGAGAGTACGAATCTCGTGATGAATTACGCAGTGCGATAGTGGACGCCTTTGTCGCCTTTGAAATAGTGAAAAGTGACAGAGACACATTGAATAAACTAAAAGACAATAGCCTAAAACGTGCCCGTTTGTGTATCGAACGTTCTGGACTCCATTTTGAGCAGTTGCTAAGGTACAGGGAAGTGTAAATAAACTGTGAATAGGTAGGTCTAGGTATTTAAGTTGATTATTTTGTAAATAGCTCCAATTTTTTAAATACGCCGGAAATACTCCCTATTTGTTCGTGTTTATTTTCATTATTATTACATAAACCTTATTAATTCACCGTAAAATAGAACAATATTAAAGTATTTCCGACGACTAAGCCCGTGTAAAGTATGTAGGAGAAATTGGAGTCCTTTATTATTATCTAAGTACCTATTATTATCGAAACGATGCATTCGGTCAATGAACTGATCACATGGAGACACGCGCCGCGGCGTAGGTACCTACGGGTTTCGGAGTTTCATTCATTGAAAAGTTCAATGAATAATCGAAGCGCTACTAATGTTTTAACTCGAACGAGTGATAAAGATTACATAGAAGTCATTTTTTTAATATAACCTGCACAGCTGTTTTCACACTCCGAAATGGTTCCATTCACAGGCCTGCAAAATGAGGGTCATAACTTCCTCTCTGGAATTTGATAGCTGATCCTAGGGTATTTTGGTGCGCTGATTACGAATATGTACTTAGATTTTCTCCATCACCTCCAGATTTTTCGAAAAAGGCACCGATAGAAAATAGAAAAAAAGACCCACGTTTTCTCAAAAAAAATATATATTTAAAAAAGTACATAACCTTTAACTTATAAAACGACTAAAATATAATAATAACTTGTTACTAGTCTAAATTACACGTAAATTTTATTTGTGGAACCTAGTTCTTTTTTCCTGGAACCTTCGGTTGTGCGATTTTCGCTTAAATTTCCGGTTTGGATCGTCGCGCTTCAATAAACAACAATAGTCCGCCATCATGCTAGTATTCCATCTTCCACGATTTCAGACTTCAAGCTCTTTCAAATCTTGCTAAAATCTTTCGCCTTGTTCTTTGCTAACGGCTCCTATATTTTCTGGGAAGTAATCAATGTGCGAATTTAGGAAATGAAGTTTAGTGCTTGTTTATGTCCCTTTTATTTTAGAATTGTATCTAGTTATGTCACAACAACAAAAGTAGCCATCTTTATCGTGGTCTTTAGCCTCTCTTCATAGCATAGGTGTAACGATTTTGAAGCTATTTTTCTGGCCTTTTAAATACTTGCGAAATTGTAATAAACAAGTCGAACAAAGTTTATGAGGTGTCGAAGTTTTGTCTTGGTTACTTAATTCGTGTCCAAAATAACTTTTGTAAATATTTTTCACTAACTCTGTAATGCTGTTTCATTGTTTTATCACCATAAAATTCCGGGAGATATTACAAAAACAATTCGTAGAATTTAAACAAGTTCGCAATGACATTTTAAAGTTCATGTTTCAAGATACAATTGTTAATTTTCTAAATCAGTGTGGGTACTTATACAAATACCCTTTGGTTTATCTTTATTACACCCTTTTCTGATAATATTTACAAAAATATGTATCTAATATTACTACTAGGTAATTTTTTTTGATTTTATTACAAAATTAAGTCAAAATTACCCGATTTTAACATGGTTAAGGCGAATTACTTATACTTTTTATGTAGTAATTACCAAATTACTGATTTGCATGAATTTCTATGTCCCCTTACACTAATTAAATGCAATAAAAATAAAATTAAGTAATTTAATGACGTTTTATAAATTTCAAAAGGTAGGCGCTCAGACATTATGAAGCAAAATCTTAAATATTCAATATCAAAAAATCCTGACGTGTAGGATTTTTTTTATTATTTTTCTCGTAATCAGCACATCAGAAACTATAGAAAATGTTACTCAGATTTCAAAGAGGAAAACCATTGCAGACCTGATTATTGATTCCGAGTAACCCCCTCTCGGGTCCAGAACGACTATAAATTCAACCAGTATACTGCTTTTAATTCTAAAACATTTATTAGTCTATTCTACAGCGTATAGTGGCGTAGTCGGTAGTGATACCGCCTGCGGCGCTGGAGGTCGTGGGTTCGATTCCCACCAGAGACAAATATTTGTGTGACCAATAAATGTTTGTCTCAAGAGTCTGGGTGTTTCTATGTAAAATATGAATGTATTTAAAAGTATATAAGTATTAATATTCGTGGTCTGATACCCATAACATAAGCAGGTTATTCGTAGCTTACTTTGAGATCAAATAGCGTTGTGTGAAATGTTCGTGAATATTTATATTCATTTTCAATGAAATGTAGAGATATTGCCATCACACACTTTATATTGGTTTACAAATATTTTTATACAGATTTATAGTACATATTTCTTGCGTTTTTTGTAGAACTATAACTTTTCTGTGCATTTTTTTCGAAAAGATTATTTAATCTAAAATAATTCGGACTTACAATGATGTCACCTCCTCCACTGACTTGTGGATGAGTATCATTTCTCTATTTAAAAACCAATATTAGAATGAAAGTTCTTAAAAAGCAAAACATGTGTCTGAAATATTGTATTATGTAATACAGTAGATTGTACTTTTAAATTTCCTTTCCAAAGTAGAGTGTACTCGTACATTACGTAGATTCTGAGCGAATTCAATTTATTTTCAGTGAGTTTGGTGTGTGTGGAGAGTTTATTATAAAGAATTATTATTTTCACCTAAGTAATTTTTGGGGTAAAAAGTTTATATACTCGTATAACTCGAATACGATTGCCTTTGTTTTCAAACCTGAGAAAAATTTTACAAAATAAGCCGTTGCTACTTTTTGTAGAAATCTATTTCTCTAGAAAATATTTTTATACTTGTATGCCCAGAACGGTTTTTCAAATTAATGGGACTAAAAAGTGAAACTGCTATCATGTCTCTTATTAAACTCACACTGAATATTATAAAAATAACCTTAGTTAGGCATGAGAACGACCCTAGCTAGCTATAAAAATAACCTAGATGACACTTAAGCACTGGACTCAACAAGTTTCTAAGCTCGACCTCAATTTTACCAAGCATGTATATTTTGTACACAGTGTGTAATATTTTTGTACTACATGCAACGGTAAAATGGTTTAAACATACCATTCGAGTAAATTACTCTTCTGTGTGTTTAATAGAGATGTTACTATTATTGTAACTCTGGTACTTTGCCTCTATCAATCTTTTTATTTTGTGTCGTTTTAAAACTTTCGTACCTACCTTTTTATTCTTTTTTAAAGCGATGGAAATTCCATCACGACTCCTACCGACTAAAAACCTCACGTGACGCCCAGTAGCCTATGGTTGGGCGCCCCGGGTAAGCCCTCGGAAGGATGTCAGTTTCGTACCTAAAGGGTAAAAATGGGACCCTATTGCCTCACTTCGCTGTCGGCCTGTCTAAGTCTGTCACTCAGTTTCTCAGGAACCGTGCAAGAGAGCTGAATTTTGGTTCAGAACCTTCCGTGCGCGAGTTCAATTTTAATATTTAATTAAACTTTGAAGTCAAAGTAAAGTAGTAGTCGGGTCTTACTTGCGATAAATACAAAACCTTTATTTTACTTATCTGACGTTATGAACCGGTCACTCCATTACTCTGGTTGGAACTTCGGGAAAGTACTTACATGGTAAATTTTGTACTCAATAGTACTTCACGAAGTTACGTATAAATGTACTGTTGAGAGTCCTGGGGTATCCTTCTGAGGGCTTACCCGGGGCTCCCAACTGTAGACTTTTAGGTAGGATACGTGCGGTTTTTAGTCGGTAGGAGTCCGGCATAGCATACATGGAGGATATTCCTCACGATAAAAAAAATAACGTATAAATGTAAAATGAATAAAGTTTCATTGATTGATTGATCTAATAATAATAATAACCCATATAATTATGAACATAAAATACCTAAAGCTACATTAATTACTCACCAAAGAAACTATCATTTTGTCACTGAAGTATCGGCTTATTGCAATAGAAGGCATTTCATACTGAAATAGCAGAACTTTGATAAAATAAGTTTTATTTTAAATTACCTGAAACAAAGATAAAATCAATATTATAATAATTTGTCTTAACCCATTACTGCATAAAGTTCGTTTCTGCACTAACTATGATTTTAATGTATTTTAGGGACTAATTGGGGGTTAATTGAAAGGCTTAATCAATAATAACACGACATATATATGTGAGTTTAATTTTATGGCCCGTCCGATATATCGTACGCTATGCACTATGGAACCTGAAGTTCCTTGGATGTAGTATACAGTTCAAAGAATAAGACGGTTAAGTATTTAGAATTATTAGTTAGTAAAATAAAAAAATGAATGAAATAATAATTTTATGGGCTCTGGAGACGGTCAACGCGACTTGACGAGTACCTATCATGTGTACATACACGTTGATGCACATAGGTACCCAAGCAAATAATTTTTCATTCATATTCATTTATATTTTAGCAGACCTGTCAAATCACATTGACCGTCTCTGAAGCCCATTACAGTAAATGATGTTTTAGGTACATGGTAGGTAATCCCAAAAACATTTCGGGTTACGCTCACATCGCATTTCAAGCATTTGTACTTTGATTTTCCTCCACATTGATAAGCGACTGATAGTTACCACCTAGTGGTATTTGCCATCATACCGTGTATTTGACAGTGGTTTATCTGGTTTTTGACCTTGATGCGGTGAAGTACGTTTCATGTGGTACAAGTAACATGCCTTTTGAATGCAATCAACAACGTACTCTCATTTTCGCAGCCATTTTTTCATCCTAGCAAGTAACCAGCTGTTCACCAGCGCCACATCCTAGAAGTAGGCAAAAATCAGCCACCACCATATCCTTATTCGCATTTTAGTGCGAAGATTCTCTACCTACAGCTTGATCGTATTTATCCACCCTATTCATATGCTCGTTGTAGCTCGTCATCAGTGAGGGCTGCGCGGTCGAAACTTTTGCTTTCTTGTTGTTAGACTAACGAGTAGCAGATGCTAAGATTCACACACACACACACACACACACACACACACACACACACACACACACACACACACACACACACACACACACACACACACACACACACACAAAGAATCTGGTTGGAGGGTTCTCTCTTTGAGTTCGACATCCACCCGATAAAATATGTTTCGAGGCTCTAAATCTGAATTCTGATCCGGTTCACGCACCCCATGAGAACGAATGCCAGGGATTAAGAGTAATTTATGTGTGGCCTTGTACCTTTTTTCGCGAAATTCAGTGACACATCGCATGACATAAAGTAAAGGACTATCAGCAATGGCGATAAAATTCCGCGCGAAATATCATTGATACAATTTAACATCGTAATATTTTAATTGAAATTCGAAAAGCTCCGTGTAAAATCAACGTGCGGACAGTGTTTTAGAAGTTTAGAGTGTAATTGAATAACAAACATCCAAACATTTTCATAAACTCACTTTTATATTACTAGGAATGTCCACGCGACGGAAGTCAGAGGAAAAGTTAGTCTTGAAAATATGAGTATCATTATATCACGAGTTCCAGATAACAGCGATATAAGCGCTCCTTTTGGGTACTAAATATTTTTTATATCACACGATTACAGTATATTTAATGCGTTTTACCCACGAATATGCGAATCATTGGGATATAAAAGAAAATGTTCTGGCGCATGTGAGACTCTAGCATTGATTATTTTGATCTCTGCCCGTGGTACTGTGTTTTACCGTATCCCATGGGAACTTATTAGGGGGATGAAAAGTAGCCATTTTTTAAAATCCGGTCTATAATCTATTTTCAGCCGTTGGAGTGTAAAACAGTAACAAACACTCACACCGTTATCCGCACATCCATACTCACAAACTTTTGCATGTTTAATATTAGTGATTCCCCATGTGGCGACGGGAAAGAATACAAAATGTCGCCACCCCAATTCATCCTGATGCCCGAGGGTGTCGTAAGAGGCAAGGGAACACTTAGGCAAAACGATCCATTGCGTAGAGAAGGAAAACTCGAAATGAAACCCGGTTGTCAGTAAAATGACAATCGTTAAGCCAAGTTAAGAGCGGCTTGAAAATTTCAACTGTGGGTTGTCACAACCTGGGCCTGTCAATTTCAGCACGGCGTAATATAACCCCACTATTGCGTCCGACATAAAACTATAAGGTGAAATTTGGGTGTATACTATGCCTCTGCCTAACCCTTCGATATAAAGGCGTGACTATTTTATGTATGTCTATGTAACATAAGTAAGATACTGTGCATATATTTTTAGTTAGAAACATTCAATATAATAGATGAAAGCTAACCGGTCTTCAGTTTGTGTAAATGACAGGCCGACAAATTTCTTTTCATCTCTCAAATTGAGTGAGCATTGATATGATAATATCGATGTTGTTCATTCATAATAACAGCAAAATGATATCTCATTACGATACGACTCTCCCACATTGTCGCTTTGTGGTTGCGGATGTTAGGTAGGCAAATAAAACTTGACGATAATTATGTTTACGTTAAGAGCCGCTGATAGGGCTAACGAAATTGACCGTACAAAACAGGGTTCCTACCCGAAGGGTAAAACGGGACCCTTGTCACTAGACTTCGCTGTCCATCTGTGTCTGTATGTCTGTCCGTCACGAGGCTGTATCTCATGAACGGTGATAGCTAGAGAGCTGAAAGTTTTACACATCATGTGTTTTTGTTGCCGCTATAACAAATACTAAAATCAGAAAAATGGCGCATAAAGGGGGCTAACATACAACAAACGCGATATTTTTCCGGTACGGAACCCTTTATGCTATACTCGCACTTGGCTTATTTGTTTCTCGGTACACAATGCCAATAGTTCGATTTATATACAAGACATTATCTAAGAACTGCCTGGTGTTTATCAGATCTTTAATAAAATACTAACGCCCCACCCCTCAACGTCAGAAATTGTTTGAATGCGTAGGAATGCCCTTTGTAGAGTTCAAAAGCATGAACTTACGTCAATAAACTTTTTTTCGATAAATTTACTAATCTTAGAAAAGCCTTGGGACATCGGATGCTATGTCAGACTTCTGCCGACTAAAACCACCCTATGCCTACTGTTTATTATGGCAACCCATTAAAAATAACCCAATTTTACGGTAAGTCCAAAGATAAATATTTGGTGTCTTACCAAAATAATTTGCCACCGATTACTTGGAAAAATGTGAAATTTATGACAGACAACATTTTGACAATGTGCGAATTTTAGTTTCATTTCTCAGAATAGACAGAACTTGAGGTATTTAATAAAACGTCTTTATTTATGATGAGCTAAACTATTCAGATTGTGTTCCCTCTTTATCAAACTAATATCTAAAAATAATAAATCTCTCACAATAAGTATTACAATCTGCATTACTTAACAAAAAAATGTCATAATAATATTTACTGACATTTAAAATCTCTGATTTCCCAAATACAAAAGGAGCAGAGAAGCTTCATGCATTTTGCGCACTGGTTGACCTGAGAACCTCCTATTTTTATACATACATACATACATACATAACATCACGCCTGTTTCCCAACGGGGTAGGCAGAGACTATGGCTTTCCACTTGCTACGATCCTGGCAAACAACTTTCGCTTCTTCAACTTTCATAAGTGTCTTCATACATGCTCTTCGGTTAAGGGTACTCTTGACCTGGCCTTTTCTCAGAAGATTGTCGATTTTATCGACTTGAGTATGCCGAGGTCGACCTCTACCAGTTTGCCCATTCACTCTCGCCTCATAAATCTGTTTCGTCAGCCTATTTCCATCCATTCTCTCCACATGTCCAAACCATCTGAGCATCCCTTTTTCTATCTTAGTCACTACATCTTCTGTCATGCCGCAATGTTCCCTTATCACACTATTATTTACTTTATCCATCAATGTCACTCCAGCTATACTTCGCAAACTTCTCATTTCCACTGCATTAATTTTACTTTCATGCTTCTCCTGCCACACCCAACTTTCACTACCATGCATAAGTGTAGGGACAAGCACTCCTCTATGTACAGCCATCCTTGCCTTTTTAGACACGTTCTGACTGTTCATAAAGGTGTGAATGGCTCCATTCACTTGATTTCCTGCCAAAACTCTTCTTTCAATATCATTGTCACACTTTCCATCTCTTGCAAATTTTGAACCCAAATAAACAAACTCTTTCACCTGTTCCACGCTCTTTCCTTCGATCAATATCGAGCAATCAGTCATACATTTCTCTCTTTCAAAAACCATTACTTTTGTCTTGCTTACATTAACATTCATTCCTCTACTTTTAAGCGCATCGTTCATTACATTAACCATCAACTGCAACTCCTCCGCCGATGATGCCAGTATTACCTGATCATCAGCATAAAGGAGGCATTTGACGGTTAGCTCATTCATTTTTAGTCCATACGCACACTCTTGTAGATCTTTCAAACAACTGTCTATATAAAGGTTGAACAGCCATGGTGACGCTACACAGCCTTGCCTCACACCTTTTTCGATGGGAAAAAAGTCTGTGCAAGCTCCATTGATCCTGACACAAGCACTGGAGCCCTCATATAGAGATTTCAATGCTCGTATCAAGTTGCTGTTCACTCCATACATGAACAGTGTTGACCACAGTTCATTCCTCACCACTCTGTCATAGGCCTTTTCTAAGTCCACGAAGATGCAATAGACTTTTTGGCGTTTTGCCAAAAACTTTTCAGCTAGGCATCTTAGTGAAAAGACCTGATCCGTGCATCCCCTTCCTTTCATAAATCCTGCTTGTACATCCCACATTTTTCCTTTAGTTTCATTCATCACTCTTTTAATCAAAACTTTCGCATACAATTTGCCTACGACACTGAGCAAGCTTATGCCGCGGTAGTTTTTGCACTCTTGCTGTGACCCTTTACCTTTGTACAGCGGCACTATGACCGATTTGCACCATTCTTCTGGTACTCTGCCATTTCGCCAGCAAAGATTGAAAAGGCGGTACAGCTGGCAAGCTACCACGCCACGACCCGCTTTCAGCATCTCGACAGAAATTCTATCAATCCCAGCGTTAAAAACACATTAGCAAGTATTGGTTCCCATTCCCAACATCAATAACGGAAAATTTATCATCACACTAAAGTCTACGACAATTTCCCGGTCAGTAACTGTGTAGTCATTCCCATGTCTTATCAGATTGGTTTGAAATATAGTGCCACGTCGTAATCAATACGGTCGATGACAAATGTAATACGGACGAATAAGCAGACCCGTCTGGATCGTTGGGGTCATTTCTTATTGATAGTTCTGATGTCATAAAAGGAAATACGTGCAGTGGGTATCAATAATACAGGGTGTAATTTTGAGGCAGTAAGGGCTCAGCAAAATATGTCCAAATTATCTCAAAAAGTTGGGGAAGGTCTCCTAAGAACGTTTTGCGGTAACTACAACGGTTAAGGTCTTACTGCCCCGTTTCAAAAATACACCCTGTATAGATTAGAGGCGACTAAACCGAAGAAAAATCAACCTAGCAAAATACAAACACAATTTGTCATAAATGTAATTCTGTTTAAGCTTGTCACAGCCTAATGGTAAAGCTGCAGGTGCGCTGTTTGAATTATTGCATCTGTGATGTATTCGTAGAATTGTGTGTTAGGGACTGGCGTATGATATTTTATCGACACTGACTGTACTCTAACACTATCCTTATCCCTCCTAAAATTATAAAGCTGAAGTTTGTTTGTTTGAACGCTAGGATCTCAGAAATTACTAGTTGGAATTCAAAAATTCTACAGTTCGACAGTAGTCTATGAACGCTTATAACACTAGAACGCAGGATAGCCGCACGGGCGACCCTTACCAACTTTTGTTAGACTAAATAGCATCGAAACTCTTTTCTGGTAAAATTACAAACATCGTTAAGTCCCCCCTGACCGCGTGGTCCGATTGCGCTTTGATTTCTGAAGACGTAGGCAGAGATTCTATTAATGCCCTTTTTTAACGTGAGAAAAATACCACACGGACCTACCTAACAGCCTACGGTTGGGAGACCCGGGCAAGCCCTCGGAAGGATACCCCAGGACTCCCAACAGACCTTTGGCTATCACTGCGGCCTCACCTAGGGGGGATACTATTATGTCTACATATCGCTATTGGCGTTTAATTTTAGTCTTTCATAGTAGGTGGTCAGCCTTTTGTCGTGACAAAAAGTACAGGCGCACTCAGTTTGTGGCCACCGATTGATGTAATGACAGCCTCTCATTAGGCTTAACCACTGTTGTGCAACTAGAAGCTATTCCCATCGACTTTAAATGGGAATATTATTCTAAGAACTACACTGACCAATATAGAGTACTAAAATCAATAATAGTCAATTTATCATTCTGCTGAAGTTACAGAGTATTTCTCGGTAGTAACTTTGAAGCCATTCCCCTGTAATATCAAGATGTCAGATTGAAATATAGTATCATGCCGAAACTGTCGTTGACAAATGCAATATGGCCGATTAAGCAACATAGTTACCGACAGGTACATCATTCTGTTTTGATAATTGATCTTTGCCTGAAAATAGTTTCTGATATTAAGACCTATCCTTATGAATCATTTTAAAGTATCAAGTCATTTTATTAGTCTCAGTTAAGTAGGTACTTTAAGAAGTATTTGTGTACCCATACAAAATTAATCCAAAAACAAATTATTTCTTTAAGAGCGTTAATTTTGTTTTCAAATTACATACGATCGTAAAAAATCAGACCGCACGTCACACACAGCCGTATAGTGCATAACTTTAGCAACAAAGAAGTTTGATACTTTTGTAACTTTTCGAAACAAAGTGGTGCGGTTAAGGAAGAGGACTAGGTTCCACGGACTGATTTCCGCAACGTCATTTATTGTGCCTATTTTGCGTGGGGGGTTATAGTATGGCTATTTTGCCATCCCAGTTCCTCCGGGAAGTCTAGCAGACTCTTCACGTTGCCGACGGCTTCCTACAGCGACCTGGAGCAGGTTACGTAGCCATCCAGATGGGAGGAGTAGTATTGGTTCAGGGTCCATTGCTGTCAGCGAAGAGTCTCTTCTTGCCAGCTCGTACGCCGCAGCGATATTACATCGTGAGCCACTAAGTCCTTTTATCCATTGTAGCGTGACATTGTTCTTTTCGCATATATCCACTCCGTGACAAGGCCAGATGTATCGCATGGCTCTGTAGCGCTTGTAGGACTGATATACTACCATTAAGTATCAGAATACACTGGTTCTGACGTTCCTAACCTGACTGTTCAGTTGCCTTGATTTTATATCCATGCACTCCGCCCCCTCCATCCCCTTAGGCACCCATGGCACATTTTAACAATATATTGTGCCGTGGGTGCCTAAGGGGGTTGCGATATTAATGTTCAGGTCCATCGAGAAGTTTCCTGCTCCAGAATCCGTTCTCGTTTTAGATTCATCCGTGAATATTCCTCAATCCTCAATATCCGTAGATATTGAGTCACTCTCGAAGGCACTCTTGTAGTTGTATTTTGTACTTTTTATTGAACGCAAACTGTTATGTTATTGTGTCCGTGATCGTTTCCGTTAACAGTTCCGAATCCACCAACTTTTTGTATAATTATGTGATCGTGGCTTCCTGTTTAATGATGACGTGTAGCGGCGGTAGTTCCAACATCGCCTCTATGGTAGCTGAGGGGCGTAGTTTTGGAGAATTGTAATTCGGTGTCATAGAGACGTGACACCTGATAGTTTCTGAGAATTCTTTTGTTAGTAAATAGTAACAGCTCCATCTGCATCCAGCCGAAACGATGTTATCCGTCAGAGAATAAGAGTGGTCGACATAGCTTGCAGAGTAAGCGTTTTGAAGTGGCAGTGGGCTGGCCACATCTATAGAAGAACTGGATGGCCGATGGAGCAAGCGAGTTCTGGAGAGGAGACCGCGACTTGTTAAACGTAGCCTAGGACGACCCCCTGCCAGATGGAGCGACGACCTAAAAGAGGTTGCAGGGATTGACTGGATGCACAAAACGCAGGACCGTGAAAAAAAAAAAAAAAAAAAAAAAAAAAGGAACCTACCTGATATAAGGTTATTCTACAAACAGATAGCCAAGGCCCTTTGCAATTGCTTCGTATCCCTTGTTCATTAAATTTATCAGTTATTTGACATGAATTTAAGCATCGAAATCGATGCAAATCGTATGATTTGAAAAACCTTGTTCACTTTCGTTGATATTAGCCATATGTAATCTGTTGTTTGGTAAAATATGTTTTAGGGAACGTTTAGAGAGCTAAATTTACTAAGTATGTTAGTTAATACCATGTTTGTACGATAAATATTTAATGACTTTAAACGCAATGAAAAGTATGGTTTCTGAGCAAAACGTGGCGCGAAATATGTTAGCCCTCTTAAGTCTAACTGGAAATAAATACCTAGTGGAAATAGGGTTGAAAAAAATAACAAAATAGAAAAATGTCAAAAAGTATATACCTACATGCCAGACCGGGCCTAGCTCCATATAGGATTTGGGAAGAATCTTATTATTATACCACTTACCTGGTTAAAGTCTAAATTGAGTGACAAGCATACAATACATAAGATGGGTTTATGGGAAACTATACTACTACCTACTTACTTGCTGTATATTGTATTACGTGTTAGCATTTTTTGAACGTGAGAAAAATCGGTCAAAAAATTAAATTGAAAAGTCCTTTACTCATATAATGACATATAGCAACGCTTGTTAACGTCAAAATGATAGCTTCTACATTTACATTTACTGCCAGATTCGCAACGCAATAAGTAAGCCGGAGAGAAAAGAACCTGGCAATAAAACTCACGGCCTGGCAATAAGCCTCATGGATGCTATGCCGGACTCTTACCGACTAAATACCACACGTTCCCTACCTACTGCCTACGGTTGGGAGCTCCGGGTAAGCCCTCGGGAGGATATCCCCAGGATACGTGTTAGCATGCAAAAGAACAATTTCTATCTAAGTGTGAAGGTGTAACACCTTTTTTTTTGTATCTGGGCTGTGTGACATTTGCGTCTCGTTCATGAAATAAAAACAATTGTGTCAGTCACAGTTTCTTGTCATAATTGTGTGACATAGCGTTCGTACCATAGATTTAGGATTTTTCGCTACTCTCATAAATTACATCAATCAATCTATCGTACATTCTAAATCTATGGTTCGTACATTATATTAGAGTATCATTATCGTAGGTAAGATTGCTATTTAATTGATCAATTCTCATTGAATTTCTCAAAAATCGCATTACTGAGTTAAGATACTTATAATTGTAATTACACGAACTTATAGGAGTTTAAGCGTAAATAGCCTTCGTCGGAATACTCATATACTTTCTTTACTTTATAATATATTGTTTAATCCTCTAGCTCCTTCTTACCTCAAACATCGTTTTGAGTTTATAAGTGACACGCATTCGAGGTTCCTAAGGTCATCGAAGAACTTAATACTATATACTCCGAGGCATTCTACAAATTTTTATGGCAAATCCTTCACGGTTCATGGTGCACGTTTGTGGGATGCACTACCGGTATCCATCAGGCGAGCTCAATCGTTAGCATCGTTTAAGGCTCAAGTAAAACTGTATTATTTATCAATTTAAGTCTTAATATCTGAATTTATGTATATATAATTCTGTATAATATGTAATGTGTATATATATATTATGATATTTATGTATGTGTAGTATAGATAGGTATTATATAGATGAGTAGTTATATATATATATATCTAAGTATATTATTTTTGACAGAAATATATGTCACCATTTAAACTTCCCACATTCTTTCTCAATACTATCCTATCCATATAAAGGTTGCCTGGCAGAGATTGCTGTTTAGCGATAAGGCCGCCCATTGTACTATGTTAATACGCAATATCTGTAATTGTTTAATTTATGGTGTACAATAAAGTTATATTATTATTATTATGTCTCTTCTTTTCTCGGGTATCTTCTTTTTTTATTGAAGATACCCGGTCTTTTGGTAGGCTTACATGGGGACATATTGGTCCAACACGCCGAGGCCCTTTGAAATTTTTAATGTAATGGGAAATGGGACCCCCACTGCAGACAATTCACGTCCGCCTTATGTAGAAGAACGGCAATGGACTGCCTACAATGGGAGCTAAACTATTGTAAAATATGCTAACTACAAAATGGGCTATTGATTGGGTGTTAAATGGACTGGGTGATTTGTGCCTACTACCTGCCATATCTCCTTGCGATCATTAGTCGTCAATATTACTGGTTTGTGCCAGTTCTCTTTGGCAAGAGCAAGAAGGGTCAGTCCATTGTCTATTGCTACCACATCCCGATGCATACCCACGTCAGCATGAAGGAAATATTCCCTTTGTATACCTCACGATTGTGTAAGGTCTTGGCATTTAAAAAGTCACGACCTCCGCACTTTCGTGGTATATACAACCTCATTACAGATGAACGTGGGTGATGCATTCGGTTTATGGTCAATAGCGAACGGACTTTTCTATCCAGGGCGTCCAATTCAGTCTGAGTCCATCTAAGTATGCCGAAGGAATAGATTAAGATTGGCATGGCCCAACCGTTGATAGCCCGCACCTTGTTACCGCCCGACAAAAGACTTTTCAGCACTTTTTTCAGGCGGCCAAAGAAACGGTCCACCAACGTTTGTTTCAAGCCCATCTCTGTAATACCTAATGTCTGCGACATACCTAGATATTTATAGGTTTCAGTCGCGGAAAGGGATTTAAGTTTTGTGAAATCTGAAAGTTGTACTCTTTCAGAATTCACAATCCGACCCTTCTTTACATGCATGACTGCACATTTATCTACACCAAATTCCATTTTGATAGAATTACTGAAAGCTTCTGTGACTTTTAGTAACTAGATCAAGTGGGAATCGGTGGAGGCAAATAATTTTAAGTCATCCATGTAAAGAAGGTGGGAAACAACTTGACCTCCTCTCCGAAACTGATAGTCTAATCCTGAACCCTCCAGCAAAGTGCTGAGAGGATTCAGTGCCAGACAAAACCATAAGGGACTCAGACTGTCACCCTGAAATATACCCCTCTTGATCCTGACAGGCTCGCCATCCCCAAGAACTTGACGACATCCTAGATATACAAGAGTCGTTGTCCATTGCCCCATACATGTCTTCAAGAAGGCGCTAAGAGTTGCATCAACTTTATACAACTCCAGCACCTTCAACAGCCATGTATGTGGCACTGAATCATAGGCTTTCTTGTAATCAATCCAGTATGTCGCAAGGTTTTTCCGGTTACGACGAACCTGCTGATTAATGGCCATATCAAGAATAAGGAGTTCTTTAGTACCACGTGACCCGCTTCTACATCCATTTTGAGAGTTGGACATAATAGAATTATTTTCAATATGTGTTGATAGCTTAACTCTCAAAATAGATGTAAGAAGCTTATAGACCGTTGGTAAACAAGTTATCGGTCTATAATTTTTAGGGTCCTTAGTACTACCAGATTTGTAGAGGAGGTGTGTTATACCCGAAGTCATAAAAGATGGAAGCGACCCAGACTCAAGTGATGATTGAAAGCAGGATGCCAAACAAGCATGTGAGCTATGGAACCATTTCAGCCAAAAGTTGTGCAGTCCGTCCGGCCCAGTTGATTTCCAATTGGGCAACGAACGAACCGCACTGGCAATGTCACTAGATGTTATTAGGACTAGTTCCATAGTCTGTGTGATCACTTTGTGACATTTATTTGAGCGTTTCCGTGCTTCGGAAGGCACGTTAAGCCGTTGGTCCCGGTTGCCAGTAAAATGGCAGTCGTTAAGCCAAGTTGAAGGCTTTATTTCAACAGCAGGCAGTCACAACCTGCGCCTGTCCATTTAAACACGGCAGTACGGCTCACCACCTATTACGTGGGACAAATTATACAAAGGTGAAATGTGCGCATATAATATGCCTCTTCCTACCCCTTCGGGGATAAAGGCGTGACTATATGTATGTATGTATGTATTATTATTATTAAATAGAAAATGTAATATTATAAAGTTGTACAACCGTCGTTTAATTATTCCAATTGAACATAAGTCTTTTCTATATCTTACTAATATTATAAATGCGAAAGTTTGTGAGTGTGGATGTTTGTTACTCTTTCACTCTCAAACGGCTGAACGGATCTGGCTGAAATTTGGTACAGATATACATTATAGTCTGGAATAACACATAGGCTACTTTTTGTCTCGGGAATAAGTTCCCACGGGAACAAATTTTCCGCGGGCGAAGCTGCGGGCATCAGCTAGTATTATATATGTAAAAGTTTGTTAAGATGTTCGGATGTTTGTTACTCAATCACGCTCTAAGGGCTAAACGGATAACGCTGAAATTTGAAACAGGGATAGATAATAATCTGGAAGAACACATAGGCTACTTTACATCCCTGGAATGTTTCTATGGAAAGCGGGAACGGGTAACAAGTTTCACGCGGGTGAAGCCGCGCGGAATCATGTAGTGTTAACATAAATCTTACTTCTAACTAATATTATAAACGCGAAAGTCTGTGAGATTAGATGTGAGGATGTTTGTTATTCTTTCACTCTCTAACTGGTGAACGGATCTGGCTGAAACTTGGTTTAGGGGTAGATTATTGTCTGGAAGAATGTAGTCTGAAAATCTGGGAAATGAAAAATAATGGACCCATAGGCTACTTTTATCGCGGGACATGGGAAGCGGGAACGCGATAAAAATTCCACACGGGCAAAGCCGCGGACGCCATTTAGTATGACTAAGCAAAGTGAACACTAGAGAAAAAGGGGTAGCAATTACATGAATCATCCAGCGAATAATTGCAGTTAATGAAAGCTTGTACGAGTAGAATGTCTACAAATGAAATGGATGTGGCACTGTCAAGATAGTTTTTTGAACCGTAATTTATTGATGGTTAGGTTGGAACAGGGAACATTAACGTACGAAGGTGAGCGAGCTAAGCGAGCGTGTCGCGGCAGAAGCATTGAGCAGCTAATTCCTTATTTGGGTGCCTTTTCACCAAAGATGTGCTATGCTACGTTGTTATGGATGCGTTTGACATATGCATGTGACCAGGATCAACAGCTTAGCACGCCTTACGAAGAATGAAAGCGGTCGAAAATAGAACTGCCACAAGGAGACACTCATCTGAAGACCAGTCGTGGCGTAAGATGCTTAACGCAATATTTGTTTTCATAGAGACAGCGTGGCTGTATATTATTAATATAGGCCTTATAATCTAAAGTATCTACTTCGTTAATAAGACAAGATTTTTTACTAGACACTAACTTTTGCCCATGGCTATGTATCCGTAGAATAATAATTTAATCTAGCCAGCCAGCAATGCCAACGAAGGTGCTAAACATGCTAAACAATACAAATTTTATTTATGTCTAAATAGAGTAATTTCGGGTAATATGGCCTGGTCGGTCAATATGGCCTACTGCGATTTCTCTGAACTGAGTGAACACTTGCAACCGCTTGACTCGGCAAACCAACGCACCCCTTACCCTCACTTCCTCAGTCAACTCGCGCGAGACGAAGTGTGCACGTGTGTCCCGTGCGGGCGCTCGATCGAAAATTACGTAAAGTGATCTTATTTTTTGGTAAGTTTTACTCATTACATTTCTTGAAATTGTAGTTATTTTTACATTGGTATTACACAGGTTTGCAGATTAGCTATTCTTATGTAGTATTGTGATAGATTTTAAGCATATTTCTTGCTCATTTTTAGGCTAGACTTTTACCTATTAAAAACGTTCCCGCGGCCAATATGGCTCACCAGATAAATGGCTAATATGGCACCAGGCCATATTGTCCCCATAATTTTATATTGTCTCTATTATGTTTTTCTTTTTTAGATAATGGTTCCGCGAAAACCACATTCGCAAACAAAATGACAAATTTGCTCCGGAAAGTAACACAAAATTTATTAGTTACTGTTATATTTCTGGAGGGCAATATAGCTCACCTGATTTGTGGCTAATATGGCCCAGGCCATATTGCCCTTCCGTTGTTAAAATTTGACAATTGTTGAAGGTTCAGATTTTGTTTTTTGTAAATTATTTCTTTATGTTGATTGTTTTGAAATTCTAATTATTTATTCTTTATTAGTTCTAAGACTGAATTGTAAAATAAAAACTGATCGATCTCAAAAAAAAATTGATTTATTCCCAAAAAGGCTTATGGCGTGCCATATTACCCAAACTTACTCTACTAGAAATCTCATTCTAAACCCCTTCAAGCCTTTTTTTCGTAATAAAAAGTAGTCTATGTCCTCAATTCTATCTAACTTATGTTAACTTTGTGCACAGTTTGTAAGATTTTATATTTCATGCTGAGATAAAACTGTATACTTTGTAACTGCACTCAGAGTAACTCTATCGAGTTTAGTAGGTGCTTAACAATTTTATACTTTACCATTTTTATATAGCCAGTGTTTCCTTAGTTTTAACCTACGAATAACGAATAATGTATTCTAGAATACATTATTCGTAGGTTTTAACCGAATCTTTACTTTATATGAAAGAACTATATGGCGCTCACAGTCTTTCATTTATACTTACAAACTTCCACATTTTTTTAAATTTTCCTAATTTTAAAAATGCGGACGTTTGTAAGTTTTTCTATTACTCTTTTAAAAATGTCCTTTGTATGCCTTCAAATATAAATGACTACTAAACTCTATCGTCGTCGTTTATATCGTTAAAATGCTATTATTAGAAATTAATAAATGTAGAAATTTTCAGTTATTTTGCAAATGTCGCGTAATTAATTAGAATACGAACAAATAAATGTGTGGCCTAGATTCTAAATTATTTACTTCATATTTTTCTCTATCATCAATATCAGTTGGTTTAGTTACAACTGCAACTCAGAAGGATAACGTCAGAGTTCCTGATACTCGCAAAAAAGGCTACAGCATACTTAAGCGCCGTTTATTATAAATTAAAACGTAGATACCGACGTAACCTACTTAAGTATGACACAGTAAACAGGTGGTTTTAATGTAAGCTGTGTTCATTTAGCGCTGCCTACACACTATTGAACGTTCTGAATTATTCGTGCGCGTACAATGTGGGGAGTAAAGTAATAAGTTATCCGTAGTTATAAAAAAATTACAACCGTACACCCAGGTGGTCTGGGAAGGTGGACGGTGCGAAAGAACCGGTTGTTGGGAGCCCCGTGTGATCCCTCGGAAGGATGTCCCAGGACTCTCAACAGACCTACGGCTACCACTGCGGCCTCGCCTAGTGGGGGACGCACTGACCTATCATAGTGTACCTATAATACACTTATTTTCTGGTTAATTCTCACCCCCTGCCCCGGTTTATATCCCCTCCTCCTTGTCTCTGTATTTCCTCTTTCACTCTCTATCAACGCTACCACAAATTGCGCGTTTCACTGCCATGTCATGTAGCTGTTCGTATTGGAAGCATTCGCTCGAAAACTTTACACTAGGTACAGATAGGCGTCAGTAAACATCTATATCAAGTTACTCCATTGTTGAAATACGCAGTGTGTTCACCGCTTTTAGACTGTGTGCTTCAAATAGACAACAAGCTTTGTTTGCGGTTTTGAAATCTGATGCCAACGGTGTTTGGTGTGAGTTGTTCTTTATTTAGTAATCCCCTTTGTTACGTATATCAGAGATTTCAGATATATAACGTGAAGTCTCTTTGAACACAGTTCATGTAAAAAGGTCGGACTTTGAATCGGTTACTTATCTATATTGCGTTCAAACATTACCAAAGATGAACTGTTTTATACTTGACTATGTATAATGTGATGCGGCTTCATTTGCGTAGTTTTCATCTTCGTGAGGGCAATAAACAACTTTATACTTTTACTGAAGAGCACTAGAAGGTAAACAACTAGCCGTTCTCAGGCATAGAGCAACGCGAACTGTCTAAGGGCGCACGTTGCTCTGTGTTCTTAGGCCCTGGGTCATGGAGGACGGTAGTCCTGGGCATATAACAGGCTGCGACGACCCCGCCAGTTGTTAGCATACCGACTAATTGTTTTTCAAAATTATTTCTCAACGTATGTAGTCAACGTGGATAATATTTCTGAACCATTTTTATTATTAACTCTATTTGTTTACCTTCAGAAAAATATTCAGCTGTTCTAAAAAACAGCACTTTAATTCTATTTAAAAAAAATCCCAGGCGACTGAGTGTAAAAACCGCCACAACATTATCTATTAGCGTCCTAACAAAACGATCGTTGTACCTACAACACTAATGACTGGAGCCGTCAGCCTGTCCATTGTGTTAAATTGTCTACCCTTTTTATTTGAGACTCACTTAAAATTTCATTGTAAAACCTTCTATTTCTTTTTTATTAATTTACTTGCTACATTGTCGCCACCGGCCTGATGGAAAACCATGGCGACATCAAGCGATTGGAAACCACTTTCACAGTCCTTGTGACTTCTGACAGTGTTCATGTGACAGTGCTCCTCAAGTTGTTGACTCTGTGCTGTGCCTCTTCACTCTCCACTTGAAGAACACAGAATTGTAGGCGATGGGAAACAATAAACATGTTGGGGCAACTCGTTCCACGTTTTCATACCTAGTTCAGCAGAGGATTGCTTTAATACGCTCAGTTCTGACGAGGATTCTCTCCTGAGGAGTACATGTCGGTGTCGATGCATTATATAACCTCGGTAGATTCACGACAATATTAACTAAGCTAAGAATTGTAGAAATTTAAAATAGTATTACTTTAATTTTATTTAGGTATTCCTTTGAAATTCTTTATTGTGACTACGGCGCAATATTGGTAGAAAAATTCTTAAACACGAAAGAAAAGAAATCGAAAAAAAACATATAGGACTACTAACACAGCCTTTTTTTGCGAGTGGATATCCGTAATGGATACTAAAAACCACGCGGTGCCCCGCCACTGCCCATGGCCAGGAGCCCCGGGTAAGACCTCGGAAGAATATCCTGGGATTCTCAACAGACTTTGGCTAACACCGTGGCGTCAACGGTGGTGTTCGTATACATTCCCGCGTCTTTGGGGGTTGTTCGGGTACAATCCCGCGTCTTTGGGGGTTGTTCGGGTGTTATTCCGCTTTATGTGCGTGTGGCGTGGGTTAAACTCTCACGTCACGCAGTCGCCGTCTTGGGCCTGCTTCTATAAAGACGGCGAACAGCCCCCCTCCGTTGTGCTCATGTTGCTGTGAAAGTTAATACACGCACCACAAACAAGGTAAATATAATCGCCATCTAATTTCGTATCCCAATTTGTGATTCGTTCTCAATATGCTAATTTTGATCCATAAACGACTATAATACGCAGGTAAATTGGTTAATTACGAAATTGAATATGAATGAGATGAGCTTTTGATAATCCGATGACCAGAATTTGGGCGTATGAATTTGAGACTGATTTACTTTGGTCAGTACTGCAGATGCACCACTTTCAGGCTTGTTTGGGCGAATATGCGAATCCTTATCAAATAGCGTACTTGGCTGCCTTCTACCGAATCTATCACGGCGAGTGTTCTGAAGAGCTTTTCAACCTGATACTGCCCTGTCCTTTCCGATCCCGAACAACGCGTGCCGGGCAGAAGTGCCACTCATACACAGTGGAGAGAATCTTCGCCAGAACTGAGACTTTTGAAAATCGTTTCTCTGTCAAACTATAAAAACGTGGCACGATCTGCCAGCACACGTGTTTCCCTCATTTTACAATCCGGGTGCGTGTAGAGGCACATCACAGGGCCGTCAACTTGAGGACCACTGTCAGAAGTATTACGAACTGTGAGGGTGGCCCCCAATCGCTTGATTCACCATGGAAAGAAAGAAAGAAAGATGGATATTTCTTCCTGTGCTTGGTTTTCATAAAAATATGGAGTTTTGTGTGGTCTACGAGTATTGAACTAATTTCAATAAAGTCTCAGAATGTTTTGAAATTATTCTACTACTAGCTGACCCGCGCAACTTCGTTTGCGCCACATAAGTGAGAGTATTACCTGTTACCGTCGCATTTACTCCCGTCGCGTTGCGTTTACTCCCGTAGCGTCTCGTCGTTAATGTTCAATACTACGTGAGAGAGAGAGAGAGAGAGAGAGAGAGAGAGAGAGAGAGAGAGAGAGAGAAAGAGAAAGAGAAAGGTTTCTCGTTGCATGTATTCCCGTCGCATTATTTTTAAGAACAATTTCGTTTATGAAAGAGGTATCCCGTGACATTATTGTAGAAAACAATTGATTGCCATTAAAATGGTTTTTGTGCACCGACCCAAGTACATATTTTTTACATAACTATAAAATATTTACGCAGCACACGCAACGAACGTCTCAAAAGGAATAACTTTCCCCCCTTTTTTGAAACATTTACTATTACTGCTCCGCTCCTATTCGTTGTAGCGTGATGCTATATAGCCTATGACACTCCACAATAACGTAGCTTTCTATTGGTGAAAGAATTTTTAAAATTGGTTCATTAGATCCTGAGATTACCCCTTACAATTTAACAAACACACAAACTTTACTTCTTTATAATATTAGTATAGATTATAATAAACTAGATGATGCTCGCGGCTTCGCCCGCGTGAAGTTCGGTACCCGTTTCCGCTTCCTGTGGGAACATATTCCCGGGATGAAAAGTAGCCTATGTGTTATTCCAGACAATAAGCTATCTCTGTACGAAATTTCAGACCAATCTGTTCAGTGGTTAGAGCGTGATTGAGTAACAAACATCCAAACATCTAAATATCCAAACATCTTCACAAACTTTTACATTTATAAATAATAATAATAATATATATATATTAGTAGGAAGTAGGATGTGAAAGTTTGTGAAAATGTTTACAAGTTGGTTACTCAATCACGCTCTAATTCCTAAACCAATTTGGTTGAAATTACTTGAAACAGCTAAAATCCCCGTAAATCTATATAAACTTCATTATAAAGCTGAAGTGTTTGTTTGTTTGCTCTAGCAGTACGATCTCAGGAATTACTGACTGGATTTCCAATTTATTTTACAGTTTGTTTTTATAATTATGATAAAGAAATAAATTAAATTATACTGTTGATTGATGGCATTTGTGGAACTTGGTGCACATATTGAAAACGATACTTGTACTGTTTCAAAATATTTTTCATTATAAACCTGACCGGTTTCGCCTCACAGCATTTTCAAAGGTTAATTTTTACACATCTTAAGGTTATCGCTGTCTGTGTGAATCCGGTACTTAATAGACAATATACGTACAAAGCGCAACATTATATTAGTATCATGAACCGGCACTCCATAAAGAGTTAAATAGATTTATAATTATAGTAACGGACATTTTTCACAGAACG
The DNA here is from genome assembly GCA_933228765.1 of Miltochrista miniata. NCBI lineage: Eukaryota > Metazoa > Arthropoda > Insecta > Lepidoptera > Erebidae > Miltochrista > Miltochrista miniata. The sequence goes on along the minus strand of OW121770.1, from coordinate 22,442,962 downwards.
CTATCTGATCCTAAAGTAAGCTAGGAATAACCAGCTTATGTTATGAGTACCTATCAGATCACGGATATTAATACTTATATACTTTTAAATACAAACTTATTACTTATCATACATACCCGAGACAGACATTTACGGATCACACAATTTTTTCCTTCTAGTGGAAATCGAACCCACGACCTCGTGATCCGCAGTCTCACATTTTGACCTTTAGAACAACAAGGCAGTATAAATGAAGGTCTGTCTTTGCCCTAAATTACCTGCTGATGACTAATTTGTATTCATCGCGTCAGCTTCGTCTTGGTTATTGAGATGAAGTATGACAGACGCGAGTTAATATCAATCTGTAATATTTTTTCACGTTATTTCAATATTAAAGTAGATAAAGTAAGAATCAATATATTCATACATACATATAGTCACGTTTTTATATCCGAAGGGGTAGGCAGAGGCATACAATACGCTCATATTTCACCTTATAGTTTTTCTGAATAGCTATATTATTGTTTTTTTAGTTTGAGTTTGCCCACGGGAAAAAAAATCTGTGGTCTATAAATATTTGTATGTCCCAAGTAATAGGTGGTAAGCTTATTGCCGTGTTGAAATGGATAGGCGAAAGACGTGACGACCCTTTAACTTGGCTTAGCGATTGTCATTTTACTGACAACCGGCTTTCATTTCGAGTTTGCCTTATCTACGCAATGCATTGCTTTGCGAAAGTTTTCCCTTAGTCGTCTCTTACTACATTCTCAGGATGTATGGGGGGGCCGACATTTTGTACAATTTCCCGTCGCTACACGGGAATAAAGTAAGAATGAATCTCCAAAATGCGTTTGCATGGTAATGGAAACAATCAATAATATAATAAATATCCCATTAACTCTAATCTTAGTGTTAATGACCATGAAAGTGAAATACCTAAAAAAAAAATTGCGTGTACTTAGTGTACACACGTAAGAAGTGAAACTTCTTCATAAACTTAATTTTCACCTCACCTTAAATTAAGTCAAAAAGTACAAAAGTCCAAAAGTCCAAAAGTCCAAAAGTCCAAAAGTCCAAAAGTCCCAAAGTCCCAAAGTCCCAAAGTCCCAAAGTCCCAAAGTCCCAAAGTCTAAAAGTCTAAAAGTCTAAAAGTCTAAAAGTCCAAAAGTCCAAAAGTCCAAAAGTCCAAAACTCCAAAAGTCCAAAAGTCCCAAAGACCCAAAGTACCAAGGTCCCATCCAAAAGTCCAAAAGCCCAAAAGTCCAAAAGTCCCAAAGTCCCAAAGTCCAAAAGTCCCAAAGACCCAAAGTACCAAGGTCCCATCCAAAAGTCCAAAAGCCCAAAAGTCCAAAAGTCCCAAAGTCTAAAAGTCCAAAAGTCCAAAACTCCACAAGTCCAAAAGTCCCAAAGACCCAAAGTAGCAAGGTCCCATCCAAAAGTCCAAAAGCCCAAAAGTCCAAAAGTCCCAAAGTCTAAAAGTCCAAAAGTCAAAAAGTCCAAAAGTCCAAAAGTCCAAAAGTCCCAAAGTCCCAAAGTCCCAAAGTCCCAAAGTCCCAAAGTCTAAAAGTCCAAAAAGTCCAAAAAGTCCAAAAGTCCAAAAGTCCAAAAGTTCAAAAGTCCAAAAGTCCAAAAGTCCAAAAGTCCAAAAGTCCAAAAGTCCAAAAGTCCAAAAGTCCAAAAGTCCAAAAGTCCAAAAGTACAAAAGTCCCAAAGTCCCAAAGTCCCAAAGTCTAAAAGTCTAAAAGTCTAAAAGTCCAAAAAGTCCAAAAAGTCCAAAAGTCCAAAAGTCCAAAAGTCCAAAAGTCCAAAAGTCCCAAAGTCCCAAAGTCCCAAAGTCCCAAAGTCTAAAAGTCCAAAAAGTCCAAAAGTCCAAAAGTCCAAAAGTCCAAAAGTCCAAAAGTTCAAAAGTCCAAAAGTCCAAAAGTCCAAAAGTCCAAAAGTCCAAAAGTCCAAAAGTCCAAAAGTCTAAAAGTCCAAAAGTCCAAAAGTCCAAAAGTCCAAAAGTCCCAAAGTCCCAAAGTCCCAAAGTCCCAAAGTCCCAAAGTCCCAAAGTCGCAAAGTCCCAAAGTCCCAAAGTCCCAAAGTCCCAAAGTCCCAAAGTCCCAAAGTCTAAAAGTCCAAAAAGTCCAAAAGTCCAAAAGTCCAAAAGTCCAAAAGTCCAAAAGTCTAAAAGTCCAAAGGTCCCAAAGTCCCAAAGTCCCAAAGTCCCAAAGTCCCAAAGTCTAAAAGTCCAAAAAGTCCAAAAGTCCAAAAGTCCAAAAGTCCAAAAGTCCAAAAGTCCAAAAGTCCAAAAGTCCAAAAGTTCAAAAGTTCAAAAGTCCAAAAGTCCAAAAGTCCAAAAGTCCAAAAGTCCAAAAGTCCAAAAGTCCAAAAGTCCAAAAGTCCAAAAGTCCAAAAGTCCAAAAGTCCAAAAGTCCCAACGTCCCAAAGTCCCAAAGTCCCAAAGTCCCAAAGTCCCAAAGTCCCAAAGTCCCAAAGTCCCAAAGTCCCAAAGTCCCAAAGTCCCAAAGTCCCAAAGTCCCAAAGTCTAAAAGTCTAAAAGTCCAAAAGTCCAAAAGTCCAAAAGTCCAAAAGTCCAAAAGTCCAAAAGTCCAAAAGTCCAAAAGTCCAAAAGTCCAAAAGTCCAAAAGTCCAAAAGTCCAAAAGTCCAAAAGTCCAAAAGTCCAAAAGTCCAAAAGTCCAAAAGTCCAAAAGTCCAAAAGTCCAAAAGTCCAAAAGTCCAAAAGTCCCAAAGTCCAAAAGTCCAAAAGTCCAAAAGTCCCAAAGTCCCAAAGTCCCAAAGTCCCAAAGTCTAAAAGTCCAAAAAGTCCAAAAGTCCAAAAGTCCAAAAGTCCAAAAGTCCAAAAGTTCAAAAGTCCAAAAGTCCAAAAGTCCAAAAGTCCAAAAGTCCAAAAGTCCAAAAGTCCAAAAGTCCAAAAGTCCAAAAGTCCAAAAGTCCAAAAGTCCAAAAGTCCCAAAGTCCCAAAGTCCCAAAGTCCCAAAGTCCCAAAGTCCCAAAGTCCCAAAGTCCCAAAGTCCCAAAGTCCCAAAGTCCCAAAGTCCCAAAGTCCCAAAGTCCCAAAGTCCCAAAGTCCCAAAGTCTAAAAGTCCAAAAAGTCCAAAAGTCCAAAAGTCCAAAAGTCCAAAAGTCCAAAAGTCTAAAAGTCCAAAGGTCCCAAAGTCCCAAAGTCCCAAAGTCCCAAAGTCCCAAAGTCTAAAAGTCCAAAAAGTCCAAAAGTCCAAAAGTCCAAAAGTCCAAAAGTCCAAAAGTCCAAAAGTCCAAAAGTCCAAAAGTTCAAAAGTTCAAAAGTCCAAAAGTCCAAAAGTCCAAAAGTCCAAAAGTCCAAAAGTCCAAAAGTCCAAAAGTCCAAAAGTCCAAAAGTCCAAAAGTCCAAAAGTCCCAACGTCCCAAAGTCCCAAAGTCCCAAAGTCCCAAAGTCCCAAAGTCCCAAAGTCCCAAAGTCCCAAAGTCCCAAAGTCCCAAAGTCCCAAAGTCCCAAAGTCCCAAAGTCTAAAAGTCTAAAAGTCCAAAAGTCCAAAAGTCCAAAAGTCCAAAAGTCCAAAAGTCCAAAAGTCCAAAAGTCCAAAAGTCCAAAAGTCCAAAAGTCCAAAAGTCCAAAAGTCCAAAAGTCCAAAAGTCCAAAAGTCCAAAAGTCCAAAAGTCCAAAAGTCCAAAAGTCCAAAAGTCCCAAAGTCCCAAAGTCCCAAAGTCCCAAAGTCCCAAAGTCCCAAAGTCCCAAAGTCCCAAAGTCCCAAAGTCCCAAAGTCCCAAAGTCCCAAAGTCCCAAAGTCCCAAAGTCCCAAAGTCCCAAAGTCCCAAAGTCCCAAAGTCCCAAAGTCCCAAAGTCCCAAAAACCCAAAGTCCCAAAGTCCCAAAATCCCAAAGTCCCAAAGTCCCAAAGTCCCAAAGTCCCAAAGTCCCAAAGTCCCAAAGTCCCAAAGTCCCAAAGTCCCAAAGTCCCAAAGTCCCAAAGTCCCAAAGTCCCAAAGTCCCAACGTCCCAAAGTCCCAAAGTCCCAAAGTCCCAACGTCCCAAAGTCCCAAAGTCCCAAAGTCCCAAAGTCCCAAAGTCCCAAAGTCCCAAAGTCCCAAAGTCCCAAAGTCTAAAAGTCTAAAAGTCTAAAAGTCTAAAAATCTAAAAGTCCAAAAAGTCCAAAAAGTCCAAAAGTCCAAAAGTCCTAAAGTCCAAAAGCCCAAAAGTCCCAAAGTCCCAAAGTCCCAAAGTCCCAAAGTCTAAAAGTCCAAAGAGTCCAAAAGTCCAAAAGTCCAAAAGTCCAAAAGTCCAAAAGTTCAAAAGTCCAAAAGTTCAAAAGTCCAAAAGTCCAAAAGTCCAAAAGTCCAAAAGTCCAAAAGTCCAAAAGTCCAAAAGTCCAAAAGTCCAAAAGTCCAAAAGTCCCAAAGTCCCAAAGTCCCAAAGTCCCAAAGTCCCAAAGTCCCAAAGTCCCAAAGTCCCAAAGTCCCAAAGTCCCAAAGTCCCAAAAACCCAAAGTCCCAAAGTCCCAAAGTCCCAAAGTCCTAAAGTCCCAAAGTCCCAAAGTCCCAAAGTCCCAAAGTCCCAAAGTCCCAAAGTCCCAACGTCCCAACGTCCCAAAGTCCCAAAGTCCCAAAGTCCCAAAGTCCCAAAGTCCCAAAGTCCCAAAGTCCCAAAGTCCCAAAGTCCCAAAGTCCCAAAGTCCCAAAGTCCCAAAGTCCCAAAGTCCCAAAGTCCCAAAGTCCCAAAGTCCCAAAGTCCCAAAGTCCCAAAGTCCCAACGTCCCAAAGTCCCAAAGTCCCAAAGTCCCAAAGTCCCAAAGTCCCAAAGTCCCAAAGTCTAAAAGTCTAAAAGTCTAAAAGTCTAAAAGTCTAAAAGTCTAAAAGTCTAAAAGTCTAAAAGTCCAAAAAGTCCAAAAAGTCCAAAAGTCCAAAAGTCCAAAAGTCCAAAAGTCCAAAAGTCCCAAAGTCCCAAAGTCCCAAAGTCTAAAAGTCCAAAAAGTCCAAAAGTCCAAAAGTCCAAAAGTCCAAAAGTCCAAAAGTCCAAAAGTCCAAAAGTCCAAAAGTTCAAAAGTCCAAAAGTCCAAAAGTCCAAAAGTCCAAAAGTCCAAAAGTCCAAAAGTCCAAAAGTCCCAACGTCCCAAAGTCCCAAAGTCCCAAAGTCCCAAAGTCCCAAAGTCCCAAAGTCCCAAAGTCCCAAAGTCCCAAAGTCCCAAAGTCCCAAAGTCCCAAAGTCCCAAAGTCCCAAAGTCCCAAAGTCCCAAAGTCCCAAAGTCCCAAAGTCCTAAAGTCCCAAAGTCCCAAAGTCCCAAAGTCCCAAAGTCCCAAAGTCCCAACGTCCCAAAGTCCCAAAGTCCCAAAGTCCCAAAGTCCCAAAGTCCCAAAGTCCCAAAGTCCCAAAGTCCCAAAGTCCCAAAGTCCCAAAGTCCCAAAGTCCCAAAGTCCCAAAGTCCCAAAGTCCTAAAGTCCCAAAGTCCCAAAGTCCCAAAGTCCCAAAGTCCCAAAGTCCCAACGTCCCAAAGTCCCAAAGTCCCAAAGTCCCAAAGTCCCAAAGTCCAAAAGTCCAAAAGTCCAAAAGTACCAAAGTCCCAAAGACCCAAAGTACCAAGGTCCCATCCAAAAGTCCAAAAGTCCAAAAGTTCAAAAGTTCAAAAGTCCCAAAGTCTCAAAGTCCCAAAGTCCCAAAGTCCCAAAGTCCAAAAGTCCAAAAGTCCAAAAGTCCAAAAGTTCAAAAGTCCAAAAGTCCAAAAGTCCAAAAGTCCAAAAGTCCAAAAGTCCAAAAGTCCAAAAGTCCAAAAGTCCAAAAGTCCCAACGTCCCAAAGTCCCAAAGTCCCAAAGTCCCAAAGTCCCAAAGCCCCAAAGTCCCAAAGTCCCAAAGTCCCAAAGTCGCCAAAGTCCCAAAGTCTAAAAGTCTAAAAGTCCAAAAGTCCAAAAGTCCAAAAGTCCAAAAGTCCAAAGTCCAAAAGTCCAAAAGTCCAAAAGTCCAAAAGTCCAAAAGTCCAAAAGTCCAAAAGTCCAAAAGTCCAAAAGTCCAAAAGTCCAAAAGTCCAAAAGTCCAAAAGTCCAAAAGTCCCAAAGTCCCAAAGTCCCAAAGTCCCAAAGTCCCAAAGTCCCAAAGTCCCAAAGTCCCAAAGTCCCAAAAACCCAAAGTCCCAAAGTCCCAAAGTCCCAAAGTCCCAAAGTCCCAAAGTCCCAAAGTCCCAAAGTCCCAAAGTCCCAAAGTCCCAAAGTCCCAAAGTCCCAAAGTCCCAACGTCCCAAAGTCCCAAAGTCCCAAAGTCCCAAAGTCCCAAAGTCCCAAAGTCCCAAAGTCCCAAAGTCCCAAAGTCCCAAAAACCCAAAGTCCCAAAGTCCCAAAGTCCCAAAGTCCCAAAGTCCCAAAGTCCTAAAGTCCCAAAGTCCCAAAGTCCCAAAGTCCCAAAGTCCCAAAGTCCCAACGTCCCAAAGTCCCAAAGTCCCAAAGTCCCAAATTCCCAAATTTTCCTCGAAGATCTGTAATTTTAAAAGGTGTTGATGATTTGTGGCAAGCAGATTTAGTTGATATGCAAAATCTAAAAACCTTTAATAAAGGATATAATTATATTTTAATTGTTATTGACTGCTTCTCAAAGTACGTTTGGGTGGAACCGTTAAAAACTAAATCCAAACATGATGTCTCTCATGCATTTGAAAAATTACTTTTTACTAATCACAGGAAACCAACTCATCTGCAAACTGATATGGGTACTGAGTTCTATAATTCTACATTTCAAAAGCTTTTACAGAACTATAATATTAATCACTATTCTACATTTTCAACCAAAAAGGCTTCAATTGTAGAACGAGTTATTAAAACAATTAAAAATAAATTGTACAAATACTTTAGCTTGAACGGTCACTATAAGTGGATAGATGGTGGCTTGAACGGTGTTGTGAAGACATATAACAACACAAAACATCGTACTATTAAATTGGCACCTGTTAATGTCAATAAGTTTAATGAAACGGACATTAAAAATAATATTATGAACTCCGTGATAAAGGTAACCCGAAAATGTCGTCCAAAGTTTATAATTGGTGATAAAGTTCGAATTAGTAAGTACAAACATATATTTGAGAAAGGATGCACTCCTAACTGGTCAACAGAATTATTTTCTATAAAAAAGATAAATAACACTGTACCAATAACATATCACATTGAAGATAATCAAAAACAACTCATATTGGGAACTTTTTACGAACAAGAGCTTCAAAAGTCGTCCTGCCCTGGTGTCTATTTGATAGAAAAGGTATTAAAAAAGAAAGGAAACAAACTGTTTGTAAAATGGTTGGGTTTAAATAACAAAGAGAACAGTTGGATTGATAAGACTGCAATAGTGGAATAAGTTAATTATATAAGTGATACATAATTTTAAAGTATATTCATTAGTCTTTGGACGATGCAAGGTGGTGGACTAATAAACAGTATCATTAATCATTTACCATTCGAACTACACATACCCGGTTATAACTCTTGTGGACCAGGAACAAAGCTTTCAAAACGATTACTACGTGGTGATAAAGGTGTAAACAAGTTAGACGAAGCTTGTATGCATCACGATATCGCATACGCAAACTACACGGACCTACCTAACCGTCAAAAAGCTGACTTACGTCTTATAGATATGGCTAAACAAAGACTTAAAGCAAAAGATGCTCGAACAGGGGAAAAGATTAGTTCGTGGATAGTAAAAAAAGTTATGAAAGCTAAATTGAAGTCTGGTGCTGGTGTTAAGACCTTTAATAACTTTGTTAAAAAAATAAAAAGAAAAATCAAAAAACTCTCACCTAAAGATGATAAGTCATTAATAAATATGGCTTATATGGTTGCTCGAAAATTAGTTCCATGCCTTCCAAAAGTTCGAGTACCTCGAATGATACCTATACCAAAAACTGGAGGCATTCTACCTTTAATCCCAATTTTTGCTGGTTTGTCTGCTTTAGGAGCATTAGCCGGTGGTGCAGCTGGTATTGCAAAAACAGTGAATGATTATAAACACGGTCAGAAAAAATTGCAAGAAACTGAACGTCATAATAAAACTATGGAGGCTATAGCAATAGGCAAAGGTTTATACATTAAACCACATAAGCAAGGTCAGGGATTGTTTATAAATCCTTCAAAAAACTAATTGATCAGCTACCTAATCGCGCTTTAACTAATATCGATATTCAGAAGTTTGACTATTGTATTCCCCACTTTCGAGGAGTTTATATGAGGGATCAGTTACCAAAAACCCCAAAACGAATTGAATGTGCTATAGTTAACCTAGATAATTCGAGAAATGATGGAACGCATTGGGTAGCTTATGTTAAAATAAACAATTATTGTGAATATTTTGATAGCTATGGTGATTTAAAACCGCCAAGAGAATTAATGCTATATTTTAAGAACTGTGATGTTCATTATAACTATGATAGATATCAACAATTTAACACAATAGTTTGTGGACATATGTGTTTAAGTTATTTGCAAACTTTTTGGATTAAATACTATAAATCTTTATTATAATTATAATACTTTAAATAAAAATACTATAAATCTTATATCACTCTTTCATTTCCATCATTTGCAAGATGTCACTCACCTTATCGATAACTGGAAACTCATCGGTATTATCTACCTATTATCCAAACACGTTGCCATTAGTTGGGGAGTATGAATGTGCATTATTACATTTCTCTACGTATAATTCTATTCCAAATTTTGATAATACAAACAATAAATTATACTATGGTTCTAAAAATGTTATGAGATACCTGAAGGAACTTATGAATTACAAGATATTGGTGACTATTTAAAAACTGAGATAAAAGATGCATCCATAAAACTCCATTGTAATAACAACACCTTAAAAACTATTTTATTTTGTACATCAACTATAGATTTTACTAAAGAAGGTACATTTGGAAGTTTATTGGGATTTAAAAAACAGATCTTAGAAGCAAATAAATATCATGTATCAGAGTTTCCAGTTAACATTTTACCTACGACTGTCATAAGGATTGAATGTGACATAGTTAGCGGTTCTTATATAAACGGTCAATCCAGTCACATCTTGCACGAATTTGCACTTAATGTTCCACCTGGATACAGGATTATAGAAATTCCGAAAAACGCAATCTACTTTCCAATAAACCAAACCAATATAAGCTGCATACAGATAAGGCTGTTAGATATAAATAATAACTTAATAAATTTGCGAGGTGAAGAAGTGCAGTTGTATCTACATATCAGAAGAAAACAATGATAGATTATAATAAATATGTGGTTCGTCCAACTAAAAATAACAGTCCTACTAAAACTATCAAACCAATAAGAGCTCGCTCCAAAAAGGTCATATAATTGAATAACAATAATAAAGCATTTCTTAAAGCGATTGGTTTGTTAAAATGAATATACTAGATGTTTTATCCGCTCCTGTATACAACAACTCTGTGGAAGGAATTGAATTTCACTCTTACAAGCCTTACGTAACAAGTTTCAATAGAAGCGATGAAATCAGGATACCTATTAATCAACAAGACTTGTATATATTACCATCAGCAAGCACTTTGTTTTTGGAAGGAACTGTTGTTGTAAACAAGGGTGGAAATTCGAAAGAGAGAGTCAGTAGCGTTCATTTCACAAACAATAGTTTACTTTACTTGTTTCAAGATATAAGGTATGAGATAAATGGAGTGGAAATAGATAAAATAAAAAACGCTGGTATAACTACCACAATGAAATCATTAATATCAATGAACGAAAATGAGGCTAAAGTATCTAATGCTTGGGGTTGGAATATCGATGGCATAAATAGCACAAATGGGGGTAGCTTTTCTGCTTCTATACCCCTCTGTAACATTCTTGGTTTTGCAGAAGATTTCAAGAAAGTAGTGATAAACAGCAAACATGAATTAATATTGTTGCGAAGTAATACTAATCTGAACGCCCTAAAACTTAACGATGGTGAAACGGTAGAAGATATTATTATAAATAAAATAATATGGCGCGTACCACATGTCAAAGTATCCGATAGAGAAAAAATAAATATGTTAAAACTGCTAGAAAAAGATCGACCACTCCAGGTGATATTCAGGAATTGGGATTTATATGAATATCCGGCTCTACCAAAAACTACTAAACATACTTGGTCCATAAAAACATCATCGCAAATAGAGAAACCAAGATTTGTTATTATTGGTCTGCAAACAAATAGAAAAAATAATTCAAAATTGGATATGTCTCGGTTTGATCACTGTGACGTTCGTGATGTTAGAGTATACCTAAATTCAACCTACTTCCCTTACGAAAATTTAAATTCAAGTTTCTCGAATAGCAGAATTGCTTTAATATATGAACAATACACCAGATTCCAACACTCATATTACGGAGGTCTTCGCGGTGAACCGTTATTAAGTGAGAAACAATTTAAAAATATTGCTCCGTTATTTGTCGTAGATTGTTCTAGACAACCAGATAATCTTAAATCAGGTCCTGTTGTGGATGTTAGAGTGGAAATTGAAAGTGATATTGATATACCAGATCAAACTTCCGCATATTGTCTTATATTGAACGATTGTATAATCGAGTATAAGCCGTTAAGTAGCACCGTGAGAAAGATATCATGAACAAAAATACTATTATAGTAGATGTTCAGGGTTTTAAAGACACTTGTAATAACTTTATAGTCAAAGAATTAGCTCTGGCCACCTGTGTTTATACCCAAACATTCTTAATAAAGCCCCCATACTTATTTAAATTCTTAACTACGAATGAAAAAAAACAAGTTACGTGGTTGGAGAGAAACAGAGGGATTTACTGGAATGAAGGTTATATCGACTATAGAGAATTTCGACGCATAATTGTTCCTTATCTAGAAAATAAAGAAATTTTTGTAAAGGGCTTAGAAAAAGTTAAGTGGATTCAAGATCTTTGTATGAATTGTATTTGTATAGATCTTGGTGAAGACAAGTGCCCAAATTTATCACTGTTGCATAACAAATATTCAAATAATGAGACAAGTTTTAATTGTATTAATCATACTAAACAATGTGCACTTAAAAATGTTTTATGTATAAAGAACTATTTAATAGAGCAAGAAAGGTAATTTGTCTTCCTATACACAGTTTTAATAAATAAAACAATTTTTTAAAGTAAATGGTTTTTATTTTTAACCCACATTTTAAATACCTATCTATAATTATTTAACACATTATTTTCACAGTACACACAATAAAATTTTAATAAAATATAAATATGACATCAGCAATTGAAATTTGTATAAAAAATGGTATAATGATAATCATCAAGCTGTATACAGCCTAGACTCAACCATTTTTGTGTGGCTCGAGTCTAAAAGACAGCCCGAAATGCGGCAATGGGCTCACCATCTATTACGTAGGGCTCAAATATTCGGTGAAACGTGGGTGTTTACTCATCTCTGCCTAACCCTCCGGGGATAAAGGCGTGATTATATGTATGTATGTACATTTTACTGATAAATATTTCAATAAAACAAACTTTAAATCTTCATTAATTTTTATTTCTTAATATAACTTTTAATGCATATTATCATTTTTACACTAAATAATAATAAAACATAAATTATTTATGAAATATTAATTTCAATACAAATGACGAACACATTTATTTACAAACTTACACAAAATTAATCTAGTAAGGAATATTTTAAAACAAGAACTATTATTAATAAATGTTAGGGAAAGAATAGCCGCATATTTTTTTTGATATGTTATGTATTAAATTTTCGGCTTGATCAGAAATTTCATCAACTGGATCTTTGACAATATATTGTGCCTTTATTATCTCCTCTTGACTCTCACTTGATCCGCCCAGGTCCGTAATCTCAATTTTGATCAAACGCCGTCCTTTTGTTGATTCACAGTTTATGATGTATGAAGGTTGTCTATGTTTCTTTAATATTTTACTCACTATTTTTGATTCTGACTTGCGCGTGGATTTCTTTCTCTCGGTGTTTTTTTTAGGCGTTTCACGGTGTGTACTTTGAGCTGCGATCCATAATCGTTCAGTTTCTTCGTCAAATGCATATGGATCTTGCGCATTTGGAAGTGATTCTGGTGAATACAATCCATTTGGCAAACCGTTTCTTTCTTCAGTGTCTTCTGTGGTTTCTATCGTGAATATATTCTTATTTGTGTTCTGAAAATAAAAAAAACATTAGTATGTTATCTACGTTACGTGACGTGTTACCTTTTCTATAAACAGAATATTATATAAGTTTATCAAATAAAATATCTTACCATGTTGTATGTCGATTTGTAAACTAATATATAAATTTAAAGTTTCTCGTATAATGTATGTCCTCGTCGTTAGTGATAAATTCAGAATGAAACAATGAACTTATAAAATTAACAACGGGATTATATACCCACAGTTTCTGAAATATGATACTATTTCTAATACATATTTCTTTAAACAACAAAATACTTACGACGTACAAGTTGAAACATGAAAGTCCTATCATGTAAAAACACGTATTGTGCATAGCAAAGCAAAAGAAATAATTCTATGACGTGTTACCTCACTACTGCAATAATTATTATATAGATGGTTGTGCGGATGTTGATGCCCCTTCGTTTCAAGAACAGGTTGAGACATGAAAATTTTAACAAGCCTGATTCGGGTACAGTTTACCCTTTACTTATGTGTGTCGCAAAAGTATTCTATAATGTATGTCACTAGTTGAGAATGAAGTAAAATAAAACGAAAATATGATTACAACATTATGTAGGCATTTATTTATAAATAAGAGTAAAAGACATAGGTAGGTAGGTACATTCTTATGAGATAAAAACTTAAAGTACTTAAATACATTTTTAAACATCACAATGTCATACTTATGAAAAACTAAAACCCATCATAAATTTCAATTAAACGTCCTAAAATTCAACCTAAAATTGAGCAATTACCCCAGGAAACAGTGTGAATGTTGTCCTTTAATATATATCGCTTATCATCATTGGATGATAATACAACTTTGTTGACACTACGGGTTACTAACTCGTGTTTCAAGGATTTAAATAATAAATTTTGTTTACGAGTTATTTCATTATTGGTTAACGTTTTTTTATAATCTGCTTTTACTAAGTCTCTCACTACGCATTTCTTAACACCTTTAGCTTTTTTTAAAGTACATTGCTCAGATTGAATACAATATAATTTGGAACGTAGACCAATGAATTCCCTGATTATTTTACCTCCCATTTCGTCTTTAAATAGACCTGGCACCTTTTTATTCAAAATCGGTAAACTAAACGGATTACTTTTACTATAATTACTAGTATCAAAATAACTAATAAAGTAGTTTTTCATATCATTGTAAAAGTCGTTAGTTTCAATTTTATAAATAAAACTGTCTGTATCCGTATAGCATAACTTGATAAGTTCTCTATAATGTGGGCGCATAATAGAATAGTGAAAATCGTACATATGTTTTTTTGATAGTTCTAATACAGAGAAACCTATATATAGGGGTTTATCCATAACAATTTTTTCGGGTTTCATTTGAATCGCAACCAAATTCTCAGAAAATATAGAAGCACTATGGAAGTTAGGTCTGGCAACCAAGGTATCTGCACTTAATCTCTTTTTTGTTTTATTATCGCTATCACTCCACTGATTTACTAAATGAACTTTTACACGATTTTCATTATTTTCTAGCGTTTTACCGAATATACTGTTATTAAGCAATTTAAAAAATTCTTGTTCAAATTCGGTCACTGCTTTTTGTCTAAGCTCGGTATTGAGGTCTATATATTGTTTTAAAAAAGCTTTCTGCCTAAAAGTTATAACGCGATGCACTTTGTTTAATATTAATCCATGCTTAATACAATTTTTCAAATGTACGTAATGTATTACGTATTTATATTTATCATATAAAGTTGTGACAAGTTTAGAAATTTTACCTCCAGGAGGCACACATTTCTCAGGACAAAATGGCAAGTCATTATGCAAACGGTGTAAATATTTAGGATAAAGTAAATCTACCTCTAATATGAACCCATAATCTGCATCATCTTTTATATTCTCGATGTTTAGATTTTCTATCTCATTTTTATCAAGAAACCTGAAGTTTGATAAAGGTAAAGGTTGGCACATAGCATACCCATATAAATTATTGCAATCTAAGTATTTGTTATGTAAAAAGTAATAATAAATATATCATCTTGTTGAGGGTCATAATCTTCCATATATTTATTATTACTTTTTACATAACGATGGGAACTCATACAAAGACCTCCTCTTATACCCTCTTGTATTAACCTTATTATTGCTAAATCATCAATAAGTTTTAACTTAATTCCCGTTTTGAGAAGCATCGCGTCCCATGATAAGCTAGGAGCTGTTACATAAAAAGCTGGATCTAATTGGTAAAATCGCTTAGAAGTATTTCTAAAGTTTTCAAAAACGTCAGTCAACAAAAGTACGTCAGTTTTGAGGTAAAGATCAGTATAATCACCTAGATTTTTTATTTTAAATTCAGACCATACCAATTTAGCATGCTGGTAATCTGCTAATGAAATATGTTGATTATTTAGGGAATTATAAAAATAACATTTTTCAGGCAGAACTGTCTCCTTATAACGATTTATGTTGATCATATAATCATAAGGATATACACCTTTTCGCGTAAGTAATTTAAATTGTTTTGGACAAGAGAAATTGTTTTTTAAGTGTATAAACTGTTCTGGTTTCAAACTTTTTACTAATTTGTCTAAACTAGTAGATAAAAATTTAAAGGAGTCCACAAACCGAAGTTGTACATATTCATCTCTAGAAACTTGTATAAATTTTGTAAAAGAAATACATGACTCTTTATTTTTAGCTATGATTTTAAGTGAACCGCGAGCTTCTCCTAATTTTTTAATAAAAAAATGGCAATCGTAACCTGAAAGATTATGAAAGAAAATTGGTATAAATTTTGGAAGTTTATACATCAAATTACAGTAGTTATGTGCGGCTCCTCGATATTGACCTGTCATATGACAGTGATCTCTTACTCGGTCTGTGATTAGTAAGTTTTGACAAATATGACAACGAGTGCTTTCATTGAATTTAACAGAATCTTCGTTGTTAAATATAATTGGTACACTATTCGACAGATTGTTGTTAATCAATTGAACATCCCTGTAAATATTCTCAACAAATTTATCTACACAATCTTCCCCACGATAAGATACAAAACGATTTCTACTTTCATCAAACGAACAAACTATATAATAAGCGAATGCTATAGGTATATGTACCTGACATACTGAGGTACTCGCAACAGAGGGATCCTGGTTGCACCCTTGCACTGGAACCAACATGGCTTCAAAATCTGCGTAAATTACATATGGCACATTTTGTTTCCTTTCGTAGTTTTTAAACTCAATCACTGAACCTTTTTGCGGTAGCTGATTCATTACACCGGCACATACATGAGAATCAATTTCCATACTTGATCTAAAAAATAGCAAACACTCATCACAAAAAAATAATTTCCCGTTATGGTTAGTTATTTGTTTTCTCACCAAACGCGATAAATCTTTGATCAGACAGTAATGTGAATATCTGCTCTTTTCTAATAATAGTAAATTAACCGTTTTTTTTGTTATCGTTATTAAACCCAGATTTGTATAAAGGTCCTATGATAGGGGCGAGCCTAGTATTAGCGTGCCAATTGCCCTGGGGCCGGGCGACCCCAGAAGAAGGCTAGCCTTACTTAGACATGCGGGGCTCTGTCTGGGTGGACTTTATTTTCCCTTGCTTTTCGTGGGAACGCAATGGACAAAACGAAAAACAAAATTCGAAATGGCGGCGATGTGGTTCGCAACCCATCACGTCTCGTTTCCCATCGAGGCGAAAAGTGGACTTGGGATAGCCACTTTGCTACGTTAAATGTAAGAGGAGGTATGATAGACAAAATTGAGGAAGTATGCAAGATGATGAAAGAGAGACGACTCGATATTCTGTGCGTGAATGAGACAAAGAGGAAAGGATGTGACACCACCACACATGGACCCTACGCTGCCTACTGGTCGGGTGTGCCTAAAACCAGTAAAGCGTGTCAGGGCGTTGGTGTAGTACTGTCTGCGAGAATGAATGAATGTGTCACAGAATATGAATGTGTAAGCCCAAGACTCCTTTGGTTGAGGCTGAAGGTTGGACTTACCCGCATCTTTGTTTTAGGAGTATATGCTCCACAAGATGCGCGGTGGTGCCGATCTTTACGAGACCAAAGTGAGAGGCAGGCATTTTGGGAGAGCATGAGTGATGTTTTGAGTAAGTGCAAACAAAATGAGAGGATAGTAATGTTAGGCGATTTTAATGGGTGGGTTGGAGTCAAGCGTGATGGGTATGAAAGAGTATTGGGAAAGTTTGGTGATGAGCGAGTGAATAAAAATGGAGAAAGTTTGCTTGAAGTATGTTTGGAGAAGAATCTTGTGGTGACTAACACCATGTTTCACCACAAAGATATCCACTTGATTACGAGACAAGAAGGAAGTAAGAGGAGCATGATTGACTTTGTGATTGTTGACGCAAGGATGAGAAAGAAAGTACTAGACACTCGAGCCTACCGCGGTGCTGGGATTGACACAGACCACTTCTTGGTTGTCAGCCGAGTAAGAGGTCTGTTTCAGCGGTGGAGGCACCGTGTGCGTGAACCTGTTAGTGTACTAGAACGCATAAAAGTTGAGAATTTGCAAGAGATAGGTATAAAAGAGGAATTTGTGAGCAAACTAAGCAAAAAGTTTGATAATTTAGATGAAGTATGTGAGATTGAAGAATTATGGAAGCCGATTAAGGAAGGACTCGTGGAAGTTGCGATTGAAGTGTGTGGTGTGAGCAAGAGAAGCCAAGGATGTAAGTTAAAAAGAATGACCGCGGAAGTTCTGAAAGCGTTGTCTGAGAAGAAGAAAGCATGGTTGGACTGGCTGGCCACAAAGGCCAATCAAAGAATGCAGAAGGCAACGGATGAGGATGTACGAATGGCCAACGATGAGTATAAAAGGTATAAGCGTGTGGCAAAACAGGTGTTAGTAAGAAAGAAGGAGAATGATAGAGATGAATTTGATAAAAGGTTATCTGGTGACTTCCAACAGAATATAAAATTCTTTTGGAAGTCCATAAAAGCGGTGAGGAGTCCACAGACCACATCACCGCTTAATAAGATCAGAAACCAGGATGGAAGTTTTGTGGGAGGAGAAGAGTGTGTGCTAAAAATATGGAAGGAGTATTTTGAAAGTCTATTTGATAAAGAGGATACGCAAGTGCAAACTCATTTTTGTGAAATGAATGAAATTGGCAATGAAAACGACATTAGTATGGAAGAAATAATGGAAGCATTAAATAGTATGAAACTAGGCAAGGCTGCTGGGATTGATAGGGTTTCCGTTGAGATGCTGAAAGCAGGACGTGGCGTGGTGATTGACCAGCTGTACCGCCTTTTTAATCTGTGCTGGAGGAGTGGCAGCGTACCAAAAGAATGGTCCAAAGCCGTCATTGTGCCGCTGTACAAAGGAAAAGGGTCGCAGCAAGAGTGCAAAAATTACCGCGGCATAAGCCTGCTCAGCATCGTCGGTAAACTGTATGCGAAAGTGTTGATAAAAAGAGTGATGAATGAAAGTGAAGGAAAAATGTGGGATGTTCAAGCAGGATTTATGAAAGGAAGGGGATGCACGGATCAGGTCTTCTCCTTACGACGCATAGCAGAAAAAGTTTTGGCGAAAAGCCAAAAGGTATATTGCGTATTCGTAGATCTGGAGAAGGCCTATGACAAAGTGGTGAGGAATGAACTATGGTCAACATTGTCTTTGTACGGGGTGAGCAGCAGCTTGATACGAGCACTGAAATCTCTTTATGAGGGCTCGAGTGCTTGTGTCAGGATCAACGGAGCTTGCACGGACTTCTTTAACATAGAAAGGGGTGTGAGACAGGGTTGTGTAGCGTCACCGTGGCTGTTTAACCTGTACATGGACAGTTGTTTGAAAGAATTGCAAGAGAGTGCGTGTGGTATAAAACTGAACGAGCTGTCCATCAAATGCCTCCTATATGCTGACGATCAGGTGATCTTAGCTGCATCGGCGGAGGAGTTGCAGTTGATGGTTAATATTATGCATGAGGCGCTGAAAGGTAGAGGAATGAAAGTGAATGTAAGTAAGACTAAAGTAATGGTTTTTGAAAGAGAGAAATGTATGACGAATTGCCCTATTATTATCGAAGGGCAAAGAGTGGAACAGGTGAAAGAATTTGTATACCTGGGTTCAAAATTTACGAGGGATGGAAAGTGTGACCAGGATATTGAGAGAAGAGTTTTGGCAGGAAATCAAGTGAATGGGGCGATGCATACCTTTATGAGCAGTCAAAACGTGTCTAAGAAGGCAAGAGTGGCTGTGCATAGGGGTGTGCTTATCCCCACACTTATGTATGGTAGTGAAAGTTGGGTGTGGCAGAAGAAGCATGAAAGTAAAATTAATGCAGTGGAAATGAGAAGTCTGCGAAGTATAGCTGGAGTGAAATTGATGGACAAAGTAAGAAATAGCGTGATTAGAAAACAATGTGGTATAACTGAAGATGTAGTGACAAAGATAGAAAAAGGGATGCTTAGATGGTTTGGACATGTTGAGAGGATGGATGAAAATAGACTGACTAAACAGATCTATAAGGCGAGAATGAATGGGCAAGCTGGTAGGGGTCATCCTCGGCGTACGCATGGTAACCAAATTGATGACCTGCTGGAAAAAGGCCAGGTCAAGAGCACCCTTAACCGGCGAGCGTGTATGAAAGCACTTATGAAAGTAGAAGAAGCGAAAGTGGTATGCCAGGATCGTAGCAAGTGGAAAGCCATAGTCTCTGCCTACCCCGATGGGAAACAGGCGTGATGATATGTATGTATGTATGTATGTATCTGTCTATTATTTTCTAAGCCATATACATTTATTCGTAATCTTGGATTATTTTTTTCAAACATTTGTATATCGGTAAAAGTTACTGGAAATGACATTCCTTCTATGTTAAACAGATTGAAAAAATTTGGATATGAAGAAACTCTCTGAATGTTCCTATTTGCTGGGTAAAGAGCTGCCGTGACCGACCACAGGAAACAATATACATCATTGTTACGAATATTTACACATGCCTTTTTATTTTTAATGATCGGAGGTAAATCAATAAATCTTGAACCACGGAGCGGTTGATACCTATTTATATTTACCTCCATGTAACAGTTATTAAGGAAAGTCCAACCAGAATCCCGCTCTTCAAATTCGTCTATCTTTTTCAGTAATTGATTAGCAACATCTGTAAAGAGCTTTGTAAAATCATAGTTCATACATATAATAATATTTTTGGTTTCAAATGATTTAACTTCTGGTATGTTATGTTTAAGTAGTACAAACTTTGAGTATATATGAAAGTTAACCTTAAGGGAAGTGTGAGCTGCAAGAGATTGATCAATTAAAGATTTGACCCTACTGTGAAGGTGTCTGAAGAAAACAGGTAAAGATGTCTGTTCGTTCGTGTCAAGAGTATGTAATCTATATGTTGCTAATCGATTTTTAAAAGCAGAGTTCACTTTCTCCACGCCATGATCTAAAGTAATTACGTTATCTGACTTTCGGTGTATTTTACTCCTTAAATGTCCTATCCATTTCTTACCATTTACCTCAACACCACAGCTATCACAGAACGGCATATTAATTGGTGAAACACACAGACAGATTAGGATGGAATTTTTAATTGAAATTTATGATGGTCAATGAATTAATCAAATTTATTTAATATTTTTATGTATAACATACAAATAGACAATTATATTAAGTTTAGTAGGTACGGACTTATTTAAAACTAGCTGATGCCCGCAGCTTCGCCTGCGTGAAATTTTGATCCTAGACATATCTCTGTAGGCACCAAATTTCAGCTAGATCCGTGCAGCCGTTACAGCGTGAAAGAGTAACAAACATCCACACTCACAAACATTCGCATTTATAATAATACCTAGTTAGATAGATTTCTGATTAACAAATTCATAACGCAAAATAATATGAGCTAAGTAAATTTATTTATTAAATACATTTCTTAATTCAATGGCTAAACTATTACTTAACACAACTTCTCTTCTAAGCCATTTACATCGTAACATAGTTCCTTCTTCAGGTAGTCCCAGCCTACGACGTTTGGACAAACCGAACTACTGTAGGCTTTGTCCTCCTAATACAGGTGGTCCAACCAAGACCTGGTAACGTAATAACAATGTAAATTTCGTCAGCTGAGCGTTAATGTTCATTGTAATGGCTCTTTTCAGTCCTCTCGAATGTAGTCTACGTAGAGGCCATTCCCGTATTTTACAAAGACTGAGTCTGTTCCCTGACAGAATGCAGTCGGCACTATGTAGAATAAAGTTCATGCCTTCCATGACCAGTCGCTTAGGGGTGCTGACAAACTTTGTCGTAAGGATTGAGCGTAGATGGTAACATGCAGTGGATACTACCTGAAGCGTGGTCTTTCATTTTTCTGGCTAGCCATCTTAGAATTTTCTTCTTCTTTTCACAAATGTATTTTTGTCACACAAAATTTTAAAAAATTAGCAATAATACTTCCATAAAGCATATTTGGTTAATATTATACCAATAAAGCGCTTTTTATTTAACTTTATGGCTTTGTAGTAAAATCATCTGTTTGAAGTTTGAAGTAAAACATAAATGAAAACGTCAATTGTATTGAACGTTCACAAATTATGTGTCAAAATAAAAAGTAATTTAAGTATAAAATAAGAGTATTTAAGGAGTATTGATATCAACTCCGGAGAAAATCACTCCCAAAATAATTTACATTCCCTTTTTAGCTCGATATAGTGTAAATTTCAATAAAATACGAAACACGTCTTCCATCAAATATGTTGGTAATGCTATATGCCAAATTTTAAGTAGATCGGGCCAAGGAATCACGTTGTCCCATACAAACTTTACCCTCCTTTTTTATACCTTTGGAGGTGGAATTTGCAAAAATGTTAAAATTACTTTTTTCAAATTGTAACAAACAACGCTTATGCTTAATTTCATCATCGTACCATTAACTGTTTAAGCAATAATTGATAATAACTTTGGGTAAGTTTGGTTTGAATTCTATATACTTTTCCGGGATAAAAAGTACCCAGTGTGGTGCCCAGGCTATTAAAGAATAATTATACCAAGTTTCATCGTAATCGAACCGGTAGTTTTTGCGTGATGCCTGAACAAACAGACAGACAGACAGACAGACAGACAGACAGACAGACAGACAGACAAAAATTTTTTTAATCACATTTTTGGGTTCGGTGTCGGTCTAGTAACACCCCCTGCTATTTATTTTTTTGATATTTTGAATGTACAGAATTTTCACTTCTACAGATTTATTATAAGTATAGATTAATTTTATTAGAAAAGAAAGTGGCTTCAGAATCTGCGAACAACTCGCTGGCTTGCCTAACAAATTTTTGTAGATGAGCCCAGTGAGGAGATTCCTCGTCAGTCCGAAGCTTCAACCACAGCAGAGATTTTTTCCAAAGGTCGTCGCCACCTTCTTGGACGTCAACCGAGTTGTACACCTTCAACTCAATGTGGAAGGGACCCTCGGTAGACACCGTACGCCTCGTTTGACCGTTAGCCACCCGATTGTAAAGCACCGATGTGGATGGAGCTCTGCCGGTGTTGACGGTGGGAGTTTTACTGTCAAGGTGGAAGATGTCGTATCCCTTTTGCGCTGCCTTTTTCTTTGAAGCTCTGAAACAGGGAAATTTTCTATATTATAATATTGTACCTTAGTATAATGTTCATTACATAAATAATAAATGATCATTATGAATTGGATGTTATGAATCGTTATGTTATGATAAGATTGTTATGAACTGGACAACATCAGTTTTGCTTCAGTTAGGAATATTACGTGAACAGATTAATAGATGATTGTCATGAACGACACACAAAGTTTGATACTAATGGAACTCGAACCCTAGACTTCTGGATTTGCAACTACGGTCACTCATTACTACTTAGCCAGAAAAATAAATAAATTGCTCATAATAATAGGCGCCGATATTATTACGTAAAATGGAAAGCATTGGAATTCGAGGTTTGGTGTTGGATCTATTTGCTAACTATCTTACTAACAGATCTCAGATTGTTAAAGTGGGAGATCATGTAAGTGACGAGTATCTCATTGAGTACGGTGTGCCGCAGGGAAGCATCTTGGGGCCTACCATGTTTCTCATTTACATAAATGATTTATGTAAACTCCAACTGCAACACTGTAAAATACTCACGTACGCTGATGACACGGCATTGCTGGTGGATGGTACAGACTGGGCCCACTGCTATGGTATTGCGGAGGTCGCTTTGGCGCGGGTCAAGGACTGGTTAACAGATAATTTATTAACAATTAACTACCTAAAAACAATACATGTTCCTTTTGCAATCAGATCAAATGGATGTCCTCCACCATCCATGTGTCTTAAAGCTCACTTCTGCTCGGCAACTGACGACTGCGAATGTCCCGTGGTTGCAAAAGTGAATTTTGCCAAATACCTAGGCGTCCATATAGACCAGTTTCTTACATGGGAAACACACATAAATATCCTGTCCGGTAGAATACGAAAGTTGATTTTTATTTTCAAAAAACTGAGGATATCAGCAGACACAAACACCTTAAGGATGGTTTATCATGCGCTCTGCCAATCAGTTTTGTCGTACTGTGTGCCGGTCTGGGGCGGTGCAACTGAAAACTATTTTATTACACTAGAGCGTGCTCAGAGGCTCGTCTTGAAAGTTATGCTTGGCCGTCCTTCAACGTACTCAACGACCCTTCTATATGCAGATTGCAAATTGTTAACTGTAAGACAACTTTATATCTTTCACTCTGTACTACGTAAACACTCAGCTCGTCCGTGCACTCAACCTGTTGGCAGACTGAAATATAAAGTCTTCACACCAATGCCTCATCGCACATCATTTGCTCGCCGACAATTTCATGTTAGCTCAATAAAACTCTTCAACCACTTAAATAAAATCCTTGACTTAAATAATAAAACTAAGTACACTTGTAAAAATGCAGTGAAAGAATATCTCCTTAGTTTAGAATTTCGCAGCACAGAGGATCTTTTGCGCTCTGGTTAGACTTTAAACTATACCACTACATACTCAACCACACTCACTATAACACACACACTCACACTCTCTCTCTCTCACACACACACACACACACACACACACACACACACACACACACACCAGACAATCACACACACCTTTCCTCTCATTACCACATTAATTATGCAACCATAAATAGCACTTTATGTACTCGTAAGTGTTAACTGTTTTAACTGCGGATGGCACTGTCCTCTAAAGCCTCCTCTACACGTCAGCGGATGCATCCGCAGACGTCATCTGCGGATGCGTCCGAACGACGTGTAGAGGGGTGATTTGTGCGTCTGTGATAGGTATTTAACGTCTGCAGACGCGTCCGCCTCGAATCCGTTTGTTGTCGGTTTTTGTGGCACGTATCAAAGGGTTTCGGCGCGAACGTCCGGCGTCTGTCCACACGTCTGCCGATGCATCAGTTTGATCGGAGTTGGGATTGTGAATGCACGCACTCAAAATGAAGAACAATATGAGCACCCAGGAAACTTTTAGGTTTACTGAGCTATATCAAGCTAAAAACTGTAAATAAATCCTAAAAATAAATATCACATAAATAAATATGTTGTTCTATTGAGGCTACTGGATACCTATGTCATGTAGGTAGGTTAGATATCCATTATGATGATGATTATATTTATCATTTCGAACAAAAATTATATATGATAAATCATTGTTACCAACTAAAAAAAATATCATTTCAGATTTTGAATCATAGAATCATATAGCTGACACGATGGGTGTGCCATTACACGAACTAAAAAAGAAAAAATAATCTAGCTACATTCGGGCTAAATCTAAAAAAAAATTTGTTAATATGCGAGTGCGTGTGGCGTCTGTCCAGGGTGAACATAGACTGATCTATCTACAGACGTGTGGACAGCTCATGGAAATTCATCTGCGGACGCACCTGCCACAGTCCGCGGACGCATCCGTCTACGTGTAGTGGAGGCTTAAGATACAGGCTAATGCCTAGTTTGGAGGACAGAGTTGTCATTTATTTGTACTCCTTGCTTAGCGTAAGATATTTTGTGTAATAGTGTATACATATTTGGATTAAATGAGATTTATTATTATTATATAATATTATATTAATAAAAATAGCAAAACTACCATTATTTAGCACGTAACCTCGCTCACTCATATATTGCGTAATGTAATTGATTATACGTATTTTAATTGGTAGTATTTGGTATGTTATCATCACTTTACATCAGCTGGGTATAAGAGTATCTACTAATGAGTAATAATTACCTTGAATATTCGCTTGAGGTACTTCTAGCAGATGACTTGCGTTTGACGGGAGCCTTTTTCAACGTCCCAGCCTCGCTCCTTACCACTTTGTCACAATCGAACTCTTGGTCCGCTCTGAAAACATAATACCTATTATAAGTTACAAATAGTAAATAAATACACAGAAACCTACTCAGAAAACTATCACATTATCTTCACAAAAACTTCCTCATCGTAAAAAACTATTTTTAACAACACTAGATTTTTTACTCGTAAATTATAATATAACCAGCTTTTGCCCGCGGCTACGTCCGTGAGGATGTCGACATAGCTTTAGTCTTTCACATGGTCTGATCTACCCCACATCCAATTTCATCAATAGGTAAAGCGGTTTAGGAGGCGTAAAAGCGTTGTTACGCTTTACCTTGTTACAGACAGACAGAAAGTGTTACTTTCGCATATTTTATGATATTAGTATAGATAAGTAATGAACATGTACGTACTGGTACATACGGACGTACCTTATATGATCGCTTGCAACGCTTTTGACAGCTGGTGACGATTTGCGCTTTCCACCCCCCTTAGCTGCCTTCGAATTTGACTTGGCGGCGTCGATCGACGTCGCACTGTTGCCACTATCGTACTCTGAATCCGACCTGTAAATATTATGAACAGAATAGTTATTAATTGCGACTAGTAACTCAGAAAACGAAGTGTTTAGTCTGTCAATTGCAACAATTCGGTAGTCACTCAAACTAATAAAATTTGACAAGACTAATACGCTATCACTAGTTAGTATCACTCATCGTCACCGTGCACAAAATAACGATAGGTTTAGTTCTGGCAAATTTGTTTAAAGGTTAAAAAGATTTCTCACTTAAAAACAATAGAACATGGGATAGAATATTTTATAACTTAGGAACTCACATTTTTAGGTAGGTACAATGACGATTAAACTCACAAAAATCTGGAGCCAGGTGTTTAGTCTTCAAGGTGAAAGGTCTTGGTCTTCAAGGTGGAAGGTCTTCAAGATGGTGGTTGCTCCAATGGATTCGTTCAACGGTATAACGAAGTCAGAATGAAGCACTGACTGAATGATTCCGGATTTTATAAGAAAATTAATGATAATTTAGCAAAATACGTTAGGGTTGTCACTACGCTTAGGAAAAAATATCTCGTCACGTTACGTAATGGAAATAATCAAATTAAGATAAAAGTAATGTAAATTCTTCATGAAAGTATTAATAAGTTATACATATCTAATAATAATGTAAATATTTATGAAAATATTTTGTATGACATAAAGTTTACTTAATATTTACATTTCCCTATTATGTTTGTATACAGTAAATACAGGAAATGGAAATAAAAATTAAACTTAACATTATACATATAAAAAATTGTCTTTCTTATAATTTCATTATTTAATAATAACTCAAATTGTAATCGCTCCATAGCTCAGTTGGCTGAGCATTCCCTGTAAGGGAAAGGTCATGGTTTCGAGTCCTACTTGAGCATTTCATTTTTCCCGATGTATTTGAAATAAAAAATTGCATTAATAAATGCTGTCAGTATTAATAAAAAATATAAACATTTAATTTATTTTATTTTTAGATTTAAAATGTGATCAGAAATGAGGTAAGTATTTGATTAAAAAACTAAATTATCTGGATTATAATATTCAAATATTCATTATGTTCAAAGAGTAGGTAATCTCGATTAATTATTTGACACCAGTGTAAATACCTATTAAATCCTTCATACAATATTTTATTGTATCGAAAAATAAAATGTATTAATTTTAATTTATTGATTATTAACTAATAGTGGCAGCCCTAATGTAATTCGTGTAAGCATTTTCGACCCACATAACTTCAAAGAATCACATTGAGTAAATTTACATACTCCACGTGTAAAAATCCTACAACTTGTACAATCCTGTCATTATCATCCGAGCCAATTCCCAACATTTTTTTTTAGTTGGGGTCGGCTTTCTAGTCGTAACTATGATGCGGCTGAAATTCGGTATTTTTCCGTGGAGCGACTACCATCTGACCTCCACAACCAAATTGACGATATCGAAGTTCTATAGTTAGACTAGTTGGACTTTTGAAGGCTCCAACTAACCGTAACGACTGCCATAGATGTTAGTATGGCAACCGGGACCGACGGCTTAACGTGCTCTCCGAGGCACCCAGACTCCGAAACAAACATTTGTGATTGATCACACAAAGTATTTGGTCCGACCCGGGATTCGAACCCGAGACCATCTGCGCGTCAGTCGGTTACACTTCCGACCGCGCCACCGAGGCAGTCGCAAACTTGTACAATCCTGTATTAATATAAATTTGTATTATTATTATTATTATTATAATTTTAACGAATAACTTAATTTTTGATCCCACTAATTATTATATTTAAACATAAAAGTTTTTTAAAGATATTCTTCTTAATATGTAGGTGTATCAATTTGTAATGCATTTGCTGTGGATAAGCCTATAAACAAAATAAAAATATAAATTGTTATATTCAATCACACTATAACGGCTAAACGGATCTGGCTAAAATTTGTTCAAGGAAAATGTCAGCCTCCATGGCGTGATGGATTCGATTCCCGCACGGTGCAATAATTTGTTTGCATGAATATGACTCTGGTCATGAATATGAATATGACATTGGTCTGGGTGTTTATATGTATAATAATTATACATACATACATACATACATACATATGGTCACGCCTTTATCCCCGAAGGGGTAGGCAGAGGCATAATATGCCCACATTTCACCTTTTTTTGTATAATTTGTCCCACGTAATAGGTGGTGAGCCGTATTGCCGTGTTTAAATGGACAGGCGCAGGTTGTGACTGCCTGCTTGATTGCTCTCTGCTTAGCCCCTAGGATATGAAGCGTGATAATATGTAACCCATTTTAACACCCTACCCCTAGGTAATATTTGTGCAAAATTTGAATCAAATCTATTGAGTACTTTTCGAGATCCTTCCGGACAAAGCAAAGCAAACAGACAAACAGACAAACAGACAGACAAAAATTTTTCTAACTATATTTTCGGCTTCGGTATCTTATGTTGAACACCCAGCAAGTATTTTTTTTTTTTAATTTTTCCAATGTACAGTTTTGACTTTTCTATCATTTTATTATATGTATAGATTTACTTAAAATAAGTAGATATCTATTATAAAAATATGTTTTTATGTAAAATTGATCGTAGATAAAATATTAAATAGTGAAGTCGTAGGTAAAACTAGTCAAGTAATTTCATTCATGGAATATTATTAGCGATCAGTAGCAGGTGCATTTATGTATGAGAATTGTATACAATAACATTTCTCATACCTAAATATGCACCTGCATCATTATCATATTGCATTCGGCGAAGCTCGACAGCCGCGCGCGACGCGCGTAACGAGACCTCGCTGGGAGTGATGTGCCGACAAAGGCTTAGCGACGCGACGATCGTTTCATACGTGCTATGTAGGTTGCTATACTTAGGTTATGTAATATTTACTATATTGCACCACCACCTGTAATATTGATTGAGTTATAGATCAGTAATATTGAGAGTTTTAACGAGCGGAGTGAGTTAGAACTCTCAATATTACTCTACTAATTACATTGTAGTATGTAATAAGTTGGGCATCTGTACAATCACACAATAACCGATTTACCACTATTTACGTAAAACCCTGTATATTATCTTTGCCGGAATGTAGAATCCTTAGTTCGAGATCTTGGAATCCAGAATGACAAGTCTCGAAAATGGGAATTTAGATTCCCGGCGCGACTAACCACTGCACAATATAAAGTTCAAAAATGTATTTATTAATTACTAGCTGTTGCCCGCGACTTCGTACGCGTGCAAATTATGTTATAATGCCAATTTGATTGCTCTCTGCTTAGCCCCTAGGATATGTAGCGTGATAATATATAGCCTATTTTAAGACCCTACCCCTATCTAATATTTGTACAAATTTGAACCAAATCCATTCAGTACTTTTCGAGATTCTTCCGGACAAAGCAAAGCAAACAGACAAACAGACAAACCGACAAACAGACAAAAAAAATTCTAACTATATTTTCGGCTTTGGTATCTTATGTTGAACACCCAGCGAGTATTTTTTTTAAAATATTCTAATGTACAGTTTTGACTTTTCTATCATTTTATTATATGTATAGATTTATTTTTATTATTTTTTTTTTTTATTTTTTTTTTGTTTGAACGCTAGGGTCTCAGAAAGTACGGGAACATACATATTATACAAAGTCACACTATTTATTAATTTATTCCCACCAGATGAACCGATGACCTGAAAAAGGTCGCAGGCTGGGACTGCATGCGTTTGGCGCAGGACCGTGTATTGCGGCGTAATTTGTGAGAGGCCTACGTCCAGCAGTGGACTGCCATAAGCTGATTTGATTGATTTATTGAATCTATTTATTGAGAACTAGCGGACGTCACGCGGTTTCACCCGCGTAGTTCCCGTTCCCTTGGGAATACGGGAATAAAATATAGCCTATGTTCACCGCAAAGAATTTAGCTTCCCAACAGTGAAAGAATATTTCAAATCGGTCCAGTAGTTCTGGAGCCTATTCGTTCCAAACAAACAAACAAAAACAAAAAAACAAATCTTTCCTTTTCCTTTTCTTAGCTATAATAAATATTAGTATAGCTATAGATGGTTAAAGTTACCTACGTAAAAATAGTGGAACCATATCATTCCCCCTTAAAATAACTATCTCTCATATAAGTGATGCATAAGAAGTTGCGTGGGTCAGCTAATCATAAATATGAGATCCTCTCCTCCTGGGTTCACACACCGGGATCCCAAATTGAGCCTAATCCTGGAATACAAATCCCACAGTCTGTAGCCCGGAATCTGAACATCAGAGTCAGGAATCTTGAAAACGGATCTCGAAATCTGACCCGCCAGTGTGCCCACGTGGAATTCTGTCCCTATTCCCGTTTCCCATGGGAACATAATTCGAGAGATAAAAATAGCCTACGTGTTATTCCTTGTACCAAATTTCACCCAGATCTGTTCAACAGCCCCGGATCTAGAGATTTTTTTAGGCGGGGCAAAATGTGAAAATGCCGCCCCCTTTACCCCCCCCCCCCCCCTCCTCCCTATTTTTTAGGTTCCTTAGTTCAAAGTTGAGAGTATTATGGCGAAGGTACAAATATGCGTCTTGTACAGCAGACACCTATATGGTGGCGTAATCCGCGTAATGAAATGAAAGGATTTCTTCGAAATCCGTCAAGGACGCTATGCTGAACTCTTACCGACTGTAAGCACATACATCCTACCACTGCCTACGGTCTGGAGCCCCGGGTAAGCCCTCGAAAGGATATTCCAGGATTCCCAACTTTTGCTACCATTGCGACCTTTCCTAGGGGGTTCGGGTCCTCTCCCGTATCTTTGGGGGTTGTTCAGGTGTTACCCGCTTCTTGGGGCGTGTAGCATGCGTAAAACGTTCACGCCACACTGTCGTCTTGGGCCTGCTTCTGTTAAGAAGGTGAGCAGGCCTCCGCCGTTTTCAGGCCCCCGGTCATGGAGACTGAGAGTCGTGTCCGAAGACAAGACTGCGGCGAGGGCACCGCAGTTATCTCCAGTTTCCCACTTCCTCCCCTGTACTCCACGCCACGCCACTCACGAGCACGAACTGCCCGCATAAAGTCGAGGCGACATCGCACTTACTCCCACTGGAGATCATGGTCGCCATGATCTCCAGCAAGAGAATGTCCATGACCAGTCCTGCTAATAGAACCTGGCGCTATTGCACTCACTCTGTGCACTCCTCCAATGTGTGCACCTCGCAGTGCTGTCACTCAGCTGTGGTTTCCCGGTGTATTCGTCACACAGAAGCTCCCGTGCCTAGTAATCATCTGCGACAAACGGTAAACGGTTGCCGTTGCCTCTCCTTCTGAAGAATGAGAGTAAAGAAGAAAAGGGTATCTTTTAGCTGTAAACGCACATTCCTGTGATTCCTGACATTTAAATCTACCAGGTTTTCTAAATTAAATATGGAAATGCGATCAGGCCCGGTCGAGATCCGCCACGAGATGCCACCTCTTTTCGTCTACGTTGGACGTCCCCCTCTGAACGGTCACAGGATGCCTAGATAGTCCTTTAGTAATATTAGCGCATTGTGAAGAGAGGGTAGAGGACGGAGTCTTCCAGCTGGAAACGCATTTATTTCCTGGTATTTAAATCTACCTGTTCTTCTAAATCCCATTAGTAAATGCGGTCAGACCCGTTCGAGATATGCTACGAGCTGCCGCCTCTTTTCCTCCAGCTTGGGCCGCCCCTCCGTTGGACAGCCAGATTAACTCTCCTGTAGTGTACTGTCGTCTGCATAACAATGAGTGAACCCAAGGGATAATATGCCCAAGAAATAGTGTTGAGTGTTGGACTACACAGATCCCTGTGGTACTCTTGAATTAAACTGCATAAAGCAGGGAACCTGACCAGCACAGAGGAATAGATATAGGTACTTCACCCGTGCAGGTATCTGGCCATCCAGCGGCACAATTTAGAGGGTCAGAGCAAAAGTGCCTAATCTCTTTTTAACAGTATGCAAAAATGGCCTAGCTTTTTTTCATTTTTAAGACAAAAAGAAAAGAAACTATATAACGCTATCTGTTGACGTATGGTGCAACACGAGATATTTAAGAAAAACACAATCGATTTTCAAAAATCAGAATTTGAAATACCTACTTACTGTGGCCGCCCCTGCGTTGGCCGCCTCCACAGCATGCTGCAAGTTTGTAAAGAAGTGATGCATGCATCTTGGATTTGTTTGCTACGTTTCAAGCATCTGACATATATTTATAGTTAATTTCTGAATAATTTGAGCAAATACCATAATTATTTCTTGTGAAAAGAGTTGAATAAGTTGCAGTGTTTAATATTAGGTAGGTAATCTACTATGGTCAAGGTTATTAACTGATGATTTGTGCATTCGTCTGCAAAGTTTGAATTTCTCGCCCTCTGATTTGCCGCCCCCCTGATTTTGCCGCCCGGGGCACGGGCCCCGGCTTGCCCCCCCCTAGATCCGGGGCTGCTGTTCAACCATTTGAGAGCGTGATTGAGTTCAAATATCTTCACAAAATTTTACATTTAGTTTAATTTACTTATAGCAAAATTTCACTTGAAATTAATAAATTTAAATTGTAAACCCTCTAGAAGTTTAGAGTATGAGAAGCAACTGTTCTGAATTTAGTTATATATTCATTAAGAATTCATAAACAAAAGATAATGTAACCATTTAATAAATAAACAAATTATTATTATTTATACACGTAGGTACATTAGCTTCTGCAAATTTATTATCAATTTAAGTAAAAATCATTCTTGAATAAATACAATTATAATTTTTATTTCCCTCTGATATAATACCTAATATGAAAAATCCATTATTTAATATTAATAGACCTCCAAAAGCTTAAGGTCTGGGATTGGGAAATCCACTACATTCTTTCGTCATTGATTAATTTATTTGAAAACTCACATAATGATAAACATGTCAAAAATAAATTAATATCAAGCTAACAACATTTTGTTAGCTAAATAACCCACTCCGACTTGTATCCGGTGCAAAAGTGCCCATAACACTCGCTGCATTACCGCGCTGGATCGCAATAGCTTGCCTTTTTGATTGACATGAAATAAACACTGAAATGTTAAGCAAACCTCAACACAATAAAAAAACCGCATTGCAATCGGTTAAGCCGTTACTCAGATAAGCGTGCACAAACATTCAGACAAACAGATATACAGACATGATGTTTTGGGTTCTATTGCGTTTTTATAGCCCCCTATAATATTTTTTCTTTTTTATCTTCCATGTATACAGACAGCGACCTGTTACGATTTTATTATATGTATTGATTAATTGATTAATTTATATTATTTTAAATAAATATATTCAATTCCGATTAACAATAAAATGTTTATTGTTAACCGGAAGTGCTCGTAGCTCCTCTGACTCAATGCTCTTTATGAAGACTTCGCTTGGATTTTCCAATATAGTGTACTCAAAATTGAACCTACTGATTTTTGACGTGACAACGTCTTATATTTCGATGGAGCCGGCTGCACGCACGAAAAAACATGACGTATGCGGCGTTACCTCGTTCTGAGGCGTTCCATTTAAGGCTGAGTTGTCACGTTCAACTATGGTCAGTAAACCGACTTTTTTTAAAGAATATTTGTGGACATTCTCACAAAACGTTATCTAGCCCAAATTAAGCTAATATAAGCTTATGCTATGGGATCTAGACGACATATACTTCTAAATACATATTATGCATAGAAAACACTCAAACTTCGATACAAAAATTTGTGGTTCACACAAATATTTGAATCGACCCTGGAATCGAACCAAGGACCTCAATGCGCCAGTGGTTACACTACTGAATGAGCCACCGAGGTAGTGAACTTAGGACTAACTACAAAAATCAAAGCATCCCTCTGCGCTTGGGCGCCACCGACGTGTCTTCGCAGAGGACTATCGGCCTCCATGACCGGGGACCTGAGGACGGTGAGAGGGCGGCTCACCGCCCTTACAGAAACAGGCCCATGACGGCAGCGTGATGTGAGGAACTCACGTACGCCGCCCCCTTAGAAGCGGGATCACACCCGAAACCCCCCAAAGACGAGGGATAGCACCCGAACCACCCCCTAGGCGAGGCCGCAGTGGCGGCCGTAGGTCTGTTGGGAGTCCTGGGACATCCTTTCGACGGCTTACCCGGGGCTCCCAACCATAGGCTGTTGGGCGTTACGTGAGGTTTTTTTAGTCGGTAGGAGTCCGGCATGACATCCATGAGGATTTTCCCTCACGTTAAACAAAAAAAAAGCATCCCTCTGCATGCCGAAAAGTTTCTCTAGTAAGCACGAGTTCCTCGCGGAGTCATCTCAAAGATGAGAGCTGTATTCAGGCAGGTCGCCTTTCCATCTGTAATAGAGGCTTGCTTAGAGTATAAGTAAGAAGGAATACTCTAAGGCCTCGGTTCCCAAAGTGGGTTCCGCGGAACCTAGGGGTTCCGTGGGCCAGTCATAAGGGTTCCGCCAAAATTACGACTCACTGCTGTTGAAATAATACCTTTAGGATTTCACATAATTTTCTAAAATTAAAGCTGTAGCTGACTATGAAGATAAGTCATTAGTATTGTCATGAGTCATGACAACATGTAGGCCCATGACTCATGCCAATAGTGTGATGTAGATGTAGCTGGGTGTACGGTAAGTTTACGTTAACCCCAATTGGACTCTTGTGTGAGAGTAGTCTCGATTTCAGACACAAATTGTTTACGACTTTCTTCCACTACGCACCAAGGGATAATGGCTCGGCCTGTGTAAAAAGTGTCGCCCGTACTATCGTCCGTATAACAATGAATGCCGCCAATAGACAGCAATACATTAATATGCAGCAAAAATAGAGTAGGCGACGACACCGAGCCACGTGGGACCCCAGCATTTAGGGCCATGAAGTCAGACCAGCTACTGCTTGCTGAAGCTTCTACCGACCAGAAAGCTAGACACTCATCCACAAAACCCCTCGGGCAGTCCATAGGAAAACAATTTGGTAAGAAGAACACGGTGCCAGACCCGGTCAAAGGCCTTTTTTATTTTATTTTTTTTAAGTGAGGGAAAATCCTCAAAGGATGTTATGCCGTACTCTTACCGACTTAAAAACCTCACGTAACGCCCTACGACCTGTGGTTGGGAGCCCCGGGTAAGCCCTCGGAAGGATGTCCCGGAACCCGGTCAAAGGCCTTAGAAATATCGAAGCCCACTGCTAGAACCTCGTCTTAACTTTCGATAGTCGTCGCCCAGCGGTGTGTGGGGCACACAAGAAGACCACCAGTCAAACGACTTGGTTACAGGATGCACGTGCGCAGTCTTCCACTAAGCCGGGAAGCCCTGTTTCATGGAATATGAAAGCGTGAAAAGACGTGTAAGTACTAGACACAATCCAGGACCACACTGATTTAATACCACCGCGGGTATGCAGTCTGGCCCACTCGACTATTAAACGTCAAGGGATTGAAGCTCCCGCCTAACGTCGCGCTGCCGGAAGCTGCTCGGGTACTCACCAGGGGGTGCCAGGCGGCGAAGAACCTCGTTTAAATCTTCTTCCATCGTTCGGAACATTGACGTTCATAGTCGAGTTGGAGGCAAAGAGAGCACCCAGAAGGTCGGCTTTCTCCTTGGCACTCTGAGCCAGGATACCATCCGGACAAAAGTTTCCCTCGGCAAGTTTGGCAAGCGACCAGAATTCACGACACCCAGAACGGTTGCCTGCCATTCTGTGTCATCGCTGTGAGACCTGTACAAACACGCATAAATCCCAATGGGCCGCGCGACCCGTGCGTGCTCACAAAGTAGACAGTTCTCTTTGTTCAAGACTGCGAGACAGCGACAACAGATATCATCCTGGATGTGCTCCAGCTTGTAGCCAGGGAACAATAAGTAAGATGTATGGTCCTGACAGGAGATTTGTGTCTCCATCAAGAAAAATAGGGTCAGCTGCGCATTTTCCAGATGGTGGTAGACTGCGTTGACGTTATCTGATGTTACGTAAGTCCATATGAAGTGTGGACGACGATGCCACTGTAAAAGAATCCTTATTTTTCTTTTTCCTTGCCATGGTGTTTCGAAAAGGGAAATTTAAGAAGGTTAAGTGGTATATACCGGTGGCGCAAGAGACAAATCGAGGTTCCAGTAGTCCAAAAGCCAGCACGGGTAATGCGTTCGATTGTCACGGTGTACGGAAGGGCCCCCGGTTCTCCTTAATGCAGTGGCCGCGTCTACTTTGGTATCTTCCTCTGGCACAATTACAGCACCAGGAACTTTACACAGGCTGCTGGTTCATCCTCTTTATTAATCCCCAGGTTTGGTTGACGTACAGCCTGCGGGCGGCCAGTGGCCATTTTTTATTTTTTTATTAATAACGGAGTACCGTTATGCCCACCCTCTTAATGTGGACTTTTTCGTTAATTCTAAAGATATTTTGATCTCAAGGAGCTAATTGAGAAAGCCAAATTTACTGTGCCCAAAAGGTGCTGCGTTATCTCCATGAAGAAGTAACGCTTATCCTTTGATCCCCGAGGGTACAGGGATAGATCATGGTATGCTTAGCCTAGCTCTTAGTATAGCTCTTTAACCTAATCCTACTCTTTCGTTTTTGATCCCGAATAAAGCATGCCGGCCAGACGTAGCCGCTTCTACATTGGAGAGTACTTCGCCAGAACTGAGCGATTTAAAAGATCATTCCTCACTCGAACTATGAAAATTTAGAACGACCTGCTCGCGCACGTAGGTACTTCTTAATAGCCCCAGGTTCTTCAAGCGAAGTGTGAAGTGACAAATAACAGGTCGCCATCTTGGGGACCACTGCGTAGGTACTGTCAGAAGTCTTACACTGTGAGAGTGGCCCGCAATCGCTAAATGCCGCTATGGCTTTCCGTTAGGCGGGCGACGTCAATTTGGTAAATATAATAAAAAGAAAGCTTTTTTATACCGGGAAACGCTTCAATGGGAAGGAGGAACGGCAACAGGATTTCACGTAGGCGGAACCGCGGGCATTATCTAGCTAGTTTGTTATAATCTTTAATGGGGTTCCGTAGAATAAAATATATTTGTTTGGTGTTCCGTTGCGTTAAAAGTTTAGGAAGCCCTGCTCTAAGGTGGCTTGGCTCTGAATTTATTAATCGCCCGTAAATTTTTTTTTATCTCTTCTTCGACTTTCTCGGCTTGAGAGTATGCCAAAGTCAAGTAATTTTCAAATCCATGTTTATAAAATTCTTGCAAATAGCCCTTTTGAGCGAAGTACCTAAATTGCAAGATGCCTTTTACTTATTAGATACAACTGAAATCCCTATCCCTACTCCCTACTAATATTATAAACGGGAAAGCAACTCTGTCTGTCTCACTAATCTGTCTGTCTGTTACGCTTTCACGCCTCAACGGCTGGAGCGATTGAGATGAAATTCGGTTAAATAGTTCGAGGCCCTGGGAAGGACATAGTCTACTTTTTAACCGACTGCGCAAAAGGAGGGTTATGATTTAAATCGCGGGAAACAGCTAATATAACATAAAAACCGGCCAAGTGCGAGCTGGACTCGCCCATGAAGGGTTTCGTGGCAGCAAGTAACATAATATATTAAAGTTCTTATAGTTCGTTGTAACTTTGATTGATGTTTTAACACGTTCGCAGTGGTAGTGATTAGTGATTTTTGCGGTGTACGACGTATTTAAAAAAAAACTAACAGCTCTATCTCGTTCAAACTAATTTTCGTTGGTAGTTTTTATGGCAATGTACATCATATATTCTTTTTAGATTTATCATTCTCTTAGTTTAGAAGTTAGAGGGGGGGAGTCACACATTTTTCCATTCTGGAAGTGTCTATTGCGCAAACTATTCACTTTAGAAAAAAATGATGTTAGAAACCTCAATAGCATTTTTGAAGACCTATCTATAAATACATTACATATACAATACATATGGGTTGACGAAAAAATATTTTTTGAGGATCAGTTCTGAGTACAAAATTTACTGCTTTTTTATCGAGTTTTATATAAGAATCCTAATGCGGTTCACAGAATACATCTAGTTACCAAGTTTCAATAGCATAGGCCTTATAGTTTGGGAGAAAAGTGGCTGTGACACACGGACGGACAGACAGACGGACAGACAGACAGACAGACAGACAGACATGACGAATCTATAAGGGTTCCGTTTTTGTCATTTGGCTACGAAACCCTAAAAAGGACGCGTGTTTTGTATGGTCAATGTCGTAAGCCCTATTGTACGGCCTTAAGTATAATACTTTCCATTTGAGGGCTACTGTTATGTTGCCTTGTTGGCTACGAGAGTAGCCTTACACCTGAATTTTCTTTTATTACAATTTTTCAACAATAACGAGCGCCTTATTATTACGTACTTCCGTTATAATTAAAACAACTACTTTTAACATTATGGCGGAAGTCAAATGCGTTTCTTTTTTATTATTGTTTTCTTTCGACCTGATTAATATGTTTATGATTTAATCTTGATTTCTTCTGTCTCAAACTCAACAGGTATTTTAGGGAAACCCCCCAAAGACGCGGGATAGCACCCGCACCACCCCCGAGGCGAGGCCGCTGTGGTAGCCGTAGGTCTGTTGGGAGTTCTGGGACATCCTTCCAAAGGCTTACCCGGGGCTCTCGACCATAGGCTGTTTTGCGTTACTTGAGGTTTTTTAGTCAGTAGGAGTCCGGCATAGCATCAATGAAGGATTTTTCCTCACGTTAAAAAAAAAGGGACAGCATTCAAGAGAAAATACGAAGATTAGCTTTCAGAATAAGCGCGTTAAAGTGGCAGTGTACCGAACATGTAGTTAGAAAAAATTTTGTCTATTTGCTTTGCTTTGTCTTCCGGATCTCGAAAAGTACTCAATAGATTTGATCCCAATTTTGCACAAATATTAACTAGGGGTAGGGTCTTCAAATAGGCTACATATTATCATGCTATATATCCTAGGGGCTAAGCAGAGAGCAATCAAGTTGCCATTATAACATAATTTTCACACATACGAAGTCGCGGGCAACAGCTACTAATATATAAATGCCAATTCATAAGTAAAAAAATCGATCAGGAAAGTTATAAGAAAACGCTGTTTACAAAATCTCAATTTACTTGGAAGTTGCTTTTCCTGAGGTAATGCTTTTGCGCTTGGCACGGCAGCATGTTGAATGTATTTTTTAGATGCAAGTCCAGTTCCAGCGAGTCCTGGGATATCCTTCCGAGGGCTTACCCGGGGCTTCCAACCGTAGGCTGTTAGGTAGGATACTTGTGGTTTTAGTTGGTAGGAGTCCGGCATAGCATTCATGTAGGATTTCCACACGTAAAAAAACATCAATGGCCACGGTTGTTGCCATGTAAGCTAGCCCTTAAATTTTTTTCCATAATTTTCTTGACTTTGGTTAAGCTTGATCGTGGCCACGAGGTATTCTTAGCATAATTAGTGGAGGATTAATTAATTAAGAATAATAAAATAATTATGTTTTTTTTTACACTTCATTACTTGACTTTTTTAACGTCCTGTAAGGAACAAGATTTTTTGAAGATAATATTAAAATTTTAATTTTTTATAATTTTAAAATTATACTTTGTTTATCTTTTTGGAGTATCTTTTTTTGGACTTGAAACATCTGTAGCCAAAGAACTAAATAAAATATATAAATAGCCGGTAAACTGATTTTTTGTAGTGTCCGTGTGGCGACACTATCGGAAGAACTCGGACTTTGAATCCAAGAATTCAGACATTTGGGTGCCTTGCACGCCTCATCCCCCCCCCCCCCCCTTCAAGAAGCGGGTTAGGCAGCGCGAAAGTGGCGCTTCTGGTGTTGCAAACGTTCATAGACTGCGGGGACCACCAGTCCTTCTGGTGGGCCGTATGCTTGTCTGCCACCTTAGTGGTATATGAAAAAAATAAAAAAGCGTAATAACACTTGAACAACCCCCCCAAAGACGTGGAATAGCAACCGAACCGTGGCCGTGGCCGGTAGCCGTGGGTCTGTTGGGAGTCCTGGGGTCATCCTTCCGAGCGCTTACCCGGGGCTCCCAACCGTAGGCTGTTAGGTAGGATAGTGTGGTTTTTTTTGTCGGTAGGAGTCCAGCATAGCGTCTCTGTAGGAATTCCCTCACGTTTAAAGAAAGGGCGTTCAGGACGACTCACTTTATTTTTCTCTACGTAGACACCCAGTCTGTTGGTAGGTCTGCAAAGGGGCATACGGGTCCAACACGTAGGAGTTAAATTTTTCAAGATGCCCATAAGGCCTTCAACTTGGCTTAACGATTGGCATTTTACTGACAAGCGGGTTTCATTTCGAGTTTTCCTTCTCTACGCAATGCTTTGTTTTGCTTAAAGGTTCCCTTAGTCGCCACTTACGAAACCCAGAATGAATTGGGGTAAAGATTTTCTTTTTCGTCGAAACACAAGGCTCTCGTCACCACACGGAGACCTACAATGGTACAATGACGTAAACAACAAAATAAGCAATATTTTTCCGGCATTCCCACGGGAACTACCCAGGTGAAATCGCGGCAAATCGGCTAGTGTTCTTAATTTTGTTGGAACAACGTACCTGCATTATTTATTAAACAGGAATACTCGTAAGTTGCTAGCCTTGAAAAACAAAGAAATTGTCATGCACAATGTTAAGTACCATATTTTTTTAATCTTATATGTTTCTATGACGTAGTTACACAATCAGGAAAGTTTAGTAGGTAACCTAACTAAATAAATAACACCTTCGCAGATATCGTTGGAATCTGGGACTTTTTAGATTCTATTTTCGAGTGGTACATTTTCGGCGAAACTGTGACAAAACCAATATTATTGAGCAAAATAATTCCAGTGAATATCTAGATATTGATTTTCTAATGACGCCAACGAGTAGTATGAGCTTAGATCATCTAACCACAGGATGCGCCTTACTTAAGCATTGTTTTCTGCCATTGCACATGACCATTTGGTCTTTTGGCTTTATGAAAAGCCTGTACATCAGTACATCATTTTATATAATTAAACTAGTACATTACATTGTAGTTGACTGTACAATAACAATTAACACACAACAGCCATTACGCGTTTGTCGATTAATACATTTTTAAATGCAATGAAATTTTATATGTCTTTGTGTTTCCCCCTTCACTTGTATGAAAACTGGCAGAATATTTTTGTATGCGGTGGTTCGCAAAGGCTAGTCCCGTGTTATATGGTCTAAGAGTACGAGTCATAAAATGCATAAACCACTCTAATCTGACCTCTCTAGTACACAAATATGTTCAAAGGTAACCATGCGTTGAGATGAACTGGTTTCGCACTAG
This sequence comes from Miltochrista miniata, assembly GCA_933228765.1. Classification (NCBI taxonomy): domain Eukaryota; kingdom Metazoa; phylum Arthropoda; class Insecta; order Lepidoptera; family Erebidae; genus Miltochrista; species Miltochrista miniata. The sequence continues at coordinate 22,402,711 of OW121770.1, read as the reverse complement.
CAAGTGTGCTTGCCGCTGCCGTGTTGAGGTGTCAGGTTCGACTCCCGGTTTTCGGTATATTTAAAAATCGTGTTCGCATTCAATGAAATATTTGGTATTCCTCAAATGTCCAATTTCAACAGTGTGTTTCGTGTTTGGGTATTTTCTATGTATAATGTATTTAGAAAGATATGCTTATGTATAAGCCCCGCAAGTTGATATTGCGCTTGGCGGCCATCTTGGTGACTTGGTGAGAGGGCGGCTCACCGTCCTTACAGAAGCAGGCCCATGACGGCAACGTGACGTGAACAATTCACGCACGCCCCTCCTTAGAAGCGGGATCACACCCGAAACCCCCCAAAGACGCGGGATAGCACCCGAACCTCCCCCTGGGCGAGTCTGTTGGGAGTCCTGGGACATCCGTCCGAGGGCTTACCCGGGGCTCACAACCATAGGCTGTTGGGCGTTACGTGAGGTTTTTTAGTCGGTAGGAGTCCGGCATAACATCCATGAGGATTTTCCCTCACGTTAAACAAAAAAAAGCCGCCCATAACGCAGCTTGGTTAATCAACTACCTACGATGTTACTGCCACTTGGATCCCACAGCTTCACATGCCTTCTAAAACACGGAAATGTCATAAACGGTGACCCATCTCGGGGTTAACTGTAGCGTAAAATGCTTAACACAGTGATCGTTTACAGAACAATGAGCGAGGTACTACGACCGTTTCAGGAACAGAGGTTTTAAACACTGACGCAATTTCCCTGTCTGATAACATCATATCAATAAAGTAATATCAAAATAGGTACATACGTCATTTCCTTAAAAAATGTAGGACATTTTTAAGCATTGCCATCTAGCCCAAACTAAGTAATATAAGCTTGTGCTATGAGATCTATGCAACTTATAACGTCACTAGATGATGCTCGCGGTTTCGCCCACGTGAAATTCGGTACCCGATCCAGCTTCCCGTGGGAACATTTTTCCGGGATGAAAAGTAGCCTATTGGTCTAAGAGCCCATGAACATCTAACATCTACCAGTATGTATTTGACCAGACCTGAGGTTTTGTACACTGAGACTCCTATACCTACCATGCATTACGCAGTGACTCACTAAACTCTAAGTGGAGCACGCGACGACTGCGCATCCAGAACAGGTATCGATTTTTGACTAGTTTTAAATGCATTTGACCACGTTTGCTGTTTTAAAAAAATAGAAATATATTATTATTATTATTATCGGAAAATAAGAATGGCAGACCATTATCGTGAGTTTTACTAGCTTAGTCTAGTTTTGTGACCGGTTATATATTAAAATACCAGAAATCGAAATGCCTTTACTTAAAATGCCTTAGACCAAAATACCCGAATTCAAAATACCTTAACATTCAAAATACCTTATTTTAGTTCACCTTACCTTAAAATGTCTAAACTTAAAATACAAATAATTATTATATCAGAATTCAAAATACAAATTTTCAAATATCCTTAATTTAAAATACCAAAAATAGAATACAATGTGAATATAAAAAAAAACCATAACCTACCCAGTTTATCGATATAACCTACTTTAACTTATTTACACCCCGAAAAGGTATTTTGTGTTTGAACATTTTAGGATAAGGTATTTGATAAATTTATTTTTTGAGTTTCGGTTATTCGACCGTAAGGCATTTTAAATTATTTATATTATAAATATTTGCCTTTTGAATATTGATATTTCGATTTCGGGTATTTTGGGCTCAGGCATTTTAAGTAAAGGCATTATGATTTCTGGTATTATGACGGTATACCTTTGTGACCATATGTGTTATTCCAGATTATAAGCTATCTCTGCACCAAATTTCAGCCCAATCCGTTTAGCCGTTGGAGCGTAATTGAGTAACAAACATCCAAACATCTTCAGAAACTTTCACATTTATAATAATACTAGCGGTCGTCACGTGGTTTCACCCGCGTAGTTCCCGTTCCCGTGGGAATACGGGAATAAAATATAGTATATGTTCACCGCAAAGAGTGTAGCTTCCCAACAGTGAAAGAATTTTTCAAATCGGCCCAGTAGTTCCGGAGCCTTTTCGTTACAAACAAACAAACAAACAAAAAAACAAATCTTTCCTCTTTATAATATTAGTATAGATTAGTAGGATAGTAAGAGGTCTGTGGGTCTGATTATTAATTAAATAATACTTGAAGCATGTCGTAATTAACGATACTGAACAGATAAATATTTTCTGTCTGTCTGTTTGTTCGCGATGATCGCAAAAACTACTGAACAGATTTTGACGTGGTTCTTTTCATTAGAAAAATCTTAATCAGAGATAGCTTATAGTCTGGAATAACACATAGGCTACTTTTCATCCCGGGAAAATGTTCCCATGGGAAGCGGGAACGGGTACCGGTTTTCACGCGGGCGAAGCCGCGAGCATCGTCTAGTACTATTATACTTCTTATCTTTGGTCAGACTTAAAAGCTTGCGTTTGTAACATTGTAAGCGGCTTTACGGACGTAATAGAACCCAAAACAATGGTTTTTAGGGTTCCGTACCCAAAGGGTAAAGAACGGGACCCTATTCATGAGACTTCGCTGTCCGTCTGTCTGTCTGTCTGTCTGTCCGTCAGGAGGCTGTATCTCATGAACGGTGATAGCTAGAGAGTTGAAATTTTCACATATTATGTGTTTTTGTTGCCGCTATAACAACAAATACTAAAAACAAAAACATAATAATATTAAAGGGGGGCTCCCATACAACAAACGTGTTTTTTCGCCATTTTATCTTATATATTAGGTAGTGACCGACCGAACTTTCGGTTTCGGTTTCGGTTTCGGCCAGTTTCGGCCAAAAAATCGACTTTCGGCCTCAGTTTCGGTTTCGGCCAAAATGGGCCGAAACTTTCGGCCAGGCCGAAACTCACGTGTTCGTGAATTTTGAGTGCCTGGCTCTGCTTGTGACGTGGTTGGGGTCAGTTCAACCAGTTAACATGTTTCTAAACGAAGATTTACAGATTTACAAAGGACTTCCATCAATAGTTATAAAAATCAAATTTACACAGAATCCTAAAAAGGTGATCTAGGACATTACATAACCCAACCCCTTTGTTGTCGATTCCGTTGACTTCGTTGGTCGTATGTCTGTCTGTCAACAGGCTGTAACTCATGCACCTTGATAGTTAGACAGGTTTTTTTTTTACAGATGATGCATTTCTGTTGAAGCTATAGCAACAAATAATTAAAATAGACAAATTAATAAATTAAAGGGGCCTACCATACCATTTACTTGATTTTTTGCTGCTTTTCTTGTACGGAACCCTACGTGAGCTAGTCCGGCTCACTGTTGTCCAGTTTTAGTTCTATACTTTCAGAATGTAACCAAAACCAGCCAAGAGCTAGTAGCAGGGCACTGTGGTTTTAGTCTGTAGGAGTTCGCAATAGCATCTGTGAGCAATTCAACACGTAAAAGAAAGAAACTCATCTTTAGGTGGAGATATTTCTAAAATAAACACTTGAGAAGATTTATACCGTTGATTGATGGCACTTGGAACTTGCTGCACCTATTGAAAAAATAACCGGCCAATAGCTAGTCGAACTCTCGCACGGAAGGGTTAAAGCGGGACCCTATTACCGAGACATGAGGCTAAGCCGTCCCTCTGTCCAATAGTCACGAGGTTGCATCGCTGGAACCGTGTCAGATAGAGGCCTAAAATTTTTACTATACAGTAGTCCTACCGACTAAAAACCGCGCGTATCCTACCTAACAGCCTACGGTTGGGAGCCCCGAGTATGCCCTCGGAATGATGCATACTGCAGCCGCGTCTTTAGGGGATTATTCAGTTGTTTTCCCGCTTCTTGAGGGGGGGCGTGCATGAATCTCTCACGTCACGCTATCGTTTAAGGCCTGCTTCTGTAAGGACGGTAACCAGCCGTGTCACCGTCCTCAGGCCCCCGGTCATCGAAGCCGATAGTATGGGGCGCCACCGCACACTGTGGAAGAGTTCTCTCCCGCTTTCTCCCCGCCGTCTCTTTCACGAACATGACCTGCTCACAGGGAGAGGCCTATGGCCCCGCTCCAGCGCCTCCTTGCGCCATTTAAGCAAAGACGAAAAGGCCCTTGCTGCCAGGTCCCATAGAGGGGTCCCGGCTAGAAGACATGCCACCACAAATGAGATCGTGCGGTATCCCCTTATCACCTTGACAGCCGTCGCCTTCTGCGGGCTAAGCAATCTAGCCGCATTGCTGGCCATTAGGATCTCCGCCCATACGAGGGCCCCGTATAGGGCCATGCTCCGAACGATCCCAAGGTACAGTCTCCTGCACGGAGCTTTGGGTCTCCTGATATTGGACAAAAATCGCGAAAGTGCAGCTGATGCCCTCCTCCCTCATCTATGGGACCAAACTTCGGATATGGTATACGAAGTTCCACCGGCTGTCGAGTACGAGTCCCAGATACGTCGTCGAGAGCTCGATGCCAATGCTGACGCCCCCTATAGGTAAACTGGATCTCGCAGGTGGCCTTTAGGGCTGCGTCTAGGTGCGTTGCTCCTCGCACTGTAATGAGGGTGTCGTCGTAACACGTTACGCCGACACCTCTGAGCAACGGACCACGCAGCACTCAATCGTAACCGATGTTCCACAGAAGCGGTCCTAAGACCGATCCCTATGGAACAAACACCACACGACATCTTGCCGACCCAGCCCTAGCCAGCTCGGGTAAGTTATGGCCCTCTCAGAAAGATAGGCCCCGACAATTCGACGAAGGTATGGAGGCATTCCATGGTAAATAAGCGCCTCCCAAACGCAGCTGCAGGGCAAGGTGTTGAAAGCGTTGGCGATATCAAGAGACACTGCCACCACCACCTCACCTTGTTCTGTTGCCGCTATAGCAAGTATAAGGTTGGGTGTCGGGATACAAATCAAACGACTGTCTGCTGAATACTATCTCATTTATTACAATGAACATCTTTATATATTATTACACACAGAGGTTATATAGGTCTATAACTATACCTTCACACCTTCCCCGAAAAGAAATTAAATAATAATGATAACAATAATTATTATTTAATTGCTAAGTTACCAACATTTTAACATTGCGAAATAAATCTTAAAAGTAATACATTTTTCCAAAAATAAAATTGTTTAAGTATATGTATTTACTTACAATACAAGCACATATAGTAAAGAATGTAAAAAAATAAAAGGTATATTTTGTAAAACAATATAAAAAAAAAATCTGAAATAACATAAAAATAAAACTAAGAACAATATAATTTTGTTCTATTCTTATGGACTAAGTCTAATTTACCATTTTTTAGTATCTCTACATTTGGTGATACATCTCTAATCACTAGATACGGGCCGTTATAAATACTTTGGAGTTTGTTTCCAGTCTCATTTTTCACAAGTACCAAGTCATTTTGTCTATATGTTATAGGGTTACAGTTACGGTCGTACTTTTGTTTTCTATGATATTTACTGTGTAATAAATTCTGATTAGCCTCTTTTTGAGATGTTTGTAGTCTATATTTTAATTCTAAGGGATAATCGTCATGATTATAAAGTGGATCTATTTTATTCTGACTTAAATTAGATGGGATGTTGCATATTTTACCGTATAATAATTCAAAGGGTGTATATTTAGTGGAATCATGCACAGATGTGTTGTAAGTAAAACACCAAAAGGGCAGCCATGTACTCCATGACCCCGGATGGTTATCGGTTTGAATCCTTAAAAAATTACCTAAATGTTTATGAGTATTTTCCAAGGACCCTATAGACTGATGATGGTAGGCAGTAGATTGTAAAGTAGATATTTCTAGAAGTTTACACGTTTCTTTAAAAACTGATGATAAAAATTCAGAACCCCTGTCAGTCGCGATTCTGTCAGGAATTCCGTATCTTAGAATAAAGTTATTTACAAAAGTTTTAGCTATTTCTAGAGAACATTTAGTTTTCAAAGGAAATGCTTCAACATACTTACTAAGTTCACATTGTATAGTTAAAATATAAGAATAATTATAATCGTCTCTATCTAGGGGACCTACAACATCTAAAAAGACCTTTTCCATCGCCGATTTGGCTGTGGTTGTAATAACCAAAGGCTCTTTAATGTAATGGGAATTATGTTTATGTCTTTGACATTTGTCACACTTTTTTATAAAATTTGTCACATCCTTTTCAAGACCAGGCCAAAAGTAATATTTTCTGATATTTTTATACATTCGTCTTATACCAGCGTGGCCACTAGATGGTAAAAGATGAAAATCATTCAATATTACCCTTTGGTCGTCTTTATCAGTTATTCTTCTAATATTATTTAAAATACATAAACGGGGTCCGGACCAATTAGTGTAGTTTTTTATTTCTAACACTACCTTTTTTATAAAATCATCATATATTTTATTTCGTATAAAAATTAATTCGTACACGTTTATTTTATTACAAAAATATCTCAGGTCTCTCACAAAAGCGGTTGACGTCAGTTGTGATTGAGATACTGGATTTATATACAACGTCATTTTCGCTGACGAGTAACAGAACACGTTATTCTCTAAGTCTATTTCGTTGGAACTACGTAGTTTATTCAACTTATTAAGATCGATAAATTGCAATTCTACAGAAATTTTCGGTTTACTATGAATTTCTACAACTTTCGGTTGCGCAGGCCGATCGTTGTTGGTAGGAACCATAGCACTCGGAGAACTCTGAGAATCAAGCAACTTCTTTCGTTGAGCTCGCGTCATAACCGTAATTAAACCTTCATGCATATTTTTCAATTCAGTTGATGTTATAGTAGGCAGTCGTGACATTGCATCGGCTGCTACATTGTCAGATCCCTTTATGTATTGAATTTCAAAATTATACTCCTCGAGTAAAAGTCTAAATTTCATAAGGCGGCTTGATGGATCTCTCATCCCAAACAAATAAATAAGTGGTTTATGATCAGTTTCAATTATAAAATTTCTGCCGTATAAATAAGGGCGGAAATGTTTTACAGCCCACACAATCGCCAATAACTCTTTTTCGATGGTGGGATAGTTAACCTCGGCTTTGTTTAGATTCCTGCTTGCGAAAGCTATAGGTTTGTTATTTGAATTACACAAAACTGCACCTAGTGAATATTTCGAAGCGTCAGTTTGCAGTACAAATTTATTGTTTTCGGAGAAGTCCGGATATTGTAAAATTGGAGGGGATGATATAATAGATTTCAATGTAGAAAATGCAGTTTGACACCTAGAATCCCAAATAAAGGGCGTATTTTTCTTCGTTAATTGAGTTAGGGGATGGGCTATGGCAGCGAAATTTTTTATAAACTTTCTATAATAATTCGAACAGGCAACAAATCTTACTACTTCCTCTACGTTATTTGGAACCGGCCATTCGCTTAATGCACGAATTTTTTCAGGGTCGGGCAATACTCCTTCACCCGAAATTACGTGGCCTAAATACAATATATCTTTTTTCAGAAAATTACATTTATGAGGGTTTAATTTTAAATTTACTTGTCGCAATCTATTAAAAACATCTATTAGGTTTTTGTTATGATGTTGTAATGAATTTCCAAAAACTACAAGATCATCTAAGTATACAAGACATTTTTCAAATGTCAAGCCTGACATTGCAACTGACATCATCCTTGAAAAAGAATTCGGGCTCGTCTTCAAGCCTACGGGCATCCTAGTCATCTGGTACTGTGACGAAGCGGAAGTAATGCAATTTTTATTTTCATTCCTACTATCCGAAATTTTAAACTGCCCCGAAGAAAATGCCGTATATTTGCGACTATCCTTATCAAGGTCACATTGATAATATCCACTAGAAAGGTCAAGGGTAGAAAAGTATACAGATCCTGAAAGCGAATCTAAAATCTCAGTTATATTTGGAAGAGGAAATTTATCATCCTGTATACAATTGTTTAGTTTTCTATAATCAATTACTAATCGCCACTTCTTATTGCCGGAATTATCTACTTTTTTAGGAACGATTAAAATTGGGCTAGACCACTCACTATGACATGGTTCTATTATACCCTGATGTAGCATATCATTTATTTGTTTATTTACCTCTGATTTCTGTGAGTACGGTATTCGGTAAGGTTTACTATAAACTGGTTGAATATTATTTTTTAAATTAATGCGGTGGCTATAAATGTTTGTGGTTGTCAATTTATCTCCTGGCAATAAAAATATATCCGAAAATTTTGCACAAATACTTTCAATTGTTAATTGTTCTTCATCATTCAAATGTTTCAAATTTAATGACCTTAATAACTGTTTCACTCGATCCGCATTTATATTTTCACATTTATTAAAACTACATATGTCGTACTCGCTACTTCTCTCTATTTTTGGTGTAAAATCTTGAAGCTGAACTGTATTTTCGCTTGTATTTAAGATTAAAATAGGTATCATACCGTTTACTGGTTTTGCCAAAGAACTAGCTATGAAAATTCCTTCGCGTAATTCTGTTGAACAGACTAGACATTCTTCTGTAAAGGTAGTTTGAATATAATGTAAAGACTCAGATCTTGGCGGTAGGGTCAAACAATTGTTATTGGTACTACTATTTTGCAATGGTAAAATAATATTATTATGCAGGTTTTTCTGTAAAGTCAATGTTAAACAATTAAGATTCAAAACAGCGTTATATTTTGCCAGAAAGTCATGTCCTAAAATAGCATGCGCCTTACATGGTAAGGAATTAAAAACATAAAACTTATGATCTAATGTTTCTCCAGCTAAGTTACAAGTGTTGCTAAGCGTTATATAAACATATCCGATTGCAGTTACTGTGCCTCCGATTCCGCTTATCTTAATGTTTTCTTTATGGATCGGTATGTTTAAGGCACTGATATGTTTATACTTAATAGCGCTTATTGAAGCTCCCGTGTCAACTAAGAATGAGTAATTATAGGTACCAACATATAACTGTATATTACAAGTATTGTCTGTTGAACAAATATAGCCATTAGTATTGTTGTTCACGAAAAAATTTTAATTCTTTATTCTCCCTGGGTTCCTCCTCTACAACACGGATGTTTGCATTATGGCGCGTATTTGGATGACCTCTAAAATTATTAGACCTATTAGTGAAATTAGGGTACTTACCTCGGTACCACGTCGACCTCCCACGATTGGGTGAATTCTGATAGGCACCACCACCTCGGTGACCTGGACTGCCACGATTATTGTAGCTAAAGGTATTATTATTATAAGTAACACCTCGATTTGGTCGGTTAAATGTCCCAGACCTAAAATTACCCCTATAAAAAGTACCTGAAAACTTATTTCGGTTATTTTTGACCATAGATAATAGATTATTCTCCGATTGCAATGGCGGAGCAACTTCTTCGTCCAGCGCAGCTTGTATAGCATCCTTTAAACTTTCAAAATTACGGGCGGCTATTATAGTGCTAAGTCGCCTATTACGCAAACCATCAGCAAAACGCTTAATCGCCTGATTTTCATTTAAAGGGCGTAAAATATTGAGAGATTCGGACTTGCCTCCAGCTTGGGCAATAGTTAAATCCATAAACAGTTCCGTCAGCTCTTTGCCATAGTCATCAATAGACTTCTGCTCCTGTCGCAAAGTCTGCAATTTGTTTTGCAAAGCAACTGCGCTTTTCTTCGGTAAAAGAATCGCTCGCATATCTGTCAATAACGCGTCAATAGAGGTATAATTAGACGAAAGTTTCAACTTCGCTACTTGTGACAGTCTACTCTTTAATATAAAATTAATTAAATTGAACTTACATGTATCGTTTTCTAACATGGAACTATAGTAATCAATGCCGTCTATTAGTCGCCTAGTAGTCGATTCTTTGTCGTCCATGACTGGTAACAAACTCAAGGCCGTCTTTAAGTTAAACTCCATTTTTGTAAATGATTTCGACTCTACTATTTTACTATTTGAGGCTTTTATGTGAGTCTTATTACAAAACTGCTTAATATCTAAATATAATTCCTTAATTTTATCCCTATACTCTTGAATTGTTACTAAATTACTGGTGCAAAATTTATCATCAAAATTTAAAGTAACATACTGATTATAGACACTTTTTGCTTTATTTAACTTTTCTTGTAAAAACTCTGGTGTCCTACGATCATAATTCAATTTGATCAAGTTTTCTTTAATTAATTTCAATGTATCTAGTATATTCTTGAGCTCTTGGGCCATAATATTCCATTATAACTACAATACAATTCCTTTAAAGTAACGAAAACATAAAATAAAATGTTATATTAAAAGTTCATTAAAATACGAGTAAGTATGGAATTTAAAATTACCGAGTTACACCACATAATGACCTTGTCCGACACTTTCTGTTTCTTCTTTGTTATTGGATAGGTACACACAATCACATAATTTTCTTAGTGTTTATCACAATTTGCCGAATTAATTTTCTGTCCTCCTTCAGACGTAGAGTATCTTACATCATATACAGCTGAAGGATCTCTGCGTCGAGCAAATGACCTCCTCAGATTGTCACGAACTATTTGGTCATTGATCCATCCATGGTGACATTTTTTGTAGCATCGCAACACGAAGTAGGCGCCGACCAACAGGCACAGTCCAAGAAGAATCACCATAACAATACTTATAGTGGATAGGTGGAATTGTAGCTGATCCGTAGTGGCTCCATTTGTTGCACCAATACCATTTTGGTTAATGGTAAGATCTTGGGGTTTTGAATTTGAATTGCACATTTTTAATTTATGGAAGTAAGTTCACTTTCGGTTCTATATACACGCGCGGCGGCACAAAATACTTTAAGTTACACATTGTCTTAGTAGGCACTTCGACCGAATGCAATCCGAAACCTAAGACATGACATGGCAGGGTCGCCATATAAGGTTGGGTGTCGGGATACAAATCAAACGACTGTCTGCTGAATACTATCTCATTTATTACAATGAACATCTTTATATATTATTACACACAGAGGTTATATAGGTCTATAACTATACCTTCACACAAGAAATACCTACTAAAATCAGAAAAAAGCATCCAAACTACAAACGTAATTTTTGTGCCCAATTTTCGTAACGGAACCCTCTGTGCGGGAATCCGACTCGCACTTGGCTGTTTTTTTTTTTTTTTTCATTATGAACACGTGAGTTTCGGTTTCGGTTTCGGTTTCGGCCGAAACTGCTCCTGGGGCCGAAAGTTCGGTTTCGGTTTCGGTTTCGGCTGGAAAACCAGTTTCGGTCGGACACTAATATTAGGTAATAAGGTATCCCTTTCAATTTAAATACGTTAGTTGGCTTAAACATATAATCAAGATTATTTCTTCCCTTTACACCATGCAAATTAAATGAATACTTTAGGAGGTATAGCAAAGTCAAATATTGCTGATTGAAATTAATTTCCTGTCGCCATGATTAAACATTATACGGGTGACATACTAACTTATTTTTCGACTTTCATCGTAAATAATTTTTCTTTAAAGAGTGAACAACGCTTTCAGCAGATTACTTTAGGTAGGTGTAATATTTCAAAGATAGCAATTTCATGGGAAATAGTCAACAATGAGCCCATATTTTAGATTTTTATTCAGTATAAACAATTTACGTACAAACACACAATTCAATTACACGCTCGGTGCATGAGACTGTTGAGACGTATCATATTTATAATGTCAGCATTCAAATGTCATCAATATTCTGAAAAAGAAATTAAACAAAAACATAGAGATCACAAACTCTTTTGGAAATATAATGTACCTACCGTAGAGGATCTACATAACAGGATAGTTAACACTATAGTGCTATAGAGCAACGCGAACTGTCTAAGGCACGCGTTGCTCTATGGTTAACAACCACCACAGTGCAATACTTGTTTTATAATAAGTAGTGTTAATAGGTGATAAGGGCAACCAGTAGACGCTTGAAATACTCTCAGAATATCGAGCAGCGTATTTTCATAAAAAAATATAATATAAACAAAATGGACATTTACAGGGACATCCTTTCGAGGGCTTATCCGGGGCTCCCAACCGTAGTCTGTTGGGCGTTACGTAGGGTTTTTAGTCGGTAGGAGTCTGGCATAGCATCCATAAAGGATTTTCCTTAACGTTAAATATAAAGAAAAAGGGGGGGCTCCCATGTAACAAATAAGACATTTTGTGGTTTTTGGTACGGAACCCTCCGTGTGGGAGTCCGACTCGCACTTGGCCGGTTATTAGAATTTTCGTTTGTTTGTCTGTACGTTTGTGCACGCTAATCCCAGCCACCGCTCAACCGATTGCGATGCGGTTTTCTTTATTGCGTTGCGGTTTGCTCCACTTAACATTTAAGTGTTTGTTTCATGTCAATCGGTTCATAAATAAAAAAGTTATATCAATCTAAAGATAATGCAGCGTACGAAGACGTGGGCTACAGCTAGTCTTCACTATAACCGACATCAAAGCGGGCGGAGCCGTGGGCACCGGCTAGTCTAATAATGAAAAAGCCCAGTCATTTCATATCATGCATCTAGTGTCATTTATTGACTCAGTCAAATGACTTAGGGGTTTTAGACTTCTGAATACTAGAATATTTCCTGTAGTATCTTTTATTTTCTTGAAAATAATAATCATTATTCGTTCCTAATTTCGCAGAAAAATGTGCGTGCATAAGGATAAAACCAATTTGTCATACGTTTCAGCGGAACACCTGTTCTTACTTCATTAAATTCCATGACACTTATTTTTAAAATTTTCAACCCGGAATTGTCTGTAAAATGTGCACTTTAATTATGAATTTATTTAAGGCGCACAGGGTAAGGTGGTGGATGGCGGTGTCTCTTGACATCGTCAACGCCTTCAACACCTTCCCCTGGAGCGGCGTTAGGGAGGCGCTTATCTACCATGAAGTGCCTCCCTACCTCCGTCGAATTGTCGGGGCCTATCTCTCAAAGAGGGCCATAACTTACCCGAGCTGGCTAGGGCCGGGTCGGCGGGATGAGACGTGCGGTGTTTCACAGGGATCGGTATTGGGGAACATCGGTTACGACTGGGTTCTTTCTGCGTGGTCTGTTGCTCAGAGGGGTCGGCGTAACGTGTTACGCCGACGACACCCTCGTTACGGCGCGAGGAGCAACGCACCGAGACGCAGCACTAAAGACCATGGCAGGGGTTGCTCAAGAAGTGGGTCGAATACGGCGGCTGGGTCTTCAGGTCACCCTTCACAAATCCAAGGCGCTGTGCTTCCACGTACCCTGGATGGGGCCACCTGCGGGATCCAGCCTACAGGTAGAGTTCGTCAGCATCGTCATCGAACCCTCGATGTAGTATCTGGGGCTCGTACGCGATGGCCGGTGGAACTTCTGACATCACTTCCAAAATTTGGTCCCATAACTGAGGAAAGCATCAGCCCCACGGGTGCGGCTGATGCTCCCATGGAAGCGAGATCCCTTGCGTCGCTATTTAGATGGCGCAAGGAGGCGCAGGAGCGGGGCCAAAGGCCTGCGTCTCGAGAAATCAAGGCCCAGCGGTCCCTGCTCCACCAGGAAACCGTGGAGACATAGAAGATGCGACTTGAGCGACCAAAGGGGGGATTTGCCACAATCGCATCAGACCGGTCATAGACGAGTGGCTGGAGAGGAGACACGGTGCTCTCTCCTACCGGTTGTCACAGATACTTGGCAAAGACACCGGGAAACCACAGCCGAGTGTCACTGCGAGGATCTCAGCGATGACACAGCGCTCCACACGCTGGTGGAGTGCACGGCGTGGGCGCAACAGTGCCAGGTCCTCGTGGTAGGGCTGGACGTGGACACTCTCTCGCTCGAGACCATGGTGCGAGCCATGCTCTCCAGCGGGAGTAAGTGGGACTGCGCCGCCTCTTTCTGCGAGCAGATCATGCTCGTGACCTGCTCGCAGGAGCCGGAGAGAACTCTCCCACCCGAGTTCCGCAGTCGGCGGCTTGGGCGCTGCCGACGTGTCTTCGCCGAAGTGGGCTGCTCACCGTCCTTACAGAAGCAGGCCAATGACGGCAGCATGACGATGTTGGGAGTCCTGGGACATCTTTCCGAGGGCTTACCTGGGGCTCCCGACCGTAGGCTGTTGGGCGTTACGTTTTAAATCATAAATCATAAATCTTTATTTGCCATAAGTGGGGTGGTACATAAATAGTTAGGTTTTGTAGTCAGTAGGAGTACTGCATAGCATCAATGAAGGGTTAGGTATGCCTCTCATTACAAAAAAGGCCTTATGGGGGCTTAAAATTTTAACTGCGGGTCGTCACGACCTGCGCCTGTACATTTCAACACGGCAATAGGCTCACCAACTTTTACGTGGGACATAAAACTATAAGGTGAAATGTGGGCCAATAAGACTCTGCCTACCCCTTTGGGGATAGAGACGTGACTCTATGGATGGAAACTTCTTTTTAATGACAGGGTACCAGCTCTTAAAATTCAAGAAATTATTGTCATCTAAGCGTGTCCGGTCCGGCCTATTTCCAGCCTAGTCTATAAATAAAAATTAAGTACAGTACGCGGCAAACAACTTGAGCATCGCGTGAGGTGGTGGGAGAAACTTTGCGCATGTACACTTACGTGCAAAAATATTGTATCATTTAAAAATGCATTTTTTTTTTATTAAAGGCATTTTATTGTGTTAGCTAATAACTTTTTAGTTGGTGTTATAGAGAGCAAAAGAGATCACGATAGACAAGGTCGTTGCTCAAGAAGTTTGCCGATTACTGTATGTAACTTTGATTTTAAAAAGTATTTTATTTTTTTGTCAATATAAGCATTGACTCTAGTAATTGTTCTAAAAGGTACAACTCCAGAAACTCAGTGTGGTCCTTTTTTTTGATGTGACAACGTCTTTATAATTCGATGGAGCCGGCTGCACGAACGAAAAAAGATGACGCAATACGGCGTTACCTCGCTCTGAGGCGTTCCATTTATTTTAGTAATGTTCAACAGATGGCACTCTATTCAATTGATGTGTTTTTATATTTCTTTTTGTTTTGTAATGTTATTTTTATTTATTTTTATTATATTTTTTTATTCTTTTTGTTTTTTTTTTCTTATGACGTCACGTTCAAACATCGTCAGTAAACCGACTTTACAGACAACCGATTTTTTTTAATTCCGTTCAAAAACTAGTACCTAGGTACTCTTTCTTCTTACAAACTCTTTACAAAACAGTCTTGACTTTGAAAACTCTGAGAGTGGCCCTCGATCGCAGCAGGCGAGCTAATTATAACATAAAACTTCGATTCCTTATACGGAATTCATCTTAAAATTATGTATGAATGTAAACAATTTTAAGTACCTACAGTTCTTGTAAATGGCAGACGTAGTAGGTTATTAACCGTAGCATATGCTAGTGACGTCATAAGTTTACGAACTATAATAATAAAGTCACACAAAAACTTCCTGATACAAAGCGGTTTGACTCATTTATTCACCTACGTCATAGATTTACTTAAAGCCATAGAGCAACAAGTAACACGATCTAATCCCTACTAATATTATTAATGCGAAAGTTACTCTGTCTAAATCATAAATCATTTTATTTTGGATCATAGGTACAAAAGATATTACAATTTCAATTCTCCGGCTATGTCCTGCCATATAGACATACAAAACCATTATTACATCTAATGTCATTAATTAACAGCTTACAAAAATATGGGAAGCATGAATTTCTATTTTCACTTAAAAACAAAATAAAAAGAAATCAATTAAATTCTGTCTGTCTGTTACGTTTCCACACCTTAACCGCTGAACCGATTTTGATGAACTTTGATAGTTTGATTCCAAGAGAAGGACATGGGCTACTTTTTAACAGACTGCGCAAAAGAAGGGTAATGATTTTACGCGAAGCCGTGGGGATCAGCTAGTATACAATATTTGTGGACATGCTCACACAACACTATATAGCCCAAATTAAGCTATTTATAAGCTTGTGCTATGGGATCTAGATGACTGATAGACATACTTATATAATTCTAAATACATACAATATACATTGAAAACACCCAAACTCCGAATCAAACATTTGTGGATCACACAAATATTTGTTCCGACTCGGGAATCGAACCGTTACACTACCGAATGCACCACCGAGGCAGTCGATTTAAGACTTTCATCGGTTGGGGAGACTTTGCCCTCTGTCAAAGCGGGCTCTGAAAGGGGTACGAAATATCTATGTGTGTGACTGTGATAGTTTTAAATATGAGTCTTTTAATTGTTATGTTTAAGTTCTATAGTGACAGTGGAATGCTTTTTGTAGTGATGTAAATGAGTATGATTTCCCCTCGTAACATTTGACGGACAAATATGTATAGAACAAACATGCTACATACTGCTCGTTCGCTCTAACTTTGCCGCTCAGCTCCATACTAAAGTCGAATTTTTAATTAGACGAAGTAAATGGACAGCAACTAATGTCACTTCTTCATACAATGTTGCGTATTTTCTATGACGAAGTGACATTAGCTACTGTCAATTTACTTCATCTAATTAACAATTCGGGTATACGCCTCTACGCCAGCGGCAAAGTTAGACCGAACGGGTAGTATTAAGTATTATGTCTACTCCCATTGTACCTACTGGTCGCATTGCTCTATGATTTAAACACCTGACGTCATACATTAACTTAAAATAAAATCTAGATTTATTGAGATAGACCAGTTTACGTCTATTTTTAAATTTAAGAAAAATGAGGAAGTTCTCGAGTATGTTGTGTTTGTTTTATACAACTTTGTCACCCGGCTTTGTTCATAGACTAGTGGCTTTAAACTTTGTACAAAGCCAACTAAAAATGCCTTCAACTTGGCTTAACGACTGCCATTTTACTGGCAACCGGGACCAACGGCTTAACTTGCCTTCCGATTCAGTTCCGAAGCACAGAAACGCTCAAATAAATGTCACAAAGAGGATGGTCACCCATCCAAGGACCGGTCATAGTGAAAGTTGCTCACTGCAGTGATCGTTTACAGAACACTGAGTACATAAGCAAAATTAATCTGATAACTTACAGAATAATTTTGCTTATGTTAGAATAATAATAATTTTCAACGAATGTGGCATATTTCCATTAAATTTACTAAAAACTAGATAGTGAGAGTGTCCCTGCCAAGTCGAGTATTAAATTTATCTGCACAAACTTTCACGAAATGCGTATTGAACATGTATTTGTATTTTAAAGAGGAAATATTTGATTGTGCGTTTGTTAGTATGTTTGCATCGAACAGGCTCCGAAACTACTGAACTGATTTGAAAAATTCTTTCACTGTTGGGAAGCTATACTATCCCCGGCTGACATAGGCTATGTTTCATCCCCATATTCCCACGGGAACGAGAGCTACATGGGTGAAGCCGCGTGACATCCGCTAGTCTATCTATACTAATATTATAAAGAGGAAAGACTTGTTTTTTTGTTTTTTTGTTTGTTTGTTTGTAACGAATAGGCTCCGGAACTACTGGACTGATTTGAAAAATTCTTTCACTGTTGGAAAGCTACACTCTTTGCGGTGAACATTGTAACATTTATTTTCTATGAGTAGCAATGTCTGGTCTCTGGCTGGACAATATTGATTGAGCGTGTCTGTGCACCATAACCTGTACGTACCTGTCCACGCCTATTTAGATCACCTGTAGTACCTACTAGTGCATAGACATACTGGCTGTTTTCGTGAGAGCCCTAGCCTACCTTTGCACGCACACTGGTATCTCTGTAGTAAAGCGCCCTGGGAAAGAGTTCTCTGCATAGCTACCTCGCGCTAGTTGGTGAGTAACACTTATCATCACTGAGTTACAAATTGGCTCCCAACGTAGTGGCAAATCTCTGGGTCTACTCTGCGGTAGCCTCAGTCTAGTGTGTGTGCATAGGTGGTTACCTCTGGCGAAACCATCCTGGTGTCTCGTCCGAGACGCTCCAGGACGTTAATTGGTGGTGCTAACAGCTAAGCACAAAATTATCCCTTTCGTCTTCTTCCAGCTACCTGCCATCTTTGGCTGGAAAAGACACTAAATTCTAAATTAAAAAAATTAAAATTAGCTGTGATTTTGAAAAGATTTTTTGATTTTATTTGGCATACCCACTTCTTTTTCTTATTGTGTTTTTTCTTTTATGTGTTTCTTTTTTTCTTTTTTTTATGGTGACACATATATTTATTATAATATTAGTGTAGATTAATATATGGTATATGTTGTTCTATAGCTTCACCTTGTAAGGTGGGCTTGGTGAATCTCTCTGTGTTAACTTAGTGAATTTCACTCTGTGTAATTATAAACTTTGTTGAAGGTGTGTAGATACCTTGAAATTTAATTATTAACCAGAACTGTGTTATCAGAAAATTTAGAAACTTTTCTCTCTTAGTATACCCTTAATCTTTGTAAAATTCTAAAAGTCAATTTGAAACATAATTACCTAACTTAGTACACTTTGTTGTAACTCAATTTACATTTTTACTTTGCAATTGATCCCTATCTGTGCCATTTTATCTTTATAATTGTTGTAAGTAAATTTTTACATAATGGCACAGATGAAAAAATATATTAATTATTTAAGAAAGGATGATCTTGCTAACGAGCTGTCCCACATGGGAATTTCAGTGGAACCGGATGCGACGGTGATTGGTCTTCGTGGTGAGCTGAGAACAGCACACAGACTTGTCCGTCGGGGAAGCATCAAAGCGAGTGCTCCGGTACCCGCTGATGCATCGGCTGAGCTCTCGACCTGCCTTCCGAAGGTCTCCGAGTTGGAGGAGGCTCTTCAGTCAGGTGAGTTTTTGGCCAATAATAATTCTCGCTTAAGGATAATGGTCAGGGCAAACTATCTGCTAACTAGTTTGGCGCGTTGTGGTTTGGATTGCCCTGACCTGGTGGAAATTCGTGGTAGGCTAGTGAAGATCATTGCTAGGGCTGAACCCGGTAGTAATTCTGAATCCGAGGGTTCGGATGATGATGGTGATGATCCTTCGTGTCGTGACCAGGTGGAATATACTTCACCAGTAGTGAGAGAGGACCGCTCGGTGCGAGCTAGTTCAAGTAGGAATAGTTCTACATGTAACATAGTGTATAAAGAACGTCCCCTTAACTTATGTTCATTTAATCTAAAATATGATGGTTCTACTTGTGTACGTGGGCTTTGTCTTGGTTCCGTACAAATAAAGCTAACTTCATCTCATATGAGGATCTTATTAGTGAGCTTAGAGATACTTTTGATATTCCTGATTATGATTACCGCCTCAGGAACGAGATAAGACAGCGTACACAAGCCCGCTCTGAATCCTTGGTTAACTACACTCGAGAGCAATGAATCCGGGTCACTTAAAGAATCCTAAAAATCTCGGAAACTAAAAATGCTAGGTTAATGCAATAAATTGTATTTAATAGACAATGTAATACTCCTTAAATGAAGGTATTAAAACTTCTTAGTTATTGTAAAGTTATATCATAAAAAAATCTAATTTGAAAAAGGGCCACTTTCGAAGATGGAACTACGAAATTACAGCATTTGGTGTTGCTTTTGTTTGTAATCTGTCATTTATGTGGGTACATAAACCATGTTGATAGTGCTCTATATTCATTAATCAAGCTGAAATTATGTCGCTTACGCCTGAAGAATGCACCAGAATACTTACAATGCTGGAAACCGGCCGGAGTCAGCGCGATACAGCCAGGACTGTCGGTGTGTCGCTGTCAACAGTACAAAGAGTTCTCCGACGTTACGAAGAAACTGGTTCTAACCTACGCAGACCAGGAACGGGCAGAACCAGGTGTACCACAGCACGAGAAGACCGATACTTGGTGAACACCATGCTTCGAAATCGCTTTCTCACAGGAACTGAACTCACCAATCAGTTTCGACGCCTCGGAGGAAGTAACCCAAGTGCATGGACAGTAAGACGTCGGCTTGCTGAATCTAACTTAAAACCCCTTAGACCTGCAAACATGCATGCGTGGGCATCGTATTTCGAGACTAAGGTATGCCCAGAGCCACGTAAATTGGAGTATTGAAGATTGGTCAAAAGTTATGTTCTCCGACGAATCAAAATTTATGCTCTACGAGCACGATGGAAGACACAGAGTGTATCGAAGACCAGGGGAAAGATTCAAGCAAGCATGCATCGAAGAAAAAGTAGCCTACGGTGGTGGGTCTGTACTTGTGTGGGCCGGAATTTCTTCTGAAAGTCGCACAGAGCTGGTGATCATAGAAAACGGCTCTTTAACTAGCGTAAGATATGTGGAAGAAATCCTCAATGATCACGTTGGTCCATTTATGGTCAATTTAGGTGAGGATGCTATATTTATGCATGACAATGCCCGACCTCATACAGGTAGGATTGTGAATGACTACCTTCAAGAGATGAACATTACTCGTATGGAGTGGCCAGCGCGCAGCCCGGATATCAACCCGATCGAGCATGCTTGGGACGAGCTAGGCAGATGCGTAAAACAACGAAACCCTCCCCCAATCACGCTTCGTGAGCTCAAAATTGCTCTCACAGAGGAATGGGAGAATATTCCCCAAAATCGTATAAGGAACTTGGTGTACAGCATGCCAAACCGCGTAAACGCAGTAATGGAAGCACGAGGAGGCAATACGAAGTATTAAAATTCAAGAAAATCGTAATAAAGTTCAAAAATTTCATGTTTCCTATTTTTGTTTTAAGGAGAGATCGGCAGTTTTTTCTTTATGTAATTTTGTGTTAATAAAATGTATGGTGACTCATATTTTTTTTACTTTCATTTAAGGAGTATTACATTGTCTATTAAATACAATTTATTGCATTAACCTATCATTTTTAGTTTCCGAGATTTTTAACATTCTTTAAGTGACCCGGATTCATTGCTCTCGAGTGTATATATGTACAATGCAAGCCATGTTCTCAAGGTTGTCATGTAAGATGCCCAGTGAGGAACAGCTGGACATTCTCATGCACAACATTAGACCTGACTACATGAAGGAACTGGCCTTGCATGATGTCAACTCTGTAGATGACTTGAGACGTTTGGGTAAGCGCTTGGAGCTTGCGCGTACTAGGGCAGACGCTTTCCATGAGCCTGCTCTTGAAAAGTTTGAGATTTCATCTGACTTACACCAGCTTAAGAACAAAGGTGTACAAAAGCCCGCTAAGCAGGTGTCTGCAGTGGAGACGCCGGTTACCCCCCACGATCGCAAATGCTTTCGTTGCGGCGGGGGCGGTCACACTGCATACAGCTGCACACAGTCAAGGGAGCTGGTGTGTTTCCGGTGTGGTCTCAAAGGAGTCAAGACCCCAGACTGCTCACACTGTACTAGCAAGTCAAAAAACGCGTTGTCCAGGGCCTTGTTAGGAACTCTGTGCATTACTCTGTATCTGAGTCTATTTCTGATAAGGTCCTGTTTCCTAAACGGGATAGTGACATTAGACCGTATCTAGTTGTTAAGGTTTTAAATTTAAATGTTTTAGGCCTTCTAGATTCCGGTGCCTCCTGCTCTATATTAGGTAAGGGAGCGCACCGCATCTTCTTGGAACTGGGTTTTGATCTTGAGAGTATCAATCCTACTTTTCGTATTACAACTGCAGACAGCTCTCACTTGCAATGTCTGGGTTGTATCTCTTTGCCAATTGAGTACAATTCGGTTGTCCGAGTTGTCAAGTTCTATGTTGTCCCAGGCATAACCACCTCCATGATATTTGGTGTGGATTTCTGGCAACAATTTAAGTTAAGTGATAAGTAAATTTTACAAAATATTAGTCTTGATAGCTTTAGTGATAATAATCCTATAGAGTCCGGTGGCCTCGAGGATTACAACAACTTGACTGCTAAACAAAGGTGTGTAATCAACGGGGTCATTGAGAAATTTGACTCATTGAACACTGATAAGGTGGGTTTAGGTCGGACCTCACTTGTACATCATGTCATTGACACTGGTGACAGCAAGCCGATCAAGCAGCGTTATTATCCGCTCTCTCCCCTTAAACAGAAGGCCCTGGAAGCCGAGTTGGACCGAATGCTGGAGATGGGAGTAGTGTCCCCGTCTCAGTCCGCGTGGAACTCTCCAGTGGTCATGGTGGAGAAGGCAAACGGTGACCTCAGATTGTGCTTGGACTCTCGCAAGCTGAACTCTGTGTCAAAGAGTGACGCCTACCCCTTACCCTATATCAATCAAATCTTGGACCACCTTAATAACGCTAAGTATTTAACTTCTGTAGATTTGAGTGCGGCTTACTGGCAGATTCCATTTGACTCACCCCAGTCTGCTGAGAAGACTGCTTTTACGGTTCCCCGGAGAGGATTATTCCAATACAATTCGATGTGCTTCGGGCTTGTCGGGGCTAGTGCCACGATGCAACGCCTGATGGACCGTCTGTTTGGCCCCGAGTTCGACAATACGGTATTTGCGTTTCAGGACGACATAGTCTGTGTGTCCAGCACCTTTGAGGAGCATGTAGAGCTCTTACATAGAGTCTATCAGCAACTCAAGGATGCTGGCCTAACTATCAACATGAAAAAATCTCACTTTTGTCGGAGTGAACTCAAATACCTGGGGTATTATGTGGACAAACATGGCCTACGGACAGACCCGGGTAAAGTTGAGGTTATCCTCAACTATCCTACCCCCTCTAACCCTAAGGAGGTTAAGAGATTTCTGGGAATGGCCGGCTGGTATCGTCGCTTTGTTAACAACTTCTCTAGGATTAGTAAACCTCTGTGCAAACTGACTTCTACGAACCTTAAGTTCGAATGGACCCCTGAGGCTGAACAGTCCATTAACCTGCTAAAGTCAGCCTTGGTTTCTGCCCCTATATTAAAAATGCCTAACTTTGAGTTGCCCTTCCGCATTCTTAGTGACGCGTCAGCTTACTCAGTTGCTGCTGTACTGACACAAACTCACGATGGTGTTGAGCACCCTATCGCCTACTGTAGCCGTTCTCTCAACAAGAACGAGGTGAACTACAGCACAACTGAGCGATAACTTCTGGCCGTGATTTTCGCTTTGGAACAATTTCGACAGTACGTCGAAGGCCAAAAATGTACGGTCGTCACGGATCATTCATCTCTTCTGTGATTCCATAAGCTAAAAAATCCCACGGGTCGTCTAGCACGTTGGAGCATGAGGCTCAGTCAATTCGATTTTGACATAGAGCATCGAAAAGGTAAAGACCACGTTGTACCTGATGCTCTGTCTCGTATCAAAATTGATTCCCTCGATGCAGTACCCACTAAAGACCCGTGGTATGACCACACCATGAATAGTGTTCGGAAGAACCCTAGGAAGTCACCAAATTATGACATTCGTGACAACCTTCTATATAGGTTAACTAAAAATAAAAATTCTTTGACTTCAGACTTTGACTGGAAGCTGGTGGTACCTCAGGAGGATCGCTTGCCCCTGCTCTCTAAGTACCACGATGACACACTTAGTGCCCATGGTGGCGTTTGGAAGACGCATAAAAGGTTAGCCCTAAATTATTACTGGCCCAAGATGTACGAGGACGTCAAAGAATATGTTGGGAATTGCGAAACATGCAAGCAGTACAAACCCGTAAATACGTCGCGTCCCGGCCTAATGAGTAGCCCGAAGCGGGTTTCGAAGCCATTCGAAGCTATCTCTGTCGATCTGCTTGGTCCCTTTCCCACTTCGAGCAATAGAAACGTACACCTGATCGTGGTCTCCGACTACTTTAGCAAATACGTCATGTTGTGCCCTGTTCGGGTTGCCACAGGCGCTGTAGTCGCGAGATTCATAGAGAAGAGTGTGTTTCTCGTGCACGGAGTCTGCAAGACTATTTACATGGATAATGGCTCTCAGTTTGTGAGTAAGCCATTTAAAGATCTATTAGCTAAATACAATGTACCTAATATATATTATAACCCTAGGTATCATGCCCAAACTAATCAGGCGGAACGAGCTATTCGTAATGTTGTTCAAGCGATCTCATGCTATGTGAAGTCACAACACAAGTCATGGGATTCGTTCTTGGTTGAGATACAGTGCGCTTTAAACACTGCAGTTAACGAAGCAACTCGTTTCACCCCTTACTTCTTGGTACATGGTAGGGAGTTTATTGGAGATGGAGTGCTATACAGGCAGACAGATATTGCGTGCCACCCTGCTTCAGTCTCTGTAGACGATCCATCAGCCTTCGGTGTCAAGCTGAGAGAAATACAACGCATATACGACCAGGTGAGGAAACATTTGAATGTTGCCCACCAGTGTAATGAGAAGTATTACAACCTCAGAAAAAGACATGTGGAGCTGAAAGTGGGACAGATAGTTTACAAATGCACGTTCTACCTGTCAAACAAGGCCAAGAACTTTACTTCTAAGCTAGCCCCTAAGTTCCTTAAATGTGCGGTGACTGCTAAACGATCCCCTTTAGTATATAGGCTGTCGGATCTGGACGGTAGGGATCTTGGGGAGTACCATATCAAGGACATCCTGAAGTATCAGGAGGAGCCGTCTCCAATACCTAACGTAACTACATAGCACTGTTTCTCTAGTTTATTAAACCAGTGCTATGTGATCATTATGTAAGACTATTTTAATCTTTTGTTTGTATTTCTATGTGTGTACGTGACTTCAAATTGTCACGTTGTAGTTTCTTCTATGCACCGCACCGAGCGTTTTTCTCTCATTCGCTCTACAATATCCTGAGAGCTTGTGTAGTGTTAGGGTATCAGCAGCGAGTAAAGGGAGCATTCGTTTTCTATGAAGTGCATTAGGGTCCGTTCACACAGACCGGCTCGGAGAGCAGAGCAGATTCTTATCACGTTGAAAACAGAGCTTTTATTATTTGAAGTAAGGTTTATTCTTGCATGTGCACTGCTTTTGTCAGTAAGAATGCTTGAACGCGCTTGGTGTGAAATAATAAGAGGAGCTGACCGGCTCCGATCGCGTACTTTTCACGTTCGCGCAGCCGTTCGGCTCCGATTGCATGCTCTTTCTAGCTCGCGCAGCCGATCGGCTCCGATTGTGTGCTCTTTCCCGCTCGCGCAGCCGATCGGCTCCGATTGCGTGCGCGCTGCCAAACGCCGACCGCCACTTCGATAGCACAATTTAAACAGAACAGTTGTGTGCACTTATACGAAAACGTGACTGATGAAAAATTAATATATTTCTTCATCGGAGCTATCTAAAACCATGTTCCGAAAAGCACCCGTTAACACCGAAAACAAAACTTGGAATACTGGTACTGCCTTTGTAGTTAATCGATGCACTCGATGAATCCGACCGGCTGCGAGCGCATCCAACCGGCTGCGAGCGCATCCGACCGGCTGCGAGCGCATCCGACCGGCTCCGAGCGCATCCGACCGGCTCCGAGCTCATCCGACACGAGACCTGTCCGGTACACGAGTCAGTGTCTAGTTAGGTGTATAGGAGGATCTTTCTTTGTTATTGTAATGGTAGCAGTCAGCTTGGGGTTGAAGTACCTAGCTGGTTGTCTTTGTTTATTAGTCAGTACGTTTCTGTTTTCTTTATTGTGTATTTCCAGCGTGTCATATCCACAGGAAATACTATTAAAGGGGGGGTGGTTGTAACATTTATTTTCTATGAGTAGCAATGTCTGGTCTCTGGCTGGACAATATTGATTGAGCGTGTCTGTGCCTGTGCGCCATGATCGATTCATTGTTTTTTTGCTGTGACAACAGTTTTTTGTGATGGACGGAGGAATTGCGTAGCAAACTGGTTTACAAAAGGTTTTTTTCTGGAATATTCGATAGTGAAGGTATAAATAGCCCTGCTATGAAGTTCCAAGTCTCTTTTACTATCCTCTAAGCAGCAGTGATTTTGATACAACTCTTGAGTGGCACACCTCAGTTTCGCTTTGGAAGTTATAAGTTCTATCTAACCTGAGGACTTAAGGAGAATTTCCTGCTTTTACCTATCCTCCTCGGAAGGAATTGGACTGTGATAACCGATACCCAGATTCTGGGTCGTTTATTAAGGGCTGGAAGCCACCACTGTATGGTGCTAGGAGCCACGCCCAATAATACGGGGACTGCACGAGCAAGGTGCATCTGTGAGAGGCCTGCCGTCTTCCTGGCATTGACAACAGCCGGTGTCGCTCTCGCCCTACACGAAGGCCAGTACACTGCATACCTACTAAAAGTTATAACCTGTACGTACCTGTCCACGCCTATTTAGATCACCTGTAGTACCTACTAGTGCATAGACATAGTATCTACTTTTAAGACTATCTAGTCTATACTGGTTGAATTTATAGTCGTTTTGGAACGGAAAGGTTTAGGCCCAGTTTCGATAACAGAACCGATCGGCACTGTCAATTTGAAAATCAACAATAAAAAATTACGAAAATGTCAAAATCTACATCGTTTGCCAAAATCAAAACGAGAACACCTGGTTATTCCTTTAAATTTCACGAAATACGTTTACTACGATTTTCTACTACAATTTTTCATTCAATGTCTAACGTTCCAATCAGTTAGAAGAGTCACCGCGCCGGGAAAATTCGACCAATCACAACGCATGAACGCATCGGTCCACGTGGACTCGTTGCCAAGTAACGTCGGTAGGTACTCGACTAGTTACGTCTTGTAGGTAGGTAAATACGCTCGACCGACCGCGCCGCCGACCGGCGACCGCGGCGCGCAGTTCGACTATAACTCGCGCGCAGTATTGTCGTCGCGATCGACTTTTATTTGTGGTCGGAAATAAAACGATTAGTTTACACTCGAGAGTACGAATCTCGTGATGAATTACGCAGTGCGATAGTGGACGCCTTTGAAATAGTGAAAAGTGACAGAGACACATTGAATAAACTAAAAGACAATAGCCTAAAACGTGCCCGTTTGTGTATCGAACGTTCTGGACTCCATTTTGAGCAGTTGCTAAGGTACAGGGAAGTGTAAATAAACTGTGAATAGGTAGGTCTAGGTATTTAAGTTGATTATTTTGTAAATAGCTCCAATTTTTTAAATACGCCGGAAATACTCCCTATTTGTTCGTGTTTATTTTCATTATTATTACATAAACCTTATTAATTCACCGTAAAATAGAACAATATTAAAGTATTTCCGACGGTCCTAAGCCCGCGTAAAGTATGAAGGAGAAATTGGAGTCCTTTATTATTATCTAAGTACCTATTATTATCGAAACGATGCATTCGGTCAATGAACTGATCACATGGAAGCACGCGCCGCGGCGTAGGTACCTATGGGTTTCGGAGTTTCATTCATTGAAAAGTTCAATGAATCGAAGCGCTACTAATGTTTCAACTCGAACGAGTGATAAAGATTACATAGAAGTCATTTTTTTATTATAACCTGCACAGCTGTTTTGACACTCCGAAATGGTTCCATTATTGATTCCGAGTAACCCCCTCTCGGGTCCAGAACGACTATAAATTCAACCAGTATATGTCTCTTAGTGTATAACTTCTTCTTATTGCATCTGTAGCTCTGAGAAACTTCTAAATATATGTGTGTACACCCTACCTGGCTGTTTTCGTGAGAGCCCTAGCCTACCTTTGCACGCACACTGGAATCTCTGTAGTAAGGCGCCCTGGGAAAGAGTTCTCTGCATAGCTACCTCGCGCTAGTTGGTGAGTAACACTTATCATCACTGAGTTACAACATAAGCTATATTTTATCCCCGTATTCCCACGGTAACGGGAGCTACACAGGTGAAACCGCATGACATCGGCTAGTCATATTAAAAGATAATAAATAGTTGTAATGTGAGGCTATCAAACGACACGGTAGTAACTCACAGAACAATGTGAAACCTTGGCGAGATAAAAATTTGCGAGGCCTAAATTTTAATGTACTTGGCTGTATAAATTTATTGCTATGTATAATTAATTGTGTTTAGAAATAATGAAATATATATGACTAGCGGACGTCACGCGGTTTCCCCCGCGTTGTTCCCGTTCCCGTGGGAACATGGGAACAAAATATAGCCTACTTTCACCGCGAAGGATGTAGCTTCAAAATAGTGAAAGAATTTTGAAAATCGGTTCAGTAGTTTTGGAGCCTATTCGATGCAAACAAACAAACAATTAAATCTTTCCTCTTTATAATATTAGTATAGATAATGCCTTTTATCCCCGAAGGGGTAGGCAGAGGCATATTATAAGCCCACGTTTCATCTTTAAGATTTTTTATCCCACGTAATAGCCGTATTGCCGTGTTGATATGGACAGACGCAGGTTGTGATAGACTACTGTTTGATTTTTTTCAAGGCCTTCATCTTAGCTTGGCAACTGCTATTTTACTGGCAACCGGGACCAACAACTTAACGTTTCTTCCGAAGCACGGTAACGCTCGTAAATAAATGTCACAAAGTGGTGAAGTGTTGGTCACTCATCCGTGACTGGCCAGAGTCAATGTTGCTTACCAGAATTTACCTTTAATTACCTTTAATTAACCATGCAGTTTAATAAAAGATAAATTAATCAAACCAAAAGTGTGCATATTAGACTTCGAAAAAGCCATCTTAAGCTTGCGATCAAATTTTGTCAATATTAAATTGCATTGTTGCATTTTTAATCGTGGACGGATTATTAACTAAGTAGAATTCGGTTCTGGCACTTGGCGGCCGCTAGCGCGGCACGCTCGCTTCGCTCGCTCGTCTCGTGCGTTATGGCCGCAGTTCTAACCTAACCTAACCAATTGTACAATACTTTCGGGATTTTGAACTTCGTTATACCAACTGTGAGTGTATTCTTCGGCTTTTTAATCTTTCGTGATTTGCAACTATCGGGATTTGGAACTTTCGTGATTTAGAACTTTTGCTTTTTGATATTAGACATATTGAGCTTCGGTATATCGGGTATAGTTATTTCGTACGTTCGGTATTTTGACTTTTGTAGCTACGTTTTAAGCGTAGGTTTTTCAGATGTAGGTATTAAGAACTTTCGGCATTGTAATACGTACCCCTTTATACGGACTCTTTTTTTTAACGTGAGGAAAAATCCTTCATAGATGCTTTGCCGGACTCCTACCGACTAAAAACCTCACGTAACGCCCAACAGCCTACGGTTGGGAGCCCCGGGTAAGCCCTCGGAAGGATGTCCCAGGACTCAAACGGACTCTTAACAAGCATAGTCGGGTTACAGAACTAATCTCGATACAAGTTAGTACACAAGTAGGTCAAATGTTACAGGTCAAGAATGCAATTATTCGTTCGATAATTAAGTATAATATTTAAGATTGTCGAGTACAATAATCTTGAACGCTAGGTGTTCAAGGATTCTTTGTGTACAGCCTAATGATGCTCCCACACTAACTGTTACAAAATGTTAGCTAACATTTGTGAACATTTTTAGAAAAAAATGATCAAAATGTTTTTATTATTTACTAGCTGACCCGGCGAACTTTGTTCCGCCATATCAATTTTTTTTGGTTAATTTTTTGGATACAAACCTTGCGCTTCCAAATGAAATAAAAAGTATGCCCATAAATAAGTTTCAAAAGTAAATTGTACTGCAGGGGCATACAATTGACGATTATTTGCTTTACAGGGAAGCCTGGAAATGATCTGCTTGCTCTGCTGCATTCTCAAGCAATAGTTTGTGATTTTTAGTTTAAATTTTGTAAATAAAGCACAAAAAGAAAAGCCCGTCGAGTTTCTTGCCAGTTCTTCTCAATCGGGCCGCGTTCCGAACCGGTGGTAGTGACTTTGTTTTGTATTCATTGACGTGTCGCAAGTGCCTATGTATTAGGATTATGCGAAATAAATGTTTTTTTGAGTTTGAGTTTGAGTTTGCTGGCTACAACAAACGCAAAAAAAAATTGCGAAATCAATCCAGCCGTTCTAAAGCTATGCGCTTACATACATTTCGCAGATCCATTTTTATTATTAAGATTAGGAAATGTTATTTAACATTTCCCAACAATTCTTTACACAGTGAAACAACTCCTAACATTTTGTTTGTTTTCATCATAGATATATTATAAGTCTAGATGGAAGGTCAAGGCGCAGAAACGGCGCAAAAAAATTCATGCAACTGTTACATGAATTGGTCTAACCCGCCGCTCAGTGCCGATTGTGTCGCTTTAACGTCACCACGTAAAACGCGCGCTAAGTAGTGTACGAAAATCTAGCTAAAATGTCGTTTTGTGCAATTATAATTTGTAGAAATTATAGTAGGAGATTAAAAACTTCTAAACATGTCAGCTATCATCGGTAAGAACCCAAAATAAAGCTTATTTTAATTTTTCTTTTCTTCACTATTAATCTCGCAATATTCATCAGTGTTGCCACTTTATTGTTTTATTCTCCCAACTTAACAATTGGGAAAGGGGTAAGTATACCTAACTAGTTTGTCTAGGAAATTATTACTTATATTGATTTCTTAATACACTACGTACTAATATCTAATATATTATTTATTATAATGAATTGGATCTAATAAATCAATTTCGAAAGTTCATGTGTTATTAATTTAACATAGTTTTTGAATGAAGAATTATGTAATAAAATAATACCTAGTAGGTACTTATTATTTCATAGTTACAGTTATTTCAGGGTTATGTTACTCTTGATACTTGTGGAATCGGTTTATTATAATCCTTTTTTTTATTAAAAAGAAGTTACCTATACACATTGTTTAGATTTTTGTGACGTAAACACCTTATGTGACGTAAACGAAGTTGCGGGGGTCAGCTAGTACTTTCATATATCCATTTAGTGAAAAGCTGAACTGCAGAGCTTCGTTTTGCATCAGTATTTTTCCCGTCACTTGTTCGGCTCTCAAAAGTAATAAATGTTCCCCGTTTTTAAAAATTTTCGTCGTCATTAAAGGGAATATCGAACCGTACGAGAATTTTCAAAATCAAACCAGTACTTAAGTTGTTCCTCAGAATCTAGCATTCAAACAAATAAACCGTAATATACAAACAAACACGAAATATTCCGTTTTATACACATTTATTATAGTTTTGAAAAATTGCTTAAAATAAATGAAGGATATGAAGCCACACAACTCAGGAGTTTTTCAGTGCATTATATGCGATTTGTTCAATACATTATATTAGAATTCAGTAGATTCTAGGTGAATATATTATTCAATGGGTCTTGAGGGCGAAGGTTAAATAATGTACCACAACTTTGTAGGCAACACTATAATTTAATTAATCGCTCACGTTAGCAATACAAATAGTTCGAATACTATCGAAACTCCAAAATGAATCTCACTAATTATTAAATACACAACATACTTATAATAAATGTAGCACAATTTCATTATCGCGATCTAGACCTTGTCACACAACCTTAGCGCGATCTAGACACTACATGTCGACAAACCCTATCGCGATCTAGACACTACATGTAGGCAAACCCTATCGCTATCTAGATATTACCTGTCGACAAACCATATCGCGATTCAGACCCAACTACAACGCAATCCGCTGAATGCGGTTTAGCTCACGGTATACTGCCCGTTCGCTCTAACTTTGCAGCTCGGCTCCATACTAAAGTCGAATTTTTAATTAGACAAAGTAAATTGACAGCAACTAATGTCACTTCTTCATACAATGTTGCTTATTTTCTATGACGAAGTGACATTAGCTACTGTCAATTTACTTCGTGTAATTAACAATTTGGGTATACGCCTCTACGCCAACGGCAAAGTTAGAGCGAACGGGTAGTACTTCCCTTGACAATACAAAATACAAGTAACGTCCTACAAGCCTTTCATAATTTGGACATACCGCCCGCCCACCAAGGACATATTTCAAAATGTCCTTAATCACCGCCCACCATGACAGACTTGCTAAAATTTACTTAATATCAAATAACCATACAAAAAAAAACAAAATAAAATCAACAATCTCAAAAAAAATAAACACATTAAAACTAATAAATTGTAAAGTTTGAGGTAGATCGTTTCATCTCAAAAATTGTGTACGCAATGTAACGACCCGACAAATTTCGTCCAACCCAAGATACACGAGTATCTGCTCAATATTATCCAGTAACCACTTGCCAGGAGTCCATCAATGTTAAATCCCACAGTTAAACAGATGGCTCTGGATCCTGAATGGTGTCCACTTATGCCTCTATAGAAACTGGTTGGAGTACCTAAAAGGACGCGAGGTTCTATATCGAAAAGTATGTGCCTACGAGTTAGTATCGCCCGCTTTTTATAGTCTACTAATTCATCATTTAAATAGTTCGGCACACCCCACCATTTTAGAGTGTATCTCGTTTAAGTGGATAAAATTACCGTGTGAGTCATAGTCCTCTGGATTTTGTTACAATGGCACACGTGACCACCGCTGTACCCCAACGTTATTAAAATATCAGCGACCCGGTTTGCTCTGAAGGCTTTCCAGCGACTGGAATGGCCACTAAGCCAGGCCAGCACTACTTCACCATCTGGCCAAGCATGCCAATTTATTTTAGGTATGCCTAAAAACATTAAATATAAAACGGCTGCGTATGCTATATTTGAGGCTTCTGCATATACCTGGAATTCGGTTTTTATATGGAACGATTTTGTGTAATACCATCGTCGGATTTCTGTGTCATTCAATGATACCAAGCTGCTATGGTAAGTCTTCCATTCCCGTATTAAATAATTTGGTATTTCTCGAACCCTTATCGATCCCGTTAACCAGAGCTTTTTGATAAATATATTAATACTAGCCAACCAGTCCAAAAGATCAAACAGTCTTAACATATTTTTCCTTTTTACAGGTTCAACCAATGACGGCCGTTCAACAGAATACTGAAACCCATCATCGCTAGGATCCCAGGTAAGTCTTAAGACTTTAGTAATGTTATCTAAGGTTATGTTTAACCGTTCCTCTGTTACACTTTTCTTATATTTAGTAAGGTTTAAAAGTTCTCGGCTTTTGCGGTTCCCTTTCTGCAATCGATATCCTTGGATTAAAATGTCTCTCAACTTAGTATCAAAATTAACTCCCGTTTCGACATTCTCCGAACCTACCATCAAATCATTCATATAAAAAGAGGTTAATTTGATGCTTGCTGTTTCTGATTCCCTCTTACACTCGTCATAGAAAGTTCGAAGACTACGAACTTCTTTGTAAGGTGCCAAAGCATTCCCGAATTTTACTGATATACTGTCTCGCCAGAGAATGAGTTGAAACTTTGTATCGCGTCTGTTCACCAAGACTTGCCGATACATTTTGTGTATAGCGGCAACCAAGCAAATACCATAATCTTTTCCAGTCACAGATAATATGGTGAAGATATTCTTGCAACGCAGGCCCAACCAAGAAACTATCTTTAAGTGACATATTGTTTGCTGTCTTAGAGAAAGCATCGAACTCGACCCTTACCTTGGTCATAGTTTTATTCTCACGAATGTCGACGTGATATGGCAAGTAGATAGCTGCCCTATCCGCCCTATGCTTGTTAGTAACGTTGAGCATATGATTCAATTCTAAATATTTTTGTGAAAATGTAGCATAATTATATTCCGTTTTAAGATTAAAACTCTTTAGTCTTTTCTCAGCTATATCCATGGAGCCCTTGTCACGGTCACTGATCTTGGCCTCTCTCAAGGGTAATTGCCGTATGTACCTACCGGAATCATTACGTCGTGTAGTAGAAAATAAATCCTGACACCTCATTTTATCCTCCGTGAGCATTTTCTTTGATGAAAACGGTTCGTTTTCCAACTCCCAAAATTTATTTAACAAATCGTCTTCGCGAACAATAGAATGCATTACTACTACGGATGAAACCGGAATAGACCCCTGTTCAACGTCACAAACCCCTGATAAAATCCAACCCAATGCTGTATCTTGAGCTAAGAGAGTCCCTGTATGATTTTTCCTAATGCCCTCTTGAATGATTCGGCTGTAAACCTCAGCCCCTAATAAAACATCGATTTTATTAGGCCTGTAGCATTTCGGATCAGCCAAATCATTGTCAGTCAGATCTACCCATTCTACCCTAGTTACTTTTGTAACAGGGAGAAGGGAGGTGACCGATTTCACGACATGAGCTGTAACCCTCATTGTGAAGTTAGGGTCCCTCCTTGACTGGATACTGAAGTTAACAGTAGACCTTGACACATCCGTTGTATTTCCTCCTACACCCACTATGGTGTGGTTTGCGGCAACTTTCTTTAGCCCCAAAAATTTTACCGTCGACTCGGTAACAAATGACCCCCGCGACCCTTGATCTACCAAAGCCCTCACCACGCGATATGCCCCATCTTTCGACTCAGCCTTCACTAAGGCTGTACTCAATAAAACGGTTTTGCTACCGTTCCCTGTCGAAAGACATGCTACGAGTGGCTTGGCAGATCCCTCCGCCTCAGCGGTTATTTTATTCCCTTCCCTCGCCTCATCTTGTAGAGGTTTTGAGGATCCTACGTGAGCGATTGGAGATTCAAAACCTTCACTATCAGACCCAGATACACCCGTTGGGTGTAGTAACAAATTATGACGACGGTGGCATATGTGGCACCGGAGAGTGTTTTTACAGAACTTGGCAGAGTGGTTACCTTTTAAACAAATAAAACACAAGCGCTGGTCCCGGACGAAACTACGTCGACTGTCGCTAGACTGCGCACAGAACTTTTTACACGACGTGATTTTGTGATCTGCCGAACAATATTCACACGACATTTGCTTATCATTAGCCACAACATGAAATGATTGTGTACTCTTGGGAGGTCTAGTCTTGTCCTGGGTACCATGCCTCGTCTCTAAATGTTCGAGCCCTCGGAAGCGACTATTTAAGAACTCCGAAAATTGCGTAAACGTAGCTAATTCATCACTAGGTTCCGATGAAATATTTAATTCCCACGCTTTCCGAGTTTCCTTATCTAATTTGCCACTAATTATGTAGATAATAAGGATGTCCCAAGACGAGATATCCACCCCAAGAGCACTAATAGATTGCAAGCACTCAGTAGTAGTATTAAGTAGCGCCTTAATATCAGTAGCTGACTCACAGGTTAAGGTCTTTTGACCAAAAAGGCGTTTTAAAATGCCATTAACTAAAAATCTTTTGTTATTGTACATATTATCCAATGTTTCCCAAGCTATTTTATAATTTTCTGACGACACACTAATATTTCGAATCAACTGTTCTGCTTCTCCCACTAAATGACCCTTTAAATAATAAAATTTCTGCGCGTCTTCTATAGCCTTATTGTTATGAATAAGGCCCAGAAACAAATCTCGAAATGGCGGCCATTCAGAATAATTACCCGAAAAAGATGTTATTTATATTTCAGGTAATTTGACTCTAGTAACTAATTTTTCATTTTTATTTGTTTCAGGTGCAGTCGGTACGTTAAATTGATTCAAAATTTCCTGCAAGTGACATTTGTAAGTAGTGTCCGACCGAAACTGGTTTTCCGGCCGAAACCGAAACCGAAACCGAACTTTCGGCCCCAGGGTCAGTTTCGGCCGAAACCGAAACCGAAACCGAAACTCACGTGTTCATATAGAAAAAAAAACAGCCAAGTGCGAGTCGGATTCGGAAAAATTGGGCACAAAAATTACGTTAGTTGTGTGGATGCTTTTTCTGATTTTAGTAGATATTTTTTGTTATCGGCATGAGAACAGGGTGAGGTGGTGGTGGCAGTGTCTCTTGACATCGCCAACGCTTTCAGTACCTTGCCCTGGAGCTGCATTTGGGAGGCGCTTATTTACCATGGAATGCCTCCATGCCTCCGTCGAATTGTCGGGGCCTATCTTTCCGAGAGGGCCATAACTTACCCGAGCTGGCTAGGGCTAGGTCCGCGAGATGTGTTCCATAGGGATCGGTCTTAGACCGCTTCTGTGGAACATCGGTTATGATTGGGTGCTGCGTGGTCCATTGCTCAGAGGTGTCGGCGTAATGTGTTACGTGCGTAACGTGTTACTACGACACCCTCATTACAGCGCGAGGAGCAACGCACCGAGACGCAGCCCTGAGGCCACTTGCGGGATCCAGCTTACATATAGGGGGCGTCAGCATCGGCATCGAGCTCTCCATGACGTATCTGGGGCTCGTACTCGATAGTCGGTGGAACTTCGAATACCACTTCCGAAGTTTGGTCCCATAGCTGAGGAAGGGGGCATCAGCCGCACTCTTGCGGTTGTTGCCCAATATCAGGAGACCCAACGCTCCCTGCAGGGGACTGTACCTTGGGATCGTGCCGAGCATGGCCCTATACGGGGCCCCCGTATGAGCGGAGATCCTAATGGCCAGCAATGCGGCTAGATTGCTTAGCCCGCAGAAGGTGACGGCTGTCAGGGTGATAAGGAGATACCGCACGATCTCAGTTGAGGCGGCATGTCTTCTAGCCGGGCCTCTTATATGAGACCTGAAAGCAAGGGCCCTTGCATCATTGTTTAAAACGGCGCAAGGAGGCACTGGAGTGGGGCTATAGACCTCTTTCTGTGAGCAGGTCAACCCCTCCGTGTGTGAGTTAGGCTCGCACTTGGCCGGTTATTTTTTCAATAGGTGCAGCAAGTTCCACCAAGTGCCATCAATTAACTGTATCAATCAACGGTATAAATCTTCGCAAGTGTTAATTTTAGAAATATCTCCACCTAAAGATGAGTTTCTTTCTTTTAAATCCTACTAATTCCTACTATAATATTATAAATGTGAAAGTTTGTGAAGATGTTTGGATGTTTAGATGTTTGGATGTTTGTTACTCAATCACTCTCTAACGACTGAATGGATCTGGCTGAAATTTTGTACAGGGATAGAGTATAGTCCGGAATAACACATAGGCTACTTTTTATCTCGGGAAAATGTTCCCACGGGAAGCGAGAACGGGGACCAAATTTCACGCGGGCGAAGCCGCGCGCATCAGCTAGTAATAAATAAATAAATATTCACGGACATTTCACACAACGCTTTCTGATCCCAAAGTAAGCTAGGGGAATAACCTGCTTGTGTTATGGGTGTCAGACCACTGATATTAATACTTATATACTTTTAAATACATACATTTTATACATAGAAACACCCAGACTCTTGAGACAAACATTTATGGGTCACACAAATATTTGGGAATCGAACCCACGACCTCCAGCGCCGCAGGCGATATCACTACCGACTGCGCCACAGAGACAGAGGCTTTTACGTGTGGAATTACTCATAGATGCTATTGCGAACTCCCACGACTAAAACCACACGGTGCCCTGCTACTAGCTCTTGGCTGGTTTTGTTTACATTCTAGAAGTATATAACTAAAACTGGACAACAGTGAGCCGGACTAGCGCGTGTAGGGTTCCGTACAAGAAAATCAGCAAAAAATCACGTATGTTGTTTGGGAGACCCCCTTTAATATTATTAATTTGTATATCTTTATTATTTGTAGCTATAGCAGCAACAGAAATACATCATCTATAAAATTTTAACTGTCTAACTATCACGGTGCATAAGTCTGCTGACAGACAGACAGACGACCAACGAAGTCAACGGAACCGACAACAAAGGGGTAGGGTTATATAATGTCCTAGATCACCTTTTTAGGATTCCGTAAAAATTGTATTATTATAACTATTGATTGGAAGTCCTTTGTAAATCTGTAAATCTTCGGTTAGTAACATATTAACTGGTAGGGCTGACCCTAACAACGTCACAAGCAGAGCTAGGCACTCAAAATTCATGAACACGTGAGTTTCGGCCCGGCCGAAAGTTTCGGCCCATTTTGGCCGAAACCGAAACTGCGGCCGAAACTCGATTTTTTGGCCGAAACTGGCCGAAACCGAAACTGAAACCGAAACTTCGGTCGGTCACTATTTGTAAGCAATATACAGATCTTCTACTTCGTCATACAATCCCTTTTTATAATACTCCGTACTATGCAACTCCGCCCGTTTAACTTGAGTTAAAATTTGTGTATGAGTATTTGTAAATAACGACCACTGCTGTTCTAGATTGTCTACTCTAATCTGTACATAACTCTTCGTTAAACGATCTTTAGGAGACTTTTTAACATTAGTAAACGCTTTAGACATCTTTATTTTAATGTCTTCCTGAATTTCGTTTAACGCTTCCATGTTAAACAATGTAATGTACTTACAAGCAAAATAAAGATATTATATTCACCACGAAATTTATTTCTACTAACAAAGTTGACCCAAGGAACAATTAATTTTGCAAGTGTTGTATGTTGGATGAAACGTTCCAATAAATATAAACTACTTTAACTATCAAACTAAACACAAACAAATAATTCTTATCACAAAAACACAACAACAGAAAATTTTACAAGTTCAATAAAAATAGTTTGAAACTATTCAAAGTCCTTAAACACTAAAACTTTTCTAAGTGTTTGAACACTGTTAAATTCAAAATAAAATCGGGCATAGAGTCCCCGTCTCAACCACTTATAACCTAAAAATTTTACAAGTTAATAAATCTAAACTAAATCAAAGTCTTTAACACTTACACTAAAATATTGTCTCTTCAAATTTTCTAAGTTAGGATTCTCTAATAAAAGTCTATGTTTAATTCTTCAAAGAAATAAGGTTCAAAATGTACTCACGATTTTTTAACTGCACTCACTGACACAAACCATATCCATTAACTATTTTCCAGTAGCTCCTTGTAGCGACCTCGTTCTAAGTTCAGCTCTGCACCAGTTCAGCCTCCCTTTGCGTCGGTTTCCTCCAGATGGCGCCAATCCAGGTTCCAGGAACAAATTTCAGCGCCAACAGGTACCTCTTCACTTGCTGAAGAGGTTGTTCTAGACAGCAATCCACTGACTAGTCCTAACGCAATGGGTGGTATTCTTTACCACCACCGAAGACTACCAAAAAACGCTCTCAGCCATCCGGCTCGAAGGACCATGAATATATTATTCAATGGGTCTTGAGGGCGAAGGTTAAATAATGTACCACAACTTTGTAGGCAACACTATAATTTAATTAATCGCTCACGTTTGCAATACAAATAGTTCGAATACTATCGAAACTCTA
Source organism: Miltochrista miniata (assembly GCA_933228765.1). Classification (NCBI taxonomy): domain Eukaryota; kingdom Metazoa; phylum Arthropoda; class Insecta; order Lepidoptera; family Erebidae; genus Miltochrista; species Miltochrista miniata. The sequence goes on along the minus strand of OW121770.1, from coordinate 22,363,922 downwards.
AAATGAATCTCACTAATTATTAAATACACAACATACTTATAATAAATGTAGCACAATTTCATTATCGCGATCTAGACCTTGTCACACAACCTTAGCGCGATCTAGACACTACATGTCGACAAACCCTATCGCGATCTAGATACTACCTGTCGACAAACCATATCGCGATTCAGACCCAACTACAACGCAATCCGCTGAATGCGGTTTAGCTCACGGTATACTTCCCTTGACAATACAAAATACAAGTAACGTCCTACAAGCCTTTCATAATTTGGACACTAGGTATCCACCAGGTTAAGAAACAAAAAAAAACAATAGAAAGTGTGTAACGGGCAGGTTATAGGTATACAAGTTATTAATTTACCTACATCACTATGCCGCCGTCAAGACACGTGAACAATTGTATTACTTACACAAAAAAAAATTACAAGCAGACACTTCAATTTTATTTATTTGTATTAATACTCATACCCAATAAACAAATATGTATACAATATTGATATAGTAAATATTATACGTCCTTCATTGTATATTAAATTAATTACAATTTATAATATAAATACAATTTTAGGGAGAAGCTGGTATCATTATTTACGCACACAGAAAAGCCGACGCACAGTGTAAAGACACTGGCCGCTCGACGGCGCACGCACACAATTGCGAAATCGTAAGCCGTTTTGTTCATGTCGATTGTAGAGCGACCCTCCATCTTGACTTATAATATATCTATGGTTTTCATGTTAACATTTCCTAACATTTGTTAACAAATATTTAGTATTACAAAATGATTGTTAACATTTTATAACAGCCGGTAAGGGCCATTGTTAACTGCAGCGTAGCATTGAGACCACAGATTTCAGACTGTTTTCTGGTTTCTCTGATTGTGACCTTAACCTTACCGCCAAAGTCATTGACATTCGCAAACAAACTTGAACTGATTTTGTTTTGTATTGTAATATTGTATTTGTTTGTGAATGTGTTGCGAAACTCAGTAAAAAATGGGAATAATAACAAACAGTTGTACATTAATGATATTAAATCATCTTTATTCATGTAAGGTGTGTATTTGTTCCTTTACGCTTGGTTTACGGCTGCTCGCAAAACTATTAATTAAATTTTAAATAAATATAATAAATATTCACGGACATTTTCACACAACGCTACCTGATCCCAACGTAAGCTAGGGATAACCTGCTTGTGTCATGGGTATCAGATCACGGATACTAATACTTTTAGACTTTTAAATACATAATCAATCATACATAGAAAGAAACACTCAGACTTTTGAGACAAATAATTATGGATCACACATTTCTTTGTCTCCGGTGGGAATCGAACCCACGACCCCGTGATCCGCAGTCTCACATTTCGACCTCTAGACCAACGAGGCACTCAGTTATGTGTTACAACCATTAATAAATATGTTCTTTTTGTTTGTTGTATGGGGGCTCGTCCTACACTTTACAATGCCGTGATCTCCACTCCAGAACTCGTTTGCTCCTTCGTTCTTCTACAGATATGACCAGCCCACTGACACTTTAAAACCCATGCTATGAGAGCATAAGCAGAGAGTATCGACGACTATGGTTTTCGGCTGGAAAACATCGTTTGGGGTTTAGTCGCTCAGAGTCATCCCCAAGCATTGCTCGTTGCTCGTTTCATATTACTCTCAACTTTAAGGGCGTGAACTAGTTTCACTGGGAGTGTCCACGTCCCGGCACCGTAGGTCACAACTGGCACAACGCACTGGTTCCGTATAACAACGCACAAACTCCGAAATAAACATTTACGAATCACACAATACTTGGTAGGACCCGGGACATGATCTTGAGACCTCAGCATTTTTTATTATTTTTTATTCCACTAAGGTGGTAGACAGGACAGGCATACGCGGCCCAGTTGTACCGGTGGTCACCGTAGCCTATGAACGTTTGCAACACCAGAGGCGCTACACTCGCGCTGCCAATCCTGTAAAAACCATCTAAGACCCCTTTTGAAGAACCCGATACTGTAGGCGTTTGGGAAAACCGAGGCAGGGAGATCGTTCCACAACCTAAGCGTGCGCGGAAGAAAGCCCCTATCGGATCTAACCGTGCTCGAACACTCCAGACGCAAAGTGTGAGGATGAACACCCTGTCTGGAGCATGACGTCACATTCACTTACCACTGGGCCCTGGAGCATGGCGTCACATTCACTCAGTATAGAAAGTAATATAATGTTTCCTTCTAAGGTTCTGTACCTGAAGAGTACAGAACCTTAGAAGGAAACATTAACGAAACGGGGCTAACTGACGTTACGGACACAGAAGAAAGAGCAGTACAATGCCCACCTTGTAATGATACAATGTGTAATGTTTTGATACGACTTGTAGCATCAATGCGCTTTTCTATACTAAATGTTACATTACACCCGAACGCTCGTCGGTCAGGGAGCTAGTATTGTAACGTAATGCTCTAAGTCGAATCTATAATGCTACATTACACGCGAATGCTCCCGGTGAGGGAGGGCCTTCAGAGTGACAATTCGGACACTATTGATAAAAGCTGATTATAAAGCTGTTTAGTACCGTGTCAGACAAAAAGTTTTAAAATATTAAAAGTTTATTATGCGGGACCCATTCTTCCGTACAGAACCCTCCATTACGCGAGTGACTCGCACTTGGCTCCTATAATTATGTCTGATGTCAGTACTTGACATTGGTAAGAGTAGATAATCTTTTTGATTACCTTTCGATCGACTAAATTTGACAGGTGTTTCGGCGATCGCTATTAAAAGATAGATAAGATATGAATAATTAAACATTTGTTCGTTTTACATTAAATTAACCTTTACATTATAATAAAATTGGAGAGGGTCGAGAATTTGTACATGGAAGATATTTTGTAGGACATTCTCTAATTGATACTAAAAAAGTCTGTTTGTCTGTCTGTATCCCGAATAAGTATCAAGCCGAAACTACTGAATCAATTTGAATGATACTTGGCAAGTTCATGATCCGAGAAAGGATCTAGGATATTTTTGATCCCGATATTTTGCGCGGTTCGTTTCGGAGAAGGGATGAAAGACAAAATGGTTTTTCAATTTGTAATTTCTCACGGCGTGGTTCGATCATTTTTTTTTTGTTTCAGCTTCAGCTCTCTAACTATCATGGTTACTGACAGACAAACAGACAGTGAAGTCTTACTAATAGGGTTCCGTTATTTACCCATAAAACCCTAAAAGTAATCATACTGACATATCAAACCCGCTATCAGCCATCTTGAAAAATAAATACACATACTCGAATTGAATTGTCCGATGTAATTGCACCGATTTAGTGGAATAAAATAATTGTCGTATGAAATGAGGAAGTTGGTTGTTTGTGCGCCCTTGGTGGAGGGGACCTGGAGTGTTCCTGGTTGGAGGAGATGAGACCGGAATTGACAGTACTTGAGTTGAAAATTTGGCGGGTAATTTTTGCTGGCGTGATCCCGCTGACGTTTTGGAGCACGGAAATGGTACTTTTATTATTATAATTATTATCACGCCCTTATCCTCGAAAGGAAATGTAGGGTTCCGTATGACGTTGTAAAATAATAAACCAAATTGTCACTGGACACTCACGAACGTGCGACGGTCGGAGGTAGAATACCCAGCGAGCATGCCGCGCACTGCAGCCGGTACGTCAACGTGGGAATGCATATTATTTATTTCTATATGCTACAGGATAGACAGGGGCATAGTTTAACCCCCCCCCCCCCCCCCTAGGTGAGGCCGCATTGGCAGACGTAGGTCTGTTAGGAATCCTGAGGTTACCTTCCGAGGGCTTACCCGAGGCTCCCAACCGTAGGCTGTTAGGTAGGATACGTGTGGTTTTAGTCGGTTGGAGTCCGGCATAACATCCATGTAGGTTCTTCATGTTAAAAACAAAAAAGGGGGCATATTATACTCTCACATTTCCCTTTATAGTTTTTAGTCCCATCAGGTTTTAGACCCTATTGCCGTGTTAAAATGGACGCAGGTCGAAATTTTTCAAGCCGTCTCTTAAAGTCTTCAATGGCTTAACGGCTGTTTTGTTACTGACAACCGGGACCAAACGCTTAATAACGTGTCTTCCGAAGCACGTTAACTGTATAAAGGTTTACTTTTTCCACATACGATCACCCATCTCTTGACTAACCATAGCGTACACAAGTCCAATCCTGCCCGAACGGACAATAATGTATACATGTCATGTTTTGACAATGGTTTGTCTAAAACAGATGAGTAGAAAAATATAATATGACAAATCATTGATTTTTTTTACTATCCTGAGTAGGTATTTTAAATGAAAATAAACTATCATAGAGAAGTTATTTGGTGTCGAAATGATTGTAAGAATACTGTATGACTCTTGTATACTAGAATATATTCAGGGTGAATACTCAATTGCAAGTAACTATGGATATATAGGATCAAATGTGTTTGTTTACATTTTTGCGCAAAGCTATTGAAATATGCTATATCGTTTTTAGGGTTCCGTACCCAAAGGATAAAAGCGAGACCCTATTCATGAGACTTCGCAGTCCGTCTGTCTGTCTGTCCGTCCGTCTGTCTGTACGTCACGAGGCTGTATCTTATAAACGGTGATAGCTATTCCCCCCTGGGCGAGGCCGCAGTAGTGGCCGTAGGTCTTTTGGGAGTCCTGGGACATCGTTCGCTTACCCGGGGCTCCCAACCATAGGCTGTTGAGCGTTACGCGAGGTTTTTTAGTCGGTAGGAGTCCGGCATAGCATTCATGATGAATTTTTCCTCACGTTAAAAAAAGTAAGTAAGTAGCGCTCGTGGCCCCGCGGACTCAGTGTACTGTAAACGATCACTGCAGTAAGCAACTTTCACTATGGCCGGTCCATGGATGGGTGACATCCATGTGATCACTTTGTGACATTTATTTGAGCGTTTCCGTGCTTCGGAAGGCACGTTAAGCCGTTGGTCCCGGTTGCCAGTAAAATGGCAGTCGTTGAGCTAAGTTGAAGGCTTTATTTCAACAGCAGGCAGTCACAACCTGCGCCTGTCCATTTAAACACGGCAATACGGCTCACCACCTATTACGTGGGACAAATTATACAAAAAAGGTGAAATGTGGGCATGAATATGCCTCTGCCTACCCTTTCGGGGAAAAAGGCGTGACCATATGTATGTATGTATGTAAGCATGTTAAAAAAAGAAAAGAAAACGGTGAAAGCTAGAGAGCTGAATTTTTTACAGATTATGTGTTTCTGTTGGGTACACTACATTAATACGAAAAACTTAATTCCGAAAGCCACAATCACGAATTTCAGAATTCCGAATTTCATAAGTCCGAATGATTCGAAATCCCGAAAGTCAAAAATCCGATGTTTCATAAATCCTTTTTATTAAAAGTCATAATTTTAAAATTCCGAATGTTAACAATTCCGACTGTCAGAATGCCGAATTTCAAGACCCCGAACCGTTTAATTCCGAATCATTAAAAATCCGCCATATTATAAATACGAACTCCGATTATCAAAAATCCGAAATATCATAAATACGAAGGGTGAATGTCGGTTCCACCCGTTCCTGTTTTAACCCGAAAACTTATCATTAAAGACGATTATTTATGTTCCCGATTCCACTCGTTTTTTTAATAAAGTATAGTCAAGTCTAACTACCGAAAATATGATTTCCAAGTGAGTGGAAGGCAAACGACAAAACAAAAAAAAATAACCACGAAGGCTAAGGCGGGAGCTCCGCTCCGCTTCGCTCCCGCCTTAGCCTTCTAACCTAACCTATCCGAGTCGGGGTACTCTGAGTCGGGGTGTTAACCATTCACTTATTATGGTTAACACCTCGACTCGGATAGGTTAGGTTAGAAGGCTAAGGCGAAAGCGAAGCGGAGCGGAGCCCCGGCCTTAGCCATCGTGGTTATTTTTTTTGTTTTGTCGTTTGCCTTCCACTCACTTGGAAATTATATCTTCGGTAGTTAGACTTGACCGCACTTTAATAAAAAAAACTTAAACAGTGAATTTTCGGATATTTGAAATTCTGAATAATGTTTTTCGGGAAAATAACAGTCCGGTCTTTTGATTATTCGTACTAATGAAATTAGGAAAAATAAAAATTCGTACTTATGACTTTCGGATAAATGAATATCGTCCTTTTGAATATTCGGAGCTTTGTTTCTTAGGAATTATAATCTTCGGAATTTTGAACATCGGAATATTGAAATTCGGTAAAACATATTTCGGAATTTTTGGGTGTTCCCGTTTCTGTTGCTGCTATAACAACAAATAATAAAAACAAAAAAAAATATAATATAGGGGCTCCCATCCAACTAATGTGTTTTTGTTTGCCTCTTTTTGGTACGGAACCCTTTGTGTGCGAATCCGACTCGCACTTGGCCCTTTTTTATTTATTGATATAAATCAAGATAAAACTCACACGATCCAGATTACTAGATATTTAGTTTTGGAATTATTTTCATTTTTAAAACAGTCGTTCTTTCTCAAGATAAATTTAGTGTCGATAAGTGAGCAAAATTTTTAAACAATATTTTTATTATTCTCAAAAATGGACTTGACACTAAAATCCATAATGCTTGTTCACTCAAATCATTTTTGACAGATAGGTAATTTATTAAATCGCTTCATTTGTTTATACTTACACCTTCGATCAAGTATAATGTTGATCGACGACTTCGCAAACTTGTTCACTACTTACATAAATACTTGTTCGACCCAATTTGTCAGTGATAATAACCTTAATTAATAAAAAAGACCCGGGCAAGGGCGAGTTGGACTCGCCCACCAAGAATTCTGAACAAAATTGTAGATTTTTTTTTGTGACACGAAGAATGTTTTTGTGAAGTAGATTTCATTATGGAATAATATTTATGTCGCATAAAATAAGTTAAATATTTATTAACAACTAGCTGATGCGCGCGGCTTCGCCCGCGTGAAATTTGGTTCCCGTTCCCGCTTCCCGTGGGAACATTTTCCCGGGATAAAAAGTAGCCTATGTGTTATTTCAAACTATACTCTATTCCTGTATCAAATTTCAGCCAGATCCATTCAGCCGTTAGAGCGTGATTGAGTATCAAACATCCAAACATCTTCACAAACTTTCACATTTATAATATTAGTAATAGTAACAATCTAAGTACAATACAATGTGGTTTTTTACATCTTGTTATACGGTTGCTTGGTAGCAAACTGACATGCGCAGTGTATCACTCACAGTTTTTGCGCACGATCATTCCTGGTCACTTACGGTTTACCACTGGTGACCGAAATTCATTTGATCATTTGACGTGTGACCGAAAAAACATTAGGCCATTCTACTACTGATCGAATGAACAATTGACCAAAAGAGTTTTTATCGAACAAACATTTGGTATTTTTACTACTGATCGAATGAACGTTTGGTCGAAAAACAGTTGACTTGAGAATATTTTAACAGGGGCTGAATCAAAGTCACCAGTGGTAAACCCGGTCATTCCAGTTACAGCGCTGGGAGCAGCTGAGATGGTATGTGGGTCTCCCCTGCCGCCGGAAAGGGTCCGTCCCACTCACTATTTTTACTATAAATAAATAATTTATTTGAGAATCCAGCAGAGCTAACGTCATTATTATATCTAGCGACACGTTGACCGTCGAAATTTGACAGGAGTAATTCATAAAAAAGCTGTCTGCGCATTGGATGTGTCAAGCACGTGTATCTGAATATTGGCTGTGTAATATTTGCGCAATCATCTTAAAAAGGGCGCCCCGCGCCGCAGACGTGTCTGCGCCCAAGAATATCTGCCTCCATGACCGGGGGCCAGTGGACGATGAGGGGCCCGCTCACCGTCTTTACAAAAGAAGGCCCTAGAGTCCCTAGACGACAGTGTGACGCGAGGGATTCACGCACGTTAGATGTTGGCCATATATCCACGTGTTCCTAAATAAAGGTTCGTGACTAATATTATAAGAGTTCCATTTTTCTCATGAAGGAGCGACGGACCTCTAAAAACTTGACTGATAATCCGTCAAATTGTCACCTGTCATTGTCAAGTTTATTAAACAGTCAGTAAAAAAAGTTTACTTTCATTTAATTAATATTTTATTTTAAGCTTTACGATAATAATATCATTTACAGACAGCTTACGACCAAATAATTACATTGAGAGAGGTCATGAACAGCTGACACTTTAGCGGTCATTACTTTTTCACTTGACATTGGCACAATTTGGGTAACATGGTATTATACAATACAATACAGTTTGTCTATAAAGTCGTGAAATTAAATGAGGGCGCTGCTGAATGCATGTATGCAACCCTATATAGTACGACCAAAATGATTTTGATACGAGGAGTTCGTTCCGAGTAAAATCTTACAAATATTATAAATGCGACAGTTTGTGAGTGTGGATGTTTATTACTCTTACACGCTCGAACGGTTATAAGGATCTGGCTGAAATTTGGTACAGGGATACATTATAATCTGGAATAACCATGGCTACTTTTTATTCCGGGAATAAGTTCTTACGGGAAGCGGGAACGGGAACAATACAAATATTATAAATGCGAAAGCTTTTGAGTGTGGATGTGAGACTCTTTCACGCTCGAACAGTTGATCTGATCTGGCTGAAATTTGGTACAGGGATACATTATAGTCTGGAATAACACATAGGCTACTTTTCATCCCGGGAATAAGTTCCTACGGGAAGCGGGAACGAGAACAAATTCGACACGGGCGAAGCTGCGGGCATCAGCTAGTGAGTTAATAAATAAAACACATTATACATTTTTAATTTTGTTTGTTTTATTGAATCAGATCCAGAATAAAGTTATTGAGCCAGATCCAGAAGCCCCGGTCTAATAGCGTCTTACAACCCACCAGCAGGTGCCTAGCAGTCCCAATTGCTTTGCCACAATCATGTAATTACCGTCGAGACCCCTAATGTCGCCTAGGTTACCAAATTTCGCCTGATTTCACAAAATTCAAAATTACCAAGAAACCTATTGATTAAACCTCGCATAAAACTGCTCATGAGCAAGTATATTTTATCCATAGCAAGATTCTTCAGCTAAATTGCGACTAACTTACCTATGTTCATTACAAAAGCTTTTTTTGTGTTGGAAAATGTACTACGTTTTTTGGTCGGTGTAGAAAATTTAGTATTTAAGCAGTGTTGTAGGCAGTGGAATGTTAAACATTTTATTTGACTACAACATACATTTATTTGGCTGTAATATAACGTAAATATTTTTTATCTAGCGTACAATTTGAGCTCAAAATGGCATAAAATGCTGCCGAGGTGGTAGTGACGGTCACATTGTTACCAATCTTCGCCTACCCGTAGGGTTGTCAATTCTAAAATCACGTTATTAGTAATAAAATGTATAGTAATGACCATGTTAGTTTAAAATCATATAGGTATTGTGTTATGAATGCAAATGACGCAGTGAGAATTTCTTAGGTTGGGACTTTGAAAAACCAACCATCTCCGATGAATTTTTCGTAAAATTCAATGGGAAACACCTTTTCTGAGAGATACAGGATTCTCAACTTGGTTATCTGATGAGCAAATTGTGGGTACTATTGACTAAGTGACTTCATTTTTTATTGTAGATGATTATTTTTTATAACAATTATTTTCTTAATTCATTAATCACCTTTTTCACAGTAAGGCAAGTTACCAAGAATTGTGACAACCCTATCAAAGTTAGATCAATTGTATGGAACATCTTCAAATCGCTTCCAAATTTCGCCTACTATACATTTTTTAAAGAAATTGTGTCTTTATTGCGTTCCGGGTAAGGTTAATATTTCTTTTTTCGGATTCTAAATTTAATAGCCTAGTTGACAACAAACATAAGCTTCATAAGACCCCGTAATATACCGTAGGCGAAGTTAGGAAAAAGACCGAAACTTCGCCTATGACCTTTAGAGTCAATTTGTAGCCTAATTATAATGATATTCGATACTTACATCGTCTAAAGTAATAGCCTGTGTTAAGTAAAATCGTTTTTTACTCAAGTCAATTTAAAATACTTTCAAAATAAAAAGATATGATGAAAAAAGTGTCAAAACCCAGGCGAAATAAGGGGTCTCGACGGTACATGTTTTATCTGTAACTTTCCTCCATCTGACAAGGATTTTTTTGGCGCAGTGCTCAAATAATAAAATCGTCTATTTCTTTCTTTGCCAACCTTTTCTGTGTTTACCAGGAGTTTCAAACTTTCCTTCATTATTAAAACCTTCGTTAACTATTCGCCTAACTGTACTCTCTGATTTTCCTGAAAAGAGTAAAAAAAGAAAATTAATTACATATTGGAAACAAACTATTGACATGAAGCAATTAATTCTAAATAAAAATTGGTAGAAAACCAGATTGAACTGAGTATCAAAAATGTAGGTCGTACTATAAAATAACCATGTTGTTCTAACCACTGACTTACATTATAGGTAGATTGTAAGTTTAAGATTCTAACCTAAAAATATGCAAACAATGCCTTTTTTTGTCTCCAAATCGTAAATTCAGTAAATTTGTAACTTCAGACAGATTCAAAACAAACAATAACACGATTACATACCCACCAAAGATGCTGTTCGCTCATAAACATCCTCAAAATCCCACAACAATTGTCCAGATTGGTACTCCGCGAAACATCACTGGAAAACTTTAAAAATCACTTCCTGCGCACCACTCCGATTTTCTTTACTCATTTCTCAAACCTTTATACGTAGTTTGGTCTCAATTTGTTGCAGTTTAATCCAAACATTAAAGTTACGTGAGAGAGTAAACGAAATTCGACGATAGCATTGACAACTGACGTACTAATGTTTCGTGTTGCCAGGTGTTGCCACACACATAACTATTTTTAGTTCCTCAAATATTCATGTCACGACTTTATAGACAAACTGTACGTGCATACACCTTAGATCATCTAACCACAGGCATTCCTTTCTGCCAAGCCAATAGACCATTTGGTCTATTGGCTTTATAGAAAGCACTGTACATCAGTACATCATTTTATATGATTAAACTAGTACATTTCATTGTAGTTGACCGTACAATAAAAATTAACACAAAACAGCCATTACGCGTTTGTCGATTAATACATTTTTAATATATTTAATGAAATTTTATATGTGTTTGTTTTTCCCCCTTCACCCGCTATGACTAGCAGAATATTTTTGTATGCGGTGGTTCACAAAAGGCTAGTCCCGTGATATATGGTCTAAGGCAGGGGTCGGCAAGGCGCGGCTCGCGAGCCGCATGCGGCTCTTTGGGTGTAGGCCTGCGGCTCTTTAGTTGTATACATAATTATCATATTATTCATTTTCAAGAACATTATCACCCTTTCATTTTCAAAAATACCACAATAGTCTTACTAGTAGTTAAACAAGCAAACTCGCCTAATGGTGGTGTGCTGCGCTTGAAAGCGTTATATGGAGCATCATTTTCTTTCTAATAGGATTCTGCTGCGATGTCCGCAGCGGGCCATAGCCCAGAGAATATAAAATCATAAGAGACGGCATGTCTAATTCTGACAGTCCGTCGCGGAACCTAGAGGCCGCAGTTCTGGCAGAAATCTACCGGCCCCCAATGCTTTGGTGCGTCAAAATGGCAAACACCCATCTTCGGAAGAGATTGAAAGCTGGCGTGTTAGAGCGCGCAATGATATCATTCATAAATGGCGCACCATGCTAGAGCTCGGCGGTAAGCATTGAGCTCGTCCCTGCCATCTTATTTATTCTGAGGTCCTGGGTAGAAAAGCGGCACTGACGTACCTGCCACATCACACAGCTCCTCACGGGGCACGGAAATTTTAGTAAATACCTGCATGATGTGGTAGGCATTGAGCCTGAGGCAACGTACTCACTGCGAGGACGGCGCCGTGGATAAAGCGCTGCACACCCTCGCTTTTTGTACGGAGTGGAGTGGCGAGCGTACCGCTCTAAGAGTCCTAAATTGGTCCGGTCACGTCGCTGTCTATTATAGTTTACGGTATGTTAGACAGCGAAGAAAATTGGTTCGGCTGTTGTTTTGACGTCAACGGCAATGAGAAAAGCGCTGCGGGTGCCAGAGCGGGGTAGCCTAACACTTCCAGTATGCCAACCTCGCACGCGTGGCCGACGATGGAAGCTTTATGACAGCCGTGAGACTGACTAAGACGCACCCCTCGTGTTCAGGCGTCGCGGCAGTGAAGTTTCGGTGGGTAATATATAGACCCCCAGAGTGTAGATTGTTGCAGGTAGCTGTTGTACGCTTGCCTTCCCTGTGACCCAAAAATAGTGACAAGAAGAAACATCCCAGGGTTTTAGTGGGAGAATCCCACATAATCACTCAGATTTTTTTAATTGTGGAAATGCCTATGGCCGTAAGTCCTGGAGACGCCCTTCGAAGAATGCTCTCAGAGCTTCCGACAGACTTGGTTTGTCTCTATAGCAGACTTTCCCCTCAGTCCTATTCTATCCCACTTCTTACGGGGGGGGGGGGGGTCGTGGGATAAAGAAAGATTTTGTGGCTCTTTAAAAATGGTGTAATTTAAAATCGTCATTTTTGGCTGTTCCGTCTCAAAAGGTTGCCGACCCCTGGTCTAAGGCATACACACAATAATGTCGCCTATATTCCCGAAGGGGTTGACAGAGGTATACTGACGTCATCATATTTTCTAACATTGTCATTTTTAATGAATATCATTATCAAAAATCTATATGTCTCAATATTATGTTCAAACACAATGTAAAAGTTGTGTACACTAATATTATAAAGATTGTGTGTGTGTATGTTTTTAATGAATAAACTCAAAAAATACTGTGCCGATTTCAAAAATTCTTTCACCATTGGAAAGCTACATTCACCTTGAGTAACATAGGCTATATTTTATTCCCATATTCCCAAGGGAACGGGTTATTTTTGTTCCACCTAATCGGTGGTAAGCCTATTAAAATGGATAATGGCAAGTTGTGACTACCCACTGTTGAAATTTTTCAAGCCGCCCTTCAGGCCTTCAGCTTGGCTTAACGCCTGTCATGCTACAGGACAAACAGACAAATTTTCTAACTACAACCCAGCGAGTTTTTTTTTATATTTCCAATGTACAGTTTTGACTTTTCTATCATTTTATTATAGGTATAGATAAATAATTTAATAAAAAATGAAATAGACATTAAAGGGGGGCTCCCATACAAAATAAAAGTGATTTTTTGTCGTTTTTTGGTACGGAACCCTCTGTGCGTGAGTCCGACTCGCACATGGCCGGTTTTAAGAACATTGCGCATGACATTTGACACAGTCAAAGTTTTTATGGAGAAAAAGCTCAGAAGGCTTTTTTTTATGAATTACTGCTGTCAAATTTCGACGGTCAACGGGTCTCTACTCTCTAGATATAGGAAAGACGTTAAAATATTACCAAATACTATTTCCTCTGATTGATATATAAATAATCTAGACTTAAATCTAGATCTAAATAGATATTAAGATAATATAAATATGATTTTAAACTAACATGGTCATTAGTATTACTATACACTATAGAACAATATCGGAAACTCGAGAAAACAGTACATGGTAAAAAATATCCCGTTAACAGTTCTATAGTGTCTAACCTAAATACCCTACCCTAGGTGAAAACATATAGGTAATATTTAAGCTTTTAAGATTCCAGTATACTTTTAAGATCACCTTGATAGTGTCCTCTTAATAATCTAAACCAGGGTTTTTCAAACTGCTAACTGTATCTTAAGTTCTTAACTCGGAATAAGCATCAAGTTTCCGCATAATTAATTTACTACCCAGAAACGTAATATACTACCCGTTCGCTCTAACTTTGCCGCTGGCGTAGAGGCGTATACCCGAATTGTTAATTAGACGAAGTAAATTGACAGTAGCTAATGTCACTTCGTCATAGAAAATAAGCAACATTGTATGAAGAAGTGACATTAGTTGCTGCCAATTTACTTCGTCTAATTAAAAAATCGACTTTAGTATGGAGCCGAACGGCAAAGTTAGAGCGAACGAGCAGTACCTATGTGATGGGAAGCGCTCATGGCCCCGCAGACTCAGTGTTCTGTAATCGCTCACTGCAGTAAGCAACTTTCACTATGGCCAGTCCTTGGATGGATGACCATCTATGAAACCACTTTGTAACATTTATTTGAGCGCTTCTGTGCTTCGGAAGGCACGTTAAGCCGTTGGTCCCGGTTGCCAGTAAAATGGCAGTCTTTAAGCCAAGCCTTTTTAGGTGGCTTGAAAAATTTCAACAGCAGGCCGTCACAATCTGTGCCTGTCCATCTCAATACGGCAATACTGCTCACCACCTATTACGTGGGACAAATTCTAAAAAAGGTGAAATGTAGGCAGATAATATGCCCTTGCATACCCCTTCGAGGATAAAGGCGTGACCATATCTATGTATCTATGAAAAGAACTCCGAAAAGAAAAGAACTGAGAAAAGAACTTATTTTAATCGAAGCTTCAACCACTATTGGTATATTATAACTGAACATATGGTAGATCAGACATCTTATTCCAATAACATAATATAGCAACGCAAACTATTAATGTGCGCGCTGCTCTGTGGATTACTTTTCTCAACAAACTCCAAAAATCAAAAACGTGCAAAATGAAATGAACCAAACTTTTTTTGTGTGCCTTTTCATAAAAAAAAAGAAAACCAAAACGTCACTAAACTCTATACCCGATATCTTTTTAATCACACCGACGCCGTGACCACGGCAACCGCGTAAACAGCCGAGTACCGTGGCCGCAGTTTTTTTACCATATTTTACTTGTTTTGCTTATTATTTGTTTGTGAATATTTTTAGTGACGTTTGCTAAGGTTTAGTGGCCATTTAAGATGGACCCGGAAGACGACGAACCCTTTGCGGGGGCCCTTAACATCGGGTCTGAAACCACTGAAGCGGAGAAGGAATATGAAAAAGTAAGTGCGTAATTTATTTTTTATTTTATTTATTTATTTATTTATTAACCAACTTAGTACTAACAGTATATTATCACCACACATACTAGTTATTGGTTACATTGAGAATACTTATATAGGTACTACTCGTGCGTGATAATTTGAGGCACGCTTGGGAACTTTTTCTTTACTAGCGTGCCTCAATCTATCGTGCACGCGTAGATATGTCATTATCCCTGAAGGGGAAGGTAGAGGCATAGGCTCTGCTGGTCACAGACTGTTGACCTGGATAGCAAAGGCCACGAGTTTAAGTCTATTCGGAATCAAGTTATCTTTTGTCATACTCACTCATGCCTTTAACCCCGAAAAAGTTAGAAAAGGCATAATAAACGCCCACATTTTTATTTATATGTGTATATAATAACCAATCGTCTTTGACCTGTCCAATGCACAGGGCTTCTAGTAAAGGATAGGTCAAGCTGTATTATAATTTTCGCTGAATCGATTTGGATGAAACATACAGCGATATTTAAGTTGAAAAAATACCTACAAAATCCTAATAGTACAATTGTGATCAAGTTACTGAATTTTGTTCCAACTCTCCACCCCAAACAAATAAACAAACAAACAGACACGAAGAAACAAAATATACATTTGGACTCAGAAGCCCTAAATTAGTCGAATAAAGTTATTTTTTTAAATTTATCTTGAATGTACCGTCATAGTTATTTTTATAATTTTATAATATAAGAGATTGTCCCACGTGGGTGATCAATCAAGTCAGCCTATGACAGTCCACTCCTGGACGTAGGCCTTCCCAATTTACACCACAACACACGGTCCTGCGCATTCCGCATCCAGTCCCAGCCTGCGACCTTTTCTAGATCGTGTGTCCGTCTGGCGGGTGGACGTCCTACCCTACGTTTGCCAAGTCATGGTTTCTACTCCAGAACTCATTTGCTCCAACGACCGTCGAATGTTCTGTTGAAAGCGCTTATTCCGCGAGCTTAATGTCGACCACTTTAGTTCTCTGCCGGATAACGTCATTTCGAAGCTGATCCCTCAAAGACACCCCAAGCATAGCTCGTTCCATAGCTCGCTGCTCGACCTTAACGGAATGAACCAACCTCACCACGTCTCGGCATCGTAAGTCATAATCGGTGGTACGCACTGGTTGTAGACTTTCGTCTTCAGGCATTGCGGTCTAGGCGAATTGAAAACTCGACTCAGTTTACTGAACTGGCCAGCCCAGCCGGATCCTTCTGGCAATTTCTTTGTCCAGGTCCTTTTTTCCTGCCCAAGGTAGGTATACTCCTCAACCTCAATCCTCGATCCTTCGCGTAGATTGGTCTCGGTGTGACGTGTTCATTGAACATGACCTTGGTTTTATTCAAGTTCATACCGACCAATTCGTCGAAACGCTCCATTTAGGCTGTGCAGTATTCCGCCTAACTGTTCCAGCGTCTCCGCTACTACGACGCCGTTGATGTTTACACCCAACCCTTCCCAATCCAGGGTCTTGAAGATGTCCTCAAGCGCATTAGTGAAGAGCTGTTCTATAAAGTTGGTTTTATATTTTCCAGCTAAATGGCCATGGTGTCGTACAAACATCTATGCACCAAACATATCACCAGTGGAGTTCAGTGGACACGACATCGCTGCAGAGCGTCCAGGTTTCGACTGAGCCGAATGTAAAATGATATTTAAATTTCTCCTCTAAATGCATGGAAAAGAGGGTGGGGGGGACCAGGAGTTCGAAGTATGCCATGGCATGTTCGTGGTCACTCAGGAAACAGCTAGTTTTTTTATCAAAACTCTAAAACTGGTTTTTCACTCAGGTACTGGAGCAGCTTCGGGAGCAGGAGGGCATGAAATTCTACTCCGATGTATACACCAAGTTGTATGACTCTTACTTCAAGGTCAAAGATGAGAAGTGTACTTTCCAGGAAGAGATTAACACACTCAAGGTGAGAAATTTTTTTTTGCGCATATTCCCACGGATGATTTATGGCTTACTCGAACCGACTGAAACTCATGCGGCCCTATTACAAAACATGGTTTAATTATATAGTACTCAACTATATATGTAGAAAATGGATTAATAGAGCTTCCGTATAATTCTCACAAGTTTAAAAAGTCTCAACATCGGGTTTTTTAAGGATTATTGACCAGGATTCCAGTGCCAGGTTGGATGCTGATGCTGATGATCATCATCGTACAACCTGGCATCATAATGATTAAAAACCCTTGATATTGAGACTTTTTAAACTTGTAAGAATGATACGGGCGATTCAGCAACTCTATAAATTCTTTTTCTACATAATATTTAGTTGAGTAGTATAGTAAAACCATGTTTTGTTAAAAAACCGATGGTCTCTACCACATGGGTTAACCTAACCTACCTCTCTATGTCGGGAGACCCTGGTATTTCTCGGATGGATGTCTCAGGATCCCCGGCCGATCCATGAATTGCCGGCATTAACTTTGTTAGGAAATTATTGGTCTAAGTTTTGAAGATGAGGAGATTTCGATGAGGGCACGGATGTTACAATTTTGTGGTTTTCTTTTCCTGTACCTACCCGTTTCCGACAAGAGCTAGTCCCCGGGACTAAAATGAGCTTATGTCTATAATCTCTATTCTATCCGTTTTACCAAATTTTATCGGAATTTGCCTAGTGACGAAAGCGTAAATGCACTTTCGCATTTTTAAAATAATGTATGTATAGGATAGTTCACCAAAATGATGAAGCCCGCCTAATAGGTGGCATCTAGCGATTGGGGGCTACTCACACATTCTGCAAGACCAGTGACCCTTGAGCTGCGTGGCGGGAATCCCGTGTGTGTTTAAGACAGAGTATTACTCCTTAACTTGTCCAATATAACCCAGAACCAAAGTCATAAAATCAGCTTTTTTTAAACGTGAGGAAAATCATACATGGATGCTATTGACTTCTACCGACTAAAAACCACACATAACCTAACTTACATCCTACGATTGAGAGCCCCGGTTAAGCCCTCGGAAGGATACCCCAGGACCATAAAAGCAGGACCTGCTAACATAAGTATATCTTGTTCAGAACAAAATGAAACGGTTCGACGACCAAGTGACGGACTATCTGCACGACATCGCTGACGGGCACACGACCATAGAGAAACTTCGTGCAGATATAGGTTAGTATACACCATTGAGCCATAGAAAGTTTGCACGTGTTTTCCTCCGATTACAGTAATAGCATGTAATAAGTAGTAGTAGTAGTAGTAGTAATATGCTTTATTGTACACCAAGGATAGAAAATCTTAAAGTAGATATAATAAATATTAATCAGGTACAATGGGCGGCCTTATTGCTAACAGCAATCTCTGCCAGGCAACCTTTAGATGGACAGGACTGTAAAAATATTTAAAAACGTATAAGTAGTCTGCAGTGAAAATGACGCTATCCCCCTAACGGAAAACATCGAGTCGAGCTGCGTTAGCTCGCTCTGTCTGAGGCGTTCCATTTAAAGCTGAGTTTACAGACCACCGATTTTTGTATACCACTAAGGTGGCATACAAGAATACGGCGCACCAGATGTACCGGTGGTCACCGCAGCCTATGGACTTTTGCAACACCAGAGGCGCTACACTCGCGCTGCCGACCCTGAAACTGTCTTAACGTTTATCTCCGTAACTACCCATGTAACAAAATTTGATTCTATAAAAACTCTAAGAACGTGTGGTGCGTGCTAATTACTGTTTATGATTCTATGATGATGAGCTCTATAGCGGTGATGTAAAGGTTTACAAGACCCTAAAAAGGTAATAACACTAATTTGCTCTATAGACATTAGCGTTCCAGTTTTGAGTTTCTTTTGTTCGACAGAGAAAGGATCTTTTGAATTGCTTGGTTCTCTGTGTGTGAGAGATACACATTTGACACCCGTTTGTTCGGGATCAAAAAGGACAGGGTGGTATATTAATGTATTTTTAATTTAACCCCCGACGAAAACGACTGTGTGTGTCTGTATCCATCTGTGGCATTGTAACCGTTCAACACATGGAACAATTTTGATGCAGTTGTTGTTTCATAAGCCAAAGTGATATAGATGGTTTTTAGCTATACATTTTGAAAATCATCAGCTCTCTTCCTAACTGATGGTAGGGACCTAAAATCTACACGTCCGACAATTCATCAGAAATTTTATAAACTGTTACTCTGATAGTATTTCTACGCCATGGTAACCTAGAACTAGCTGATGCATCAAGTAGTCTGCTGGATACCCAACTCCTCAGAAAATTACAGAATATATATACCATGTTTGGGCTTATTAGAACAGTCTCAGTTTCAGGGGTTTATAATATTTAAATTGTCTCTTAAATCCTTTAGAGGAAGCCAGGGCATTAGCAGACGCAATGCACGCTCGAGAGCTGATTGGTGTCGAGAGCATGGAGACGATGAAAAAGCTGGTCACCAGGTTGGAGAAGGAACTGGACGCCAGGAAACGGGCAGGTGATGATGATGCGTAAGTTGAAAGTTCATGTCAATTTTCGATTTAATCTTACTTGATGTGAAAATTTGTGAAGATGTTTGGATGTTTGTTACTCAATATATGGATGGAAATATGAATGGGTGACCACCACGTGGATCACTTTGTGACATTTATTTACGAGCGTTTCCGTGCTTCGGAAGGCACGATAAGCCGTTGGTCCCGGTTGTCAGTAAAATGACAGTCGTTAAGCCAAGTTGAAAGCTTGAAAAATTTCAACTGTGGGTCGTCACAACCTGCGCCCGGGTCGGCAGCGCGTGTGTAGCGCCTCTGGTGTTGCAAACGTCTATAGGCTACGGTTACCAACCTTCCGGTGGGCCGTAAGCTTGTCTGCAACCAAAGTAGTATATAAAAAAAATTGCGTGTACTTAGTGTACGCACGTAAGAAGTGAAACTTCTTCATAAACTTAATTTTCACCTCACCTTAAATTAAGTCAAAAAGTACAAAAGTACAAAGTCCAAAAGTCCAAAAGTCCAAAAGTCCAAAGTCCAAAGTCCAAAGTCCAAAGTCCAAAGTCCAAAGTCCAAAAGTCCAAAAGTCCAAAAGTCCAAAAGTCCAAAAGTCCAAAAGTCCAAAAGTCCAAAAGGCCAAAAGTCCAAAAGTCTAAAAGTCTAAAAGTCTAAAAGTCTAAAAGTCTAAAAGTCCAAAACTCCAAAAGTCCAAAAGTCCAAAACCCCAAAGACTCAAAGTACCAAGGTCCCATCCAAAAGTCCAAAAGCCCAAAAGTCCAAAAGTCCCAAAGTCCCAAAGTTCCAAAGTTCCAAAGTCCCAAAGTCCCAAAGACCCAAAGTACCAAGGTCCCATCTAAAAGTCCAAAACTCCCAAAGGTCAAAAGTCCAAAAGTCTAAAAGTCTAAAAGTCTAAAAGTCCAAAACTCCAAAAGTCCAAAAGTCCAAAAGTCCAAAAGTCCCAAAGACCCAAAGTACCAAGGTCCCATCCAAAAGTCCAAAAGCCCAAAAGTCCAAAAGTCCCAAAGTCCCAAAGTCCCAAAGTCCCAAAGACCCAAAGTACCAAGATCCCATCCAAAAGTCCAAAAGTCCAAAAGTCCCAAAGTCCCAAAGTCCCAAAGTCCCAAAGTCCCAAAGTCCCAAAGTCCCAAAGTCCCAAAGTCCCAAAGTCCCAAAGTCCCAAAGTCCCAAAGTCCCAAAGTCCCAAAGTCCCAAAGTCCCAAAGTCCCAAAGTCCCAAAGTCCCAAAGTCCAAAAGTCCCAAAGTCCAAAAGTCCCAAAGTCCCAAAGTCCCAAAGTCCCAAAGTCCCAAAGTCCCAAAGTCCCAAAGTCCCAAAGTCCCAAAGCCCCAAAGTCCCAAAGTCCCAAAGTCCCAAAGTCCCAAAGTCCAAAGTCCAAAAGTCCCAAAGGCCAAAAGTCCAAAAGTCCCAAAGTCCAAAAGTCCCAAAGTCCAAAAGTCCCAAAGTCCAAAAGTCCAAAAGTCCAAAAGTCCAAAGTCCAAAAGTCCCAAAGTCCCAAAGTCCCAAAGTACCAAAGTCCCAAAGTCCCAAAGTCCCAAAGTCCCAAAGTCCCAAAGTCCCAAAGTCCCAAAGTCCCAAAGTCTCAAAGTCCCAAAGTCCCAAAGTCCCAAAGTCCCAAAGTCCCAAAGTCCCAAAGTCCCAAAGTCCCAAAGTCCAAAAGTCCAAAAGTCCCACAAAGTCCCAAAGACCCAAAGTACCAAGGTCCCATCCAAAAGTCCAAAAGTCCAAAAGTCCAAAAGTCCAAAAGTCCAAAAGTCCAAAAGTCCAAAAGTCCAAAAGTCCAAAAGTCCAAAAGTCCAAAAGTCCCAAAGTCCCAAAGTCCCAAAGACCCAAAGTACCAAGGTCCCATCCAAAAGTCCAAAAGTCCAAAAGTCCCAAAGTCCCAAAGTCCCAAAGTCCCAAAGTCCCAAAGTCCCAAAGTTCCAAAGTCCCAAAGACCCAAAGTACCAAGGTCCCATCCAAAAGTCCAAAAGTCCAAAAGTCCAAAAGTTCAAAAGTTCAAAAGTCCCAAAGTCTCAAAGTTCCAAAGTCCCAAAGACCCAAAGTACCAATGTCCCATCCAAAAGTCCAAAAGTCCAAAAGCCCAAAAGTCCAAAAGTCCAAAAACCCTTAAATGACATGCTATCCCTGGATAAAGTACTCTTAATTCGAATCCACCGTGGTGGGGAACAAAACAAAGATGGCGCGTAACCAAAAATCGTGACGTGACGCAAATTTTTTTCCAACGCCGATAAAGAAGTTTCATTTCAAAAAAAAAACACGCTCTAACGGCTGAATGGATCTGGCTGAAATTTGGTACAGGGATAGAGTATAGTGCGAAATAACACATAGGCTACTTTTATCCCGGGAAAATGTTCCTACGGGAAGCGGGAACGGGAACTAACATTCACGCGCGCATCAACTAGTCTTTTTTTTTTTACGTGAGGGAAAATCCTCAGAGGATGTTATGCCGGACTCTTACCGACTAAAAAACCTCACGCAACGCCCAACAGCCTATGGTTGGTAGCCCCGGGTAAGCCCTCGGAAGGATGTCCCGGGACTCACAACAGACCTACGGCCGCCACTGCGGCCTCGCCCAGGCATCAACTAGTCTATACTAACATAGTAAAGAGGAAAGATTTGATTATTTGTATGCATCGAATAGGCTCCGAAAATACTGAACCGATTTTAAAAATTCTTTTACTGTTGGGAAGCTACACTATCCCCGGTGAACATATATTATACTCCCGTATTCCCACGGGAACGGGAGCTACGCGAGTGAAACCGCGTGACGTCCGCTAGTAATTTATAATAAGTCGTTGAGGGTCAATCATTTGAACATCGACATCGAAGATATTTAGATTTTTTTTGTGTAGGGCGTTGTATAGTCGAACTCGATACTGAAGCCGAAAATGCATTTTACAAACATTTAAGTATCTAGTTTAAAAGTAGATGCAATATCTGGTTAACTGAGAATCTGGTGAATCGTGAATCTGGTGAACTGCTCCTGAGAGTAAAAATGTTCGTTAAATAAAAATGCCGATGTGTTTTTCCTGAAACCTATCCCAGAACCATACACATGATAAGCATCCTGGGACGTCCTTCCGAGAGCTTACCCGGGGCTCCCAACCATAGGCTGTTGGGTGTTACGTGAGGTTTTTTAGTCGGTAGGAGTCTGGCATAGCATGCATGAGGACTTTTCCTCACGTTAAAAAATACACATGATAAGCAAGAAACATACTGACAAACTTCCGCGTTTAATAACATTAGTCAGGATGATCCAATCAGCCTATACCTAGCAGTCCACTCCTGGACGTGGCCTCTCCGAAATTACACCACAACACACACGGTCTTGCGCCTTCCGCATCCAGTCCCAGCCTGCGACCTTCATCAGGTCGCCTCTCCATCTGATCAAGGAAGCCTGAACTTCCTGAATCTCATTACGAAATTAAACGGAACTTCTAGAACAAGCCAAGCATAAAATAAACATGTATGGCTTAAAAATACATTATGCGTTACAATTTTTTGGTCATTTAACTCGTTAAGAGGGCTAACATATTTCGCGCCACATATTGCTCAGAAACCATACTTTTCATTGCATTTAAAGTCATTAAATATTTATCGTACAAACATGGTATTCACTAACATACTTAGTAAATTTAGCACTCTAAACGTTTCATAAAACATATTTTACCTAACAACGGATTACATACGGTAATTATCAATGAAAGTGAAACAGGTTTTTCAAATCATACGATTTGCATAGTTTTCGAGGCTTAAATTCATGTCAAATTACTGATAAATTTAATAAACAAGGGATACGAAGCAATTGCAAAGGGGATTGGCTATCTGTTTGTAGAATAACCTGATATCAGGTAGGTTCCTTTTTTTAGAGAAAAATGACTGTAAAGTTTGCTCAAATAGTGAGAAATTTCACCAAAATAAAGTAGTCTTTTCACCAGCTTCTGTAGTTTAAATCATTATGATAATTATGTAATATTATGTCAGAACTTCTCCTTTGACAATAAAAATATTTCTTTTTATGTAACTGGATACAGATTTTTTTTTACAAAGTATTTTGTGAACCCCTATAAATGCAGATACGCGAACAAATACGATTTAGTACCGCCGAGAGGCTCTCAGAGAGTGGTCATGTCGCTCGATGTTCCATTTTTGAATACGAAAAAATGAACAAAAATAGTCTAATTCTAGCGTGACCAAGCAATCTTAGTACTTTGTGACGTATAATATAATATATATAAATATTTATGGTCGATATACAACGTGAACTTTTGTATAGTGCAAAGCTCAGACACCCCGACTAGAGTTTCGCTTCGGAATACTGTATAAAAAAAATTAAATGAAACTAACAAAAACTGACCAAGTTATAAGCTTTTACAGTTGCACTATTTTCTTCACGAACAGCGTAGGTGTAGGTATTATACGCAAGGCAGGTAGTCACTATTCGTGTGGTATTGATAATAACACATTAACACAACATTTTCATAAGTGGTAATTATGGAACACCTGTGAGGAACCAGACCAGGATTGGGACGGCTATAAAGCCGCTAAAGCAAAATACAAGTAGCGACTGAGATACAAAAGTACCAAGTCTTGGAGAAACCTCTGATAGAGTCAGACTAATACTAGCCAAACAAGGGACAGAACTGTCCGTATCTATAAAGAATCCTGACGGCGCGGCGGTCTGACCCACACATGAAAAGAATTATTTATACTGTTGATTGATGGCACTTTGTGGAACCTTTCGGCATTTTCAAAGGCAAATTAACATTATATAATGACCACTAAATCACTTAATTACTCGAAAACAATAAATTAATAATATATATAAATTACCACTACATCATTCTACTAACGTTAACTATCATGAAAAGAAGCCGAGAGTATTTTGATACAAACGCACTTCCCAGAATGCCAATTGCTGCAGACACTCATGTGGCTGATGGAAAACGTATCCACAGAAGAAGTCCAGTGGGAGCTCGCAAGACCTGTTCTAATCTATTCTGTCAACTTACAAAAAACTGAATGGGTAATTAACAGCTTCAAGTCCTTCAAATCTCCAGGACAGGATGAAGTCTTCCCTGCAGTGATAAAATGGGGGAGGACACAAGTTGATATTGTCAGTTACATAGTATCTATACGCCTGACAATGAATGGGACTGTGACCCAGACTGTGGAGAGAGGTCTAAGTGATCTTTATACCAAAACCCGGTAAAGGGATTATGTTTGTGATTCAGACCTCTGGTTATACAGACCGATAAGCCCTTCGTCTTTCCTGCTAAAAACTCTGGAAAGATTGTGTGACAGAGACAAACGAGGGACGGCCCTTCAAAATAAGCCACTGCATTCCAACCAACGCGCATAATGCCCCCGGCAAGTCTACAGACTCAGCACTACATGCAGTAGTACACAAAATAGAAGAGGTCATCCAGAATCAATCAATCAATGTGCCTCGGCACTTTCATAAACATAGAGGGAGCTTTCGACAGAAGAAGCATAACCACGGCACTGGCAAAACACCGAGTATACACGGTAGTCAGTGAATGGATAGATAACATGCTAAACAAACTCATTTTAAAGCTACAGACAAGCAGAAACCAGTGCGCAGCCATGGCCAAAGGTTGTCCACAAGGGGGCGTGGTCTCACCACTGCTAAAGAACCTTGTTGTAGACGACCTAATAACCAATCAATCAATCAATTTAACCTAGAACAGTCCCTATATACCATGGATGTGGAACAAGCCATAGCAGATGGTAAAATTAAATTATGGAGAAAAACGGATCTGTTTACAAAGCATGACTGGTATTTTAAAATCCAAGGCCAACTTCAAATTAAGTGAGAAGTTGCGTTTATTTTATCTTCTAGTGATCTTGTGTATATAATAAATATTTTTAATAAATTGTATTAAAATTACTTTCAGTCAAGCCAACATTTATCGATTTACGGTGTAGACTGAACACTAATTTGTCCATAAGCACAGTAAATATTTCGCAAGACGACGAGTTCTGGACTACGAGGATGGAACCTAAATTGTTAATTTTTTACGACTAATGTCTGTTGCCCAAAATGATTGAGCCCAGAAAGAGCCGATAAAATAAAATAAAATAAAATTTATTACCTTTGAAATTTAAAAAAAAATAGGTTTGTCAACATTTTTTGGGAAATGCTACAAACTGAGAAGAACACCCCAAGAAACTCAGTTCGGTCCCTCCCAAAATTCATCTTAGTAGGTATCTAATAATCTATCAATGCCGATACGGAATGGCTTTTTCTGGGCGGTGTGCATTGTTATGCACATACCTCTTAATAAATATTTGGTTGTTGTAAATGAAAAACACCTACTATCAATTAAGATTAGATTTAGATCCCATAGCTCAAGCTTATAGCTTAGTTTGGGCTATATGATGTTGTGTGAGAATATCCAACAATATTTATTGATTATTTATTAAAAATATTTTAACGTTCCTGCCAGCACTGAATCTGCAGTAGGCAGCAAAACATCGTACCATGCCAAGCGCCTGCGCATTGCTACATTAATATTATTGTTTTTAACTATGATTATTGTCAAATTTAATTATTTATAGTGTAAAATAGAATATTGTCCATTACTTTCTACAATTTTCGTATATTAAGATACTTTAAAAATAAACTTGTGGACCGTTTTCATGTATGTGTGTATTATATACTATACTATCTTCACGCCAAATCCCTTGCGGGGTAGGCAGAAAGAACCGAGCGCTACACTGCACGCTCCATACACACCTCACTTGCTTCTTCAACTTACATTTTTCTTTTCATCCATGCACGTCGGTTCCTTCGGTTCGGTATTTCTAATTGCAATATTGATATTAGTTAGGTAAATAAATGTCAACTTTATTAATTTTATGATGTCAGTGTCTATCACTACTTAATATCAATCAATTTGCAATAAAATAATCAATAATTATTAACTAATATTACTAACATAAAAATTCAATTTAAAGATTGAACGCTTAGACTAAGAATATGACACCGGTAATACATCAAGGAAAACAAAAGTATCAAACTTGTTAGTAGCAACAATTGGCACTATACGGCTATGTGCGCCGCGCCGGCTGATTTCTTACGATCGTAAAGAAATTTGAAAACCGAATTTACGCTCTTAAGTACACACTGGTATCGAATATCTATGATATTAATCGCAATGCAATCTGTATTAGTATTCCTTTACATAATACTACAGGGTGGAAACTCCATACAAAAATGTTCGTTTTCACCCACACTAATATACACGTAATGTGAATGCTTGAATCAAGCTTGAATGTGTGTGTGAGTATACTAGGGACACTAGCTGTGGAAATTAAATAATAAGGAACAGAACGCAATCTCATGTATGTAGGTACTTTTTTTTCAAGTCTACCCTCGGCTAAGCACAAATTAAACCAAAGCAATAGCACAAAGTAGGTACGTAGGTAGTAATACGTAATGCATCGCAGTGACACTCCCTCAAGTACTGACACGGCAAACAACATTTAAATTTTGGTGGGGGGATGGGGAAGCTTACTCGGTGGGAGGCAGGGAGTTGCCGATCTGTATGTAATACTATTATATTATTTTTGATTATACCTAACTTTAATTATATTTATCTATTGCTCAAGCTATCTTTTTAAACCGAAGCCTCGCACGAACACCCTGTCGCGTTGAGAATCTCGCTGTGGAAGGAGAAACTCCCGCCACCTCATGACTTTTTACCTCCACAGGAAAAGCTACCTCCTGGAAAAGACCTCCGATAGCCAGTGTTGAGGTCTCTAAACCGCTTACGCACTATGGTCTGCCGGTCTAAACAAAATCTATGCAGGTGGGGAATGCGAGATCTGGGCCTAACCGCATGTGACTGCGGCGCCCTCGTGCAGTCCATGTCGCACTTGCTTGCAGGTCCCCTTTGTCCTACATCCTGCTCTAAGGCAGACCTCATTAACGCCACCGAAAGAGCGGTTGAGATGGCAGAGTTTTATGCCAAATTTGTTTGAAAAAAGACGAAGAATCATTGATACGAAGAAGAAGAAGCTTTTTTTATTTACCGCGTGGATGGAAAATCCTACAGGGATGCTATGCTACTAAAAACCACACGTATCCTACCTACAGGTCCACGGTTCGGAGCCCCGGGTAAGCCCTCGGAAGGATGTCCCCAGGACTCCCAACAGACCTACGGTTACCACTGCGGCCTCGCCTAGGGCGGTTCAGGTGCTATCCGCGTCTTTGGGGGGTTGTTCGGGTTTCATCCCGGTTTTTGGGGAGGTGGGCGTGAATAATTCCTCACGACACGCTGTCGTCTAGGGCCTAAAACAGCTTTTAATAGTGAACAATGTAACGTATAGTGTACGGAACCCTCGGGGGACAAATTAGACTTACACTTGTCCGGTTTTTTTCGTCGGAACATAATATCTGATCAAGTTTTTTTCAATATGGCTGACTTTCGTCAAAGTAAAAACACGGAAAGGGATGCAGTAAACGAATTGGTGACAGAAAATTTATTAAAATAAATAATTACACGTATAATTATAATAATTTATACAAAAATTTTAATATAATCAGAATGTTCTAGGCACAACCAAACATCTAGACTGACAGAACAAGGTTATGTAATTAGATTAGGTACTGCTCAGACTTGTTTTGACACTTACATTTTACTCAATTGCCTAATAACTAAATATCTTAAATCTTAATCTAATACTCAATACATTACTAATTACCTACTATCTTACTAATCTTACTACTTACTAAAAGGATATTTTTAAATGCACATCTATATTGGGTGTAACAAAATTACCTATCCAAATTTCGTCATGTGACGTGGCATCAGTCAAGAAACATTACAAAAATAAAGAAAAAAAAATCACATGAATACTTTAACCGTAACCGTAAAGCGGTAAAAAATGAATTTCTTAATGTGCAACAAAAAAATTAAAAAAAAAATGAAATAATTTACCCCCTTTTTTATTAAATACTTATTTGTATTTGATTTCCGATGCCAAGTCATCTCATGAAATTTGGAGAGGTAATTTTGTTACACCCAGTATAATTTTTCTGCACACTAGGTAGGTAACTCCACTAATTAACTGGACGCATACCAGCAATCTGAATGCTGTGCAAAAAAAGCAATTGATTAAGAAAACATGTATTACTTAAAAAATTAAAACTTTACACAAAACTAGATGACCTTTTTATGTCGAATTTAAACCAAAAATGTGGTTCGTACACCAGATTATATGATTTACCAATCAAAAATACGAATAACTTTTCAAAAATACGAATTGCTTATCAAAAATACTAACTTGCACTCTTAATTGTACAATCTTATAACGGAATAGGTTAGGTTAGGTTAGTTTTTTTATATTTTTGATTAAGGCCGCGTGGGTCAGATTTTGAGTTTTTTGAAACAATCCTAGTCAAAAAGTAAAGGGTTTTTAAATCTGAAAAATATATATGTAATAGTTAAGGATATAAGCTAAACATATTCCGAGCCCGTTACACGATCCAATAAATTTCACTAGATAGAAAAAAATCCCAAAGTTGACTCTGTCAGAAAAGTTTTTTCAAAACTGTGGCTAAACTATTAACATTTTATATTTTTTTTTTGCACTCAATTAAAGGTATTAAGTTTTTATACACATTTTCCGAGCGTTTTTCTATAAACAACTATTTACATAGTTATCATGTACGAATATCTACCAAACGCAATAGAATTGCGCCGCTGACGGCCGATCAGTCTCGCCCTGGCGCTTGTGGAGGCAGGACCTGTGTCAGTTTTTTTCGCAACTACTTCGTAATTATTATGCCAAATTACGTTCAAATCGCGCCACAGTATAAAAATATCAGTAAGGGCAAAATGTAATTAGATTAACCGTTACAAATACATACGCGACTCATGGTAAAAATGTGGTGATCTTTTACTTTTTAAGTGTTTTCACGACATGGTAACCAGCTACCTAATGCATTAAAATGTCTACGAATTACATGATAATTTCGCAATCCAACATGGCGGCCACGCCGTAATCACAAAATTTCATGATGGGTATCGTTTAAGGGGTTTTTTGGTATGCTGAGTACGAATCGCGTACTAATTTTGCAATACAAGATGGCCGCCGCTCCGTAATCACAAAATTTCATGATGGGTATCGTTTAAGGGGTTTTTTGGTATGCTGAGTACGAATCGCGTACTAATTTTGCAATACAAGATGGCCGCCGCGCCGTAATCACAAAATTTCATGATGGGTATCGTTTAAAGGGTTTTTTGGTATGCTGAGTACGAATTACGTGATAATTTTGCAATCCAAAATGGCCGGCGTAGTGTAATCACAAAATTTCATGATGGGTGTCGTTTAAAGGGTTTTTTGGTATGCTGAGTACGAATCACGTACTAATTTTGCAATTCAATATGGACGCCGCGCCGTAATCACAAAATGTCATGATGGGTATCGTTTAAGGGGTTTCTTGGTATGCGGAGTACGAATCACGTGATAATTTTGCAATCCAATATGGGCGCCGCGCTGTAATCACAAAATTTCATGATGGGTATCGTTTAAGGGGTTTTTTTGGTATGCTGAGTACGAATCACGTAATAATTTTGCAATCCAATATGGCCGCCGCGCCGTAATCACAAAATGTCATGATGGGTATCGTTTAAGGGGTTTTCTGGTATGCTGAGTACGAATCACGTGATAATTTTGCAATCCAAAATGGCCGCCGCAGTGTAATCACAAAATTTCATGATGGGTTTCGTTTAAAGGGTTTTTTGGTATGCTGAGTACGAATCACGTACTAATTTTGCAATTCAATATGGCCGCCGCAGTGTAATCACAAAATTTCATGATGGGTATCGTTTAAGGGGTTTCTTGGTATGCGGAGTACGAATCACGTGATAATTTTGCAATCCAATATGGGCGCCGCGCCGTAATCACAAAATTTCATGATGGGTATCGTTTAAGGGGTTTTTTGGTATGCTGAGTACGAATCACGTGATAATTTTGCAATCCAATATGCCCGCCGCGCCGTAATCACAAAATTTTATGATTGCTATCGTAAATGGTAGTATCGTAAGTATGGTAGTATCGTAAATCATACGTAGCAGACTGTAGTGTAAAAGAGATAGAGACACATGTTCCATTCTTCGTTCTAACATTTGTGTGTGGTTGGATTGCATGGAACGACAGACTAAAAAAACTTGTTCGGTTTACTGTGAGTTAGTTAACCGCCAATTTGCAACTGTGCAAGACGTGGTCAGAGTTAAGAAGTTATTTATTTAACTCAGAGCTTACTAACTCTATATTTATATATTTAACTCGACTCTCCGCGCAAGTAGGCCTAAATAGCTTAGGCGGCCAAATTGAATTCCAAAATGATGATGTTATTTGTACTCAGCATTCGAAAAAACCCATTAAACGATATTCATTACGAAATTATGTGATTACGGCGCGGTGGCCATTTTGGATTGCAAAATTATCATGTGATTCGTCCTCAGCATACCAAAAAACCCCTTAAACGATAACCATCATGGATTTTTGCGATTACGGCGCGGCGGCCATATTGCATTTCAAAATGATCACAGGATTCGTACTCAGCATACCAATACACCCCTTAAACGATACCCATCATGATATTTTGTGATTACGGCGCGGCGGCCATATTGTATTGCAAAAATATCACGTAATTCGTACTCAGCATACCAAAAACCCTTTAAACGATACCCATCATGAAATTTTGTGATTACACTGAGGCGGCCATTTTGGATTGCGAAATTATCACGTGATTCGTACTCAGCATACCAAGAAACCCTTTAAACGATACCCATCATAAAATTTTGTGATTACGCCCATATTGGATTGCAAAATTATCATGTGATTCATACTCAGCATACCAAAAAAACCCCTTAAACGATACCCATCATGAAATTTTGTGGCCATATTGGATTGCAAAATTATCATGTGATTCATACTTAGCATACCAAGAATTCCCTTAAACTATACCCATCATGAAATTGTGTGATTACGGCGCGGTGGCCATATTGGATTGCAAAATTAGTACGTAATTCGTACTCAGCATACCAAAAAACCCTTTAAACGATACCCATCATGATTTTTTGTGATTACACCGCGGCCGCCATTTTGGATTGCAAAATTATCACGTGATTCGTACTCAGCATACCAAGAAACCCCTTAAACGATACCCATCATGACATTTTGTGATTACGGCGCGGTGTCCATATTGAATTGCAAAATTAGTACGTGATTCGTACTCAGCATACCAAAAAACCCTTTAAACGACACCCATCATGAAATTTTGTGATTACACTGCGGCGGCCATTTTGGATTGCACAATGATCCCGTGATTCATACTTAGCATACCAACTTTAGAAAACTTTAGAAATTTTTATGACCAGCTATTATGTAATTTACATTTTTTACGCAACTGTAGCAAACGTACGCAACGGAAACTCTCAAAAGAAATGAAATATCCTAGTTGTCGAAAAATGTTTCGTTGCTGGTAAGCTCTTATTCGCCTTAGCGTGATGTTATATATTTTGGTATTTTTCAAAAATGGACATTCTGTTAAGAAACTCTTGAAATTCAACTAGCAGTCTCTTAGACTCTAGAGTTAGAACAACTAAACAAACAAACAAACTCATTAGCTTAAAAATAAGAGTATAATATACATAATTTATTTACGATTAACTATTTTATTTTTATTTACGAAACTAATAAATCACTACACTTAATAAAGTTAGATGCATTTACTACGTCAAACAAAGTTAGCATGCTGTTTCTTTCTACTATACTGTATACTGTGGCATGAGAGTTGACTGCCGCTGCCGGCGCGCGGTGTGTCTTGCGCCCGGGGCGAGGGGAGCGCCAAATGCCTACTTGTGCGGAATAACCGCCCCTTAATAAAATTTTATTTTGTAAACATGACTGATTAAATTGGGTTTTTAATTAGAATAAAAGATGTCCCTTAACGTACATTACACGATGCTTTTCCTTAAAAAAGTTCTTAATATATTATGTTTGTTAAGCTATGGAATTTTTAAATTGGCATACAATTTTATTAATAGTGATTAGTTCAGTAAAATAGTTCTGCAAATACCACTAAACAGTATATTGAATTTGATTTATATAGTGAGTAATTTGTGTGCAAGTCAGTATCTTTGGTTTAACTTTGAAATATTTTGTTCGAAAAAAGGTAATAAACAGATATAGATTTAAATACATGCCTATTATAAAAGGGAAAATTTGTAGGTGTGAATATTTAGATGTGTGGATGTATGTTTGTTATTCTTTCACTCTCAGATTCAGATTCATTTATTTACTAGAATTCTCTCACAGCTAAACGGATTTTGTACAAGGGAGGATAGATTAAAATCTGGAATAATAGGATAAAGGATGCTGAAGCGGGGAAAGAACTTCACACAGGCCGACTCGCGGGCACCGGCTGGTACTAAAATAATGTTATATCTTATCAATCAATCAATCAATCAAATCAGCCTATGGCAGTTCACTGGTGGACGTAGGCCTCTCCCAATTTACACATTCCTTTTTTATTATTTTTTATTTTACGTGAGTAAAAATCCTCATATTATCCATGAGGATTTTAACTCACGTAGATGTCTCCTACCGACTAAAAAACCTCACGTGTCCTGCTAACAGCCTACGGTTAGGAGCCCCGGGTAAGTCCTCGGTCGGAAGGATACCCCAGAACTCACAACAGACCAACGGCTACCATTGTGGCCTCGCCTAGGGAACACACTGTCCTGCGTTAAATGCAATCAGTGTTTTGCCTAGCGTAGAGTTGGTTTTACGTATGAAAATCCCTCGTGGATCCCTACCGAATAAAGCCACACATGCCCTACCACTGCCTATGGTCGGGAGCCCCAGGTGTGCCCTGGGAAGTATGCCCCAAGATTCCCAACAGACTTTGTCTCCCACCGCGGCCTCACCTAGATGTTCGGGTACTATCCCACGTCTTTGAGGGTTGGTTCGTGTGTTATCCCGCGTCTTGGGATGTGATGCGGGCATGAAACTCTGAATCTAGCCCCTATCTTGGGCTTGCTTCTGTAATACCGATGAGCAGCCTCCCGCGCCGTCCCCAGGCCCTCGGTCATGAAAGCCGATAGTCTTCGGCGCCCGCCTCCCTGCGCAGAATTCTCCGATAACTTCTTTCCAGACTGGCTGACTGCCTCTGTGGCGCTCTCGGTAGTGATACCGCCTGCGGCGCTGGAGGTCGTGGGTTCGATTCCCACCGGAGACAAATATTTGTGTGACCCATAAATGTTTGTCTCAAGAGTCTGGGTGTTTCTATGTATAATATGTATGTATTTAAAAGTATTTATATCCGTGGTCTGATACCCATAACACAAGCAGGTTATTCCTAGCTTACTTTGGGATCAGATAGCGTTGTGTGAAATGTCCGTGAATATTTATTTTATTTATTTTCTTCCTTTTTTCATCTTTTCGCTTCCACCGCAGACTTCGAAAATCGGGTGGAAGAGTTATCTCCCGCTCCTTCCCCACCGCCTCGTTTTCTCCCATGACCTGCTCGCAGAAAGACGTGGCGGCGCGGCGGCGTGTCACTTACTCCCGCTGGAGATCCTGGCCGCACCAAGGTCTCCAGCGAGAGAATGTCCAAGAGTTTATTTAGTATCTGTAAATATTATCCTTAAATATGTATTCACTTTCATTCGTCAGTCTGTCCTTGATTTGGTCGAGGAAGTCGGTGGTATACTTCGACATCTAATGGACGCATAATTAACAAGTTTTTATAGTATTCATAAATTTTTCTTATGGACGTAATTTTATAAAGCTTTTGTATCATTAATACTTTTGATTGTTGGCACTTGATGGAACTTGTGATAATAGGTACGTTATGAAAAATCACTTACTTATAGGAACATGTTATTTATTTTACAAGTTAAAGTTGCTATACACTAATATACATACAATTTATAACATATTTAATTTAACTTGTGGAATAGTACTTAAGTATAGGTACTATTCCAAAACTTAATTTAACAATACCTGACCGGTTTCGCTTAATAACATTATCAAAGGTGTTCCTACACTGAAGAGTTTGTTTGAACGCGCGATGATCTCGAAAACTACGAGTTGGAAATCAAAATTATTTTTGAGTTTGATAGCACATTTATTTAAAAACTCCATAGGATTTAGGCAGCTTTAGGTAATGACAAAACGCTACGATGAATAGGAGGACGGAATAAAGGTGCAGTTCCACTTAGGCGGAGCGGAGAGGAGCTGTGCCGCGATTCACCAATCACGGTGCGGAATGGAGAAGAGATGTGGATTTTAAGCCAAGTGATTGTTGAATCGCTACACAGCTCCTCTCCGCTCCGCCTAAGTGGAACCGCACCTTAAGACCTAAAGTGCCAACGGGAAGCTGAGCAGCAATGAAAAGTGTAAAAAACGGTTTTTTTTTTCATACCACTAAGGTGGCAGACAAGCACACTGCCCACTATGTGGACTGGTGGTCACCGTGGCCTATGAATGTTTGCAACACCAGAGGCGCTACACTCGCGCTGCCGGCTCAGCAAGAACCTTCTAAGACCCTTTTTTTTAACGTGAGGGAAATCCATCGTGGATGCTATGCCGGACTCCTACCGACTAAAAAACCTCACGTAACGCAGCCAGCAGCCTATGATTGGGAACCCCAGGTAAGCCCTCGGAAGGATTGCCCAAGACTCCCAAATGTCTCAAGACTCCCAAATGTCGCAAGACTCCCAAACCTTCTCAGACCCTCTTTGAAACCCCATACCGTAGGCGTTTGGAAAAACCAAGGCCGGGAGCTCATTCCACAATCTAAGCGTTCGCGGAAGAAAGCTCCTATCGGATTATTCCTTGTTTTAAGAAGTTCCGTAGCGTGTGCTACTTTAAGGTTGACTCAACAACCATTTTAAGGAAAATCAAATAGGTCTAATGCAATATTAGCGATGTTTTTATAAGCATGATATTAATCCTTATCGAATTAAATAAACGTTTCTCTCTCCTCTCTCTCTCTCTCTCTCTCTCTCTCTCTCTCTCTCTCTATCTATCTCTCTGTCTGTCTGTCTCTAACTCTTTTGACTCCTAAGTGATGTTAACGAAGTCGTTCTGGTTAGCTAGTGAATTATAATACTTGGTACTATGTTTCCTAAAACCATAATAATGCATGCAGCACTGTTCTTATCGTAAAGTAAATAAATATGACACATTGAGTGCTCCAATATATAATTATAGCATTGATTGATTACAAATGTTATTCAGCTTAAACTGGGCCTTTCAAATATGCATGCATAATTTTAAAATAATTTTGTATAGTTTAAATTAGCGCATATTAAAATATTTGATGATAAAAATATCAAATACTTTATGCATGCATATGTCCTGGTCTCGCCTAATTTAAATACTCGAATATTTCTAATATTCTTTGCTTCCGTAACCAAAGAAGGGACCTTAAAAAATATAAGGCCGGGACTCCACCAAAGCGGGGACGAGACGAGCGGAGAGATGTTTTTTTAAACAACCAATAGAAATGCGTTATTGATACATCTCCTCTACGCTTAGCTTCAGTGGAGACCGCTATGCGGAGATGTGGAATATTTGTATGGCGCGAAGGAAGCGGAGATGTGAGATGTGAGCGGCGTGCTGTAAGCGATGTCACCCTCCCAATCAATCAAATCAATTCTGCTTCTACAGACAGTAGTACTTCTTCTTCTTCAAGTAAAAGAAGATACTTTTTTTGTAATAATAGCGACATCGTCTACCTTTCGTGTCAGAATGCGTATTGAGCACTCAACACACCGCGCATCTCTTCTCGCATAGCACATAGCACACTGCACACCTCTCCACTTTGGTGGAGTCCAGGCCTTAGACTAGGTACAGAGACTTTGCAGTTCGTCTGTCTGTCACAAAGCTATATCTCGTGAACCGTGACTGACCGAGCGAGTCTTCGATTCGACAGTATGGACGATTTGACTTTCAGCAGTATGTCTTTGTGAATGTCAATTCCGGTCTAGAGGACGCATTTCTTAACCGATTAGCACCAAACTTGGCACACGTGTTCTTTGATTTAAAATACAACATTTGTCGAGAGCTTTTTATGATTAGGGGAAAAATGGGGGAAAAAAAGGGTAAAGATTGTTGTCACGTTATCGGATCTTGATCATTTTTGACTGCAACATGAAGGATATGATTTCTCACAGGTTGTTTTTTTTAGTTTTGTTCCTAGGTGCTCGCGGGACGTCTCTTCGCAGAAGTACTATAGCTTGACGGCTATAACAGCTGTACCGCTCGTTGCGTATGATATTGTTCCGCAGCAGCGGTACAGCGGTAGCGATCAAGCTATACTTAGTAGCTAGAGAGCTGAAGTTTTCATAGATTATAATGTATTTCTGTTGTCACTACTAAAATCAAAAAAAAAAACTATTTTCCGTAAAATAAACATATTGCTTTTGTGGTTTTTTTGGTACGGAACCCTCCGTGCGCGAATCCGACTGACATACCCTAATCCCTACTAACATCGCTACTAATATTATAAATAATGTCTGTCTGTCTGTTACGCTTTCACGCCTAAACGGCTGAAGCGATTGAAATGAAATTTGGTATAATTCTATGACTTTAAATAAATTAAAAAGGTCTAAATGAAAGGACACTGTGTTCCTTTCATCCTAGACCTTTGAAAATGCCGTAAGGCGAAACCTGTCAAGTTTATAATAATAAATATTGGGTTATAATAAACCGAGCCTCAATAGTTTTTTATCGGCCACAGCATTTAGCTTCTAATTTATAACTATGCCACGAAGAAATGAAATAGCCTCTAATATACTAATTCGTCTTCTTTATCCCATATATGCATCAAATAAAGATCAACAATAATTTTAATTAATAATGGCTGAATTAGGTATATTAGCTGAGCCCGCAACTTCGTTTACGTCACATAAGGTGTATGAAAGGAGAGGTATTTCTTCATCAGACTCAGAATTCAGTCCGCGCCGAAGGCGCCTTAATCATTAAGCTCTTTTATGATTAAGCCAACACGCCAGTTTAGATTTACCCATTTTTAGGGTTCCGTAGCTGAATGGCAAAAATCGGAACCCTTATAGTTTCATCATGTCTGTCTGTCAGTCCGTCCATATGTCACAGCCATTTTTCTCCGAAACTATAGGACTTATGCCATTTAAACTTGGTAAGTAGATGTATTCTGTGAACCGCATTAAGATTTTTACATAAAACTAAAAAAAAAACAGTAAATTTTGGGGGTCCCCATACTCAGAACTAAAATTTATAAAAAAAATATCATTAATCCCATTCGTGTGGGGTATCTATAGATAGGTCTTCAAAAATGCTATTGAGGTTTCTAACATCATTTTTTTCTAAACTGAATAGTTTGCGTAATAGACACTTCCAAAGTGTAAAAATGTGCCCCCCCCCCCCCCCTCTAACTTTTAAACTAAGAGGACAATGAATCTAAAAAAATATATAATGTACATTGCTATAAAAACTACCAACTAAAATTGGTTTGAACGAGATCTAGCAAGTAGTATTTTTTAACGTCATAAACCGCAATTTTCGCTTAGAAAAATCACTCAAAGTTACAACGAACTACAGGAACTTTTATGCTATGGTACTTGCTGCTACGGAACCCTTCATGGGCGAGTCCGACTCGCACTTGGCCGGTTTTAGATTCATAAGTCTATGTCTGATTAATGTTTATGTTTGATTAGAAAGTGATATAACTTTTTTTATTTATTAACCGATTGATATAAAATATACACCAAATGTTAAACGGAGCAAACCTTAACACAATAAAGAAAACAGCATTGCAATCGGTTAAGCGTTTGCTGAGATTAGCGTGCACAAACGTAAATATACAGACAAACAGACAAAAATTCTAAAAATCATTGTTTTGGGTTCTATTGCGTTCACAAAGCCCCCTATAATATTTTATCTCATTTATCTTCCATGTACAGACAGCGACCTGTTACGATTTTATTTGTATTGATTGATTGATATTGATATTGATGGCTAATAAGGAAATTAACTGGTGGCTATAATTTATAAATTAAAGCCACCAGTTCAATAATTGTGGCTGACTTATTAATTTAGGAGGCAAAGTATTTTTTCGGAGGTCAATAACGCTATTAAAAAGAAGATCGTTTAATTAGCACCCATAAATATTGTGGAACAGTACCTACAAGTGTCGTTTTCAATATGTGCAGCAAGTTCCACCAAGTGCCATCAATTAACAGTACAAATAAATTGTCAATATTTCAGCGGAGCAACATCAGCAGTGAAAGAAAAAGAAAAATTCGAAAAAGAAAAACAGCGTTTGCAGGGGGAGTTAGACGGCGCTAAGCAACGCCTCACAAACGCTCTCAGCTATATCGAGGAGTTGGACTCGAAGAATACTGCTGCTGAAGACGCTATTGCCAAGCTGGAGGAACAACTAGAGGTAGGGAACATATATACATAGGTACATACATATAGTCACGCCTTTATCTCCAAAGGGGTAGGCAGAGGCATAGTATACGCACACATTTCACACTTATAATTTTATGTCCCACGTAACGTAATAGGTGGTAAGCCCATTGCCGTCTTGAAATCGACAGGCGCAGCTCGCCGCGACCCGCTGTTGAAATCTTTCAAGCCGCCCATAGGACCTTCAACTTAGCTTAACAATTGTCAATTTACTGACAACCGGGTTTCATTTCGAATTTACCTTCTCTACGCACTGGATCTTTTTGTAAAAGTGTTCCCTTAGTCGCCTCTTACAACACCCTCGGGATGTATTGGGGTGGCGACATTTTGAACTCACCCCGTCGCCACACGGGGAAATTACTTATTTATAGTTCAACTAGATGTTGACCACCTCTTCGCCTGCGTAAAATTTTGTTCCCGTTCCCGCTTTACATGGGAATACATTCCCGGGATAAAAGTAGCCTATGTGTTATTCCCGGCTACGTATCTCTACTTTGAAAATGCTTTTTCTGTCTGTGCTCTTAGATCTTATAAAGTAAGTAAGTACTGAACGGATTTTAATGCAGTTTTCAGCAATAGATAGAGTGATTCAAGAGGAAAGTTTATAAAGCCAACTGTGGGTCGTCAACACGGCTATAGGCTCACCACCTTTTACGTGGGACATAAAACTATAACTTGAAATATAGGCGTATACTATGCCTCTGCCTACCCCTTCGGGGATGATTGCGTGACTAATGTAAAGGAACTAGTGAGCCATTCTCCCATACAAAAATTTCGTTGAATGATAACTCAATTAAATATTTAAGGTCATACGGCCAAAACTAT
Organism: Miltochrista miniata; assembly: GCA_933228765.1. NCBI lineage: Eukaryota > Metazoa > Arthropoda > Insecta > Lepidoptera > Erebidae > Miltochrista > Miltochrista miniata. Next base: position 22,324,211 of record OW121770.1, on the reverse strand, counting down.
TATGATATGTGCATTTTAATTATTCAAAACTAATCTGGCGTTACGTTAATATTGAATAATATTAATAAATAAATAATACTAATAACAACGCGAAGCATCTACGGAACCGGAATTATATTTAAGTAAATTAAAATATTTGAAAAATTAGAAGCACCGGAACTTGTTTTAAAATAATGCAAATTTATAGGCTTTGAGGCAATTCGCGCGAAAAATCAAGAGCTTAAGACATTAAAATAAACAGCCAAAATATGCAAATCAGGTTCAAGCTTGGCGGAATTCATTTTTTTTTAGATTTTACTACCTACTTACTTTTTGCTTAACGGCAACAGAAACCTCCCTGGGCGAGGCCGCAGTGGTGGCCGCGGGTCTGTTGGGAGTCCTGGGACATCCTTCCGAGGGCTTACCCGGGGCTCCTAACCATAGGCTGTTTGGCGTTACGTGAGGTTTTTTAGTCGGTAGGAGTCCGGCATGGCATCCATGATGGATTATCCCTCACGTTAAAAAACCGACAACAGAAATACATCATCTGTTAAGAAATGAGCTCTCTTATAGCGAGATACAGCCTAAGAAGATGACATACTGACGGACGGAGGCGAAGTGTCAGTATTTAGGGTTCAGTTTTTATCGCTACGAAAACTGTCAAATTTTACTGTCATTCGATCAAATCAACCAATGGCATTCCACAGCTGACGTCCTGCGCCTTCCGCGTCCAGTTTTGTTTCAGCCCACGACCTTTTCCAGGCTTTTCGATCCATCTGGCGGTTGGACGTCATACCCTACGTTTACCAAGTCGCGGTCTCCACTCTAGTACTCGTTTACTCCATCGGAAGTGGGTTTATCTGCAGATGTGGCCAGCCCACTGCCATTTTACATACATACATATGGTCACGCTTCCATCCCCGAAGGGGTAGGCAGAGGCACACCATATGCCCACATTTCACCTTTGTATAATTTGTCCCACGTAATAGGTGGTGAGCCGTATTGCCGTGTTTAAATAGACAGGCGCAGGTTGTGACTGCCTGATAAAGCCTTTAACTTAGCTTAACGACTGCCATTTTACTGGCAACCGGGACCAACGGCTTAACGTGCCTTCCGAAGCACGGAAACGCTTAAATAAATGTCACAAAGTGATCACATGGATGGTCACCCATCCATGGAACGGCCATAGCGAAAGTTGCTTACTGCAGTGATCGTTTACAGAACACTGAGTCCGCGGAGCCACGAGCGCTTCTGCCATTTTAAATCAGCTTATACATTGTACCGTAGGCTAGCTAGTAAATCCTGGGGTCTTCCTTCCGAGGGCTTACCCGGGGCTCCAAAACGTAGGCAGTAGGTAGGCAACATGTGGTTTTTAGTCGGTAAGAGTCCGGCTTAGCATCCATGACGGATTTATCACACGTTAAAAAAAAAAAAGGTATCGAATAACGATGACAATTTTAAAGTAGCAGATTTCAGCCCCTAAGTAAAGAACATCTGCTTAGTTCTCACAATATTTCAAGTGAGAAAGCATGCATGCATTTTAGCCGCCAAGCAATTCATTTTTCTTTTCTTTTTGAAGTAAAACTTCTTTGGGCGCGAGTAGGGAGAAACTCTGATTTTTTTTCTGACGGAAGAAACGCTTACTATTTGAATTTTGAATAGCGGAAACGTAATTTCCGCTATAATAATTGATGCCGTCAATGGCAAAGAAGTTTTACTTCAATCGCGCGTAAAGGTTACACGCACACACTTTTTTTTTAACGTGAGGAAAATCCTACTGGTTTGCTATGACGGACTAAAATCCACACATATCCTACCTAACAGCCTACGGTTGGGAGCCTGAGCCCCGGGTAAGCCCTCGTAAGGATACCCCAGGACTCCCAACAGACCTACGGCTACCACTGCGGCCTCGCCTAGGGGAGCAATTCATGCTTTGGGTAAAGCAATCATAAGCGTTGAATTACAAAATGTGATCTACAAGATAACACGAGGAATTGTAATTAAAGAATGTTAAAATAAAATTGTAAAATCAACTCTTTGTTCAGTTCCTGAAAAATAATAACTTAATAAATTCAATTTAGAGGTCATTCGCTAATTGTTACATGCTGATGTACATTTGATTAAATCTACGAGAAAAGTATTTTTGAAATAATAGGTATCAGATTATTGCAAATTGTATTTACTAGGTGTAAAAATCTTGATACACACTTTGAATGTTGTTTTATAAGTTAATACGTAGTTAGGTAATGTTAGTTTCATAAGGATATTTAAATATTAAAAATAAACACTTCAAACAAAAAAAATGTGTGCGTGTACTAGTGTACACACGTAAGAAGTGAAACTTCTTCATAACCTTATTTTTCAAGCCCAAAAGCCCAAAAGCCCAAAAGCCCAAAACTCCAAAAGTCCAAAAGTCCAAAAGTCCAAAAGTCCAAAAGTCCAAAAGTCCAAAAGTCCAAAAGTCCAAAAGTCCAAAAGTCCAAAAGCCCAAAAGCCCAAAAACCCAAAAGCCGAAAAGCCGAAAAGCCGAAAAGCCGAAAAGCCCAAAATCCGAAAAGCCGAAAAGCCGAAAAGCCCGAAAGCCGAAAAGCCGAAAAGCCCAAAAGCCGAAAAGCCGAAAAGCTCAAAAGCCGAAAAGCCCTAAAGCCCAAAAGCCCAAAAGTCCAAAAGCCCAAAGTCCCAAAGTACAAAAGTCCAAAAATCTACAAACGACATGCTATCCCTGGATAAAGTACTCTTAATTCGAATCCACCGTGGTGGGGACGAAAACAAAGATGGCGCGTAACGAAAAAACGTGACGTGACGCTAAATTTTTTCCAACGCCGATAAAGAAGTTTCACTTCAAAAAGTAAAAAATAAAGTTACGCATAAAGTACTTGAACATATTTTGATAGGTAAATGTTAAAAATTACAGTGAAACATAATTATTACATATCTATATTTACATTATTACTATCTAAACTAAATCTAAATAAGCCCTCCGTGGCATTGTGCCCAAAAGACTAGCAGCATCCCCCCTTTGAAAAGCAAAACCTATTCGCTGAGCGAGAAAACTGCCAACCCTTGGGTCTTTTTTCTTTAAAATTCTTTCATTGGTTGGAAAGGTACACTATTCCCGATTGAACATAAGCTATATTTTATTCCCGTATTCCCACGGGAACGGGCACTACGTCTACACCGATGAAACTGCGTGACTGGGTGAATAATTTGGTCACATCAATCAATACATATAATAAAATCGTAACAGGTCTCTGTCTGTACATCGAAGATAAATAAGAAAAATTATTATAGGGGGGCTTTATGAACGCAATTTAGAACCCAAAACAATGATTTTTAGAATTTTTGTCTGTTTGTCTGTACGTTTATGCACGCTAATCTCAGTAACCGTTTAACCGATTGCAATGCGGTTTTCTTTACTGTGTTGAGGTTTGCTCCATTAAGCATTTAGTGTTTATTTCATGTCAATCAATTAATAAACAAAAAAGTAATATAACTTTAAAGAATCATACGTAGACATATGAATCTAAAAATGGGTAAATCTAAACTGGCGTGTTGGCTTAATCATAAAAGATGATTAAGCAAACAGGGCAATTTCACACGCTGCTTGATGAGTCTGATGAAGAAATACCTCTCCGTTCATACACCTTATGTGACGTAAACGAAGTTGCGGGGTCAGCTAGTTTTGAATAAACTAGTAACCATTGATTTATCATAACTTAATCCCGAGGAGGAATTCTAATCATAGTTTGTGTTCATAGGATGCTGACAACAACGCAGTACGCACAAACCGTCTGGTGGAACACTTGAAGGGCGAGTCGGAGTCTCTGAAGTCGGAGCTGGACTACAGGGCGAACACCATCAAGAACTTGAATGATAAAGTAAGTGAAGAGATATACTGACGTGCTATCCGAATAATTGGTTGTCCTGAGGTGACTGGGGACCGCGAACCATTAGCGCAGCGAAGAACCATAGAGTCCTTGACTGCCATCTACCGAATGTATCACGGCAAATGTTCTGAACAGCTCTTCAACCTGATTCCACCATCTCCTTTCCGATCCCGATCCCGCGTGCCGGGCAGAGATGCCACTCATACACAGTGGAGAGAATCTTCGCCAGAACTGAGCGTTTCAAAAAATCGTTCCTCTGTCGAACTATAAAATCTTGGAACGACCTGCCCGCACACGTGTTTCCCTTCATCCCATGTCATCTTACAATCCCGGGTTCTTTAAGAGGAGCGTGAAGAGGCACATCACAGGGCCGTCAACTTGAGGACCACTGTCAGAAGTGGCCCCCAATCGCTAGATGCGCCACGGCTTTCCATCAGGCTGGTGCAACGTCAATTTGGCAAGCTAAATATAAAAAAAACTGTCCTTTATAATATGAGGCTCTTGAAATTGGCGGAGATAAGTCGTGTCATTCGACTGCCTCGGTGTTCGAATGTCCTGGGTTCGATTCCTGGGTCGCCAGTCGGTCCAAATATTTGTGTGATCCACAAATGTTTGTTTCGGAATTTGGGTGTTATCTATGTAAAACATGTATGTATAATATCAATCAATACATAGATATAATAAAATCGTAACATGTCGCTGTCTGTACATGGAAGATAAATAAGAAAAAATATTATAGGGGGGCTTTATGAACGCAATAGAACCCAAAACAATGATTTTTAGAATTTTTGTCTGTTTGTCTGTATGTCTGTATATCTGTTTGTCTGTACGGTTGTGCACGCTAATCTCAGTAACCGCTCAATCGATTGCAATGCGGTTTTTTTTATTGAGTTGAGGTTTGCTCCAGTTAACATTTAGCGTTTGTTTTATGTAAATCGGTTTAGAAATAAAAGAGTTATAACACTTTTAAGAATCAGATATTTTGAAAATTTTAATTGTAGGGGTTTCTTTGAATGTGAGTGAACCTAAACTGGCGTGTTGGCTTGTGAGTGAACCTAAACTGGCATGTTGGCTTGTGAGTGAACCTAAACTGGCGTGTTGGCAATTCAGTCCACGCCTTCGGCGCGGACTGAATTGTTTAAGAATAGTCTTAATCATTAAGCTCTTTTATGATTAAGCAAACAGGGCAGTTTCAGACGCTGCTTGATGACTCTGATGAAGAAATACCTTTCCTTTCATACACCTTATGTGACGTAAACGAAGTTGCGGGCTCAGCTAGTATAAAATATGTCTATCAGTCGTAGATAGCACAAGTTTATATTAGCTTAAATTGGGCTAGATTATTATTATTATATCCTAATCACCCTATATTTTTTAGATAGCCAAGAACGAGAAAGCTATCGAGCGTCGCGATCGGCAGTTGAACACCATGACGAAGAAGATGGAAGCTGCACAAGCTGAGCAAGAAGCAGCCGTGAACAAAGCGACGCAGCTGAAGGAGAACCTCGACAATCTGCACTCAGAGTTTGAGAAGACCAACACTGTGCTCACTAACACTACTAGAGAGCTTAAGGTAGGTTGCTTGTCGCTCGAGACCATGGTGCAAGCCACGATCTCCAGCGAGAGTAAGTGGGAATGCGCCGCCTCTTTTTGCGAGCAGGTCATGCTCGTGAAAGAGGCGGCGGGGCCGGAACGGGAGAGAACCAAAGACTTCTATATAAACTGAGGTAGACGCGCCGTACTCTAACAAGCGAGATTTCAAAAGCAATCCTCAAACACACACATTGCTAAGACTACACTCACTTATAAATACTATTTACGTAATTGTCACCACACACAATAGTATCTAATATACGGATAGAACAAGAGTAAAAGAGAAGGCGTATGGACTCCAATTGCAAGTCGAGTACCTACTCTCGAAGTTTTGACTCACAACAGTGCGAACAACGCTGCTAATTAGCGCAGTTTATAGGTTTCAAAAATCGGTGCGTCTACCTCAGTTTATATAGAAGTCTTTGGAGAGAACTCTCTCTCCCGAGTTTCGCAGTCGGCGGCTTGGGCGCTGCCGACGTATCTTGGCCCCGGTCATGGAGGCCGAAGACTATCGGCCTCCATGACCGGGGGCCTGAGGACGGTGAGAGGGCTACTCACCGTCCTTACAGAAGCAGGCCCATGACGGCAGCGTGACGTGAGAGATTTACGCACGCCGTCCCGTCTTAGAAGCGGGATCACACCCGAAACCCCCAAAGACGCGGGATAGCACCCGAACCACCGCATAGGCGAGGCCACAGTGGTAGCCGTAGGTATGTTGGGAGTCCTGGGACATCCTTCAGAGGGCTTACCCGAGGCTCCCAACCATAGGCTGTTGGGCGTTACGTGAGGTTTTTTTAGTCGGTAGGAGTCCGGCATAGCATCCATAATGGATTTTCTCTAACGTTAAAAAAAAAGGTAGGTTGCTCCAGGTCCTCGATCAATCAAATCAACCTATGACAGAATACTGCTCTCCCAATTCACGCCACATCACATGGTTCTATGCCTTGCTGCAATCGTTTCCAGGACATCGGTCCCTCTGGACGATACTCTTTCCTACCACACGTATACCAAGTCACGGTCTTCACTTCAGAAATCATTTGCTCCATTGACGTCATGTTCTTCTACCGATGTGGCCATTGCCGCTTTAACGTGACAATCACTATGTAAGCTATGTCGACCACTCGGGTTCTTCGATTTATGTTCTTCAGAAATCTAAATTATTGGCCCGATATAAGGATTATATGCTATTTATCATGCTACCCAAAAGATAGTGCATCGGGAGTATAAACTATATCAAGGACGAAGCTATGCCCTGCCAGTTGCTAAATAAATAGGTAAAATAGCATGACTGTTGTTCACCAGAACACTCTGACGGACAACACCAAGCAACGCAACGAGATCATCAAGCTGAACAAGCAGGCGGTGCAGCAGACCAAGCGCTACCAGCTGTTGGAGCAGAATAAGGCTAGCGTCGAGAGCGATCGGTATGTTCTAATGTGACTGTTTACCAGACATAGCACTCTGACTCACAACACGACACCAAACAACGCAACGAGATCATCAAGCTGAACAAGCAGGCGGTGCAACATACCAAGCGCTACCAGCTGTTGGAGCAGAATAAGGCTAGCGTCGAGAGCGATCGGTATGTTCTAATGTGACTGTTCACCAGACATAGCACTCTGACTCACAACACGACACCAAACAACGCAACGAGATCATCAAGCTGAACAAGCAGGCGGTGCAGCAGACCAAGCGCTACCAGCTGTTGGAGCAGAACAAGGCTAGCGTCGAGAGCGATCGGTATGTTTATAGAGCAATTTGCGATAGTTTCAGGTCTGCAGAAGTCTGAAGGCTACGTCCAACCCAGAAAATCATAGGTACCTATATAACTTACATTGGCTCAAACGTCCATCTCAACTCCAGTCTGTGCACAACCACCGCTTGCGCTACAGTTAATTCTGAGATGGATGACAGTTTTTGATGGATTGAAAAGCTTCAACTGGTAGTCAGTCGCAGCCTATCACTTCTTGAGTGTAACATCAGCTGTTATTAGGCATACATCCGTGGATTACGTTGACTACTTTTGAAAAGAGGTGGACGTAGGCTTGTCTACCAACTGTAAAGTTTAAAAAAGTAAGTAATAAGGGTGCCCTATTCGTAGTCCGTGACTAGATTAAACTCTACCGTCACGTAAACACACATTTTTTATTCTGCTAGAGGTCGTCTCCGGCAGCAAGTCAGCGTGATGGAGCGGGACCTGCAGCTCGGCAAGAAGCAGGCCGAGAGTGACAAGAGGGACATCGAGAACCTCAACCGGGAGAAGGACATTCTCAATAAGAACTTACAGAAGATACAGAGTACGTTTCCACCACTAGTGTCGATCTTTTTAGGGTTCCGTATCCAAAGGGTAGAAAACAGGACCCTATTCATGAGACTTCGCCGTCCGTCCGTCTGTCTGTCTGTCACGAGGCAGTATCATTGATCGTACTGATTGATCGGTTTAGTAAACTTGGGTCCCGTGCTACGACGGGTAAGAGTACAAAATGTCGCCACCCCTGTACATAGTGTACATCCCAAGGGTGTCGTAAGAGGCGACTAAGGGAACACTTTCGCAAAAAGATCCATTGCGTAGAGAAGGAAAACTCGATTTCGAAACCTAGTTGTCAGTAAAATGACAACCGTTAAGCCTAGTTGAAGGCCTTAAGGGCGGCTTGAAAACTTTCAACAGTGGGTCGTGGGGACCTGCGCCTATCCATTTCAACACGGCAATAGGCTCAGCACTTATTACGTGGGACATAAAACTATAAGGTGAAATGTGGGCGAGTACTATGCATCTGCCTACCCCTTCGGGGATAAAGGCGTGATTATATGTATGTAACTGCAGTAAGCAACATTTACTATGGCCGGACATGGATGGGTGACCACCACGTGGACCACTTTGTGACATTTATTTACGAGCGTCTCCGTGCTTCGGAAGGCACGATAAGCCGTTGGTCCCGGTTGTCGGTAAAATGACAGTCGTTAAGCCAAGTTGAAGGCCTTACGGGCGGCTTGAAAAATTTCAACTGTGGGTCGTCACAACCTGCGCCCGGGTCGGCAGCGCGTGTGTAGCGCCTCTGGTGTTGCAAACGTCTATAGGCTACGGTTACCAACCATCAGGTGGGCCGTAAGCTTGTCTGCCACCTAAGTAGTATAAAAAAAAAAAAAAAAAAATGTATGATTTTGGTAGGGTAGGGTACTTGGCTTTACCAGCGCTGGTCAAAAGCGAATGTTCCTTTTCTGTGCGCCATGACCTCGTCCGTTAACCAGCAGCATGTGCATCACACTACTAATTATAAGGATGTGAGTGGCAGCTAATTTCGACGAAGAATCAATTCGGTAGAAGGCGAAAAGTGGTTTTGTCGAGCATCTGTCTGTATGATTCTTAACGAATTTTGCAATATAGCAACGTCGATCGTTGAGCAAAATAAATGCTAATACGCGTAAAAGACCCGAAATCATTGAGTTGTACAAGTGATCTGAGTATAAAAACATTATGATTAATTCTCGATCCCGAACAACGCGTGCCGGGAAAAAATGCCATCATCAAATCAGCCTATGACCATATGACAGTCCACTTCTGGACATAGGCCTCTACCAATTTACGCCACAATTTACTGTCCTGCGCTTTTATTCTATCACGTACTTTACGCTAATATAACTCTTATTTCTCGTGTATCCAGACGAAGCCCTGGACAACCTCCACATGCTGAACCTCCAGGAACAGAGACGCAAGCAGCTGGAGCATGAGCTGGATATGAGCGCGGCGCAGATCAACAAGCAGCGCCTCATGATACGACAGTTTGAGAAGGACAAGGACAGGTAGGATAGGTCTCTCTTTCTCTCTAGTATGGCTTTTTTAACCGACTTCCAAAAAAGGAGAGGTTCTCAATTCGTCTGTATCGAAAGCTGGTGCTTCCCATGTGGTCCCATATACAGGAAGTCAGAATCTGATGCTGGGATCCTGGAGAAATCGAAGAAATCCCTCGAATCGAGGGAATTCCTTAACGATATTTACAGCAGTTACCTTGTGTTTGGGCTTGATTTATTTGTATTGGGGAGAACATTACCCCTAGACAGATATAATTTCAGTCTACGCGTCACTAAAAATAATGAAAAAAAAATTAAATAAAAAAACCGACTTCACACAAAAACTAAAAATAGAAAAATAAAATTAACTTAGCACAAAGTAATAGGTAATTTAGATTTATCAGATATTATTGACTGTAATACTGAAGTCGGTGCCAATATTTCTATGAGAGATTAATAATAGGTACCTACCATACAAAGAAACATATTTCTTTAACACCTTTTTCCTCCTCACTCTCATGTGACGCAAACGAAGATATATGCGGTTCAGCTCTAATGAATACAAGCGACGCGACGCGACGGTGGTAAATGCAACGGGAAACATTATAATACTCGAAATATTAATACCATACCTCTCTCTTGCTCACTCTCATGTGACGCAAACGAAGTTGCGCGGGTCAGCTAGTATCTGATAAATCTAAATATACTACCTATTACTTTGTGCTAAGTTAATTTTATTTTTCAATTTTTAGTTTTTGTTTGAAGTAAGTTTTTTTTTTGTTAAAAATTTTAACAAATCCTACTATTATTTTAAATGTGAAATTTAGTAGAGTGATTCGCCTTATGTAATTTCTCCATAAGGGAGGTATATCTACTCTAATGTCCATCACCTCACCACAAATCTCTGGGAGGAGTCTCTTGGAGGTGCTAGATTCTGTCTACTTATTCTTTAATTTTTTTTCAGAACGCTGGAGGAGACCATAGCTCTAAACGAAAAAATTGATGAAATATCAGGTAATGTACCTAAATATGTACATACATTACCTTTTTTTTTATTACGTGAGGGAAATTCGTCATGGATGTTTTGCCGGAGTCCTACCGACTAAAAAACCTCACGTGTCCCGCTAACAGCCTACGGTTGGGAGCCCCGGGTAAGCCCTCGGAAGGATATCCCAGAACTACATACCTACATACCTACCTACATAGTCACGTAATAAGTGGTGAGCTTTTTGCCGAATTAAAATGGACAGGACGACCTCGTCACAATATTGTACACTAGCGCTGTAATTTTTAAGCCACCCATATGGCTTTCAACTTTGCTTGCCACTGACAACCGGGACTAACCGTTTAACATGCATTTCAAAGCATTTGGAAGTAGTCTTAAAGGGAAATGTCAGTATAGTAATGGTCGGCTATATGAAAACCGGCCATAACGACTAGGTAATGCATGACGCAGGCATCATCATTTTCAGTATGGGATTCTTCAAAAGGGGTCTTGGAAGGTTTTTACAGGGTCGGCAGCGCGAGAGTAGCACCTCTGGTGTTGCAAACGTTCATAGGCTGCGGTGACCACCGGTCTTTCTGGTGGGCCGTATGCTTGTCTGCCACCTTAGTGGTATAAAACAAATCATTTACGGAACACTGAGTCAGCGGGTCCTGGGGTATCCTTCCGAGGGCTTACCCGGTGCTACCAACCGTAGGCTGTTAGGTAGGATACGTGTGGTTTTTATTCCATCACGTAAAAAAAAAACACTGCGTCGGCGGGGGCGACAAGGTTTTTCTTAAGGTTCTGTACCACATAGGATCACTTTTTTTTATTTTCACTATAATATCTAGCTTAATCTAATTTGAGGAATACTTATGATTTCTCCTGTTTTCTGTGTATAATCCAATATTGTGGGGTTTTCTTTTTATTGTGGGAATTTATATTTGACGCAAATAACGATAATGTTAATTGGTCGACTAATAAACGCTTTATTGATTCAATTATAGGTTCTCACGATTTCAATACAATACCTAATAAACATTATGCAGCTTGTGCCATGCTTTTTGCGCTCGTAAAACGTTTGAGACAGTAATTAGGTATAAAGAGTCTTGCTAAGTAATTTATGACAAAGATATAAGTAGGTACATAAAAATTGTCAATTATTTAGCACCTAACGTCCGGGTGTTAGGCTTAGGCCAGGCCTTCCCAACCTTTTTCAGGTCACGGCGCCCCTATTAGGTTTGAAAATTTTCACGGCGCCCTCACATGCCACGTGAAAACTACCCCCCCCCCCCCCCGTCGTTTCTCCGCTGGCAATTGCCTCTTGACGCAGCTATTCAATGGTATCTCCCGCACACGTCACTATCCTATGACATGTCTCGGCAAACTCATCATGTGGATCAAACCGGAAATCCCTCATGGATGCTATGCCGAACTTTTACCGACTAAAACCACACGGTGCCCACTTTGGGGGTTCGGGTTCTTACGACGTCTTTGGGGTTGTTCGGGTGTTACTTCGCTTCTTGGGTCGTGTGGCGTGCGAGAAACTTTCACGTCAAGCTGTCGTCCTGGACCTGCTTCTCTAAGGACGGTGAGCAGCCCCGCCCCGTCCTTAGGCCCGCGGCATGGAAGCCGATAATCTTGGGCGAAGACAAGTGTATGGCGCCCTCGCTGTAGATTGCGAAACTTGGGTTGGAGAGTAGTCTCCCGCTCCTTACGCGCCGTGTTTTTCACGAGCACGAGCATTAGTGCTCGCAGAAAAATGCGGCGGCGTCTCACTACTTCTCACTGGAGATCATGGCTCGCACCGTGGTCTCCAGTGAGATATGGTCCACATCTAGACCTGCTGCTAGGACCTAGTGCTTTTGCGCCCATGCTGCGCACTCCACCAATGTATGGAGCGCAGTGTCCTCGCTGCGTTCCTCGCAGTGCTGGCACTCGGCCGTGTTCTCCCGGTGCATTCGCCAGAGATGCTTACAGATACACCCGTGCCCGGTTGTTATCTGTATCAACCAATAGGAGAGGTGGTTCCTTTACAGCCATTCGTTTATGATCGGTCTGATCGCCCTGTTTGTGGCGTTATCCCACCTTGGTTGCTTAAGTCGCACTTTTCAAGTCTCTATGATTTCCTGATGGAGCAAGGACCGTTGAGCAGCTCGGACCACTGAGCCAAGAAAGCTGTCTGTGACCATGTGGCCGCCTATATTACCACCTCTCACAACTAAGACCCTTTTGTACAAACGAGTTTTGAAGTGGAAGTTTTGAAGTGGAGACCGCAACTTGGGAAACGACGAGTAGGACGTCCACCCGCCAGATAGACCGACGACCTGGACCGTGTGGCGCTTTTTTTTTTGGTGACGCGTTGTATGCGTTTGGGCACCGTCATCCCAGCCGCGGGGACGGGTGAGACGGTGTGTGGGGCGTCCGGTCCCGGAAAGGGACCGTCCTACCCACTAAATTCCGCTGTGTTCCTTCTCACCCTATAGCCGGGCCGAAGGATATCCAAAGAATATTCACGTCGCTGGCCCGGCCGGGGTCGCCCCGCACGTCCGGGTCTCTCCTCGGGGGAGCAAGATGGGCGGCTCCCCCTGAGCTCCCTAAGGAGCTGACAAAAACCCAAGCCCGCATCGCACCGCTCTTGAGCGCCTTTCTGGAAGCAGAGAGGCACTGAAGGCATCCCACGCGCACGAAGGCTGCCATACGGCGCCCCCGAACCAGATGGCGGGATATCTCTCTTGGCACTCCTCTCTCTTGGCGACCGTGTGGCGTTAGTTGGGAGAGGCCGTTTATGATATTTTTTACGAATTTTTTTTACGTACATAGGGGCGCCGCGTGGAGCGCCGCGGCGCCCCTCTGGACCTCCTGCGGCGCCCCGGGGCGCCGCGGCGCACAGGTTGGGAACCCCTGGCTTAGGCGCTAAATAATTGACAATTTTTACTTAGACTTAGGTACTGAAATAGAGAATCGGGGAAATTCAATAAAATACATTATAAACATTTAGGTTACCTGTAAGCATTGTCTCGTGCGAAAAGGCCGCCAATTGTAAAACCAGTTTAGTGTAAGTTAGTAGATAAAAACATAAAATGTATTTTGGTCTTTGGTGTTACAATAAAGAATATCTTATCTACTGGTTTAACATTCAACGGTTATAATAGACTAGCTCTGCTGTTCCCGCGGCTTCGACTGCGCAGAAATCGTTATCGCGTAAAATCATAACCCCCCTTTTGCGCAGTCAGTTAAAAAGTAGCCTATGCCCTTCCCAGGGCCTATAACTATCCCTATACCAAATTTCATCTCAATCGGTCTAGCCGTTTAGGCGTGAAAGCTTAACAGACAGACAGACAGACATAGGCAGACAGAGAGACAGACAGAGCTACTTTCACATTTATAATATTATAGAAGGGAAGTAGAGAATATCATTAGGGAAGTAGGGATGTCAATGGTTTACCTAAATATTTGCTCATCACCAGTTCAATTAATCAAATCAGCCTATGACAGTCCACTGCTGGATTGAGGTGTAGTAATATAGTCTATGACAGACTTTAGTATAAATATAGTTACTTTGTATTTTAAGGGAGAGTAATAAATGGTAATCGTTCGAGAACAGTTGTTTCAATAACACAACTCCCCTCATGGCGACCCTTGCCATATTTGGGATCTGTGACGCGACGCGATGCACTCTTATTAAAAGTGAATAGCGAAATTGATAAAACATACCTACTTAATAGAAAACAAATTGTGTAATGTAGGATGTAGGCCCCTCCCAAATTACGCCAAACTACACGGTCTTGCGCCTTCCGCATCCAGTCCCAGCCTGCGACCTTCTTCCCATTACCTATTAAGTGGGACAAAATAGAAAAGGTAAAATCTAAATTGGACTCCAATTTAGATTTTACCTTTTCTATTTTGTCCCATTTTAATTAGGTAACATTTGACGTTTGTCAGTTCATACATTTATTAGTGAAAGCAAAACGTAAAATTACTCGTATCTGTCATCTATACGTATAATTAAATGATAAAAAAGTCGAGAACTGTACATTGGAAATATGTAAAAAGAATACTCGCTGGGTGTTCAACATAAGATACCGAAGCCGAAAATATATTTAAACTATGATTATTTCAGTCAGTAAAATGACATTTCTTGAATGAAAATTCAGTATAAGTAAATATTCACGGACATTTCACACAACGCTATCTGATCCCAAAGTAAGCTAGGAATAACCTGCTTGTGTTATGGGTATCAGACCACGGATATAATAATTATATACTTTTTAAATACATACATATTATACATAGAAACACCCAGACTCTTGAGACAAACATTTATGGGTCACATAAATATTTGTCTCCGGTGGGAATCGAACCCACGACCTCCAGCGCCGCAAACGGTATCACTACCGACTGCGCCACAGAGGCAGTCATAGTGTGTAGAAGTGACAGTTGCACTTGTCATTTTACTGACTGAGATTAATAATCGTACCTACTTTAGAAAATTTTTTGTCTGTTTGTCTGTTTGCTTTGCTTTGTCCGGAAGGATCTCGAAAAGTACTCAATAGATTTTATTCAAATTTTTCACTAATATTAACTAGGGGTGGGGTCTTTAAACAGGCTATATAATATCACGCTACATATCCTACCGATAAGCAGAGAGCAATTAAATTGGCATTCTAACCAATGATATATAAAAAACTATAGATACGTTACCAACACTTAAAAATGGCAACAAAAAAGTCAGGCAATTGCCTTAATTTTCATACATGCTACCATAGATAATTTCATAGAAATTCTTTTTTTGAATATAAAAAATATTTGCCATTTTTGAAAGCCGTGATGTTCGTACATGACGTGTCTATATATTATAATACGTCGTTGATTCTAACACAATTTTCCCGCGTACGAAGTCGCGGACAACAGCTAGTTATTACTATAAATATGTAATCGTTATTGAAAAAAGTTAAGCAATCTGTGCAGTTCTAACAAAATGAAAGTATATTATTTTATTCCCGCCGTTACAAGCAAGGTTGCGTTGTCGAATTTTGATGAACTGTCAAATGTTACGTTACCTATTAAAATTACTCTACTTTAGGCGTACCTAATAGCATGTCTCTGCCTAGTCTGCCTACCCCTTCAGGGTTAAAAGTGTGACATATTTATGTATGTAGTACTTCGTGGCTTGTGGCAGACGTGACGAAGGGCACGTCTTGGTTTCTAAAGTGAGGGCCAAGAAGTTTTAAAGTCGTAAGAGGCCAGATTGTAGCCATTATCTTGTTAACGACCCTAGTAGTAACTCAGTGACATTGATTGAATGAAGAATTGATGGAGAATGAATGGGAGTAATTTGTTTACAATCGTAATAACTACGTATTTTATTGTTATGGCAATTTTGTCTTTGAATCTCTGTGGTAACCCTGTGGTAAATCGTCTATGACCGCTATTTACTAATAAATAGGCTCGGTCAATTTAGCCGAAAATATACGTAGGTGAACCCTTATATAAATTCTTAACAAGCAAATTCACATGAACTTTAGAGACACTATTTTATTGAAAAGTTCCCATAAATCCCATAATATATGTGCTTAAAAACCAATACCTCCAATCTAATAACTCTTTTGTAATATCAACAGCTTCAAATTCCTTTATAAATTTGATACAATTATCGTTAGGGAAAATCCATCATGGATGCTATGCCGGCTTCTACCGACTAAAAAACCTCAAGTAACGCCCAACAGCCTATGGTTTTTTTTGTTTAACGGGAGGGAAAATCCTCATGGATGCTTTGCCGGACTCCTACCGCCTAAAAAACCTCACGTAACGCCCAACAGCCTATGGTTTGGAGCCTCGGGTAAGCCCTCGGAAGGATGTCCTGGGACTCCCAGCAGTTATCGTGGCAGCTACCAAAATGTAATACGCGTATTATATAGAAGACTAGCGGACGTCACGCGGTTTCACCCGCGTAGTTCCCGTTCCCGTGGGAATACGGGAATAAAATATAGCCTATGTTCACCGCAAAGAGTGTAGCTTTCCAACAGTGAAAGATTTTTTCAAATCGGTCCAGTAGTTGCGGAGCCTATTCGTTACAAACAAACAAACAAAAAAACAAATCTTTCCTCTTTACAATATTAGAATAGATAGCGTGTGTAGCGCCACTGATGTTGCAAACGCCTATAGGCTACGGTAACAACCATCAGGTGTGCCGTAAGCTTGTCTGCCACCTTAGTAGTATAAATAAGAAACTCACTTCTCTGCTATTCTTCATTCTCTCTCTACTTAGATCATCGGTGGTTTTTTCTTTGCCAGAACCGTGTGATTCACAATATATTTTCATATTTTCTGTCCTACCATAGGAACATGGAACGCTCTGCCAGAGCACGTGCTCCTACTGGGTTTTTCGGATGCGGGTGGGATTAGTCTCAAAATAGATTATCTTGAGAATCTTTCTTGTAAACAACTATGGTTGAAATACCTATCTAACTACCGTACTTATATCCTTTCCCAGAGGAGGTCCGCCTCCGCACTGCGGACATCCTGGACCTGAAGAAGGCAAACCGCGAGGAGATGATCAAGTCTCGCAAGCTGTCCGTCGCTCTGGACGCCACACGGGCCGAAAGGAACATGCTGCACAAGAACTATACTGAAGCGCTAGACGAAATACAAGACTTGAAACAGAAGTTAAAGGTGCGAACGTCACGCGGTTTCACCCGCATAGCTCCCGTTCCCGTGGGAATACGGAAATAAAATATAGCCTATGTTCACCGGAAAGAGTGTAGCTTCCCAACAGTGAAAGAATTTTTCAAATCGGTCCAGTAGTTCCGGCGCCTATTCGATGCAAACAAACAATCAAGTATTTCCTCTTTATAATATTGGTATAGATATAGATAAGATTAATGAACTGAACGATTCAAAAGATCGTTTCTCTGTCGAACCATAAAAACCTGGAACAAACTGCCAGCGCACGTGTTTCCCTCTTACAATTCCGGGTTAAGCGGAGCGTGAAGATGTACATTATAGGCCGCTAACTTAAGGACCACTAGTCTTGTTGTAGACTATGAAAGTGACCCCCCAATCGCTCGATGTCGTTATGGCTTTCCATCAGCATCACTTTGGCGAGCTAAATAAAATTTGATTGAGTTTGCACAGAAACGGGTGATAGATAAAAATGATCCCGATCCCGGCGCGCGCAGTTGTCGCCGGCGACGAGCTTGGGTGTGATAGGTCGATATATTATATCCTTTTGTTTGCGATTTACGCTTGTGCTACTTGTTATTTATAAAACACTTATCTACTTTCATTCTTTGTCAACCTTCTAGATGCTAGCCTATCAGATCGAGCAGCTAAAAGAAGACATTAGTGGCAAGGAAGTGGGTCTGAAGTCGTGCGAGGGCGCTTTAGCAAAGTGCAACAAAAAGAATGAGCAATTACGCACAGAGGTGCAGGCGGGGCTGGTGAAACTGTCAGAAGCGAGGGCCGATATTGCCGCCCTGAGGCAGGAGGAAGCTAGGCTTAACAGGATTATTCAGGTTTGGATTATAGATTATTTGTAGGTTTGTATTTTCTTTTTTATATTACTGACTGTGTTCTGGCGTAAATTGGTAGAGGCCCACGTCCAGCAGTTGACTGTAATAACGATCTACTACCACAGATAATTTTAATGTATATACTACATGGGGTTTCCGTGAAAATAACACAAGACTTTCGAATTCTGATACCATAACCACCATAATACTGTTAAAACTTTCAGTTTTTACATACAGTCACACCTGTTTCCCGAATGGGTAAGCAGTGGCTAAGGGGTCAAATATATTATATATTTGGACATTCTCACACAACATCATCTAGCCCAATTTAAGCTAATATAAGCTATGGGATCTAGATGACTGATAAACCTATGTACTTATGTAATCTCTAAGAATATACATATTAAACTTACCTACATAAAAATACCTACCCAAACTAAGAATCAGCCACATTTGCAAAGCCGAAGTGTACGTAACTGGTTGTAGCAACCTGCTTTTGAAACTTTTGAAGCTGTTCACAATACCAGCTTGGCATAACGACTACCTACTCCTCGCGAATATTTGCGTAGCCTTATGTAAGAAGGGGCTAAGAGATCAATAACTTGACAGGAAGGTGACACAGCCCGGGCCAAGCTCTCCAAAGAGCTGGAAGGTCTCATGAACGAGCGGGACGTGGTCGGAGCGCAACTCGTGAGGAGAAACGACGAAATTTCCCTGCTCTATGAGAAGATCCGGATATTGGAGATCACGCTGCAGAGAGGTATTGTTTTTATCTTTATGCTCTGCTCATAGGCTCATAGGTATAGGCGAGAGTCTACATTATGGGGTTCTTCAGAAGGAAGGTTTTAACAGGGTCGGCAGAGGGAGTGTGCACCTCTGATGTTGCTAACTTATAGGCTACGGTGACAACTTTACCTAATGGTACCTATAACAAGAAAGGCGGAAAAACGATCATTAGCATTTATGCCCTTTTGAGCGAAGTACCTAAATTGCACGATGCCACCGCTGCATTACTACCTAAAACACGAAGTACCTGAAACTCGCAGTACCTAAATTGCACGATGCCTAAAAACTTAATTTGCTTACAATGTACTTTGACAACAATTTTTATTGCCTAAGAATGGAAATGCCTAAAATGAAGAATGCCAGCACAAGACAAGGTACGGGGCATTCAGGATCGGTCGCCCAAATTGGTTGATTGTTAAATTTAATTGATTGTTATTCAATGATAATGAGTTTGAAGTGTCCAGTAATAAAGTAATTAAGACTAAAGAGTCGGAATAGGTGTCATATTTTATCAAATAGATTATTGATGTAATAAAATTTGGAGTCATGCTTTGTAGGCAATTAACTAGCACCGGCATTATACCTTGTAGACATTAAACAACATAGGCAATTTGCTTCGTAGGTATTAAAACCCTATAGACATTAAAGCGTTATAGGCATCCTGTGTTTTTAGACATTGACTTTAGGCAATTAGCTTCATAGGCATCGTGCAATTTAGGTACTTCGCTCAAAAGGGCATTTATGACTGCTATCGAGCTAGATAGAAGTCATTTTCTTTGTGGGTAAAGTAAAGTAATCTTTATTGACTTAAATATTTTTACACTTTATATATCCAATAAGACATTCCACATCTAGCCGCAAAGCTGTTCGGGTTAACCCCTGCCATTCCCATGCTAGTTGATACTGTGTTACAGGTAGGATAAATATTCCGGGTAACGTTTCCGGGTAACTTTTGTAAAGGTAGAAATAACAAAGATGCATTGTAATTGTAATGTAAGCTGACGTCGGGTTATTTAAAAATAATACTTCATCAAAATACGCCACAAATTAATAAAAAAAGAATCAACCTATAAACCACACATTATAGAACCTAAACCTTTTTAAAGTTCTCAAATCTGTGCCATAATCTATAAGTTTTTTTTATCAGGTGAGCGTCAATACGAGCAAAGGGTCGAAGACATACGTCTCCTACGTCTGGAGATCATTCGTCTACGTAAGGAGAAGAATTTGCTCTCCAAAGGAATCGAGAACATGACTGATTTGAGACTTGAGGTATGAATTTTTAAGTTTTGACCATTATTGTAATAGTACATAATGTACTTACTCTAATTTTAACTATTAATATTCTAGAAAGGACTTTATTATCAATCGAAACGCGAGTTTTGGCGCAAACATATCAGGGAACAACGGCTGGTCTCGGGCACTAAAATTGACATTGGTAGCTATTTACTACCCGTTCGCTCTAACTTTGCCGCTGGCGTAGAGGCGTATACCCGAATTGTTAATTAGACGAAGTAAATTAACAGTAGCTAATGTCACTTCGTCATAGAAAATACGCAACATTATAAGAAGAAGTGACATTAGTTGCTGTGAATTAACTTCGTCTAATCAAAAATTTGACTTTAGTATGGAGCCGAACGGCAAAGTTAGAGCGAACGGGCAGTACGACAAAATTCAACATCTTAATGTGCAAATTTTATCTATGGGTAGTTTGATCAGCAAAACAAACAACTAGATGACTGTTCTTTCTTTATCTTCTTCAAATAGTTTTTTTTTATTTATGCCATAGGAACTTGGAATCCCAATTTTTTTTCCCGTACCGAGAATCAAACCTCCTGGGTAAATCCAGATATCTTAGGCTCTTAGCTACTAGATAATGCGTAACTTTTCAAATTGACAATTTTCTTTAAAAATTTATAATTCAGACAGGTAATCTTCTCCTTTCTTGAGCCTCGTGTACAGTTTGTCTATAAAGTCGTGAAATGAATGTTTGAGGAACTAAAAATAGTTATGTGTGTGGCAACACTGGCAACACGAAACATAATTGTACGTCAGTTGTCAATGCTATCGTCGAATTTCGTTTACTCTCTCACGTAACTTTAATGTTTGGATTAAACTGCAACAAATTGAAACCAAACTACGCATAAAGGTTTGAGAAATGAATAAAGAAAATCGGAGTGGTGCGAAGGAAGTGATTTTTAAAGTTTTCCAGTGATGTTTCGCGGAGTACCAAGCTGGACAATTGTTGTGGGATTTTGAGGATGTTTATGAGCGAACAGCATCTTTGGTGGGTATGTAATCGTGTTATTGTTTGTTTTGAATCTGTCTGAAGTTACAAATTTACAGAATTTACGATTTGGAGACAAAAAAGGCATTGTTTACGTTGCATATTTTTAGGTTAGAATCATAGACTTACAATCTACATATAATGTAAGTCAGTGGTTAGAATAACATTGTTAGTAGGTTATTTTATAGTACATTTTTGATACTCAGTTCAATCTGGTTTTCTACCAATTTTTTGTTTTGAATTAATTGCTTCATGTCAATAGTTTGTTTCCATTAATAAAGGTAATTAATTTTCTTTTTTTACTCTTTTCAGGAAAATCAGAGAGTACAGTTAGGCGAATAGTTAACGAAGGTTTTAATAATGAAGGAAAGTTTGAAACTCCTGGGAAACACAGAAAAGGTCGGCAAAGAAAGAAATAGACTATTTTAATATTTGTGCACTGCGCCAAAAAAATCCTCGTCAGATGGGGGAAAGTTACAGATAAAACATGTAATTACATGATTGTGGCGAAGCAATTGGGACTGCTAGGCACCTGCTGGTGGGTTGTAAGACGCTATTAGACCGGGGCTTCTGGATCTGGTTCAATAACTTTATTCTGGATCTGATTCAATAAAACAGAAACAAAAAAATGTATAATGTGTTTTATTTATTAACTCACTAGCTGATGCCCGCAGCTTCGCCCGTGTCGAAATTGTTGTCGTTCCCGCTTCCCGTAGGAACTTATTCCCGGGATGAAAAGTAGGCTTTGTGTTATTCCAGACTATAATGTATCCCTGTACCAAATTTCAGCCAGATCAGTTCAACTGTTCGAGCGTGAAAGAGTCTCACATCCACACTCATAAGCTTTCGCATTTATAATATTTGTATTGTTCCCGTTCCCGCTTCCCGTAAGAACTTATTCCCGGAATAAAAAGTAGCCATGGTTATTCCAGATTATAATGTATCCCTGTACCAAATTTCAGCCAGATCCCTTTAACCGTTCGAGCGTGTAAGAGTAATAAACATCCACACTCACAAACTGTCGCATTTATAATATTAGTAAGATTTTACTCGGAACGAACTCCTCGTATCAAAATCATTTTTGTCGTACTATATAGGGTTGCTACATGCATTCAGCAGCGCCCTCATTTAATTTCACGACTTTATAGACAAACTGTAGGCTCATTTGAACGCATGGGTATGTCAGATTTGACAGATGTCAAGAATAAAAATAACAGATGTCAAGTTTTTTTTTTCGAGTGTTGGGTAGGTACACCTTAGGAAGCATAAGTCACGGCCCGGGTGTCAAGTATAAGTATGGCCTATGAAAATGATTTTGAATATGGGCAGGTATTCAACCTTGAGCGCGAACTGGGCCGCGAACGATTGCGCGTGCGAGCGCTGGAGGAGGCGCTGGAGACTCCGCTCAACGTGCACCGCTGGCGCAAGCTGCAGGGCACCGACCCCGAGAGCGTGCGCCTCACGCAGAAGTTGCGTCTCACGCAGAAGTAAGCGTTGTGCATACACACATACACAGTATACACATACATACATACACAGTATACACATACAAACACACAGTACACACATACAAACATACACAGTATACACATACAAACATACCTACTCAAGGAGGCGCTAGAGGCGCCGCCCATCAGCCTTTTTAGGGTTCATAGAAATACGCATTTACATAACTATACTATTTCCATTTCTTTATTTTCTCGATGACAGTTCTAATTTGATAGTTGTAGTGTTGTGACCAAATAAGTAGTGATATCGATGGCAAATATATTTATTGTATTTTGAACAAAGACAAATACAACAAAAAGACAAATACTTTATTAAAAGCGTTCTAATTAAAGTGACTATTTTAAAATCGAGAAAAAGCTTCCCTAAAAGATATGTTATCGATAAAATAGCTGCCGAATGTGGTCATTGGGTTCTTCGACTTCCGCCGAATCATTGCCAGTACAATGCTATAGAACTAATATAGACACAAATCAAAGGATAAATCAAAATTTTTAAATTTTTTTTTTTCTAGCCCCGTCCCATCTTCCTAAAACAAAATTAAAAGCCAGTGCCGCAGCGGAAGCGGCTGAAAATATTAAAATTAATAAATATAAGGGTCTCGACTCATCGTATCGTTTTTGTCCAGTCGGTGTCGAGACCCTAGGTCCATGGGGTCCCAATGCGCAAAAATTTTTCAAGAATTTGAAAAAGCGCCTTGTGGAGTCAACTGGTGACCCAAGGGCTGGCAGTTTTCTCGCTCAACGAATAGGTATTGCTATTCAAAGGGGGAATGCTGCTAGTCTTTTGGGCACAATGCCACGGGGGCCTTATTTAGGTTTAGTTTAGATAGTAATAGTGTAAATATAGATATGTAATATTTATGTTTCTCTGTAATTTTTAACAATAAAAATTTTTAAAGAAGTGGCATTATGAATCAAGAAATAACACGTGTAACATCTTGTAATAAAATATAATATAGTTAATGAATTTGTACAAAAGTATCCGGCAGTACTGCTCGTTCGCTCTAACTTTGCCGCTCGGCTCCATACTAAAGTCGACTTTTTAATTAGACGAAGTAACTGACAGCAACCAATGTCACTTCTTCATACAATGTTGCTTATTTTCTATGACGAAGTGACACTAGCTACTGTCAATTTACTTCGTGTAATTAACAATTCGGGTATACGCCTCTACGCCAACGGCAAAGTTAGAGCGAACGGGTAGTAGTTTAGTTTCTTATATTTTGTAAAAAAATTTCGAATCTATTATCGCGTTACGTTTATCGATAGCTCAATCCCTATCAGTTTCTAAGAGTAAGGTATAACCTTGTACGTGCGTAAGTGTCATCTTCTATCTTCTTCTATCTAATCTATCTTCTTCTTCTTCTTCTTCTAATATTATAAAGAAGTAAAGTTTGTGTGTTTGTATATTTGTTAAATTGTAAGGGGTAATCTCGGGATCTACTGAACCGATTTTAATAAATCTTTCACCAATAGAAAGCTACGTTATTGTGGAGTGTCATAGGCTATATACTTAGATCATCTAACCACAGGATGCGCCTTACTTAAGCATTGTTTTCTGCCATTGCACATGACCATTTGGTCTTTTGGCTTTATAAAAAGCACTGTACATCAGTACATCATTTTATATGATTAAACTAGTACATTTCATTGTAGTTGACTGTACAATAAAAATTAACACACAACAGCCATTACGCGTTTGTCGATTAATACATTTTTAAATGCAATGAAATTTTATATGTCTTTGTGTTTCCCCCTTCACTTGTATGAAAACTGGCAGAATATTTTTGTATGCGGTGGTTCGCAAAGGCTAGTCCCGTGATATATGGTCTAAGGCTATATAGCATCACGCTACAACGAATAGGAGCGGAGCAGTAATAGTAAATGTTTCAAAAACGGGGGAAAAGTTATTCCTTTTGAGAGCTTCGTTGCGTGTGCTGCGTGAATATTTATATGTAGTTATGTAAAAAATATGTACTACAAAATTTACTCTCTATAAAAATGTTCTAAAAACATTGCGCGATAGCATGTGTCTATCTTTGGGTTGGTGCGCAGTAACCATTTTAATGGCAATCATTTTTTTTCTACATCTTCTATCTTCTATCTTCTTCTTCTTCTTCTTCTTCTTCTAATCTAATATTATAAAGAAGTAAAGTTTGTGTGTTTGTATATTTGTTAAATTGTAAGGGGTAATCTCGAGATCTACTGAACCGATTTTAAAAATTCTTTTACCAATAGAAAGCTACGTTATTGTGGAGTGTCATAGGCTATATAGCATCACGCTACAACGAATAGGAGCGGAGCAGTAATAGTAAATGTTTCAAAAACGGGGGAAAAGTTATTCCTTTTGAGAGCTTCGTTGCGTGTGCTGCGTAAATATTTATAGTTAGTTATGTAAAAATATGTACTTACTACAAAATTTACTTTCTTAAAAAAGTTCTAAAAACATTGCGCGATAGCATGTGTCTATCTTTGGGTTGGTGCACAATAACCATTTTAATGGCAATTATTTTTTCATTCCTTCTATTCGAAAAGAATCACTTTGCACCACGATATCGGGGCGCAAAATAGCTCTTTTCTGTTAAGAGCTTTTTAGCGGGCGGCAAAGTGATTTGAATTTGGAACTTGAAAATTTCATAGAAATCGAACGCAAATTGTATGAATTACTGGCTGGTAAGTGTTGGCTGCACAGCGCGGTGTCCTGAGCTAACTAAAAAAAACTAAAGAGCGCCATTTATCTGTTCGTGTTCGTCATTATTAATGTCCTTGTAATCAGTAGGTAAACATATTTTATTTTTACCTACTGATTACAATAATTACTAATAATTTAGTTCTGCAAATATAATAAGTTCTACGTCAAGTTATGAAAGTGACAACCCATGAACTCCTGGAACAATAACTATAGAAGGTAACTACGTCGTACAAAACTTATTTTTTCTCATAGAAAGGGAATGAAAAGTAGAGTATATTACTCGGGGGCAAATTATTTTTCCCTCGGGCGGTGTACTTTGAATCCCTCACTGCGCTCAGGATTCTATGTTAGAATCCCTCGCTATGCTCGGGATTCTATTCTAGAATCCTTCGCTTCGCTCGTGATTCAAAGTAGCGCCCTCGCCGTAAAAATACTATTTTGCCCCCTTGTTATACAATCTACTATTTCATTCCTTCTATTCGAAAAGAATCGCTTTGGACCTCGATAACAGGGCGCAAAATAGCTCTTTTCTGTTAAGAGCTTTTTAGCGGGCGGCAAAGTGATTTGAATTTGGAACTTGAAAAATTCATAGAAATCGAACGCAAATTGTTGGATTAGGTACTGGCTGGTAGGTGTTGGCTGTATAGAACCGCGGTGACCTATGCTTATTAAAAAAAAACTAAAGAGCGTGATTTATCTCTCTGCTCTTGTAGTAATCAGTACCACTTTACCAAGCGAAGTTGATGATTCAAATGTTACGAAAAATTTCTTTACTCGATCGAGTTTTCTTTTGTCCTGAACTTTTACGAAAATTGATAAAATGAGCGTGGTATGCATCCTTGCCGACGGTACTAAGGCGATTCTGGTAAGTGCCTGATGTAGGTGCAGGCAGTAAGCACGCATTAGTCAACTTCGCTTGGTGGAGTATTTTATTGTATTCTGCAAGTATAGTGACTTCTACGTCGAATTATGAAAGTGACAATGCATTAATTAACTCCTGAATGGATATGGAATGGACCTAACTACGTCGTACAAAACTTATTTTTTCTCATAGAAAGGGAATGAAAAGTAGAGTATTTTACTCGGGAGCAAATTATTTTTCCCTCGGGCGGTGTACTTTGAATCCCTCACTGCGCTCAGGATTCTACGTTAGAATCCCTCGCTATGCTCGGGATTCTATTCTAGAATCCTTCGCTTCGCTCTTGATTCAAAGTAGCGCCCTCGCCGTAAAAATATTTTGCCCCCTTGTTATACAATCTACTATTTTTCTACAATAATGCCACGGGATACCTCTTTCATCTATATCTATACTTCTATACTAATATTATAAAGAAGTAAAGTTTGTGTGTTTATATATTTGTTAAATTGTAAGGGGTAATCTTGGGATCTACTGAACCGATTTAAAAAATTCTTTCACCAATAGAAAGCTACGTTATTGTAGAGTGTCAAGGGCTATATATCATCACGCTACAAGGAATAGGAGCGGAGCAGTAACAGTAAATGTTTCAAAAACGGGGGAAAAGTTATTCCTTTTGAGAGCTTCGTTGCGTGTGCTGCGTAAATATTTATAGTTATGTAAAAAAATATGTACTACAAAATTTACTCTCTTAAAAAATGTTCTAAAAAAAATGCGCGGTAGTATGTGTCTATCTTTGGGTTGGTGCACAATAACCATTTTAATGGCAATCAATTTTTTTCTACAATAATGCCACGGGATACCTCTTTCATAAACGAAATTGTTTTTAAATTTAATGCGACGGGAATACACGCGACGAGAAACCTTTCTCTCTCTCTCCCCCTCTCTTTCTCTCTCTCACGTAGTATTGATTATTAACGACGAGACGCTACGGGAGTACTGCACTACAGTAATACTCTCTCTTATGTGGCGGAAACGAAGTTGCGCGGGTCAGCTAGTATTTTATAAAATGAATGCATACATTATGTAAAAAAGACGCTGGTTCAAGTTTTCACAGGAGCTGTCATCGAGAAATTAAAGAAATGGAAAGACTAGAGATAGATAAACCAAAATGGAGCCTAATCCTGCGGATCAGGCGGTCTGCGTCATTCGAGCGAGCCTAATATAAAATCCCCCGTTCCTATTAAGGGCTAAACTTTTTATAAATTCTTTCTTCGTGGGTGCTTACAACATAAAAAGCGTCTGCTCTAACAATTTAATGTTTGTAGCCCCAGAGCGGTCTAGAATCGGCGTTGATAAATCAGTGAATAAATCTGTACCTACTTATAAAGACAAGTAAATCACTCAACCGAGGCCATCATCCTGACTGTAATTAATCAGAGATTACCTAGCAACATTATTTCATAGAATCATCAATTAAACTTCATTATTATGTACAATGTTTCAATAATTCATCAGTCGTGAACAATCAGGTGGTGAACATTTTGACGCAATAAATGTCATTGACCGGGTTTCATTGTTGGTCGCGCTTGCTTGTAGTAACCGATAGATTCTTATCTACCTTGCGAGATTATCAAGGTATTGTCGAGATTTTACAATCTAACTGATTAATTTCCGTTAGATTCGGAACGAAAATAAATATTACAAAAAAACTAATAAGACATTTAGCGCTCGACGCGACGGCCGCTACCACAGCCCGCTCGCTTCACTCGTTCGCCTTTGCGCGTTATTGGTCACAGTTCCAACCTAACTTAACAATGTTTTAGGTTACGATCTTTTGCGGTTGATAAAATTTTGACAGTTCACAATCTCGTAGATAACAATTTACAATCTAAAGAATTTTTAAAATTTGCGGTGACATATTAAATACTACTTACCCGTTCCGTTCGATCTAAATTTTCCGGTCACCTCCCCTACTGACTACAAGTCAGCGGCAAACTTGGAACGAACGGGCTATACATGCAATTTCCATTAGGTACCTACATCTATGCAGATAGGTTCTAGTGGATAATTAATTACCTACCAGAGATCGCAATCTGTCTACGTCACTGCCCATTTTTTTTTTTATATTCAGCACGCCAAATTGACGTCGCCACCAGCCTGATGGAAAGCCGTGGTGCATCTAGCGATTGAGGGCCACTTCTGACAGTGGTCCTCTAGTTGGCGGTCCTGTGATGTGCCTCTTCACGCTCCTCTTAAAGAACCCGGGATTGTAAGATGAGGGAAAAACGTGTGCGGGCAGGTCGTTCCAAGTTTTTACAGTTCGACAAAGGAACGATCTTTTGAAACGCTCAGTTCTGGCGACGATTCTCTCCACTGTGTATGAGTGGCATCTCTGCCCGGCACGCGTTGTTCGGGATCGGTAAGGAGAGGGAGGGATCAGGTTGAAGAGCTCTTCAGAACATTCGCCGTGATACATTCGGTAGAAAGCAGCCAAGGACGCTATGATTCTTCGCTGCGCTAACGGTTCGAGGCCTCCCGTCACCTCAGGACAACCAATTAATCGGATAGCACGTCTCTGCATAGCGTCAAGCGCGTCTAGTAAGTACCTCGCAGAGTCATCCCAAAGGTGAGAACAGTACTCGTCGCAGGGACGAATCTGCGTCTTGTAGAGTAAACATCTCTGATGTGGCGTGAAATACCGCCTCACCTTATTTAGGACTCCCAAGTTTACGCGAGGCCAGCCCAATACAACTCTCTATGTAGTTTTTGTGATTGAGCTCACGCCGGACGTCTATATCGAGGATCTCCAGGTTGTCCTTTAGTGGAACCGTAATGCTCTGAAGAGAGGGTAGAGGAAGGAATTGGGACTTCTTAGCTGTAAACGCACACGCCTGTGTTTTTTTGGCATTGCACTCGACCAGGTTGTCTGAACCCCATTGGGCAATGTGACCCAGGTCCCGGTCGAAATCCGCCACGAGTTGCCATCTCTTCTCCTCCACGTTACCACGCCCCTCCGCTGGACGGCCAGAATAGCTCCATGTAGCGTACTATCATCCGCATAACAATGAATGCACCCAAGGGACAGCATGTCATTGATATGCAGAAGAAAGAGAGTTGGGGTCAATACCGATCCCTGTGGTACTCCGGCATTTACCTGCAAAAAGCAGGAAGCCTGACCATCACAGAGAACCCGTATACGTCGCCCATGCAGGAAGCTGGCCAACCAGCGGCACAACTGAGGCGATAAACCATATGGCGGCAGCTTGGAAAGAAGCGACGCATGCCATACCCTATCAAAGGCTTTAGCGATGTCTAGGCCAATAGCCAGAGATTCGCCGTGCCTCTCCATAGCCTCATCCCAGGTGTGTGTTATGTACGCCAGGAGGTTGATCGTACCCGTTGATCGTTTCGGCCTAAAGCCATATTGACGATCGCTAATTAACGAGTGATCCTCCAGGTAGCGCATGAGCTGTTTGTTGATAATTAGCTCGAACACCTTGCAGATGACGGTGGTTACGGCTATGGGGCGATAGTTGGCCGGATCTTCGTCGGCTTTGTCTGTAGTCTGTGACTCTGTCGCACTACGGCACGTGGATCATCTGTTCAAAGTTTGAAATAAAACAAAAATGACGTCAATCGGATTGAACTTTCACAGAGGGGCAGTCGGGTGAGACCGTCTCACGGTTTCTTGTTTATTCTGTCCGTTATTCGCAACCGTTTCGTAGCTTAGCTCTTATTCAGAAATATGTTGCGTCACCATCACCATCTTGGTTGACTTATTTGAATTTGATTATAGGAAAGTGCTGGCCCAAAGCGAGATGTTAGTCCTAAAAGAGCGGGAACTGAAAGAGACTCGCAACTTGTACAGCGCTGTCAAAGATATGCTGGCTTTGCAGCCTAGTCCTGAAATACAAGTAAGTCAAAGTCACACATATCTAATACATACACATTTCAATAATACCACTTGTACATTTTTCCACATTACATAAAACTGTTAAGTTCTAAAAATAACATTAATGCAAAATTATGTAAACTGCCCATTTTGCCGTAGTGAAACGTGTTCGCTCTAAGTTGCCGCTTGCGTAGATGCCGATGTAGAGGCGTAGTAGGGGAGGCGACCGGCAAACTGAGAGCAAACGGGTAGTAATGTTATCTCTGCATCACCCAGTTTGATTGGTAGAAAATGCCTTGAATTCAGTGCAGAAGTGTTACGTAAATAAAAAGTAATTAAATAACCTTTGAGAATGCCCCGAGGCGAAACTGTTCAGGTTTACAAATAAATATCGTGAAACAGTACAAGTGGTCTCAAACAATCATTAAACACAATGCTTGCTGACAATAACTCACAGACAAGTAGTGACATTTACCATCTGTAGAGATTTGCTTTAAATTTGGCCACCACACACCTACCACGTCCAAATTAATCGTGTGTTAGCAGAAGGTGGTGTCAAGAGCCGAAGGCACCGACGTGCATGCATGAAAAGAAAAATAAAAGTTGAAGAAGCAAGTGGACCGTGCCGTGAGGCGCTCGGTTCCTTCTGCCTACCCCGCAAGGGATTTGGCGTGAAGATAGTTTAGTATAATACAGCTTATAGAGATTTGCTTGGCTTGACTCTTCACGAAGACTCCTCGCACCCTCCTCCCGTCTAGATTGTAAATAATGCTAAATCATAAAGTTTGTTGCTTACTTTCAGATTACGTTGACTCGAACACAACGTGCGCTCACGCAACGAACTACCAAGATGAAATGCTTGATAGCGGGTTAGTTTTTTTTTTAATAAGTAGTAGTTTCAGAATCTACGGATTATCACTTATTGGGCGTATTCTTCACTTCAGTCGAGACGCCACAAACTAGGCAGTCCGTTGCCTGTTGCTCCCCTAGTTCCTAAATTAGGGCCATTTACCACTATTTTTCTTCCTTCAGTATAAACATTTTAGGCAAAAAAAAATAAGTCGGTACCTACCTAAGTACCTCATCATGTTTCAGAGCTAAGCATGCGTGAAAAGCAAGTTACGGATCTAAGACTTGAACTCGATCGTGTGAATGGAGACCTACAATCGTTCAAACAAAAATACTACGAAATGAAAAGAGCATTGGACGTGGACGAGGCAAGGCGGCTGAAACTGACACCTACGTCTCCAGAATCGATAAAAGAATAATTTTGTCTATGGTCAGGATAAAAATGGCGCGCGAATTTAATTTTTTTTCTCACATCGAGTTATAAGCTGATGGCCTAAATGCCAAAGCTTTCAATAAATTTAAAAAAAAAATCGAGTTATGAATAGGTGGACCAAGAATATCATCGCCTAACGTGCAGTCAAATTATTGATATATTTAAAGGAATATGTCCTAAATATTAGTTTTGCGAAAGAAAAGTAGGTACTCGACCGACTTCTTGAAGAACGCGTGGAATGATCCCTTACCGCCTGCACCTATATCAGCTACCGGAATCGCCTTACCGTCCTCAAGGATGCAGACCACGCTCATGTAGATAGTATCCGATTTCGTAGATTTAGTTCAGGACAAAAAAAACACTCTATCGAAATATTGAGATTTTTCGTAACATTTGAATCATCAACTTCGCTTGGTGGAGTACTAAGTACAAATTTTCAGACTAACTTTCAAATTTACAGCATTTCAATTTCAATTTTCTTTCAAATTCATAATGAACCAGGTGTTTCGAAGCCAGGAATAAGTGGTGATGTAAAATTTTATTTCTGTAGGTGTCGTCACTGAGCTCCAAAATTGCTGGTCCGATTTTAATGCATTTTTTTGTTGCGTGGGAGCCCTTATAAATCGTGATTTTACGGATTTTACTATTGGACCCTGCGTTACACTACACTCCTATACTTAGCGGGTAGGACAGTCTGAGCTGCTCCGTTAGATGAAAGATGTGATACTTACGATTGTTTTAACCATGTTATGTGATAATAAACCGGCCAAGTGCGAGTTGGACTCGCCCATGAAGGGTTTCGTAGCAGCAAGTAACATAATATAATAGTTCTTATAGTTCGTTTTAACTTTCATTGATGTTTTAACACGTTCGCAATGGTAGTGATTTTTCTAACCGAAAATTGTGGTTTATGACGTATTAAAAAAAAAACTTCCAGCTCTATCTCGTTCAAACTAATTTTCGTTGGTAGTTTATATGGCAATGTATATTATATATTTTTTTCAGATTTATAATTCTCTTAGTTTAGGAGTTAGAGGGGGGGGGACACACATTTTTCCACTTTGGAACAGTCCTCTGCGCAGACTATTCATTTAAGAAAAAAATGATGTAAGGAACCTCAATACCATTTTTGAAGACCTATCTATAGATACCCCACACGTATGGGTTTGATGAAAAAAAAATTTTGAGTTTCACTTTTGAGTATGAGGACCCCCAAAATTTACTACTTTTTTTTCTAGTTTTATATAAGAATCTTAATGCGGTTCACAGAATACATCTTGTTACCAAGTTTCAATAGCATAGGTCTTATAGTTTCGGAGAAAAATGGCTGTGACACACGGACGGACAGACAGACAGACAGACAGACAGACAGACAGACAGACAGACAGACAGACATGACGAATCTATAAGGGTTCCGTTTTTGCCATTTGGCTACGAAACCCTAAAAATTAGGTTTAATTGTTTCGTAATTCTGAATTGACTTGTTGCAAACTAATTTTATTCCTTTATTATTACTTAGTTACATACTTTTTAATGTGTAAACCAATGTGTTCGAGAGAAATTATGTGCCAATAATTATGTTATTTATGATCTGAAACTGCATAAAATTTTGTACATTTTTCCTAGAATATTTTATTGAATAATGTTAATTATCATGCAGCCATAATGATCTTCTGCCTAAAAAAACATGTTAATTAGTTTTTCTACTAGAAATAAGGAATGTTAAGAAGGGTATTATTGAACATTGTGTAGTTAGCCAATCAAAATATACAAGACTGATGCTTAAGGTGTGAAATACGATGGTCAAATAAAACAACTTAAGTAATTAATCCGAAAACAATAGTTTTATTTAAGAACTTTCACTTTCTCATAAAATATACACATTGTTTTTGTCATTAAACTAAACTGTAAGTAAATACTAATTTTAAATACCAATTCTCACAATTCTCAAACGGGTGCTTGGCTGGGGCTGGATCCCATTATTGCATTTCGGTTCAATTTTTTTTTTATCATACCTATTGGTGTTCTTTTCATGGTCATGTACAAATTCGTCACTTAAACTCTATTTAAAAAAAATATTCAAATCAAAGCATGATTTTGTACATTTTCAAAATTAAAAAAAAAACTAAGACATCCGTTCTTGTCGTTTTTAATAAAGTGTGATGATAGAATTCTACAGTCATTTTGTTGTTTACTTAAAAATAACAGTTCGAATGCATGTGTTCTGACCTGACCATGGGTGTTGGTACACAAATGCGATCAAATGCGAAGATCAGTGGGGACCATGCATCGAACATATGCTAGTTACTCAGTATACTTCAGCGCTATACAAACACACTCCTACATATACGTCTGAATAACGCGATAATTACAAGCGGACTCAGTACCGCTTTATATTTATTATAGACAGTACAATCATTTCTAGCGTTCACTCTATTTGTACATATCTCGGCTCAGGGTATTGAGCTTTGAGTGAATGAGGGCAAGCGAAGCCATACCATTTTGGTCCATAATACAATTTATATAACTTTCAATCCTGAAGGGAAATGGTGGTCAACACGCTCGATAGTCACCCTCTAATTACTATGTGTACTCGCACTCACGTATCAGTTTCAACTTACAGATAAGATATATGTAGCAATATGCTAAACATTATGTCAACTGCGCTTAGACCAACAACCAGCTCGCACCTAACCGCGGGTTCTCACTCAGTTATCGCATTATTTATACGTACAAGTACTCTCCCGTCCACGCTATCGGCCCGCGATCATTGTACGCATTATACCGCAACAGTATATTTATATTTAGCTGTCCCAACTTACCAAATACAGAATGCACTATATTCGCTCGGAACTCGCGACGTTTGCATTTACATGTGCAGGGCAATTAATAGTAATAACCCACTCCAATATTGATGTACAAATAACTTAGATACACGGACTAGTTGTTTGAACAAAAGTTCTTGTTTTCTTTTTTAAGGACAGATATAAAATAATGAGGGTGTCTTGTGATTTTTGTACATCAATACTGTAACATTCTACAGAACATGTGGCGAAGGGAATGTAGTTACAGAGTTAGTAACTTTACAAGAGTGGTTTGAAGAAAACGACGCGAATGAAGAGACCGTAGGAACACATTTGTTATCAATAGCTGAACATATTCAACCATTTAATGTCCTTACTGCAATTGCAGTTATCTATTACGGTAAAGATAAAGCCACACTATAAGTGCCTAGCCTGAAAGCTAAATGTAGCAATAAGCGAGGCTCCTACAGTGTGGCTTTAGTTAAGAGTGCAGAGCAGTATGCAAACGGCGCGAGGGTACGATGTAGCATTGGCTTAAGATCCCAATGGACTGGCTCCTCACCCACCACATATCAAATTTTGTATGCTGAAAAATATCGCAAATAGTTGTGTCCTGGCCAGATTTTTTGTTTCTGGTATGCCTATGGGATTTTTCATGTATACAGATTTGTTTTTTCCTGTCTAGCATATACCATTTTTACCACATTACTCGAAATATTAAAATTACTTTTTTACATTTCACTCGGAAAGAGTTGCGTTTGCATCTCTTTATGTTTATGCAAGAATATTCCCAATAATCAGTAAATTATTCAATATTATATTATTTGACAGTTAAATTTATTTTGTGACTCCACAAGTCAGTTTGATTGGTCATACTCAAGTATGGAAGTTTAGATATTCACACAGCACATAATATGAAAACTACATTATTGTAATTTCACCATGAAATTATCATTTATCTAATATTTATACAATTATTAAGTAGATGTACAATTTAGAAAGGAGAGAAGACAGAAAGTAAGAAATATTATTTGGGTATGTATGAAAATGCCTTATTTACAATACCTACGGGTGCTGTGTGATTAGCACGAAATTTATGTAAATCAAATGTATGAGAAGAACTACCTACATTCGATAGGTATGATGAATTTTAGCATACTCTAGTTTAAAAAAAATATGCAGTCAGGACTGCAGAGGTCAATTCTGAACGAGCATACAAAATGCGATACGTCGTAGCTAGGAGCTGCATACGAGCGAGAGAAACATGGATGCCGTGTGTAGACAAAACACTTTCCACAGTGTCTAGTGCAAGTTTTAGCGAGCAGCTTGGAGCAGTTGTAAGGTCTTGGACGTCAGCCACGAGCGGGGCGACGGCGACAGCGCCAAGAGCACGGCACCCAAGAACAAGAGAGTAGGCAACTTTGAACAAACGATAACACACAGAGCGCGATTCGCTTGTGAGAGATCGCAATACTTGAGCTAGAATGTTCCCGCCCCAGAAGGGGGAGGTAGAGCAGCCCTGAGGTGGAGGTGTGTTTGCCCCGTCCTATGTCGCCTGAGGGGCAAGTGCGAGTTTTTGCGTGAGCTTGTCGACATTCACGGCTCACCAATTCGTTTGGAATCGAGACCCCGCCACCTAGCTGTAAACGCGGGAACTTGTCTCGATCCCATACAAATCGGTGATAACGCGCTCGTTCGTGAATGTCGACAGGCGCTCACCGAAACTCGCACTTGCCCCTCTGCTCTCTTGCACCCGCGTCGCTCCGCTCGTCGCTCCGCTCGTCGCTCCGCTCGTCGCTGGGCTCGTCGCTCACTCAGCCAGCAGGCCAGGCGGGCACTAGTGCACGTCGCCCGCGTCCTTGGGCGCGCCGTGGGACGGGGGCCCGTGCGTGGGCGGCGCGTGCGGCGGGCCGTGGCTGGGCGGCGCGTCGGGCGGCAGCGACAGCGGCGCGCTGGGCGGCGCGGCGGGCGGCGCGGGCGGCTCGTGCGCGTGCAGCGGGTTGGTGGTGGAGTGCGCCGCCTGGCCGCCCGCCGCGCCGTAGTAGCCGCCGTTGAGCGTCTCGGCGTAGGGCGCGGGCGCGGGCGTGCCCAGCGGCGCGGGCGTGCCGCCCAGGAAGTAGTCCTTGTTGACGCAGTTGCGCAGGCAGTCGGGGATGCGGCCCACGATGGCGCGCCGGATCTCCGACGCGGCCATCTCGCGCAGCTCCTGCGCGCTCGCGTCCGAGTAGAACGCCGCGTGCGGGGTGCACAGCACGTTGGGCGCTTCCTTCAGGGGACCCTGCAAACGTAATCATCACGTATTTAGTATTTATTACATTTTACCAGATTGTACAGGTTCTTGGCAATATGACATTGAACTGGCCAGAACCTCGAGGCTCTACAAATCCGAGGCTCTGTTTTTGAATGGCCCTTGAGGGCTACACCCTCCACAATAAAGCTTATTTCAGAGACAACCACCTGCAGAAACGTGGGAGGTGTAGCATTCCATTGAGTACCAGGGGCACTCAATGGCCAGTGAGACTTTGGGACGCAATTCCGAAGTCTGGCCCCTATGCTCAACAGGGTGGTACAGTTGGTAAGACTTGGGTTACCTGCACCGGATACGTCGAGAGCCAAAAGTCACACGACAGTTCTCTCCCATGCCACAGAAAACACACTGGGCGCCATACATCCCAGAACAATCACCGTCCCCCATACACGCAAGCCTGAGAGCGACATTCTCAAAAATCAGCAAAGGTAAGCTCAAGGTGGTGCCGCATCCTGTTCAAAGCACACGCCTCCTCGATACAAAATGCGTGGTTTCCCAGAAAACAGTGGTGGGAATTTCCATAAATACTTCTTTAGATCGTGTATCAAGTTTCCAGGCCAACGGGAAGGAGAAAAGAAAAGAAAAAGAAGACAGCCAAAACTTGTATCTAGCTCTAGTTTTACTGACATTATAAACTCGTTATTATGCAAGCGGTAGTGAGGATGGGGTGCAGAGGTTCTTGGGTTGGAGATTGGTCAGACCAAATATTTTATATGATTCACAAATGTTTCAATTCTGCCATTTCTATGATAATGAGTAGGCATGTATTTGTTCCCGTATTCGTATGAGTATCTATTTATTCATATATAAGCTTATATCTAGTTCCCGTATTCCCACGGGAACAGCTACGGTCACACACCTGGAAGACATTGAAGGGTTCGTTCTCGTGCACGTCGAGCGCTGCCGCGCGGATGCGGCCCTGCTTGAGCGCGGCCGCGAGTCCCTCGTCGTCGACCAAACCTCCGCGGGCAGTGTTCACCAGGAAAGCGCCTGGAATAATACATACATGATTCTTAGTTACTTATACATTATTACACACAACATATAGTTCGGAAAAAGAAAAATACTCTTTGCAGACTAGGCGCTAAACACATTGATCTGGTGTCTGGCGTGGACATCATTCTGTTTCAATCAAATACTAACCGCGCGGACGCCGAAATGACGTGCTATAGCGTGTATTATGTGGGCCTTTAAGTATGATCAAATAATGATGGAATGCCGTGTGTTTGTGTACCAGGCAGATTAATGTGTTTAGCATCTCAATCTAAATAAATCTCATCTGAAGGAGTAGGCAGAGGCATAGTATACGCCCATATACACATTAGTCATACATAATGTACATACATGATCACAATATTGGTCGCAGATACAAGCCTCCTGACTAGAAAATCTGTACTCCCGAATAAACATACGCAGGGATACGCTGTTAGCCCCAAAACGCTCACATATCAATATTTCCTTTTGACTTTGACACACATAATAAATAAATCA
The DNA here is from genome assembly GCA_933228765.1 of Miltochrista miniata. NCBI lineage: Eukaryota > Metazoa > Arthropoda > Insecta > Lepidoptera > Erebidae > Miltochrista > Miltochrista miniata. Next base: position 22,286,555 of record OW121770.1, on the reverse strand, counting down.
AAATTGGACAGGTGGCTACCTGCTATTGAAATTTTGCAAGCCATAAGACCTTCTACTTGGCTTAACGACGGAGGCATGAAAATAAGGAAATCAACCGATCTGAGGACCAGCCACAACAAAAGATCCTTATCAAAGTCATTGTTTACAGAACACTAAGCTATACTGATATAGACTCCAATTTTCACCACCTACCTACTACTTGCCAAGCTATCCTGAGAGAGACATCCTCTCAAAATGACTGAGGCTTGGCCTTACTGTTTGACGCTAGACAGATGACTTTTTTTTTTTTTTTTATACCACTAGAGTGGCAGACAAGCATATGGCCCCACCAGATGTACCGGTGGTCACCGCAGCCTATGGACGTTTGCAACACCAGAGGCGCCACAATCGCGCTGCCGACCCTTTAAAAACCTTTTAAGTCCCCTTTTGAAGAACCTTGTACGTACAGGGTTTTATATTCCTTTAATTTACATATTAAAATCTTCACTCATAGCGTCAATTACTCAAATAAGACCCCATGGTGCAGTACTATCTACCTACAGCGGGGATTCCCGACACAGTTTTATTTTCCTTCTCTGTTTGTCAAGACTTCATCTCTAAAGGATGACTCACGCTACACCGTTCCGGGTCCGAGCCGAGTGTCGGCTGTAGCACGGTCACCGAGCCGGTTCCGTGTTGAAATTACAAAATAGGGCCTTGACCGGGCCTTAACCGGGCAATTACCGTTCATCCGAGCAAAATCAGCCGTGACCGAGCAGAAGCGGGGCCGAGTTGTTTCCGAGCGTTGTCTGTTGCTCGGCCGTCACTCGGTTGCCGCTCGGTATAGCGTGAGCGTGTTCATCAATCAATATCATCAATCATCATCAATACATAATAAAATCGTAACAGGTCGCTGTCTGTACATTGAAGATATATAAGAAAAAAGTTTATAGGGGGGCTTTTTGGACGCAATAGAACCCAAAATAATGGTTTTTAGAATTTTTGTCTGTTTTTCTGTACGTTTGTGCACGCTAATCTCAGCAACCGCTCAACCGACTGCGATGCGGTTTTCTTTATTGCGTTACGGTTTGCTCCACTTAACATTTAGTGTTTGTTTCATGTCTATCGGTTTATAAATTAAAAAGTTATATCAATCTAAAGATAATGTAGCGTACGAAGTCGTGGGCTACAGCTAGTACAAAATATATGTAGTATTTGTTGAGCGTGCTATGCTACGGCCGACACTCGGCTCGGACCCGACACGGTCTAGCTTGAGTCATTCTTTAGTAAGCAAGTGGGCATCACTTCTTGAACCTAGAAATATCTCTGAAGGGTCCCATTGTATTTAATTACGAACTACAAATAAAGTGTATAGTATAAAAATGTATATTTACCTGGGCGCATTTGTTTGATAGTAAATTCATTGATTAGGTGGTGATTGTGTTCATTTAAGCTGCAGTGCAGTGATACGCAATCACTTTGGAATAGAAGATCCTGGAAAATAACACAAATTGTATGTTAGTTTTTATTTGGGAAATAATTATATTAGGATAGCATTTTTGTGAAATGCGCTCCTTCATACTGATAATTATTACACTAAATTTTTGGATAGAATATTGCTAAGTTAATGCTTCTGTAAAAGAAACCCAGTTCATAATATTGCTAAGTTAATGCTTCTGTAAAAGAAACTCAGTTCATAATAAAGTGACTGCTTTCGTGGAACAGATTGGACATTTTCTTTGTATAATATGTCCCTAAGTATTTAGAAATATTGTAAGCTAAGTTGATTTATCATATCTGAGAAATCTTTCGTCAGCAAGCGTGCTCTATAGCTTGTTTCTTGTATGCTTTAAGGACGGAAGCTATTTGTTTTTTCACCACTAAGATGTCAGACCAGCAAACTGCCCACCTGATGGGAAGTAGTCTCTGTCCTTTCGTGTTGTTTGGACATGAAATTACACTACTAAGATGTCAGACCAGCAAACTGGCCACCTGATGGGAAGTAGTCTCTGTCCTTTCGTGTTGTTTGGACATGAAATTAAATTTGCAAACTACTTATAGGATGTTTGCCTATAAGACATTTAAATTTAATGCCTTAATGATAAGAAAGGGTCTCTGTAACCTAATGGACGTTAGATCTACAATCCCCAGCGTGTCCCCACGGATTATATGTACATATAGACAGTTACCTGGAGCGTATAGACTCGCGTAAGACCTAAGGACTTCTCGATGCCGTCGGGTAGGTAGGGGTCGTAGAATATTACGTTGAAGCCGAACGCCTTCGCCCGGAGCGCCACGGCAGAGCCGATGCGGCCCAGTCCCACAATCCCCAGCGTGTCCCACGGATTATACTACCCGTTCGCTCTAACTTTGCAGTTGGCGTAGAGGCGTATACCCGAATTGTTAATTAGACGTAATAAATTGACAGTAGCTAATGTCACTTCGTCATAGAAAATACGCAATATTGTATGAAGAAGTGACATTAGTTGCTGTCAATTTACTTCGTCTAATTAAAAATTCGACTTTAGTATGGAGCCGAGCGGCAAAGTTAGAGCGAACGAGCAGTATGTACATTTAGACAGTTACCTGGAGCGTATAGACTCGCGTAAGACCTAAGGACTTCTCGATGCCGTCGGGTAGGTAGGGGTCGTAGAATATTACGTTGAAGCCGAACGCCTTCGCCCGGAGCGCCACGGCAGAGCCGATGCGGCCCAGTCCCACAATCCCCAGCGTGTCCCACGGATTATATGTACATATAGACAGTTACCTGGAGCGTATAGACTCGCGTAAGACCTAAGGACTTCTCGATGCCGTCGGGTAGGTAGGGGTCGTAGAATATTACGTTGAAGCCGAACGCCTTCGCCCGGAGCGCCACGGCAGAGCCGATGCGGCCCAGTCCCACAATCCCCAGCGTGTCCCACGGATTATATGTACATATAGACAGTTACCTGGAGCGTATAGACTCGCGTAAGACCTAAGGACTTCTCGATGCCGTCGGGTAGGTAGGGGTCGTAGAATATTACGTTGAAGCCGAACGCCTTCGCCCGGAGCGCCACGGCAGAGCCGATGCGGCCCAGGCCCACAATCCCCAGCGTGTCCCACGGATTATATGTACATATAGACAGTTACCTGGAGCGTATAGACTCGCGTAAGACCTAAGGACTTCTCGATGCCGTCGGGTAGGTAGGGGTCGTAGAATATTACGTTGAAGCCGAACGCCTTCGCCCGGAGCGCCACGGCAGAGCCGATGCGGCCCAGGCCCACAATCCCCAGCGTGTCCCCACGGATTCGTGCGCAGCCCGTCGCTGCTTCCCGAACCTGTTCAGGACCTGTAAACAGATAAATTTAAATAAATAAATAGGATAGATTATGACACACAACACGACGAAAACTAACATCAAGGGGTTCTGGATTTTTATTTTATATTAAGTGACATCTAGCGATTGGGAGCTGCTTTATGATGTGCTTATTTACGCTCTACTTGAAGAACCAAGGGTTGTAAGAAAAGGAAAACACGTGCGCGGGCAGTTCTTTATAGTTTGACAGAGAAACAATCTTTTGAATCACTCTGTTCTGGCGAAAAGACATTAATCCAATTAAATAGATTTTGATTCTGAAAGATGGATCCAGGGCAGGCATGCCTAGTTATAAGATGGAAATCCATCCTAGAAAGATAAAAAAGGAGGAGGGAACAACTATGACTAATAGAATCAGGCATTACAAGGCGAAACTCCATCGTAGGACGATAATAAAGGAGGAGATGCAGAGGAATAACACCGTTTGATTCGTCAAATTGTCATCCCTCCGTTAAAATCTTTCTTACTAATATTATAAATGCGAAAGTTTGTGAGTGTGGATGTTTGTTACTCTTTCACGCTCAAACCGCTGAACGGATCAGGCTAAAATTTGGTACCGAAATACATTATAGTCTGGAATAACACATAGGCTTCTTTTTATCCCGGGAATAAGTTCCCACGGGAACAAATATTACGCGGGCGAAGCTGCGGGCATCAGCTAGTTTACAATAATTGTAAAGGAGGAATGACGAATCGAACAACGGGGACCCAAAGGATGTGGTAAATTTTATGGACGCCTCTCGCTCCTGGTTTATTATCGTTCAAATACAAGCTAGGTTATTGCATTTTGTAATCTACCTACTAAAAGTATAATTCAATGTTACCTGTGAATTTTTTCCCGTCCCGCACCATGTTTGCGAGCCAGTACGTCCGCCGGTATAAATTCAATATGAGACACATCGTCGTGTCGGCTACTTCTTCTACTCCGTACCCGGGTACATTACATACTGCTATGCCTGAAACGAGACAAAATTTATGATGAAAAGGGCAACAATGTAAAACAAAAGTTGATGGAGACTTTACAATTTGGGACACGAGATACAGGGACTTTTCCATGGGAAAATTCAGTATTGCAAGCTAGTAGCAATGTTTTCGAGCACAATATTGTTATAATGTAGCAAGAAAATCCGGTTGCTCAGAAAGATAAGGCTGGCTTATTACATATGGCCTGACCAAATGCCCCAAATAGGAACCAGATTAGACATTTACACTTCCAGGAAAATAGAGGATTAGAGAAAGTGGCCTCCAGTGCCTTACAAAAACGATTTACGCAAAAGAGACGTCTCCAGAAGATATGCTGCGGACATGAGAAGATGGTCGGTGAGCGGATGATCAAAGAAACAACTTCGCATAGGATCGTGGCACGTGGTCGGTGGTAACCTTTGGCCTCTTGGATTAGGATTAGCAATAGCAAAATCACATTTATATGACAAGCAGGAATTGTGTAAGTAGGTGCACACTAGAGGTAAAGAGGAGCAAGATTTCAAATGCAGCTTTACGAGGGCTAATCAGGTTCTGAAGTTCGAACAGGTTGTTGACATGAAAACCTTTTCGTTTACCAAACTGTTCAGACCATAATAGAGTTCTGTTTTCTGGTCATTTCTGTGCTGTGGAATCTGACGTGCTCAACATGATCAAACGTCACAATCCCTGGAATATGGTGGCCTGGTTGAATATCTCGCCTGCTTCGACAGGGGTCTACCGCAGTATCTGCGTCCTGTTATTGTTTGCAGTTTGGATACTTGGAATCCGAATCTAGCTGTGATTTGACCTTTACACCATTACCTTGTAAGGTAGGTAGCAGGTGGCACCATGCAGTTTTGCATGTTTTATTGCTTGTGCTACAGTAATAGGTTGGCAAGTTCTTAAGGGGACTTGATGTTTGTCCAATGACAAGCTCATATCTCTACATCGGCAAGTTCCGAGGAAGGTATCAACAATCTATACTAATATTATAAAGAGGAAATATTTGTTTTTTTTGTTTGTTTGTTTGTAACGAATAGGCTCCGGAACTACAGGACCGATTTGAAAAATTCTTTCACTGTTGGAAAGCTACTCTTTGCGGTAAACATAGGCTATATTTTATTCCCGTATTCCCACGGGAACGGGAACTACGCGGTTGAAACCGCGTGACGTCCGCTTGTTATAAATAAAGCAAACATACAAACCTAATTCACCAGCGGCTTTGACATCAATATTGTCTACGCCGGAACCAATACGAACAATGATCCTTAACGCCTTAAACTTCTCCAGGTCTTCCTTAGTGAGTATGATAGTATGCCACATAAGTGCCCCTACAGCTTCGTTGAGCACCTTCTCGTGTATCTCCGACGTGGATTGAGCGTCGCAAAACGCAACTGTCGCAACATCTTTTAGTATTGGCATTTCTACTGCGCAGTCTCGCCCGTCCAACAACGCCACCAGAGGCCTGGAATTGTGGAGAAAACAGATATATGTATTTATTTATTTTCAAGAAAAATAATTGTGTAATCTAATACAGGTACAAATGCTTGTTATAACGTTTGTCGCACTACTCCGAATCTAGTCGAACTATATTAATATTATTTTGTGTAATACCTATATTTATTTTAATATTATTTTGTTTATATTGTAAAGTATTTTTCCCCTTCCCACCTTCGTACAAATATTAACTTTAGTCAACGTTCATTCAAATAAAACATCACATCACTTTATGTCAGTGAACTTAGTATATCACTTCCTAGCATATCATAACTAAAAGTAAGTTCTCTTCGCATGCACATGATTTTCGAGTAGTTACAATTGCAAAGTGCATGCAATATTTGACAATGTTAATTGTACAGACGAATTTGAGAATGCATGGTCAATCTGAACCGAAATTGCTTTGCACTGAGAATTGACGCCATCTCTCGTTGCCGATTTTTATAATACCTCACACAGGAACGCGATTATTGTCAAAATAGCAGCTCATTATTTTTTGAGTAATGTAAATATGCCATCTAGTACATTTTTGGTGATTCTCTAAGGTGTCTATGCAATATTATATTCGAGTAAAGTTGCGCCATCTAGTGGAGTTTTTGTGAATTTGGACTCAAATGTGCATGGGATTATAGATCTTAAGGGGCCCATGCAATAGTGGAGGTGACAGTACATGGCAGATGGCAGATCAATGTTTGCCGTATCAGCTAGTAAAATAATAAAATCAATACAAAGAAGCGTTTCCTGTGTCCTCCAAATTATACGTTATCACAGGCTAGAAACCTCATCAAACCTACTATAATAAAAATACAGCTAATATAAAAGTGACGAAGCCTTATCAATATCCAATCTAAATCCAATATGTACATTTACATACATTCCTGACAGGCGCTCATACACATATATAACTTTAATAGTACCGGGCGGAAACTCCATACGTTTTTAAGCTTGAATGTGTGCGTGTGACCAATAAGGCTAAGCAAATATTCCCTCACGACACCCGCCAACTATAATGACAGCTGTAGCTCGGGGGGAGTTGCCTATCTGCCGCATGGAAACCTCATGTATGTACTTTTTTTCACACTTACCCTGTGCTACACACACTCGCGCACAAATCAGTACCTATCAAAAATTCAGTTGAGACCGCCTGACCTCGCGTCTGTGAATGAGTTGTCTACGTTTGCGTAGCCTCAGCGAATTTAGTATGTAGGTTTCCATCTGTACCTACTATCGGTACTGTCTCTAATTTTTCGTAATACCTACTTACTATTAAATTATCTTTAATAGTACTTAGCCGTTTAAGCCGTGGAGAAAGCACGCGCACACACACTTATGTAAATACAGGATGTATGTGTACAATTGCACATGTATGCGTTTCTTATAGTACACAAACATAACAGTAAGCTAAGCGGTAATAAATAAGTGCATAAAACATGACGAATGACGTAAACCTGCAATACATGTCGAGGCGATAAAATACGAGTAACGTAGACAGCTCATTATCAACAGGCGATAATGTATGGCGACATACATTACGAGCTATGTATTATGTTATCTATCTGTATATATTACGGTGCTGACCTGTGCATTTATCTTACTACCCCCAGTTTCTAAAAGGCTGATCAACGCTAAAATTAACTAATCGACTGTTAAAGGCGGATCCTCACAGAAGATCCAAAATGGATCGCCGATTCCTGCGATCCACGAACAAAACTTTTCTTGCGAGCCCGCCGCGTTCCACCGACACGCTCCAACCGATCCACACTGATCCGCCTAAGTATAGTACTGTTAAACTTTCGGTCGCTATGGAGTCACATGTGCAGCAACGACGTCAAATCGCTTTGGTAGCAACAACCTACATTCTTCTTAAATATTTACGAAGCATTTATGTTCCTCGTAAATGGATTTTCATTTTGGTTCTTCTGTGAGGATCCGCCTTTAACAGCCGATTAGTTAATTTTAGCGTTGATCAGCCTTTCGGAAACTGGGGGTTAGTTGATTAGTGGTGTTATTGGGCAATATCAATAGCAACTAATATACTGTTTTGCAAGGGTGACCAACCAGGCGATGCTGGCAAGGCAAATCCCTACTAATATCATAAATGCTAAAGTAACTCTGTCTGTCTGTCTGTTACGCTTTCACGCCTAAACGGCTGGAGCGATTGAGATGAAATTTGGTATAGGGATAGTTCGAGGCCCTGGGAAGGACATAGGCTACTTTTTAACCGAATGCGCAAAAGGAGGGTTATGATTTTACGCGATAACGACTTCTACGCGGCAGTATTATATAAAACTAGCTAAAAGTCAGCTCTTGTGGAGAGATCTTCCCGTACCGGTTTCCACAGAAACTTGTTCTCAGGATAAACTATTGTTTTACATAATTATGGATCTTATATACTCATATAAAACCATAAAAAAACACTTTCCCTCTTGCTAACTGGAACCTACCAATGAAACTAATTTTGAAAATTAAAAATTAGTTTGTAAAAATCAATGTCACCATTTTTTGTAAAATAAAACACTTTTTTGTTTTGTTTGTTTGTTTGTTAAATGAACACATGACGCAATATCAACTTTGCATGTTGATTATCACAGGGCTTATTAGTAACCCTAGTAACAAACCTAAATTAATAGACAAATCAAATAAGCTAGTTAACCGACTAACATTTGAAACTAACAGACCGAGGGGACAAGAGGGCTAATCACACAAGGACGTGCCGAAAGCGTCCCCCACCCCACGCGAATAATTAAAGCACACCCAGTGCGATTAAACTAATAATTTAAACTTTCGTCATAGCGAAGCGGAATTATTATTATTATTATTGCCGAGGGAAAGTTTCAGGCGGCGAAACGGGAAAGTAATTCCGTGCGGTGGGAGGGAGTTTTAGAATTCCACAAACTTTTCCGGGGGCAGACGAAAACAGATTTCGGTAGCAAACAAAGAGGGCACAGAGGCACTGCGGAATGGGTCGCGGGGGACGGTCCTTCGGGCAAGTTTTGATGGAAACCAAATAGGATTAGCACGAGAAAAGAATAAGTGTAGTGAAGCCCGATAGACGACGAGCGTCGTTTTGCTAAGTTGGCGTCCGAGTTCAATCGCAAACTTGCGAATTGGCCCGCTCTCCCCTCCGTGTTGATTCGATCTTTGATAAACTGTTCAAATTTCTGATTGGGAAGCTAAATGAATTTGTAACTTCATGTAAATTGGTTACTCTATTAGACAACAAGATGTAACTATGTTTATTATCTAGGCAATTACTGGGAAAAGCTTAAGAATATTATATCTACAGAAATAGCCCAAAAACATGTTGATTCTCGAACCGAAATAGGTATGTTATTTATTATCATAATACGATATTGATACGGAACTGATACAAATGATATGATGACTAACCTTTTTCCACAAATTGTGCGAACGAGTAAGGGTAAAATTTGACTCAGTTCAAGTATAATAGATAGTGCCAATGTCATCCACGAAGACGCGTTCCACTTTCTCAAATCACTTACAGTGCAAGTGTGGAATCTGTTCTATTATTGATGTTGTTTGCTAATCAATAGTAGTGTTCAATACAACACTACACGTGGAAGATTGCACACTTATTGCACTGTAAGCAATTTGAGAAAAGAGTGAAGCGCGTCTTCCTGGATGGCATCAATCTGCCTATTATATTGAAAAGAAAAGCTTTAATTTAAACTAGGTACTTTTTAATGAATTACTGTGGAATTCCGACGGTCAACGGAACGGTCGAAGTACCTATTGAACACTCATACTTATAGAATTCGGAACTATTCAGTCTCCTCCTCACTCCAGTTCAAACGCGATCACGGGCGCTGCAACTTGTCCGAAACGTCGGTGAATGTAAGTGGTCGCGTGAAGTAGGTACCGATTCATTAAGTATGTGTGTTAAAAACCGCGATAGTTTAAATTATTGAACAGTTAAGTGTGAACTCACCTCGACTGCAAGGGTCCATTTGCAATGGGGCCCCGCATACTGTCCATACGCGCTCTCTTTGGCAGCATCTTGCGTTTGTCCATTTAAAGCGGCAGAGCCGCTTTAATCAACGCTTCGCAGCGCGTCACCTGGAAAACCAATTGATCCAACGTTAGTTATGTCTACATAATCAATCTTAATCTTATTATTGAATAGTAATAAAATATAGCCTATGTCACCCGGGGATAGTCTAGTTTCCGAACAGTGAAAGAATTTTTCTAATCGGTTCAGTAGTTTCGAAGTCTATTCAATGCAAACAAGCATACAAACAAACAAATTATTCGTTTGTATAATATTAGTAGGTATACTGGTTGAATTTATAGCACAGTTTCGATAACAGAACTGATCGGCACTGTCAATTTGAAAATCAACAAAAAAAATTACTAAAATGTCAAAATTTATATCGTTTGTCGAAGTCAAAATGAGAACTTGTGGTTATTCCTTTAAATTTCACGGAATACGCTTACTACTATTTTCTACTATAATTTTTCATAAAAGACTACAGTAAAGTGACTTTACAGTATTCGTAATGTCCCACAAACCCTGTCAAAAAAATCGAGAAAAAGTCGGACCCGAGCACTGGAAAAATTTCAACTGTAGAGGTGTAGGGTAGAATGTTCTGCGAAAGCAATGTCTGATAGTAAACAAAACAGTCGCTCCAGTTATTTTCCTTTACTCAATATTGTACGAAGCGGTACATCAGTTCTCGAAGGCTGTATCCGTGATTTAATATCCGCAATTTATTCAGGACAGCGTAGGTACCTTATAAGACACTTCCTACTTAGGAGAGTATGTTTACGAGAAAATATGAAGATACCTTTCGTAAAATCTATTACATATTTTTATATTCGTAATGGTTGTGGGCTTGTGAAACAATTTTAAAGTTTCGGTTTAAAAAAAAGAACTTCGACGAGGTATCCTCGAGGGATATTTTTTTTTTCTATAACATTACAAAAACTAAGAAAAAATAGCCCGCCGAGTTTCTTGCCAGTTTTTCTCAAGCGGGCCGCGTTACGAACTGCTGGTACCAACTTTGTTTTGTATTCATGACTTATCGCAAGTGTCTATGTATTAGTAGGTATTATGCGAAATAAATATTTTTTTGAGTTTCAGTTTGAAAAAGTAAAATATAATATTATAATTGATATAGAATGATCAGAGGCATCAGGTTATCCGACCCGTCCTCCAAGCTGTTGGCTGTGAACAACGATTTTCCATTCTACAATACAACAGACCTATACGATAAATTTCGGCGTGTGCTTCTACCTATCCCTACAGAGTAAAAAGCGCAACTACATCGTACATTATGCATGTAAACAAGATTTGTTTATTTACCTACATTAGAAGAATTCACATGCAAAACAACCCTGTTCTATCACGTCACGCCTAATAAAGCGTGCACACATGCACTTACAAAGAATTATACAACCTACCGCCATAATTGAAGTATCTAATTAACCCACAATACCAGTAGCGTGTTGTATATTTGAATGTGAAAGTACAGCTTCAAACGCACGTATCTATTTTGATTGTGTTTAAAAGGCGTTGGTGTCGCCAGTCACAACAGTTTAGAATATTTTACTACACGTGGTCAATAGTAAACACAATGATACGCGCTACTGACAACTAGTTTGAAATGAAAATGTACATTACATAAATATAATAAGCTCAGGTCAGAGAACGGAATGAATGCTTTTACACTCCTGCATTTCTCCCATTAGTGTCAACAGGAAAACCGGAAGAACACTCAGACATGTACCTAACAATAAGGATCCTCAAAGAAGTCGTTTGGGAGTTAGTCGCGAGACCAATTAGTGCAGACGCGCACGTGCGTCTGCACTAATTGGTGCACTACTACACACACCACACATATTTATAGCATTCCGCAGAAATGCAATGATCTTTCTTTCCAATTGAGAGTCACACATTTTCTATTTAGATTGTGACACTTTTTTTCTAACGTGAGAGAAAATCCTCATGGACTTCTACAGACTAAAAAACCTCACGTTTCCTGCCCAACACCCTACGGTTGGGAGCCCCGGGTAAGCCCTCGGAAGGATATCCCATGACTCCGAACAGACCTACGGCTACCTCTGCGGCCTCACCTAGGGAGGGTTCGGGTGCTATCCCGCGTCTTTGGGAGGTTTTTCGGGTGTTATCCCGCTTCTTAAGGGGCCCAGATTGCGACACTTAGGAGAAGACGTCGGTGTCGCCAGTCACAACAGTTAAGAATATTTTAGTACACGTGGCGAGTAGTAAACAATGATACGCGCTACTGACGTCAAGTTTGAAATAAAAATGCACATACATAAATATAAAAAACCGGCCAAGTGCGAGTCGGACTCGCGCACAGAGGGTTCCGTCGTAAAAAAAAGCCAAAAATCACGTTTGTTAAATGGGAGCTAGTCTCCCCTTTTTTCGATTTAAGTAATTTGTTGTCATAGCGGCAACAGAAACATCCTGTATGAAAATTTCAGCTCTCTAGCTATCACGGTTCCTGAGATACAGCCACATGACGGACAGACAGACAGACAGACGGACAGGACAGCAGTCTCGTGAAAAGGGTCACGTTTTTACCCTTCGGGTACGGAACCATAATAAGCTCGGGTTGAATAACGGCGTGAAGTCGTTCACAGTCCTGCATTTCTGCCAGTAGCGAATCTTTAGCTATTTACACCCACTTCCAGAAGAACCTTTCTCAGACATGTTCCAAGAATATTATTATCTTCATCGCAAGGATTATCCAAGACTTTGGGAGTTATAGTGAATGGCGCGACGCGTTTTTTGACTTTTCAGAAACGTTCTTTATTGTCTTTATTTTCCTACTAGCTGTTGCCCGCGACTTCGTACGCGTAAAAATTGTTACAATGCCAATTTGATTGCTCTCTGCTTAGCCCCTAGGATATGAAGCGTGATAATATATAGCCTATTTTAACACCCTACTCCTAGGTAATATTTGTGCAAAATTTGAATCAAATCTATTAAGTACTTTTCGAGATCCTTCCGGACAAAGCAAAGCAAACAGACAAACAGATAAACAGACAAACAGACAAAAAAAATTTTAACTATATTTTCGGCTTCGGTATATTATGTTGAACACCCAGCGAGTTTTTTTTTTAATATTTTCAATGTACAGTTTTGACTTTTCTATCATTTTATTATATGTATAGATAACCTTTATTAATTGTACTTCGGCTCGAGAAAATAAACTCCGAACATTTCTTACTGCAGCCCGCGATTTCGTCGAGTCTCAAAATTATTCCCTTAGCAAAGGTTGTCTTAAATGAATAACTGCTATAGAGAAACAAAAGTACTCAGTGCAATGATCTAGCATGTTTAATGTTTATTCTCAATGTTGGCTTTATTTTTAAATCGCACATATAAAATTAAAACCCAGTAGCTCATTCGTAGTCACAAGTACCGCCCAAAAACAGGTTAGGAAGTGGATGTATTAAAAACTAAAAACACCTGTATTATCGCGTCTAAAAGACGTTAATTAATTATCGTCATTTAAATACGTAATGCGCTTCGAATAAATATGTGGAAATTGTCTATTAAAGGAAGGCTATATCCGGAGCAAATAATAATCAGTCGGATTAACTATTAAGCATTTATCTTCTTAGGCTTATTTAACAGGTAAAAATTAAATGTCCATTTTAAGAAATTCTTGTTTCAAGCCTTCTCTCATCTGGAAGTACCATAAAGTTGTGTTTTTAAATTCTCGCTTGGCTTGGCATGGTCCCGCAATCAGTATTTGGCAAAAAATGTAAAAATCACCACAGTTAAAGTCACAAAGTGAACATCACAACTTCCACTGACTGTAATATTTATACAAGCATAATAGTCTCTGAAATGAGGTTATCCGGCAGAGATCTAAAGTCGACATAGCTCGCAGAACAAGTACGTTAAAGTGGCAGTTAGCTGGCCTCGTCTGCAGAGCAACTGACGGACGATGGAGCAAACGAGTCCTAGAGTGGAGACCGCGACTTGGCAAACGTAGGGAAGGACGTCCACCCGCCAGATGGACCGACGACCTGGTAAAGGTCGCAAGCTGGGACTGGATGCGAAAGGCGCGGGACCGTGTGTTGTGGTGTGGATTGGGAGATGCCTCACAACTTCCACCCCGAGGAGTATTCAGAGGGATACTAGATATAAATATTTGTCAATGGAGTACGAGCTGAAGATCGAATTGTACATTCAAGAAATCAATTGGCAACCATTCAAACTCTACTGCCACACCTTTTCATGTAGGCGTGTATGATGTGTATGTAGTTTATTCATACATCGACAGTAACAGACTGTAAATACAAAATACATATTATACATATTACAATTATGTAACACTATTTTCCAAATGACCTTTAACATTACGACAATAGTATTATTTACGTTTAAATGCATATTGTATATTAATGAAACACAACAATTATGAAACATATTATTTCAATAGTTAATTTATTTGATGTTTTGCGTTGCATGTTCATTATTCAATATCCGCATACATTTAATTAATATACGCTTTTTCCTAGGAGACTTAATACTGAATACTATACTTAAGCCTTATTAAAAATAGTGAGATTATAGCCAAGTTGCAAGGATAGGAGTCAGGTCAAACAGACAGGCACAGATTGTGACCTGCTGTAGAAATTTTCCAAACCGCTGTTTTTGAATCCATGACCTTTGCCTACAAGGTCAATTGCTCTAACCACTGACCTACAGAACCGTGTCCTAAAAAGCTAAAATTCTTCACAAATTGAATTTGTACTGTTCCACCACAATTATTTATTTACGACCTGACTGAATATGTGCAGCAGGTTCCACCAAGTACCATCAATCAACAGTATAAATAATCTGAAATGCATCTTATTACCTATTGACCTACTTTCAACACTGGCTTCATTTAGTAAAGAAGCAGTTTATAGATGTAATGTACATCATTGAACGACTACCAGACGGTTGAACAGACCGTCACACCATCAAAAGCTAACGAGTCGAAAAGGCTATTAACGTGCGAATTATTGCTGCTTAGCAACCGAGCAACTCACGTTTCCGAGTCTCGAGCGTCGTGTGTGAACGGCCTTCTACATATTGCGAAATTCAATGCGTGGATACTGGATATGGAAGCAGACGTCACGCGGTTTTACCCGCATAGCTACCGTTCCCGTGGGAATACGGGAATAATACATAGCCTATGTTACCCGAGGATAGTGTCGCCTTCCAACAGAGAAAGATTTTTTCAAATCGTCTCAGTAGTTTCGGAGCCTATTCGGCGCAAA
This sequence comes from Miltochrista miniata, assembly GCA_933228765.1. Classification (NCBI taxonomy): domain Eukaryota; kingdom Metazoa; phylum Arthropoda; class Insecta; order Lepidoptera; family Erebidae; genus Miltochrista; species Miltochrista miniata. Next base: position 22,271,496 of record OW121770.1, on the reverse strand, counting down.
CAAACAATCAAATCTTTCCTCTTTACAATATTAGTATACGATACGCTCGGTAACCGTTAACACGACGATTGGCGAACATGGAACGTGTAATTACGTTTTTTCGACGAATAGTAGTGGTGCTTATCTCAAAAACTCCCTGGTGCCTATGTACCTATGACCTACTTTCAATGCTGACATCGGTAAACAGACAGAACTGTCTATAATACAAGGTTGAACGTCGAATCACATACATCTTTAAAAGCTGACGAGTAGAAAAGGCAATCAAACGTGCCAATTACCGCTGCCTCGCAACACAGCAACACACGTTTCGAGTCTCGAGCCTCGTGTGTGAAGGTCCTTCTGCGTACTTGCGAAATTCGATGTGTGACTGTGGAATGTGTAGATAATGCGCTCGGTAACCGTCATCGGACGATTAGCGGACATGGAACGTGTAATAAATTATTTTCAGTCTAATAGTAATGCTGCTTCACTCAGAAATTTCCTCATGCCTATGTTATGTACCTATGACCTACTTTCAACACTGGCTTCAGCGAGCAGGTAGATCATACAACAAGATTGACCGTCTTTAAACACCGTTGAGTAGACGACATCGCACACACTGTAAAAAGCTGACGAGTAGAAAAGGCAATCAAACGTGCGAATTACTGCTGCCTAGCAACACAGCAACACACGTTTCCGAGTCTCGAGCCTCGTGTGTGAACGGCCTTCCACGTAATTGCGTAACTCGATGTGTGGATAACGCGCTCGGTAACCGACATCACACGATTGGCGAACGTGGAACGTGTAATTATGCGCGTTCGATTAATGTGAATGCTGCACTTTGTATCTTCATTCTGTAGATTTTGAACATCAAAAACGCTTAAATATGTTATCGAATTCTATCTGATGGAGCACTGAGTCACAAAGTCTATGATAAAAGTAGACTTCTTGCTGGTCAAAGACATTATTACTCAGCTACAGCATACCCATACACCATCGACATCTGAAATTGTCATCAAATAGCGTACGGGCACGGGCAGTGCTACGGTACGGTTATTTGATGGATAAAAAATCAGTTGTCTGTAAAGTCGGTTTACTGACGATAGTTCAACGTGACAACTCAGCCTTAACCCTAGAACCGTACCCTGGGGTACAACTGAAAAAAAAAATGTAATATTGGCTATAACTTTTTTGTTTTAAAACGGATCTTTTCGCACCTCCGCGTATTTACGGGGGGCGGGGGATCGTGTCGAAGCATCGGCCCGGCGCGAGTCCTGTTAGCGTGCGATCGTGGCAAGCCTGAGTGGAGTACTACAGCACCCCTGGGTATGCATCTACAAAATGCATGCACAAGTAAGTATTAGCGGTATTTTAAAAAAGCACGACCTTCTAGTGCTCCATCCTCTTCAGATTCAAAATCTGGAAGATGTTGCTTTTGTCCCAGGTCAAAAGACCGTAAATCAAGCACTCGATGTGAAAAATGTAAAAATTTTATATGTTTGGAGCACCAATAGAAGATTTGCCAAAACTGTTAATATAAGTTTGGTAATTTTTTGTTTAATTATGTAACGAGAGACTGAAATAAGTGCCATAAAAGTCTATGTATGTTGATTATATTAATAAATGTCGATTCTTATGAAAAAAATGTTTTCTTTAACGGGGTACACTAGTACCCCTGGGTACTGTTATTTAAAGTCTATGATGGGTACGGTTCTAGGGTTAAATGGAACGCCTCAGAGCGAGGTAACACCGCATACATCATGGTTTCTCGTGCGTGCAGCCGGTCCATCGAATTATAAGACGTTGTCACGTCAAAAGTCAGTGGCCCTTTTGACATTCAAGAAATAATGTTCTATTCAGATTCAGATACTCATTACATCGATTATTACTATAACTTCGACCATTTCGTGTTCCTTATACTTCGGTATTTAAGTATCAGAATTTCATACAATGCTCGCCTTCAAGCCACTCGTTATTTATCATTGGGAAAGTCAATAACCGCTATAGTTATGTACTGTACGGTTTTGTAACGTTATATATAACGAAACATCGAAATTGCTGCTACAGTTCACAGTTTTACACTTACTCCTAACATTACAGGAACTGAAGACAATTTATTAATAATTATTACTTCTCCACGCGATGAATAAATAAAATGGTGTATTTGCACAAATCACGAGTAATATTTTCTCATACATTTTTACAACTAAACAGAATTTGTTTCATCACATTTCCACATACATAAGCGTTCCAGTAAATATGTCAGCCACGTCCTAAGTAATGAGTCAACAAAAGAATATGGATGACATTGCTTGGAAATGCGAGACTTATTTACTATTACTCATCTACTGGTATTATGCTTACACATTTATTATTATTTTTTACACACATTTATTATTAGTATTTACGTAATTTGAAGAAAGATTGCAAGTTGCGTTTGATAGTTCATGCATGTATTTACGTAATTTGAAGCAGGAAGGCTAATTGCAATGATTGAAGGTTGGATGGAAATGGAAGAATCAAGTGGCAAAAAAGCAAATGATCACTTGATGGATTTGAAGTGACAATTGTATATTTTTACACCAGAGGTATTTATAATTATAACACATCCCAAGGCAATTTTTTCATGTTTATGGAGGCCGCTCCATGAACATCAAAAAATTGAACACATCAGACTGGCAGGGGTCGACCTCGGCGCACTCATCATCGATTATTTTTTTGAGAAAAGCCCTGGTCAAGAGTACCCTTAACCAAGGAGCAGGTATGAAGATACTTATGAAAGTTGAAGAAGCGTCATAGTCGAAAAGTCATAGTCTCTGCCTACTCCGTTGGGAAATAGGCGTATGTTATATGTCCACATCGTCATAAGACTGCATTGAACTTTCGTTTGCACTATTAGACATTAATTTAGACTAGTTCAACAATATAAAATGAATACGAAGATCCACATTATAGTATTGTTTCGAACAATCATGAACAGGTTAATTTATTTATGCATTTATATAAATGATAAGAGCATCAAAACCGGTAGTTGTTGCTAGTTGCTATGTCGGAAATACACCTACCTACAACCTAGGTGTTTCAGTGCTAGCGAATTTCGCGTGTTTTATTTGCAAATTGCTTTTATTACATCTTTTAAAGCAGGTTTCACACGTTCATGGTCACGGAATCGCTAGCCATCGTGTCTACGTCGTTATTTCACTCAATCTACAAGACTTTTATAAGTTTCAGCTTTGAGAAAACATAAGACTAACTGTAAACTGATTTTGATATAAACATGAAACTGATTGTCATAAAAACCTGACCTAGACCTACTTGTTTTCAAAAAAAGAGACTTTATTCTTGGCATACCATGGATTAACCGTGCGGGCGCCGGGTTCATAGTGTGGCACAGGGGGGAACACTCCGACGGTGTCTGGGACTTGCGACCCATTTGAGTAGGTCCTCGGAGTAGGAAACTCGAAGTCCTAAATAAGGTGAGACGGTACTTCACGCCACATCAGAGATGTTTACTGTACAAGACGCAGATTCGTCCCTGCGTCGAGTACTGTTCTCACCTTCGGGATGACTCCGCGAGGTACTTACTAGACGCGCTTGACGATATGCAGAGACGTGCTATCCGAATAATTGGTTGTCCTGAGGTGACGGCAGGCCTCGAACCGTTGACGCAGCGAAGAACCATAGCGTTTTTGGCTGCCTTCTACCGAATGTATCACGGCGAATGTTCTGAAGAGCTCTTCAACCTGATCCCACCATCTCCTTCCCGATCCCGAACAACGCTTGCCGGGCAGAGATGCCACTCATACACAGTGGAGAGAATCTTCGCCAGAACCGAGCGTTTCAAAAGATCGTTCCTCTGTCGAACTATAAAAACTTGGAACGACCTGCCCGCACACGTGTTTCCCTCATCTTACAATCCCGGGTTCTTTAAGAGGAGCGTGAAGAGGCACATCACAGGGCCGCCAACTTGAGGACCACTTTCAGAAGTGGCCCCCAATCGCTAGATGCGCCACAGCTTTCCATCAGGTTGGTGGCGACGTCAATTTGGCGAGCTGAATATAAAAAAAAAAGTTTTAGGATGACCACCATCCCAAACCTACTCAAAGTTGCAAGTTCCTTTCAATTTGCTCTTTACCACGTGATAGTTTAAGCGGTTCTTGTCCTGACACAGTTTTCACCTTCCACGTCTCTAATTAATCAAATATACCATCAAAATAACCATTGCCATACCCAAAAGAAATAAAACCCAAATACTTAAAAGAAAACTTTATCCGACGCAATCTCGTGATTAGCCATTTCGCTATTAAATAACGACCGACCTTGGTGGGTAGTACACATGCTATAAATACGGTAGGAAAAAAAAAAAACGAACATCTCGACTTCTTTTTATAGTCGCCATGAACTCGGCCTTAAACTGTTGAAGGAAACACGTCCCTCGACGACTCCACGCCACGCGAAACGGTTACCAATTAACGAAATATAAATTTTATAAATACTTTTTAGACGAACGAGTCTCACGCTTCCTGTTTCACGGGAAATTTTTTTTTTGATGAAATATTTATAAGCAGAAAATAATGTTTTTATGTCGATATCGCGGTCTGTGAACCAGCTCTTTGCTAACGAAACGAATAATAATTACGAATTAGCATTTATGTGGTGTTTGAGAATGTTAAGTAAAAGTATTCTATTATCGCAGACAGAGTGTTCATCCTCACATGTTGCATCCGGAGCGCTCGAGCACGGTAAGATCCGATAGAGGCTTTCTTCCGCGTACACTTAGGTTGTGGAATGATCTCACTGCCTCGGTTTTCCCAAACGCCTACAATATGGGGTTCTTCAAAAGGGGACTTAGAAGGTTTTTAAAGGGAAGACAGCGCGAGTGTGACGCCTCTGGTGTTGCAAACGTCCATGGGGCTGCGGTGACCACCGGTAAATCTGGTGCGGCCGTATGTTTGTCTGCCACAAGTACCTATATTTTAATTAATGCCTGTATTTTTTATTATTGATGTGTTGTGCAGTGTATGTATTGTACTGAGAAGGATAGAGGAACGAGTGGAGAGGTTTCTAGTACCAAGAAAGGATCCTTCGACCAGGCAAGGTCTATTGTAACTACCTACATCTTGACTGCGCCGAAGGTTGATTTTTTTTTTACTTTTTGATATTTTTTTTATACCACTAAGGTGGCAGACAAGCATACGGCCCACCAGAAGGACCGGTGGTCACCGCAGCCTATGAACGTTTGCAACACCAGAGGCGCCACACTCGCGCTGCCAAGATATATTTGGGTCTGGTGTATGCGAAATGACCAACGCGGCTAACAATAGTTTTCACATCAAAAATAACTAAATTGAAATTGAACTTTACTATTATCCATTTTTTACAATTGAATCTACGATATAAAAACCCAATAGGAGATAAAATGTAACAAACAGTAAATAACGTATCAAAAAGAGAGCCATGCCAATTCCAAAGCCAATTGTTATACGAAACGACATGGCGGGAACGAACGAAATTTCTTTTCTAGCACAAAATCCAATTTTCTACGAATGTTTTTAGAATTCAATGTGTATCGATAACATTTTGTTTGTTAGGTGTATTTCGATAAGAACTGACGTTATTGGATGTACTGAGGATCATCTAGAGTAGACTTTCGGGGCCCAGAAGCTAACCTCATCAGTAGGTATAGTGATACATCAGCCGACCGTAGGACGAGTCTCTGGGCACAAGCTGCTTGTTTAAAGGGCTTCGAAGGATAAAAGGCGGTGGCTTCAAACGATCTCGAGAGTTTGGAGGCAACTGAAAGAAGATGCCCATCTAACATTATATTGAAACCTTGAAAATGCAAATGAAAAGGAGATTGCTTCGTTGCTGGAACCCTCTATCAAGTAAAGCACTTAAGAGAGGTGGGCCAACGGACGTTGATATTGTCAACTGTAACTTGTCGTTTTCCATGCCCCGACCTTGAATACGTCATCTCATCATCATCTAAACTGCTTGACATCCATTGCTGATCACAGGCCTCCGCCAAAGATACACTACATTGGTCTTGCGCTACCCTCATCCAGCCTTCCCCCACACACTTTATGAGATCGTAACTCCCATCTTTTATTATATGATAATAATAGAAAAACAAAGTTCAAGTTTACCTACCAGCGCTGCTTTTGGGACGAAGTCAGTCTGCGATCACCGCTCCATCGGCGCACCGGCATTGACTTGACGCCTGCGTCGGCGTCGCAAAGGACGCTCGTACGCGCACTCACACACACACACACTCAACCACTGTCACTGGACACTTGCACTGACACTACTCACTAAGCTATAATGCGTCACAATCGGCACGTGCCGTCCGCCTACCACTGATCACTGCGTCCAAATCCTTTCACCACACCTGGAACAATGGAAAAATATGGTTAATATAACATACTGAGAAAATTTGTACAGAAGATGAGGGGAAAAACAGCGTTCAGCTGATTATCCTTCAGGGCTAATCACAGAAGCAGTTCAGCGGATTCCCTTGTTTCTGATGGGGTTATCTTTATGGCCATTTCAAGCCCCTTGGACTAATCGCAAGATCATACTGCTATTTGACGATATCCATTTTATCACAGCAATGCAGTTCCGTTACGTCGTCGTTACGTAGGAAACACTTGACGACGTGTGGGCGTCTTCGTCCCTTTTCACTTTTTTTGTCATCAACATCCATCCCAAATCAAAACAACTTGATGTATGTGACAAAGCGACAGTAAACATATCAAGTGGCATAAAAACAAGCCTAGCTAAAATGTAATACCGTTAACCGTCAACATGGGGCTGGTGTAGGCAGTCGTAATTCAGTTTAACGTCTCAGCGTCGCAGCCACGAGATCAACGTAATGTTTTACGGTCTATAAACAAGGTCCGGAACAACATTGTTGCTTTCTGTGCGATACCTGCATTGTTTTCATACAGCTACGTAGCACATGGAGTAGATAAATCATAGTACGTGAGTTGCAAGAATGTAAGATTATACAAGTCATTTTGCGTAGTGTCTATCTTTAGTCAGTCTGATGGAACTTCTACTATCTTTGTGATTTCAGTTTCAGGTCTTGTTCAGAATCCAGAAGACGTTAAATTTTATAGAAAACTTAATTTCTTCACTGTTTTGGTGTGTTAGGATTTTCCAAAACCCACGTTATATTTTCTTTGCAAATGTTTTCATATGCAACGACACAAATTAAATATAAGGTACTGTTGTTGTCAAATTGAATTTTATTGTGTTTACTAACTAACAAATAAAATGACATTGAAGCTGTTGCCTAGTTAGTAAAGTTTTCATTAAAATTGACCTCAAAAAGTTCTGAGTTAGACCTTGAAACGTATAGTTTTAAATTTGCATCGATTACAAGCCACTCAAGACAGTACGTTTTTCTTTATGTGGTTACATTCTATGAGCTAACTAACACGTAGCGATAACATCAAAATTTGAAGATGTTTTCAAATACTAACACATACTCACATACCGCAACCTCTTGGCTAAACGACTTTTTACTTGATATTGGTATATTTATGTACACCACTAGTAACTTCTATAAACAGAATATAAATCTTATACACAATTTTAAGGCCTTGTCTAATCGCAATCATAGCTCTAGAAATATTCCATGTAAGTATGCTTCGCTCCAATTTACTCCCAAGGCCGCAGCCAATTAATGGAAAATACCTAGGTATTATACGATTTTCCTTCACATAAGATGAACTAACAAGTTCAATAAAGAATTGTTTGTGAAATCGTCACATAACGAGTAAAGTCATCTAACCATCTTTCTGGGACATCCTTCCGAGGGCTTCCCCGGGGCTCCCAACCACAGGCTGTTGGGCGTGACGTGAGGTTTTTTAGTCGGTAGGAGTCCGGCATAACATCCATGAGGATTTTCCCTCACGTTAAACAAAAAAAAAAACTAAACAAGCTAAAAAAAACTAAAAAAGCTAAACATATCAAAGTTGAAATAAGAAACTTTTAAAACTACCCGCAACTCCCCTACAACAAACTTCGAGATGAGAAGTGTGTCGGTACGATACATACAGCGGCAAGTGAGTCTGTGTAGTAATTTCCGTAAAAAGCATCTGCCGACGAGCGAGCAACAATGCACTGCTCTCGCCACAAAGTAGGAGAGAAACTTTTAATTAAAAGGGCTATTGATCGCTTCCGGTGTATGTTACACAGATAGGGTCATAGCATTTACGTGACAAATTGATTTGTGTAGAATATTTATTAAGCTACTTGGTAAGACTTACTAGTTCATATAAATAATATTAAACCAGAATTGGCTCAATGCTCATGGTGTGAAAGGGTAACAAACTGTGTGTCCTGGGGTATCCTTCCGAGGGCTTACCCGGGGCTCCCAACCGTAGGCTGTTAGGTAGGATACGTGTGGCTTTTAGTCGATAGGAGTCCGGTATTGCATACACGTAGGATTTTGTTAAAAAAAGAGGGTATCGAACTATATTCCTTTCGCACTTCTAAGTAGAAATGTTGATCATTTGAGTACATAGTTTAGCTTTGAAACATTCTGATACTGATCATGTGAAAGCATTTCTTATAAATAAAATGCCATATCACGCAAGAAATACCACACTGAACATGAACAAAGACAAATGACACTAAGAATAGATTCATCTAAACGTGATCCAATTCCCCCACACGTCAAATTAAAACCCTTTCACTACACTGTCGGAGATATCGAGGGCTCCTTGTCTAACCACAGGGTGGAAACTCCATACAAAAATGTTCGTTTTCACCCACACTAATATACACGTAATGTGAATGCTTGAACCAAGCTTGAATGTGTGTGAGAGTACACTAGGGACACTATCTATGGAAATTAAATAATGAGGAACAGAACGCAATCTCATGTATGTACCTAGGTACTTTTTTTTCAAGTCTACCCTCGGCTAAGCACAAATTAAACCAAAGCAATAGCACAAAGTACGTAGGTAGTAATACGTAATGCAACGCAGTGACACTCTCTTAAGTACTGACACGGCAAACGACACTTAAATTTTCGTTGGGGGATGGGGAAGCTTACTCGGTGGGAGGCAGGGAGTTGCCGATCTGTATGTAATACTATTATATTATCTTTGGCCTAACCACAAAGCGTTAGCCCGATGTTATCAAATAACGCAGCGCAGCCCGTTTCTAACTAGACACACTGATGCACCGTGTATGTTCACTGATAGGATTTCGCAGGCCTCGTTATAGCAGAGTTAGTTAGTTGGAAAGCGATGTTTAATTAGAGATTATTTATTCGATCCTGATGAAGGGTTTAACGAACATGATCATTTGGGGTTTATGTAATCTTTGAATAGCAAGCGATCCCTAGATATTGATCGCGTTCGTCCCACGAGTGGTGTAAACGAGAAAGACAATTGCCAATTATCTAAAGCTTGATTAGTTGCTTGTTAGTGTTAAATAAGACATTATTGAGGGTAGATACGAGAAAACTATAATGTAGTGTTCGTAGAACACTTACGTGACAATATTATACAAATACTGTATACTAGCGGACGTCACGCGGTTTCACCCGCGTAGTTCCCGTTCCCGTGGGAATACGGGAATAAAATATAGCCTATGTTCACCGCAAAGAGTGTAGCTTCCCAACAGTGAAAGAATTTTTCAAATCGGTTCAGTAGTTCCGGAGCCTATTCGTTACAAACAAACAAACAAAAAACAAAGAAACAAAAAAACAAATCTTTCCTCTTTATAATATTAGTATAGATTGAGGGTACGAGAAAACTATAATGTAGTGTTCATAGAACACTTACGTCACAAATTTGTTGAGGCTACGCACACATAGACAACCCATTCACAGACACGAGGTCCACATAGACAACTCATTCATAGACACTAGGTCAGGCGGTCTCAACCGAATTTTCGATACTGATCTGTGCGGGAGTGTGTGTAGCAGACAGAGGGTAGGTGTGAAAAAAAAGTACACTACCCGTTCGCTCTAAGTTTGCCGCTGGCGTAGAGGCGTATACCCGATTTTTTAATTAGACGAAGTAAATTGACAGTAGCTAATGTTACTTCGTCATAGGAAATAAGCAACATTGTATGAAGAAGTGACATTAGTTGCTGTCAATTTACTTCGTCTTATTAAAAATTCGACTTTAGTATGGAGCCGAGCGGCAAACTTAGAGCGAACGAGCAGTACATGAGTTTTCCATCTGTACTATCTCTAATTTGTGCTTACTAAGACATTATTGAGGGTAGATACGAGAAAACTACAATGTAGTATTCATAAAACACTTACGTGACAATGTTATTTTTAAACTATCGCGGTTTCTAACACTCATACTTATAGAATTCGGGACTTCACGCGAAATACTGTTTACTTACATTCACCGACGTTTCGAGCACGTTGCAGCGCCCGTGGTCGCGGTTGGACTCCGCGACAATATACGTGACAATATTGTACAAATACTGGTATATTTATTGGAGGATCAAATGATGTCACTCACTTCCAATAAGCAAACAGAAATGACATCAGACAGATAAAAGTAACACGCATATTATATTTGCCATGATGGCGAAAGCTTTTTACCAATCATAAATATTTTAATACCATTCGATATCTAAACATATTATTGACAGCCCTTTGATCAAGTTCGACGAATCACAATTATATGTTCACCCTTTGAGACAGTGATGGAAATCTGCAAATTACGTTGTGATCTATTTATTTAGTACCTATTTATTTTATTTTTCTATTTATTTTACACTTTATTGTACGCCAAGTGAATAAAAATATGGTACACTAGCTGATGCCCGCATAAAATTTATTTCCGTTCCCGCTTCCCGTAGGAACTTATTCCCGGGATAAAAAGTTGCCTATGTGTTATTTCAGACTATAATGTATCCCTGTACTAAATTTCAGCCAGATTCGTTTAGCCGTTCGAGCGTGAAAGAGTAACTAACATCCACACTAACAAACTTTCGCATTTATAATATTAGTAAGAAGTAAGATAGTAAGATAATACAGTGCAAGAAGATGTACAACGGGCGGCCTTATCGCTCAAAAGCAATTTCTAACAGGCAACCTTTGGATGGGGATAGTAAGTTATATTACTTATATTCTAATTTCCAGCCATTTCAATTCAAGGCGAATCTATATGAATATTCAACGGATAACGTTCAAGAGTTTGATAGTTTGGAAGGTTTCTATTATAGAGCAACTAAAGATACTGGGAAACTTTCAAGTTAGCTTGTTAGGATTGTCGACTGGCAAAGTAATTTTACACAATTTGGCAGTCTGCGGCGCGAATTCTTGGAGATTGTTGAACTTTAGATTATAAACGCTCGATAGCGAACGAAGTTACACGGCATTTTTGTAGTAAGAGCGTTTCTTAAGCTTTTTTAATTATTCTCTCTAAAGACATCTTAAAACTTTTTTAAATTACGTCACTTGACATTCAAATTCATTTTCATCACAAAGAAAATTCTCCTTTCAAAAGAAATAATTATCACAGCATCTTCAAAGACTTAGATAACAATTCTCGACTTTTCGTTTACTGAAACGCAACAAGAAAGTTTGTGGAGTCGTTGGTGTACTGCAACTTCAGGGTAGAACGAAAATCGGAACAGGGAGCGATAATGTTATTTCCTCTTTACATTCACGATTCGCCTCCACACCGCCACCGGTTGAAATGGTAGTTCGGTAGTTACACGAACAACGACCAATGTTAACAGTTAACATCGATAGTACAAATATTGTAACTAAAAGTGTTAGTTTGGAGTTCTTTGTGAAAATAATAATTTGTGTTAATGAAATTTGCTATGAAATGAAGTCGATAAATGACATTGAGGATAAGTATTAAAATATACACAGTGTTTTGTCTAGTGAAGTTCGTATTGTACACAGTTTCAGCTGGATCCACCTAAAAAAACATAGCTTTCGACACTTTTCTTGGTTAAACAGCATAACCATGAAAAAAGATCGCCAAACTGTTCAAATAAAAGACTCAGCTATTCAAATTCTGTCTACATAAAGAAGTTAGTTACCGTTTGCGTTTGATAATACAATTTCCAGAATCACATCAATGTTTTAAACAAACGCATCTAGCATGTTTTACTCTTAAGTTATTCGGGCCGAGTGCGGGCGAACTTGCAAACTGCACAGACTGTGGGGCGCGGGGCGAACAAACTCGCCCGAGTTAACTCTCTCCGTGGGGCCAACGGGTAACTTGTGACGTGTCATAATCTCACTGCTACTTTACGTATTGCCCGTTGTTCGTTTCACTTGTAATGGGGGAAATTTTGTTGGTTTTTCAAGAACTTTAGTGTTTGATTTGCTTTGAAAGTTTTGCAGTGTGCAGTAACGGTATGTTTCCTTTTTCTATACAAATGCTTCATATTCGGGTTTTTATTTTTTAACGTGTCAATATTCACACGGTTGTCGTGTGAACGGGAACCTCCTCTGAAGGATGTCACTCATCGTAGGCAGATAGTTTGGTACCCTGTGGCTTCAGGCAAAAAGGAATACGGCATAGCAACCATGCGGAAAGGATGTCACTCATAATAAACACAAAATAATTTGTACAGAAGGAAACCTACATACAAAGTGCGCTTTGGTCTACGCACACTATAAACACCGCTCACGAAGTTTACGGACACGAGGTCAAAGGATTTTCATAGTAGTTTTCAATACTGATTTGTGCGTCGGTGTGCGTAGCAGAGGGTAGGTGTGAAAAAGCACCATGTGGTTTCAGCCGATAGGAATACGGCATAGCAACCATGCGGAAAGGATGTCACTCAATAATAATGTACAGAAGGAAACCTACATACAAAATGCGCTCGGGGCTACGCACACTATAGACACCGCTCCTGGACTTACGGACACGAGGTCAAATGAATTTCATAGTAGTTTTCGATCGGTGGTATAGTATAGCAGAGGGTAGGTGTGAAAAAAATTACATACATGAGATTGCGTTCTGTACCTTATTATTTGTGTAGTAAGTGTTTGCAAGAAGTACATCAGCGTTTTCTAAAATCACAAAGAAGGTACGTTGAATTACCTATTGGATAAGCTCTTGGCGAGGAAACTGAAACGGTTGACCAACAGTCGATTGATCCATGAACCTTTCGTCCAATGGACTTTTCATCCACGAACGTTTCGCCAGCATTACTCTACGTCAGTGAATGCTTGACCAACAGAATGTTTTGACCAATAACTTTTCACCCAAAGAACAATTGGCCCATGGACTGTTCCCCAAGAGAACGGTACATCAGTGAGCGTTAAGTAATCTCTACAAGTAATGATAGACTAGCGATATGATAGTTGGCCTACCAAGTCACAGGTCCTAGGTTCGAACCCCGGCAAACAACAATGTCTTTTTTTTATTTATGGCATTAGTGCGATGCATTGCAACCATAAATTTTAGATAGGTTGATGAGGTGTAGGTACCTACTGGCTTAAATTAAAACCATAATGTATAAATAAACTAAAATTCATTTTACGAAAGAAAATAATACTGCAACTGCAATCATAACTTTTTAACACGAACAGTTCTTCAAAAAACATTACTTTCGTAATTGGCAAATGTGTGCCCAGCCACTTAAATAAGTTTTTAAGTCCATTTCGTTTTTCTTTGACAAGTGCTGGGAGATGCGTTCTTGGTATTTTTGTTCTACTCGTTTCCGTTTCGGCATGGGCTCCGCAGCATTAATGCGCTCTATTATGCAATCCGTATTATTCTGCTCTTTTTTTCATTTCAAATATAGTTGTAAATATATTACATTTACGCCGGCCCAGCAAAATGTTCCACCTGTTATGCCAGGACTCGAGGGCATTTTGAGATAGAGGTACTTGTGATCGGTAACTGTCTAACTCAAAGGTGGTATAACTCAAAGGTGACTGACTGACTGACATAGTGAGCTATCAATGCCCAAACCACTGGACGGATCGGGCTGAAATTTGGCATGCAGGTAGATGTTATGACGTAGGCATCCGCTAAGAAAGGATTTTGATAAAATCTACCCCCAAAGAGATAAAATACAGGAAGCGGGAAATGGAACAAATTTTACGCGGGCGAAGCTGCCGGCATCAGCTAGTTAATTTTATAAACGCACATGAATTCGAAAAGACATGTTGCCATGTTGCGTGCCGGGGTTCGAACCTACGACCTGTGACTTGGTAGTCCAACTGTCATATCCCAGGCTCTGGTCAGGCTATTATTGCTTGTAGATATTACTTAACGCTGACTGATGTACCGTTCTCTTGGGGAACAGTCCATGGGCCAATTGTTCTTTGGGTGAAAAGTTATTGGTCAAAACATTCTGTTGGTCAAGCATTCACTGACGTAGAGTAATGCTGGCGAAACGTTCGTGGATGAAAAGTCCATTGGACGAAAGGTTCATGGATCAATCGACTGTTGGTCAACCGTTTCAGTTTCCTTGGCGAGGCCGCAGTGGTAGTAGCCGTAGGTCTGTTGGGAGTCCTGGGACATCCTTCCGAGGGCTTACCCGTGGCTCCCGACCATAGACTGTTGGGTGTTACGTGAGGTTTTTTTCCGTACGGCATAGCATTCACGATGGATTTTCCCTCACGTAAAAAAAACCTATCGGATAAGCTTGTGTAAACCTTGCCTCTTGTCATCTGACGGTGACGTTAAACGTTTTCATATGAGATACTTCAATGGCGCGAACAGATATTACAGATTTGGCGCCCACCCAGAATGCTTACTATGTAACTTTAAGACGTTTAGCTGAACTAGACAAAGACGTTTTATATCACGAATTGAAGCCTGAAGGACGCTTGGAACGATCTTTTAGTCCTTGAGATTGGGTATTTTATTGTTTCTCAAATGGTTTGTCTGTTTCACGCAGAAAAAAGTCACATCGACAACTGTTACAGATAGAATTGTGGTAATGTAATGACACTAGGACGTAAAAACACATTTCGAAATTAACTTGGTAATCGATGATCAGATCCTGTAAATCGTTATTAACCTTAAGTACATACTTGTTTGTATTTTGGATATGAATGTGAGGACAAGTTGAATAAGATTTCAGTGAATTGCGAACTAGATGATAATCCGAAAGGTGTTTTGAATATTTTATTTTAAACATACCGCATTTCCCAAGCAAAGGTTTATTGTTTATGGAAATATTTCCGAGTCTGAATCAACCTTTTTTTACATAGGTGTGTAAAAAGTTACACAAAGGCATTTAGTTCTCTTTGCTTAAGTGCGTACGCGTTCATGCGTGGGAAAACTCGTTATTGAATATTTTAACACCTCGATTTGAGAGACAATTCAAGTGGTTTTGTTTGATTCATGCCGAATGACTCTTACGTTTACAATTTGTGTTTCAGGTTACATTTTATAGTCACGCCTTTATCCCCGAAGAGGTAGGCAGAGGCATATACAGCTATACACACACAATTCACCATTTACGTTTTGTCCCACGTAATGACGTAATAGATGGTGAGCCTATTGCCGTGTTTAAATGGAGAGTTGGTGTTTTCCTATGTTCCCTGTACGAGGACACCAAATAAGCTTGCAAGATGTTAAGGCTATAGAAATTTTGTTCTAGAAAGATCGAATATTGATGTAAAATGAAAACCTACATTTGATTGTACATGTTTTCACTCCCATAACACCTTCAGCTTCCCGGGGGCGGAATTCAACATAATTCGTACAAATTAGACAACAATCCTCGTTTAAAGGCATTAAGAGAGGAGAGAGCTACGCAAAGTTATAATGAAATTCACAAGCAATAAAACTTCCCTTTTGACTAACCCACAGATATACATTTGAATGTAGGGTTGTCACCGATATATTCAAGTGTTGGAATTAAACACGACCAAAATTACACATTCAAATACTTGAACTAGATACTCCTGCAAATTGTTTTGTAAGTAGGTACCTATTCAAGAAAACTAATATTTCGAAGATATTTATTTATTTCTTTTTAATCCTTATTTTACTGAACATAATGTCAATTTTTAATTTCTATATTAAACCTATCGACACCCATTACACAAAATTTTCTAATTACGAATACGCCACTCGATTAAAATCAAACTAATCAAAAAGAAACAACCATAAATAAACAAGTGTTTAGCTTTGAAAGTTGTTAAGCCCAACCCCAAACATACATAACGCACTCCAGAAGCGATCAATGCGACTTGACAAGTCTCATGTATGTACATACACGTCGATTCACACATGTGTAAACAAACCAGGCACATTTGAAGCTTATATCATTTCCATTTCAACAGACTTGACTCAAATCTCCGGAGCCTACAAGCACAAATTAGAGATAGTACAGATGGAAAACTCATGTATGTACTTTTTTTCACACCTACCCTCTGCTACACACACTCGCGCACAGATCAGTATCGAAAATTCGGTTGAGACTGCCTGACCTCGTGCCTCTGAATGAGTTGTCTATGTGTGCGTAGCCTCAGCTAATTTAGAATGTAGGTTTCCATCTGAACTATCTCTAATTTGTGCTTACAAGGCAGTTACCAAAAGTCGAGATCGGGAGTTCGGGACAACCCTATTCTCGTG
This sequence comes from Miltochrista miniata, assembly GCA_933228765.1. Taxonomy (NCBI): domain Eukaryota; kingdom Metazoa; phylum Arthropoda; class Insecta; order Lepidoptera; family Erebidae; genus Miltochrista; species Miltochrista miniata. Next base: position 22,254,970 of record OW121770.1, on the reverse strand, counting down.
AAGTTATGAAACAAGAGCGGCACAGCGGCGCGGCCAGACGAAGTGCCAAACTTAGACAAAGAGAGACTAACTTCCATTAAATCTTTTGCAACTAAGTTTCCCGTCTCCGCTGACTCCTGTGTGTACTCGATAGATGTTTGTGTGTTGTAGAAATTGTAATTTATAGACCAGCTGTCAGATGTTTTTTTCTTTCATTTTAAGTAGGTAGATTAGGAGTATTATTTTCGGAAACTGGATGCGTTTGGCGCAGGAACGTGTGTTGTGGTGTAAATTGGGAGAGGCCTATATTGGACTGCTTAGCCTGATTTAATAACTGATTGTCTATCTATACTAATATTTTAAAGAGGAAAGATTTCATTGTTTTTTTGTTTGCATTGATAAGGTTCCGAAATTACTGGACTGATTTGAAAAAATCTTTTACTGTTGTGAAGCTACACTCTTTGCGGTGAACATGGGCTATATTTTATTACCGTATTCCCACGGGAACGGTAATTTCGCGAGTGAAACCGCGTGACGTCCGCTAGTCGCTAATAAACTGATATTGATGATATTAACTGGTACATGATAATTTTGAAAAAGGTAATCGTATCGACCCATGGGAAAGTGGTAAGCCTGGTAATCTGGCTGACAAAATTTTCCTAGTTTAGATACCGGTCTCTCACAGAGGCGTTTACTACATTATATTGTGGTCGATTTTAGTATGAACCTTTGTGAACGAAAATAAATGAACTTATAAATATGACCTTTTTGGAGATCTTGGCAGGCCTAAGTAACCGTATCGGCCCATGGGAAAGTGGTAAGCCTGGTAATCTGCCTGCAGAAATTTTCCTAGTTCAGATACGTCTCTCACTGAGGCGTTTATTGCATGATATTATGGTCTACTTTAGTATGTGCTAATAAACTAAATAATGACCTTTTTGGAGATCTTTGTCAGGCCTATGCCAAGTAGTGAGCGTCTACCGGTTGAGATTATGATGAATGGATTTTACGGTTGCATGTTTTACCACATTTGTGACTAGAATATTTCGAAGCACTCATAGCAGCTCGTAAATTGTCATTGCGTTTACTATCTTTACGTTTACTGACAGTTCTGAGAAGGATGACCGTTTAGAATTTCCGTGTTTCGAAAGGACCGTTAAACCATTGGTTCCGCGTGTCAGTCGTGTCAGAATTTGTAATATGGGAGGATAATAATTAGTACTTCTACATACTAATATGTGTGGCATAAATTTATTTTAGGTGCATGTAACGTTTAAAGCGCAAATTGATTAACGCTGGTAAAGTGATAGAAAAGCAATATAATAAAGGAGCAGTATGGTAGAAGTGCCCTGAGCCCCTTCATAATAAAATTTCGCTAACGAATGAAAGCGTGAAATTTGACACAAGTAAATTTTATACGGAGAAGTGATTAAAGCATATTTTTTTAAAAGACTATCAATTTCGGCGGCTAACACTCTAGTGTTAATAAATTGGATCATAGGACACAATAAGCAACGACAATATACCAGATCCCTCCCTAAGTTGTTGTGCCTGTACATAAGTAGGTTGTTCAAAAACATCATCAGTATACAATGAATTACAATGAAAGCAATATGAATAAATCTCCGATACCTCGAGCAATTACTCACAAAACCTATTAAAATTATTTACGACAGCCCTAACAAACCCTAAACACATTATAAATTCCGTACAAAGTCAAACAAGACCAACACAACAAGGAGGTAAGTATACATAAGTTAGTTAAAACTGTGTGAAGGTCGGTTGCCACCGCGAACTGAGCGGGCCCATTAATGACACACGCCCTATAAATGGAAAGAGCTTGCTTGGGATGTCTCCGAGGGATAAAATTCGAAACTATGTTATCCGTCAGAGAACCAGAACTGTCGACATAGCTCGCAGAATATGCGTTTAGAAGTGGCTGGTCACATATGTACAAGAACTGATGGAGCAAACGAGGTCTGTAGCCCCCTGTCAGATGGAGCGACGACCTGAAGAACGTCCCAGAGAGAGACTGCATGCGAAAGGCGCAGGATCGTACACTGTTGCATAATTTGGGAGATGCCTTCGTCCAGCAATGGACTGCCATAGGCTGATTTGATTGATTGATTGCCAATATTGCCGTTTTAAGTGTGCGCTGTAGGTTGGCAGAAATACAAGTACGCATAGTTACATTAATGAGACCGCTCAGCTCGCGGCGGAAACCGAGCTTTACATAATATATGTGTTCTTGACGGATAGCTCGTCCGTATAGTTTCGCAAGTCGACATCGAATGGCCGGAGTTGGTCGGAGTTTGGACAAAGTTGTGTACGGTATAACGTAGTTCTGTGTGTACGTTGGTGATGTTTTAGTGAAGAATAGTTGGGTAACTTTCCAGATTTGTTATGTTTAACTAATAGTTTGTTTTATATGGGGTTAGTTAACAGTTCATATTGAACGAGGGCTTGGAAAGTTCGTAAAAACACATGTTAACTGAATGAAGTCTCCGTAAAATGTGTGAATTAGTTGGATTATGATTTTTAAAAAATTACACAATATAATTACGTTATACCTACATTTTACATACATAATAAAAATTATTATTCGTGTACCTAAAACTTAAAAAGAATGAAATAAATAATTAATTTTAAAACTATGTAGCCATTCCCGAAATTTAACTCTGATCTAATAATGTTTTAACTCGAAAATAAAAGTTATATTCAAAAATGTACCTTTATAACGTCGACAATCCCTTTATTAATCACCTCGTCACCATCACTGTATAGTCACTACACCACAAACTCATAATACAACATAGTTACAACTTTTAATACAACCATGTATCTAATCACCGTGTTGGTCGTCTGTCTGGTTTCGATTATACAACAACACGTAGTTTCAAATAATTAGTAAGCTTAGAATTTAAAAAAAAGATTAAACTCTTGAAAATGAAATGAATATCAAAAATACCTTTTTAACGACGAAAAATCCTTTGAATCCACTTGCATAAGCCACTATCACTATAACAGTGTCACCACACCACAAACTCAAAATACAACATGTTAACAACACTTACAACTTTCATGACAATCATGTTTCTAATAGACACCGTGTTTATCTTTACACTACAAAGCAATGTACGTAGACCGTATGTCACTCACTACGATTACTTATACAACAACACGTTGCTTCACGGGACAGGATAACTTCCAAATGACTCCTAAACTCGTGTATTTAAAAACAAACCCTTGAAAATAAAAGTAATATTTAAAAATGTACCTTTATAACGTCGACAATCCCTTTTATTAATCCACTTGTCACTATCACTGTATAGCGTCACTACACGACAAACTCATAATACAACAGTTACAACTTTCAATACACCATGTTTCTATCACTGTGTTTATCTTTAAACTACAAAGCAATGTAGTTTGGCCGTCTGTCTGACTACGATTATACAGCAATACGTGGCTACACAGGACAGGATAACTTCCAAATGACTCCTAAGTCGTGTATTTAAAAAAACCCTTGGAAAATAAAAGTAATATTTACAAATGTACCTTTATAACGTCGACAATCCCTTTTATTAATCCACTTGTCACTATCACTGTATAGTCACTACACCACAAACTCTTATTACAACATAGTTACAACTTACAATACGACCATGTTTCTAATAAACACCGTGTTTATCTTTATACTACAAAGCAATGTAAGTTGGCCGTCTGTCTGACTACGATTATACAACAACACGTGGCTACACGGGAAAGGATAACTTCCAAATAACTAGTAAGCCCACCTACTGAGCGATTGGGTATCTATCTTATCAAGTCGTGCGATGTAAATGAGTTGCCAACTTTTGGGAAATATAGTCAATACATTCTTGTATACAATTATGATAAGGCTGTTGATGCGTTTTTATATGGAGTATTCTAGAATCTATTATAACGTTCCTTTTACAAAATTCTGCATTTCTTTTTAGAATTTTGGCGTTGTTACTAGATTGTTAAGCCAACTTCATACTTTAGTCAATTACATTAATAGTTGTTAAATACAAATGATGACGTAGCATAGAAATTAAAATAATCTGCCCGTTTTTTTAGAATCTATAAATTACAAATATTTGAATTTTTTGACAATTTTGGCATGATTGACATACCTTTTAGCCACATCTAAATAACCGGTGCCGGTAAAAAAAAGCACATCAATCATGGCGCGCTTCGAATTTTAAAACGTACGATGAGAACTTAACTTATGTTTCATACAAACGAGTACACTTGTACAATAATTTTGTCGCGTAAGTGGGACAGGGCTCTCCGGGCGCGCAAGTGGCGTGGCGTGGTGTGTCGACCGGCGAGCGGTGAGCGTTCGATCGCGGGGACGCGCAAAGGTCGTTCACCCCGAGAGTGCCCGCGCCGGACCAACTGGCCACGTTACTGCATTTTAAAGCCGCTTCATTACTTTCTGATCTGTGCGTGTGTTAAAGACCGCTTTAACTGATCAATAGTCATGCTATCGGTGGTATTATCGCCTCGTCAACGGACGCCATTGTAATTGTAGTGTATTATCTTTTGGGTTCGATAAAAGGTTAAAATATGAATAGATAAGTAAAGCACATTATATTTGATACAGCTAATATTACGGCATCATTTACAACGTTTGATAAAAGTACATAAACAGTTACATGCTTCGAATCACGACTAGGTATATCTCGGAGTAATTACTTATGCAAGGGTGAATAATACAACCACAACCACTTACTTACTTCAAACGGGTAATGTACCTGCCTAACATTGCTGTGCCCGTACAGGGTTTCATGTTGTAAAAAGTACCTACTATTAATATGCAACGACTGAATGTAATCAAGAGTTTGAATTGAATTTGAAAGTTGATGTAAGGCTTTCCAAAAAGCGGGATAACACCCGAACCTCTCAAGAAGTGGGATAAAACCCGAACCCATGGGGAGCGGGTAGACAAAGTTTTTGTGGAGAGCTCTGGGGGTTATCTTTCCGAGGTCATACCCGGGTTTCCTAGATAGATGGCAGACAAGCTTTTAGTCGGTAGAATACCAGCCTGGCATCCACACAAAGAAAAGAGGTGTCATTGGGCACTTATAGCAGGAAAAGTTCCAACTACCGACCGTTAATATTATTGTACAAATAAATTTAACATAATTTTCCTTTTAAAATCAATAACAAATTCAAATCCATTCCCAAATATGTACATATCTGGCTAATAAAACTATACATGGAATTTAAATAACATTTGTGTACGGCCGGACAAAATCACGTAACCAACCGTTAATTCGCTCGGAATACATAATTATCCTGTTTATTTGCACGTAACAGTAACGGACGATTTAATTATAACTCGCTCAGTGTTACGTAGGCATTGAATTAAACGTAAATATACGCGTGTTGGCGCGAATTGTAGAATGCTCGCATGAATGGGTGTGAATGCTAATGTGATGAGAACGAACGGTCTGTGGCATTGTCAATTGTAGATATAAACGTGGTAACACCGGATTATCTGTGCCGGTAATATAAAGAAGAAAGATTTTAAAAATGTATGTGCTTGTAACCTTTACGCGCGATTGAAGTAAAACTTCTTTGCCAATGCAATAAAATTCAAATAGTAAGCGTTACTTCCGTCAAAAAAAATCTGAGTTACTGCCTAGTCGCGCCTTAAGAAGTTTTACTTCAAAAAAAAAGAGAAGAGAAAGTCTACAATATAGGGTTCTCCAAAGAGGATTTTGGAAGGTTTACCTATACAAGTTTGTTTCAAATATTCATCTCCAGATAAAGATATATTGGTATAAAAAATTTACTGTTCATCCTATGTGCAAAATTGTTTTTGCACTAATGCAGGTCACCAAGATCTTTGCGGCAAGTAGTATAGTCCGTTCACAGTTTATTTACCTCTGACAGATCGTTTTCTGTAAGTTGGTATTGCATTAAAGTCCCCCTATGAGTGCCAGCTTCAGACATTTTACCGCATATTAGGGGAGATTATAAGATGGAACCGCTAAGACTCAGAGTTTTTTTAAATGTAAATACCCATTAGTCAGTATAATTAACATTACTAAAGACGTAGTTCTGTTACTAAAAGATTTTTCTTAAGTTTCATTTTTATTTACATAAAATGAATATAGAATTCAAAAAAGACACTCATCATCGTCGCCAAGGAGGGAAAAGGTGCTGCTTCCACATCTCAAATAATTTCCACGCCCGAAAAAACGGCAGCAAAAGAAGAAAGTAAGTTTCGACTTAAGGTTGGAGTACATGGGAGAAAAAAAATCTTAGTGTGGTAACACGAAAATCAGGGAAGCCAACCTCACAGCTAGAGGTAAATTAACTATGAACGGACTATACATCTGACGTAAAAAAAAACATTTATCTCGCATAATCCTAATACATAGGCACTTGCGACACGTCCATGAAAACCAACGGATTAGACTTAGCAAGTAACATACAGAAACAAATTGTTACACACAAATAAAAACCCTCAAATGCAATACGCTTAGTTAAATTCACAGGAATAGTCTAGTCCGGGTAACAACGACCGAGCTAAATGAAAATCGGGTCAGTTCAGCAGACAGACAAGGGTTGCATCTGGTTCGTTCGCAATCGATTCTGACTTACTATACTACTCACCGCTTTAATCGAATGAATGAACTCCTGAATTTATTATAAAAGGTGTCAAGGACGAGCTTTTGAGATATCTGAGTGATAAATATGTGTAGTTGATAAATACGTGAGTCCGAAACCTTTGTACCGGTTTTTTTACATGTGGAAATCAGTATGGATGTTGGCTAAAATCACACAGAAGAATGTCCGTAGAATGTGCCTACCATTCCATCTATAATCCTTGAACATTCTTCCGAGTCTTACCCGGAGCTCCTGACCGTAGGCAGTGGAACGGCACGTGTGGTTTTAGTCTGGTATAATCCATGACGGAATATCACGCGAAAGAAAAAAAAAATAGAAAAAAAAAAACCTATCCGACTAAGGTCAATATGCAGACTTTGTATTCATTTGTAAGAAACCTGCTCAAACGAATGAAAGTTCATTTGACACAGTTAAAGGTTATATGGAGAAGAATAAAGGTATTTTTCTTAGTGAATTGCTGTTGAATTTCGACGGCCTAAGGGCCCATATTATAGGAAAAACGTTTACGCTTTTCATAATCGTATATATGCAAAATTTAATAAACAACGTTTTCTACAACAATTTTCCCTATAGCAACATAATATACATATATGTTTGAGTTGAGAACATTGTATATTTTTATATACGACAAATAAGGAAAAATATGTAGCTCATGGCTAAATTAACGGCTCAGCAACGACTAACAATAACGTTATGTACCTAGAAAACAACTAATTAAATTTACAGTTCATACAGTAGGTACTGAAACAACGTTATATGAAGAGGAAAGATTAGTTTAATCAGAAAACTCTTTAACAGTTTTTTTTTTAAATCCTCTCACCATTAGAAAGCCAAGTTATCCAGAAGTAACTTCATCATCGTCATCATCTGGAGCCTCTCCATAACTGGAGGTTGGCCCGTCAGCTTAGCGAACTTTCCCTTATTTTGCGCTAAGCGAAATAGATCCTCAACGCTATCAATATTTGTCCACTTTCGCATATTCTTCAACCATGACTTCTTTCTTCCTCCAACGAGTCTTTTCTCCTCAAATTTTCCCATCTAATGTGTTGGATTTTTTTTTTCAATAAGTCGGCTATGTATCATTATGTTATTACCTATTTAAGAGAGATCAGACAGATTTCCATACCACATATTCCATATTTTTGTATGACAACGTAGTTTATCACAGCCGTAGCCATGGCCCACCGCTAGTATTATAAACTTTCAATATTACGTAATCAATGAGTCAATTGTATACGTGGCGATTGTTCATTGGTCCGTTCCACTTCGAAAGCTTTGTGTCCAGTAAAACTCTTTTAGAGTGGAGTCGAGTGAAAGTACTTGACCTGAGTGATGAATGAATGGAAGAACGGAAGGGACAATTCGAAAATCAACCCAACACAATCGCATTGAACGGTTTTTATGAAGGTTCACTTTGCTACGGTTGTTTTCGATTTTCTTCGTGATCATACTACAATACATCAACTGGGGCATTATTAGAGACCGTTTCAAAACGTATAAGATAATCTATTATGATAGTGAAACCAATGATAGATATCCGGTTGTAGTAAAGGAAGTGTTCTACCTGTACGGTTATTGTTTTTGAAGGTTAGGTAAAATGTTCGAAAGGTTAGGTAACAAAAAGGTTCTAAAGATAACCGCGTTTATTGCAGTTATAGTAGATTTATTTTTACTAGATGCTGTTATGGAGAACGGTAGACAAAGATAGGTTAGTTGAAAACCTTTCTTTGTGAGAGAATGCTAGTGCATTTTTGATCCTGACGGATACAGAAACTGTGAAAGTTGAAGTAATATTGCTTTAAGGGAAGGTGGCTTCATACAAATCTAATTTATGAGTAATTAATTGGGTATACGGTTTGCCCTCACTGAATCAGTAATAAAGGAAAGCTGTATCGAAATCCGTGATCATTAACGAATGATTATCACAAGACTGCGGGTAAATTAGAGATGAGTATTCGAGTATTCAAAGCTGATATAAATTACCTTCAAATAGTTCCGATTAAAATACTACGCAGACCCAAAAATTGGATTTTTAGAGTCGACATCGGATTATTCCACTGAAATAAACATATCAAAAAAATACGGAACTGCAGTCCAGTCACATTTTATACGTGTACAAAATAGCCGACTGCGAAAACTCCAGTACCTACAGTTTTTTGTTAGAGAGAAACGTTCAAAAATAAAACAACTACGATTCCGTCCGCACGGTGCTCTGCACAAAGGCCCGACCGAACTGATAGACGTGCCATTGTTTGAAATTGACTATTTTTTGTTGTACCGTGATTGCAGATAACTGTGTAGCGCTTCTGGGGAAACGAGAACGATAATAATAAATACTTTAAATTGGTATTTAGTCACTGAAATTGGCTAAATTGGAGTTGATGAGGCTTTAGAAAGGAATACGGCAATAGGCTCACCACTTATCACGTGGGACATAAAACTATAAGGTGAAATGTGGGTTGCCTCTGCATATCCCTTCGGGGATGAAGGCGTGAGTTTATGTATGTATGTACGTATGTAGAAAGGAATGGTGCTGTGTTTTTGAAGTTTCTATTAAAGTTTAATTATGCGGGTAATTCTTGACTGTTTTAAGCCGGGATTGAAGAATTAAGGCTTTGGGTGGTAGATTCTCCCCTCATCTCAGCCAACCCTCCTTTATTGCAGGTCTTATGTAATACTTTAGCGACCCATTAAAATTCAGAATTAGACAGAAGTATTTTTACTTAGTCATTCCAACCTTTTCATATTAATTGCTAATGTTTTCAGTATAAAAGGCAACAGTAATTCCATACTTTAAGAATCTTTTGTCTTCATACATTTCTCACGCAACGTGTGACAAATTTTAAAACCATTCAAATGAATTTTATAGCTATTAACACAAGGTATATAATTGAATGTGCTAATATTTTTATGATTAAAGGCCTGTTTCACAAAATGGTTTGGATACAATACGCCGTTTCAGCATACGACGAAAATAAATATTTTATTATAGGCTGCATAAGCCCTTTACCAATAAATCGTCTCTACATTAATTACTGTACAGTACATATCTATTTTGAATTTAATTGTCTGTAACTAATCCAATTCCTTTTCTCTTTAGAAATTTATATTAAATCAATAACTAGTTTTACTGAGAGAAAGCACAGTTAAATACAGTTTGATTATCAAGATTAAATTCAACGGCAAGATTCATTACAAACATTAGTCACAGATAAGTTTATATTAATCGATTTCTATTAATTCCGAGTATTTCAATTAATATAAATCTTAGGAAAATTTAACTCCAGTTTCAGCGTTTTGTTACTAATTAATTTTAGCTCAACTCGTAAACTAGTATTAATTCGTAAATTCTTGACCAGATAGATTGCTTATTTCAAGCCGTATAAGAAATTGTGTTTAAAAGGGCATACAATAAATAAAGGCAGCTTTATACCTCGGAAAACCTCTTTTTCGAATGGAAAAAACAATGTATAATAGCGGTAAAATGACAGTTTTGATATCAGTGCGAGTGCAGCTCATATAAGACAAACGAAACTGGCGCAGTTACAGATTCACGTTATAATACTATGGTTCCGTGCGTATAGATTCCTTTCACAATAACAATGTACGCCCTAAGGAGAACGTCTTACCATTCGTCGTATCAGCATTCTGCCATAGCTACAGCGAGCAAAACGGAAGCGGGCGGAATCTCTCTCAATATTATACAAAATATTACTTTGAAACTGCCTCCGACCGACCATCCCACATCTATGACTAGTCTATTTGCAACACGAAGCAGCTGAAATATGGGCAAATATTGTACTGCAAACGGAGCGTTTTTATTGATAGTTTCGTTGTAAATGGCGTTAGTTTGAAAGAAGTATTGTAGATTATACAGTTATATTATGTACTTCAGTCGCAGTTTGTAGTATTAAAATTTTTATTTCATAGTTTTCTATTAGATAAATACAATCACTTAAGAAATGCTATGCAGCAAAAGTAGGTGGCCTATTTTCATTGACATTTCCTCTATAGACTGTAAATATACTGACACGAAACTGAGACATCGGTTAGTCTACTTTTTTTTTTTTTTTTTTTTTTGTTTAACGTGAGGGAAAATCCTCATGGATGCTATGCCGGACTCCTACCGACTAAAAAACCTCACGTAACGCCCGACAGCCTATGGTTAGGAGCCCCGGGTAAGCCCTCGGAAGGATGTCCCAGGACTCCCAACAGACCCACGGCCGCCACTGCGGCCTCGCCCAGGGGGTGGTTCGGGCGCTATCCCGCGTCTTTGGGGGGTTTCGGGTGCGATCCCGCTTCTAAGGGGAGGCGAGCGTGAATCGCTCACGTCACGCTGCCGTCATGGGCCTGCCTCTGTAAGGACGGTGAGCCGCCTTCTCACCGTCCTCAGGCCCTCGGTCATGGAGGCCGACAGTCCTCGGCGAAGACACGTCGGCGGCGCCCGAGCCGCCGACTGCGGTACTCGGGTGGGAGAGTTCTCTCCCGTTCCCGCCCAGCCGCCTCTTTCACGAGCATGACCTGCTCGCAGAAAGAGGCGGCGCAGTCCCATTTACTCCCGCTGGAGAGCATGGCTCGCACCATGGTCTCGAGCGAGAGAGTGTCCACGTCCAGACCCTCCACGAGGACCTGGCGCTGTTGCGCCCACGCTGTGCACTCCACCAGCGTGTGGAGCGCCGTGTCATCGCTGCGGTCCTCGCAGTGCTGACACTCGGCCGTGGTTTCCCGGTGTTTTCGCCACAGATACCTACCGAAGCTACCGTGTCCGGCAAGTATCTGTGTCAACCGGTAGGAGAGAGCACCGTGTCTCCTCTCCAGCCACTCGTCCATGACCGGTCTGACGGCCGCGATTGTGGCGAATCCACCCTTTGGTTGCTCAAGTCGTACCTTCCATGTCTCCACGGTTTCCTGGTGGAGCAGGGATCGCTGGGCCTCGATTTCTTGAGACGCAGGCCTTTGGCCCCGCTCGAGCGCCTCCTTGCGCCATCTAAACAGTGACGCAAGGGCTCTCGCTTCCAGGTCCCATGGAGGGGTCCCAGCTAGGAGACATGCCGCCTCACCGGAGATCGTGCGATATCCCCTTATCACCCTGATCGGTTAGTCTACTTTCCAAACAATATTTTTTACTTGAATTGGAATCAAATTAGTTGAACTAAACATCGATAAGTAACTACGAGTCAACTTGAAATATCATCGAACCATTGGGTAATTACATACAGCCTTTTACATTTCTTATATAACTTTTTTATTACACAGTAAAAAAAGCATCAAAACCTGCAATTCACGAAAGTGTGGTCAGTCTAAACGCTCTTGTCAACTAGAGAATGATTACATCGTACTTTCAAAGAGAAAGCGTGATTGATCCGACCCGCCTTGAAACGTACAAAACTATAAATTGACAAGTTTATAGCGGTACAGCTTGTGATAGCTGGCTATCACGAGTAAAACATTTAGCGGGGTCTAACAAATAAGCAGTGTTCTTTATACGATCAAAGCGCATTGCATCTTACGTTAAGGTTAGTTTTGAAATAGGTGACCATTACTTAGTTCATAGCATTCCCGTCCCCCGGAAGGCATATTAAGGTAAATATATATTTGAGTATATTATATTTAGATTTAGGTATATTATCTGCAGGTCGAAGACTTTCAAGGGAGGGTTTGACAGCCTTTTTAGCTGCATTAATGAGGACATGGCAATAGATTGGGACAAAAATGTGTGAAAATTCAGTACACCTCTGACTACAACTTTGTAGTAAAATGGCATGACTATACTGTAATTACTGTATGTATGTATTTATAAGACGGGTTCCGTGTTATACATTATCTCTACATTCAATAATAAACACATCATAAAATGCCGCGTACTAGTAACATCGTCTAGGTACAGTTTCCTCCATTCAACGTGGTTTCATATCTAAAGTTCACAGTCCGTGATCCCATTTTATACAAACACAATGAACTATATATTCGTATGTGTAGAAAACACACACATAAACGGATATATAAGTATCACGTAATACTATAATTGACGAGAATACATTAAACAACGTGTATTTATCAGATATTCTATGTAGGTGTGTATAAACATGTGTTGAAGATCAAAGTGTATAATGTAAATAGTTAACTCGTTTGTAAACTACGCTGCTACGCATCTTATTACTAGAACAAGTACAGGGCTTATGATAATGCTAATAGCAATAAGTATGTTAAATTTTTCTCCTACAAAAATCTGAAAAAGGTTGCAGGGAGACGGGATGCAGAAAGAGCAGGATCTTGTATTGTGGCGTAAATTGGAAAAGGCCTACGTCCAGCAGTGGAATGCCACAGGCTGATTTGTTAAATGTTTTTTTGAGTTTGAGTTTGAGTTTGAATTGAAACTAGTGGTGTCTGATTCACAACTTTTCCACAGTCAGGAGCCACTTAATACGTAGTCGTGTTGTAAGTGTCCCTTAGAAACATTTTTCCTAAAACAGTTAAGTATAATACGTCATCTCAAATGATTGATAGTCGAAACAAAACAACTTGCTATACAATAGCCGTGGGAACAGCCTGGGAAAATCATATGCCCTCTCTTTGAAATTTGATATACCTATATAATACGGTATTTGCCGTCACCAGAGATGTACCTATTACAAAAGAGGGAAGGCAGAAAACGAGATGATGTTTTCCCGAAAGTAAGATTGGTTTTCTCTAAACAAACAGCTAGACGGACTATTGTGTATGTAAATTTCAATCATTATCATCTAAGTAGGCCTTTTTCCATGCAAATCTATAACATACTTGATGTTTATCCATCCTGGCTAATGCAATTTAGCTTTGGATCACAAAGTAATTGTTATAGATTTTCTCCTGTGCCCTTAGCTAATATTCGGGAGCTCGGGACCAATTAAACTATGTACTGGCAAATTGTGAGTGTGTATTACTACTACACTACTGGTTAACCCCAAGAGGAATGTTTGATGTTGTCCAGCAAGACGGAAATCGATTTTCACTTCAGTTCGTCATCCTGCTCAGTGACAAGTAAATGGCACGGAAACCATCAACTAACACACAAAGGCACATTCCCGTTCTGAGGAAAGCACTAACCCAGTTAACGTTCAATAGAAACACCCTTTAGAATGCAATGAAGTTATGTATATGTATAGTTGTACGAGTTCATAGTTAGGGTACCTTCCCACTATAGATGTGCTATGGATGCGTTTAAATTTCACCAATCACAATCGTCAGTCGCACAATTTGACAAAATAAACTGTCAACATCACTTCTCAATTTTTTTTACCAATAAACTACCCATTACTCGCAATATTATTTGTCCATTTAAAGGTTGCCTGAAAGAAATTGCTTTAAGCGATAAGGCCGCCATTTGTACATTCTTTTTATGTTATTTCTTATTGATTTTTCTATTTTATTGGTGTACAATAAAGTTTTACTTACTTACTTACCTTGAACCGACGAATGTGATTAGTCGATATCAACGCATATATAAATATTTGTGGACATTTTCACACAACATCATCTAGTCCAAATTAAGCTGGTATAAGTCTGTGCTATGGGATCTAGACGACTGATAGACATACTTATATATTTTGAAATACATACTTATTATACATAGAAAACACCCAAAATCCGAAACAAAACCTTGTGGATCACACAAAAATTTGGACCGACCCGGGGACCTTAGCGCGACAGGCGGTTATAGGGAGCCAGAGAGGCAGAACGTCATAATACCATAGCACATCTCTGGTGTAAAAGCACCCTAATACTTGTACAAGTGCATAGTAAAAGTGCAAAGATCGCATTGCCAGTTGCCGACGGCGCCGGCAGCGGGCGTGGAGGGGTCATGGGTCAACGCACAGGTCACGCAAACAGCCGGCTAGGATGAGAGTTAGAAACGTGGATAGTGTGTTACTATAGTAGTATGTTTATGCAGTTTTATGTTTCATTTTACATAATGGTAGGTTTATATGCCAGGATTGGATTATTGTTTTGGTTCGCTTGAATAGTACTTTAATATTTATGGTAGGTGCACAAATTAGAGATAGTACTGATGGAAAACTCTTGTATGTACTTTTTTTTTCACACCTACCCTCTGCTACACACACTGGCGCACAAATCAGTATCGAAAGTTCGGTTGAGGAGCGCCTGACCTCGTGTCGGTGAATGAGTTGTCTATGTGTGCGTAGCCTCAGCGAATGTAGTATGTAGGTTTCCATCTGTACCACAGTATAACTATTATAACAGTTATACTGTGTCTATACTATCTCTAATTTGCGGTAGGGTCACACCCAGTTCTCGTAGTTAGCACGCTTATGTCATCACGCTCTACTACCTTTTTTTTTTCGTGTCAAAGATTCCACTATAGTCAATACATAAATCTTAAAATACATACTTAATTAGCCTTGGGGCTATACACTTGTATCTATTTAAAAGAATCAAACTGTTGTTATGTTTACACAAGTCAATAACAAAATGATTAATAGAGGAATGGTACAGTCGGCAAAGAAGAAAAGTTTATTTTATTTTCAAAAAACTTTTATTTACCGAATTTTTTTATGAAATTAGTTATGGTTATTGAAAGTGTAATTTGTGATGATGTTTGTTGGGTTTTGTATGGTAAACATACAAAACCCAAAACTAGCACAGAAGACATGATAGCGAGCGCCCGCGTGAAATTTCGTCCCCATTCCCGTATCTAATGGGAATTTATCCCGGGGAGAAAAGCAGCCTATTTGTTATTCCAGACTATAACATACCCATAAACCAAATTTCAGCCAAATCCTTTCAGTCGTTACAGCGTAAGAGACACACACAGGTATAGGAGTAAAAAACATTCACACTTAACCACTTTCGCATTGTCTATAAAAAAGTTATTTAAAAGTTTATAGTCAAGTTTTTCTGAAATGATTAGGTAATGGATACGTATCTCCTTTGCTTACTGTACAACCAGTGTCAGCGACAACGACCGCAGTCGAACAATCTTGCGGTATTCTGGCCGAATTCGCTCGACCAATGGTGTACGTCCACGGTGTAACCATAGTTTGTTGCTAGGCAAGCCTTCGCTTACTCACACGAGAAAGCAAACGAAAGCGGATCGCTTTCCAGTTGCGTTTGTAAATGACACAACCGTTGTACGAATTAGGTTGTAGTCTATGCTAATAAGACAAAGAGGAAAAGAATTAGATAAATTCTGAAACTAGTGAATCGATCGCGCTACGCAAAATCTGCGGAGTAACGCTCGCAGATCGCGTTCGGAATGAAGATGTAAGAAAGAGAGTTGGTCTGAAAGAGAGTGTCGGTGTTAAAGTAAGGAAGGGCATGCTACGATGGTTCGGGCATGTGGAACGAATGGGAGATGAAAGAATGACAAAACAGATATACAACGCGAAAGTGGATGGACGTAGGAGTCGGGGAAGGCCACGACACACCTACCACGACCAAATTAATCATGTGTTAGTGGAGGGTGGTGTCAAGAGCCGTAGGAACCGACGTGCATGCATGAAAAGAAAAATGAAAGTTGAAGAGGCGAGTGAGGTGTGTATGGACCGTGCCGTGTGGCGCTCGGTTCTTTCTGCCTACCCCGCAAGGGATTTGGCGTGAAGATAGTATAGTATAGTATAGTGAATCGATTTTATCAATTCTCTCGCCATTAGAAAGTCAAATTGTCCCGGAGAAACATAGCTGTATTTATTATACGTGAGGTAAAATCTTAAATAGATGCTATGCCGGACTCCTACCGACTAAAAATCCTCACGTATTCTACCTAATAGCCTACAGTTATGAGTCCCGGGTAAGCCCTCGGAAGGATACCCCAAGACCCCTAACAAACACAGCTGTTTCCTAATAAAAGTCAATAAAAATGGCAAATTTCCATTCATTACCTTCCAAGCGGATATTATAGGGTGCTACGGGGATCTCACTGTGTCACAGGCGAAGCCGTAGGGTACAGCTAGTACTACGATAAATTTAGACACGTACGGCCAGTTTCTGAAAGGCTTGTCAAATCATTGATCAACTATCACTCCTGTTAACTTAACATGGATATCAAATCAATTCGGGTTTCCGAAGCGTTGATCAGGTCAAAATTAACTAACTATTGATTATGTTGATGTGTCATGTGTTTTGTTTTTTTATTCTGGACACACTGCTCATTTTTGTTCATTAGTTCATTCATATCAGTCAAAAATGCCATTCTGGCTGGTTTCAAAACGGATAAAAAAATATTACAGACTGTCATACTGTCATTGTTGACAAATTTCAAATCTCAAGTTAGTTATAAACATATTTACTCAAAAACACATTATTTTGCATAATCCTAATATATAGGCACTTATGAAACGTCGTAATGAATAAAATGTATAGCTGGTACCACCAGTTCAAGACGCGGCCAGCTTGAGAAGCGGTCAGAAGAGGACCGGCAAGAATCGGCGGGCTATTCTTTTAGTGCTCTATTTACAGATACGTAAAGACTGTAAAACATATAACATGTTTTTTGGGAATCCAGCAGAGCAAGCAAATCATTTCAAGGCTTCCTTGTCAACTTGCTGAGACACATTTTATTTCGTTTGGTGGCCTGTTGTAATAGCGTAAACAGTTACCCAGGAAAGAATTACTGACTGTTTGCAGTCTACTGTGATGTCTAACTAGGTTATTTTTAAGTCTAGTGTTTATGTTATTGTGTATATATAATAGTGCTTTTGTTGTGTATGTGTTTATCCTATTTATATCTGCAGCATTGCCCCAAAGTAAATTACGTCATTTAAAGAATAAAAAATGTTGTTAATAATGGTTGTTTCTGTACATTTACCTTACAATACTTGCTATTCATTTGAATTAACAGTTAAAATGTGTCAACAATAGAAATGTTCGCACAGAGGTGTTTTCATTATTCGCTGAACTATTAGCACGACTTTCATATGGAGCATTCAGATCTAATAACAAACTGGATGCTTCTTCTATGATTGAGTCAAATTATGTAAAACTCAACAAGCAACAATAATGTTTATTTTAGTAGGCAGCTTAACACAAAGGTCCATGGACAAAGATGGGAACCGTCTCTTGAGAACACCAAAGCATCACCACAGTATTCATAGTCCTTATATATAAACATACATACATTATAGTCACACCTTTATCCCCGAAGGAGTAGGCAGAGGCATAGTATACGCCCACATTTCAGTTAATGTATGGTGAGCCTATTGCCGCGTTGAAATGGATAGGCGCAGGTCACCGTGTCCTGCAGTTAAAATGTTTCAAGCCGCCCATAAGGCCTTCGTCTTGGGTCATTTTACTAACAACCAGGTATCCTTTCGAGTTTTCCTTCTCTACGCAATGGATCTTTTGGCTAATGTGTTCCCTTAGTCGTCTCTTACGACACCCTCGGGATGTATTGAGGTGGTGACATTTTGTAGTCTTACCCGTCGCAACACGGGACCCCGTCGCCACACGGGTATACGGGTATAGTCCTTATATGTGCTTGATAATATACTTCGTCAGTGGGTGTTGAAAGGGTGTTGATAATTACGTGGGGCATAAAGCTTTAATGTGAAATTTGGGCGAATACTATGCTGTTGTGTACAGTGTGTTCGTGACGCCTTTATAGGCGTGACTATTTGTATGTATGTATGAAGAAAAAATGTGGATTCATGTTAAAAATCAATTGTATTTATAAGTTAATCCGCCGATAGGCACCGATTAGTTGCCAAAGCTTTTGACACTAGGGTAATCTATGATCAAGGCTTGACAAACATTTCGGAAACCCAAAATAACGGTTGACATACAATTCTCGAGTGTAATTAGACAGCCATTTCAACTGATACGATGATCAAATCAAACCATTTGACAATGCTTCTAGCAACCCAATTGCTGTTTGACCAGAGATTTAAATGTCGATTAGTTAATTTTAGCGTTGATCAACCTTTCGGAAACTGGGGGTATCTCACTTAGAATAGACGCATTAGTGAAACCAACGCTTAACAAGTGCTTCAGTCGACGTTTTGGGAAGTTGTCGTTTTGAGACAGTTGACGTTTTGGGAAGTTGTCGTAATGAACCTAAAGGTTCCTATCTTGTACCGGATCGATTCACAGAGTGCAAACTGAATAACAATAAGAATTTATGTAAGGATTCTGATCTGACACCACCGCGATATTTTCTTTTTGTAACGATTGCCGTCACATAATGGTCGAATGCGTCAGAGCTGCGACAGGTTTGTATTTGCACGTAATTTTAACATACTTTTTATAATAAACTGGTTGACTGACTCACGCCCAGCTAATAAAGATATAAATATTAAATTTGGACAGTAGTTTTCTTTTGTGAAGATGAGATCCATTGACAAGTTGTTTTTTGTAACTCATCCGCCTAATTTGCCACCTTGTTTGGGGGTAAAATTAAAGATGGCAGATGGAAATCGGATAGTTCTACTCAGAGCGTAAATTTGTAAAACAGAGAAAGAATGTTTGTATAAAATATTTGAAAAACTGATTAAGTGGCATAGGTGTGACTGTGTACTTGTGCAGCATAGCTGAGGTGCGGGGTGCAATGGAAGATGTCGCGGGAGTATGTCGCGGGACGGTTGGGGGCACAGATAGTATTATGAAATTGTATTATAAAATTAAAAAATTAACAAGAATAGAGTCAATTATATAAATGTACATTCATTGGGATTTCCCTCATAGAGTGAGGTGTTAAATAATAATATAATCAGTCACATACGACACTATAAGAAATGAATTATGTATGTTAATACCAAGGGAGCGAAACAGTAATGCATTAATATGGTTATATGAGCATGTATGCGTATAGCTACTATGTGTTAATAATCTATCACAGCACAGACGAAGCCGAGACACAAAATAGATAAGATACGAATATTTAAGTGTCGATTTCATGTTCTTAGTTCATTAACCAGAATCCCATTAGGAATTAGCGACGAAACTGTCCTTTAAAAAATTGCGACCGACAGAACGAGTCAATTCCGACCCAACATTCATGAAACGCATTGTTAATTTGTTACTGGTGACGAGACGTAGGTTTACGAGTTTAATACGCAAACTAGTCAACAAGTTTCGGAGTGGTGCCTTCCAACTGAACCGAAAAAAAAACACGCCCAAGTCATTTTGACTGTTTTCTTTGACTATCGCGGTGTTCTCTCTCTCTCGGAAATCTTGCCGGAAGGTCAAACGGTAAATAAAGAATATTATTTGAGCGTTATGCGACATTTAAGAGAGCAAATTCGACGAAAAAGGTCAGATTTATAGAAAGGAGAAAAAGCGTTTTCATTTTACACTATGTAAATAATGAATATTTACATAGTGTAACACCATAGACTACAGAATAACAAAACGTTTACAGACTGTCGACAAAGATCAATAGACAATATAAGTATGCCCTTAGCGTCCGGTCTACATAATTAAGTTAGTCGTTCGGTAACACTTGCCGACACAATGTGGGTGACTTGAATTAATAATCTGATATTGATTGGACCCGAGTTCTTTTACAAAGAAACGCAATTAACGTTCGGAGACGGAGGGGATCTGTTAAAGCTCAAATTAAAACATCGAAGATTTTCCTTTGATGTTACGGAATAAATTTTCTGTTGAAATTGGGGAGGAATTTTGGGTCAAATTATTTTTTTTTAATTTGTGAACAAGATTAATTAAAGAGAAATTCGTGTCCCGGGTTTTTTTTTCTATTTGGAAATGTTACCTAACGTTCCAAAGACAAACAAGTAGGAGAGCAACTGCCGAGGTGTTGACACTTTATTTCCTACTTAGTTGTCCTTCCAAACTCCTCACCGTCACAGGATCCCAAATCCCTATGCAAGTTTTTCAATATTAACAAATAATACGACCAAAACAGGACTTGGCAATATCGATTCAGTGACGGGAAATAGAGATCTTTTTTCAACACACTTCAAAAGGGAGAAGGTTATCAATTCAATTGCAAAGTGATAACGTGTGTACTGTGTACGGAATGACAGATGTCACTTTGACAGGTGTAAAAGAATACAACCCTCTAATTACAGAACACGTTGCTCTAGCAAAGCAATATTTATTGAGTTTTTACCTTAAAAACGATAAGCAAACAAACAGAAAACCATCAACATAACAGGTAAAACTTCCTCTAGAGTTCAGCGTTTGCCAACATCCGTTCGTTGCCTACTATAAGTATTTATCTATTCTATGGCACAAATATCTTAAAGGCTTAATAGAGATGAAGGACGCAATATGATAAAGATTTACTGAGAAATTCTACTACAATATAATAAACTAGTTGTTCCCCGCGGCTTCATCCGCGTAGAAGTCGTTGTCGCGTAAAATCATGACCCTACTTTCGCGAAGTCAGTTAAAAAGTTGCACATGTCCTTCCCTTGGACTCAAACTAGCTCTATAACAAATTTCATCAAAATCGGTTCGCATTTATAATATTAGTAGGGATGTAAAAGTTTGTAAAGATGTTTAGATGTTTGTTAATCAAATCCACTCTATCGGCTAAACGGATTTGGCTGAAATACGGTACAGAGATAATAATCTTCTAGAATAACACAGGCTACTTTTTTTCCCGGGAATAAGTTCCCAGACGCGAGCGCCATCTTGTAGTTTTATAGTGCTCATGATTCAGAGGATACTTTTATAGCTACTAAGCACTGCAATGCCCTTCTCGTTTTATAAGTCTGACCTTCCTTGAACCATTAACATTTAATAGCAAAACTTGACGAATACAGTAGCTCCTTTTTAGGATTCCGCACCCATAGGGTAAAAATGGGACCTTATTTGAGTCTTCTCTGTGCGTCTGTCTGTCCGTCACGAGGCTGTATCAAGAACCGTAATAGATAGAGGGCAAAAATTTTTACAGATTTTGTGGTTCTGTAGCCGCTATAACAATAAATATTAAAATCAAGAACAAAAAAAAAAGGGAGTACTAAGGTGGCTTCCAAACTTGATTTTTAATCGTTTTTAGTACAGAACGCTCTGTGGCGCGAGTCCGACTCGAACTTTGCCGGTTTTATTAAGTAGGTACTTTCTTAGTTTTTATTTAAAGGTAAGTACAAGAAATTACAAGTTTCACAATGTTTATTAAAACGATCTGTGTAACTTAAAAGCTTACAAGGGTCGAGTGACAAGAGCTACGATTAGAAAGTAAGAAACGTTTAACTTTAACTTGCAACCGTATCTGTAGTCGACGATGGTTAACTAAACACAGATGAATGTAACATTTTGTATTAAGTGCTATTCGAGTGACAGTAGCTGTTTTGAAAATTTGGTAAGGAGAGATATTCTTTGGAGAACAAACAGTGTGTTGTTGCTAAAATTGGGAGGGTCACGTCCAACAGTGGATTGCTCATTTAATTCATTTACGGCCGATCCTAATAAGCAATCTCAATCCAAATATGACGATCTAAAACCCGAATTTCGATCGATTCCTCGCATAAAGCGTCCATATATTCAGTCGATGGATTGCTCCGTCAATCCATTTTTACAATCGATCCATGGGAGGCCAATCCGTGTTTTTGAGATTGAAACTTGTTCGGAAATGACAGTTGTTTGGTCCATGTATTCGATCTTTTAATTTTGACGTTTCATTTTGGATTGTTAGCAAGCGGTGTTTACGATCCCCCGAAATCGGTGGATTACAAAAAAGGATTGGCATAATTTGTTCGGTTGTTAAATTATGGCGATGTTTTCGAATGATAGTGATAGTGATATGGAAGTATTAATGGAGATATAAGTTTTTATATCGCAATAAATGAAATTTAATTGAATTTAATTGAAGATATTTGATTCTGAAAGTGGCGAAGAGCAAAATCAACGAAGAGGTTCAGCATCGCGAAACTACAAAAGAGTTAATTACATGCATACACAGTGCCTCAATGATGCTGAGTTTACTTTTAGATTTAGGATTAACTAGCGGACGTCACGCGCTTCCGTTCCCGTGGGAATACGGGAATATGTTTATAGCCTATGTTTACCAATTCTTTCTGGGACAATAATGCCCTTTGTAAAAGTAACCTCAAAACGGTAAGAACATTGGAGACAAAAATATAAATAAGTATTGTTAAGTTTTTTTACCTATTCGTAACAATTACAAGAATGTCAACAAACAACACATCTGTGTCACAGATGTGAGATGTGACAGATTAGAAATGGCGGGCGCTGTACGTTTCGTAGTAAGCAGTACTTACACTTTCAATGTTTTAAAATTAATGCTCTAGAGTAAAATTAAGTCTTTAGGTGCTTTAAAGAATCATAACATAATGGTATTTAAACATATTTTAGTTCACAGTTGTGATTTATATTGAGTTATCAATCACAAGTACAATAAGTACACGCACAAAAGTATGCTTATAACGGAACGACAGGGAGGGAAAAGATTGGCTCCAATCCGTCGTGCAATCCGGATTCCGAACGCGTCAAATAGATATTTGGACGCAGATCGAAGATCGATCTAAGGATCGTGTTCAATCTTGGTTTGACTGCAATCTCAAAACACGGATCGTATATTTGGTTCGGCCGTTAGACTTGGGAATTCGACTGGACGGGAGTCTTACTTATTTCAACCGAGCATCGAACTTTGAACGGTCGAAATCACAATCACATTGAAACGTAACATCAAGTATTAATGTGATCGATACGATCACAATGAAGCTGAGCATAACGAAAATTTAGTTAAAATAAAAATATGACTAGGTATTAAGTAAAAATTCCAGTACATTTTTTGACTCTATCCTCCACAAGTAAGATATTTATAAAAATAATGTTACACACAAGTAGTGTAAGATTTCATTCATGAATCTATTTTGTAAATTGTGTTAATGTACTTCAGAAGCTGACTGTACCTACAAAAAAAAACATGAACGCATGAATAATGCAAACCTTATACCTATAAAATAAAGTACGAAATGCCGGCATCATCAAGAGGATTTCTTCGTTTACATGTGCTCACTGTCTCCAAAGCAAGGTCATTCACTCAACTCAATATGAAAACGCTGCCGTACAATACGTCAAAAAATAATATGCAATCAGTATTCCAACTGCGTTCATATTTTAAAAATTTATTGCGTGTCAACGAGACTGACGCTGTTAATTATATGTATACTATTAATATAAAACTATATTAATACTATTAAATCTACTGGCTTTCAATAAAATAATTGTAAAACTTGTTGTATAAGAATTTGTTATTTATCATTGAGCTAGTATTGAAACAGGTTTTGCTATACTTGATGGATTTCTATGCCAAAGTAAGCCAGTTAGATGATATCTATTTATTCAATCGTAACATCCAACTTAATTTGCATATAAAACTAGAAGAAGAAATAAAAGATAATGATTGTGTTACATGAAATTAATAATTATAATGATTAATTGCCAAAAGACCCGTTACACGCATAATCAAGTATTCGGACTAGTAGAATGGGACTCTTGACTCAAGTGCTCCTTACGGGTTTGGAAAGTAAGAAGTCGCTCGCGGCAATGCCCAAAATAAAGAGCCAAATCATAGCTACTCCTACCAAAGCAGCCAACAAAAACGAACTTTATCTAGGTGACAAATCCGTTTAAATTTTGGAAATAACTTGTAGAACACCAAATAAGTTAATGGAAAAAAAATGATAATGTCGTCGGCTGAACACCGAAATAGAAGTCAACACCATTAATAAAAGATCAATTAGCTAATAGCTAAAAACGGAGAGGTCAACGACGTAACGCACATGACGCGTCACCATCACCAATCGATTTGTTTCACATAATATATCGTTTCGTACAATATTTTTAGTTCCTAGTGGCTCTACTGTCTTCTTTTTGCACTGTGTCGTTAAACCAGTGCTATTTCACTAACACTGTCTCGTATGTCAATAGATATGACCTCATTTCTGCTATACTTGTGCACGTTGTGTAGCAATTTCCTCGAGACTTATTAAAGTCAGTTTCCACTGTGAGCTGAGCGGGTTCTTTTTTTATAAGCTCGCTAAATTAACGTCGCCACTGATGGAAAGACGTGGCGCATCTAGCGATTGGGGGCCACTCTCACAGGCCGTAAGACTTCTGACAGTGGTACTCAAGATTGCGGCCCTGTGATGTGATATTCACGCTCCGCTTAAAGAACCCGGAATTGTAAGATGAGGGAAACACGTGCGCGGGCAGGTCGTTCCAGGTTTTTATAGTTCGACAGAGGAACGATCTTTTGAAACGCTCGGTTCTGGCGAAGATTCCCTCCACTGTGTGTCATACATGAAACCGCTTAACTCGTAACAGTAAACGGTGGTGCGATAGCGGACAAACAATATGAATTTTACTGTGCGGCTTCATTAATATGCCCGCTCAGTTCTCGGTGAAAACCGGGCTTTATCCATCAAGGAACGGGAAAATTCGTAACGCGAAGCGAGCATGAGTTACAGTACAACGCAATTTTATACTCGACATTGTGTAATGATTATTGTCATTTATTGTACACAAGTAATAAAAGAATGAATTGTTATAAATACGTTATTACATACATACATACATATGGTCACGCCTTTATCCCCGAAGGGGTAGGCAGAGGCATATAATATGCCCACATTTCACCTTTGTATAATTTGTCCCACGTAATAGGTGGTGAGCCGTATTGCCGTGTTTAAATGGACAGGCGCAGGTTGTGACTGCCTGCTGTTGAAATAAAGCCTTCAACTTAGCTTAACGACTGCCATTTTACTGGCAACCGGGACCAACGGCTTAACGTGCCTTCCGAAGCACGGAAACGCTCTAATAAATGTCACAAAGTGATCACATGGATGGTCACCCATCCATGGACCGGCCATAGTGAAAGTTGCTTACTGCAGTGATCGTTTACAGAACACTGAGTCCGCGGGGCCACGAGCGCTTAAATACGTTATTAACTAGAGCGTTCGTTAAAGTAAATTATAGTTCACGTTATTTCACACGTTACGTTCAAAATTACAACGGAAAATTCTATACCTAGTAATTTTAGTTTTATAATCATTATTTATATTAATATTTATATTATAAATGTGCAAGTAACACTGCCAATCTCACATCTATACTTTCACAGCTAGGTTTGACATAGATATGATTATAGACCTCACAACTGTGAATAAAAAAACCATCGATTGATTTCAATTGGTAGTTACAACACTTACTTTTTCTTCCACTCTCCAATTACTAAAGCCAAATAAAATATCTACTAACTATCTTGGAGAATAAATTTGTTAATAGAAATATGAGTTTTAAATGAAGATTCTTCACACAAAATTCACTTTCCTGAGCAAAAGTTACGAAATAAATGCTCATCAATTTGGCGAGGCATAATATGCAAATTATTATGGTAATTCTCCACTTCTAAATATCCGTAGTGCGAATTATGTTGTCATGGATATAGACGGGTAAGACGCGAGTGAATTAATTATTATGATATCTAGGTACTTAACATCTTCGTTTAAATTGGCAGCTGATTTTCAGAAACGGAAGGTGTAGGGGTTTTTTTTAACGTGAGAAAAAACCCTCATGAATGCTATGCCGGACTCCTACCGACTAAAAAACCTAACGTAACGCCCAACAGCCTATGGTTGGGAGCCCCGGGTAAACCCTCGGAAGGATGTTCCAGGACTCCTAACAGAGAAGGTGTAGGGTTTGTATTCGGTTTACCTACGTACCTAATTTTGAAATGTTTGAAGTTTTCGTGGGGAGAATGGCAAATTCGATGCAATGCGCTCATCCTGTCCCTTGTGTGATGATGATGAGTGCAGTAAATTCTCGGCCTCGAGTTCGTGTTGTCATACATTCTAATCCTACGTACATATGTAAATCTTAAACAATAACTGTAGGGATTTGATAAATGTACATTGTTTCGTATCAAAACCGAGCCAACAGGGGCTTATGTGAATTGCGGTGGGTAGATAACGAAACAAAATGTTTTGCGACGCGGAATTAAATTCTACAGTCTGTGGTCGGGAGAGAACAAGGCGCGTCACAGATTGAGTAGAGATAATAAACACTGCTAATCAAACTTTCTTTCTTTTGCTGATTATCACATACATCAAAAACATGGTTGTTTATGCTGCCAATCATCAAGTAAAAAGACATTTCATAAAGTCCAATTATAACACTGTATATTAAAAACAAGAATAGAGCTTCTACATAATGCGTGGTAATCAAGGCGCAGTAATGGTAGGGGAAAAGTGAACCGCAAAATTTTCAGTCAGAAACTTAATTCATCCAACTGAGTCATTATTTATGACGGTAGTTGTAAAAGTAGGAATAGAAGTACAGTTGGACAAAAAAAGTTTTATCATTGGTTATACTGCGGTAATCAATTTTACTGTGTCAACTTATGGCTGCTTTTGCTGACTGTGTAGGATTTAAGGCTCAACAAGAAATGTAATCCATGTACATTTCAATAAACATATTTCCAAAGAGAAATGTACTCTACGAAGATATAAATGAAAACGGAGCTGCGTAAACATTAACAATAAACAAATTAACTTCAGAAACGAGGAAAGTCGATGTTCTATCTTCCGCTAAATGTAATTTCACGTTGGAACGAATAGTAAAAGCTTTGGAAGCTAATAAATCAAGGAATAAAGTAATTTGGGGAATGTAGACTTTTATAATTGTGGAGTTATATTTATTTACATATTCAGTCAGTGACAGACATGAAAAAGAGCACTGCATTGCAGATTTTACGAGTTTCAAAGTTTCAATCGGTTGATTTTAGTCGGATCAAGTGCGACATTCCTAGTGTGGTTTAAGTAGCTTCGGTTCGACATGGTCATGTTTAGTTACAATGGACTTTATAAAGCCTGTAGGGAGATTCATCCATCATGATTACGTGAATCATGACTTCTGGTCGACATTAACCGAGACCTTTTAACAAGCGTTACATAAAGCGAATCGCTCAGTAAATTCTAGAACTAGATCTACATTACGCCAATCGCATACATCAAACGAAAAAAACTTAAAATTCTTAGAATCGGACTTCAATCTATGTAAATGAATTCAATAAAATTAAAATTCCGAGCACAACGTTCTCGCCTCTAGATAGACGGTTAGCCTAAAGCATTTTCCTGTTTACCCTACAAAGGACTTGGTAACACGATGCCGTGTCAAGCCAGGCGTGAGGGCGCGACAGATCCCACCCTTTATATAGGTACCTTAGTTATAAGGGACCGCGCTTCAATAAAACCGACGTGAATATCGGAGGCTTGTTCAAAAGGAAAGTGTGGTGGTTATTTTTATGGCATCTTAAATAAATCGAGTGGCTTAGTTTGCCACGTTGACGGGATTTAGAGGGTTTCACAGGTATTGTGTGGAGATGTGAGTACAATGGGTTTTTAACTTTTTAAGTGATTTTAATGTACAATGGAGTTGATCTTTGATCTAATATTACAATATAAAATTGACGATTTCAGTTGAATCTAAAAATCATATAAAATGTGATTGTATTGGCAAGATATATTAATTTGATTGGCGTCGACTGCGTAAACCTTTCTCTACAATAATAAAGTCTGATTTGTTTCAATGCATAATAGAAAAATCTGTTCAAAGCGTAACAAAAAGAAACTAATATATTATGTTGTCTATTTTAGTAAAAAGAAAATCTCAAAACAGGTTCACCTTGAGAATAATACCTGCTTTAGATCATGCCAAAATTAGTACTTGTTTGTACAGTGTAAGAAACTGTAGCACAAGTATTAATTTTATAAGCAAGTAAAATGTACGGCCGAGTGTCAGCACTGCGAGGACCGCAGCGATGACACGGCGCTCCACACGCTGGTGGAGTGCACGGCGTGGGCACAACAGCGACAGGTCCTCGTAGTGGGTCTGGGCGTGGACACTCTCTCGCTTGAGGCCATGGTGCGAGCCATGCTCTCCGGCGGGAGTTAGTGGGACTGCGCCGCCTCTTTCTGCGAGCAGGTCATGCTCGCGAAGGAGGCGGCGGGCCGGGTGCGGGAGAGAACTCTCCCACCCGAGTTCCGCAGTCGGCGCCCTGGGCGCCGCCGACGTGTCTTCGCCGAGGACTATCGGCCTCCATGACCGGGGGTCTGAGGACGGTGAGAGGGCCGCTCACCGTCCTTACAGAAGCAGGCCCATGACGGCAGCGTGACGTGAGCACTCACGCACGCCCCCCCTTAGAAGCGGGGTCACACCCGAAACCCCCCATAGACGCGGGATTGCACCCGAACCACCCCCTGGGCGAGGCCGCATTGGCGGCCGTAGGTCTGTTGGGAGTCACGGGACATCCTTCCTGAGGGCTTACCCGGGGCTCTCAACCATAGGCTGTTGGGCGCTACGTGAGGTTTTTTAGTCGGTAAGAGTCCGGCATAGCATCCTACGAGGATTTTCCCTCACGTTAAAAAAAAAAAAAAAAAAAAAAAAAAAAAAAAAAGCAAGTAAAATGTTTATATTATACTACAAAGTAAGTGACATATTTGTAAATAAAAATCTCTATGGACATCGCCTAATCGTGACTCGTCAAACGTAATATAGCTACCCGCGAGGTGGACCGACGACCTGGAAAAGATTGCAGATAAGGACTGAATGCGGTAAGCTCAGGACAGTGTATTGTGGCATGACTTGGGAGAGGCGTCTCAGGAGTGGACTGCCTATCTAGAGGCTGGTTTGATTGTTGGGCAGTAGCCAATGGCAAACAGAGTTGCCCACTTGATTCGAAACTTGAAAGTAAATAATATAGGTGTGGCCGTAACGAGTACGCGAGTGAGTCACCGTCACCGCCACGTGCGTTGAAAAGTGATGTTTTACTCGCAGTCGTAGTTACTACGCGTTTATTATAATATATCTTTCATTGTGAATAATACCTACTACCCGTTCGCTCTAACTTTGCCGCTGGCGTAGAGGCGTATACCCGAATTGTTAATTAGACGAAGTAAATTGACAGTAGCTAATGTCACTTCGTCATAGAAAATAAGCAACATTGTATGAAGAAGTGACATTAGTTGCTGTCAATTTACTTCGTCTAATTAAAAATTCGACTTTAGTATGGAGCCGAGCGGCAAAGATAGAGCCAACGAGCAGTACTTAGTAAGTATACTTCTAGTATAGTTCTAGTTGAAGATAATGCAAACGCCACTTAGCTATTCTAATGACAACTCTTCGTAATTTATTTCTGTAAAATGTTCTACATTTAAATGTCTGCTACTACATTAAAATGGAGAACATTTACCTACTTTGTTTATTAAATGACTTTGTTAATTCAATGACATGAAAGATATTTAAACAATGTAGTCAGTATGTACAACACCCTAGGCGAGGCCGCAGTGGCGGCCGTGGGTCTGTTGGGAGTCCTGGGACATCTTTCCGAGGGCTTACCCGGGACTTCCAACCATAGGCTGTTGGGCGTAACGTGAGGTTTTTTAGACGTTAGGAGTCCGGCATAGCATCCATAAGAATTTTCCATCACGTTAAAAAAAGCCAGTATTTACAAACATTTTAGTTCCATTTCAAGACTCCAGGCTATATAAATGTAAGGCATAAACACGCCCTTTTCCCCGAAGGGTTAGACAGTTTAGGAAGAGGCTATAACCGGAATAAAATAGACAAAGAGTTTGTAGTTACGTTTTTAAATTCGAAACTTTTTCCAGCAGCCCATGAGGCCTTTAACTCGGCTTAACGACAACCATGTTAGTTACTACCCGTTCGCTCTAACTTTGCTGCTGGCGTAGAGGCGAATACCCGAATTTTTAATTACACGAAGTAAATTGACAGTAGATAATGTCACTTCGTCATAGAAAATAAGCAAAATTGTATGAAGAAGTGACATTAGTTGCTGTCAATTTACTTCGTCTAATTAAAAATTCGACTTTAGTATGGAGCCAAACGGCAAAGTTAGAGCGAACGAGCAGTACTATCAGCCGGAGCAAACGTGCATTTCAAAGCACGCAAACTCTCGTAAATGTAACGTTATTAAAGGTCCAATTTAAATTATCAAAACAAATATGTGTGAATATTGAGAAACTTTGGAAAACAGAAGAGCCTATATCAATAAAACCGAAATTTGTGGAAGCTATATCTTTGTCAATTTGTCTACGACATCGCCATATCGTCTCGTTCCGCCCACAGAAATTATGTAAAACAGTGTTGCTATGCAATACTCATGATAAGACCGATAAGTATAAAGTAACAAACGGTATACCTTGTCACCTGTCAAAAAAATATATGGATTACCATTACAAACAATATGAATGAGAAAGTACGACGCCTATGACTTCAGTACTTAAAGTCCACTTTATCGAAATGACCACTTTATCAAAATGACCACATCTTCGTAATGACTACTGCTTTTCCCACAATGTCCACTTCATCAAAATGACCACTTTTTCATAATGACTACTGCCTTTCTCAAAATGACCACTCTACCAAAATTATAAGATATACTATAAACTAGTATAAACAAACAAATAAAAGAGAAATATATTAAATAATTTTCAAAATAAATGAAGATCGGCAAAATAAAAATGAAAATCGAAAAAACATGAAGATCGGTGAAGCAAATGAAGATTCGCAAAACAAATGAAAATCGACAAAACAAATGACTGTCGGATAAACATATGACGACCGAAAAAAACATATGCAGATCAATAAAACAAAAGACTAAGCAAGTTGACAAGGTCAATAATTATTGCAGCATATTTTTTGTAATCTAGATGCGATTACCATTCAAAAAAATAGGTGCAAGCAATTCTCGACCTTATGAACATGCTTAATATGTATTTTTTTTTACATATCCACGAGCAGTGATGTCTGTAAACGCCTAAAAGTACATTTTTGAAAAAGTGATATTAAGGTCGAGAATTGCTTGCACCTATTTTTTTGATCGCATCTAGATTACAAAATATGGTTGCAAGTAATTTTATTGATCTTTTGTTTTATTGATCTGCATGTGTTTTTTCGATCGTCATTTTTTTGCCGATCTTCATTTGTTTTGCCATTATAGACATGTGGGTATATTGATAAAGTAGACAATAAGAACATTATGGTCAATTTGGTACTGTAGATATTTTAGGCAGTAGACATTTTGATAAAGTAGACTTTAAGTACTGAAGCCACGCCTATTCTTCTTCCACGATTTCCGAGGAAGAAATGGAACTTTATATCTGTACAAGCTGACCCCGCAACTTCGTTTACGTATACTGGGTGTAACAAAATTACCTCTCCAAATTTCATGAGATGACTTTGCATCGGATATCAAATACAAATATTGAATAAAAAAGGGGGGTTAATTTTTTTATTTAAAAAAAAAAATTTTGTCGCACGTTAAGAATTCGTTTTTTACTGCGGCAATTCGAGGTAACATGGTCGCCGTGGCAAAACAAACACGAAGCACCCGTTTGGCTGTCGTTGTCGCTTTCTACTGCCGCTCAGTAGCGATAGAAAGGGGGAAAATGAAAATTTATAGGACCTTTAAAACGGATTTACGGTTAAAGTATTCATGTGATTTATTTTCTTCATTTTTGTAATGTTTCTTGACAGATGCCACGTCACGTGACGAAATTTGGAGAGTCAATTTTGTTACACCTAATATATAAGGCGTATGAAAGGAGAGGTATTTCTTGATCAGACTCATTAAGCAGCGTGTGAAACTGCCCTGTTTGCTTAATCATAAAAGAGCTTAAATATTAAGTCTATTTTAAAACAATTCAGTCCACTCCAATTCAGTACAGATATACAGAGATACAAACAGACAAAAATTCTAAAAGTCATTGTTTTGGGTTCTATTGCGTTCATAAAACCCCCCCACAATATTTTTTTCTTATTTGTCTTCCATGTACAGACAGCGACCCGTTACGATTTTATTACATGTATTGATGGTGAATATAAAATTATTTATTTTCTCACGGCAAATACGTTTGTGTAACATACACAAAGCTTGAACTAGGTACCATCAATGAAATTTCTTCGGGCCTCGATAGGCTTGTGAATTGTTCGCTTGAGTATAAACACTAGCGTATCTATGCAATGAAACCGTCAAAAAAACTCCAAAGGCAGATGTCCTTCCAGATTCCTTATGGGCTCCCGACACGGTCAAACGGCACAAACGACACACACAAGTCTCGTCAATATCATGTGTACATACACGTCGATGCACACACATGCAAAGAAATCACGCACACTGAAGCATCTTTCATTCATATTCATCAGACCTGTCAATTGCCGTTTGACCGTGTCGCGGTCGCGACACCCATTAGCGCAGATGCTAGAACGCGACCCATAAAAATATTCCGTAGGTAATACATGTATTGCGAATATAACAACTATTGAAGGTTTTCCCAGAATTACCTGTTAAGTCAATTCATAGCTAATAGGTTACTCATTACATAATAGATTCGACCGATACGAAGCCTTTCAAGCGCACAATCTGACATCAGATTAATAGTTTCAGCGTCAGCTCCCTTTAATTCAAACCAAATTGGATTGAACCAGTTTATACGAGGGATAAATTTTGAAAGGATAGTATTATATTTTGGAATAAGAATGACAGTTATCAATAGTCAGATAAATGGCAGCATTATGTTTTCATAAAACAGCATTGACTTGAAGAAAGCTATTGTGTTAATGCCATTAACTAAGTGTCTATGATTAAAAACTTACCCGTTTCTCTATGGTTTATATACCTGTCTCGCTCTCGCCAGCGTGTGCCGTCTCCTTCAAACGGCACTCTTGTTTTGACAGTGTCAGGTTGACAGCTCAAATTTCATAGCGTTGTGATTTTTGCCGCGCAAAGAATCAAAAATTTTCCCTAAGTGTAGAAAATTGGAAAAACCATTGAAATATAGTTTTTCTAGTGTGAAATTATCAAACAGCGTAAATAAAAAGCGTTTCAGTAGTTAAAAAGCGTTTTGGACGTGTTTTGTACTAAGTCCGACCGAAATAAACGACGCAGGCCGGGTACGTTCCGGAGGTGATCAGTGAGAATTTCAAATAAGTTCATTATCCTCGGAGGATGAATATGACTTAGCATCACCTCCTCCAAACAGTAGAAGTAATTAAGCTGTACCCAAGTAAGTACAATCCAGTTATTACAAGTTCATACGATTTACATTACGACCGTGAATGTTTTTCATGTTTTGTTAGATCAAGTGATACCTACTGAATTTTTCAGAATGATTATCGCGTTAACCTAACCTGCAGACTGGTACTCATACTTCTGCACATCTTGAAACCAATTCATCGACATCTTGTTGAGATATCCGTCCACATCTTCTCGTAATTTATCTTTGGGCGAGCACAAAGTTTGATCAAAGACTTTGATATAAATTACAAGAGTTATTACAATTAGATGAAACTGATTCAGCCTCTTGTAAAGTTATTTTATACAAGAAGGCCTTTCCGACAGACCTTGCGAGTCCAGAGGTTCTAGGCCTCAAACAAAATAAAGAAGTTTGCAATGATAACAAGATTATACAGATAATACAGAGACTCACATTTAAAAATGATGTGGTATTCAAAGTTTTAGTAATTGGTTAGACATCTAAGAACAAGACTATCTAAATATTGACTCATTGTTATGACTGAACTTTTAGTTCAGACTTACAGTTTCAGAAAAATCCTGAAACTGCAGTAACTATTTCACTTGAATGAATTCTTACACTTACCAAATAACTATTTGTGAAAACAAGGTTGAGTGTAGTAAAGTGTGACTTTTAATAGCCCACAATTAAAAACAATTCGGTTTTTGAAACAAATTTACAACTCGCTTAACTTCAATATCAAACCATAAATTTTTGAGGTTGTCTCATGTCTCAAAAAATTGTGCTCACCTACACGCCAAGGTGCTAGCTATTACATATTGAAGTTAAATATTGGAGCTACATACAGCAAATTTACCATAAAAATATATTAATGGAAACACCTCGGAGGTGTTATGATTATAATACATCTATTGTGAACAACTTAAAGCAATCAAATATTCTTTGTGAAATGTTTTTAGTAAAGAAGTCATATGAGAGACTAGGTACAATCTAAGACGGGCAGTAAAGCCTTTTCTAGTTGATATTTCAGACTAATTGCAACTAAAGAATTGATTGGCTTGTGGAAATAGATGCTCATTATGCTTGTATTCACTTGACAATTATTGCACAGGAGTTTCACAAATATGTGGTATCACAGCCTCCCTTTGACCAACGTTCAACTCTAAAAGATGTTTTTTAAATTCAAATTGGTCAAATTGGATCGCGGAGATCCTAAGTACCCAAGGATTTTTGAATTGTTTATCATAATATAACATGATGAGCCTTTCAGAAAGCGGAGACAATAAAATTGTGAGTAGGGGGTTGGCACATAGTTTATCAGAAATCTGTGTTAGAAATTTCTCAGGAAATAGAACATCCCAGTACAAAATTGAGTCAGACTTAAAAAGAAAAGATAGTTATTGAGAATTAAGTATGTAATTGAGTTGCATATATGTTAACAATGAAAAAAAAAAAAAAAATGCCGAGCGGACGGTGCGACCGCCTTTTCTGTCTGATTTCCCCAGAGAGTTTGTTTAGTTCACTGAACTTGGCAAACTGCTTGTCTTTATTGCCCTCAATTGCAATTATTTCTTGGAAAAGTTCAAACAGAACAAGCCGCACTTGAAGAGAAGGCTATCTCTCTTACAAAGGTCATTGTGGTTGGTAACTAGACATTGTATGGTACTGTTCTGTACATTTAACAGCAGATGCAGCGGATGCAGGCTGAGGTGCCCACTTAAATGACACATCTGTCAAAATAATGGGCTTAATAGTGTATGCAACCATAAACCGTCAGCGGATGACAGTGTCACACATTTTCTTTTAACAGCAGATGCAGCGGATGCAGTATGAGGTGCCCTGTTAATTGACACATCTGTCAGATAATGTGCTTACCAGTCCAGTGTAGACAACCATAAACAGTCAGCGGATGACAGCGTCACACATTTTCTTTAACATCAGATGCAGCAGATGCAGGCTGAGGTGCCCAGTTAAAGACACATCTGTCAAGGTAATGGGCTTAATAGTGTATGCAACCATAAACAGTCAGCGGATGACAGTGTCACACACTTTCTTTTAACATAAGATGCAGCAGATGCAGGCTGAGGTGCCCAGTTAAATGACACATCTGTCAAGGTAATGGGCTTAACAGTGTAGATAAACAGCGAATGACTTCAAAGGATGCACACATACTCCATACAGATAGACAATAAAACCCTTGTTAAATGAGGGAGAAAGTCCCTTGCACTGCTGAAACCCAGCTTCCGAAGCTCACAGGGCAACTGCAAATAGCTCTGTCACTTATCTCCCGGAGAGGCTAAACGGAAATAGTGAAGTTTAAAGAGGTTGCAGAATACTACAGTGGCAATTTCTTCCCCAGGCCGCGGAGGCTATGTATGATACGTGGGGCGTCCCAGATACGATTTGTTCGCATCAAATGAGTTGGCTGTTGTACAAGAATATGCAACTCTATCCTCTTTTTTGTTTTTTGACATTTTCAGTTGTCATTCGGATTTTCAGTTGGGCTGGGCATTCCACCCACCCAACGTTGTACAAGAGTTTGTAATTCTAGACTACATTTTCAGCCATCATTGGGACTTAGTTGGGCTGAGCATTCCACCCACTCAACTTAATACTGACAGTGTTAACTCTCCTAAATCATGCGAAAGGAACATATGTTAGTTCCTAATAGCATCAGAGTGGAACTTTTATTTGGGCTGGGAAATCCATCTACCCAAATTAATAATAAGAGTGTTAGCTCTCTTATATCATGTAAAAGGGACATAGTTCCTAAAAACATCAGAGTCAGAATAGAGCTCTTTACTGCCGGATTTGCAGACCAGAGTCCGAGCAGAACTGATCCCAATGAATGATCTGCGGAAGGTCTTAATAGATCAGGATACAGGCACATACCCTCCCTAATTTGACAAGGAAGGGAGGGGGGGGGGGGGGGGGTTGACAATAAATACACAAATTGGTCTGTTTTAGAACAAGTTTGCTAGTAGGCAGTTGGTGACAGTCAACTTTTGCAACTTTCAACTTTTGCAACTTTCAACTTTTGCATGTTCTCCAATAGAAAATTACCTAGGGTGGTGTCAGACCAATCAGGTTATCCTGAAGTTGCCTGTTTGTCAACAAATGGCTCTTTCCTTTATAGAAGGTAAGTTGACATGATATATCTTACCAACTTGTGTAAAGTTGGCTATCTTAACATATTGTGCTAAAACGGATTTAGACATTTCAAAGAAAATTATCACTTAGAGCAATCACTCTGGCTAGACCTGAAACAACAGAACTCCCAGTAGGGGAATGTAGCTGTTGGTTAACTGGCTAAGAATTTCATCTTATTCTTTGAAATTGTCAGGAGGATAACATCAATTACTATGTTAGTCTCAGATCGCAGATTTCAGGTCAAGGATATAATGAAATCAGATTGCAGCCTAAGTTCGGGTCAAATACTGATTCAAGTACCCATTGGCAATCTGGCTGGTTGCTTTATCAACAATCTGACCATTATATTTGTCCAGTTAGATAAATTAAGACTATAATGAAAAAGTTAGTGAATCATTTTCTATTTATTGAATTCTGTATTAATCATGGTACTTGCCATGAATGAAAAGTCCACATTTTTTATTTATTAACATATTTTAATTTTTTATTTATAACTAAGCAGGTAGACTTCAACCAGTCTCAAGAAAAATAGTTGCAGTTTGTATTTTTAGAGAGGCTAACATTAAAGCCCCAACAGTTACAATGTCAATGCTAATTTATTGCAAGCAATATTTGGTTATTTGATTTAGTGTGTACTTATAGAGACGTAGTCCCGCCTTTGACCCTGGAGAGGTAGGCAGAGATACACAAATAGTAAATTGTAACCTACATTTCATTAATTAATGCAGTTTCCTTCTCTTTTAACAACACAGATAGTGTTGTTTTGAGTCAAATATCTTCACAACTTTATTATTGACCCACATAAGTATTTACATACTTTATGTTTTTATCCATACTAATATTATAAAGCTGAAGAGTTTGTTTGTTTGTTTGTTTGTTTGTTTGTTTGTTTGAACGCTAGGATCTCAGGAACTACTGGTTGGATTTCAAAAATTCTTTTACAGTTTGATAGTCCATTTATCGAGGATGGCTATAGGCTATATAACATCACGCTAAGACGAATAGGAGCGGAGCAGTAATCAAGAATGTTTTGAAAACGGGGAATATTTTTTACCGTCTGAGAGCTTCCGAGGCGTACGCTGCGTAAATGGTTACAGTTAGGTAAAAATTGTGTTCTACAAAATTGTTTCTCTTAAAAAGTTCTGAAAAAAAGTCCGCGACAGCATATGTCTATCTTTTAAGGTTCGCACACAATAACCTAATTTGTCTATCTCTTAAGGTTCACTCACGATACAATGAAACTGAAGAGTTTGTTTGTGCTAGGATCTCAGAAACTACTGGTTGCATTTCAAAAATTATGTTACAGTTTAATAGTCCATTTATTGAGGCTGACTAATGGCGATATAACATCACGCTAAGACGAATAGGAGCGGAGCAGCCATGAATAATGTTTCGAGAACGGGGATTATTTCTTTGTTTTGAGAGCTTCCATTGCGGACGCTGCATAAATAGTTAAAGTTACGTAAAAATTGTGTACTACAAAATTGTTCCTCTTAAAAAGTTGTAAAAAAAGTCCTAAACAGCATATGCCTATATTTTAAGGTTCACTTAAAATAACCCTCTTATTAAGTTTTAAAGTATGAGCGACGCTACGGGAGTAAACTTGGTCTGCAGTGGCAGCCAGTCAACTGAACGATAAAAACCGGTCAAGTGCGAGTCGGACTCGCACACGAAGAGTTCCATACCGAAAAACGGATGGGTGGAAGTAAAAGCGACGGGAAACATTATATCACTTTAACACCTCTTTCCTCCTCACTCTCATGTGACGCAGACGAAGATATGCGGTTCAGCTCTAATGAATACAAGCGACGCGACGCGACGGGGGTAAATGCAACGGTAAACATTATAATACTCGAAATATTAATACCATACCTCTCTCTTGCTCACTCTCATGTGACGCAAACGAAGTTGCGAGGGTCAGCTAGTTTTTAATAATTTAAACTTAAAAGTTAATTCGAAGAATTAAGTTTAACTAAATTTAGTTTATTATTGGGTTATTTTCAATAATAATTATGATTTTAAATAGACAATCTTTAAAATACTATTTTAAATTAACATATTACCTACTAATCATCATAGCGTTTGTGCTCTCTACCAGCAGATACCAAACAGGTCTTCAAGTCAATGCTGTTTTATGAAAACATAATATAACTGTTTTGCATTTAAACAAAACAGGTATTATGTATGAAATAAAACAGCATTGAAGCAATGCTCTTGCTGGTAATCTTTGAAGACACTATGAAATTTGAGCTGTCAACCTGACACTGTCAAAACAAGAGTGCCGTTTGAAGGAGACGGCACACGCTGGCGAGAGCGAGACAGGTATATAAACCATAGAGAAACGGGTAAGTTTTTAATCATAGACACTTAGTTAATGGCATTAACACAATAGCTTTCTTCAAGTCAATGCTGTTTTATTTCATACATAATACCTGTTTTGTTTAAATGCAAAACAGTTATATTACTTGGTGACTGACGCAGAAACAATGAATTTACTACAGACTATAATGTTTGGTTTTTTACTTTTTGCAACTGAATTTCGAGACAAAATGTTAAAACGACGGGGAATGACGGTATATTTCCATCCAAAGGTTGCCTGTAAAAGATTGCTTTTTAGCGATAAGGCCGCCCTCTGTACATTTAAGAAAGGTAATATCTGTATAAGAAATTTTAACATTGGTGTGCAATAAAGTTTATTCTTATTCTTATTCTTAAAACGCCATAAGTTTAGAACTAAAAAAAGATTCTATTCTTTTATCTTTTAAGTATTCAAATAAAACGAACTTGAACAGTAGGTGACACCCAAAATAGTAAACGGATTCCGTTTACTATTCCCACTGCTCCCGACACAGGCTTACAATAGGTAATCCTATGTCGAGAGCAGCGGGATTATCCTGCCGAAGGCGTACCTTCCCGGGAAGCTGAGCCGTAGGCTAATGAAAGGGCTCTGTTTGGTTTTAGCCGATTAGGAGGAGGAGAGTAAACAAAAAGTATCTCTTTTGTTATATTCGTGTTTATTTATGAAAAGGAAAAATACTTCGTAAGTGCCAGACCCACCAGTCTTACATAAAACCCAAGAGGTCACCTAACGAGGCTATCGGAACGATATCGTCGATAATAAAGAGTCGAATTCATTCGGTCTCGTTCATCGCAATCAACTTCACATACCTATCTACACTGGTGTCCGATTCTCGGTACACGCCACTTTGCCATGTGCATCGGAATTTAGACGGAGAATCGGTTTCGTGTGTTCGGAGAATGTAGATTAATTTTGAATTAAATGGACGCAGTGAACACGAATGTATTGCTGCGTTTGGCGTTAATGGACATTGAAACGTAAATCCTGGATGAGACGTTTTGAAAATCATCAATCTAATCTTTGCGACGAATACTGCTTAGATCTGAGTAGGTTATGCTTGCCTTCTCGATAGATTGCAGCGATTTGATGTCTTCGGTAAGGTCATATAGTCTTGTAGTTAGTAGATGGATACGCATAGAAAAATTGTCTATTTGGCTGTCTCTTGTCAATCTACTGCGGTAAGAATAAAGTAAAACCGAATCAAATTAAAGTATACCAAGTATTCGCACTTCACATGTATGCAAGATCGCAAACTAAACTTGTAAGTATGTATGTAATGTCGAATTCCTCGAAATTATTTGCATAGGAAACAGACCATCAGCCAGACGGTGACGCAAGTGCAATT
Source organism: Miltochrista miniata (assembly GCA_933228765.1). Lineage (NCBI taxonomy): Eukaryota > Metazoa > Arthropoda > Insecta > Lepidoptera > Erebidae > Miltochrista > Miltochrista miniata. Next base: position 22,214,490 of record OW121770.1, on the reverse strand, counting down.
CACAACCGGGGCCGGACGAGGCGAATGTAAATTTTGGTATTGTCAACGGTTGCTGTGCAGTGTGTACCGACACGGTCACACGAAAACTATCAATTTAAACAATACATCCGTACGAGCGATAATTAAGAATCTTTTGTGTCCTTGGTCACATTCTAACGGTAAATACATTTCGCTCGAGAAGTTATTGCAGCTCGCGCACGTGAAGTCGTATTCGTCGACATTGCCGTCCTACATAATGTAATTTATTTTTTACAAAAGGCCAAAGATGATATTATAATATAATTATAATAACATGATTATGCATTATAACAACGGAATTCGTAAACTTCGACGGGAAAAACTCACGAATGATACATAACGTAGTGAGTACGATTTTTTTCCAAATTTGATTTTACAGAATCAACTCGAAAGTTTAGTACCATATTCCAAATTAAAACCTCTTATACGACGACTATGTTATATAAAACAAATCATAAGCTTCCGATAACAAAAAAAAATTAGTTTTTCCATCTTCTAGTCAACAAACCATACATTTATTTAAACAGTATAATTTAAACTTCATGGTGACAAGAGATCGTTAAAGCAACGAGGATCACTTGCACGCTATGATAAGCGCGATTAATATTCTCCTACCGTCAAAGGGGTGTGTAAGGCGATTAAGGAATTAACTATATACTCTCGTTTGCGTCGCATAAGGTAGAATGAGAGTATTATAAATAAAGGTAATCTTCCAAAGTGACTGACAAGTCAACTATCGCCGATAAAACTACAAGATGCTCCAACTGAAAAACATAAGAATTTCTCAACACGTCTTTCAGCGTGAGATCGTCTTTCTACTATGTACTACATTTCGAAGAGCTAGTTGAACTATCTGTACATGTAGAACAGGGCTTGTTTTAAGGCTTTATTATAGTATTGAGACAAGATTGTATATAGTATTGGACCACTGCCAGAAGTGGCCGCCAATCGCTAGATGCGCCACGGCTTTCCTTCAGGCTGGTGGTGACGTCAATTTGGCGAGCTAACTATTAAAAACAAAAACAACAACCACCTTACCACTAGACTTGAACAAGGTAAGCTAACTTAATAGTTAATTATACACACCGTTTGACATCGAGGGAAAATAAGTAAAAAGATCTGCTTATTTCCTAAATGCAATATCTTCCAGCAGACACGAAAGATGTCGGAACATCGGATCAAATCTAATACGCAATAGGCAATTCTAAGTGGTTATATAAAAATGACACGCGTGACAGCCCTAAAAGGTGGTATCGTGTAACCAAGTATATATTTCTTACCACATGTACACGTTCTATCTATACAAACTGCATGCCTATGTGTTTGTGTACTGCAAGGGTTATTAGCCGTCGTGAAGCGATGCCTGAGATCACGTAGGGACCCGTCTCTGGCAATAGTCCTCATCCCGACTGTGCTAAACTACCGTCGCCTGAGATCGTGATCGTAAAAATGTGCAAGCCAAGCGAAAAATGTGTGGCGTCATGTGTTTTATAATGTCTCGATAAAGTTGATGGATATTTTTCTAGTGGAAATGTGGTATCACGATCTGGGGTAGTGTTATCTATTGATTCTCCCTCCGTCTATCTACCCCCTTCCTCTCTGTAAATTACCACGTGTTATTCCCGATTCTGTGTACAATTTTGCGTCAACAAACAAACTTCCAATTACAATATTAGTAGGAAGATATTTAAGTTGGGTTCACGGCCAAACTGGTAATTTTATCTCTTGGATATGTCTGCGGCGCGATTACGTATCATGTCATATTACGTGAGCAAGCTATCCTCTTGGTATGAAGTAAGCCTATTCAAACGGATCGATAAGATTACTTTGAATGTCACATTCAAGAAATACCCGAGATTACAAATTATATGAAGTTTTATTGTGTTCGTATTGAAATTCATCGTTAATACTTATAGGTACCTGTATTCATATCATTCGCGAAACCGGGCGCCCATTCAACCGTCACAAAACGAAACTGAATGCCATTTCTACTAAGATGCGCCGCTCACCGCAGATCTGCGGAGTCGGTGGGGGGCGGGTTGTAGGGGGGAGGGTCTCAAACCGCCCGGCAACTGCGCCATAACTCGCCGCGCACGTACAGCCAGACAATCGCAATTATTATTAACAGATATACGTTTAATGATCGTGTGTACCGCGTACAAATACTCCGTAACTAGGGGCGTAAGTTGGCGCACGCGACTGTAGGACTTACGTCACTGTGGCGTTCGTGTTATATTCGCTTGAAGTGTTTTGGCGAATGTATCGTTTGAAAATTCGACATCCTTGATGGTACTGCGGACCTTGCGTCGGTTCTTGGGAAATTGAGATAACCAACTTGATGATTTGTAGCGTGGTTAGCGTCTCTGAGGGACCCTTGGTATAACTTATATGATATGAACAAAGACGGATTGGTATGTTATGCGATTTGAGAGTTTATGCACAAAATAACAATGTACGGAAGGAAATCTCGGTTTACCACTGTTGGCCGAAATTCATTTGATCATTTGACGTGTGACCGAAAAAACATTAGGCCATTCTACTACTGTTCGAATGAACAATTGACCACAAGAGTTTTTATCGAACAAACATTTGGTATTTTTACTACTGACCGAATGAACGTTTGGCCGAAAAACAGTTGACTAAAGAATATTTTAACAAACAAAAGCGAAATAAGTAGAATTCGGTAATTGATGCGCCAGTGTGCGTTGCTTGCGCGAGCAAGCAGAGGATAGGTGTGAAAAGAATAACATAAGAATAAGAATAAGAATAAGAATGGATTATGTAATCTGTGTAAAACATACATGAGGTTGCGTTCTGTACCTTATTATTTTGTGGTTTATGTGTCATTGAGAGTACGACATGGGGGCATTTTACGAGCGAGTTAGAAACGCGCGCCACCCGATGAGTCAACGCACGTACGGAATTCTACAGTTGGAATTCCGCAAACGAGCTCAAATGCGTATAAAATTAGAATCAAGACATTTAATGTATTTCCTTAGATATTGCCCTTCGCTGATATTCAGATAGTTTGACTATTAAACTACCTGTACCTAAACACCTTACATGTTTTAGAATAATTAGCTGGCATCATAACCTTATAAGTTTGTTACATAGGTGATGTACCAAACACTTTTAAAAATACGATACTGTAGAGTTAGACTTTTGGAAAAACTTGGTAGTGAGCTATCAGATGTTTAATAGATTTGTTCAACATTAATAGCATAATAGTGGTGTTTACATCCTTTTGATTCTACAAACGAATAACTGAGACTGTGAAGAATTTTGTCATGACACCTTGTAGAATACTCGGACATTAATTAGTAGCCTTTTATAAATACAGAGTTCATTAGTAATTACATCACTAAAACGCCTACTTAACCTTATAATAACACAGGTCTGCAATGGTTTTCCTCTTTGAAATCTGAGTAATATTTTCTATAGTTTCTGATGTGCTGATTACGAGAAAAATAATAAAAAAAATCCATCACGTCAGGACTTTTTGATATTGAATATTTAAGATTTAGCTCCAAAATGTCTGAGCGTCTACCTTTAGAAATTTATAAAACGTCATTAAAATACTTCAGCTTAATTTTTATTGCATTTAATTCGTGTAAGGGGACATAGAAATTAATAAAAATCAGTAATTTGATGATTACTACATAAAAAGTAAAAGTAATCCGCATTAACCATGTTGAAAACGGGTAATTTTTACTTAATTTAGTAATAAAATAATAAAAAATATTACCTAGTAGTAATATTACCTAATTGTTGTAAATATTATTAAAAAAGGGTGTAATAAAGATAATCCAAAAGGCTTTTTTTTATTAAGTACCCGCACTTATTAGAAAATTAACAGTTGAAGTGCGCATCTTGCAACATGAACTTTAAAATGTCATCGCGAAGATGTTTAAATTCTCCAAATTGTTTTTGTAATATTTGCGGGAATTTTATGGTGATGAAACAACGAAACAGCATTACTGACTTTGTGAAAAATATTTACAAAAGTTATTATGGAGACGTTTTAATTAACCAAAGATATAACTTGGACACCTCATAAACTTTGTACGACTTGTTTATTAGAACTTCGCCAGTGGTCAAAAGGACAGAAAAATAGCTTGAAAATCATTTCGCCTATGCTACGAAGAGAGGCTAACAACCATGATAAAGATTGCTACTGTTGTTGTTGTGACATAACTGGATACAATTTTAATAATAAAAGGGATATAAACGAGCACAAAACTTCATTTCCTAAATTCGCACATTGATTACTTCCCAGAAAATCTAGGAGCCGTTGGCGAAGAACAAGGCGAAAGGTTTTACCTAAATTTGAAAGAGCTTGAAGTCTGGTATCAAGGAACATGGAATACTAGCATGATGGCGGACTATTGTTGGTTATTGAAGCGCGACGATCCAAACTGGAATTTTAACCGAAAATAGCACAACCGAAGGTTCCAGGAAAAAAGGACCAGGTTCAACTAATAAAATTTTCATGTAATTTAGACTAGTAACAAGTTGTTATTATATTTTAGTCGTTTTTAAAGTTAAAAGTAATGAACTTTTTTAAATATATATTTTTTATGAGAAAACTTGGGTCTTTTTTTTCTATTTTCTTTCTGTACCTTTTTTGAAAAATCTGGAGGTGATGCAGAAAAACTAAGTACATATTCGTAATCAGCGCACCAAAATACCCTAGAATCAGCTATCAAATTCCAGAGAGGAAGTTATGACCCTCATTTTGCAGGCCTGTGTAATGTATGAGATTCTCTGAATTACACTGCATACATGCCACAGATAGTTAAGTGAGTGACTGAACTAGCCTGACTATCTGGTTACAAATTATTCAAGCAATTGATTTTATCAAAGTAATAATAGACTTATTCTCTAAATAGACCATAATGTATTTCGAAACCACGCATCAACTCTGACGCGATGGCCGATCGTAAAAATACATTATCAAATAATATTATTACTCTCACTTACTTAATATTTATTTGTCGATATCTGGAACTCCACGAATCTGGAACAAAAACACAATAAATTAGCTAAGCCATCACTTTTGCGACCGGAAAGAAATATTTATATTTATGTTTCCAAGCAAGCTCATAGAATTTTGGGATTCTTTCGTAAGACTTAGTGCAAAGGTTGACATCTATTAAGTTTTGCGACAAATACTACGCACATATAGTCACGCCTTTACCCCGAAGGGGTAGGCAGAGGCATAGTATACGCCCACATTTCCCCTTTTAGTTTTATGTCCTACGTAATAGGTGGTGAGCAGAGATATGTTAGTAGGTAGATAGTCTCTGAACGACAGCAAAGCGTCCAAAATTTTAAGCGCTAACTGTTGGCGGATAAGTGCCGATCCGCCATTTAGTGCACATTCTGTTGTCAAGGGATAAGCTTGTGTCACGTGACAAAATTTTATTGTTTAAAATGTCGAATTGTGCAATAAAAGTGTGTCAAAATTACAGAAAATATTAAAAAACAGCCAGGAATGTCTGTAAGTAACTCGAAACTTATCATAATTTAATGAAATCTATTTATTTACGCATGTCTAATTTATTCAACTCCATCTTGACATTTTTGTTGGTGTTGCCAGTTTCCAATTCAGAATTCCCCAAATTAAATAAGTAAAGAATTACATAGGTATGGAACTAAATTATTAGACACGTAAAATAAATATTTTGGAAACGGTCAAGTGTGAGCCGAGAATAGTGAAAATCGACCTATACAATTGTTCGGACTCAGTAACGAGAAACTTGGCATACTTTAAATTAAGTGAGAGTGCTAAGTACGAATCACATGATAATTTTGCAATCCAATATGGCCGCCGCGTCGTAATCACAAAATTTCATGATGGGTATCGTTTAAGGGGGTTTTTGGTATGCTGAGAACGAATCACATGATAATTTTGCAATCCAATATGGCCGCCGCGCCGTAATCACAAAATTTCATGATGGGTATCGTTTAAGGGAGTTTTTGGTATGCTGAGTACGAATCACATGATAATTTTGCAATCCAATATGGCCGCCGCGCCGAAATCATAAAATTTCATGATGGGCATCGTTTAAGCGGGTTTTTGGTATGCTGAGTACGAATCACATGATAATTTTGCAATCCAATATGGCCGCCGCGCCGAAATCATAAAATTTCATGATGGGCATCGTTTAAGCGGGTTTTTGGTATGCTGAATACGAATCACATGATAATTTTGCAATCCAATATGGCCGCAGCGCCGAAATCACAAAATTTCATGATGGGTATCGTTTATGGGGGTTTTTGGTATGCTGAGTACGAATCACATGATAATTTTGCAATCCAATGTGGCCACCGCGCCGAAATCACAAAATTTCATGATCGGGTATCGTTTAAGGGGGTTTTTGGTATGCTGAGTACGAATCACATGATAATTTTGCAATCCGATATGGCCGCCGCGCCGTAATCACAAAATTTTATGATGAGTATCGTTTAAGGGGGTTTTTGGTATGCTGAATACGAATCACATGATAATTTTGCAATCCAATATGGCCGCCGCGCGGAAATCACAAAATTTCATGATAGGTATCGTTTAAGGGGGTTTTGGTATGCTCAGTACGAATCACATGATAATTTTGCAATCCAATATGGCCACCGCGCCGAAATCACAAAATTTCATGAGGGGTATCGTTTAAGGGGGTTTTTGGTATGCTGAGTACGAATCACATGATAATTTTTCAATCCAATATGGCTGCCACGCCGTAATCTCAAAATTTCATAATGAGTATCATTTAAGGGGATTTTTCGTATGCTGAGTACCATTTTCGCCTCAGTAGTAAATTTTAATAATTTGCTTATTAAGTTTATGCTTTCTAAACTAACAATGAGAAAATAATATGACAACAGGTCCTTATTGTAAAATTAAGGCCTATTTCATTAAAATGGTACTCAGCCTACGAATAAAGTCCTTAAACGATACCCATCATGAAATTTTGTGATTACGGTGCGGCGGCCATATTGGATTGCAAAATTATCATGCGATTTGTACTCAGCATATCAAAAAACCCCTTAAATGATACCCATCATGAAATTTTGTGATTACGACGTTACGGCGCGGCGGCCATATTGAATCACTAAATTGTCATTTAATTCGTACTCAGTATACCAAAAAACCCCTTATACGACATCCAACATGAAATTTCACAATAGTGGCACGGCGGCCATTTTGGATTGCAATATTAACCCGAAATTCGTGCTCAGCATACCAAAAAAAAACCCCTATACGGTATCCAACATGAAATTTTACAACGGTGGCGCGGCGGCCATCTTGAATTGCAAAATTAACCCGAAATTCGTACTCAGCATACCAAAAACCCCTTATACGATATCCAACATGAAATTTTACAACGGGGGCGCGGCGGCCATCTTGGATTGCAAAATTAACCCAATATTCGTACTCAGCCTACCAAAAAACTCCTCATAAGTTATAGAACATGAAATTTCACAACAGTGGCACGGCGGCCATTTTGGATTGCAAAATAACCCGAAATTCGTACTCAGCCTATTAAAAAACCTCAGAAAAATATCCAACATGACATTAGGTATATCTGCTAAGTCACTAGGTCACGTGGTGGTGTTCAAAGTTTGAAATAAAACAAATATGACAACGTCAATCGGATTGAACTTTCACAGTTAACGTTTTAGAGAGCGGCAGTCGGGTTAGACCGGCTCACGGCTTCTACCTATCCAAATGTTTTTCCCCAATAGCATTTGTCATCTTAGATCGTATGTCCACCTATTTTAAAATCCGGACCAATGTGCGGCCGGCCAGCCGCAACAAAAAAAGCGCATAGATCTTACACGTTGTATCAAATCATTACACATTGTATCATTACAAGGCGCGCATTGTAATGCTCGGTTCTCCTCCTTCACTGATGTAACCTCGTCTTGTATCATTACAAGGTGCGCATTGCAATGCTCGGTTCTCCTCCCTCACAGTACTGTGCTGAAATGCTCGACTCTGTAATGTTACATTACACGCGAATGCACCCTGTGAGGAAGCACCTTTAGGTTTATTTGTTGGTTTGATATCTTTTCACCACCAAACTTTTAAACGAATCGTCAAAAAGGGTCCATGCCGCCAGTGTTCCGGTCATCAGCCAGCAGTTTCATTGAAGAGAATGATTTCATGGTAGTTTTTTTTTCAAATTCTTTTATCTCGAAAACAGTGCGTGATATCGCAAAAACCTTTAGGAAAACCTCCAACCAGAAGGCGCTTAACACTTTGATAAGTAATCCTCGCCCACTCCCCCCCCCCCCTGTTTTGTAAAGCGGGAATGCATACATGATGCCATTCATAAGAACTTTATGCAGATAGAATAAGGCTTTAGCATGATTAGTTTCCCGAAAAAAGTGGGAAGTGTCTTAAGCCGGCGTCACTACACACTGACGCAAGGCGTGTGTAAGACAGCACGCACACGCACACAATCATGCGTTAGTACGGCAGTTTTTGATGCAGTGATCACGAGGCGAGACGGTTTCTAGGTTAGTACGTATTCTTAGGTGGTGAGGCTATACTACTATCTGAATGTAATAATAATAACACTTCAAGTGAATAGAGAAAAGGTTTATTTATTACGTGTGTGCGTGCGTTCTTTGCACGTGTGTGTGCATCGACGTGTATGTACATTTACATGAGACTTGTCAAGTTTTTAATGATAATCTACCTAAGTTTTTAAAGATAATCTACACATTCCACAAACGAATAGCTGTGACTGTGAAGAGTTATGTCATGACACCTTGTAGAATTCTCGGGCATTAATGCGATGAATCGTCTTTGCAGCCAATAAAGCTTTAACCCTTAAATGCATGATTTTTTATTTTTCAATGAAAAAAATATACGTATTATCTCAAGAGTACAGAAATTACTGGAAAAATAATAAAAAAAATATCGAAGAAGGTTTAGTCCATTAAATCTCTCATTTTTTCTGTGTAGGATGTAGCCTACATTATGCACTCCAACTAAAAAGAGTATGTATGTAAGCAGGTGTATATGTCGCGATGTTTTCTTCAAAATTGAAACAATTAGATTACGTGTTTTATTATTTTATTATGGTATTTCCTAAATCAGTTTTTTCCCATAATGTAAGGTAGAGAAATATAAAAAAAATCACATATGGTTTGGGTAAAACCAGAACACAGGCATTTTACATGTTACTTTTATCAAAAAAATGGCCAGAAAAGCAAAATCTTCATCTAAACTAATATCTTCTGACGGTGAAACCAAGGAAACACCGTTCTTCCTTTTTTAGGAAAGCTCCTTCTTTAGAACAGGAAATACGGTTTTCCTGTTCTAAAGAAGGACTGGGTCTACCTAGTTTTTTTTTTCTCAAAAAGTATAAGGTTTCAGCTACTTCAAGACGAAAGGTATCCATCCAAGTTCTGAACGTGGACACTCTGGCGCTCGAGACCATAGTGCGAGCCATGATCACCAGCGGGAGTAAGTGGGACTGCGCCGCCTCTTTCTGCGAGCAGGTCATGCTTGTGAAAGAGACGGCGGGAAGGGAGCAGGAGTGGACTCTCCCACCCGAGCTCCGCAGTCGTCGGTGGCGAGGGTGCCGCCGACGTGTCCTCGCCCAAGACTATCGGCCTCCATGACCGGTGGTCTAAGGACGGTGAGGGGGCTGCTCACCTTCCTTACAGAAGCAGGCCCATGACGGTAGCGTGACGTGAGGGATTCACGCATCGTTTTCGGGTGTCATTACGCCAAGAAGCGGAATGACACCCGAAATCCCCCAAAGACGCGGGATAGCACCCGAACCACCCACAGTGGTGGCGAGGCCGCAGTGGTAGCCGTAGGTCTGTTGGGAGTCCTGGTACATCCTTCCGAGGACTTGCCCGGGGCTCCCAACCGTAAACTGCTGGGCGTTACGTGAGGTTTTTTAGTCGGTACAAGACTGGCATAGCATCCATGAAGGATATTTCCTGACACTAAAAAAAAAGGTTACCCACTTATTTTACGTATTTGCGACAACAGTTTCTTGTAAGCTACTCATGAATTTAATTTATAACTAGGTCTACAAGGCCATGGAACAATCGCATGTACTACTTTCTACTCTTATGAATTTGTGATATTTTCCTATATAACTGCCCCATGAGATCTACGTCACTCAGGTGGAATCCTCTGCACTATGGTCTACATCAGTACCAAGAGATTTGCCTTCCAAAGGACCACCTACAGCCTCTTCAGATTCAAAATTCGACACTCAGTCCCTATAATAAACCTGCTCCTCTTCATCATTTCGTTCACTGAAACCTTTTTAGCACTATCTTCTGATTCATTGTCATTGAAGACAGCTACGTAGGAGCTTATTTGGTCATCAAAACCAGTCCATCTTCAATTAGACATCTGAAATATATAATTTCTACATCTATTACAAATATCTTATACAATATTCTACTTAGTACTGAATGCATAGTGTAGGATAAGTCCTACAGAACAAAATTTCCAAGATTTGTGGTCATTCCTAATACAATTGAAACTTTTACTAATTACACTCAATATTGAACATTTTGAAGAATAAAAGTAAAAATTAAACAGGACAACTTCCCTTGAAATTTTCAAAAAAAAATGTTCACTAAATAAATTGAATTACAACTTTTGCAAATCGCGGTCCGCCAAAAAGTTTTAGCAATCAAATTTAAGTTCAAAATAAAAAAACAGTACAGCAAACATAAAATATTTAAAAATAGACCTGTTTTTGATAGACAAGAGATAATAAAAATTAATTTTAAGACAAAAGCGGATGACATTCAGGCATCAGAATATTGTGTAGTCTAAATCCTACACTATGAATTTAAGGGTTAAAAAAGAACTTATTTTCTGTAATTAAACTTGTTAAGCTTAGCTAGATTCAATTATAATGTTAGTTAGGTCTGCCAACACTGCGTGGACAATTCGTAATTAAATAATCAATATGAGACGTTAATTAATTCCACACAGCGACCATGTTTGCACGCAGCTACCGAATCTAATTTACTCGTAATAATTGAATTATGGGCATAGTTATGTTAAATAACTGTTTCGAATGAGAAGTTTTGTACGGCTGTGTGGGTACACCCACACAGCCGTACAAAACTTCGAATTTACAAATTGTGATAATTAGGAGACTCACATAATACTGATAAAATATACAACCCGTTCCGGCGAATTTCGTGCTATTTTTTATACTACCACGGTGGCAGACAAGCTTACGTCCTATTTGATGGAAAGTGGTTACCGCATTCTATTACGTTGGCAATACAAAAGGCGATACACAGGCCGATCACCACCACTCATATGGCCCTCAAGTGAAAATATATATATAATTCTAAACATGTTTATTACTGATAGTCGAAGCTAATATTAGCGTAATTCGGACTAGATGGCGCTGTATAAAAATATTTATTTATACAAGACCGACAGATGTGACACATCATCACAACATAATACGACCTACAAAATCGAAGTTATGTTCTACAAGCGGGCGGGCGCCATTGGGCGGGGGTACGTACGAACGAAATGGACAATGCGCATAAAAAAATCAATAAAAGCGGGGCACGGCCTTCGTGGAGGTCGAGTGACGCTTACGGATCACCGGCCGGCCTCTCGCCACGTTATAGAAGAAAGAAATATCGAGTTTGAGTTGACACGCGGTAGAAGTGTGAAACTTTTGTCCTAGAAGTTTTTATTCTTTCTGATGCCCGCAGCTTCGCCTTCGTGAAATTTTGTTGCTGCTCTCGCTTCCCATAGGAACTTTTAGAAAAAATGTGTTTTTCTGGACTATAGTTTCCCTGTACCAAATTTCAGCCAGATCCGTTCAGCCGATAGAGCGTGAAAGAATAACAAACATTCACTCCACACTCACAAACTTTCGCATTTATAATATTAGTTAGATAAGAATTGCGATTAGTAATATTTTTGTTCAAAATATAAAAAGTGGAAAGTGAGAAAAGTCAATTTACATCGCGTCAAAAAATAACGTTATACTTCAATAATATTGAAAATGGTAACAAACTTATAAAACTCGATTCGAGTTGGTAACTTTCGGCAACAAGATCTTTCAAAGCGTTCGTTTAAATTTAAATAACTTTTATAGGTAAGGTTTAGTTCTCTTCAAACGATTCTCGAAGTGGTTCGTTATTATAGATACGCCTATATCCCTGTGGGTGGGTAGGTAGGGGTAAATGACACACCCACAATGACACCTATAAAACAATCTCTGCAGACTGAGCATTGTTTTTATCATTAACAGAACCACTTACCTAAGAATAATACCATAATAAATATCGATATTTCAATCAGCGCTACAGAAATTTAACATAATAATAACGACAAAGCAAAGTATATTTTTCATGAGCGAAGTAAAAACTTCTGCAATGAAAATAAAAACTACAAGCCAAACTGGTACTAATTTATGAGCTCTGGTTTTAAAGTCAAAATACGCACGACCTAGAGGGGGAGCGGGGTATGTGTACTCTCCCACTTTTACGAATATTTATGAGCTTATTCAAAACTATTATTAAATAAACCGGCCAAGTTACGAGTAGAATTTGCGCATGGAGGGTACAGTACAAAAAAAAACTGCAAAAAAAAAATTATGCTTGTTGTATGAAAGTGGAGCTAGTGGACTTCACTATAACCAGACATGCTAAAAACATAAAAAAAACGTCTTTTCATAGTCGTAATAGAAATACCTCATCTTTGAAAATTTCAACTGTCTGTCTATCCCGATCCATGAGTCTGGTGATAGACTGAGACTACGAAGTCTCAGTAATAGGATCCAGTTATTAAAATTCGGGTGCGGAACCAAAAAAAAAAACACCTGTTTATGATGTACCGTTTAGATTAGCTTCTGTAACAACAAAGCTAAATGCTGTGCTGATTTATTCTACGTTCATACATTGTAGAATGACACACATTGAAATAACAATAAGATCTGAACATCTTATCAGTGACGCGATATCTGTATGCCGATAACATTGTCACAGTGAAAGTACATTATCATGTACCTAATCATTTGGCCACAGTTCAAAGAGTTAAACGCCGCATAATTCTGTGCCAAGTGCAATATTTTTAGATGGCAGTAGTCGATGCACGCGGCTCCGTCCGCGTCGATGTCTGTTTTCGGAGAAATTTACAATATTACCTCTATCTTTGTTTATAACTCCGCTTCTATTTAACTGATTGCATTGAAACTACGTGAGATTTTATATCTGACCAAGACCTTTCTCATTAAAAAAACCGCGTCAAAATTGCTTCAGTAGTTTTTGCGTCCATTGCGAACAACCAGACATAAACAAACAGTCAGACAGACGATGCACGCGGCTCCGTCCGCGTCGATGTCTGTTTTCGGGGAAATTTACAATATTACCTCTATCTTTGTTTATAACTCCGCTTCTATTTAACTGATTGCATTGAAACTACGTGAGATTTTATATCTGACCAAGACCTTTCTCATTAAAAAAACCGCGTCAAAATTGCTCCAGTAGTTTTTGCGTCCATTGCGAACAACCAGACATAAACAAACAGTCAGACAGACAGACAAGAATCAATTTTTGTGCTCCATGCCGTTAATATAACAACTTTTTTTAATGTCTACATTGTACAGACACGACCACTTTACAATTTTAGATAGCAAGTGACAGTGCACTCTGAAACACGTAATCACTAAATCCGTTTCGGACATGATTCAGTGTATGCCTTGACAAAAGTGCGAAACTATATATTTTGTAGAATTGACATTTGCGTCATGAAGTTTCTAGAATGACATATCGCTTTGCCTACCCAATGGATAAGACCAGCGTTTCCCAAGCTCTGTCTGGGTAGCGTGCAAATATAAGCACTTTCTCTTTTCTCCCTACTACCAAGAAGAATTTTTTTTATTCAATGCATTAAAACAAATAAGGTTGTCATGTTTTTTTAATGCAATGAATAGATACATATTCCTTCTTTGCAGTAGCCGACTAGACAACTAGAGAACATGACCATTTATGCCCTCTTTGCTCTAATTCACCGGGACCCCTCCATGGGACCTGGAAGCGAGAGCCCTTGCGTCACTGTTCAGATGGCGCAAGGAGGCGCTGGAGCGGGGCCAAAGGCCTGCGTCTCGAGAAATCGAGGCCCAGCGGACCCTGCTCCACCAGGAAACCCTGGAGACATGGAAGATGCGACTTGAGCAACCAAAGGGGGGATTCGCCACAATCGCGGCCGTCAGACCGGTCATGGACGAGTGGCTGGAGAGAAGACACGGTGCTCTCTCCTACCGGTTGACACAGATGCTTGCCGGGCACGGTAGCTTCGGTAGGTATCTGTGGCGAAAACACCGGGAAACCACGGCCGAATGTCAGCACTGCGAGGACCGCAGCGATGACACGGCGCTCCACACGCTGGTGGAGTGCACGGCGTGGACACAACAGCGACAGGTCCTCGTAGTGGGTCTGGGCGTGGACACTCTCTCGCTTGAGGCCATGGTGCGAGCCATGCTCTCCGGCGGGAGTAAGTGGGACTGCGCCGCCTCTTTCTGCGAGCAGGTCATGCTCGCGAAGGAGGCGGCGGGCCGGGTGCGGGAGAGAACTCTCCCACCCGAGTTCCGCAGTCGGCGCCCTGGGCGCCGCCGACGTGTCTTCGCCGAGGACTATCGGCCTCCATGACCGGGGGTCTGAGGACGGTGAGAGGGCCGCTCACCGTCCTTACAGAAGCAGGCCCATGACGGCAGCGTGACGTGAGCACTCACGCACGCCCCCCCTTAGAAGCGGGGTCACACCCGAAACCCCCCATAGACGCGGGATTGCACCCGAACCACCCCCTGGGCGAGGCCGCATTGGCGGCCGTAGGTCTGTTGGGAGTCACGGGACATCCTTCCTGAGGGCTTACCCGGGGCTCTCAACAATAGGCTGTTGGGCGTTACGTGAGGTTTTTTAGTCGGTAAGAGTCCGGCATAGCATCCTACGAGGATTTTCCCTCACGTAAAAAAAAAAAAAAAAAAAAAAAAATGCATTAAAACAAATAAGGTTGTCATGTTTTTTAATGCAATGAATAGATACATATTCCTTCTTTGCAGTAGCCGACTAGACAACTAGAGAACATGACCATTTATGCCCTCTTTGCTCTAAGACAGCCAAGAAGTTATTCCCAAGGTTGGGTTAAATTTTGTTGTGTCCAGTCAGCTTTGAGAACCACTGGAATAAAACTTTTAAATCACTAATGAGCCGAATTGAATTATGTATTACCATGATGCCTGTGTTGTTGATAGGTGGGTAAAAACATGGTTTATCGATATATTGAGACATTTTTACGATTTCCTGTATTAATGATACTACGGTACTTTCATAGCAGGTGCAGGAGCGTCTTCCGAAAGCAGGTGGTCCAAAGTTAAAAAACATATCCCGTTATCGTACTATTTCCGGTAATCAAAACACAAGTACCAGAGAAACCCATCAAAATGTGGTTATGAACATCTGGATATTTTATTAACAGCATTATCGATAGATACACTGACGTTTCCTTGCAATTGCGTCAAACTGAACATTTCTATATCGTGTACAGATAGGGTATTGAGATAGCTGGAAAACGTATTCCTTTTTTTTCTTCTAGATTAGTGAGTGCCTACTAATCTATACATCTATACAAATAAATAAAATTGGAGTGTCTGTTTGTAATATTAAAATAACAGCTTTCTACTACATGCATATGAATGTATATACGGTACACATACCAAAATACATGTATTTAAAATTTTTGTCTGTCTGTCTGTCTGTTTGTTCCGGCTAATCTCTGGAACGGCTGAACCGATTTGGATGGAACTTTCACTGGCAGATAGCTTATGTAATAAGGAGTAACTTAGGCTACTTTAGCAACTTTTTTTATTTTGCATTCTACGCGGACGAAGTCGCGGGCACAGCTAGTGAAGAAATAAGTTTTCAAGCGCAAATTCGTTAAGTTTATTGATTTGTTGAGTTATGAGACGAAGACAAACGGGCTCGCACAGGTGTTTGTAACTATGTAACACCAAAGTTAGTTACTTCAAAATTATAATACTGTTTCTACGTAGAAACGTACTTTCTAATACTGGCATTTCATAAGATCCCCCTTTCCCTTCTCCTATTGATCTTCGTTTCAGTATTATTTATAACTATCTAGTACAGAAAAAAAAAACATTATTTTATTCCATCGATGTTCTATAAACAGTAAATATCTTCAAAGACAAATGCCTTATTCGAAGCAAACACACACATAAATCATACAACCGATATTTTTATAGCGTTGTACAACAAACAAACGATTACAACTTTCCTTATTTACCTAAAATGATAAATGTAAAAGATAAGATACATTATCTACCCTCAATTATGAGAGAAAAAATATGTTTAATGGCTTCACGGAACGGAGGCGATGATTTTGATTTAGATCTATGGAGGTTATTGTGAGTGTGTTTGCAGTCGTATGTAGAGTGTATTTCAAGGAATGATTCACTGATGAAGATTGCAAACTTGCTCAGTAAGCGATTTGGAAAAAAGTAACGCGTCTTTGTAAATGGCACGATCTATTACAGGATCGCAACTTCTTACTAGCGTATTTATTGAATAACACCACTTGTACTGTTCCACAACATTTATTTACTTTACACCTGACCGGTTTCGCCTCTCGGCATTCTCAAAGTTAAAATATAAACTTTGGTAAAACTAACTTGATGACCACTACATCAACAGTACAAGTGGTGTTATTCAATATGTGCAGCAGTTTCCACCAAGTGCCATCAACCAACAGCATAAATAACTCTTACTAGCGCTTTCATTTTACTTTAAACTACGAGTAAGGTTAATAAGCACATTGAAGTGGCAGTGGGCCGTTCACATCTGCAGAAGAACCGACGGTCGATGGAGTTAACGTAGGGTAGGACGTCCACCCACCAGATGGACCGACGACCTGGTAAAGGTAGCAGGCTGGGACTGGATGCGGAAGGCGCAGGACTGTTTATTGTGGCGTTAATTGGGAGAGGTCTACGTCCAGCAGAGGACTGCCACAGGCTGATTTGATTGATTGTATAAGAATCAATACCTAGAAGCATAAATTATTACAGATAAGGTTTGATAGCTGTAAAATTTTCCCAACAAACATTAACCTTAACATTGATTTTGTAACAGAAGGGGCAATTAAACACTCCAGGACTCAGCTAATTACTTTATTCTCCGTATAACTATAGACACACAATAATTTGGGCAGAGCTTCGGCTAGTCTCAGTATACAGTACAGAATGACCCGACAAAATGTTCGCACTCTCTTATACTGGGTGTTGCTTTTAGGGTGTCAAGCCGCCACTAGCTGGTAGCAGGGTTCCAGACCTATCGATTTAACCCCCATGTATGTTCTACGATTTTTTGTAGTTTTCGAGATATAATTTTTTTTCGTTATTTTTCCACGTGGCTTTAAATAATTACAACTTCTTTTTGGTTCGAATTTTCTTGGATATTTTTTTATTATTATAATGCCTATTGATTGCAGTATTATGGACAAAATAATCTCCTTCCTAACTTTGCTACAAGATGTAAAAATTTTAATCGATAATAAAAAATAGGGAATTATGCAGAACATTATATCTCGAAAACTACAAAAAATCGTAGAACATACATGGGGGTTAAATCGATAGGTATGGAACCCTGCTACCAGCTAGTGGCGGCTTGACACCCTAAAAGAAACACCGTGTATACACACGCTCTCTATTATACACTCGGAAATTACGTCACTTCTTATGTCAACTGTCATAGTGATTTAGGGGCGGCGGTACAATTTGTTTCAAAAAAAATCTTTAGTACAGACAGCTAAAAACACGCTGCCCAACGAACTAAACACAAAGTTTATACCAACAACAAACAAACACAGAGCAACCCCGACTTCCCACGAGTCGTCTTTAGCGATAAGTAAAAGCCGTTCTAGTTTCAATAAGACGAAATGTCAAAGGGGCACAGGTTAAATGCGTCGTGTGTTTATCCGTTAGCTCAAAGAGGAGAGCTACGATTGAATATGTCTTATTGGAAAGTCAAAGTGAATTTATTTGCCCTAGAGGCTTACTTAGTTTGATCACAACGTTTAGAAAATGCAATGCCTTTATGGGCTTATCCTGGCTGTGACGATCTTCAAAGAGAACATCGCTACGGGAATCCCAGGATTTCATACTTTGTATGGTTGGTGACATTTATTTATTTTATGACAGACATTTACAGAGCACCATTTTATCCAAACTAAGCTAACATAATCTTTTGCTATGGTATCTAGATAATATTGAACTAATTAAGGTGTAGGGTACATCAGAAATCATAAGTATGTTTCAAGTAAAGCTGTGGGTCACAGCTATTTATTTAGATATGGCCGAAAATACGCACCGACAGTACGAAATGTTTTCACCGCAAGTATAGTATCACTATGAAGGAAGATGTAGGTATAAATATGACCTACTTTCCAAGTAACTACAAAACACAATAGATATCACATCTTGTCCATTCTCAACAATATATTCACAGACATACAGACACGTACGACATTTCTTTATTCAATTTAGCAGTTATTTTATGTCAACATCTGTATTCTACATTCACGTTTCCGTGTAGTGTATGGCACGAACAATGGCGCTGACATGTCATAAAATGGCGTAATCCGTTACAATAAACTTTACTAGCTGTTGCCTGCGACTTGGTACGCTGCATTTTATATGTGCTTCTTTAGATTGATGAACCGATTGACATGAAACAAACACTAACCCCCATATTCATAATCGTTTATTAAACCTATTTTAGTTAAAACACATTTTAAGTCTATTGCTGTCTCTAACCATACTCTGTCATTGGTTAGAGACAGCAATAGACTTAAAGTGTGTTTTAACTAAAATAGGTTTAATAAACGATTATGAATAAGGGGGAAAATGTTAAGTGGAGCAAACTGCAACGCAATAAAGGATGAAGGAAAGAAACGCAAAACTGCATTGCAATCGGTTGAGCGGTTGCTGAGATTAGCGTGCACAAACGTACAGACAAAAATTCTAAAAATCATTGTTTTGGGTTCTAT
The DNA here is from genome assembly GCA_933228765.1 of Miltochrista miniata. NCBI lineage: Eukaryota > Metazoa > Arthropoda > Insecta > Lepidoptera > Erebidae > Miltochrista > Miltochrista miniata. Next base: position 22,195,397 of record OW121770.1, on the reverse strand, counting down.
TGCGTTCATAAAGCCCCCCTAAATTTTTTTGACTTATTATATCTTCAATGTACAGACAGCGACCTATTACGATTTTATTAACGGGTGTTTTTTTTAGAGGTATAGAACTTTAAGTTGCCAACACTTTTTTAACTGGCGGTAATTTTGTCAGCTGTCAAGTGATTTATGTTTAGTTTGGTTTGGCATTTCAACATGAATAAACTGACGCCTGACAACGCTTCCAAATTGTGCAAATTAGTTTTGAAAGTCATGGTCCTGTCCGAAATACGTATCGCGATTTTCATAAGCGAATTTTGTTTAGCGATGAAGCTCACTTTTGGTTGAATGAATACGTCAATAAAAAAAACTGCCGTATTTGGGGTGATGATAATCCTCAAGTGTATGTTGAGACACCGTTACATCCAGAAAAACTGACTGTGTGGTGTGCTTTATGGGCTGGTGGAATAATTGGTCCGTACTTCTTTAAAAACGATCCTGACCAGAACGTTACAGTCAATGGTGACCGCTATAGAGCGATGATTACTGACTTTTTCGTTCATCAATTGAACAACCATGATGTGCAGGGGTTGTGATTTCAACAAGACGGTGCAACATGTCACACAGCTCGTGCCACAATTGATTTATTGAAGGAAACGTTTGGTAACCGCATAGTTTCACGTTTTGGGCTCGTGGATTGGCCTACAGGATCGTGTGATTTAACGCCAGTTGACTATTTTCTGTGGGGATATGTGAAATCGCTAGTCTACGCGGATAAACCCAAAACGATTGACCACTTGGACGACAACATTCGGCGCGTTATTGCCGATATACGGCCACAAATGTTGCAAAAAGTCATCGAAAATTGGACCTCTAGATTAGACTACGTCTGAGCCAGCCGTGGCGGTCATATGCCAGAAATCATATTAAAATTAAAATGCCAGAAAATTATCTTTCGAATAAAGTGAATTTCATATCAATAAAAGAAATCATCTTTGTTTTATTCCATTTCAAAGTTCTATACCTCTAAAAAAAACACCCTTTATAAGTATTGATTACATAAAATACCTTCTACGACTTGGGAAACGAATTTTAAAATTCTATGAGCAAAGTGGACTATGTCAACGAGGGTAGTGTAGCTTCCGAACAGTGAAATATTTTTTGAATCGTCTTAATTTTGAAGTCTGTTCAATACAAACAAACAAATCTTTCCTCTTTATACATAACTAGCTGTTTCCCGCGGCTTCGTCCGCGTAGAAGTCCTTATAGCGTAAGAGTCGTTATATCGTAAAATCATAACCCTCCTTTTGCGCCTTCGGTAAAAAGTAACTTATGTCCTTCCCAGGGCCTTGAACTATCCCTATACCAATTTTCATCTCAACCGCTCCAGCCGTTCAGGCTTGAAAGCGTAACAGACAGACAGACAGACAGAATTACTTTCGCATTTATAATATTAGTCGGGAAGTAGGGATATTAGTAACATTAGACTAGCGGACGCCAACGACTCCAGCCCGCGTGAAATTTAGGTATTTCATTACAACCCCTCAGTCTGTCTACAATATAAGGGGAGCGTACCCTAGAAATGTAAAGTTTCTAGGTGCAAGGGTTTCGGTTGGGCGCCAAGGCGTCAAGAAGTGAGTCACCGAGTGGGTTATAACATTTTTAATAACATATACCTACTTGTAGTTTTCTTTTAAATATAAAAATAAAATAGTATAACTTAGAACGCTATTTTTATTTGACAGTAGTCTTACAAAGAACAGCTTCAAATACTCTAGCCACCACGAGTTTATACGAACTCAAAATAACTATGCACTGATGAAGCCTATTTCCAAACCGGTCTGTCGGCCACACTATAGATACTACTCTACAAGAATGGTAAGTGCCGTCGGAGTTTAAAGAAAGTTGCAGTGGCGTAGGTCGAGACGAACGCGCAGTTACCGAGGAGCGGAATAGTTTGTTCAACTAGCGAAACGCCGAGAGTTCTCGCACGAATAAATTTGTATATTTGAGCTTTGGTTCGTTTTTAGCTTTTAAACGAAGTATGCTAATACTTATTTTGTGAACTTGACTGACTTAAAAAGGCATCTATCCCAGAGCAGTCATGTTTAGCGCCATTGGCAATAGGCTTTCCAGATTCCAAAGTTCATTTTTGGATATCGCTATGACTTTCGGTCAGACACGGCGTCTATCTATTGCATATATTTGTTAGTATATCGGCCACACTATAGATACTACTCTACAGACAAGAATGGTAAGTGCCGTCGGAGTTTAAAGAAAGTTGCAGTGGCGTAGGTCGAGACGAACGCGCCCAGTTACCGAGGAGCGGAATAGTTTGTTCAACTAGCGAAACGCCGAGAGTTCTCGCACGAATAAATTTGTATATTTTAGCTTTGGTTCGTTTTTAGCTTTTAAACGAAGTATGCTAATACTTATTTTGTGAACTTGACTGACTTAAAAAGGCATCTATCCCAGAGCAGTCATGTTTAGCGCCATTGGCAATAGGCTTTCCAGATTCCAAAGTTCATTTTTGGATATCGCTATGACTTTCGGTCAGACACGGCGTCTATCTATTGCATATATTTGTTAGTATATCGGCCACACTATAGATACTACTCTACAGACAAGAATGGTAAGTGCCGTCGGAGTTTAAAGAAAGTTGCAGTGGCGTAGGTCGAGACGAACGCGCCCAGTTACTGAGTAGCGAAATAGTTTGTTCAACTAGCGAAACGCCGAGAGTTCTCGCACGAATAAATTTGTATATTTTAGTGTTTTAAGTCGTTTTAGCTGTTGATATTACTGTGAGAATCGTTATAATGTGAATTTGATTGACTTGGAAGTCTTTGCCTGCACGACAGGTACCTACTCTAAATTTCCCGATTTCTTGAAAAGAAGGGCGAAAATGGATAACTTAGGGAAGGGATGAATAACTTAAGGGCTTTTGTTACTAATAGCTTTTCAGATTCGAAAGTAGATCTTTTGGATGTTGATATGACTTTCCGACAGACTTAGCGTCTTTCTAAGGTAATTCAAGTTTATAATCTATTTCTATATTATAGACCCGGCAAACGTTGTTTTGTTAAATGCAAAGGTCACCTTTACCCAAATAGTACAACAATAAAATAGGTCTGACCTTTTCGGAGGAGAGCGACCACAAACATTATGAGACGAGATATTAAATATTTGGATAATAGTTATAGCAATAGGTATACAGTAGGTTACAGACTATCACTTTTAAAACTAATATAATGATATAAGAACGCAGATAAACTTGATTATAATGAGGCTAATTAGTACGCCAATTATGCGGCTTGTTCAAAAGATTTTCTTCTTGTTCAAGTTAAATTGTCATTTTGATAACATATCATAATAACAATATCTCCACATTAATAAGACGAAAGATTTTGTAGAAAAGGTTCAGTAGTTTTAGATTTATTTTAATTTTATTTTTTATAAAGAACGTATAAAGAAAATATATTATGTTTGCATCGAATAGGCTGGATCGATTTAAAAAGTCTTTTACTGTTGGGAAGCTACACTTATCCCCGGTAAACATGGCTATTCCCGAATTCCCACGGGAACGGGGGCTACGCCGGTAAAACCGTGTGACGTCCGCTAATTCTGTATCTAATATTAGATTTTTATATGATTTCCAAACAAATATATTTTAACGAGAACTCCCAGAAACTATAACAAGCCGTGAGCGCCTTTGATTCGCAATATAATGTGCTTCCGTTATTGCAGGGATCAAAACACCGTCGCTAATCGTTGTTGGAAGTTGGAATATTATGTAGATCGTCACGCGGTTTCACCCGCGTAGCTCCTGTTCCCGTGGGAATATGGGAATAAAATATAGCCTGTGTTCACCGGGGATAGTGCAGCTTCCTAACAGTGCAAGAATTATTAAATCGGTTCAGTAGGTTCGAAGCCTTCCCATGCAAACAAACAAACAAGCAAATCTTTCCTCTTTATATTAGTAAAGAAAATCTACTTTATTACATGAAATTTTTGTGCTGTAAGTAGTGAAACAGTTTATAAAAAGAAATAAGAATGTTTTTACATTTTGATTATTTATTATATTTATGCTTTTACCTACTAAGGTGGCATATAAGTATGTATTACTCCCTTCCCCCAATGAAAAGTTCACACCGTAACCTGTGGTAAGCAACACGAAGAGATATACTAACTCAGCCACAGTAAAAACCTTTGAATTACTGTACTCAATACATCAAGTACTATGGCTATACGGTGTGTAAGAGTGCCCTACCGTTATAGACAGCGCACATGGTGGTCTATGCTAAAAATATACATACATGAACTGTGAATTCAAGGCAAGGTTATTGACCGCTGTGATAGAACCATAGCAAAATAAGAGTATACTGTAATAGAACTGTCTCGCGTCGACAATAGGATTAATACGTTTAAAACTTCAGTATCCAAATCGGCATTGATTTATTTTTATACTAGCTGTTCCCCGCGGCTTCGACCGCGTAGAAGCCGTTATCGCGTAAGAGTCGTTATATCGTAAAATCATAACCCTTCGTTTGCACAGTCGGTTAAAAAGTAGCCTATGTCCTTTCCAGGGCCTCGAACTATCCCTCTGCCAAATTTCATCTCAATAACTCCAGCCAGTTAGGCGTGAAAGCGTAACAGACAGACAGAATTACTTTCGCATTTACATTTACAATATTAGTAGGGATAAGTACCTAATACGAAATGAAGGAAAATTGAATCTCACTCATTAAGTTACAATGAGAAGGATAGCTCTTGAACTCATGTAATCATTATTAACCTACATTTAGTAATTAATGGACATAAAAAATAAATAAATAGGTACTTCATGAATTATTTTGTACTATCGTCGTATAACGCCATCTAGGCCAAATTAAGCTAATATAAGCTTGTGCTATGTGATCTAGACAACAAAGTAAACACCCAAACACCAAAACATTGCGGATCTAAAAGTTTCGTTTGACACTAGACCTATAGAGGCAGAAAATCTCTCCTGCACTAAAAGAAAATATATCGTAAAAGCCAGAAACAATGCCTAAATCAAATCTGTACTGAAAATGGTACTGAGGGACGCGTTCAGAGTTTCCCCCCTCAAATAGAGAGAAGTCTATATAAATCGATTACCAACCCAGACACAATTTCTTATTTTAGTAAAATGGGGTTACTCGGAATTTCGGAAATAAACGCGCCCCTACGAATAATGTATTCTATAGAAATGTAACACCTATAAAGTTACCGCTAAAATCTTGGAGTAACTTACGCATACTAAAAAACAGCAATAAAACATAACACTCACACATCCATCGTTGAATACTTGCATGCGATTGGTCGCGCCAAGGTCATGCCGGCTCGGCGCCCCACCCGAAGCGGCGAACGTGATAAGCGTGGATGGTTTTATGCAGTAATAAGAATAAGTTCAATCAAAGTTTAATCAACAGAAAAATAATAACTGGATTGTTATTATTTTTCTATTGATTGAACTACTTTGTATGCGTATACACAAATTAAAATACGTTGTTTTTTTCACAATTATGAACCTCTAAAAATAATTAGTTTATTTAATTTATGGCGGTTGGAATTTAATAAGGACTCGTTTTTAGCAATATAATGCAAACGAATTATTAGAAATTGTTCGATTATAGCCTTCAACAACATAACATCGTGATTGCTTTCTATAGGATGACTGTCTTTCAGGGGTTTCGTGGCGTCATTTCTTTCTATTATTTTGGCAAAACACTTATTTACCATTATTTTCAAATTGTGTGCCCTCTAGACAACCCTTTTCCTTCTATGTTGACAAGCTGCCTGAGTAATGTTTCAGACCAAAGACATATTTTGAAAACAATGAATAAGGGATAAACTAATCCTCCAAAATCTTTCAAACAAATTAGTTTGTGAAAATAAAGTTTTTCCGTTGCCAGTAATAAATTATTGATGCAGGACAAACATTCTATTTTGGTTTGTAACTTTTTTGCTACGAACCCTGCAATATAGCCCACAATTTGCTCAACTGTCTCTGGAAGTTGACGTTCCACATACAGCATATTTGACAACGCCATGCAAACTCCGAAACAAACAAAAATTATAATTTAATTTCTATGCATAATATCATCCTACTAATATAATATCTTACTAACAATATTACCTCAGCGCTTAACATACTATGAACACTGCATAAAAATAATTTAATTTTGGAATTGCGTTCATGTTGCATAACACTTTTCAACTTCCCCAAGTACGTGTTTTTAAAATGAATATTTACTAACTTACGGAAGGTGATTCCAGAGTTTTTCATATCCGTATGGCTTCTGCACCAATTTACAACACACGAAGGCATTTTTGGGATATATTTAACGCCAAAACACAATTAATATCACTGACTGATTGGTTTCAGCGACACAACCGTACGTTACGCGTGACAGCGCGGACTAACTGTGTCGCGCGGTCCCCTTTTTAAGCCCCACCTTCCGCGGTCCCCACTTGGTGGAGCCATTTTTTGAGCCGAATTACACTTCTATAGAATACATTATTCGTAGACGCGCCCCTATAGCAAATCAGCGTCGTGTTGCTAAGACTATCTTACACTTACGGTAAAAACAAGAATCGTACTGAATAGAGTTACTGGGGGTTGTTTAGAGGGGTTGAATTGCTAAGGGTACGAAATGTAGTAGAATATAATTTGGTTTTCATTTCATACCATATTTTCATTTACCACTCTCTAACTAAGCTCCCTGTTCTAACGTATCAACAACTCATTTGAATATCTATAGGATTGGAAAACATGAATTTTAGAGCTTAATTAAATTCCCAGGTGAAGTCGACTGAAGTCAGTCAGTAAATTCACGAATAAAAACTTTTGTACTATAGCGTAAGTATACTTGTGGAGAGGAGTCAAAATGTACAGATTTTTACATTGTACCGTGGAGGAAAATAATTGTTTAGCAGTTTATACGTCCACATAATTTGTTTGTATAATAATGAGAAACTACGTCACGAACTTATGTATGAAGGTCTCAAACTAAGGATGAGAAGGATGTAGTTTGAAAATAGTAACACGACCAATTTCAGAATAATGTCAACCTGCTAAACATTCATTTTCCTCGACTGTACATACAGCTCGTTACTTTTTACAACAGTTATCTCTCAGAGAGGTGGATAATCGAATTTTTAGTGACTTGCTTAGTGTTGGTCTGAAACTTTAGGACTAGTTTTGAATAAAGTATAATATGAACATTCTTAGATTTTCAGATTTGTGAAATTTATAACTACTGTACCAGGTGCCAAAAAAATTGAATTTAGTGAATATGACTTCTATTATAATAATGTTGCCAGTTAACTAGTATATTATAATCTTGTAAAGATCGTACTAATATTATGAGAACAAGTCGAATAAAAACTAATTACATACATACTCAAGATTTTGCGTCATACACCAAGCGTAGTAGTAATTAGTTCAGTATTAGTAACATTGTTATGTATGTACATGTAATTAATAACATATAGCAGGTACGTCAATAAGGATAATTACATGTTGTGTTAACAGTGTATGACATGTGGCTTATATTAATGATGTGTATTAACGTTTTCGATGAGAATATTGGATACATCGCTGTTTATTTCGGCCTATGATACCGTAATACTACATAATTATCCAGTCATAGTTTTGTTTGGTATTTCTTATTTCGTTATTGTATAGAAAAGTTACTAGTACAAGTTGACAAAAGGACTGGGGAAGTCTACATACATACAGGACTACAGGCCTCCATGACCGAGGGTCTGAGAACGGCGCGGCGAGTTGAGCTGCTCGTCGTTTTCACAGAAGCAGGCCAAGACAGGTGTGTGTCTTTCCACCTCTCATAGAAGTGGAATAGTACCCTCCCTTCCTCCGTAAAGAAGCGGGATAATACACGAACCCACCCCAAGAAGTGGGATAGAACCCAAACCCATAGGAAGAGTCCGCGGCGGTCTTAGATCATCTAACCACAAGATGCGCCGTACTTAAGCATTGTTTTCTGCCATTGCACATGACCATTTGGTCTTTTGGCTTTATAAAAAGCACTGTACATCATTTTATATGATTAAACTAGTACATTTCATTGTAGTTGACTGTACAATAAAAATTAACACAACAGCCATTACGCGTTTGTCGATTAATACATTTTTAAATATAATGAAATTTTATATGTCTTTGTGTTTCCCCCTTCACACGCTTAGAGATGGGAATTTGCCCGGAAAAAACCCAAATGTGGGAAAAAACCGGGAAAAAACCCAGGGAAAAAACCCGATTGGGAATTTATGCGGGTTTTTTCATATTTAGCATATGTAACTACTAGGTAATGTATAGTTACATGTATATATCATTTAGTACGCACTATTTCAGTATTACTAACTAGTTAGAGATAATCTAACTTTGTTTATTTTAGCCCCTCTCTATAAAATAGATTGCAGAGGGGCTTATGGCGAGACTTTGTATGAAGTCTGTGACTCTTTTGCATTATATTATGTCACTAGGTCACGTGGATCATCTGTTCAAAGTTTGAAAGAGAATAATATCTAATAACAACGTCAATCGGAGTGAACTTTCACAGAGGGGCAGTTGGGTGAAACCGTCTCAATGCTTCTTGTTAATAATTCAATAAATAGTAACGTTTTAATATTCTGTGCTATCTAATCAAATATAATGAAATTAAATAAAAAGCCTGTCTCTGTGCGTGTATTCATCCGCTCTTAGCGACAAGTAACCCGAAACTACGAACGCGCGAACGCCAACCTCCACCATCTGAGGACAAACAATAATTCGGACAGCAGGGCTCTGCCTCTCTGCATAGCTCAAGCGTGTCAACCTGTCAACTGAGTACATCGCGGAGTCATCCCAATGATGAGAAAAGTATTCAACGCAGGGGCGAATCTGCGTCTTGTACCTACTGCTAACATCTCTGATGTGGCGTGAAGTACCGCCTCACCTTATTTAGGACTCCTAGTTTCCGCGAGGCCAGCCCAACTCAACTCTCTATGTAGTTTTTGTGATTGAGCTCACTCCGGACGTCTATACCTACCGAAGATCTCCAGAATGTCCTTTAGTGTAGTAATGTTCTGAAGAGAGGGTAGGGGTAGAAATAGGGACTTCTTAGCTATAAACGCGCACGCCTGTGATTCTCTGGCATTGTACTCGACCAAGTTGTATGAGCCCAATGGCCAATGCGACCCAGGTCCCAGTCGAGATCGGCCACGAGTTGCCGTCTCTTTTCCTCCACGTCGCGTCACCCATCAGCTGGACGGCCAGAATAGCTCCCATGCAGAGTACTATCATCCGCATAACAATGAATGTATCCAAGCAAGGGACAGCATGTCATAGATATGCGGAAGAAAGAGAGTTGGGGACAATACCGATCCCTGTGGTACTCCTGCATTAACCTGCAAAAATCAGGAAGCCTGACCATCACAGAGAACCCGTATACCATTTATGTAACCATTAATGTCATAGAGATTATATGGATATATGGAAAATTTTATCTGAAATGCAGAAAATTTTATCAGATGCAGAGTCCTTTCCACCAAACTACCGGGAGTTTGGTGGAAAGGACTCTTGCACTGCAACTCCAAAATGCTGAGTAGGGTTGCAGTGAGTACGTATTCTAACTACTCTCTATACTTCAGCATCCACTGAACGATCATTTAGCACGAATGCGCATATACATAGTCGCAAACGAAATAGATTGACTACACTACAGACATGGCAGCAAAATAGCTTTTATATCGTATAATAGAAACCTGGGTAATTCTAGAAGCTTTGCAGCGGTGTCGTATTGATTGGCGATATATCGAGGTGATGAGGTGCTTGTATGATACCGCTAAGAAGACCAATCCCATAGCCCTACTCAGAGGTGTGGGACAGGGAGATGCTATATCTCCTAAGCTCTTCACTAATGCGCCTGAGGGCGTCTTCAAGTCGTTAGACTGGAATGGATGGGACGTGAATATAACCGGTTAATGTATCTACACCTTCGGTTTGCTGACGACATCGTTTTAATAGCGCTGGAACAGGTGAGCGGAATGCTGCATAGTCTTAGTGAAGAGTCTCGACGTGTTGGCCTCAGCATGAACCTGGACCAAACCAAGGTCATGTTCAATGAGCATGTCGTGCCGGGACCAATATACGTTGAACGATCGAGGCTTGAGGTTGTCCATGAATGTACCTACCTTGGGCAGGTAGTCACATTTGAAAAACGAGTAAACTGGATAAGGAAATAGCCAGAAGGATTCGCTTGGGCTGGGCAGCCTTCAGCAAACTGCGCCGGATTTTCTACTCGCCGATACCGCAATGAATGAAGACAAAAGTCTTCAACCAGTGCGTTCTACCAATTATGACCTACGTTGCCAAAACGTGGACACTAGGAGTGGGGCTAGTTCACGCCCTTAAGGATACGCAACGAGCGATGGAACAAGCTATGCTTGGAATCTCTCTGAGGGATAAGATCCAAAATGCTATCCCGCATCTTTGAGGGGCAGAAAGAGGCGGCGCAGTCCTACTTACTCTCTCTGGTCTCCAGCGAGAGAGTGTCTAAGTCCAGACCTGCCACGATCGAGGACCTGGCGCTATTGCGCCCACGTTATGTATTCTACCAGTGTTTTTCCCGCGCTCCCCGCAGTGCTGGCACTCGGCCATGGTTTCCCGCTGTATTTGCCACAGATACTTACCGAAGCTCCCGTGGGATACGGGAATAATACTTACTGGAAGTATCTGTGACAACCTGTAGGAGAGAGCACCGTGCGTGTCTCCTCTCCAGCCACTCATCCATGACCGGTCTGACCGCCGCGATTGTGGTGAATCCCCCCCCCCCCCTTAGGTTGCTCAAGTCGCACCTTCCATGTCTTCACGGTTTCCTGGTAGACCTGGGACCGTCGAGCCTACATTTCTCGAGACGCAGGCAACAGGCAACAGCTAGTGCCCTAGATGCATCGGCGCAAAGTATGTGCGCATCGCAAAGTACCTATTTTTCGTTGCATTTGTCCTAAAGATAATAAAAGAATGTTTATATTTTTCCGATCGTCAAAGAATGAAAATTCCCGTCTATTGGGTTTTTTCCCGCATAAATACCGGGTTTTTTCCCAAACGGGAAAAAACCTGGGTTTTTTCCCTTTGGGTTTTTTCCCTCCGCCCATCTCTACACACGCTATGAAAACTAGCAGAATATTTTTGTATGCGGTGGTTCGCAAAGGCTAGTCCCGTGATATATGGTCTAAGGACTCTAAGGCGACGGTAAATAAATTCTGTGCCGGGCGCACTGTGGTTTTCCTTCCGAGGGCTAACCTGGAACTCCTGGCCTTAGCAAGGCACCGTGTGGTTTTAGTCGGTAGAAGTGCGACATGGCATGCATGAGGATTTCACACGAAAAAAAAAGCATGGGTAATCTTGATGTTTCCCCAGAAGGTCGACTAGGGAAGACACGACTCCTCCGCCTAAAGATTTTTCACCGAAATATAGTTGGACAAAATCTATAACCATTCAGTAATTCAATCTGTTAAGTCAGATGTTACACACATACATACATACAAACACACAATCTATACAAAGAGATAGTTTTCACTTCACATAGGCCAGTATTTCATACATTTAAATGATTATGTAAGTAAGATAAGTCAAACAGATTAGCTATAATTTTCATTTCAGGGTCATCTGTAAGCTCACATAACATAATCTCAATAAAATCTAAGATGATATTATAATTTATACCAGATTCGTATCATAACCAGTATGAATAACTAATTTTGCATAATTGAATAACCAAGTATTATGTAAATTTATTTATATCTTAATATGTCTTTTTGAACAGAATTTTTATGCATTTTTTTTTAAAAGTATTTTGTTAATTTGCTGTTCTTATTTCGATATTAATCAAATTTATTCATTTACACCGGATGCTGAGTAGATAATGTAGAAGAAATAATAAACAAGTTATGTATTAATTAGGTACCTACTTGAAAATTATAATTACTATTTAAGGATTTTACTAAATCGAATAATCATGTACACATCATTTGCCTATACTTATTTATCCCCACTAATATTATAAATGAGAAAGTAACTCTGTTGTCTGTTACGTTTGAGAAAGTAACTCTGTTGTCTGTTACGTTTTCACGCCTAAACCGCTGAACCGATTTTGATGAAATTTGGTATAGAGATAGTTTGAGTCCAAGGGATGGACATAGGCTACTTTTTAACCGACTACGCAAAAAGAGGGTAATGACTTAACGCGATAACGACTTCTACGTGGATGAAGCCGCGGGGAACAGCTAGTGTACTTATAATAAACTCGTACTAAAAATATATTCACCGCGAAAATAAGCCCTTTTCTTCTATTAGACCTGGACAAAACTGTAATCCAGCAGTGGTACCTACTTCTCAAACCTTATTACGATTCAAAAGTGTTTATTTTTTACGCGTGTAAAGCTCTCATGGATGCTATTCCGGATCTCTACGACTAAAACCACACGGTTTAGCAGCAGAAGGGATCCCCGTGTAAGCCCTTGGAAGGAGATCCCAGGATTGCCGACGGACTTTGGCTTTACTTGAAAAGAACCGCGGTCTCACCTAGGGGAGATTGAAAAGTGTTGATAGAGCTTTACCACAAATTAGAGATTATGAAAATGACAAATGACAGATGGAAAACTCATGTATGTACTTTGTTTTCACACCTACCCTCTGCTACACACACTCGCGCACAAATTAGTATCGAAAATTCGGTTGAGACCGTCTGACCTCGTGTCTGTGAATGAGTGGTCTATGTGTGCGTAGCCTCAGCGAATTTAGTATGTAGGTTTCCATCTGTAGGACTATCTCTAATTTGTGGTTTACTAGTGAAGATTATCTATTGTATGAATGTTTCAAGTTTCTAAATCTGTGTGACAAATGACTTTCACCAGTGAATTTGCGTACACGCTTTCAAGTAGCATGGTCGAAAATTATCGCCATGTATTTCCAAGAAAAGCAACCTGGCGACTTCATACCGACGTAAAACATATCTTTTTAAAAAAGCACCGCAGTTTTCGCACTCAAAAACTGCGAATACAAATTATAATACATGACATCACTCTTAAAATATGCACAATTATTACAATTATTATTATAATGAACACGTCTGCGTTTTATTATTGTAATAAGAATCACGTTTCGTAATATTAAGTTCACACAGTGTAAGCATTTCTTCACTTGGCTTTTCCGCATGCCTTCATATTAAATACAAGCGGATGTTACGCGGTTTCACCCGCGTAGTTCCTGTTCCCGTGGGAATACGGGAATAAAATATAGTCTATGTCACCCAGGGATAGTGTAGCTTCCGAACTGTGAAAGAATCTTTCAAATCGGTCTAGTAGTTTTGGAGCCTATTCAATACAAACATACAATCTTTAAACTCTTACCTCTTTATATTAGCACTAGCGGACGTCACGCGGTTTCACCCGCGTAGTTCCCGTACCCGTGAGAATACGGGAATAAAATATAGCCCATGTTTACCGCAAAGAGTGTAGCTTGCCAACAGTGAAAGAGTTTTTCAAATCGGTCCAGTAGTTCTGGAGCCTATTCGTTACAAAGAAACAAACAAAAAAAAAACAATAAAACAAATCTTTCCTCTTCATAATATTAGTATAGATAGATATAGACTAGCTGACCAGCGCAGCTTTGTTTACGTCAGCATGTTTCCCGTGGCGTGTATAGCTCTCAAAAGATAAATATTTTTTCCCGTTTGAATGATTTGATATCTATTACGTTGAGCATAAAAAAAAATACCTGCCGCGGCAATATGAGTTTTTTTTATCAATTGTAGCAAGCTAGCTCCAAATCTGACAGCAAACTATACATCCGAAATGCGAGGGTAGTTGGAAAAAAATCCGACGTAAACACAAAAGAACCGTTTCATAAATTGGGGACAGACGCCCGTTTTTATTCGCCGGCCCCGGATTTCGCATCCGTCAGGATTTCCAACAGGCGTGTCGGTCGCATCAATCGTGTACGTGAGTTAGTATCCTGTTTTGCTTCGCTTGTATTATTCTACGGTTACGATTTACGAATTAGGGCGTTGAGTCAGTCTATTTGGTGCTTACTTGACAAAATAAAAGGAAAAGAGGAAAGTATGAAACCTTTTTACAAACTTTTAACGACAGACGAAAAGGATATCTATACTAATATTATAAAGAGGAAAGATTTGTTTTTTTGTTTGTTTGTTTGTAACGAACAGGCGCCGGAACTACTGGACCGATTTGAAAAATTCTTTCACTGTTGGGAAGCTACACTCTTTGCGGTGAACAAAGGCTATATTTTATTCCCGTATTCCCACGGGAACGGGAACTACGCGAGTGAAACTGCGTGACGTCCGCTAGTTTCCAATATCTTGATAAGTATTCAATAAAATGTATTACAAATAAGAGTTGCGTAATTTGAATTTCATTATCCTATCGTATATAGAATTCATAATGTGCACACTAAATGCATGTAATAATTTGTGTGTATCAACCACAGGAATAAGGATTTCTGTGATATCGGCAGAACGAAAATATATGAGAAGATTGCACGCTTGCACTGTAAGCGATTTGGGAAAAGTTTGGGGCTCATCTTCGTGGATGGTACTATCTGTAAGTTGAAGTGAGCATCAAATTGATTGCCAGAGAACTCCATCAACAACTAAACTTGACGATATTACCTCCTGCCTCATCATTCACGAAAATTCAAACTAAATATTGACAGATGTTGACCACAGAGAACTTTCGACTACCCCCAAAGATATCGCATCGTACCGGATCGAAATGAAACTTTGAAACCTTTGAATCGATCAGCGGGTACTAGTATTTCATTTCAAAGGCGACCGGCAAACTTAGCGCGAACGGGCAGTAAGTACCGAAATGCGCAATTACCTCCTGCCTCATCATTCACGAAAATTCAAACTAAATATTGACAGATGTTTACCACAGAGAACTTTCGACATCGCATCGTACCGGATCGAAATGAAACTTAGAATCGCTCGGCGGGTGCTAGTATTTCATTATAATAACATCAAACCAAATAATAACTACTACCCGTTCGCGCTAAATTTGCCGCTGGCGTAAAGGCGACCGGCAAACTTGCGAAAGGGCAGTAAGTACAAATGCTTTTATACACAAATTCGTAAGCGTGATACATGTCCCAGTCGTAGGGTCTGAGTAACGCATATATCACGTCACAGGGCGCGCACGTGTTCGGTGTTCGATATTAAGGGGAGGTGAACTTCTATTGACAATATTGGGTTACCAAGGGTTGCAAACTAGTTCAGTAAATGGTCATTTGCAAAATTCTACATTATTATTTCGTAAGTAACAATTTTTCTCATTTAAATATGTCGAAGCTTAGTCTCGCGTAGCTGACGCCTTTTGTACCCAGAATTTTTGGATTTCCTAACATCCAGGCAAAATATACATGGAAGATTTTTCATTATTCGTATCAAATTTAAGGATACCACGAAATGGATAAAAGGACATTTTATCAGTTACAGAGAGATATGTTAAGGATATGAGTAGAGATGGGCCGAGTACTCGGTTGATACTCGGTACTCGGCGCACTCGGCGGGTTTTTTGATACTCGTACTTGGCCGAATAACTCGGTTTTAATACCGAGTATACTCGGTTTAAGTAAAGCAATATATTTAGGTGGATATCATTAAAATATTGCACCTGGACAAGGAAATCGCTAGAAGGATCCGTTTGGGCTGGGCAGCCTTCAGCAAGCTTCGTCGCGTTTTCAATTCGCCTATAACGCAATGTC
Organism: Miltochrista miniata; assembly: GCA_933228765.1. Taxonomy (NCBI): domain Eukaryota; kingdom Metazoa; phylum Arthropoda; class Insecta; order Lepidoptera; family Erebidae; genus Miltochrista; species Miltochrista miniata. The sequence goes on along the minus strand of OW121770.1, from coordinate 22,179,619 downwards.
TGAAGACGAAAGTCTACAATCAGTGCGTACTACCAGTTATGACATACGGTGCCGAGACGTGGACACTTTAACGGTAGGGCTAGTCCATGCCCTCAAAATTGCACAGTGAGCTATGGAACGAGCCATTCTTGGAGTATCTCTGAGGGATAAACTCCGAAATGAAGTTATTCTATTCACATTAAAGTGGCAATGGGCTCGCCACATCTATAAACGTAGGGTAGGACGTCCACGCGCCAGATGGACCGATGACCTTGTGAAGGTCGCAGGCCGGGACTGGATGCGAAAGGCACAGGAATGTGTACTGTGGCGTGAACTGGGAGAGGCCTAAGTCCAGCAGTGCGCTGCTAGAAGCTGAGTTATATGATTGGTTGATAATTAATACAACAGGGTTAATCAAAAAGTATTTAATACTAATTACATACCTATTTGTTTGTAAACTAGCAAGCGACTGATAGATGAAAGGCGCAGGCGTGGTGAGGGGTGTATCAACGCGAGTTGGCTGCTCGTGCCGCGTGAACCTGTTTGTACTTGTTTTCAGGCCCGAAACGGGAATTTGATTGAACCGAGTTACTCGGCCGAGTACTCGGTTGGAAAAAAATTGAACCGAGTAAAACTCGGTACTCGTTACTCGGCAAAAGTGTCACTCGGCCCATCTCTAGATATGAGGTTATCCACCTTGTCCTAAATATGCATTAATTTCTCTAAGTACATTATAGTAACATTTCAAAATGCTAACATTACTTTGATATTACAAAACTCTTTATCGTACCATTAGCGAATGTATTGTTCTTTGGAACGAACATACGCGGTTATCTAATCGATCAAAAAATAATATTTCTGTTGTTCGCGTAAATTGAATTTACCACATCAATATTATTTGACAGTAGTACAATTACATACAAATTGTAAAACAAGTAAAAGCTTCGAGCCAAATAAGATTGTTATTGGTAAAAAAACAAATAATAATGGACCAAAAAAACCGGGACAAGGATTTAGTATTTAATCTATAGCCGAAGTTGCAGTAACCTACCATAAACATACTACCACAACATCAAAGAAACTAACTAAAAAGTGGGACATAACTTTGCGTAGCTTGATATAGATTCTATACTTCAAGACCAATCTAGTCAAGAGGATATTCAAATACGGTGCATCGTCACAAGGTCATTGAACGCCTCCACGCCCTACAAACCCTCTACCAACAGCATTCAGACAGGTATTGTGCTGCAAGTTAAACAGAAATCGTGTCTATTGTTTACAAGTGAAGTTTACAGTGCAAACGTACCTGATAGAACGGTTCCGCGGCGAGTCAAACAATCCAGTCACTACAATCCGGTAGCCGGGTATACACAGAACACAAAGGGGACTGCACTATTTCTCGTTGTATTGGGACAATAACAACAAAAGGTTGGAGTACGACGCGAGAATCGAACGCGGCGTTGTCGGGTCGACACTGAGCGGTTATCTGTGGTGACAACGAGCGCCGTCGCGTCGCTGCGAATAATAATAATGAGGCGGCTAATTATTATTATTACCGCTCGGTGGACGCACTCGCTTGCTGTACGTAGAGGTGGCGTAATCGCTGAATTCCATATAATCGTGGCGCGCACTAGCACTCACACACTCGCACAAATACACACTTGCGCCACGTGTGGTGACGTCGCCTGCGGGGCTAGGCCCAGGTAATATGTACATACAGAACGCGTTGGCGGGTATGCGCGTGTATCGATCTCGCGATAAATTCGATACGGTGAGCGGTGAATGCACCGGCCGGTTGGCAACGGCGGTCGCCTTTCACGCCGACGAAAACGCAATTTACGACTGTGAGCCACGACCGGCAATGTTAGCAAGAGACGTGTCGAGCTCGAGCGCGGATGGTCTGAGTTGCTAGTTGTGTGTACTATCGGGCGCGGGCGCAATGCCACGCGGACGTGCGAACATTCTCGAACGGCGAGATAACACGTGTATTTATTAACGGCGCGAATTGCGCAATAATATATGAATGATAAAGCTGAATGCGAACGCGTAACCTCCTATATATACGTAATACCTTAGTTCTAAATAAAACGAATATTGTGGAGTCGAGGGAACAGGGTGACTATACCGATTCACGGGCACATAATCCAATTTGGAGACCGTCGCGCCATTTCTAATCGGCCTAATTGGGGAACGGCTAAGCTCCAATTACTACTATCGTCACTTTTAAGTCAACCCACGCATAGTGCTATAACGTCGACAATTAAAACACGAGGTTTAACAGATTCGCCAAAAGATATGAGTCACGGATAAACGCTTGCTTCATGTAACCACCGAACAAACGATTACGATTTACAAATTCAAACGACCGGAAACTTGTGACTAGTTCTCGTTATACATGCGAAATTGAACGACTTGTCTAAATTGGCTGTCGCCTGGAGACGTCTAGAGCGTTTGTCATCTCGTACGCAATGTGAATGGGCAAATCATTAATTTCTGCAACGTGAGGAGAGGAGTCGAGTAATGTGCCTCTACTGCGGAGTAATGTAGAGAAAAATGTAGAGTGAAATATATTTTAGACGACTTAGCATTATACTAGCTTTTCCCTTAAGATTATGTTAATAAGTGCTGGCAATTGAATGGAAGACGAAAAAGTTGCCGATACTCTTAATAAACCTTACAAAAACCATATAAAGCTCCTAAAATAGCGATCTTCACCAATCCATTTGATTTATTCGTGCCAAAATAGATGCTGATGGATAACTACGTAGCACAAAACGTGTAGTGAATGTACATAAATGACTAACAGTCCGCTTGTATCAAAACCTAAAGTGGCACAAAAACGTCAACGTCAACAGAACGAGCCGTGTCTGTCGAACGCTACGGAGCACTCGCTGCAAAAAGTGAATAATGGTGCACGTCGCCGACCGACTCAACGTCGCGCACAATTGCGCTATTTCGAGACACATTTTCCTCTTAGCAATAATACCTACCCATAACTAATAATAATAGTTACGAAGCGTCCTCTGCTATTATAAATAATTGTTCAGTACATCTGATACCAAACAAACGGATTTATCTATAGAAGATAAGATTTTATTCACAGACCATACACGTGGCAGCTCAGCGCGCGCAAGGTGAACGACACGCCATTCGCCGCGAGGGAATCGCAAACAAAAACCTCGAACTGAAATATTATGATAACACAAAGGCGGGCGTAACGCAAATTAGAACGGCATTAGTAACTCCAAGTGACATTAAGAGCGTTAATTCGGTTTTCAAATTTCTTTACGATCGTAAGAAATCAGCGCGGTGCGGCGCATATAGCCGTATAGTGCCAATTGTTGCTACCAACAAGTTTGATACTTTTGTTTTCCTTGATGTATTACCGGTGTCATATTCTTAGTCTAAGCGTTCAATCTTTTAATTTAATTTTTATGTTAGTAATATTAGTTAATAATTATTGATTATTTTTATACAAAACGGGATTTCGCGTGGCACTATTTTATTATTAATTAAAGGTTTCGGTAACTTCACTTTCCTCGACGTTTCGACAGACCTATCGTGGTCCCGAGGTCGCCTCGGAAAGTGAAGGTACCGAAACCTTTAATTAATAATAAAATAGTGCCACGCGAAATCCCGTTTTGTATAAAAATATGTGTTCAACGCGTGTTAGTTTAAAACAAATATTGATTACTTTATTGCAAATTTTTGATATTTAGAAGTGTGTGTGTGTGTGTGTCGAGACTCTAGGTTCATGGGCATAAAGCTTTTTTTAAATTTTGAAGAAGCGCCTTGTGGAGTCAACTAGTGACCTAAGGGCTGGCAGTTATTTCTCCCAACGAATAAGCATCGCCGTTCAAAAGGGGAATGCTGCCAGTTTTTTGGGCACAATGCCACCGGGGCCCTATTTAGATTTAGTTTAGTTTTATTCATATTGTAAATAGTTATTATGCTTTATTGTAACATTTGTCTCAATAAATAAAAGAAATATTTCGACTCTAGTAGTGATAGATACTGACATCAATAAAATTAATAAAGTTGACATTTATTTACCTAACTAATATCAATATTGAAATTACAAATACACACATACATGAAAACGATTTCATAAGTTTATTTTTAAAGTATCTAAATATACGAAAATTGTAGAAAGTAATGGACAATATTCTATTATACACTATAAATATTTAAATTTGACAATACACATGGTTAAAAACAAATAATATTTACGTAGCAATGCGCAGGCGCTTGGCATGGTCCGATGTTTTGCTGCCTACTACAGATTCAGTGCTGGCAGGAACATTAAAATATTTTTAATAAATAATTCATAAATATTGTTGGATATTCTTACACAACATCATCTAGCCCAAACTAAGCTATAAGCTTGAGCTATGGGATCTAACTCTAATCTTAATATTGATAGTAGGTGTTTTTTATTTACAATAACCAAATATTTATTAAGAGGCATGTGCATAACAATGCACTCCGCCAAGAAAAATGCTAATTAATTAGCCCTTCCGTATCGGCATTGATCGATTATTAGATACCTACTAAGATGAATTTTGGGAGGGACCGAACTGAGTTTCTTGGAGTGTTCTTCTCAGTCTGTAGCATTTCCGAACCCCCAGTAGAGTCACAAAAATGTTGACAAACCTATTTTTTTTTTAAATTTCAAAGGGAATAAATTTAATTTTATTTTGTTTTATCGACTCTTTCTGGGGTTAATCATTTTGGGCAACAGACATTTGTCGTAAATATTTAACAATTTAGGTTCCATCCTTGTAGTCCAGTACTCGTCGTCTTTCGAAATATTTACTGTGCTTATGGGCAAATTAGTATTCAGTCAAGCCAACATTTATCGATTTGCGGTGTACGCAAATCGATAAATGTTGGCTTGACTGAAAGTAATTTTAATACAATTAATTAAAAATATTTATTATATACACAAGATCACTAGAAGATAAAATAAACGCAGCTTCTCACTTGAATTGAAGTCGGCCTTGGATTTTAAAATACCAGTCATGCTTTGTATTAACAGATCCGTATTTTCTCCATAATTTAATTTTACCATCTGCTTTGGCTTGTTCCACATCCATGTATATAGGGACAGTTCTAGGTTAAATTGATTGATTGATTGGTTATTAGGTAGTCTACAACAAGGTTTTTTAGCAGTGGTGAGACCCCGCCCCCTTCTGGACAACCTTTGGCCATGGCTGCGCACTGGTTTCTGCTTGTCTGTAGCTTTAAAATGAGTTATTTAGCATGTTATCTATCTATTCACTGACATCGTGTATACTCGGTGTTTTGCCAGTGCCGTGGTTATGCTTCTTTTTTGAAAGCTCCCTCTATGTTCATGAAAGTGCCGAGGCACATTGATTGATTGATTCTGGATGACCTCTTCTATTTTGTGTACCACTGCATGTAGTGCTGAGTCTGTAGACTTGCCGGGGGCAATATGCGCGTTGGTTGGAATGCAGTGTCTTATTTTGAAGGGCCGTCTCTCGATTGTCTCTGTCACACAATCTTTCCAGAGTTTTTAGCAGGAAAGACGAAGGGCTTATCGGTCTGTATAACCAGAGGTCCGAATCACAAATATAAACCCTTTACCGGGTTTTGGTATAAAGATCACTTAGACCTCTCTCCACAGTCAGGGTCACAGTTCCATTCATTGTCTGGCGTACAGATACTATGTAGCTGACAATATCAACTTGTGTCCTCCCCCATTTTATCACTGCAGGGAAGACTTCATCCTGTCCTGGAGATTTGAAGGACTTGAAGTTGTTAATTACCCATTCAGATTTTTGTAAGTTGACAGAATAGATTAGAACAGGTCTTGCGAGCTCCCACTGGACTTCTTTTGTGGATACGTATTCCACCAGCCACATGAGTGTCTGCAGCAATTGGCATCCTGGGAAGTGCGTTTGAATCAAAATACTCTCGGCTTCTTTTCATGATAGTTTACGTTAGTAGAATGATGTAGTGGTCATTATATAATGTTAATTTGCCTTTGAAAATTGCCGAAAGGCGAAACCAGTCAGGTGTAAAATAAATAAATGTTGTGGAACAGTACAAGTGCCGTTAATGAATATGTGCAGCAGGTTCCACCAAGTGCCATCCATCAACAGTATAAATAATTCTTTTCATGGGTTGGTCAGGCCGCCGCGCCGTCAGGTTTCTTTATAGATACGGACAGTTCTGTCTCTTGTTTGGCCAGTATTAGTAGGTACTTCTGTATCTCAGTCGCTACTTGTATTTGCTTTAGCGGCTTTATAGCCGTCCCAATCCTGGTCTGGTTCCTCACAGGTGTTCCATAATTACCACTTATGAAATGGGGTGTTAATATGTTATTATCAATACCACACGAATAGTGACTACCTGCCTTGCGTATAATACCTACACCTACGCTGTTCGTGAAGAAAATAGTGCAACTGTAATAGCTTATAACTTGGTCAGTTTTCGTTAGATTCATTTTTTTTTTTATACAGTATTTTGAAGCGAAACTCTAGTCGGGGTGTCTGAGCTTTGCACTATACAAAAGTTCACGTTGTATATCGACCATAAATATTTATATCCTATCCTACTAGTCCTACTATCCTACTTCCTACTAATATTATAAATGTGAAAGTTTGTGAAGATGTTTGGATGTTTAGATGTTTGGATGTTTGTTACTCAATCACGCTCTTACGGCTGAATGGATCCAGCTGAAATTTGGTATAGGGATAGAGTATAGTCTGGAATAACACATAGGCTACTTCTTATCCCAGAAAATTGTTTTCACGGGAAGCTGGAACGGGAACCAAAATTCACGCGGGCGAAGCCGCGCGCATCAGCTAGTATATTATATTATACGTCACAAAGTACTAAGATTGTTTGGTCACGCTAGAATTAGACTATTTTTGTTAATTTTTTCGTATTCAAAAATGGAACATCGAGCGACATGACCACTCTCTGAGAGCCTCTCGGCGGTACTAAATCGTATTTGTTCGCGTATCTGCATTTATAGGGGTTCACAAAATACTTTGTAAAAAAAAATCTGTATCTAGTTACTTATAAAGAAATATTTTTATTGTCAGAGGAGAAGTTCTGACATAATATTACATAATTATCATAATGATTTAAACTACAGAAGCTGGTAAAAAGACTACTTTATTGTGATGAAAATTCTCAGTATTTGAGCAAACTTGGCAGTCATTTTTCTCCAAAAAAAGGAACCTACCTGATATCAGGTTATTCTACAAACAGATAGCCTAGGCCTTTTGCAATTGCTTCGTATCCCTTGTTCATTAAATTTATCAGTAATTTGACATGAATTTAAGCATCGAAATCGATGCAAATCGTATGATTTGAAAAACCTTGTTCACTTTCGTTGATATTAACCATATGTAATCTGTTGTTAGGTAAAATATGTTTTATAAAACGTTTAGAGCGCTAAATTTACTAAGTATGTTAGTGAATACCATGTTTGTACGATAAATATTTAATGACTTTAAACGCAATGAAAAGTATGGTTTCTGAGCAAAACGTGGGGCGAAATATGTTAGCCCTCTTAAAGGAGTTTCTGTTATTACCGCACACGACAATGCGAACGACGATGGTCTAAGTTGAGTTGGGAAAGCGCTGCAGATTACATAACATAAGCTCAAGTTTGAAATGCGAGTTAACGCTAACTTGTATTTTATGTGCACATGCACGCCGTTTGATATACGTACTGTTATGAAACTGTTCTAAACTGGAGTGGGGGAGGAACTTGGCGCGTCAACTTTCCGGGTGCAATCCACCCGAGTGCGCTAAAATATAGTTCAAAGTAAGTTTGAACGAGCGGAACAGACGATGCGACTGCCGGCTGTTTGAGAATAGCTATGAAAACTTCTAGTTTTAATCGACATAACTGACTAAAAATTTTATAAGTAGAATTACGTCTACGGTGTCCAAGATAGTTCACTTGATAGAAAGTTGTTGGTTGCTTGAAGTCAACTAATTGACAAAACTAGACCGACATCGTACGACATTTTGTCCAGCACCGATTCACCGTCACTGGAATAAGATACAAGAAGTCCGAAGACATAAAAAATAGACAAACGAATGCAAATAGTAGTTTTTATAAACCCAATTCAGCAGTCAAAATTGCCCAGTCCACGCTAAGTATGCAAATATATGTCCACATGTTCTAATATTAATTTGCCGCAATCTATCTGACACAGATTGCGACTAACTATGCTTAGAGGTAAATAATTATGCGTAATGCAGAACTCATTAGTCTAAGTGCAATCAAATCCGGTAGTTGCCTACATATATTCAAGCGGAAAGCTGGAGAGAGGCTTAGCTGTATGTAACACTATACATATTATACGTATTGGTGAGTTAGTAGGTTTGCGGAGTGCAATCACACAAATTGCACTTGAATTGAAAATGCTTGGGAAATTTCTAAAATTAACATCGTGAATACTAGTCCTGTTCGTGTCTAAGTTGATTTGGGGTTTGCTAATTAACAATTCAAATGAGATAACGTTCAAGTTACGATTGATTACTACTATACTTGCTGGGTGTGCACAACCCAGTAAGTTTTATTGCCGTGTTTTGGAGGAAACGAAGTCTACTATTCGTGAATCTGACGAATAGTCGACTTCGTTTCCTCCACAATACGGCAATGAAACTTCTTCTACATCACACATAATGTTGCATTAAAGCACCCCTTTCATTAGTTTAAAAGCTGAGAATGACTCAGTCGATAGGGTTGGCGGACCGGTATGTTTATATAAAAAGTTGCAGTGACATTCAGTTATTCCAGGATTACCGGATAGAATACAGCCTTTGTGAGTTCTAACCTCCTTCATTGTAAATAATTGTGATTATAAATACTAGAAATAATAAAGGCCCTAGTATGCTACCTTAAGGTACTCCTTACTTTGTAAATCTGTATATAGAATTGTAAGTATTTTCCGTTTTTGTTCTAATACAGACTCTACTGAATTGTGTAGTAATCAAGTTATTGTCCAATATTGCAGATACGAAGTATCGCGATTTCGATAGCTGTGAAAACCCTATTCAAACCAACTCATTAAGGAATACGCGTAGGGTTAAGTGGTCTACAACGCAAAAGGGGATACTAACACACCGAACTTTATCTACTAAATTAATAGAATCTACATTATTGACCACTAGCGGACTTCACGTGGTTTCAGCTCCCGTTCCCGTGGGAATCTATACTAATATTATAAAGAGAAAAGATTTGATTGTTTGTATCGAATAGGCTCCGAAACAACTAGACCGATTTGAAAAATTCTTTCAATGTTGGGAAGCTACACTCTTCCCGGTGAACACAGGCTATATTTTATTCCCGTATTCCCACGGGAACGGGAGCTACGCGGGTGAAACCGCATGACGTCCGCTAGTACGGAAATAAAATATAGCCTACGTTACTTAAGATGAATGTTGCTTTCCAAAGGTAAAAAAAAAATTGATATCGGCACAGTGGTTTTTGAGTTTATTCATTACAAAAATACAAATATTTCCTCTTTATAACATTAGTGTAGATGTAGATAAAATAGTTTTAGGCTGGACACAACTCTCAAACTTCTTTGGAAACACTATTACTAATAGAATAACTTTCGACTGCTCGAATAACTTCGAAATTGAAGTTATGCTGAACTTATAACATTAATATCAAGCCATAATTATTCAGTTTCAAACTATCTGGTAGAATATTTATAAATTGGCGTCCTAACTTAGCTACAAGATTCGCTGAAGTCATTATTTTCAAGTTTTTCTAGACATTTTGATTTTATGTCATTCTTTTGGATAATATAATGCTAATATAATAACTTTAAGTTTAGTTTGAGAGAATTGAGCACAACTTATGGAAATATGTAACACAAGTTGATGCCCGCAGCTTCGCCCGCAAAATTTTGTTCCCGTTTCCGCTTACCGTAGAAACTTATTCCCGGGATAAAAAGTAGCCTATGTGTTATTCCAGACTATAACGTATCCCTGTGCCAAATTTCAGCCAGATTCGTTCAGCCGTTCGAGTGTGAAAGAGTAACAAACATCCACACTCACACTTTCGCATTTATAATATTAGTAAGAAGTAAGATAGTAAGAAGTAAGACTAGTAAGAAGTAAGAATATTGTAAGCATTCACTTTATTCAGTCCATGTCATTTTGCTGATCTATCCAACAAAATGTCAGCAATATTCATAAGCATAAAACAGAAAAACATATTTATAATTTCCCGGAATCATTCATTGCAATTCAGTCCATGTCATTTTGCTGATCTACACAACAAAATGTCAGCAATATTCATAATCATAAAACGTCTGTAATGTAAACAGAAATACATATTCATAATTTCCCGGAATCATTGCAAAGTGCATAAACGTCTCTGTTTTAAACCTGCTCAAATACTGTAGCCAAATATTTAAACCTACTCAATTAATGTAGCCAAATATGTAAAATGTTAACAATCACTTACAAACACCAGCTACGTGTGACGCACACCACAACAAAACTAGTCCTCACCTGCAACAAAACAAAACCAACATTAAACAAGTACAAAAACAATGATCGTCACAACTTACCTAACATACATCGAAACAAGTTTCAACTAAACGACATTCTCATCGATCCTTCTAGAATTCGATATGATACTTGGAGTTCTCAAAAGTCAGCTCACATCTCGCCCCAGGGGTGTGGGGTGTAGGCGGGCGGTAGGATAGGGTGGGTGGCACTCCAAGGTCGCCGCCCTTGTCTACGTAACCTAACTGCGACCTAGCTGTGTCGCCGGGTCTCAATTCGCTCTAACGATTAATATTGAATGGCACCATTTTTCTTTGTTCGGAAGAAGAAATATTTTCAAGAACTTTTGTGAGTGAACGTACGTTGCATTTTGTAATAAATATGCTTTGTAGGTTAATTTTAGCGTTAGTGTGTGGGTTTGTGATTTAAAACTGCTCGAAATGAGTGCAAATTCATGAATATTTACGTCAGAATATCGTAGTTCTAAATCATTCATTGTAAGACATGAATGTGAAATTAAACGTTTTACATTCGGCAACTGAATTATAATACAACTTGGTTAAGAAATCCCTCAACTTTGTGTTGAATAACAAAGATAAGTATTAGGGATTTAGTTTCAAGCTTATTTTCAAACTATGTGTCTTAGAAGAGTTTTATTAAGCGCAATAGTCTTCGTTCAAAGACGAGGGTACACATTACACAAGTAAGCAAAACTTGGCCAAGTGTGAATCGCTCTCCTGCACGGAGGGTTCTGTACCAGTAAACGGAGAATATTGTTGTATGGGAGCCCGCCTTAATTTTTTATTTCTGATTTTAGTATTTTGTTGTTCCAGCGGCAACAGAAAGAAATACCTACATAATCTGTGAAAATTCAGCTTTTTAGCTATCACGGTTCCGGAGATACAGCCTTATGACGGACAGCGAAGTCTCATGAAGGCCCCGTTTTTACCCTTTATGTACGGAACCCTAATAAAATAGTAAACGTACTTGCTATCGCAAGAAAAATATTGTGTAATGCAACAAAATGCCACCTAAGCGACAGTTATCACGTCCGTGTATACACGTGTGGCGACTGGTGTGCGAAATGAATCACTTCTGAGTTATGTTACACAACACTAGCTACGTCGAAACGTGCCATAGTGCTGCGCAAGCGGTCCGTGGTCCGCGGGCAAAACGAATTGATCTGAGCGCAATTGAAATGAAATAATATACGTAACGTATATAACCATGACGCATTTCTAGTAACACGATAATATTCTTAATTTTAGATGAAAATTGATTTTATGATCAAGCGCCAATAAAAGATTTTTTAATACATACATACTTCAACAATTTTATTACTTTCCTCCACTTCACGCATTATTTTCTTAGATCATCTAACCACAGGATGCGCCTTACTTAAGCATTGTTTTCTGCCATTGCACATGACCATTTGGTCTTTTGGCTTTATGAAAAGCCTGTACATCAGTACATCATTTTATATGATTAAACTAATACATTACATTGTAGTTGACTGTACAATAACAATTAACACACAACAGCCATTACGCGTTTGTCGATTAATACATTTTTAAATGCAATGAAATTTTATCTGTCTTTGTGTTTCCCCCTTCACTTGTATGAAAACTGGCAGAATATTTTTGTATGCGGTGGTTCGCAAAGGCTAGTCCCGTGTTATATGGTCTAAGATTATTTTGGATTGAGGAGAAAAGTGCTGAAACTTGTTAATAACTTGGAATTATTAGGATTGTTCTGTTTACCCGACTGCCGAAGAAAGGAGGGTAATGTTTTTCGAGACTATGTATGTATGTACATTTCTTTGTCACGCCCTACAACCTGAACGGCTTGACGAATTTCGACATGCGAGGTGTCATTAGATGATTCGTAGTGAATGTGTGAATGACACAAGGTATAATAAAATTTCTAGAAAACCAAAATGGCGGATTTGGCGGCGACAAAACGTTTTTACCTTTTCAGTTGTATTTTTACTTTCCAGTCGGGATTTTGTTTTCTTAATAATTAATTTCTTGACATAGTGAACTGGGTATAGCATAGTTTCTTAATCTCAATATAACAAGTCTGGTTTCAAAAAACTAAATGACCCTCTTGCTTACAGTGCGTCTAGTTTCCAAAATGACCTTTTAAAGTCCAATCACTGGTGTCGTGGACTTCTCAAGATTAATTAGATTCCAAACGAAACCAGTTATGTCAAGCTGGATCTATTACGATTAATGTATCCGATGAACTCATTAGGTATGTATTAACTTTCCATAAAACCATTTATCATGCTCGCTTCTTTCTTACAGAAAACCCTTCATTCAACACCTTTTTTTAACGTGAGGAAAATCCTACTGATGCTATGCCGGACTCCTACCGACTAAAAACCACATGTGTCCTACCTAACAGCCTACGATTCGGAGCCCCGGGTAAGCCCTCGAAAGGATATCCCAGGACTCCCAACCGACCTACAGCTACCACTGCGGCCTCACCCTGTGTAAGCCCTCGGAAGGTTACCCCAGAACTCCCAACAGATTTACGGCCTCACATAGGGGGGGAGTGGGAGGGGGAGAGATCGGATGCTATCCCGCGTCCGTCTTTGGTTGGGTTTTTCGGATGTTATCCTGATTCTTAGGGAGTGCGTGCGTGAATCCCTCACGTCACGCTCTCGTCTAGGGCCTGCTTCTGTAAGGACGGTGAGCAATTATTGACTTTGCTGAATAAGTAACCAAAGTCATTTATGAGTTCCTACTTGTCAGCTGTTGGGTTCTATACTACTAGTTCCCACCCCAATACACTCGTGCTTACCTCAGGATAGGCAGTAAAGCCTATAGTTGGTTTTCAAGCTAGACTTAGCAAAGTTATCGAAAAATCTAAAATGTCTTTGAAAAAGGCAAAGTTGAATACACTGAATTAGCCAGACCTTGATTTGGCTGCACACCTGACAACTAGATAAGTAAATGAATCGTTTTTGATGTAAATATGTCATTAAGATAATTGCTTTAAATTTTTGTTATTGATACTAAGAAATAGAATTAATATGTTCATTTAACAATAAGACTTATCTAAATGTAGAAAACTCACCGAGTGTAATTTAGTATCTTTTAATGTTTATATTATCTACACTAATATTACAAGAGAAAAAAAAATGTATTTTTGTGTGTGTGTGTGTGTGTGTTTGTAATGTAATGACTAAACTCAAAAACTACTTCGCCGATTTCAAAAATTCTTTCACTATTAGAAAGCTACATTCATCCTGAGTAACATAGTCTATATTTTATTCCCATATTCCCACGGGAACGAGAGCTACGCGGGTGAAACCGTGTGACAGCCGCTAGTCTATAATATAACACAAAATCGCTTTTCACGTCTCTAAGTAGGCAGCTTAGTCAGAACTTTAATGCACTATTCATTAAAATATTTACATATTTTTTTCTGAGTAGTAGCTACGTATAATTCAAGCATGTTATGACTGGCCTCGTGGTCCAGTGGTCAGTGTACCTGACTACCGGATTCGGAGGTTCATGGTTCATCATCACGCCTTTATCCCCGAAGGGGTAGGCAGAGGCATATTATATACCCACATTTCACCTTTTTATAATTTGTCCCACGTAATACGTTGTGAGCCGTATTGCCGTGTTTAAATGGACAGGCGCAGGTTGTGACTGCCTGCTGTTGAAATAAAGCCTTCAACTTGGCTTAACGACTGCCATTTTACTGGCAACCGGGACCAACGGCTTAACGTGCCTTCCGAAGCAGGGAAACGCTCAAATAAATGTCACAAAGTGATCACATGGATAGTCACCCATCCATGGACCGGCCATAGTGAAAGTTGCTTACTGCAGTGATCGTTTACAGAACACTGAGTCCGCGGGGCCACGAGCGGATTCGGAGGTCGTGGGTTAATTCCCACGCAGGACAAATCTCTTTGTATGATGAGCACATTGGTTTGTTATGTGTCTGTGTAATTTATCTATAAGTATGTTTATCAGTTGTCTAGATCCCATAGCACAAGCTTATATTAGCTTAATTTGGGCTAGATGATGTTATGTGAGAAAGTCCAAAAAAAAAATTACAAGAAGAAAAAACCCGTGCGAAGTCTGCGCTGGTCACTCGTTATGCAACTTATCTCCCGATACCAGTAAGTACCACATACTTCATGGAATGCTTTACGAGGTATAAAATAACATACAAAAGGTGTACTTCAGCTAAGAGAGGATGCGACCAGTCGTAAACCGGTTAACCAGACGCCAGCTTGATAATTACCATTCGCGATTCCCGTCAACGTGAGTTAAAAGAAACTGTATGTGAACTAATTCATTCATTCAGTTACCATGCGTTGTATTGGCCGTTTTTCTTTAAATGACCAGTTGAAGCCGTCTTAAGGTGTCCACAACCTACTTTATATAAGGCAAGGTTCATCGTAACGTAACTATTTCTTTTTATTTATGTGAGGGAAAATCCTCATGGATGTTATGCCGGACTCCTACCGACTAAAAAACCTCACGTAACGCCCAACAGCCTATGGTTGTGAGCCCCGGGTAAGCCATCGGAAGGATGTCCCAGGACTCCCAACAGACCTACGGCCGCCACTGCGGCCTCGCACGCAACTTACTGCTCGGCTCGACTCCATACTAAAGTCGAGCTCTTCATACAATGTTGCTAATTTTCTATGACGAAGTGACATTAGCTGCTGTCAATTTACTTCGTCTAATTAAAAATTCGGGTATACTCTTCTACGCCAGTGGCAAACTTAGAGCGAAAGGTTAGGAACTATGTGTTGTGAAAGAATTAAGATCTATAAGATCGCCATTTTAAATCAGCCTATGGCAGTCCACTCCTGGACGTAGGCCTCCCCCAATTGACGCCACAAAACACGGTCCTGCACCTTCCGCATCCACTCCCAGCCTGCGACCTTTTCTAGATCGTCGGACCATCAGGCGGGTGGACGTCCTACCCTACGTTTGCCAAGTCGCGGTCTCCACTCCAGAACTCGTTTGCTCCATCGGCTGTCGGTTGTTCGGCTCATGTGGCCGGGTCACTGCCACTTTAAAGTGTTTATTCTGCGAGCTATGTCGATCATTTTAATTCTCCATCTCTATGTACTTCTAATTATAAGATCGCTACACATAACTTTATTTCTCAACGACAAAAAAGGGCGAAATATAAAAATCTAATCGACTAAAACGTTGACTTAGTTTAGTAACTCATACACGATGGTCAGTGCAGTTCAATCATAAACTGTAGTAGCAGTGAAACGAATAAAGAAATAGAAAACCGGCCAAGTGCGAATCGAAATCGCACACAGGGCGTTCCGTACCAAAAAACGGCAAAAAACACGTTTGTAGTATGGGATTAATTAATCTTCCCCTTTTTTCTGAATTTAGAAGTATTATTTGTCATTGCGGTGCAAAAGCATTTGTCAAAATTTCAGCCTTCTAGCTATCACGGTTCCTGAAATATAGCCTCATGACGGACATACAGACAGCGAAGTCTCTCATGAAAAGAGTCCCGTTTTATCCATTTGGGTAAGGAACCCTATAAATTACAAGCAAAAAATGTTGTTTACATTTTTTGCTTGTAATTCATAGGCAATACCTAGAATTTAAAACATCAATTATATCACGCAGAAGAATCCAAAGATACGTTTAATCAACCTTCGCATAGTTTCAAAACGGAACCATTAATTGCAAACGTCGCGTACAGCCAATTCGCACACACACTGGCGTTTTTGCCGAGTCTTAGCAAACCGGATCGGTTTAGTCAGCTATTTTTTGTTCTGGCGACGAACCACGGTACTTGATATAAAAGAAAACTTCATATAAGCAGAATTTCTGCTAATGGAGCGTTTGTGATAATTTATCGAGTCATCGAATATCCATTCCGTATACTTTTTTTTTTTAGAAGCAGTTGCTCACGATTATTAAATGTAGAGAATAATTATAGAGTTTGAGGAAGGGTTGCTCATTTTGGGGAATACATCTTGCAAAAATATTACTTCGCAAAACTTATGAAGTTTAACAAAAAAAAATTCGATTGATTTTAACAATCCAATTTTTATGAATGAACAGATACAAGCCAAGAGCCCTTTAGTTAGAAAACCAATCTCAGTTTCTAGAAAAAAAGAGAAAAGATTTGATTATTTATTTGTTTGTATCGAATAGGTTCCGAAAATACTGAACTGATTTGAAAAAATCTTGTTCTATTGGAAAGCTACACTATTCCCAGTGAATATAGGCTATATTTTATTCCCGTATTCCCACGGGAATGGGAACTACGCGGGTGAAACCGCGTGACGCCCGCTACTCGTTAAATAAACATCAGCAATGCACGCACGTCCGTGGATCGCCCCACATGCGTAAGCGTACACAAATCATTAATATGTATGACGCTGAAGGAATTATTAATTACTGTGAGAATAAAGGTAAATATAGAGATACAGATAATAAAATATATTTATAAAAAGTTGGCAACGTATTGAGACGTGATCATAAAAGCCGCCTCTGCATAGATAAGCATAATAAGCATTACCTTTGCGTTGTAGATATGTGTTGCCGGTCCTAGCACCTGTCGTTATTTTAATTATCGTGGTAAGGAAGTTAATAGATAGAAATACTACATATTTGTCGGAATTTATACATACATAATGGTCACGCCTTTATCCCCGAAGGGGTAGACAGAGGCACATTATATGCCCTCATTTCACCTTTATTAGTTTGTCCCACGTAATAGGTGATGAGCCTTATTGTGACTGCCTGCTGTTGGCTTTAAGACTGCAATTTTACTGGCAACCGGGACCAACGGCGTAACGTGCCCATCAAAGCACGAAAACGCTGAAACAAATATCACTAAGTAGTCACATAGACGGTCACCCATCCAAGGACTGGCCATAGTAAATGTTGCTTACTACAGTGATCGTTTACGCGTTACTGATTTCGCGGGGCCACGAGCGCTTTTCTGACTTTTTTTTTCTGAATTTATACACATAGGTACATTAACTAGTGTGATTATGTTTCCGAAGAGGTTTCCTGATACTAAGAGCAATGTCTCTGTCGTCCCTGTCAGATTATCCATTTCTTCATCCTGCTTACACATTTCTTTTGTTTCTTCCGCTATCCAACCCAATGCCTTTGTAATGACGTGTTTGTCAGTAACCCAGATATCATTTTATGCGGTATCGGAAAATTACATTCGATTTTATTCGCGAAGTCTGCACAACGGACTATGCTTTGGAGCAGATCTCATTTCTGGTAGGGTGAACACAACAATAAGCTCGCAGAAAACGACTTAGGTACATATTATCAAATGAAAATATCTTTACTCATATTAGTCACAAGGCAACACTTATGAACGTCAAGATTTCTGACGCTACATTTACTGCCAGATACGCAAGGCCTGACGCTACATTTACTGCCAGATTCGCAAGATAACAGGTAAAGCCTATGAGAAAGAACCTGGCAAATAAACTCACGGCCACTCTTTTCAATAAAAATGACTTTCTGAAACGATTCGAGCACAAACGTTTTCAATTGTTGTTAAACTTATTGTCGCCAAGGTAAATAGATATCAAAATTTATATCATTATCAACAGCAAAGATATGTAGATTATAAAATGGAATCGCTATCGTAAGCCCCTACTACTTTTCTCGGAGTCATTCTATTTGAACAAGGCGATAACTCGATGACATCATTTGCTTGTATACATTCAGTTGCTATCACTGTAGATATTATGGATACTAGTTTTTTTTTAAATACCACTAGAGTGGCAGACAAGCATACGGCCCGACCAGATGTGGTCACCGCAGCCTATGGATGTTTGCAACACCAGACGCGTCACAATCGCGCTGCCGACTCTTTAAAAACCTTCTAAGTCCCATTTTGAAGAACCCCATACTGTAGGCGTTTGGGAGCACCGATGCAGGGAGATCATTCCACAACCTAAGCGTACGCGGAAGAAAGACTATTAGATCTCACCGTGCTCGAGCGCTCAGGACGCAACGTGTGAGGATGAACACCTTGTCTGTGGCGAGCGGTGCGATGACAGAATGTAGCCGTAGACATCATATCAAACAATTCTTAGAGCCCAAACCATTGTACCGGCGCGGCGGTAGAACCAAAGACTTCTATATAAAGAGGTAGACATGCCCTACGCACCAATTTTTGAAGCGTATAAACTGAGCTAGTTAGCGCGGTTGCGCCCAGTTCGCGCTGACACTATGTCACTGTCGTATCTCCCACGATTTAACAACAAAATTGTATTTTTAACGTGGAAAAGTACATAATTATCGTCATAAAAGTGCTTAAGACTTGGTAGTTTACGAAGGAGCACAAATTTATTTGGTAATTACGCACAATTTATGCGTAATTAATTATTTTTCATCAATTTTATGATTATTCTTAATCGTATTAACCCACCAAATTGTACAGGCCTAACTAATCTGACGACCCCAATGCTTTTGTTGTACTTCGTTTTTTGACAGCATAATACTTGCTGAATATGCCAAGCGAGCGTCAAAGCACGGGGATTCCCCAAATAGTTATAGTTCTACGCAAGTACGGTTTGCAACAAAATTTAATTTATGTTTTACTTTTTGGGTAGGTTGTGATCAAATCAGTCATTTAATGCCATCTTATGTACCTACTAAGATTTTGTAAATTATATTTCTATGATATTTCTTCCTTTTATTTCTGACACTATGTTAGTTAGCAAAAAATAATCCTTATGATGAAGCCTTTCGATCGGTATGATAAAGCTACGGAGTAATTATTTTTTCTCGTGTAGCGGATTCGATTCCCGGCTCAACCATGTTATTATTTAACAATCTATGAATGCTTTTAAAGTTATTTTTTAAATTAAAATAATGTCTTCTTTCATTAAAATGTTCCATCTACAATATTTAAGGTACTTTCCCTCCATGTGGCATTGCCGTAGGACACCCTATATAAAAGTAGTAATAATTGCATTGATTTTTAAATAAACTAGGATTTGTCATTAATTTATTCCTGAATAATATAATAAGTTCTGTTGTTCAAATGACTAGTGAGAGCCGCCTTGAAAGTGGTTATAGAATATTACACACATTTAGTGTACATTTCTTTTCATTAGTTCCAGTCTTATTTGTGGCAGGCAGAGCCTCTCTTCCTTGTGGCCTTAATTAAATTTAATTATATGAAGATGACTGATTACTTATTAAATTGGGATTTATTTTGCATAAACGATGTTCCTAAAAGTAAATTAGGCGATGGTTTTCCTTAAAAACGTATAGATATTATGTTTGTTGAACTATGGAATTGTTAGACAAACTATTTAGAAAATAGTTATTCAGTAAAATAGTTCTGCAAACACCATTAAACAGTACATTTAATTTGATTTATTTGGTGTACATAATTAGTGTTCAAGTCAGTATTTTTAGTTTGACTTTGAAATATTTTGTTCGGAAAAGGGGAATATTCAGATATCGATTAAAATACATGCCTTAATTAAATAGGTATGTATATAATCAGTTTTTTAAGTTTATATTTAAATATGAACATCATTGGTAAATTTTGCATTTTATACCTTTATACCTACTTAACATTTTTCGGCAGTCAGTACGTGTGATACAGAATCGTAAAACTTCGAGGGTATTCGGTGGTACTCGGCTTGTAATTGGAGTCCATACGCCTTCTCTTTTACTCTTGTTCTATTTGTATATTGCTATTGCAGTTACAATTACGTAAATATAGTTTATGAGTGAGTGTAGTTTTAGCAATGTGTGTGTATGAGGATTGCTTTTATGCTATCGTTTCTTATAGTAGAGCGTATCTACCTCATTTTATATAGAAATCTTTGGGTAGAACACACACAGAGAAGCAAGTCTCTCCTGTCACTAAGAGGTTCCACATCACCTGCAAGTATGGGATCGTTGACAACTCTCATAGCTCGCCTTTGCACCGAGTCAAATGGACGAAGCTGGTATTACTAGTTGCAAAATGAGTATAGTTCAGAGGTATTTTAAACCGGCAGACTCATCAGACAGGGTTTTACCAGCAATGGTTTTCGAAATTGCCTGGGTTCCGAACATCTAAAAACTCTTGAGATTCACCTATCAGTAACCTTATATATTGTTTTGGGCTCAGTCTGTTGTGGTCGATGAAACACTCAACATCTGCTGGTGACCCATGGCTTGGGAAATGCTGGTTTAGACTGAGGAGACCTTCAGCTGGCAATATTATGTACTGGAGCAGGTCATGCTCGTGAAAGAGGCGGCGGGGAGGGAGCGAGACAGGACTCTCCCACCGAGTTCCGCTATTCTTCCGAGGGCTTACCCGGGGCTTCCAAACGTAGCATCAGAATATCAGCGGTCCGCATCTTATGTCATTGGCAGAGGATGCGCAGCATTTATGCTGAGATGGCCACCCAGTTTGATGCGCGCACACATAGCTAATTAATATTATTTTTATAATTATGTGTTTGGGTGCTGTCTCGTGTCTCCCCCAGTCAATCCCCTGGGGGAGCCAACAGGACTTTTTCAGTCCTGGTGTCCCCCCTAGCTGAGGGAGACATCAGTACAAGTATTTAAATTATATTTGAAGGACTTGTGTCTCCCCCGGTCAGCACCCTGGGGGAGATATCGGGACTTGCCTATTCCATGGTAAGTACTTGTTCTGTCGCTTATTTAATATGTTATGCGTGTTTTAAATAAATGTATTTTCTTTTTTTCTAGGCTGTCAGGCAGGATACGTGTGGTTTTTTAGTCGGTAGGAGTCCGGCATAGCAAACATGTAGGATTTTCTTCACGTAAAAAAAAATACTATATATACTGGTCTATAAAATTTGAAAAGACTCACGAGTACGTACTACTTTTATGAGTAACATAATACAAGCTCATACGCAAGAAGATCTTTATTATGCTTATGTATTTCATCTGCGAAAACTGTGTGGTCTTAATAAGAGTAGGTACATATACGAACATCATCCTACACCAAGAAATAATAAGAATAACATTTGGCACAAGTGTTTCAGACGACATACATATTTATCATTTCATTAAAGCGGTGTTGCGAGACTATGTGACAGACAGCTTGAGTTATCTATACTAATATAGTTTGTTTGTGATCGATAAACTATGAAACTACTGAAACCATTTTAAAAATTTCTTTGACATTGCTAAGAAAATTATTTTGAAGTATCGTGCTACGGTGGGAGAGGAGCAGTAAGTAATAATAAATATAAAAAAACTGGCATTTTTTCATACGTGTATGTCACGAGGGAATCCGTTTGTTTCCATGCTCTCTAGTCTAAACATAAGTGATTTTTTTTAAAAAGGGCGTATTATTTTCGGCATATCAACCAGACAAGTAAATATAAAAAGGAATTCACAATAACAATGGCCGCCCAGTCTAATATTATCATTAGAATCACAATTGTTTTGACAAATTGGAAATTGAATTAAATTAAATTGCCGAATCCGAATTGCAAATGGCGGTTTGGTATAAATCCGGAAAATATTTGTTGCTTTCTTTGTTTGTTTACGTTGCATGTGTAAAGAGAAGGATGCAAGTAATGATATAATGTAGAATGTATTCATGTAAATGTACAAGATTTTTGCATTTGTTAGTCAAGTTTCGAAGGGGTCAGCAGCGGTGAGGTCAGGGAGGGATCCCTTTAGGGAACGCTGATGTTCTGGAATGAGCACCATACTCAAATTTCTTTAGACTATGGTGGTGTCGGGCACCAATATATCAACGTGATAAGGAACCAAATTACAGGGATTTTAAAAATAGAGTGCAGAGGGGCTCATGTCGAGACTTTGTCTGTAGTCTGTGACTCTGTCGCATTAAACTACGTCACTAGGTCACGTGGATCATATGTTCAAAGTTTGAAATAAAACAATGACAACTTCAATTGGATTGAACTTTCACAATAAACGTGTTAGAGAGGGGCAGTCCGGTGAGAACAATCTCACCGCTTTCTTGTTTATAGTTATCAAGATCTCTGAACTAGACTGCCATTAGATAGACAGAGAGACATTGAGTGACTGTGAGCATTCCTGGTTTACTACGAAGCTACGCGTACCGTGGAAATTCTTCATGGATGCTATGCCGGACTTCTTCCGACTAAAACCAGACGGTGCCCTACCACGTCTACAGCCGAAGTCCCGGGTAAGCCCTCGGAATAATGTCCCAGGACTAAAAAGCAAAAATCAATCAATAACTACCTAAAAAGGTTTGTCTATGTACGAGTAACCGGGGTAATGAATGATCTTGGAAATCAAAGCGACGCAAGTATGGAGGAAATGTGCCTACTGATCGGCAACCCCTCACAGTTGGTTGTTGCATAGCTGGTAGTCAGGGCACAATTTAGCATCACGACCGCAGTCTGCGGACTCCAAGAATACATGATATAATGTTTGATATATTTTCATGTAATTAATCTACGTGTTGGAGCTCAAAATGAAAACACAAAAGTAAAATACACGTGTATGTTATATTATTAGTGTAGCGATTTATGAAAATTTATTTCGAGATGTTCTATTCGACGTTCTTTTAGTACGTGGGCGCGACGGATTTAATATTTAAACGTCTAAAAATATCAGTTGCCGTAAGTATTTTTTTACTTTTAGTGTGAAAACAAATACTGTTTTAATATTGCCACTTAACAAATAATTGGACTAGAAAACTGTTAATATGCAAGTAGATAAAGAGTTCTCATCGACTCATCCTATCGTTTTGTTCCAGCCGGTGGCGAGACCCTAGGTTCACAGGGTCCTAACGCGCCTAGATTTTTTAAGAATTTGAAACAGCGCCTAGTCGTGTCGACTGGTAACCTAAGGGCTGGCAGTTTTCTCTCTCAGTCAATAGGTATTGCTATTCAAAGGGGGAATGCTGCTAGTCTTTTGTGCACAATGCCACGGAGGCCTTATTTAGGTTTAGTGTAGACAGTAAGGTATGCCACGGGTCTGAGGGGGATTCTGATCCGTAGTCCAAGATTTTCACTGTTAACTTCTATCACGTTGGTCTACCTGGGACCCAGGCCTCACGGATGCCATGCAGACTAACGACGGGTGCTCCGGCAACTCCTCGATATAATAGAAGTTTCTTTCGTCACTACACTCATTTCATTATCATACAAGTCGGTTTCTATAATCACCTTGCTTTAGCTCATAACAATGAGTAATTTCAGCACATTCCAAAACCAGATAATAAATTGACGCATCAAATTACGTATGCAAACTAAAAAAAACTGCTACAGTGGGCGTTCCCCAGTACATTCGATCGACTTGGTAGTTACCAAAGCAATATAGATAGTTTCTATTATCAATTTGAGCAATATCATACATTCTTTTATTGCCATAATGCACCACAATTTATGTCTCTATTTAGTGCTCTTTATGAAGTTTTATGTTCAGCAATAGTAGTTGCTGTGTCATCTATTTTAAAGAGGTCGTTTTTGTGACTTTGGATGTTAGGAAACTACTGACCCAATTTGAAAAGTTGTTTTTTATTAGATTGAATCACACCATCACGCTATTACTAACCACGGGAGAAGAGCAGTAATCATACATCTCAGTAGCTTCATACATTATTCAACGAATTAGGGATTGTCGGAGTTGTAAAACGAAAAGGGAGTTCGAAGTAAGCCACGAACAACACCGCAGAGCACAGAACAGACAGTATCATATCGAAATAAATATGGCACATTCCGATATTGATACATGTTACATCAATCCTAAAATATCGAACTAAATGTAATTACAGTGCACGATAAATTTTGCAAACGTACCTATCTCATACACAAAGCAGCTATGTACTTCATACCTAATAAAAAAAAAGTTTGTGACGGAATGCGAGTGACAAACGGCCTCCTTAATGAATTTCCATCACGTCTCACATAATATCTCTCACAGTTGGAGACGGCGATAACCTGCTTTACACGTTTTCTTTATTACACAGTCGTTTACACAATTACGAACATGGTTTATACAATATAGTGACCATTTTTCTTTTTTTAGATATTCTCAGTTCTCACGCAACGTCATCTAGACCCGGGGGCCTGAGGACGGTGAGAGGGCTGCTCACCGTCCTTACAGAAGCAGGCCCATGACGGCAGCGTGACCTGAGGGATTCACGCACGCCCCCCTTAGGAGCGGGATCACACCCGAAAACCCCCCAAAGACGGGGAATAGCACCTGAACCATCCCCTAGGCCAGGGGTCGGCAAGGCGCGGCTCGCGAGCCGCATGCGGCTCTTTGGGTGTAGACCTGCGGCTCTTTAGTTGCATACATAATTATCATATTATTCATTTTCAAGAACATTATCACCCTTTCATTTTCAAAAATACTACAAAAGTCTTACTAGTAGTTAAACAAGCAAACTCGCCTAATGGTGTTGTGCTGCGCTTGAAAGCGTTATATGGAGCACAATTTTCTTTCTAATAGGATTTTGCTGCGATGTACGCAGCGGGCCATAGCCCAGAGAATATAATATCATAAGAGACGGCATGTCTAATTCTGACAGTCCGTCGCGGAACCTAGAGACCGCAGTTCTGGCAGAAATCTACCGGCCCAATGCTTTGGTGCGTCAAAATGGCAAACTACCATCTTCGGAAGAGGTTGAAAGCAAACGTGTTAGAGCGCGCAATGATCTAATTCATAAATGGCGCACCAGGCAAGAGCTCGGCGGTAAGCATTGAGCTCGTCTCTGCCATCTTATTTATTCTGAGGTCCTGGGTATAAAAGCGACACTGACATACCTACCACCTCACACAGCTCCTCACGGGGCACGGATATTTTAGAAAATACCTGCATGATGTGGTAGGCATTGAGCCTGAGGCAACGTACCCACTGCGAGGTCGGCGCCGTGGATAAAGCGCTGCACACCCTCGCTTTTTGTCAGGAGTGGAGTGGCGAGCGTACCGCTCTAAGAGTCCTAAATTGGCCCGGTCGCGTCGCTGACTATTATAGTTTACGCTATGTTGGACAGCGAAGAAAATTGGTTCGGCTGTTGTTTTGACGTTGTTTCAACGGCAATGAGAAAAGCGCTGCGGGTGCCAGAGCGGGGTGGCCTCACACTTCCAGTATGCCAACCTCGCACGCGTGTCCGACGATGGAAGCTTTGACAGCCGTGAGACTGACTAAGACGCACCCATAGCGTTCAGGCGTCGCGGCAGTAAAGTTTCGGTGGGTAATATTTAGACCCCCAGAGTCGAGACTGTTGCAGGTAGCTGTTGTACGCTTGCCTTCCCTGTGACCCAACAATAGTGACAAGAAGGACATCCCAGGGTTTTAGTGGGAAAATCCCACATAATCACTCAGATTTCTTTAATTGTGGAAATTCTCCAAAACCACCCTGTGACTTACCATCTGCCTATGGTCGTAAGTCCTGGAGACGCCCTTCGAAGAATGTTCTCAGAGCTTCCGACAGACTTGGTTTGTCTCTATAGCAGACTTTCCCCGCAGTCTACTCTATCCCACTTCTTACGGGGGGGGGGGGGGGTCGTGGGATCAAGAAAGATTTTGCGGCTCTTTAAAAATGTTGTAATTTGAAATCGTCATTTTTGGCTCTTCCGACTCAAAAGGTTGCCGACCCCTGCCCTAGGCGAAGCCGCAGTGGCGGCCTGTTGTGTCCTGGGACATCCTTCCGAGGACCTACCCGGGGCTCCCTACATAGGCTGTTGGGCGTTACGTGAGGTTTTTTAGTCGGTAGGAGTCCGGCATAGCATCCATGAGGATTTTCCCACACGTTAAAAAAAAAGTCGTCTAGAAGTTACTATAGAATTTAGACAACTAAAGTGGCGTCATTTTATTAGGTAACATTTGTCGTCTGTCAGTTTTATCTTCATATTGATAATGATGAATGAGAAAGTTAATGAATCGATACGAACTTGAAAGCTATGTGAATTTTAAAAATCATCAGGCGTATCCCTGTCCCATTATTATTTTTCTTTCGTAAATTTAAGGAGCAAAATAAGACATAAATTGATTGTGAAATGGTTGTGAAATTGAATTGTCAAATATTACCTATATTAAAATGACTTTACTTTAATAAACATTAACACAGTTGCATACACACCACTGCGAACAATTATTATGTATTGAAAAAGGCTTGTGAAAGCTGTATTCTCAAAGAGCAATGGTTTATTTTTTCACCATGCTGTGTGTGATACGGACCGGTTAACGGCGAGATGGGATGGTTAATTGGATTCCGTTTCGTATCGGAAACCGTGTGGTGCGGTCGTTTCCGTTCCGACCTTGTTCACCTTTCGGATCCTTTATTATGATAATTTTTAGGGTTCCGTACCGAAAAGGGATCCTTGTCATGAGACTTCGCCGTTCGTCTGTCTGTCCGTTCGTCACGAATGTGTATCTCATGAATTGTGATAGCTAGAGAGCTGAAATTTTCACAGTATGTATTTATATTACTCGTATATGAATAAAAATAGAAACATAATAATATTTAGTGGGGCTCTCATACAACAAACATGATTTAATCCGTTTTTTCGTTACGAATCCCATTTGTACCCGGTAGGTTTTTAAAAACAAAATGACAGGCGATGATGAGTACGACTTAGTTGTGTTAATGATTACACTTTACACTACTTTTGTTCTTGTAATTTTTGTGCGTTACATTTTCATTATTAATAAGCAAGACAATTTTATGCTTGGAAGAAATAGTTTCCCTGGCCGTGATCTTTCTATAGTCTTTCATTACGTACGTTTTATTATAGTTGTGTCGCCTGAAAATGATGTACTATAAGCCCCATATAACCAGCACTTTTTTGTATACATACAAGTTACGCCTTTATCCCCAAGGGGTAGGCAGAGGCATAGTATACGCCCACATTTCACCTTATGCTTATTTCCATGTCTTAGGTTTTATTACAATTAAAAACCACTTTCTTTAACTACCCGCGTGTATTTTTAATACAAGTCTTTTTAACTTTTATATTTTTGTCAATAACGTCTATAAAGATAACACTATCAGCAAAGAAAAACTGCCATTTACGACTAAAACATGTCACTTGATTCTGCAACGTAGAATTTGATCTAGTCTGCTTGCTGAGTCATACAAGCAGCTACTAGCTTCTGTGGGGTAGGGTGGATGACAGGGAGAGGGGGGGTACGAATAGCTCAACTCAGCCACCTATTGTACTATTGTGGAGGCACGTTGTTTTTGTCGATAGTGGTGTGTCAGCGACAGGACGTAGCGAACTAGGCATGACCGAGAATACGCCGATTCAAAAGGTCTGGCTAGGCAATTTATGCGGAGGTTTAGTTGATGAGATTGTGGAAATGAATTATGTTTCTTTTGTTTGTTGCAACGGTACTTTGAAAGCCTACTGTGAAACGATGATGGCGTTATATGGTTCAGCAGTAGATAGAATATTTTCTTGTTAATAAACCAATTATAACCAACTAGCTGTTCCCCGCGGCTTCGACCGCGTAGAAGTCATTATCGCGTAAAATCAAATAAAAAAGGGAGGGTTATTAATTTTGCGCAGTCGGTTCAAAAGTACCCTATGTCCTTCCCAGGGCTTCGAACTAACTCTATACCAAATTTCATCTCAATCGCTACAGCCGTTTAGTTTAACAGACAGATAGACAGAGAGACAGTTACTTTCGCATTTATATTAGTAGGGAAGTAGGGATAGAATATTTATTCCTTCTTGTTAATAAACCAATTAATAAACTTTAACGAGAGTCCTTCAATTCTACTTGGATATCTTTCGAAAATACTTTAATTAATCTGAAACGAAGCACAGATCTGGAAAATAATATAACGCGTCGGCATTTTCAAACTTGTGAATTTACAGTCTGCACAGATCAAAGAGAAACCGCAGAGAATTAAGAGGTTGGGTGCTGCACGTTACTCAGGGGCGGACAGAATGGGGTCATGTTATAAAATCTTCGAATGATGTAGGCCAGTCGGATATTTTGAGTGTTCGAATGAAAAAACCGGTCTAGTGCAAATCGGATTCGCGGATGGAGGGTTCCGTACACAAATACGTCAAAAAATTTCGTATGTTGTTATGGGATCCGCTTATTTTTTAAGTAACTTCTTTGGGCGCGACTAGGGAGTAACTCAGATTTTTTTTCTGACGCAAGTACTTATTCGAATTTAAATTTCGAATGAATGATATTAATATAACATTTGAATAATCTTTGTAAAACACATGAATAATAAATGTAATATGATATTTATTATTTAAGTTAAAATTTCAGTGATATATGCCGTCAATGGCAAAGAAGTTTTACTTCAATCGCGCGTAAAGGTTACACGCACAACTTTTTTTTTGTTTTTGAAGCGGCAACAGAAATAGGTTCATCAACTATGAATTTTTTTACGTCTAGCTATCACGGTTCATGAGATACAGCACGGTGACAGACGGACAGCGGAGTTTTAGTAATAGGGTGGACTTGGAACGACCTGCCCGCACACGTTTTTCCCTCATCTTACAATTCCGGGTTCTTTAAGAGGAGCGTGAAGAGGCACATCACAGGGCCCACAACTTGAGGACCACTGTCAGAAGTGGCCCCCAATCGCTAGATGCGTTACGGCTTTCCATCAGGCTGGTGGCGACGTCAATTTGGCGTGCTGAATATAAAAAAAAATGGGGTCTTGGTTTTACCCTTTGGGTACTGAACCCTAAAAATCCCGCCCCTTCGGACGGTCTCCCTTTGCTTTTTTGAGATAATCACATTACATATACGTGAACGTTTTGTTGATAATGAATAACAAATTAGCATCGTCTGCAGTATGGGGTTCTTCAAAAAGGAATTTAAAATGTTTTTGAAGGGTCGGAGTGTAGCCTCTGTGGTGTTGCAAATGGCCGTGGGCTACGGTGATAACTTTCGTCCTGGGGTATCCTTCCGAGGGCTTACCTGGGACTCCCAACCAAATGGAATGTTAGGCAGGATACGCGAGGTTTTTAGTCGGTAGGAGTCCGGCATAGCATCCATTCAAGCTGTTCCCTCGCGTTTAAAAAAAACGGTGATAACTTTTAATCAGGTGGTCGTATGCTTGTCTGTCACCTTCGTATTTTATATCTAAGTACGCTAACTGTACAAAGGAGCGAAGCAGTAATCCTAAATGACAATAAATCAGTCAGACTTCAATACATTATTTAAAAACTATTAAATTATGGATACAACGGGATTCGAAGTAGGTATGTCATGAGCGGAAGGCTCAGGACTCTGTGTTGTGGCGTGAATTGAGAGCAGTGGACTGCCAAGGGATGATTTGACTGATGTTATGAAGACGGTTAGTGACACACAAACACACATGGCCATGCAATTCGATCTTATGACGAGTCTTTTCACTGTTTTCACACATTGCTTCATACTTATTATCTATACTAATATTATAAAGAAGAAAGATTTGATTGTTTGTTTGTTTGTTTGCAATAAATAGGCTCCGAAACTACTGAACCGATTTGAAAAATTATTTCACTGTTGGGAAGCTACACTATTCCCCGTAAACATAGGCTATATTATACTCCCGTATTCCCACGGGAACGGGAACTACGAGGTTGAAACAGCACGAGTCCACTAGTTACTTATATATATAAATATTGATGCGTCTGTCTGTATATCAAATTTGGCACTTAGTAGACCATTGTTGCAAAATTGTACAAGTTCCAACCACACAAATGTTTGGCAAAGCAATATCAGGTTCCTGTATACCTACACATAAAAACCTTTATAACTCACAAGTTCTTTTATGTAAGTTTTCAAGTATGAATAAAGTTCTTATTTGTTAAGTTTTTGAAGATAAGCCAAAATGTTTCACGCAAATATTTGACTTCTCGCTGAATGTAAAGTTTTATTCAAAACTAAAGTGCTTATGTGAATCTGAAGTTTGGTGTGAATTACTTTCTTTTCGGCTAAATTGTTTGTAGTTTTGATAAGATTAAAAGATAAAATACATTTATTTTTGAAAACAAGTGTTCATTAGGTGTTACGAATAAATTATAACGTTTCATCATTCTCAGGCGCATAAATGTGACAACGTGAGATTTTCAGACGCATTGCACAAACTTACACACAAGATTGTCATTAAAGAAACAATCCTAGCTTACTTTGGGATCAGATGGCGCTGTATAAAAGAATAGGTTCGTGAATAAATATTTTTGTTTACTTACATCATGATAAATAGTGTAAGTACTATGTATTATTATTATGTACGTTAGAGTTAGAATGGTCCACCAACGTGAAATACCTTGGTATGACCTTAGACAAGGAGCTCACATGGAATCTGCATGCCAAGAAGGTGACAGAAAAAGCCATGAGAGCCTTCAATATGTGTAGATCGGCGTATGGCAAAACCTGGGGCCTGAAGCCCAAGGTACTGTACTTCATTTACACCACTATGGTTCGCCCAATTTTAAGCTACGGCAGTGTTGTATGGTGGACAAGAACCAAACTAACATCGTGCGTGGAGGAATTGGGAAAACTACAGAGGATGGCCACTATGGCTATCACAGGAGCGTTTAAGTCCACGCCTACAAAGGCGTTAGATATAATACTAAACTTAACCCCTCTTCACATCTTCATACAACAGGAGGCAATCAAAACCTTATACAGACTAAAAACGGCAGGCGTTTTTAACTGCAATAGGCCAACAACGCGGCATACAAAAATGGAGCTTAATGATGAGATTCAAAGGAAGATGCATATGATTAGCGACGCTATGCCGTGCATAAAAATCTTCAAAAGAAGCTTCAAAATACATGTCCCCACAAGGGAAGACTGGAAGCAGGAACTGCGCTCACCAGATGCAGACTGCCTCATCTGGTACACAGACGGTTCAAAAACGGAATCTGGTACAGGAGCAGGTATTTACTCAGAATCTTCACAACTTTGGAGCAGCCTGGGTCAGTACACCACGGTCTTCCAGGCCGAGATGTATGCCATCATAGCATGCGCAGAGGAAAATCTGAAAAGGAGTGTAGAGAACAAGACCATCTACATTCTTAGCGACAGTCAAGCGTCACTAAAGGCCTTAAATTCCTACAAGGTCAACTCAAAACTTGTCCTGAATGCGGTGAAAACCCTAAACAAGCTGGGCCGCAGGAACAAGCTGCGACTGCTCTGGGTCCCAGGCCATGTAGGAATAAAAGGAAATGAGAAGGCCGATGAGCTAGCTAGGAGAGGATCGGCAAATGCCATGCTTGGACCTGAACCATGTATGGGCCTACCAGCATGTACATTCATAAAGGCCGCTAAGGATTACGCTGATAATAAACACATGCAAGAGTGGGATATCAGTCAAGGGTTACTACATTCGAAGAAATTCATAAGTAGCAGAACCAATGAGGCTTCTAAATTTATATTGAATAATGGAAGAAGCAAAGCTCGAGCTGTGGTTGGTGCCCTTACAGGGCATTACGGAACCAACGACATGCTTTTTAAAATGAAGATCACTTCAAATAACGACTGCAGAGCCTGCGGTGATGTCAAGGAAACTATGGAGCACATCCTGTGCGAATGCGACGTCTTAGCAGCGAAGCGTATGAGCCTCCTTGGGAATGCATATCCCAAACCGGAAGAATACAGGTTTCTTCCTCTTAGTGGGATCACCGCGTTAATAGACCACTTCTTCAAAGAGTAAGAAACATTAAGGTAGGGGCTAACACAAAAGATCCCACTGGGTCGAAGTGTTGCTGACTTCGTCAGCCCCCGATGTAAGATAAGAAGTACTATGTATTAGTATTTAGATAAACGCAACGAACCTGGTGACCTATGTATCTGGTTTAGGCACAAGTTTCAAAATTATCTATTCGAGAATAAATTGTATAAACGCCTAATTAAGACACTTCAAGAAGCAAAGCACAGAAAGATTTAAAATAAATACTTTTTCACGACACTGCCAAGTACTCAAAGTTTCTGCTTAATCATATCTAAAGTATACCAGACACGATCACCTATGTATCTGGTTTAGGCACAAGTTTCAAAATTATCTATTCGAGAATAAATTGTATAAACGCCTAAT
The DNA here is from genome assembly GCA_933228765.1 of Miltochrista miniata. Classification (NCBI taxonomy): domain Eukaryota; kingdom Metazoa; phylum Arthropoda; class Insecta; order Lepidoptera; family Erebidae; genus Miltochrista; species Miltochrista miniata. The sequence continues at coordinate 22,147,159 of OW121770.1, read as the reverse complement.
TAAGACACTTCAAGAAGCAAAGCACAGAAAGATTTAAAATAAATACTTTTTCACGACACTGCCAAGTACTCAAAGTTTCTGCTTAATCATATCTAAAGTATACCAGACACGATCAGTAATCCATACTAATATTATAAAGCTGAAGAGTTCCTTGTTTGTTTGTTTGTTTGTTTGTTTGAACGCTAGGATCTCAGGAACTACTGGTTGGATTTCAAAAATTCTTTTACAGTTTGATAGTCCATTTATCAAGGATGGCTATAGGCTATATAACATCACGCTAAGACGAATAGGAGCGGAGCAGCAATCAAGAATGTTTTGAAAACGGGGATTATTTTAACCGTCTGAGAGCTTCCGAGGCGTACGCTGCGTAAATGGTTACAGTTAGATAAAAATTGTGTGTTACAAAATTGTTTCTCTTAAAAAGTTCTAAAAAAAAGTTCGCGACAGCATATTTCTATCTTTTAAGGTTTGCTCACAATAACCTAATTTGTCCATCTCTTAAGGTTCGCACACGATATAATGAAACTGAAGAGTTTGTTTGTGCTAAGATCTCAGAAACTACTGGTTGCATTTCAAAACTTATTACGTTAGAGCATCACGCTAAGACGAATAGGAGCGGAGCAGCCATGAATAACGTTTTGAGAACGGGGAGAAAAAGTTATAAGAAACAGTCCTTAACAGTACATGCCTATTTTTTAAGGTTCACTTAAAATAACCCTCTTATTAAGTACTAGCTGACCCCGCAACTTCGTTTACGTCACATACGGTGTATGAAAGGAGAGGTATTTCTTTTTCAAGCAGCGTGTGAAACTGCCCTGTTTGCTTAGTCATAAAAGAGCTTAATGATTAAGACATTTTAAAATAAGATTAAGCCAACACGCCAATAAAGTCAACACAATAAAAAATCGCATTGCAATCGGTTAAGCGGTTACTGAGATTAGCGTGCACAACCGTACAGACAAACAGACAAAAATTCTAAAAATAATTGTTTTGGGTTCTATTGCGTTCATGAAGCCCCCCTATAATATTTTTTCTTATTTATCTTCCATGTACAGACAGCGACCTGTTAGGATTTTATTATATGTATACTGATTGATTGATATTGATGTATTGATTAAGCCAACACGCCAGTTTTAGATTTACACTCTCATTCAAAGAAACCGCTACAATTAAAATTTTGAACATATATGATTCTTAATAGTGTTATAACTTTTTTATTTATAAACCGATTGACATGAAATAAACGCTAAATGTTGAGTGAAGCTAACCTCAACACAATAAAAAAAACCGAATTGCAATCGGTTAAGCGGTTACTGAGATTAGCGTGCACAACCGTACAGACAAACAGACATACAGACAAACAGACAAAAATTCTAAAAATAATTGTATTGGGTTCTATTGCGTTCATGAAGCCTCCCTATAATATTTTTTCTTATTTATCTTCCATGTACAGACAGCGACCTGTTACGATTTTATTATATGTATTGATGATTGATATTGATTGATGAGCGACGCGACGGGAGTAAACTTGGTCTGCAGTGGCAGCCAGTCAACGATAAACAACAGTGAATGATAAAAACCGGCCAAGTGCGAGTCGGACGGTCCGACTCGCACTTGGCCGGTCTCATCGGAGTTGCATACCGAAAATCGGATGGGTGGAAGTAAAAGCGACAGGAAACATTATATCACTTTAACACCTCTTTCCTTCTCACTCTCATGTGACGCAAACGAAGATACCTATGCAGTTCAGCTCTAATGAATACAAGCGACGCGACGCGACGGGAATAAGCGCGACGGGGGTAAATGCAACGGGAAACATTATAATACTCGAAATATTAATACCATACCTCTCTCTTTCTCACTCTCATGTGACGCAAACGAAGTTGCGCGGGTCAGCTAGTGATTACTAATGGTACTACTAAAGAACTCTAGACACCCCAACAGACACGCCAAAGATTATAAACGTTAATCCCTACTAATATTATAAATGCGAAAGTAACTCTGTCTGTCTGTCTGTTACGCTTTCACGCCTAAACGGCTGGAGCGATTGAGATGAATTTGGTATAGGGATAGTTCGAGGCCCAGGGAAGGACATAGGCTACTTTTTAACCGACTGCGCAAAAGTAGGGTTAAGATTTTACGCGATGAACGACTTCTACGCGGTCGAAGTCGCGGGGAACCGCTAGTAATGACTATAAAAACAATCTCTGATAACTAACCAAAATGAATCATGTACAGAAAGATAAATTAATGGCTCCCACGTTTAATATTACCGTAGAACAGGGCTTCCTAAACTTTTAACGCAACGGAACACCAAACAAATATGTTTTATTCTACGGAACCCCATAAAAGATTAAGCTAGATAATGCCCGCGGTTCCGCCTACGTGAAATCCTGTTGCCGTTCCTCCTTCCCATTGAAGCGTTTCCCGGTATAAAAAAGCTTTCTTTTTATTATATTTACCAAATTGACGTCGCCCGCCTAACGGAAAGCCATAGCGGCATTTAGCGATTGCGGGCCACTCTCACAGTGTAAGACTTCTGACAGTACCTACGCAGTGGTCCCCAAGATGGCGACCTGTTATTTGTCACTTCACGCTTCGCTTGAAGAACCTGGGGCTATAAGAGGTAAGAAGTACCTACGTGCGCGAGCAGGTCGTTCTAAATTTTCATAGTTCGAGTGAGGAATGATCTTTTAAATCGCTCAGTTCTGGCGAAGTACTCTCCAATGTAGGAGCGGCTACGTCTGGCCGGCATGCTCTATTCGGGATCAAAAACGAAAGAGTAGGATTAGGTTAAAGAGCTATACTAAGAGCTAGGCTAAGCAGACCATGATCTATCCCTGTACCCTCGGGGATCAAAGGATAAGCGTTACTTCTTCATGGAGATAACGCAGCACCTTTTGGGCACAGTAAATTTGGCTTTCTCAATTAGCTCCTTAAGATCAAAATATCTTTGGAATTAACGAAAAAGTCCACATTAAGAGAGTGGGCATAACGGTACTCCGTTATTAATAAAAAATTAAAAAATGGCCACTGGCCGCCCGCAGGCTGTACGTCAACCAAACCTGGGGATTAATTAATCTCCACCCCAAGAGGATGAACCAGCAGCCTGTGTAAAGTTCCTGGTGCTGTAATTGTGCCAGAGGAAGATACCAAAGTAGACGCGGCCACTGCATTAAGGAGGACCGGGGGCCCTTCCGTACACCGTGACAATCGAACGCATTACCCGTGCTGGCTTTTGGGCTACTGGAACCTCGATTTGTCTCTTGCGCCACCGGTATATATCACTTAACCTTCTTAAATTTCCCTTTTCGAAACACCATGGCAAGGAAAAAGAAAAATAAGGATTTTTTTACAGTGGCATCGTCGTCCACACTTTAGATGGACTTACGTAACATCAGATAACGTCAACGCAACAACGTCACAAATCTCCTGTCAGGACCATACATCTAACTTATTGTTCCCTGGCTACAAGCTGGAGCACATCCGGGATGATATCTGTTGTCGCTGTCTCAGGAGTCTTGAACAAAGAGAACTGTCTACTTTGTGAGCACGCGCGGATCGCGCGGCACATTGGGATTTACGCGTGTACGCGTTGTACAGGTCTCACAGCGATGACACAGAATGGCAGGCAACCGTTCTGGGTGTCGTGAATTCTGGTCGCTTGCCAAAGTTGCCGAGGGAAACTTTTGTCGGTCGGGTTTGCCACCCCTACTTAAACCGGATGGTAGCCTGGCTCAGAGTGCCAAGGAAAAAGCCGACCTTCTGGGTGCTCTCTTTGCCTCCAACTCGACTATGAACGTCAATGTTCCGAACGATGGAAGAAGATGTAAACGATGGAGGTTCTTCGCCGCCTGGCACCCCCTGGTGAGCACCCGAGCGGCTTCCGGCAGCGCGACGTTAGGCGGGAGCTTCAATCCCTTGACGTTTATAAGTCGAGTGGGCCAGACTGCATACCCGCGGTGGTATTAAATCAGTGTGGTCCTGGGTTGTGTCTAGTACTTACACGTCTTTTCACGCTTTCATATTCCATGAAACAGGGTTTCCCGGCTTAGTGGAAGACTGCGCACGTGCATCCTGTAACCAAGTCGTTTGACTGGTGGTCTTCTTGTGTGCCCCACACACCGCTGGGCGACGACTATCGAAAGTTAAGACGAGGTTCTAGCAGTGGGTTCGATATTTCTAAGGCCTTTGACCGGGTCCCGGGACATCCTTCCGAGGGCTTACCCGGGGCTCCCAACCACAGGTCGTAGGGCGTTACGTGAGGTTTTTAAGTCGGTAAGAGTACGGCATATCATCCTTTGAGGATTTTCCCTCACGTAAATAAAATAAAATAAAAAAGGCCTTTGACCGGGTCTGGCACCGTGTTCTTCTTACCAAATTGTCTTCCTATGGACTGCCCGAGGGGTTTTGTGGATGGGTGTCTAGCTTTCTGGTCGGTAGAAGCTTCAGCAAGCAGTAGCTGGTCTGACTTCATGGCCCTAAATGCTGGGGTCCCACGAGGCTCGGTGTCGTCGCCTTCTCTATTTTTGCTGCATATTAATGTGTTGCTGTCTATTGGCGGCATTCATTGTTATTACGGACGATAGTACGGGCGACACTTTTTACACAGGCCGAGCCATTATCCCTTGGTGCGTAGTGGAAGAAAGTCGTGAACAATTTGTGTCTGAAATCGAGACTACTCTCACACAAGAGTCCAATTGGGGTTAACGTAACCTTACCGTACACCCAGCTAGAACTACATCACACTATTGGCATGAGTCATGGGCCTACATGTTGTCATGACTCATGACAATACTAATGACTTATCTTCATAGTCAGCTACAGATTTAATTTTAGAAAATTATGTGAAATCCTGAAGGTATTATTTCAACAGCAGTGAGTCGTAATTTTGGCGGAACCCTTATGACTGGCCCACGGAACCCCTAGGTTCCGCGGAACCCCTAGGTTCCGCGGAACCCACTTTGGGAACCGAGGCCGTAGAATATTAAATAGTCACATTTATGTATGAACTATGAACATTCTGTGCGCGATCTCCCAAAAGATAATGAAATGTAGACGTGCTGAGCATGTATTTAATGTAAATTAGGTATAACTTTAAATGGTAGTTTGTGTTATACAAGGTGCTAATATGTACCATTGTAACGAGGTAGTAAATAGAAATCGAGTTATTATGTGTTTAGTAAGTATAGAAGCGCTCGTGGTCCGGCGGACTCAGTAAACACTGTAGTAAGCAGCATTTACTATGGTTGGTTATGGATGGGTGACCACTTTGTAATATTTATTTGCGAGCGTTTTCAAGCTTTGGAAGACACGATAAGCCGTTGGTCCTGGTTGCCAGTAAAATGGCAGTCGTTAAGTCAAGTTTAATGCGTCACAACCTGCGCCTGTCCATATCAACACGGCAATACGGCTCACAACCTATTACGTGGGACAAAAATCTAAAAGGTGAAATGTGGGCATAAAATATGCCTCTGCCTACCCCTTCGGGTAAAAAAGGCGTGGAACATAATTATGTAGTAAGAATACTTTTCTTAGTTTTCACTGTGATTTTTAGTTTATTTCATCGAAGCTGTGACTTCGAAATAATAAAACGCTAATGAGTGGGCCATTTTTATGCTCTTACTCATAGTGAGTCTAAAGAGGCTACTGATCGCCACATTTTACCAGTTGTATTTTTTTCCCATGTCCTGGGACATCCTTCCGAGGGCTTACCCGGGGCTCCCAACCACAGGCTGTTGGGCGTTACGTGAGGTTTTTTATTCGGTAGGAGTCGGGCATCCATGAGGATTTTCCCTCACGTTAAACAAAAAAAAAGTCTAAAGAGTTAAGTTTTTAGGTTCTTGATTTAGAAACTTACTAACATGTTAACCTGACGTGACTAAGTGCTATTTAAAACAAATAATAACTCCGATAATTATTAAACACTCAGATACTTCCCATAGGGGGATGAAACCAATTTAAACCCGAATTCAGTTACCTCCCTCGACAATCGATAACTATGACATCTTTTCGACAATAACACACAAAACCGGTTGATAATTAGAATTTTAATAGGTTGGTCAGTTAACAGGGTTGGTTAAACCCCTCCCTCCCCCCTACGGCCAGTTAGGAAAGGGGTGGGGGGTTCTATAAAGGCTTTTAACGGCCGCCAGTTGTACAAAAGAGCTGTATATGAAAGTTTAATTACATCGTTTTCAGTGTATTTAATTGCCTCTAGTTACTTGATATTTTAGGATTACGTGACTAAAATCAAAAGATAACATAATGAACTCAAGTAAGTATACCTATTACTTACTTGAGTTCATTATGTTATCTTTTGATTTATTATAATAAAAATCTGTATTTATTCTAAACAAAAAGCAACATTCTTTTGTGTTTGAAGATAACATACAATACATCATATTTGCATACGTTGCGTAATCAAAGACGAAGTTTATGTAAAACTAGCTGTGCCCGCGACTTCGTCCGCGTGGAATGTAATAAAAAAAATTAAGTTTTTTTTGTAAAATAAAAGTAGCCTAAGTTACTCCTTATTACACAAGCTATCTGCCAGTGAAAGTCCCGTCCAAATCGATCCAGCCGTTCCAGAGATTACCCGGAACAAACAGACAGACAGACAGACAAAAATTTCAAAAATATATATTTTGGTATGTCGTCGTACCGTATTTACATTCATATGCATGTAGTAGAAAGCGGTTATTTTAATTTAAATAAATTTTTAAATTAGTAATATTATTTAATCGATTAATTATTAAGTGCATTATGATATGCTATCTCTATGACGCATCGTCTCAATATCCACTTTATCTAAATAAACAGTTTATTATTACTAAGTCGCGATAAAGAAATTATTCTAAACTAGCGGACGTCACGCAGTTTCACCCGCGTAGCTCCCGTTCCCGTGGGAATACGGGAATAAAATGTAGCCTATGTTACTCGGGGATAGTGTAGCTTCCCAACAGTGAAAGAATTTTTTAAATCGGTTCAGTAGTTTCGGAGCCTATTCGATGCAAACAAACAAACAATCAAATCTTTCCTCTATAAAATATTTGTTTAGCTACGACCGTGACGCACTAATATAAACTTTAACCTCCATTTTACTCCCCTTAGGGGTGGAAATTTTCCCGCGACATTAAGCTAATCTTCCTGTATTATAAATGCGAATGTTTGGGAGTGTGGATGTGTCGATGTCTGAATTAAATATGTAGGGTAAACCACCCAATTATTGGCACTTTTAGAATGAATTATTGGCAAAATAAAATAAAATAAAATAAAATATAAAATATAAAATAAATAAATAAAATAAAATAAAATTTATTCCCTTTGAAATTTTTAAAAAATTATTTAGGTTTGTCAAAATTTTTGTGACTCTACCGGGGGTTCGGAAATGCTACAGACTGAGAAGAACACCCCAAGAAACTCAGTCCGGTCCCTATTAATTCATCTTAGTATCTAATACAGTTTTTTTTTAAATGTAGAAAGGAGCAATTCGTGTCACTGCCAGGCAGCCTTGTCTTCTAGAAAGTCTTTAATGCTATAATAAGCTTTCTGGCACAATTTAAGTTTTATTAGTTTTTTAAATTTATTACCTGACAAACCTGTTACGGCTGTCGGCAATGTATTGTACATTCGAATACAATTGCCCGCAAAAGAATTGCTTATTTTATTAAGCCTAAATCTAGGTACAGCCAATTTATTCTTATTTCTTAAGTTTAGGTTATGGATATCACTATTTTTAATAAATTTACTATTATTTTTATGAGTATATAATAAGTTTTCATATATGTACTGTGAATACACAGTAAGGATGTTGATATCCTTAAACTTTTCTCTTAATGACTCCCGAAACCCCATACCATAGATAGCCCGGACAGCCCTTTTCTGCAACACAAAGATACATTCGATGTCGGCAGCGTTACCCCATAATAGTATGCCATAGGTCATGACACTGTGGAAATAGCTAAAGTAGACAAGACGCGCTGTTCTAATGTCTGTCAGTTGTCGGATCTTTTTAACGGCATAGGCTGCAGAGCTCAGTCTGCCCGAGACTTTCTCGATATGAGGCCCCCACTGCAAGTTGGAGTCTAACTTTATGCCCAGAAAGACAGTTTCATCGACCAATTCTACTTGATCATCCCTAATCCTAATACTGGTGTTAACGAGCCTAACATTTGGCAAGGTGAATCTAATACATTTTGTTTTAGTTTCATTTAACAATAAATTATTTGCGTTAAACCAGTGGACTACCCTAGAGAGGGCATTGTTTACTTCGTCAAGATTGCGTTGTCCACGTTCAACTTTAAATATTAAAGATGTGTCATCAGCAAACAAAACTACCTCGTGATCGTCTCTTATAAGGTGAGGGAGATCATTTATGTACACTAAAAATAGAAAAGGTCCCAGAATTGAACCCTGAGGCACCCCCATTGTTACAGCAGACCCATGTGACTGTTTACCATTTATAACTACTCTCTGTACTCTATCTCTTAGGTAAGAACTAATTAAATCCAAGGCCGTCCCCTGGATCCCATAATGATCAAGTTTTTGAATTAAAGTCTGATGCTGGACGCAATCAAAGGCCTTAGATAAGTCGCAGAATACACCATAAGCATCATACGACTCCTCCCAGGCCTCATATATACACTCTAATAATTTAATTCCAGCATCCGTGGTAGACCGACCGCGCGTGAAACCGAATTGTTTAGTATGGAATAGTTTATTTGTATTAAAATGATTTTGCATTTGATTAAGCATTACCTTTTCAAAGATTTTACTAAACGTGGGTAGTACAGAAATAGGACGAAAATTGGACGGATCCGAGGTGCTACCCGATTTAAACAGAGGAGTTATTTTACTAAACTTCATTAAGTCAGGAAACACACCACTATCAACACAATTATTAAATATTATTGATAATTCAGGGGCAACCATTTCAATTAACGAATTAACTAAATGTACAGAAATTCCCCAGAGGTCAGCCGTTTTCTTAATATTTAAAGATTTAAAAGTTTTTATGATAGTGTGTATACTAATTTTACTGAATTTAAATATTTCATTACAGCAAGGAACATTTGCTTTTAACAAGGATTCTGCTATTGGGGTAGAAGAACCTAGGCCTCTGGTCAAATCTACTGGTATTCGAGAGAAAAAATGTTCAAATTTGTTAGCGACTTCGGCATCTGTTGTAATGATGTTACCATTTACTTTAAGTTTAAAATTATTATCATTTGATTTTGCTTGGCCTCTTTCTGCGTTAATTATTTTCCAAGTAGATTTAACTTTGTCTACACTATTGATAATTTTATTACTTATATACTTTCTTTTGGCCGCTAAGCAGTCTGCTTTAAACTTTTTTGTATAAGTTTTAACATAATTTAGAAATTCATCTGTTCTATTAAGCTGTCTTTCTGAGTATAGTTCATACAGTTTTTGTCTACTTTTATGTATATCCTCAGTGGCCCATTCACTGAAGGCTGGCCTGTCTCCGATTGTGACTTCCTTAGACTTGAATATGGAGTTGAACTCATTGTAAAAGGAATCAAAAAATAACTTATACATTACATTTGAATCTAAGCCAGTGTCTAAAAATGGAAGTTTATTGCAAAGTCCAACTCGCATACGTTCCAAGCGGTCACTAGTTACTGGTCTACATAATATTTTACGTCTTTTAACTTTTTCTCTTCTGATCTTGAAAGATGCTATTTGCCCAGTATGATCTGATTTTATCTTATTTATAATACTCTTACTTTCTGGCAACATATCACTGTATATATTGTCCAGACAAGTAGCTGTTGTATCACAATATCTAGTAGGCTCTAAAAATAAGTTAGTGAGATTGTGTGATTTAAATAAATTTAAGATATCATTGGTCTGACGTGTATTTACAAGTATATTAACATTAAAATCACCGCACACTATTAGGTGTTTATTAGTTTTTCCAAGTTTAAATAGCACTTTATCCATTACTTCCTCAAACTCACAAAAGGGTGAGACTCCAGGTTTATATACGCATACTACTATGAATTGCTCCAATTCTACGCACGATATTTCAACTGTACACTCTACAGAGAGGGACACAACATCTTTCCGTTCCTTATACTTTAACTTCTTATTTAATAAAATCAACGAACCCCCCCGTGTTGTGTTGACCCTGCAGAACGCACTACCAACCCGGTGACTACTGAAGCTGAACATGAGCTCATACTCCTTACGCATATGTTCTGTAAGACAAACTATTTCAATATTTTCTGAGCTCATGAACAGCTCCAATTCAAACTCTTTGACCTGCGTTAATGTTGCTATATTATAATGCACCAGGCTGATATAATTTACATTTTTTAAATTAGTTTTGTTCGGAGGACAGTTTCCGATATAGTTATGATTTGCAATTAAATTCAACTCTATCAATTTACAATTTTGGCTAGAGGGTAAATCCTCTGTTGTCCCAGAAGTTAATTTAAATTACTTGGAACCGATTCCAAAGTCCTAAATCTACTCTGCTCAAATAAAGCAGTTTTGTCAGCCAAGTTTTTGGCTATAGAGTAAAAATAATTGAATAGCAAACTTGCTATTTGTCTTTTATAGTATTTGGGTAGACAATACCTACCCTTGTGATTATTATAGACTTTATACTTGCTATGTGACAAATTTGTGTCAAATACAGAATTAAAGTCAATTACATTGAATTTATTATTATACTGACTTATTAAGTTTAAACGTAAATTCATCTTATATCTAAATGAATTTTCCGAGTCTGGCACACCTTTTATAAATGGAAGTGTGAACATTACAACTTGTATGACATTTAAGTTTAAGATGTAATTCATGTATAGGGACAAATCATCATTGCTAATTTTGCCCCTGTTTGCACAGAAAATTATTATTTTACTGTTAGCTTCAAATTTATATTCTAATATCTTTTGCATAATATCACTTAATGAAGCACCCGGATAGCAATTATTAATAACCGAGTAATAACTTGAATTTAAGTTTTGTTTTAAAAATGAACTTAGATTGGTACCAATATCATCACTAAATACAATTAATTTAGTACAACGATTACTATTATTTACACTGTCACACAATATATCCACTGATGTACTGGGCGGGCACGTAGTAATGGGAGCTAAGGGCTCAGCGGTAACCGGTTCACCCTGAGCCTCCACCGGCTCAATTGCTTTAGGGCAGTTAATATTGCATAAGTGGTCATTTAGGAAACAATTAAGGCGCTCAGTGTTATCATTTGATGTTTTGAGTACCTTATCTATGGTTACAGAACATTTAGTAAAGTCCTTAAGGGACCATTCATATTTTTTAGTCATATATTGTAGCTCAAATTGCAAACTTTGTATTTTTGATTCTAATTTTTGTGTGTCAGTGCAATATTTTAAATGACTTTGTTCCAGCTCTAACATTGACAATTTAGCTTGTTCTCTAAATTTTAAACCAGAACCTATATTTTTACACTTCTTGATTAACATTTTATGAAATTTTAATTGCTTTTTTGATTTCTGTATGAACTTTTTAATTTTAAGATATTTTTTTAGTTTATTTCTGCTGCAAAACAAAACAGACTTGTCCCGTTGATATGGACTGTCACCTGTAAGATCTATAGTAGTCAAGTCCAGGTTTTGAGAATTTGCAGAAGGAATAAACTGCGGGATACCACTCATTAACTCACTATAAAGATTATCAGTTTTTTGAGCAGTAACTTTCTCAGCAGCTTCTTCCAGGTGTGAGATTTGTCCCTGGGCATCCCTTAGCTCCTGTTCCAGAAAGGTAGTCCTCCTCAAGGTTTTCTCATACTCGTCACTGCACTCTTGGAACCTATCTACAATTGACTGAAGGTGGTCCCGCTCCGCAACAATGTCATCGTAACTTACATGAAGTCTTGATAATTCGCATTTTAATTTTTTTGTGTCATTCAGAGCGTTTATCAATAGGTTTTCATTTTCTTCTCTTTCCTTCTCCAACTGTACACAGAGCTCCGTTTTAGATTTAAGCTCCAGCAACACCAACTGAAGTTTGGTTTCCTCCTGCTGGCGGCCGAGAGCTCTGCGACTACGGGTATTCATATTATTAATGAGTAAGTGCAATTATACGCGAATTGTATTGATGATGGAGCTCTTTGTACAGTTTAATGGTAAGAAGTAACAAGGTTATGTACCGGCAATAAATTATACTTAATATTTTTATGTAAATATGTACTTACGCAAATACACAGACCGTCGTCAACGTCGAGTAAACGCTTATACAAGTATAATAATTCTACTCACGAGAAACAGTCGATTTAGTATGTATTTACGTGAAAAGAAAACATTCAAAATTCGAAAAAAACCGGGTACCTGACTCGTCACTTTTCACACCAAAATACACGGACAGAACACTTTTATTATATTATCTGACTATTTAAGGACACTATAAATGCGATGATATTGGTTTTAGTTTGTTTAAATACTAAATAACTATTTAATTTTAAAAATATTTTCAGAGAGCTAAAATTTTTGACAGTTCTCTTGTGTTGCCAGACTCGAAAAAAAACTTGCACTTTAGTTAAGAGTATATTTCGAAAAATAAGGGAAACCTAGTTTATTTCAGTTCGGTGTTGCCCATTATGTAGTTGTAGGTATGCATTAAAAAGTAAAATAGCATTCTTTTTCTGTTAGAAATGGGCAAAATTACCTAAAGTGCCAATAATTGGAGGAGTGCCAACGATTGGGTGGTTTACCCTATAACCTAAATGAGCAATTTCAGGAAAAAAATCTGTAGGTATTAGGATATCGGATGAATAATAGTAATTAAATAATTCCCCTATTTGTATTGTGGATAAGTGCCTGTTGCATTAACAATTAGATTTCATAAATATTTATTACTGTTTAGAGCTAAGTTCGTAATATTATTATTCTAGTTATCGATGCTAATATATTCTTGAGTCACTCTCAAATAAATAATGCTTACAACTCGCTAAACGTTTTATCTGAATAGTGGCAGACGATAATAAAATTCTATATCAATACGAATAAAAATGGATAGCTAAATGTGTTTGTTGCTAAAAGAAAAACTCGAGCACAAAATGGGTTTCTTTTTGAAACAGAGATCGTAATTATGTAACCCGGTATTCAGATTTTCTATACCACTAAGGTGGCAGACAAGCATACGGACCACAGGATGGACTGTTTGCAACACCAGCTGCCCTATTCTTGCGCTGCCGATCCTGCAAGAACTCTACGACCAAATCATTCACAAACTTTAGCATTCATAACAGTAAGTAACTGTTAAAAATGGTCGATTTCAAAATGGGTCACAAAAGGGACACCGATGCATTATAACAATATTCAAAGTACCCCCCTCACGTAATTATTGTATTCGTTGGGGGAAGCTAACGATCGGAGTTATGCTTTGTGTCCGTAACAACACAACGTAACAATGAATAGATATTGCGCGGTATAATTTAAATCTGCAATGTCCGTCCGTAATATTCCGCCATGGTATTGCTATATTGAAATACATTATACAGATTTTTTAATTTATTTGCAGTGATTATATCTTTGAGAAGGGAATTCGACAGATTTTTGGTTTGCGTGAGTCTTGCGGTACAAATAATAATAGTATATGTAAATCATAAAGAATAGGGGAGACCTTATCACGTTTGGAACATTACATATTGCAAGCGAAATAATCATTGTTATATTTATTTATATCGCAAGAATTCGAGGTGTTTTGACCAAAATTGGCGGAGGCCTACACCCAGAAATGGACTGCAATAGTTGATTTGATAGACTGATTTCCCAGTTTAAATCATGTAGCCGTGCGTATACTGCGTATCGAATACAAAATAAAAAAATAAGTTCAACGAAGATGATCGGATCCATTAAAGTTCGCATCAAAAGAATTACTGTAGACACCTTTCCCCGGCCTCGGCATGATAAAACAAAGCGAGCAAGTAAAATCCCAGCGATGATTGTACCGGAGCGAAGTATTTAAAAGGTGTACGCAATCGATTGCCGATCGCTAACCCGCCTGGCCGGTTGTGTGACTGTGCTTGTGTGAATGTGCTGTGAATATACACATCGGCAAGTAACGGATGTGGTATGTCCGTCCGTCTATTTACCTAGAAGGCAGGCGAGTTTCATGGATATGTCATTTAAACGATTTATAACATGACATGGAAAAATTCCATAGCACAATAGTTCGTTGGGTACGCGACAGTACGCGAGAAAATATTTGCAATGATACGAAAACTGTTAAGAGGCGATTTAATGTTTGTCAAGAAGGTACCTAGTATAGCAGGTCATTAACCTTACACTGATTCTATTTGTAACATGTCTGATTTACCTTGCCAGATTTGAACCAGCTATCCGCCAAGTAACAGAGATAATGGTTAGTATTTACAGTAAGATATCAAGAACCGTCTGTCGAATTCGTGTAGTCATATAAATAGGCACTAAAGAATTTATGTTTAGTCAGTCTTAAACAATATTTTCGTTGGAGGATAAATGTTTTATCAAATATTAGTTTCAGACACTGTTGAAGTTGATACACGTATAAAAAGCATCAACCGAATGCTATCTGAGCGGGGAAATACCGCGTACTAAGAATTAGCTAAAACGAGGTACCATTAAAATGTATTACTACATTAAACAATCAGAGTTTTATAATACACTAGCGGACTACGTTTCACCCGCGTAGCTCCCGTTCCCGTGGGAATATAGGAATAAAATATAGCCTATGTTCACCGGGAAAAGTATAGCTTCCCAACAGTGAAAGAATTTTTCAAATCGGTCCAGTAGTTTCCGAGCCTATTCGATGCAAACAAACAAACAAAAAAACAAATCTTTCCTCTTTATAATATTAGTATAGACTAGCGGACTACGTTTCACCGGCGTAGTTCCCGTTCCCGTGGGAATATAGGAATAAAAGATAGCCTATGTTGTCCGGGAAGAGTATAGCTTCACAAGTGAAAGAATTTTTCAAATCGGTCCAGTAGTTTCAGAGTCTATTCGATGCAAACAAACAATCAAATCTATCCTCGTTATAATACTAGTGTCATGGTCACGATATTTCGAACTATTCACACAACATGGTGGTACACAAACTAATAAAAAAAGTTCCACTATTCATACAACGAACTAAGTTTATCGGCTTAACAGAATTGATGCGAAAACAACAACCCTATTCTGTAGAAACCAACTTCGTTAAGTAATCGCCAACCCTAGGAAGTGAGGGCGAGCCAAGTAACTCTCGACCCGTTATCTACACTTGCTTGTTAGATTTATACCTACATGAACTATGTATACTACCCGTTCGCTATAGGTTTGCCGGTCGCTTCTCATACTACGCCTCTACGCCAGCAGCAAACTTAGAGCGAACGGGCTATACTACGTAGTTTTAGACATAGGTACATAGAGTATGGATCGAGGAGACTACTTTCGTCTTTGTTTACAGGCCCACTACTACTAGTGCCGGAGACGGTCAATGCGATTTGACAAGTTTATTGAAATGTGAATGAAAGTAGCTTCAAGTGGGCGTGTTTCTTTGCAAGTGTGTGTGCATCGACGTGTACACATGAGAATTGGCAAGTCGTTTGATCGTCTTAGAAGCCCTACATACATATAAATAAATGTTGCTTAAACATCTATTTTCTAGCCAGATGTCACGTTGATAGAATGCGTCAGTTTTGGGAAATCGTGCTTGTTACCCGAACTGCCGAAAACAGGAGGGTAATGTTTTTTATTTATTTATTTATTTTGATTGGTCTATTGTGTAAAACCAGTTTCGATTGTATAATTGATGAGGGTAATTTATGTATGACGGTGCTTGAATCGAAATAATGTGTGAACCGGTAAAGTGCGAATCGGACTGGCACACAGTGAGTTCCGTACCAAAGAAAAATGTTTGTTGTATGGGAGTCGATTTAAATGTTTCAGTATTTGTTGCTATAGCAAAGATAATATAATAGTACTAGCTGATGCCCGCGTGGAATGTTATTCCCGGTCACTTAGGGGTATGAAAAATAGATGTAGGCCGATTCTCAGACCTACTCAATATGCTCACAAAATTTCATGAGAATCGGTCAAGCCGTTTCGGAGGTGTACGGGAACGAACATTGTGACACGAGAATTTTATATATAAGATTACATACTGATCGGCAACTCCATGTCGCGCCACAGATGTCAGTAGAGTTGACGTACGTGTTGACGGAACATTTGCTGAGAATTATTGGTCACACGCACACATTCAAGCTGGAGTTACCGCCCTGTGGTCATAGCGGCAACCATTCATAAATATCAGACTTGACTCAATAATATTGACCGTGTCGCTAGCGCTTAATAGGCTACCGTTTCACCTTTTGGGCGCGGAACCCTAATAAGATTTGAAATAAGGTTTATAGTGGGATACACAAAGTGGATAAGTGGTTTTATTAGTTACGTGTATTAATCATAAAACAACAATAATAACGCTATCTTTACGACGACGTGGTTACTCAAGTATGATAATAATATGACGTGTCCATAGAATGTGCTGTCATGACGAAATTACACCTACTGCAGACATTACTTATGTATTAGTATTGAAGTTAACTTATGAATATAATATTTACCATTGAGAGTTTTAGATATTTTCCGATTTCCGATCAATATTATATGGTAAATATTCCGTTAACTTTAATATAATGTCAGTGACCATTAAATTTTAAATACCTATATCACTTTGTATTTAAGAGTGGTGTTGGTGAAACATTATAATCAGTACAGTCACTGGAAAAGTAGCTAATGCTACTTACTCCCTATGACATTACATACACACCTAGGTAAACATCATTAAACAGTCGAGTCGTACAGGAGATTAGTGAGAACAAACAGGCAGATTGTAAACATTCCTAATGTATTTTGTATTGATTAGTCATTTAATATCATGAACTACAGGTAAGGTGGCATATGGGTTGCAAACAAACACACCAGGTTAGTTATCGAGATAATCACAGGATAATGCTGTTCGAATAGGCACTTGACAGTGATAGGAGTGAAGGACAACCCTAAATATCCAGAATGCTTGGAAGAAGAAGACACCTGCTTTCCCCTACTGGCTGAGTGTCCTATGTGCGCAAATGGAAGATTATACTACCCGTTCGCTCTAAGTTTGCCGCTGGCGTAGAGGCGTATACCCGAATTTTTAATTAGACGAAGTAAATTGACAGTAGCTAATGTCACTTCGTCATAGAAAATAAGCAACATTGTTAAGAAGTGACATTAGTTGCTGTCAATTTACTTGGTCTAATTAAAAATTCGACTTAGTATAGCGCCGAGCGGCAAACTTAGAGCGAACGAGCAGTAGGCATGGATGGAATAAATAAAGAGGATCTGGACTATCTAAAGGTGGATCAGATAGTATAGTTATGTAACCAAGAGATTTGACGGGGTGCCGTGAAGACTTCTGGGATGCCCAAGCCAATCCCAGAGAGGAGACTGGGGAAATAGATGAAATGGGCAAAACAGGCAGTTGGATCATTCACTTGTCGGTGCCAGTGTTCCCACAAGAAGCAAACATACATAGGTTAACACATCACATTTAATTGAGTATGCAGTAGCCAGTATGCATGTCAGTCACCTTAGTAGTATAAAATGTTGATTCCTTTACTTAATCAGGTCAAAGTCTAGACAGACTAGTCCACATTTCCACAAATATAGGTATTTATTCCTTTACTAAGCAAAGTTTTTCAACAAATTCCTTTCAAATTAAAACACAACTTTTTCAAAAAAGTTCTGATTGTTCCTGAAACCTAAAAAGAACCATTTAATATGAAGAAAGTAAATCCTTCCTTTGAATTTGAAGAACAAATAAAACTTCTTTCATCAAAATTATCAAACTTACCAATAAAAGATTCAACAATCTGAATAGCTTTTATTGAAATATAAAAACAAGAAACTCGCAAACAAATTAATGAAACTTGTTAAGAACTCAAACAAATGCAAAGCTCGACAAAGCACAAACGAAAAAGCTAAATAGGTAAATAATAAAAGGTGGAAACTTTGAAATGAAATTCATCCAAACTTTTTACTGAACAAACTTGTTTGTGTGAGAACTGTGGAGGGCTTCTAATTTAACTTTTTTCATTGGTTTATTAATATTGTTCAACCTGATCATGGTTCATCAAACACTTATGAACATGATTCCCAAAGAAATATCATGATGTCCAGCAATAAACAAGAGTATGCAATTCTCTGCATATTGTATTTATTTTCTAAGACATACCCAATAAAACTTGAACATTCTATACACCAGGCTATGGACAGCATAGGCTTATCATATCATATATATCTATATATATAAAAATCAATGCCACTTTTCGTTGTAATTTTATAACTCGAGATCGGGCTCACCCATCCAAACCATATGTTTAGGCTTTGTTCGGACTATTTAGTAGATGGTTTATGTGAAGTTTGCACAAAATCGTACAAGCGGTTCTTGATTTATCACGCAAACAAAGTTGCGCGGGTCAGCTAGTTATGTATAAACCTAAGTATGGTAAGACAATCATACTGCTGTAAAGTACCCATTAAAATATAAGAGTTTCTTTATTCATCGTCAGCTCCAGTCAAGCACCTGACTAGCATAATACTAGGCAAAGATTCCTATGCACGTTTCAGATGCTTCGCTGGACCAGACCACACAGGCCAGGCGTTCACATAGTGAAAACTGTTGAACGCATTAGTTGCAGTTGTAGAGTAATTTATATTGCTGAGGTTTTGGGTTAACCAGGTTGCAACAAAAATGTTGAGTGATCACCAAAATCAAAATTACATTTATTTCACTTAGGCATTATACAGGATGCGCTTGTAAAACATCCAGAATATAAAACAAAAACTCTACCACCATATATTTCTATCTAGATACCATAGCATAAGTTAAGAGATAGATTACTGCTAGTTGTTTTGTTAATTATTTAACTTCCAGTGGGGATTCCAGCATAGACTGGATATCTGACCTATTTGGTCAGTATACACTATGAGAGAAGATATTAATCAGTTTCTTTAGGTCAACAAGTGCTCCGGTTTACAGGTTCATTAATTTAGTGTAACTTTGTCAACACATGAAATTCAGGGAGAGTACAGTAATCTGTTTAGAAAACTTATACTTATACTTACATGATGTGAATTTGTGTAGAGAGGTGTAGGATAACACATAATAGAAGATGATTATAAAATTGATGTTTATTATAATATTCATAACAATTATAGAGGCAAGTAATATGTTAAGATTTTGGTCTATGATGTCTTGTGGTTTCATGACACAATTTGTGGGTCAGCCTATGTGACCACATTAGTTGCAAACATGCTGTTAATATGTCACTCCTAGTCGACAGAATCTGTGAATTTAAATTTAATCATTGCTGTTTAGCAACAAGTTAAAAATTAAAATATATCTAGGTCTGACTCACCTCTAATGAACGCGAAGTAATCAACTCATTATCCAAAGCACAAAATATTCAGTGGTAAACTTTAAACAGAACACACTTGGCAGGTCCTCCGAAAATTAGGGTCATAACCGTTAAAAGCACATGTCGGTAACTTCAAAAACGGGGAGCTATCGGCGTAAGGAAAATATATTAGCTAATTTACAATCGTGAAGGGATTTCTAGAAACAACCAATTCACGATAAAGCAACGTTTTCTCACGCGATCATGAGGCGACGCGTCGGTGTCGCCGCGAGAATAATGTCGTCGGCCGCCAGCCACCGCAACAGAAAGCAATCGCCGCGCTCCCAGAGCCGCATCAATGACGCTACCACATTCTTGTCAATTAACTCTCTGAATTTGTAACTTAGGAAACTTAACAACAACTAGCGCACTATTATACAACTGTAACTACTGAGTTAATAGTAAATATTATAGAAACTCACCGTAAATAAGCCGATTCCCACAACAAAGGCTCACCAGCCACGCGCTCCAATTAAAGGGTACACACAAATCACGAAAGCACAAGAAGAGGAAGCAATCTAACTTCACTAGAAATGTTAGTTATATCCACAATAAGTTTTTTAAAGCGATTTCGAAATAAGTTTTACAGTTTTTCGTGAAAACGTTCACTAAACTGAGAAAGTTAACCGTGAAGCACCGCCAGCGACATACAAAATGGCGGATTTGCGTAATGAAAGTGACGCGCTGACGCGCCGAAACGCGTAGATGAGGGTTACCAACTCACGATAATAATTATCCCTAATTCGGATGTTAGAATCCCTAAAATTGGTTTAGTTATCATTTTACACCTACATTTTTTATGTTATACGAATAAATCTATTCCTGTTTAAATTGAAGTAAAATAAATCAACAATAAATGGTTATCCAAAGGCATAAAAAAGTCTTCCATCATCCATACTCTAAACTTATTTTAAATAATACCTCTAGAATATTCTTTTATTTGTTTTAAACTAACACGCGTTGAACAAATACTTTTATACAAAACGGTCAGTGTTGTGTGCCGTGTGTTTCCACAAATCGACTATCTCCAGCCTACATGAACCAGCCGCCTCGGGACCACGATAGGTGTACCTAACCCTGTCGAAACGTCGCGGAAAGTAAAGGTACCGAAACCTTTAATTAATAATAGAATAGTGCCACGCGAAATCCCGTTTTGTAAAAAAGTAAATCTTTTATTTTTCATGAAATCAAGATAAGACCCTGTTGCAGTTTTTTATTTTTTTCGAAAATAAAGAAGTAAAGCAAATTTAATTTAAATTATTACAACGAATATTAAGAAAAAATAATGTAAACTGTTACTATCATTATGGATCCAATGGTCTGAAATTAAATGATTTTATTATTATTATTATCTTTATTTAACATATAAATAACATTTACTCTCTGAATTTGTAAAGGGGTCCCGACATGATCAATTGGCGATTGTCAATAACGTAGAATTTCATGTGCACGTATACGTCGATGCACACACACATGCAAAGCAATCACGCACACTGAAGCAACTTCCATTCATATTTAACGTGATTGACAATTGCAAGGCATGATCGTCTCGGGGGCCTATAACAGAAACTTAATAACAACTAGCGCACTAATATACCACTGTAACTACTGAGTTAATAGTAAATATTATAGAAACTCCCCGTAAATAAGCCGATTCCAACAACGAAGGCTCATTATTATTGCTATTAATTTTATTATACAGTATCAGACTTATTTTTATTAAATACTAAATCGAACCAGTACGTTCGATAGTTTTCTAGTACTCCAGTTTTTAAATAATATCTTTGTAAGGTTTAAGTTTTACAGCTTTTATTTACAATTCTATCATAACTATTATTTTCCCACAAGATAGACTTGATAATCTGTCTATGTACATTATTGAAACACACAC
This sequence comes from Miltochrista miniata, assembly GCA_933228765.1. NCBI lineage: Eukaryota > Metazoa > Arthropoda > Insecta > Lepidoptera > Erebidae > Miltochrista > Miltochrista miniata. Next base: position 22,125,788 of record OW121770.1, on the reverse strand, counting down.
TTTCACTTAAATTCCACAATTTAATATGATAGCATTCTCAAATATAATAATAATAATATTATTATAATACCTTTGAGAATGCTATAAAGCGAAACCGGTCAGGTGTTGTTAAATCATATTAAATTGTGGAATGTAAGTGCAAGTGTGTGTTTCAATAATGTATTACAACAAGTTCCATCAAGTGCCGACAATCGAAAGTATAAATGATATCTGTCTATGTTTTCCCCACTTTTGTCACAGAGGCCCTAAAGCTGGTAACCCTAGACCATAGACAGAAATTGTCAATGGTCAATTGCCATAATGGGCTCCCGACACGATCATGCTTGCAATTGTCAAGCACGTTAAATACGTAGAGGGAGAATATACCTAGAGAAGACATTAAATAATGTTAGTCATGAGTGAAAGTGACACATATATAATATTTACACAAGAGTAAGCGAGACAGACGCCACTTTTTTTGTCTCGCTCACCGTATGCGTTTTCATTTGTTTGGAACCTCTTTCGTTGGTCCCAAACAAAAGCGTGTTCGATAGTGTTTTGTCGAAAAATTGGTGATAGTGACTTATTTGTGAAGTTAGAAGTTGTTTGGAGCTTATAAAAATGTAAAATTTTTCTTAATAATGGTGCGTTGTTGTGTTAAAGACTGTACAAATCGCCCAGAACGGAAAACTCCGAACATATCCTTTCATCGGTAAGTAAGCCCATTTATGCTGTTTTGTATGTATATAATGATATAATTTACTAAGTAAATTATATCATTATACACACATACATACAAAGTCTTTGTAGATTAGTATTCACTATCTTTACGCCTTAATTTACATACTTTTAAGTATATTTCTCGAATTTTTTTTTTGTATTATCCGACAGAATTATGTAGCTCATATACATTAAGACGGCCATGTTGTCTAGGGGTCAATCATCCATGTCCGTATAATCGGGGGAGTGTGACCAGTGTTTGGTAAAGTTTACCCAACAATATTGAAATTTATAACTATCGTTTTATTTACTTTTAGGTTTCCAGAGGATATAAGTATGAGAGTTTTATGGATTCAAGCAACAGGCAGAAAACATTGGCAACCTGACAAGAATGCTCGGATTTGTTCAAAACATTTTGAATCCTGTTGTTTTCGGAAGGCAAAAACAAGGACTTATTTGAATCCAAATTCGATTCCTTCACTCTCTGTTTTTCATGTAAGTTATTAATCTATACTAATATTATAAAAAGCAGAGGATTTTTGTTTATTTGTAATGAATAGGCTCCGAAACTACTAGATCTATTTTAATCATTTTTTCACTAATAGAATCCCACATTATCACATCACTGAGTAACATAGGCTATAGAATATCAAGATAACGCTACTTTCTGCCAAAGACGGGTAGTGACCATAAATGCCGGCGTAGCCGCACATAGAAAGCTAGTTATAGATATACCGGGTGTAACATTCGGAACGGTCAGTATGGGCAAGTCTGTAAATTTATGAGATACAAAGATCTGTTCTTAGGAACCATGTCATCGATTTTAGAGAAAATAAGAACTGCATATTTTTTTTTTAATCTCTTGCACTGTCCGGGAATCAAACCCGGTCGTTTTGAAAATAAAACTTACATTATTTCTAATTAGGTAAATATTGATTGTATAGGTCATATGGAGTTAATAGTATTTCAATTCCCCAGCTGTGCAAGAGATTATTTCAAATCTAGGTATGCAGTTTTTGTTTTCTCTAACATCGATGACATGGTTTCTATAAATAATAAATAAATATGCACGGACATCTCACACAACGCTATCTGATCCCAAAGTAAGCTAGGAATAACCTGCTTGTGTTATGGGTATCAGACCACGGATATTAATACTTATATACTTTTTAAATACATACATATTATACATAGAAACACCCAGACCCTTGAGACAAACATTTATGGGTCACACAAATATTTGTCTCCGGTGGGAATCGAACCCACGACCTACAGCGCCGCAGGCGGTATCACTACCGACTGCGCCACAGAGGCGGTATCACTACCGACTGCGCCACAGAGTTTCTAAGAACAGATCTTTGTACTTCTTATATTATCAGTGTTGCCCAATGTTACACTCTGTATACTTGTACTAATTATATTAGTAATCAATAATCAATAGTAATAAGCATATACTTACTTTATTTACAGGATAACGAAAAGAGTATAGTTTTATTTGAGCAGCATAATACTAGTCAACTGCCTGTGGTAAGTTTACCAACGTACATACACTCAAGCTTTCAAGATAAGTGTGTAAGTTAATTTTAGTAGATGTTTAATAACTATATTATTTTTTGTAGGATTTTTTGTGGATCCCTAGACCATACAAGGAACCTACTTGCCAAATTTGGACTTTCTAGTCCCAGCGGTTTGGGCTGTGCGTTGATTATCATTCAGTCAGGACATTCACATTTTTATTTTATTTTTTTTGAAAATCTTATGTAACTAAGTATGTACAAAAAAAAATCTTTTTTCGTTACCAGACACAAAAATAAGTTTCTTGCCAGTTCTTCTCAAGCAGGCCGCGTTCCGAACTGGTGGTACTAACTTTTTTTGTATTCATGGACGTGTCGCATCGCAAGTGCCTATGTATTAGAAATGCGAAATAAATGTTTTTTTAAATTTTGAATTTTGAGTTTTATTACCCACGTAAAAGGTGGTGAGCCCATTGCCTTCTTGAAATGGACAGGTCGCCGCGACCCGCAGTTGAAAATTTTCAAGCCGCCCATAAGGCCTTCAACTTGCCGTTAGGATTGTAATTTTACTCACAATCGGGTGATATATGTGGTTATAAACGTTCAAACAGACGCACCTGGACTATAAAAGTAGCCCATGTCTTAATCTGGGCTGTTAGCTACCTCAATACCAATTTTTTGGTATAGTAGCTTCTTTATATGAATTTACCTATTTCTCAGGTAAAAACATTTGGCGTGAGTGGGTAACACCGATGTCATAATAGCGCTATCTCAAAAGGTATACGCCGATGACTTCTCTAGGTATATTCTCCCTCTACGGTTAAATATGAATGGAAGTTGCTTCAGTGTGCGTGATTTCTTCGCATGTGTATGTGCATCGACGTGTACGTGCACATGAAATTGTACGTGCTTGACAATTGCAGTCTGACCGTGTCGGGACCCCTTCGAAGAAGTGAACACTATGCACCCTCTAGGCCTGGGCTCCTAAAAATGATCATGCCAGACTACAATCATGTGGCATATTATCTAGCAGTAGGGTCTCTTCGCTGGTTTGCTGCCCGCGTCCAGTTCTAGCATTGGTCCATTTCTGTACTAAAATTGTTAAGAGGTAAGGCTCTCAAGCAACTAAAACACTGCAAATCCCCTGGAGAGGACGAAATTACGACTGAGCTCTTTAGCGCGGGTGGGACTCCAGTACCTTCAGTACCTTACAGAGCTAACGAGCATATTTAATTCCGTCCTCCAGCAGGGCCAAACACAGAGGGTGTGGAGCGGAAGTGCGGTGCCTCTCGTCAAAAAAGATGGTAAGACCTTACTGAAGAACTACAGATTCATCTCACTCTTGAGCCAAATTTACAAGTTGTTCTCAAGAGTCGTCACAAACCTTGATCCACACACCTCGCCGGAAAACTGTACGAGTTTCAGCCAAATGAGCCAGCCGGATTTGTGGGGTATGCCTTTTGAATTTATAAACACTAAGGTTGTAAAGTATGTATCTGTTCTAATTGCTCCTGTATTAAGCCACATTGTAAATAAATGTATAGTTGAGGGGGTTTTTTCAGAAAAGCTAAAAATAACCACCATCAAACGCTTATTTATAAAAGACAACAGACAGGACATGACTAGTTATAAACCTATAGTACTTGTACCATTCTTTTCTAAAATCATCGAGAAAGTGATGTATAACAATATTAATGCATACTTCGAAAGTAACAATCTGTTTGTTGATAGCCAAAAGGTATTTAAGAGGGGAAGGTCTTTGACGTGGCCATTTATGATTTTCTGAAAATAGTTACGAAACAAGTTGAAAGACGCCTACCAGTTATAGGCTTATACATGGATATGTCTAAGGCGTTTGACTATGTCGCCCATAAAATCTTAATTCAAAAGCTTAATAGCTATGGTATGTGAGCTTCATCTTCATCATTGTATTTACGTTTTCATTAGGTAAATTTAATTTATTGTTATTTATTATTTTTCCAAGTAGCTCTTGACTTATGTTTAGCCTGTTGTATGCATAATTGTTTCGTGACTTTTGTGTAAGGTGAATTATCTTTTTTACTCTTTTTGAAATGGTTTTGAACTGGTTTTTATTGTATGCATTTGGAGTTGCCTAAATTTCCACAAAAGCTCTCGCTTTCTTTTACTGCATACTCGGATTCCACGGGTTACCCATTTTGGTTTAACTGTAGTACGTATTTTTACTGTAACCTTTTGTCGCGACGATCTGACGATCTGCAAAGTTCTGAAGTTATACTCCAAGGAGATTTCTACTTGAGGTACAGACTCCATGGTAATATCGCGTCGGTCTATTTGTTTTTTATCTAAATTTGAATCTGATTCCGTTTCTAATGTTAAATGGATAATTTTCTTTGCACGTCATTTAGTTAAAGACGAACAACGCATTATGCAGGTCTAATCCGTCTAATATGATTATCAAGACGCAAGGTGTGTGGTTACGTGTACGGTCAAGTTTATCGGTATTAGCGACACGAATCGTTCGTTGGTGCCGCGTGTGCGAAGTCTGATAGCACGTCTACAAAGACACTAAGGCTGGTATTCCTTTTACATGTTATTGCTTATCCGTTAAAGCTCCGTAATAGCTTAGTAAACTGTCAAGAAGTCAATCTGCGATTCACCGGGCCTGTGTGTCATCATGCCGTCCACAGGGGGACGTGAATACAATCTGCAGTGGGAAATGGATTTATTTATATATGTATATGCTTATGATATGTTTAGGAATACTAGCTATTCTCTTTATTTGAGAACTAGCGGACGTCACGCCGTTTCACCCACGTAGTTCCCGTTCCCGTGGAAATACGGGAATAAAATATAGCCTATGTTCACCGCAAAGAGTGTAGCTTTCCAACAGTAAAATAATTTTTCAAATCAGTCCAGTAGTTCCGGAGCCTATTCGTTACAAATAAAAAAACAAGAAAACAAAAAAAAACAAATCTTTCCTCTTTATAATATTAGTATAGATAACGGTTATTGAAATGAAATGAAATGAAAAAATCTTTATTCATATAGGTCACAATGTAACGCTTATGAAAGTCCAAATGATTGCTTCTGCATTTACATTTACTGCCAGATTCGCAAAGCAATAGGTAGAGCTGGAGAAAAAAGAACCTGGCAATAAAACTCCGGCCGCTCTTTTAACATCCAGTACAGTTTGTCTCTAAAGTCGTGACTCGTGACATGAATGTTTGAGGAACTAAAAATAGTTATGTGTGTGGCAACACTGGCAACACGAAACATAAGTACGTAAGTTGTCAATGCTATCGTCGAATTTCATTTACTCTCTCACGTAACTATAATGTTTGGATTAAACTGCAACAAATTGAAACCAAACTATAGTCCGTTCCCTGTTTATTTACCTCTGACAGCTCGTTTTCTGTATGTTGGTATTGCAGTAAAGTCCCCCTATGAGTGCCAGCTTAAGACATTTTGCCGCGTAATTGGGGAGATTATAAGATGTAAACGTTATCACTAACAATTTTTTTTATGTAAATATCTAATTGTCAATATACATAACTTTACTAAACATGTGATTCTGATACTTTATGATTGTACTTAAGTTTTATTTTTATTGATATGGATATTTAAAAAAGACACTCATTACCATCACCAAGGAGGGCGAAGTTACTCTTTCCACATCTCAAATAATTTCCGCGCCCGAAAAACGGCAACAAATAAGAAAATAAGTTTCGACTTTAAGGTTAGAGTACTTGGGATAAACAAAATCTTATTATGGTAACACGAAAATAAAGCAAACCAACATCAGCGCTAGAGGTAAATTAACTATGAACGGACTATACGCTTAAAGGTTTGAGAAATGAGTGAAGAAAATTGGAGTGGTGCGCAGGAAGTGATTTTTAAAGTTTTCCAGTGATGTTTCCAAGCTCCAATTGCCCACCAAGCTGGACAATTGTTGTGGGATTCTGAGGATGTTTATGAGCGAACAACATCTTTGGTGGGTATGTAATCGTGTTATTGTTTGTTTTGAATCCGTCTGAAGTTACAAATTTACTGAATTTACGATTTGGAGACAAAAAAAAAGGCATTGTTTACGTTGCATATTTTTAGGTTAGAATCTTAAACTTACCTTCTCTATAATGTAATTAAACTAACAATCTACCTATAATGTAAGTCAGTGGTTAGAATAACATTGTTAGTAGGTTATTTTATAGTACGACCTACATTTTTGATGCTCAGTTCAATCTGGTTTTCTACCAATGTTTATTTTGAATTAAATGCTTCATGTCAATAGTTTGTTTCCACTAAGTAATTAATTTTCTTTTTTTACTCTTTTCAGGAAAATCAGAGAGTACAGTTAGGCGAATAGTTAACGAAGGTTTTAATAATGAAGGAAAGTTTGAAACTCCTGGGAAACACAGAAAAGGTCGGCAAAGAAAGAAATAGACGATTTTAATATTTGAGCACTGCGCCAAAAAAATCCTTGTCAGATGGAAGAAGGTTACAGATAAAACATGTAATTACATGATTGTGGCGAAGCAATTGGGACTGCTAGGCACCTGCTGGTGGGTTGTAAGACGCTATTAGATCGGGGCTTCTGGATCTGGTTAAATAACTTTATTCTGGATCTGATTCAATAAAACAGAAACAAAATTAAAAATGTATAATGTGTTTCATTTATTAACTCACTAGCTGATGCCCGCAGCTTCGCCCGTGTCGAATTTGTTCTCGTTCCCGCTTCCCGTAGGAACTTATTCCCGGGATGAAAAGTAGCCTATGTGTTATTCCAGACTATAATGTATCCCTGTACCAAATTTCAGCTACATCAGTTCAACTGTTCGAGCGTGAAAGAGTCTCAAATCCACACTCATAAGCTTTCGCATTTATAATATTTGTATTGGTCCCGTTCCCGCTTCCCGTAAGAACTTATTCCCGGAATAAATAGTAGCCATGGTTATTCCAGATTATAATGTATCCCTGTACCAAATTTCAGCCAGATCCCTTTAACCGTTCGAGTGTGTAAGAGTAATATAAACATCCACACTCACAAACTGTCGCATTTATAATATTAGTAAGATTTTACTCGGAACGAACTCCTCGTATCAAAATCATTTTGGTCGTACTATATAGGGTTGCTACATGCATTCATGCAACAACTACAGAGGTGTAATTTATTGTTGAATGATTTGTGTGATGAGATTTGTACACGCGAGTTTTCATCTATGCAATATCCTTTTTTAAACAAAATTCGTCTAGGTAGGTACATAATTTTTTTTTGTGTGTTGACTTGGAGCGCCTTAAACCCACGCATTTTTATCATCTATATAGTCTGAAATTGTTTATTATGCCTTGCTACATAATTTGGCTTTAATGGTAGCTTTGAATTTGTTTATTGACAATAATCTATTTTCTTTGGGAAGTTTATTATAAAACTTTTTACATTGTCCGACCAAAGGACTGCTTATACTGTGTAGACGAGCATGTAAAACAAGATTATCTTTTTTTTTTTTTTTTTTTTTTTTTTTTTTTTTTTTTTTTTTTTTTTAACGGTGAGGGAAAATCCTCGTAGGATGCTATGCCGGACTCTTACCGACTAAAAAACCTCACGTAACGCCCAACAGCCTATGGTTGAGAGCCCCGGGTAAGCCCTCAGGAAGGATGTCCCGTGAGAACAAGATTATCTTTATGCCTGGTATTTACATTGTGTATAATACATTTTTTTAGAAATTGGTCCTTATTTTTATGCACATAAATTAAATTTTCATATATATTATGTATTGTGATGTAACAGTTACAATATTAATTTCTTTGAACTTTTCTCTTAGAGAAACTCTAGGACCTAGCTCTCACAGCTCTCTTTTGTATTAAAAATATGTTATTGATGTCCGCTGAATCTCCCCAGAGAAGAATTCCGTATGACATATCACTATGGAAATAACTAAAATAGACTATTCTAGCCATTTCAACATCAGTGAGCCGTCTAATTGTTTTAACTGCATATGCAGCAGAACTTAATTTACCTGACATGTTTTCTATATTATGCGGGCCCCAGTGCAACTTTGAGTCAATTGTAATGCCTAAAAATACCGTAGTCTGCACAGAGTCCAGCCTGGATCCATTCAGTTGTACATTGGTCCTTACCTGTCTCACATTAGGTGTCGAAAACTTTATTACTTTAGTTTTTTTATCATTTAAAAGAAGGTTATTAACGCTAAACCAATAAACAACTTTTGAGAGTGCACTGTTAACATCGTCATAATCCATTAACTGTCTATTAATTTTAAATGTCAGAGAAGTATCATCCGCGAACAGAACAATCTCATGTTCATCCCTAACATAATAAGGTAAGTCATTTATGTATATTAAAAAGAGAAATGGACCAAGGATTGAACCCTGCAGGACACCCATTACAACTGGGGTCCCTGGAGATCGTATACCGTTTACGTCAACCCTCTGAATTCTATTGCTCAAATAAGAAGTCATGAGGTCGAGAGCTTTATTCCTGACACCATAGTGGCGCAACTTTTTGACCAGAGTTTCGTGGTGAACACAATCGAAGGCCTTAGACAAATCGCAAAACACACCCAGTGCATCCTGCGAATCCTCCCAAGCCGTGTAAATACTCTTAAGTAAAGCAACTCCTGCATCCACTTTTGAACAACCCTTTGTGAACCCGAACTGTTTCCTGTGTAGTAAATTATGTTTATTAAAGTGACTGAGCAACTGTTTAAGCATTAGCTTTTCAAAAATTTTACTGTTACAGGTATTACTTTTTGTTACAGGTAAAGCAAGCAAGAACATCTCTGGACGTAAACAGCACTTTATGAATTTATCGGAATTAGTATAAACCCAATAAAGAAATCATCCCAATCATTATTTTTTTTGTTTTCCGACACCCCTATAATCATAATCATAATCTTTATTTGCCTTATATGGAAACATGTATGTATCCTAAAGTGACTTGAAAATATCATAAAAGTCATTTTCAATCATTGTCAAAGCACTCGGTGACATTTATTTCTCGATAAACCTCATCAAAAGTTTGATTTTAAAGACAGTCTTTACGCATGTTATTTTCTCAATATACTCTTCTAGTTGCCAGCCAATAGTCAAGACGACATGACTTTGTGACCGGGACAGCTTACAATTTGTGCAGTGTTGTCTGATAAGGCAAGTTCAACTATTTCACCTTTATGGGCTCCCGACACGGGTCAATATATTGAGTCAAGTCCATGAAGCTATAGATAAACATGGAGGCCACACTTCCAACAAACGCTTGAGTCAAATACCTACGTATCTCTATCTCACTCTCTGTGGACTAACCTTCTCTTTCTAGGGAATTGTGCAGTGCTGCTATCTTATTATTAGTATCTCCTAGAAAATAATAGAAATAGACCATACTAAACAAAAAAGCAAGTAAAATAATTTATAAATAGCTCTATAGTTCGACTACGATTATTTAATGTGTAAATTGAAATATTCAAAACCATAATATGCATGATTGGGTTGTCGAATCCGTGAATTACATTCCCATTTTCTAAGGATTCTGTAATGCGGCAACATTGGTACTACATGTCAGTGTCAACCAACAATAGAATGGCGGTTGACTTCATTGTTTTCACACAATAGGAAACGTTGTGAAGTAGTGTGACTATATTGAGGATTTATCTGGGATTTCCTGTGTATTATTAGAAGAAACACGAATGTCATTATTAGAGTAAATAAAATAAGTTAAGTATTGTTATCGTATGTTAATGATGAATAATTGTTTTAGGTTTCCTAAAAATAGTATTCAGCGAGAAATATGGTTATTCTTTGTACCATTAAAAATTAAGTTTAGATATTTTTATAAAAGCAATTAGTATGCTAACTGATCATAAATTTTAAATATGGAAAAGGAGTGGGTTCCGGAACGGGATTCGAACCTGCGTCTCCTCGAGTACCGTGCGGACGCCTTAACCACCCGGCCACCGAAACTTACTCGGAACCAACCAAATTTTCCACCTTATATACGTCTTGGGGCGACGCATGCACCATCTACCGACACTTTTTAGAAAGTTACATTGCACGAATGTATAGAATAAACCTATATCATCATATATCATTCGATTCATGATGAAACCTGCCCCAACATTAAAATATTTTTTTTTAAAAGCAATTAGTATGCTAACTAATCATAAATTTTAAATATGGAAAAGGAGTTGGTGTCGGAGCGGGATTCGAACCTGCGTCTTCTCGCGTACCTTATAAATCGAATGTATATAGGTGCAATTCTGTACATTCGTGTCGTGTAACTTTCTAAAAAGTGCCGGTAGATGGTGCCTCCTTTTCCATTTTTAAAAAAAATGAAGTTCTATGAAAGCGCCAGGATTTGCAATTTGCATTTTCAAAAAACTGATTATGATGTAGTAACAAAGCGCTTAAAACCATCAACAGTTCCTAACTTATTGTCCAATAATCCTGTTCCTAATTTATTGTCCAATAATCAAATTAAAAACACATTTATAGTATAAAATAAATAGATTAAAAAACTAAACTACTAAACTATTACCTACTGAACATTCCACCTCTGATCATACCAGGCGCAAAAGTGCCCAATACACTAGCAGCGTTGCCGCGCTGAATAGCTATCCTTTGTACCAGGTACGACCAGGCGTGGGAGTCATGTACCAGTAGCTGTAAAAACGATGGGCTGTTGCGGGAGTGATGCTAAGGCTCTGGTCTCGAAATCGGCCGTAGGCTACAGGACAAGACGCATGAGTCATGCGTCACAGCCCATCGTTTTTACAGCTACTGGTACGACCAGATAACGCGACTCCATCTCCGCGTACTTTTGGGGTTTCCTGTAACCAGCATCTTCCTCTGCGGCCGCCGGTGAATGGACGGTACGAGCCAAGTGACTGGCGGCGAAAGTGCTGACGCATGTTGCGACTCACACTAAGCACTTGCCGTTCTTCCATGGCACAAGGGTCAGACCGTCCGGTCTCTTGCCGTCTGCGCGGGACAAACCGGGTGGTTCAAGGATACAGGGGACCGCAGCCGACACCAGAGCCCGCCGGATTAACTAATTAAGAGCGTGGTTACGCGGATGCCTACCGGTGCAGCGACGACAACTCAAAGCATGATGACCATCGCTCTCCACCATGGCACCGCAGATGCATACGTGAGGTTCACACACCTTGCAGCCTAAGCGGAGAGCCACACGATCAAATTATTTAAAATCTTATTCCAATGACTTTAGCACTAACATTTCTTAATTTTGACATGAAGAGACATCGGCACGGCAGACTGCGAACTACCACGAGCTGCCGCGGCGGACTGCGAGCTACCACAAGCTGCAGCGGCAGCTTTCGTCACAGCCTGCCACGAAAAGCCGCAGCGCGCGAGACGTACAGTTGATTAACCTAGAAAAATAACCCACTTGGATGTATAGCTTCGTTATTCGCAATGTACCTATACAATCTGCAGAGAATACTACCTATCAGTCTTCGTAAAAAACAGAGAAAATAGTTAATCTCGCCTTTGTACTTCTAATTTATATAATAAATTTTCACCACCTATTCCGTGGGACCAATTCTTAAAAAGGTGAAATGATAATGTACCTCTGCCTACACCTTCGGGGATAAAGGCGTGACCTTACGTATGTATGTATGTATTGTTCATCTAATTGTATTATGAATATATATTGTCTTTATTGTGTACAATAAAGAATATATAGAAAATGAAATATCCTGGCAAAAATAAAAATAGGGCTACCCTACTTAGAAAGAGACGTAGAGCCCACACTGAGCAAGACAGTAATATACAGACTACGCTTCAAGTAGGTATTCGCAGTGTGGCCTCCATGTTTATCTATTGCTTCATGGTCAAGTCTGATATTTATGAATAGAAATTGTTTTAGTGTGCGTGATTTCTTTACATGTGTGTGTGCATCGACGTATGACACATGATATTGAAGAGGCATGACAATTGCCAATTGATCGTGTCGGGACTCCTTTACATCCACGTTTATTATAAAACTAGCTGATACCCGCAGCTTCGCCCGCGGAAAATTTATTCCCGCCGCAACTTATTCCCGGGATAAAAAGTAGCCTATGTGTTATTCCAGACTATAATGTATTTCTGTACCAAACAGCCCGATCCGTTCAGTGGTTTGAGCGTGAAAGAGTAACAAACATCCACACTCACAAACTTTCGCATTTATAATATTAGTAAGATTAATTATGTTATCCAAGAAAGTTCGGGTAGACAAACGAGTTGGTTGATAAATTGCCCATTTTAAATTAAACCCTTTTAAAAGATCTTTAAATCTTTCTGAGTGACTAGTTTTATCAACTGGTTTATCTATACTAATATCATAAAGAGGAAAGATTTGTTTGTTTGTTTGCATCGAATAGGCTCCGAAACTACTGGATCGATTTGAAAAAATCTTTTACTGTTGGGGAAAAAAGAGTAGGTAGAAGATAATGGAGGCGCCACTGTGCAATGTATATGGCTTCAGAGACAATCAATGCGAATTGATAAGTCTGATGAAATTCGAATCAAAGTAGCTCCAAGTGTGCGTGCTTTGTTTTTATGTGTGTGTGCACACAACCACCAACCAGAATCCAGTAATGGGCTCCCGCCCTTGTCAAGCACGTTAAATATGAATGGAAGTTGCTTCGGTGTGCGTGATTTCTTTGCATGTGTGTGTGTGTTGTCGCGTCGGGACCCCAATCAAATCATGTACCCAGCATGTAAAATATTAGTTCCGTTTCTCTGGGCGCCGATTCTCGACCACACGACGTGAATGCGTGGACGCAAATTTACGGGTGAAACGTCGTCCGTCTCATGTTCGCCGTTCCTAAAATATGAGAGAGGCGACGCGTCACCCACCGATTTCCGTCCACGCATTCATGTCGTGTGAAGCGAGAATCGGTGCCCTGAACTTTTTTGCTATGCACACACCCGTGCAAAGAAAGCACGCACACTGAAGCAACTTTCATTCATAAATTACCAAACTTGACTTAAGTCACTTGACCGTCTCAGGGGCCCATTAGGAAAACTTTTGTTTGGAGTATTAACGGCTGTTCAGTATGGGAACATAAAAATAATTAGATGACTTGCAGATAGAATGTCCTTTAATAATTTTTTGAATGTTCACTGGTCGGAATAGGGCAAGTGCTAGTATGGCGGCCCGATGTTGGAGGGGCCGATGCAACCGGTTTTCGGTATTACAAATGCTTGACATCTGCAACTTGTTCGAGGCGCGAACAACGGCTACGTTAAAGCTGATGGCTTAGGGAGTCCCGACACGATCAATTGGCAATTGTCAAGCACGTTAAATATCATGTGTACATATACGTCGATGCACACACCCATGCAAAGAAAAGAAATCACGCATACTGAAGCAACTTCCATTCATATTTAACGTGATTGACAATTGATTGACAATTGCAAGGCATGATCGTGTCGGGAGCCCATTAAATGGCAAAGCTTTCAATAAATTAAAAAAAAAACTACGCTTCTTTTTTTCTTCGCAAAAAATCTCATCTCAACTCTATAGTCTATAAAAGTTGTTGAAGGAAAATACTTTCGTCACACAAAGGTTTATGTTGTTTTGTTGCCTATTATTTTGTATTTGTTGCGCTTTCTTCGTTGCAACGATTGTCACCGCAAAGTATCATTTTCTTGATTCCATTTACATTCATGACTCGAGATCTATGATCCATTTTGTAAACCTACGTTGTATCGTATGTGTCGTAGAATGTGTTGCCTCACTTGCCATTGATCAATCAGCTGAGTTTTGTTTTCATTCCAAAGGTATAAAATTGGAGTCTCTAAGCGTGTGAAGGGCTCCCTGCAGTACAAATATTAATCTGGAGGGTGATACGAGATCTAAAATGAATGAACTCAAGTCTTTGGAACACGCGACACTGAAGGTAAACAGTTGGCCATGTTACTTTTTAGTTTTTACACCCTTTCAATCTGGTGAGACAAAAGTCATACAGTAATTACATTTTATATCTATTTTATTGCTTATCTTGTTTTTATAAATTAACCTGTATGTAATTCTACGGTTATTGAACTCAATTAGTGATAATTCAAGGGTGAAGCTTGGGTTATAAACACACACATGAGATCAATTTTTTTTGCTGGTCAAAAATAAGGTATAGTACTGAGCCTGCCCTCCAGGAACCAATAGCCTTCAAAAACAGGTGCAGCGGTACCATAACTTTTTAAATGTATTTACTTTATTATGTTTAGGCAGGCCGCCGTCACTCGCCACAATTCGTGTTATAAGTAGTGACCGACCGAAGTTTCGGTTTCGGCCAGTTTCGGCCAAAAAATCGAGTTTCGGCCGCAGTTTCGGTTTCGGCCAAATTGGGCCGAAACTTTCGGCCGGGCCGAAACTCACGTGTTCATGAATTTTGAGTGCCTAGCTCTGCTTGTGACGTGGTTAGGGTCAGCCCAACCAGTTAATATGTTACTAACCGAAGATTTATAGATTTACAAAGGACTTCCAATTAATAGTTATAATAATACAATTTTTATGGAATCCTAAAAAGGTGATCTAGGACATTACATAACCCTACGCCTTGGTTGCCAGTTCCGTTGACTTCGTTGGTCGTCTGCCTGTCTGTCAGCAGACTCATGATGTATCAGATGTATTTCTGTTGCCACTATAGCTACAAATAATAAAATTGACAAATTAATAATATTAAAGAGGGCCTCCCAAACAACATACGTGATTTTTTGCTGATTTTCTTGTACGGAATGCGCGCTAGTCCGGCTCACTTTTGTCCAGTTCTAGTTATATACTTCTAGAATGTAACCAAAGCCAGCCAAGAGCTAGTAGCAGGGCACCGTGTGGTTCTAGTCGGTAGGAGTTCGTTATAGCATCTATGAGTAATTCACGCGTAAAAGAAAGAAACTCATCTTTAGGTGGAGATATTTCTAAAATGAACACTTGAGAAGATTTATACCGTTGATTGATGGCGCTTGGTGGAACTTGCTGCACCTATTGAAAAAATAACCAGCCAAGTGCGAGTCTTAACTCAAACACGGAGGGGTTAAAGCCTATTAACGAGACATGAGGCCTAGTCCGTCTGTCTATTGGTCACGAGATTGTATCACTGGAACCGTGCCAGATATAGGCCTAAACATTTTCACTGTACAGTAGTCCTACCGACTAAAAACCACGCGTATCCTACCCAACAGCCTACGGTTGGGAGCCCCGAGTATGCCCTCGGAATGATGCATACTGCGGCCGCGTCTTTGAGGGGTTGTTCAGTTGTTATCCCGCTTCTTGAGCGGGATAACAACTGACTGACTGACGTGAGAGATTCATCCACGAATCTCTCACGTCATGCTATCGTCTAAGGCCTGCTTCTGTAAAGACGGTAAGCAGCCCCGTCACCGTCCTCAGGCCCCCGGTCATGGAGGCTGATAGTATGGTGCGCCGCCGCAGACTGTGGAACTCGGGGGGCAGAGTTCTCTCCCGCTTCTTCCCCGCCGTCTCTTTTACGAGCATGACCTGCTCACAGGAAGAGGCCTATGGCCCCGCTCCAGCGCCTCCTTGCGTCATTTTAAACAATGATGCAAGTTCCCTTGCTTCGAGGTTCTATGGAGGGGTCCCGGCTAGAAGACATGCCGCCTCAACTGAGATCGTGCGTTATCTCCTTATCACCCTGCCAGCCGTCGGCTTATGCGGGCTAAGCAATTTAGCCACATTGCTCGCCATCAGGATCTCCGCCCATATGGGGGCGCCGCATAGGGCCATGCTCCGCACGATCCCAAGGTACAGTCTCCTGCAGGGAGCGTTGGGTCTCCTGATATTGGGCAACAACCGCAAGAGTGCGGCTGATGCCCCCTCTCTCAGCTATAGGACCAACTTCGGAAGTGGTATCCGAAGTTCCACCGGCTATGGAGTACGAGCCCCAGATACGTCATCGAGAGCTTGATGTCGATGCTGACGCCCCCTATATGTAAGCTGGATCCCGCAGTTGGCCTCAGGGCTGCGTCTTGGTGCGTTGCTCCTCGCGCTGTAATGAGGGTGTCGTAGTAGCACGTTACGCCGAGACCTCTGAGCAACGAACCACGCAGCACCCAATCGTAACCGATGTTACACAGAAGTTTTTTTTTATACCACTAAGGTGGCAGACAAGCATACGGCCCACCAGAAGGACTGGTGGTCACCGCAGCCTATTAACGTTTGCAACACCAGAGGCGCCTCACTCGCGCTGCTGACCCTGTAAAACCCTTCTTAGACCCCTTTTGAAGAACCCCATACTGTAGGCGTTTGGGAAAACCGAGGCAGGAAGATCATTCCACAACCTAAGCGTTCGCGGAAGAAAACCCCTATCGGATCTAACCGTGCTCGAACGCTCAGGACGTACGGTGTGAGGATGAAATCCCTGTCTATGGCGAGCGGTGCGATGATAGAACGTAGCCGTGGGCATCATGTCAAACCATTCCTCAGAGCACATACCATTGTACAGGCGGTAGAACACGCATAAGGAGGCAAAGTCTCTCCTGTCACGAAGAGGTTCAACACCAACTGTCAGTATAGGATCGTTGACAACTCTCACAGCTCGCCTCTGCACCGAGTCAAATGGACGAAGCTGATATTCAGGTGCCCCCGCCCCGAGGTGACAGCGGTACTCCATGTGTGGCCGCACTTGCGACAAGAGAAGCAGTGTTTGCGCCGCAGTAAAGTACCGCCGTGCCCTGTTGAGTACACCGAGCCTTTTGGACGCCAGCTTGGCCTTGTCCTCCAAATGACTGCGGAACTGAACGACGCTGTAGATGTCAACACCAAGGATCCCTATACTTTTAGAGATGGAAAGAGAGAAGTGGTCCTAAGACCGATCCCTATGGAATACCGAACGACACATCTCGCGGACCCAGCCCCAGCCAGCTCGGGTAAGTTATGGCCCTCTCGGAAAGATAGGCCCCGACAATTCGACGGAGGTATGAAGGCATCCAATGGTAAATAAGCGCCTCAAAAACGCAGCTCCAGGGCAAGGTACTGAAAGCGTTGGCAATGTCAAGAGACACTGCCACCACCACCTCACCCTGTTCTGACGCCGAAAACAAAAAATACCTATTAATATTAGAAAATAGCATCCACACAACAACGTCATTTTTGTGCGCAATTTTTGTAACGGAATTCTTTGTGCGGAATCCGACTCGCACTTGGCTAGTTTTTTTTTTTTTTTCAATATGAACACGTGAGTTTCGGTTTCGGTTTCGGTTTCGGCCGAAACTGACCCTGGGGCCGAAAGTTCGGTTTCGGTTTCGGTTTCGGCCGGAAAACCAGTTTCGGTCGGACACTAGTTATAAGCTCCTACTCCTAAGTATAACGTAGCAGAACTAACGTGGCCGACCGGCAGAGGGCTGCCACATGCCAGACCGAGTGAAGTGCGCACAGCCAATGTACATTACCCGCGTAAAATAATATTTCGCTTTATGTAGTGTTGCTTTTTTTTTCATCTTACTTCTTACTAATATTCTTAAATTAAATGCAAAAGTGTTTGAGTGCGGATGTGTAGATGTGTTGATGTTTGTTACTCTTTCTCGCTCTAACGGCTCAACGTATCTAGCTGAAATTTGATACAGGGATAGATTGTTGTTTGGAATAACACATAGGTTACTTTCTATCCCGGGAATAAGTTCTTATTGGAAGCGGGAAAAGGAACAAACTTTTACGCGGGCTAAGCTGCGAGCATCAGCTAGTTATAATATAATTCTTATGTAAAGAAGAAGTTATAAAATATAATAAAGTTTTTTTTTCAGACACTGTGTTTATTGTTTTTTGTAGTTATAAGTATTTTTGTTCCGTGCTTACAACCCTAATGTTGTCAATAGTTGTCACTCGATGACGCAATCATACGGTGTGCGAACAAAACTCGACTCTCGGAATACGTCGTAGAGAATGTTTTCCACTGCAGCAATATGTTTTAGCTAATATTTTTGAGGTTAAGTATAGAAGTGATGTATCTGTTACGTAGTAACTATTATTTAATCTGTGGTTTAGGTGCCATACGAGGTATTTAACAAACGATATCGCAATGCTCAGCGTGTCTTGGATGTTGAGGCTCGGCAGGTTGGCAGCTCGGCAAACGAACTTGATACAGTGGCTAGAAAACAGCCAGTCACTGCAGGAGAGATCGACCAGTTGCTTGGTGGAATGGTAAGCATTTTTTTTTTATAAATAAATATTCACGGACATTTCACACAACGCTATCTGATCCCAAAGTAAGCTAGGAATAACCTGCTTGTGTTATGGGTATCAGACCACGGATATTAATACTTATATAATTTTTAAATACATACATATTATACATAGAAACACCCAGACTCTTGAGAGAAACATTTATGGGTCACACAAATATTTGTCTCTGGTGGGAATCGAACCCACGACCTCCAGCGCCGCAGGCGGTATAACTACCGACTGCGCCACAGAGGCAGCCAATTTAAGTAAAAAGGAAAATTGCGGTAAGCTAGGTGATGAATATTTTTTCTTTCTTTGATTGGTTGTGGTGTTAACACATCATATTCAGTTTCTTAAATGTATGAACATTTCTCTGTTTTTAGGGGTTCAATTATTGGTAAGACCCTTTTTTATGACATGCGATAAAGTCTTCTTATGCTGACACATGTGCTATCCCCTTCCTTTTTGATTATTATGAGTAAAACATCGGACCAGACACTCGACTGTCACTTTCACATTTCACAAGATTAAATAACACAAGATAACTTAGTGCCATAATTAATTTTATATGTGCAGAAACAACTTCAATGATAATGTAAGAAATTAATATTTTGTAATGCTGTTCTATGTACCCATAGCATTTAAGATTTGCACACCTTTTTAGGGCAGAATTGTAAAACCCTTCCTAAGATGATAACAACAATGTACACACCATGTTCTATCAAATAAAGATAATTTAAACATAATTTGTCAACCCATAAAAAAGTAATTTTTTACCCATTACACTAGCTGTTTGTAAGGCACTGGCAAAGGGTACTTATTAGTACCCATTACACTTTAATAAATTTTTTATTTGCTTCAAAATTTCAAATTGACTTTCAGGTAGAAAAACTAAAAGCAATGAAGCGCAAAGCATCAGAGTCCATTACAGAGGAATTGCATGCTGCAAATGTGTGTAAGAAACGGCTGGACCACATAAAGGAACAAGCAGCGTCTCTGAATGAGACTAGTACTCCACAAGTGAAGGTTATTGTTGACTTTATTTACTTACCCTATTAGCACCGTGCACTGCTTAAGCTGCGATTCCACTGAGGCGGAGCGGAGCAGAGCTGTGCCGCGATTCACCAATCACATCACCGCTTCAAAGGCTCTTCAAATGCATTGCTTTGGCAAAAAGGAGCGGAATCGTTTAAAATATCGGGGAAACAGGCAAGATTAGACGCGACGTGGAGCGGAGAGGGGCGGGGCAGTGCGGAGCGGGGCGGCTCACTCGCGTGTGATCTGACTGAGAGAACGCTTGTCACTGGGCCACCATACACCAGGCGATGCTAATAGGCAAAGGAGCTCCACTCTACCCAGCTCCTCTCCGCTTCAGTTGAAACACCCACCTCTTTTCACAGCTCAGCCCCGCTCTGCACCGCTCCACTCCACCTCAGTGGAACTGCAGCCTTAGTCAGTGTTCGGTAATCGATCACTGCATGAAGTATTTTACCCCCAGAGTGTAACCGTTTTGTGACAATTCCATGCTTTAGAAGCCGTGGTAAGCCGTTGATCCTCGTAGACAAAGCAGTTCTTAAGCCAAGTTAACTGCTTCATGGGTGGCTTAATAAATTTTAACAGTAGGTAACCTATAACTACTAACTAAGAGACTGAGACTGCCATTGTTTTTTTCCGTTTTTGTGATTTCTAACCTTAGTGCGCAATTTCCGATGTGTAATTGGCAGTTTTTTTATTTCAAACATAAATAGGTTAGGTTACATAACCTTTATGTTGGCATAATGCCATTGCCGTGCTTGCATGATATATCTATACTAATATTATAAAGAGGAAAGATTTAATCGTTTGTTTGTTTGCTTCAAATAGGCTCCGAAACTACTGGACCAATTTGAAAAAAATCTTCACTGTTGGGAAGCTACACGCTTCGCGGTGAACATAGGCTAATTTTATTCTCATATTCCCACGGGAACGGGAACTACGCGGGTGAAATGTTTAATAATTTCCTATTTGCCCGCAGTCTACAGTGAGCCAATGGCGTAAAGTTCGTCTGGATCGTATGCTGGTTGACTATTGTCTACGGAACGGCTACTACGACGCTGCTAACAAACTGGCAACTGCCAGGGATTTGAAGGATCTCACCAATGTTGGTTAGTATGGGAATAATCTCTGTTTCCTAGCGGTTTCATGATTTTGTGGACCATGAGGAAGAACATTGTTTCCTGTAGTCTCAAACTGACACCCTCCTCTGTCAGCTCTAATGAAAATGATTTTTATTAGAGCTGACAAAGCGTGACCCTATTTATAAGACTTTTCTGTCCGTCTGTATCTCATAAACCGTGATAGCTAGGAAGCTGAAATTTTCACAAACTATGTATTTCTTTACGGTTACCTAACGGAATTAAAAGTATGTAAAAATAAATTCAAAAAGTTTATTAAAGAAAAATTATACAGTTGGTGATTATTTGATGGGTAAGGAAGCCTGGAAATGACCTACTGTGCTGGATTCTCAAAAAAACTGTTAAAATGCATAGTTTTTAGATTCATACGTATTGTAAATAGAGCACTGAAAAGAATAAACCGCTGAGTTTCTTGCCAGTTCTTCTCAGGTGGGTTGCGTTGTGAACTGGTGGTAGCTCTATTGTTTATATAAGTGACGTTTACAAGTGCATCTGTATATGCCTAAGTAAAATAAAGGAATTTTGTTTGTTTGGCTATTGCCGCCACGACAAAAAATACTAAAATCAAAAAATAGTAGTTTTCGATAAGTACAAGTGTGGGATCTCTGTTATTACAACGAGTTACGACAGGTGTTGACCCGAGCCGAAGGCGAGGGTAGACAGTCGGAACGAGTTTAAATAACAGTCCCACACGTTGTATTGAACAACTATTTTTAATACAGTTGCGAAAAAATTAAGCAATTTTATAAAATAATAAAAACACAATAAACCTGAATATCCAAAATGGCGCCAACCGTAAAAGAATATGTCCTTTTTAAGCAGAGACTATGGCAGTGCACTTCATACAGCCAACTTTTTTTATATTCATAAATTTAATTTGGCCGATACTAATATTAATTTATGCTTAAATTATAATTAAAATTACTTTTAATCTGATAGTGAAACAAGTTAGTATCTTTTTTTAGAAATATTTGCATGAATCACAGACATTATTTTGACAATTGGGAAAGAAAACGCACGAGTGCGGGAATGGTAAAGAAAAAGCACGAGTGTGTAATAGCCCACATCCCGAACGCTAAACGTCCCTGTAATACGCCACTTTTTGAGCAACTGTATTAAAAAAGAAATTAAGGGTCCGTTCACACAGACCGGCTCGGAGAGCATCGGCGCGCACTTTTCTTTTCACACAGACCGGATCGGATACGCTCGGAGTTGGTCGGAGAGGAGCCGCCAACTATTTCACACAGACCGGCTAAAAACGGATGCGCTCGGAGCCGGTCGGATGCGCTCGCAGCCGGCCGGATGCGCTCGCAGCCGGTCGGATACGCTCGCAGCCGGTCGGATGCATCGAGTGCATCTATTTACTACAACGGCAGTACCAGTATTCCAAGTTTTGTTTTCGGTGTTAACGGGTGCTTTTCGGAACACGGTTTTAGATAGCTCCGATGAAGAAATATATAAATTTTTCATCAGTCATGTTTTCGTATAAGTGCACACAACTGTTCTGTTTACATTGTGCTATCAAAATGGCGGTCTGCGTGGGGAGGCGCGCACGTAATCGCAGCCGATCGGCTGCGCGAGCGGGAAAGAGCACGCAATCGGAGCCGATCGGCTGCGCGAGCTATAAAGAGCATGCAATTGGAGCCGATCGGCTGCGCGAGCGGGAAAGAGCATGAAATCGGAGCCGAACGGCTGCGCGAACGAGAAAAGTACGCGATCGGAGCCGGTCAGCTCCTCTTATTATTTCACACCAAGCGCGTTCAAGCATTCTCAATGACAAAAGCAGTGCACATGCAAAAATAGACCTTACTTCAAATAATAAAAACTCTGTTTTCAACGTGATAAGAATCTGCTCTCCTCTCCGAGCCGGTCTGTGTGAACGGACCCTAATGCGGCTCCAATACAATAAACGTGACTTTTTCTCGTGTTTTTGGTAGTGTTTCACCGCCATAAATTTATTTTTTTCGGATTTTTATTTGTTGTCATAGAAATATCTAGGTTTACACAACTGATACACAAAAATCTCCATTCCCCAGACATATACAGCGCAGCAGCTGAGGTAGAGACAGAGCTATGTTCCCAACGCACTGCCCGCTGTCTGCAGTGGTGTGCGGACAACAAGAGCAAACTGAGGAAACTCAACTCTACTATGGAGTTTAAGATACGGATTCAGGTAATACACTCATTTATATAAGTACTAGCGGACGTCACGCGGTTTCACCCGCGTAGTTCCCGTTCCCGTGGGAATACGGGCATAAAATATAGTCTATGTTCACCGCAATGAGTGTAGCTTCCCCACAGTGAAAGAATTTTTCAAATCGGTCCAGTAGTTCCGGAGCCTATTCGTTACAAACAAACAAAAAAACAAATCTTTCCTCTTTATAATATTTGTATAGACTAGCTGTTCCCCGCGGCTTCGTCTTTGTAGAAGTCGTTAAAAAGTAGTCCTTTTGCGTAGTCGGTTAAAAAGTAGCCTATGTTCTTCCTAGGACATCGAACTACCTCTATACCAAATTTCATCTCAATCGCTCCAGCTGCTTAGGCGTGAAAGCGTAACAGACAGACAGACCGACACACAGACAGAGTTGCTTTCGCATTTATAATATAAGTAGGGATTAGATGATGCTCGCGGCTTGAAATTTGGTACCCGTTTCTGCTTCCCATGGGAACATATTCCCAGGATGAAACATAGCCTATGTGTTATTCCAGACTATAATACCTAGCTATCTTTGTACCAAATTTCAGCCCAATCCGTTCAGCCGTTAGAACGTGATTGAGTTACAAACATCCAAATATTTTCACAAACTTTTACATTTATAATATTAAGTAGGATTTATCAGTGGATCAAGGTTCAAGAAAACGAAATGTATAACTTCTAAAATTTATTCTAATCCTGTTAATACCTCTAAATTGCAGGAGTTCATAGAGCTAGTCCGCCAAGACAGACGCCTTGATGCAGTCCGTTACGCCAAGAAGCACTTCTCATCCTACGAGGAGGGACAACTGCAGGACATCCAGCACTGCATGGGGATGCTCGCTTTTCCCAAGGATACAGGTGCGTTTAGTTTAGTATTGCGTTTTTTCTGTTCCCGTGGGAATATGGGAAATAGCCTATGTTACGACTGCCTCTGTGGCGCGGTCGGTAGTGATACCGCCTGCGGCGCTGGAGGTCGTGGTTCGATTCCCACCGGAGACAAATATTTGTGTGATCCATAAAAGTTGGTCTCAAGAGTCTGGGTGTTTCTATGTATAATATGTATGTATTTAAAAAGTATATACGTATTAATATCCGTGGTCTGATACCCATAACACAAGCAGGTTATTCCTAGCTTACTTTGGGATCAGATAGCGTTGTGTGAAATGTTCGTGAATATTTATTTATTATTAATATCCATTGTTCGGTACTGCTTTTCAAACATAAGCAGGTTAATCCTAGTTTACTTTGGCATTACATGATGTCAAAACTGTCCTTGAATTTAACCAAAAAATATGAATGTCTGCTACACAGAAGTAGAACCATACCGCTCGTTACTGTGCACAACCCGCTGGGGAGCCCTCGTGGCACAATTCCGCTGGGAACACGCCCGCCTGCTGCACCCCGCCCGCCTGGCCGCCCTGCCTGTAGCCTTGCAGCTGGGCCTGGCCGCACTTAACACACCATATCCTTTACATATTAGACAGTGGTGGGCTATCACCCGCTACGTATAGATTTAGTATTCCTAGATTAAGAAATAGAAGCGAGACTTGGGTATGGCAGGGAATGCATGAAAGTACACACATCAACACCGTCTAGGGATATTTCACATTTTCTCAATTTTCAGAAAATCTGTTAGGAATAATATGCAACAATGTTATATTCTTAGGAAGCCCATTTTTCAGACTATATTTTAAAATAAAATAAAAATATATTTTCGACTTAAGTATATAAAATTTTATTAAAATGAAAACAAAAAGTAAAAAAATGGTGCAACTAAAGATGAATGTGTCATTTACGAAAAAATAAAAAATAAGTAGTTTGCACTGATAGGAAAAATCAGTAGTCAGTAAAACCACCCATGACGTTAACCACGGTCCTGCAACGGTTTTTCATGCTTTGAATTAAGTTATCAAAGTCTCGCTGCAGGATATTGTCCAAGTTCTGCTAAGATGCAAAAAAAGTTGCTCTTAAGTCGCAATGTCTGCGGAGTAACGCTCGCAGATCTCGTTCGGAATGAAGATGTAAGAAAGAGAGTTGGTCTGAAAGAGAGTGTCGGTGTTAAAGTAAGGAAGGGCATGCTACGATGGTTCGAGCATGTGGAGCGAATGGAAGATGAAAGAATGGCAAAACAGATATACAACGCGAAAGTGGATGGACGTAGGAGTCGGGGAAGGCCACGACACACCTACCACGACCAAATTAATCGTGTGTTAGTTGAGGGTGGTGTCAAGAGCCGTAGAAACCGACGTGCATGCATGAAAAGAAAAATGAAAGTTGAAGGAGCAAATGAGGTGTGTATGGACCGTGCCGTGTGGCGCTCGGTTCTTTCTGCCTACCCCGCAAGGGATTTGGCGTGAAGATAGTATATTATAGTGTAAGTAGATTAAGAAATCAATTTTGGCAGATGTATGTGATAAAATTTCATGTATTTACTTCTTAATGTACAGTCAACTACATCAAAATGTACTAGTTTAATCTTTACAAAATGATGTATCCCTGCGAGTGCCATAATGAACTAACCAAACGTGGTATCTATCCACCGAACTTGACAGTAAGGGCGCTTTCAATTTAGACGTTTCATGTCGAACCGCAGCAGTGCCGAAGCGGTGCGTTTCTCGTACGGTTCACGCACGGTCGTTGGTTTTAATACAAAGCGCACAGTGCGGCGTCGGTACTGCGAACGCGCGACACAGGACGCTCCACATGTTCTTGAAAATTTGTTGAAATTAGCGCCCTGTCGTCGCGCGTTCGCGGTACGGACGCCGCACTGTTGCCGCACCGTGCGCTTTGTATTAAAATATACGACTGTGCGTGCGCCGTACGATAAACGCATCACTTCGGTACTGTTGCGGTCCGACACGATACGTCTAAATTGAAAGCACCCTTACATCTATGCGTCTAAAGAGCAATAATTATCTATCCCAATATATTTAGTTTTTATTTTAAAGTTGACTGAGAAAGTCAACTTTAAAATAAAATAATAAATAGCATGCATAGCAATCAATACATATAACTGTCAAGTTCGGTAGATTCCATGTTTGTCACAATCTTTTGTTAATTCATTATGGCACTAGCAGGGATAAATCATTTTGTAAGAAAAAATGAACTAGTACATTTCATTGTACTATTTCAATCGAGTACTATAAGATCAAAATACGAGTATTATAAGATAGTAAAAACATTATTATTTCTATAGGTCTCAAAGTAACACTATGAACGTTAAGATTATTGCTTTCACGTTTACATTTATCGAAATATCAATTGATTTCCTGCATCACGATAGGAAAGTTCTCGCGCTGAAGAATGGTATAATGCAACAGTTTTCCATCGCCATCCTTCGTGCGGTGTGAGCAGAAGTCTACAAGCCCATCGCAATTTACTTTAGACATAGGGCGTTGCTTTATTATTGTAGTAAAAGGAAGTATTTGACCAAAGCCTTTGATTGTGTTATTCATCATAACACACTTTGCGAAAACTCCCTTGTTACGTTTTTAGAGACTGCAGGGGACCTTATTGCCTCCTACCGTAATAATCGAATACAATTATATTGATCTCACATGATGCGTTATTGCAAAGTCGGTCGGAAAGCACTTAGGTAACTATGGGTGTGCCGCAGGGATCAATTCTAGGTCCATTTTTATTTTAGTGAACATAAACGAAAAAACGGTTTACAACGTGAGTAGCATTGTACTGTGTGCTGATGAAAAGTTATTTATTTTTATGTAGATGGCAAGTTAAGAAATTTTGAAGACGTTGTTGATTGGTTTACGACCAATAATTTACTATTAAATGCAAAAAGACAAAGTGTTAAAATATAATAGTATTACATACAGATAAGCAACTCCCTGCCCTTCACTGAGCAAGCTTCCCCCGCCACAGTTGTCATAGTTGGAGGGTATTTTGACAAAACATTTGCTTCACTTTAGGACACACATTCAAGCTCGGTAGAAACAGCTTGTTTGTTTTTTACTGTAGGTGACAGAGTTGCAAACGATCATTTGTATAAAGTTTCCGCCCTGTGGTTTATGTTAGGAGTTACAGAACAAAAATATAACAATGATACCCTTCATCTTGTAGAGTCAACCGTATTTTTAGGGATCACTTTAGATAGTAAATTACAGTAGAACGCCTTAATATTGTGTCTTGCAAGGAAACTCAGTTCGGTGGCATTTGCCGTAATGTGAAATGCCATCGGCCAGATTAGTTTATTTTCGTTATTTCTACAGTGTTTTACGGCATTTTACTATAGGGCAAGGGTTTAACAGCTGCATGTGCAATTTATCTTTATTTTGCTTTAGATAAATTTGATTAAAGAATCTTCCTTTACAGAAACTCAAATTCTAAATTAGGACATATCTCTCGAAAAGAGCTTATATTGTATAATATATACAGCATAGATATAAACATGAGTTGCTTGCTTGTCAATCAAGTTATTTAGATTTAAGGTTTTATTTGTGTAAACTGATTTGTGCTTTAATAAAATAATGTAGGCAATTGTAATTTCTGACAATTAATGAGTTTTTAACACCAGGTTCTTTATTACAGGCTCTACATATTGCCTTACAGCAATTGTTTTGACGTTCATATGTGTTACTATGTGAGCTATATCAATAAAGACATTTCCATTTCATTTCATATTATTTTCTTTCATTTCATCTAATTTCCTTTCATTTCATATCATTTCCTCTCATTTTATATCATTTCCTCTCATTTCATATCAATTCCTCTCATTTCATATCATTTCACTTCATTGCATTTCATTTCTTTCAGTAACTTTTACACACAGTAATTAACTTAAGTATTTTTTATAAGATTTAGCCTTTCTATGTGCACATAAGGTACTACACATGCAAAACACAGGGCGGAAACGTTGCGAAAATTGGTCCAGCTATGTGTTGTTTATATGATCGATTTAGTTGATCGTTTCTGAACTAATTGTGTTCGTTTACGACCGACCACCGAACGATCTATGCCCTTGAATATTTATATTTAACTACTTTCTCAGAAATAAATACTAAAACTGATGTCGATTTGACAACGTGAAACATATTCCAAAACATTGCATGAATGAATGACTGATGGGGTGAATGATCTAAACATGAAGAAGGGTATGATGTTTTATTAGCCACACTAGCAGTTAGCACAACAATGTCCTTGACGGGTGCACACTCAGTGCTACGAGAAGAGCACGCGCGTGTCGTCGTGCCCGGCGTGCGCGTCGCCGCTGCGCGAGCTGGCGCGCTCGCTGCCGCACGCGCACGTGTCGCACTCGCGCCTCGTGTGCCGCCTGTCGCGCGCGCCGCTCAACGAGCACAACCAGCCCATGGTGCTGCCCAACGGACAGGTCTACGGCGAGAAGGTGGGTCTGTGTCCTGTATAGCGCACTGGCCCGCTCGCTGCCGCACGCGCACGTGTCGCACTCGCGCCTCGTGTGCCGCCTGTCGCGCGCGCCGCTCAACGAGCACAACCAGCCCATGGTGCTGCCCAACGGACAGGTCTACGGCGAGAAGGTGGGTCTGTGTCCTGTATAGCGCACTGGCCCGCTCGCTGCCGCACGCGCACGTGTCGCACTCGCGCCTCGTGTGCCGCCTGTCGCGCGCGCCGCTCAACGAGCACAACCAGCCCATGGTGCTGCCCAACGGACAGGTCTACGGCGAGAAGGTGGGTCTGTGTCCTGTATAGCGCACTGGCCCGCTCGCTGCCGCACGCGCACGTGTCGCACTCGCGCCTCGTGTGCCGCCTGTCGCGCGCGCCGCTCAACGAGCACAACCAGCCCATGGTGCTGCCCAACGGACAGGTCTACGGCGAGAAGGTGGGTCTGTGTCCTGTATAGCGCACTGGCCCGCTCGCTGCCGCACGCGCACGTGTCGCACTCGCGCCTCGTGTGCCGCCTGTCGCGCGCGCCGCTCAACGAGCACAACCAGCCCATGGTGCTGCCCAACGGACAGGTCTACGGCGAGAAGGTGGGTCTGTGTCCTGTATAGCGCACTGGCCCGCTCGCTGCCGCACGCGCACGTGTCGCACTCGCGCCTCGTGTGCCGCCTGTCGCGCGCGCCGCTCAACGAGCACAACCAGCCCATGGTGCTGCCCAACGGACAGGTCTACGGCGAGAAGGTGGGTCTGTGTCCTGTATAGCGCACTGGCCCGCTCGCTGCCGCACGCGCACGTGTCGCACTCGCGCCTCGTGTGCCGCCTGTCGCGCGCGCCGCTCAACGAGCACAACCAGCCCATGGTGCTGCCCAACGGACAGGTCTACGGCGAGAAGGTGGGTCTGTGTCCTGTATAGCGCACTGGCCCGCTCGCTGCCGCACGCGCACGTGTCGCACTCGCGCCTCGTGTGCCGCCTGTCGCGCGCGCCGCTCAACGAGCACAACCAGCCCATGGTGCTGCCCAACGGACAGGTCTACGGCGAGAAGGTGGGTCTGTGTCCTGTATAGCGCACTGGCCCGCTCGCTGCCGCACGCGCACGTGTCGCACTCGCGCCTCGTGTGCCGCCTGTCGCGCGCGCCGCTCAACGAGCACAACCAGCCCATGGTGCTGCCCAACGGACAGGTCTACGGCGAGAAGGTGGGTCTGTGTCCTGTATAGCGCACTGGCCCGCTCGCTGCCGCACGCGCACGTGTCGCACTCGCGCCTCGTGTGCCGCCTGTCGCGCGCGCCGCTCAACGAGCACAACCAGCCCATGGTGCTGCCCAACGGACAGGTCTACGGCGAGAAGGTGGGTCTGTGTCCTGTATAGCGCACTGGCCCGCTCGCTGCCGCACGCGCACGTGTCGCACTCGCGCCTCGTGTGCCGCCTGTCGCGCGCGCCGCTCAACGAGCACAACCAGCCCATGGTGCTGCCCAACGGACAGGTCTACGGCGAGAAGGTGGGTCTGTGTCCTGTATAGCGCACTGGCCCGCTCGCTGCCGCACGCGCACGTGTCGCACTCGCGCCTCGTGTGCCGCCTGTCGCGCGCGCCGCTCAACGAGCACAACCAGCCCATGGTGCTGCCCAACGGACAGGTCTACGGCGAGAAGGTGGGTCTGTGTCCTGTATAGCGCACTGGCCCGCTCGCTGCCGCACGCGCACGTGTCGCACTCGCGCCTCGTGTGCCGCCTGTCGCGCGCGCCGCTCAACGAGCACAACCAGCCCATGGTGCTGCCCAACGGACAGGTCTACGGCGAGAAGGTGGGTCTGTGTCCTGTTTTTTTTTTTTTTTTTTTTTTTTTTTTTTTATACCACTAGAGTGGCAGACAAGCATACGGCCCCCCCAGATGTACCGGTGGTCACCGCTGCCTATGGACGTTTGCAACACCAGAGGCGCCACAAGCGCGCTGCCGACTCTTTAAAAACCTTCTAAGTCCCCTTTTGAAGAACCCCATACTGTAGGCGTCCGGGAAAACCGAAGCAGGGAGATCATTCCACAACCTAAGCGTACGCGGAAGAAAGCCTCTATTAGATCTCACCGTGCTCGAGCGCTCAGGACGCAACGTGTGAGGATGAACACCCTGTCTATGGCGAGCGGTGCGATGATAGAATGTAGCCGTAGGCATCATATCAAACAATTCTTCAGAGCACAAACCGTTGTACAGGCGGTAGAACACACATAGAGAAGCAAAGTCTCTCCTGTCACTAAGAGGTTCCACACTACCTGCAAGTATGGGATCGTTGACAACTCTCATAGCTCGCCTTTGCACCGAGTCAAATGGACGAAGCTGGTATTCGGGTGCCCCCGCCCAGAGGTGACAGCAGTACTCCATATGCGGACGCACTTGCGACTTATAGAGAAGCAGTGCTTGCGCCGCAGTAAAGTACCGCCGCGCCCTTCTGAGCACTCCGAGCTTCCTGGACGCCAGCTTGGCCTTGCCCTCCAAGTGACAGCGGAACTGCACATCACTGGAGATGTCAACACCAAGGATCCCTATACTTTCAGAGATGGTGAGAGATGTGCCCTGAAATTGTGGCGCCACAGTGAATGGGGTCTTTTTTGCGGTGAAAACACAAACTTGTGTCTTGGTAGGGTTGAATTGGACAAGATTTTGTCGACCCCAATCGGACACTCTAGTGAGAGTAGCCTCGACTTCAGACACAAGTTGTTCACGACTTTCTTCCACTGCATCCCGAGAGATACCGGGACGGCCCGTGTAATAAGTGTCGCCCGTACTGTCGTCCGCATAACAATGAATGCCGTCAATAGACAACATGTCATTGATATGCAGCAGAAACAAAGTAGGGGACAACACTGAGCCTTGTGGTACTCCAGCGTTTATGGCTATGCAGTCAGAACAGCTACCGTCAACGACGGCCCTGATGCTTCTACCG
This sequence comes from Miltochrista miniata, assembly GCA_933228765.1. Classification (NCBI taxonomy): domain Eukaryota; kingdom Metazoa; phylum Arthropoda; class Insecta; order Lepidoptera; family Erebidae; genus Miltochrista; species Miltochrista miniata. The sequence continues at coordinate 22,094,728 of OW121770.1, read as the reverse complement.
GCCAGAAAGCTGGACACCCATCCGCATAAACTCTCGGGCAGTCCATAGGAGGGCAATTTCGTAAGAAGACCACGGTGCCAGACCCGGTCAAAGGCTTTCGAGATGTCGAGGCTCACTGCTAGAGCCTCACCCTTACTCTCGATAGCCGCCGCCCAGCGGTGTGTGAGGTACACAAGAACATCGCCCGTCGAGCGACCGCGACGGAAACCGTACTGCCGGTCACTGAGCAGGTCATGTTCCTCAAGGTACCTCAGGAGCTGTGTATTAATTACACGCTCCATCACCTTAGATAAAAGGGAGGTGACGGCTATAGGCCTATAATTGGCCGGGTCGGTCCTGTCACCCTTCTTGGGCACAGGATGCACGTACGCGATCTTCCACGACGCCGGGACTTGCTTCATGGAGTAAGAAAGCGTGAAAAGATGTGTAAGTACCGGACACAACTCCGGACCACACCGCTTAAGTACCACCGCGGGAATGCCGTCCGGCCCACTCGACTTATGAATATCTAGGGATTGAAGCTCCCGCCTGACGTCCCGTTGCTTGAATTTAATTTCTGGCATGGAAGTGCCACACCAAGGGATACCAGGCGGAAGCGCACCTCCATCGTTCATGGTCGAGTTGGAGGCAAAGAGAGAACCCAAAAGGTCGGCCTTCTCCTTGGCACTCTGGGCCAGACTACCATCCAGTCTATGTAGAGGTGGTAATCCCGACCGACAAAAGTTTCCCTCGGCAGCTTTGGCGAGCGACCAGAATTCACGACTTCCAGAAGGGTAGCCGGCTAGTCGCTGACCAATTCTGCCGACGAAATCAAACTTTGCCCTGGCAACCGCTCTTTTACTGGCCCTCGAGGCGGCATTCAGTTTGCGTTTCACTTCAGAGATGCTAGGATCTGAGTTAGCGCGAGCCGTGGTCCAAGCTCTGTAGGCAGTTTCTTTCAACATCCTAGTTTCTCTACAAAGCCGATTAAACCACGGTCGTTTCCTAGCTCCTGCCGGGATCCAGCGGTTTGGAATATAACATTCCATGCCCGCCAAGATCCCCTCAGCTACTGCTGCAGCGCAGGAGTTCAAATCATCTGAAGTGAAGCAAAGCCGCCTCCACGGGTACGACGCAAAGAACTCTCGAAGTCCATCCCAGTCTGCTGACTTGTAGTGCCACACATGTCGCCACTCCTTGGGCCGAGGTGGTTCAGGCCTTGCGAGAGGCACTCGCGACCGAACGAGGCAGTGGTCCGATGAACCAAGTGGCGCATCCACTGATGTGGTGTATCCGTCAGGCCGCGTAGTCAGCAGAAGGTCCAGCAATGCACTCTGCTCGTTCTCCCTATCTGGTATTCTCGTATGAGATTTTACCAGTTGGGAGAAACCGTAGGTCAGGGCAAAGTCGTGAGCAGCTTTCCCCGCAAAGTTAGTGTGCACGGAACCCAACCAGTCAATATGGTGACCATTAAAGTCCCCCAAAATCACTATCTCCGCGGAGGGATACCGCTCAATAGCCTTGTCGGTCGATTGTTGCAGGTGGTCAAAAAGGCGAACTGTCTCCGTATCACCGCTATGGGACCTGTAAATGCACGCGTAGATCCGAGTGTGGCCCCCATGATCCACGCGCGCCCATAATGTAGACAGGTCCCTGTCTTCCAGGTCACTGAGACGGCAACAGCAGATATCCTCCCGCACGAACATGCATACCCCAGCTTGACGCCTGAAATTAGCCTCCAGCTTATAGCCAGGGTACATCAAGTAAGATGTATCGTTCGGGCAAGATATCTTAGTCTCCGTCAGGAAAAATAAGTTCGGCCTCGCAGATTCCAGGTGGCGGTGGATCTCGTTGATGTTTGAGTGCATTCCTCTGATGTTACAGAAGTCCACATTTAGTGTGGACGACGACGAAGCCGCTGTGTAAACCTTTTTTCTTTTGTGACCTTTTGCCATGATTGTTGTTGAAAGGGGATAAAAAGAAGGTAGGGGGTGCCTGTGTGTCGGTGACGCAAGAGACTAAGCGAGGCTCCAATTCCCCAAAGGCAGGCACAGGTAGTGCGGTAGATTGGCACGGCGTACGGAAGGGCCCCCGGTCCCCCCCCAATGCAGTGGCCGCGTCCACTCCGGTATCCTCCTCCGGCACGACCACAGCACCAGGGACTTTACACAGGCTGCTGGTTCAGCCTCCTGGGGCGGAGATTACGTAATCCCCAGGTTCGGGTCCCGTACAGCCTGCGGGCGGTCAGCGGGCAACCGTTTCACCGGGTCTCCCTGACCGCCGTACCAATATTCCGCGCCTATGCCAGCCAATGGAGACAGATGAGCCTCTGGTCTCACCGCCACCGGCACAAAGTCACCCCAATGAGCACTGGAACCCTGCTAACCGACGGAGAACATAACCCAGCACGAAGCAAGGTTACTATTACCGCGGTCTTCTGCAGGGTGGAGGTACTGTCCCAGGCGGGCTGCTCGCCGAACGGAATTCCGTTATGCCCTTCCTCCTGTATAGCGCACTGGCCCGCTCGCTGCCGCACGCGCACGTGTCGCACTCGCGCCTCGTGTGCCGCCTGTCGCGCGCGCCGCTCAACGAGCACAACCAGCCCATGGTGCTGCCCAACGGACAGGTCTACGGCGAGAAGGTGGGTCTGTGTCCTGTATAGCGCACTGGCCCGCTCGCTGCCGCACGCGCACGTGTCGCACTCGCGCCTCGTGTGCCGCCTGTCGCGCGCGCCGCTCAACGAGCACAACCAGCCCATGGTGCTGCCCAACGGACAGGTCTACGGCGAGAAGGTGGGTCTGTGTCCTGTATAGCGCACTGGCCCGCTCGCTGCCGCACGCGCACGTGTCGCACTCGCGCCTCGTGTGCCGCCTGTCGCGCGCGCCGCTCAACGAGCACAACCAGCCCATGGTGCTGCCCAACGGACAGGTCTACGGCGAGAAGGTGGGTCTGTGTCCTGTATAGCGCACTGGCCCGCTCGCTGCCGCACGCGCACGTGTCGCACTCGCGCCTCGTGTGCCGCCTGTCGCGCGCGCCGCTCAACGAGCACAACCAGCCCATGGTGCTGCCCAACGGACAGGTCTACGGCGAGAAGGTGGGTCTGTGTCCTGTATAGCGCACTGGCCCGCTCGCTGCCGCACGCGCACGTGTCGCACTCGCGCCTCGTGTGCCGCCTGTCGCGCGCGCCGCTCAACGAGCACAACCAGCCCATGGTGCTGCCCAACGGACAGGTCTACGGCGAGAAGGTGGGTCGCCCAACGGAAACAACAGCGCACCATTGCATTATGGGGGTATCCATTATGAGGGTACGCACTGGGGGTTTCCGTTAGTTTGTGAAACAGCTCTTCAACGCTGGCACTATTCTTCTACTACTTTCTCTCGAATGTTCTGTAACCAAGTTTTGTTTTTTCCATGCACGTCTTTATTCCTCAATTTTCCCATCATATTTAGTAGGGGATAATGATATTTTTCGTGCCTCAACACTAACCAAGGTACTCAATCTTTCTTCTCTTGATGGTCTGTAAGTTTCATCGCATTCAACGCATAGTGCTTGCTTTTAGCATCTAAGGAGCCTGACATTTAATATTCAGCGCTTTTACAATTTCTATGTGATTTTTCTATTACACCTAAACTCTATCCCCACCAGATTCAGGTTGGATGAGACTCAGCCTCTTTACCGCCAACGTATTACAGCAGAAATGAATCAGCACGTTGTATTTTAGATCGTAAACCTGAGCTACGATATAAATTACATATAGCTTGACTCAAATGACAGTTGTCTAATCAATCTTATGATCATTCCAGGCTCTCAAAGAGATGGTGAAGCAGCACGGCACCGTCATCTGCCCGAAGACCAACGAGGTGTACTGTATGAAACGCGTCGAGAAGGTGTACGTGATGTGAAGCGTTGTCGGCGACCTGTACATACTGCCAGACTTCTACGACCAAGCGTTCAACCATCAATTTTGGTTTTATTAAATGTACCCTCAAAACTTGTGTATTAAAATAAAATGACGGTTGCATGATGAAAATGACTGCAAAGTATGCAATTTTGGTTCTGCGAAGTTTTTGCTAGATAAAATATTAAATGTACTAGACACCCGCTGTTTCTACAACCTCCTAAAACCTAACCTACAGATATTGTACAGAAACATTTTATTTTAAAGTGATAAAGTCGATGAGCGCTGGCTGCAGGCATGAAAACGTGTCACGTTCCGCCTGAGTCAACGTGCAAGCGAGAGCGCGGTACAAGATATAGAGAAGCACGCATCTATCTCTCTTCCACTCCACCGGCCGATTCAGTTCATGTTTTCTTATGACATTATCACGAAGAATTTTCGTTCTTAAACTGATTTTACAAACCCTTTAGCCGTTTACTCTAAACCCTTAATCGTACATTAAAAGAGTTCAAACTTTTTGCGATCTAAGATTTTGACAAAATAATCTGCAGCATTTAAGCAGAGATAAAATTTGTTAGTAAATAATTATTTAAAAAAAATAATTCGCAGTTTCTGCGTTCATTCCGAACCATAGAGCAACGCGAACTGTCTGAGGGGAGACGGCATAGAACGATTGCTCAATACAAAATTTTCTGTCATATTTTGCGGGTGGCGGGGGGAAATCTTCCTTCAGTTTGTATGGAACTGGGCACTTTTTGTCGTCGATATGTCACATTATGTGTCACATTATTGCCAGAGGGGGTTTGAAAGCTTTGGCCCCTCCCTCTGTAGAGGCGCGCGATGCTCTGTGTTCCGAACGAACAAAAAGAAAATTAAGCTCAGACCTGCAATTTTTTAGCTAAAAATTTTAATCCGCTATTACGTCACATTAGGGATGAAACCCAAAATGCTAAAACTTTTTTATTAACATGGTAGTTAACAAGGCTCTTTTAATATAGCTAAAAGCTTCTTCCCACTATTTCACCCCCGTTAGGGGTGGAATTTCTGAAAACCGTAAAGCTATGTTTTTTTAGATTTTAGCAAGAGCGCTCATACCGCCATTCTTGGTTATAGCCTTGAATATTTCCTAAGTAGCTAAAACCCTCAATGTCATTTCCCCCCTTTAGGGGTATAAAGTCTAATGACAATAAAACTACTTATTTTAGACTGGCGTACAACGTTCATTCTACATTCTCCATGTATGTTCTATGAGATTTTTTTTTATTATTCTATGTTTTTTTTTCTATTATTATTTACTTATTCTGCTATTCGGAGTAGAATCTTAACAAATCAAGGATCTTATAATCGGCCTACCCGTTATGATTATTAAATAAATTTAACTAACACTGTTTTATGTATCTTTACTAAATAACCCATGCGACTTTATTTTCGTTAAAAAAGAATATCCTATATCTCAAGTTGGATCAAAGAGTGCACAGTGTGCAAAATTTTATTAAAACCTTTTCAGTACCTAGTTGAGGATTTCATCGCGGATAAACTATGTGGCCCGAATTTTTATATATTTTGCAATTTATTTTCTGTTAATTGTCTTACTGTAGATAGATATTATATACTTGGCAACTTAAATGTCATGTTGAATGTACTCATGTTTGCTGTTAATTTAATTTATTGACGTGACAACGTCTTCTAATTCGATGGAGCCGGCTGCACGCACGAAAAAAACATGACGTATGTGGCGTTACCTCGCTGAGGCGTTCCATTTAAGGCTGAGTTGTCACGTTCAACTATCGTCAGTAAACCGATATTACAGACAACCGATTTTTTTTTCTAAAAATACGTATTGTCACGCTTTTAACCCCGAAGTGGTAGGCAGAGAGTATACACCTACATTTCACCTTACAGTTCGTGGGCCTATTGCCGTGTTAAAAACCAATCCTCCAATAATACGGTTGATTTCTTTGTATTGAATTTCTAAAACAATGAATCATAGTAATTCATTAACTTTCCACAAGATGGCGCTTAATCAAAATGGACGACAAAAACGCTACGGTTATATTGTGAATAACATTTTGTCTAAAGAAGCTATTATTTATATTTTAGCGGAGGCGTACTGTTTCTAGTCGCCGCCAACTGTGTGTTTCTCATATATTTGAATATAATGTTGTTGTAATGTACAAGTTATAAATCTCAATGTATCATAGTGTAAGTATTTACTTTGAGAATAAATTCAAAACGTTAATCATTGTTTTATTTGCTATTTTGTTTCACTGGTTTAGAATTAGACAAATGAATCCTTTAAGAGACGAATTCTTATATAAAACTACATTCAGGGTCTCCGCCCATACGGGGGCCCCATACAGGGCCATGCTCTGCGCGATCCCCAGGTACAGTCTCCTGTAGGGAGCGTTGCATCCCCTCATGGTGGGAGGTGTTTTGGCAGTACAACATACATTTGTAAGAACTATCGTGACTTTTTGCGAAAGAGACGAGACAATCTTAAAAAGCGACAAACGAAATATTACGTTCTACAATCTTTCTCTTCTGCAAATGTCAGCCAGATCAGTTAATCCGTTACTGTATGATGGAATAACAGACGTCCTAACTCGTGCATCCAAAGCGGGCAGAGGTCCCACTCCTATACAGTGCAGAAAATTTTCGCCAGAACTGAACGATTCGTAAGATTGTTTCTCTGTCGAACTATAATAACTTGGAACGACCTGTCCGTGAACATTTTTTCCCTCTCTTACAATCCTGTGAAGACTAGTGAAGATCCACATCTTAGGGCCGCCAACTTTAGGAACACTAAGAAGTCGTATGGACTGTGGGAGTTGGCCCCCAATCGCTTATTGTCGCCATGACGCTCAAAATCAGAGTGCGCTTATTGTAAAATCGTGAATTGAATTCCTATGGATTTCTCTTAATATCTTATTAATTTGACTGTGTCATAAGTAAGAGGAAGTATCATAAAGCCCTAATTATTATTGGGTGTATGTGGTTGTATTGTATCATAAAGCAAGCAATTTGAGCAACGTCCAGCGCCATCTATTATAAACGAAATTCGAAATGCCACGATGCTTTTTTTTTAACGTGAGGGAAAATCCATCATGGATGCTATGCCAGACTCCTACCGACTAAAAAACCTCACGTAACGACCAACAGCCTATGGTTGGAAGCCCCCGGGTAAGCCCTCGGAAGGATGTCCCAGGACAATGCCATAATGCTTGTAAAGAAGGTCGCAGTTTTATCCCCTTGGCAAAAAAGGTGGATAATCTTGGTGAGCGGAAATATATCGATAACCGACCATGACCGATTATAATAATCTAATCAAAGTATACACGTGTAAGTTATATCAGCCGAAATACGACCGTAGGTACAGATACACCAAAATTCTTTGACACGTTTAGTTTAGGGACTAGCGGTTCCCCGCGGCTTCGACCGCGTAGAAGTCGTTATCGCGTAAAATCATAACCCTCCTTTTGCGCAGTCGGTCAAAAAGTAGCCTATGTCCTTCCCAGGGCTGCGAACATTCTCTATTCCAAATTTCATCTCAATCGCTCCAGCCGTTTAGGCGTGAAAGCTAACAGACAGATAGACAGAGTTACTTTCGCAGTTATAATATTACTAGCTGACCCGCGCAACTTCGTTTGCGTCACATGAGAGTGAGTTAATATTTCGAGTATTATAATGTTTCCCGTTGCATTTACCCCCGTCGCGTCGCGTCGCTTGTATTCATTAGAGCTGAACCGCTTATCTTCGTTTGCGTGACATGAGAGTGAGAAGGAAAGAGATGTTAAAGTGATATAATGTTTCCCGTTGCTTTTATTTCCACTCATCCGTTTTTCGGTATGGAACTCATCGTGTGCGAGTCCGACTCGCACTTGGCCGGTTTTTATCGTTCAGTTGACTGGCTGCCACTGCAGACCAAGTTTACTCCCGTCACGTCGCTCATACTTTAAAACTTAAGAAGAGGTATTAAGAAGAGATATTATGAAGAGATATTGTAAGTGAACCTTAAAAGATAGGCATAATTATGCTGTTTAGGACTTTTTTTTATAACTTTTTAAGAGAAACAATTTTGTACTACACAATTTTTACGTAACTTTAACTATTTATACAGCGTTACCAATGGAAGCTCTCAAAAGAAAGAAATAATCCCCGTTCTCGAAACATTATTCATGACTGCTCCGCTCCTAGTCGTCTTAGCGTGATGTTTACCACCATTAGCCAGCCTCAATAAATGGACTATTAAACTGTAAAATGATTTTTGAAATGCAACCAGTATTTTCTGAGATCCTAGCACAAAGAAACTCTTCAGTTTCATTATATCGTGAGCGAACCATAAGAGATAGACAAATTAGGTTATTGTGAGCGAACCAGTTATTGTGAGCGATGACACAGTCAAATTAATAAGATAGACATATGCTGTCGCGGACTTTTTTTTAGAACTTTTTAAGAGAAACAATTTTTACCTAACTGTCCATTTACGCAGCGTACGCCTCGGAAGCTCTCAGACGGTAAAATATTCCCCGTTTTCAAAACATTCTTGATTGCTGCTCCGCTCCTATTCGTCTTAGCGTGATGTTATATAGCCTATAGCCATCCTCGATAAATGGACCATCAAACTGTAAAAGAATTTTTGAAATCCAACCAGTAGTTCCTGAGATCCTAGCGTTCAAACAAACAAACAAACAAACTCTTCAGCTTTATAATATTAGTATGGATGTAGGAAGTAGGGATTTACATGGCGTTTTTTCGCACTGAGTTTTTTCATAGTACCCAGGAGATTCGTCCGTAGGCAGATAAAGAGGGCATCGTGTGGTTTTGGTCGATAGGACTCCGGCATAGCATCTATGAGGACCTCCACACGTAGATAACCATTTAGAGCTATGCCATTTACCTAGACAGTCGATTTTCGCCGTGCTGCCAAAGTCGTCCGGCTTCAGTAACTCGAATATCAAAAATACTAACTTGCACTCTAAATTGTACAATCATATAACGGAATAGGTTTGACTTTTTTTTTGATCATTAAAATTTAATTTTGTAGAGGTGACTGATTAAATTCGGGGTTTTACTTAGAATAAACGACTTTCCTAAAAGTAAATTATACGATGGTTTTCCTTAAAAAAGATTGAATATTTTTGTTGAACTAAGGAATTATTAGATACTAGCTGACCCGCGCAACTTCGTTTGCGTCTCATAAGAGAGAGAGAGAGAGAGAGAGAGAAAGAGCGCTATTATTTTGTTATCATGTTTCCCTTCATTTAGCCCCGTTGCGTTTACTCCCGTCGCATCGCTACTATTCATTATTTTACAAATAATTAACGTTACTGTGATCGAAAACCTCCCAAAAACGCGAGATAGCACCCAAACCCACATAGGTGAGGCCATAGTGGTAGCCGTAGGTCTGTTGGAAGTTCTGGGTTGACTACCGAGGGCTTACCCGGGGCTCCCAACCGTAGGCTGTTAAGCAGGATACTTGTGGTTTTTAGTCTTTAAGAGTCCAGCATAGCATATAATGTAGGAATTTCGTCACTTTTAAAAAATGTAACTGTGAGCGAACCATAAAAGATAAATAAATAAATAGGTATTGTGTTTTAGAACTTTTTAAGAGGCACAATTTTGAAATAAATTATTTTTATGTAACTTCAACCGTTTACGCAGAGGCGCAACGAATACTCTAACGATTAAATGTTTTCCGTTTTCGAAACATTTCTCATTGCTGCACCGCTCCTATTAATCTTAGGATTATGTTATGTAGCCTTAAGCCATTCTCACTAAATGTACCTACTTACTATCGAACAGTTAAAGAGTTTTTGAAACCCTATTAGTAGTTTCAGTAAGGCTTGCCTTGGAATGATGTGATCATGGTCCCTTTGCAGCGTGTGTCTAACCCAGATACACTTCCGAGACGTTTAATCTGTTGGTGGATAGGGGTCTCACTGCAGCGTTCCAATAGGCTTACCTTGGTGATTTTCTCGGGCCCGTATATACCGAGGATCCGTTGGAGGCAGCGGTTGACGAAGACTTGTAGCTGGTAGCTGGTGCGAAATGTCTTTAGTGACCTTCCATGTCTCGCATCCGTATAGCAGTTAGCAGTACAGTTTTAACGTTTACTTTGTTTTAAGTTTCACTCTTCGAGTCCATTTTCGCCACTGCCTACGGGGCGCAGCTGTGTTAAGGTTGTTCTAGCCTTGGCGAGTCTCGAAATGATGTAGGGTACCTACTCTTCTATCCCATCAGTTTCTGACACGACACTCCCGAGGTACGTGATTTAGTGCCTCCACCACATCTCCTGCGTCTGTCGATTTAATTTTCAGTCCAGCCAATTGCCACCTCATCCTGCACGTTGTCCTGCAGACATGCATGACGGCGTGGCCTGGAGGATTTAAATAACTCCCCATTCTATGCCGCGCCGCTTGTTCTTTGCGGTATTCAGCATTATACCATTTATTTTCTATGGATGGTTGTTAGCTATCCTGTTATCTTCATAACGATTCTCTAAGGTAGGTACAGTATGTATTTTCAAAAGAGTTTGTGAACTCTATGTTTAATTTCTTTTTCAGAATATTGATGACATTTGATTGATGTCATTTCATACACGTACATTCATACATGTAATAAAATTCTAACACGAAGGTGTTTGTATGTAAATTGTTTATACTGAGGAAAATTCTATACTGAGGAATAATAGCTTTAATCATTAAGCTCTATTTTGATTAAGCAAACAGGGCAGATTCACATGCTACTTGATGAGTATGATTAATAAATACCTCTAATTTCATAGACCTTATGTGACGTAAACAAAGTTGCGAGGGTCAGCTAGTTAAAAGATAAAACAATAGGTTTCTTCTAACCTACTTAAAAACTATTTTTACAAATTTTATGGTTGTATTAGACATTCTTTGAAATGTACATGTATGGTATTGTTGTGACTTTTATGACACGTTTAAAATACATAGGTATGGGATAGATGGCGCTCGCGGCTACGTCATCGTGAAATTTTACTTCCCGCTTCCCATGGGAACATAGGTACTCCCGGGATAAAAAGTAGCCTATGTGTTATTCCAGACTATAATGTATCTCTGTATCAAATTTCAGCCCGATCCGTTCAGCCGCATGAGCGTGAAAGAGTAACAAACATCCACACTCACAAACATTCGCATTTATAATATTAGTAAGATATCTACTATTTTGATAATAGTTATTAGTTCAGTAAAACAGTTATGCAAATACCATTAAGCAGTATAATGAATTTGATTTATTTAGTGTGCATAATTAGTGTGCAAGTCAGTATTTTTGGTTTAACTTTGATATATTTCGTTCAAAAAAAGGGAATATAGGTAGGGTAGACTGGGTACGGTTGTGCCAGGGTACGGTAGTGACAGTCGCTGTATTGTCGAAAATATAGGGATTAGCGGGGGGCGTGCAAGGGGAAAGACGGGCACCTTGCACGTCTCAACCTGTGTCACAGTGTTGCGTCATCCGACGCGCAGAGTGTACGTGACCAGGAGCACATTTTGATTTTTGAACGCAAAAAGTAAGTATTTTGATTCATTATTATTTCGTAATTGCCATTACATGTATACTGATAGGGTATTGAGTGTTGTTCATTGATATAAATCAAATAGTAGCAGTGTAATATCAGTGGTTACATTTATTGTAGGTTATTTTGTTTTGACGTGGTGGTATTTCTTTTATTAAAACGATCTGTGGGTACAGTTGTGACATTTTTACTGGGTACGGTTGTGACATAAGTAAAAGCGGTTGTTTATTGTTTTAGATGCCTCGAATACGCAAACGAAAGACTACAAGAGCACAGTGCAGCTTGAATCAGTATGAAGATGCTTACAAAGAAACTAAACGCGGGACTTCTTTGCGACAAGCTGCGGAAATGCATGATGTTAATCGCATGTCACTATTAAGGTATGTTCGAAAACGCGATAATGCCAGCACGGGCGATAATGAAAACAATAGCATTAGCATGGGGTATGTTGCTCACAATAAAGTGTTTTCCGAACAACAAGAGCAGCAGTTGTCAAAATATTTACAGCGTTGCGCGGACATTTATTTCGGACTTACTCCAAAAGAGGTGCGGAAGTTGGCTTTTGAGCTTGCAACTCAATATAACCTAAAGCGACCTGCTACTTGGGCTGAGAATGAGATGGCAGGCGAAGAATGGTTCCGTTCATTCCTGAATAGAAATCCTTCTCTATCTGTTCGAGTAGCTCAAGCTACAAGCCTTTCAAGGGCAACTAGTTTTAATAAAACAAATGTGGAAGCTTTTTACGACAACTTGCAAGTTGTTATGGATAGACATCCTTACGAGCCACAGGATATCTACAATGTCGACGAAACAGGCGTCACTACGGTCCAAAAACCTGATAAAGTCATTGCAAGACGTGGTACGCGGCAAGTGGGAGCCGTTACTTCTGCTGAACGGGGCACGTTAGTTACGGTAGCTTTTGCAGTGAACGCCTTGGGAAATACCATGCCTCCGTTTTTTATTTTCCCTCGTGTTCGTTACCACGACCACTTTGTGAGGGACGGACCAGTTGGATCTGTTGGAGCTGCAAACCCTTCCGGCTGGATGCAAGATCTATCCTTCTTAGAATTTCTTAAACATTTTAAGAAATTTTGTAATGCTTCACTAACTCACAAAGTGTTACTCGTGCTTGATAATCATTCATCGCACATTCACATTAATACTTTAGATTATTGTAAAGAAAACGGGATCACTTTACTTTCATTTCCCCCACATTGCTCTCACAAGCTTCAGCCTCTCGACCGGTCTGTCTTCGGACCTTTAAAAAAAGCTATTAACACCGCTTGCGATGGATGGATGCGAAGCCACCCTGGTAAAACGATGACAATATATGATATACCAGGTATCATCAAAATTGCTATGCCTCTGGCTCTTACACAGGCGAACATACAGGCTGGTTTTATGAAAACTGGGATATATCCATACAACCGTAATCTGTTCGGAGATATTGACTTTGCACCCTCTTTCGTAACCGACAGACCAAACCCTGATACTGAAGACAATATTCCTGCAGTACCGTCACCTGGAAGAACTAGACCAAATCCTGACACTGAAAATAATGCTTCTGTAATACCATCTCACACAACAAGCAGAACAGACACTGAAGATATTTCTCCTGCAGCACCATCACCTGTAATAAGCAGACCAATCCCTGACAATCAAGAGGATGCTCCCATAGCACCATTTTTAGTAAATATTGCCAACCTTGACTGTATTCAAGAAGAAAATTTTGTTACTGAGAATTTTGGACCTAATAATAAAAGTCCACCACTTTCACCTTCTATAGACAATACACCAAGCCAAAATTTTAGCAATGTTCAACCATCTACTTCTGCCATACCATCAGTTTTTTCTCCTGAAATTGTTCGGCCTTTTCCAAAAGCTTCCCAAAGAAAAACGCGAGGACCTAGAACCAAGAAGTCTACGATTTACACGGACACGCCTGAAAAAGAGGCAGTCAGGCAAGAATATGAAGCAAAAGAAAAACGACTGAAGGCAAAGGGCATCAAAAAAAATCTCAATGAGCCGAAAGGAAAAGGAAAAGGTAAAGCAACGAAAAGGAAACAATCACCGTCAATATCAGATGAAGAAGAATATTTTTGTTTGGTATGCCTTGGTCCATATTCTGAAAGTAGGCCTGGCGAAAAATGGATTAAATGCCAAGGAAAGTGTAACCTTTGGGCCCATGTAGACTGTACAGATGGTAGTCGGTATTATATTTGTCACAACTGTGATGAGTCGGATTAGATTAGTTGTCAAACTTACTTTTATAAATTTTCACATGCTACATTTCTAAAAAAATATTTGAGTTCCTGTTTAAAAGATTTTGAGCACGTTGTTATGTTGAGTTTAGTTTCAAAATAGAATAGAGTTTAAGTTCTAATGTGATTATGAACATGATTAATATATTTATATTTGTTAAGTCCGCTTTAACTAATTTTAAGTGCAGACTGTTATAATTACTTTAAGGTACTTAAATAGTGGGTATAGATGAAGACTGACTGTACTAATGAAGACTACTGATTGTAACCAAAGATCCTATAGTGCCTTATATGTTGTAAGAAATTAAAATGTTCAAAGATTTTATTTCTTTTGTTAGGAAAGTATAATTTAGTTGATTATTATATAAAAATAAATAAATATTTTTTGCAATTAAAGTGTTTTATTGGCATTTTAGAGTATTTTTATCTTGTTTTGTGATCATATTACAGTATTTTCATCGTGTCACTATTGACCCCCAGTACTGTCACAACCGCCCTTGGGGTGGGTACGGTTGTGACAATATACCTTTTTTTTTAAATTTCATTTTATGAACTAACCATTTGATTTAGACATATACTTTCATGTTTATACGTTAAGCAATGAATAAACTTCATTAGAATACATTTTTTGTTCAGATTAATAGCATAAATAAAAAGCTATAGTCAATCATTTGAAAATTGTCACAACCGTACCCAGTCTACCCTACAGATATCGATTTAAATACATGCCTTTTTAAGTAGCAAAGGTAAATTTATACATACTAAACAGAACTTAACATTTAAGTAGTAGGTATGCGTTTCTGACCACAAAGAGAGCTTTTAGGTACCTATTCGCGCTATTCTTCGTCTCCGCTGACTGCATTCGACACTGCTTCCGAAAAATCCTCAATTACCTCTTCAACTTGTTCGGTTATGGCTTCTTCAACTTGGTCTTTTACTTCCTCAATTTCATCTTCTATGGCATCTTCAATTTGATCTGCTACTGCCTCGAGAATATCTTCAGCTGCATCTTCGAGTTTGTCTACAATTGATGAGAAAAATCCTTCGAAAATTCCTTTTTCTTTTTCCTCAGACATTTTGTAATTAAAGTTCAAGAATGTAGCGATTAAATGCTTTAGAAAATTTTGTTTTTGTATTATGTTTATTTGCGATAATACGTTTTCAGAATTGTGTTCGTGTTGAAATTATCGAGCCAAATGCTGATACTTACTTGAGATCGATAACCGATTTTTTCGTCTAATAGATATATATCTACCAGTATTAGAGATAACTAAATGCAGAATACAAGCCCCTTTTTAACCGACTTCAAAAAAGGAGGAGGTTCTCAATTCGTACGCTATGTTTTTTTTTTTTTTTTTTTTGTATGTATGTTACGCGATAGCGGCGCCAATTATGGATGGATTTTGAAAATTCTTTTTTGTTTGAAAGAGGATACTTCTGAGGTGGTCCCATATCCAGGGTATCAGGATCTGATGCTGGGATCCAGGAGAAATCGAGGGCAACCACCGAAAATTGTAGGGACAACTAGTGCGATTGTTAACTTTTTGATTAAGTGCTTTAATGTAGGTACTAAAATTTAATGAAGGTCTGGAGTCGATCTGATGATGGAACCGAAAGACAGTCGAGGGAATTCCTTAACGATTTACAGCAGTTACCTTGTGTTTCGGCTAGATTGATTTGTGTTGATGAGAACTTTACACCTAGATAGAAATACTTTTCGGTCCACCCGTCACTTAAAATTAAAAAATAAAAAATTTAAATAAAAAATAGAACCGACTTCATACAAATCCTTAAAAATAAAATTTACCTAGCACATTGTAATATGTATTTTGATTTATCCGATTTTATTCAATATAATATTGAAGTTGGTGCCATTAATAATACCTACCTAAACCTATGGGTTTACTTGGCGCCGACTTCAATATGATGTTGAATAAAATCTGATAAATCAAAATACATATTACAATGTGCTAGGTAAATTTTATTTTTAAGGATTTGTATGAAGTCGGTTCAATTTTTTATTTAAAATTTTTTCAGATAGGTACTTATTTATGTATTGTGGCATTTTTTATCGTTTTATTATTATGGCTTAAATTTGGTAGGATTATTTAGATATCTGTTTGATATCAAATTTATTACCGAGTAATAGATAAATATTACATAACTTATTCAATGGTACCTATCAATGAAGCCCTCTGGGCGTAAAGGCATGATTGAGAATCACTAGATTCTTACAAAAAAGGGTTCTAGGTCACCAGCTAGGAGGCAGGTAACTGCAATGGTTGCTAAGATTAATCTAAATAATTATAGCACAAAGGTGACTGACTGACATAAGTAATCTATCAACGCACAGTCCGAACCACTGGACGGATCGGGCTGAAATTGATAAAGGGATTTTGATAAATTCTACCCCCAAGGGGATAAAATACGGGAAGCGGGAACGGGAACAAATTTTACGCGGGCGAAGCTGCGGGCATCGGCTAGTTAAATTATATAGGTATAATAGTTGCTAATATTCTTTTGAGAACATACCTACACAATGCTAAAATTATCTAGTTTCTTTAATTACTGTTTATAAATCTTTATATCTAGAAATGGTTTAATAAGGGGGGCCAGGAGCAGATCTGAGTGTGACCACAGTAAGCTTTTATAGGGAACCGTGAATGTGCATGGTTTTTTTTTAACTTTTAACGTTGCATGACAAAAGTAAAACTATTTCCTTAAGCGGTCGATAGATGGCGTGTAAACGAAAAATCATAGAAAGTAGTGCCATCTAGTCTCGATCTAGGGAAGCATCTGTTTGTTATAAAGACGGACACAGAGAAGACGTGGTGCAGGCGAACAGATGTCTCTTTCGCGACCTTTTCATACATTGTCTGATTGTGCTCGCTCTAAAGTCGAAAAAAAATTTAATTAGACGAAGTCAGGTGGCACATTCCACGTGCCTATCCGGCACTCGGCTCCTCGCATCCCGCCAGAGTTGGCGCTCGGTTCTTTCTGCCTACCCCGCAAGGGATTTGGCGTGAAGATAGATAGATAGATAGAAGTCAGGTGACAGCAGCTAATGTCACTTAGTCATACAAATTATGAAACACTAGCTGATGCCCGCAGCTTCGCTCGCGTAAAATTTGTTCCCGTTCCCACTTCTTCCCGGGATAAAAAAGTAGCTTATGTGTTATTCCAGATTATAATGTATCCCTATACGAAATTTCAGCCAGATCCGTTCAGCCGTTCGGGCGTGAAAGAGTAACAAACATCCATACTCACAAACTTTCGCATTTATAATATTAGTAAGAAGTAAGATTGTATGAAGAAGTGGCATTAGCTGCTGTCACCTGACTTCATCTAATTAAAAATTCGACTTTACGGTGCATTTTAAAATGTCCGCTCTCTTTTTTCCCGTCGAGTGTACCGCGCCATAACTTCAGCTCTAGTTAGGCCGATGGTATTCCTACTGGAGATTGGCGAAATGTTGATAAACGGAATTATCCATTCAATTAAAAGAAGGGCGATGCTGAGTAATAAAAACAAATTTACAAACATACGTCACGCCTTTATCCCCGAAGGGGGAGGCACAGGCATATTATATGCACTCATTTCACCTTACAGTTTTGTCCCACGTAATAGGTAGTGAGCCTATTACATACATACATATATCATCACGCCTGTCTCCCATCGGGGTAGGCAGAGACTAAAGCTTTCCACTTGCCACGATTCTGGCATACCACTTTCGCTTCTTCTAATTTTATAAGTGTTCCATTATAGTAGGTAATCGTGTTGAAATATACAGGCGTAGATTGTGACGATTCACGACTGCCGTGTATAACGGGAATGACGGCTTTAAAACAAAATATGTAAGAAATAAAAAACTGAATATTTCTGATAGTTTTTATTTTTCGTTTTAACATTTTTATCTTAATCTAAAGTCGACGTAGCAACGACTAAAATACTTATAGATGGCATTATATATCACAATACACATTAATGGCTACTTTATTATTATTATTTACGTGTAAATATTAACAATTGATTGGTATTAATACCTATAACAAAATGTTTAAAGAAAATATAGTATGTATCTAAGGTTATGTCCAAACCAAGCGATCGAAATAGGTCGATGTCAATTGCTCAGTGTGGAACTTACTTTACGACTTAATTATACAAAATATTTGACATTTAGGTAATTTACATAATTATTTCAAGGACTAAAAAGTTGAAATAATTGAAAAGAGTGTGCACAAAGTTCTACTTTGTTAAATAAAAAGTTAAACAATTTTGACGGGTGTAAAATGCTAATTTATTATAACAAGAAAGCCGTGAGATCGTTCTCACCAGACTTCCCCTCTCTAACACGTTTATTGTGAAAATTCAATCCGATTGACGTTGTCATTTTCGTTTTATTTCAAACTTTGAACAGATGGTCACGTGATCTAGTAACGTAGTTTAATGCGACAGAGTCACAGACTACAGACAAAGTCTCGACATAAGGCCCTCTCCACTCTATTTTATAGAGAGGGGCTAAAAGTTAAAAACATTAAAGATGTTTAAAATGTTTAACAGAAAAACATCATCTTTGAAAATTTTAACTGTCTAACATCATGGTTTATGAGATACAGCATTGTGACAAACAGACATACGAGACCGGCAGCGGAGTCTCGGAAACATCTTACTCCGATTTTGGTCGAATCCTCCCTTACTGTAGTAAAATCTTAGGTTATTATTCTATCTTATAAAGTTGTCAGTGGCGACCAGCGCCATCTAGCGAAACTCATTCGAACTAATATGAATTCTGGATCGCGCTATAAAAATTTTCGCACCGTCTTTGTGATTTCTTTTGCCAATTTGACTACTTAAAATATCTTTTAAGGGCATAATTTTATTTAATACGTTTTATGATAAAAAATATAACAAAAAGTATATAATATACTAGCTGACCCTCGCAACTTCGTTTACGTCACATAAGGTCTATAAAATGGGAGGTATTTTTTCATCAGACTCATCAAGCAGCGTGTGAAACTGGCCTGTTTGCTTAATCCTTCTTAATCAGGCTAATGTTAAAAAAAAATATATATTTTCATCTCAATCGCTCCAGCCGTTTAGGCGTGAAAGCGTAACAGACAGACAGACAGACAGCGTTTATAATATGAGTAGGGATAAACTATCACAATTTCAACAGTGGAGTTTTTTGTACTAACATAATAAAAAGGATTTCAAAGGAGCTTTTATATAAACACTTAAAAATCCAACGTATTTGCCATGGCGGCAAACGATATGACGATTTTAACACCAAATAATTATATGGCTGTAGAAATATACGGTTCTACCTACTCCCCTCTCGAGTTCATGAAGCGTGAATATCGTGTTCATAAAATATTTGAGTACTACCTGTCTCTTTCACTACTTACCATAACGCTATTGGTATGAGTGAATATATGTATTTGTACAGGCTCGAAAGAGAGAGGTTAGTTGTACAGTCACCTCCAATATTGCATGGGCCCTTTAAGATCTATAATCTCATGCACATTTGAGTCCAAATTCACAAAGACTCCACTAGATGGCGCAACTTTACTCGAATATTATACTGCATAGACACCTTAGAATCACAAAAAATGTACTAGATGGCATATTTACATTACTCAAAAGATTAATGAGTTGCTATTTTGACAATAATCGCGTTCCTGTGTGAGGTACTAAAAAATCGACAACATACTTGACTTCCAATGTTATCCGAGAGATGGCGTCAATTCTCAGTGCAAGGCAATATCGTTTCGGATTGACCATGCATTCTCAAATTCGTCTGTACATACCGCATTCTCTGTCTATATCATTCTTCACTGTGTGTGAGTGAAATGACAATATATTCATTTGCATGGGAGCGAAAGAGAGGGGCGATGGGTTCTTGCACGCCATTATGTCTCTATTTAAGTGTGTGATTGCAATGGCGATATATGCATTTGTACTGGAGTGAATGAGAGAGGTATAGGATCATAGTATCACAATCTCTGTCTCTATCATTCTTCATCAATGTGAGTGAAATAACAATATTATACGGGAGCGAAAGAGACAGATTGTACCATTACTCTGTATTCCACGATTCGAGTATATTACGAAATTCTCTTGTACATTTTTACTTAAACACAAAGTATTATTTACAATAATTTACAAATATTTTAGTCTACAAAAATAAATTGTATGTATATTTTAAACTAGTTGCTGACCGCGGCTTATTTCGTGACAAAATTTGTAATATTCGATGGAACTATTTAATAATATAGGGGCAGAAAGCTACTACATATTAAAGTTGATAATTATTTTATGTAAAATAATATCGAAAATTAATGTACCTATTTTACGTACTTAAGAATGCTTATGCTCGCTAAAGTTTCATAAATCACTGTAGAAAGAAATTATCTAAACCGGTACAACGATTTAGATGGAAACTGTGACAAACAGTCGAATTGTTGAGTTAATAGATGGCTAAAGACTTACTCTTAGTGGCGCTGACGGGTACACTATATTAATACGAAAAACTTGATTCCGAAAGTCACAATCATTTCAAAATTCCAAATTTTGTAATTCCGAATGATTCAAAATGCCGAATGTCAAAAATCCGATGTTTCATAAATCCTACCTGAATTTAGAATTTCTGAACGTTTATAATGCCAACTGTCAGAATGTCGAATTTCAAGCCGAACCATAAATGAATATCGTGCTTTTGAATATTCGGAGCTTTGTTTCTTAGGAATTTTGAATCGGAATCTTCGGAATATTAGAATTTAGAATTACATACAGGGTGTCCCATAAGTCGATGTCAAGCTGGAATCGGGTAACAGGCTAGGTCATAATAGTTGTCAGAAATATATAAAAAAAATGTAGGTCTTAAATAAATAAAATAAATAAATAAATATTCACGGACATTTCACACAACGCTATCTGATCCCAAAGTAAGCTAGGAATAACCTGCTTGTGTTATGGGTATCAGACCACGGATATTAATACTTATATACTTTTAAATACATACATATTATACATAGAAACACCCAGACTCTTGAGACAAACATTTATGGGTCACACATATATTTGTCTCCGGTGGGAATCGAACCCACGACCTCAAGCGCCGCAGGCGGTATCACTACCGACTGCGCCACAGAGGCAATCAAAGGTCTTGTATTATAAAAATAATGGACGTTCAAAAAAATAGAGAAAATCTACGCCTTGTGACGGTTTTTTCATTCCTGTTGCTTTTTTTGAACGTCCATAATTTTTAAAATACAGGACCTAGATTTTTTAAATATTTTTCTGACAACTATTATGACCTAGCCTGTTACCCGATTCCGGCTTGACGTCAACTTCTGGGACATCCTGTATTTCGGAATTTTTGGGTGTTCCCGGCGCTTACAATATAGTAAAGAATTTATATTTATTTAGTACGGATTTATTGTGCTGTTGTTAGAACAATACTTTTATTAGACAAAGATTACGTAACGTGATACAAAAAGTCATTCGAATTGAGCTATATTTCAGATTTTACAAACTTTACATACAATTTCATATCCTTTATGTTCATTACGACAATTGTGCCAAAATGACAACTTCCCAAAACGTCGACTGTCCCAAAACGACAACTTCCCAAAACGTCGACTGTCGGAGCGGACGTCACGCGGTTTCAGTAGTTCCCGTGGGAATACGGGAATAAAATATTGCCAAATAACATTTTAGCTCTAACCTGTATTCGATGGGTTATTTCATAAGTTTTTAATATTGCATGTAGCAGGATTATGATAAAATAAGGTTTTTGATCCATTCGGTTAGAATTTTGATTAAAATCCTGATTTTATAATCCTGCGACAAACAAATACATACATTTAGTCATGCCTTTATCTCCGAAGGGGTAGGCAGAGGCATAGTATACACCCACATTTCTCAGTTATATGTCGCACGTAAAAATGTAAGGCCCCATTTGACATAGCTTTCTCTAATGTCAAAAGGGGCTAATTATTTTTTGACATCTTTCATATTGGTGACACAGATTATAGAACTAAAGCAGATGGCACTTATCAAACAATAAAGTGAGAATAAGCAAATACTAAATACAAAAGTGAGTACTATAACGCGGTAGTGTTAAACACTGTTCACATGTAGTTAGTGATAACTCATTTATTGATGACTAGCGGATTCCCTTCCCGTGGGAATATGGGAATAAAATATAGCGTATGTTTACCGGGGATAGTGTAGTTTCTCAACATTAATTTTTCTTTTTGAAATCGGTCCAGTAGTTCTGGAGACTATTCGATGCAAACAAACAAATTTTTCCTCTTTATAATATTGGTATAGTATAGATAATGCCGTTATAATGTAACGGTATTATTAACTTTTAGAAAGTATACGCTGTACAAACATTTATCTATAATAATATTATAAACATGAAAGATTTGAATGTTTGTTTGTTTGTTTGAAATAGGCTCCGAAACTAATGAATCGATTTAAAAAATTCTTTCACTGTTGGGAAGCTACGTTATTCCCGGTGAAAATAGGCTATATTTTATTCCCGTATTCCCACGGGAACGGGAACATCCACTGTTATTTAGTATTTGTTTTTTTCCTTACTTTCTTCTTCAGTAAGCGTCAGTTTTTAGTTCTATAATCGTCATCTGCTTTAAGTCTATAATCTGTGAGGGATCTTGCTTCGACCTGATGGTAAGCGGTTACCCGAAGTAATGCGTCATGGCCGCCATGACAGATATCCCCGTGAGCAGCGCGGCGAGGTGCTTGAGCGACTGGCGCTTGTCTGGTTCCCTTAGCAAGTCGGGCAGGACGGTGACCAGCGCTATGTGGAGGAACCCGCCCGCTGTGAATGGCACTATCCATGACGTTTTCGCTTCTGGAATTAAAAAATTTAAGTCTTATTAAAAATTTATCAAAATATTGCATTTTTAACCCCCGACGGAAACCCGAACGGGGTGTTATAAGTTTGACGTGTGTGTGTGTGTGTGTGTGTTTGCAAGTCTGTCTGTAGCATCGTAGCTCCCAAACGGGTCAACCGATTTTGATTCTGATTCTTTTGTTTGAAAGATGGGTTAGGGGAGAGTGTTCCTAGCTATGTTTTATAAAAATCGGTTTAGCTATTTCAAAGATAAAGTGGTGATGAAAAATTGAATGTGTTTAAATATACCCGTGTTGGGTATCAAATGAAAGGTCATAACTTATACATCACGATACCGTAAGTTTTATGTATTGAGAGGCTTAAATAGCACAAGCTTAAATTAGCTTAATTTGGGCTAGATGGCCTTATGTAAGAATGTCCCAAATTATTTATGTATGAAATACTATGATAGAAGACTATAATAGCTTATGTTAGAAATATCTCAAAAAGACTAAACAGAAAAAGTAACCTGGGGTCCAAAATTGAGGAGGGGGTTTAGGTGGGGAGTTTAGTCCTCGCCTATACTACTATTATGAAGAGGAAAGATTTGATTGTTTGTTTGTTTGCATCGAATAGGCTCCGAAACTACAAGACCGATTTGAAAAATTCTTTCACTGTTGGAAAGGTACACTGATCCCGGTGAACACAGGCCATATTTTATTCCCATATTCCCACGGGAACGGGAACTACGCGGGTGAAACCGCGTGTCGTCCGCTAGTCCATACCAATATTATAAAGAGAAAAGATTTAATTGTTTGTTTGTTTGCATCGAATAGGCTCCGGAACTACTGGAGCGATTTGAATAATTCTTTCACAGTTGGGAAGCTACACTCTTTGCGGAGAACATAGGCTTTATTTATTCCCATATTCCCACGGGAACGGGAACTACACGGGTGAAACCGCGTGACGTCCGCTAGTGTAATATAAAGTACAATAATCGACTCACCGATGGAATTCCTGGCGCCACTGAATATGACGGCTGTCATGGCGCCGATCAGACCTGCCGCTGCAGTTGCCTGTAAGATTATAAATAAAATAAATAGATATTCACGGACATCTCACACAACGCTACCTGATCCCAAAGTAAGCTAGGAATAACCTGCTTGTGTTATGGGTATCAGACCACGGATATTAATACTTATATACTTCTAAATACATACATATTATCATAGAAACACCCAGACTCTTGAGACAAACATTTATGGGTCACACAAATATTTGTCTCCGGTGGGAATCGAACCCACGACCTCCAGCGCCGCAGGCGATATCACTACTGTCTGCGCCACAGAGGCAGTCGATATGAATATAACATATTTGAAAGATTTTTTTTTGAAGTAAAACTTCTTTAGTAGTACTAGGGTGTAACTCAAATTTATTTTTCTGACGGAAGTACTTAACGCTATTTAAATTTTGAATGAATCGAAATTCGAATGAAGGATATTATATAACATTTGATGCCGTCAATGGCAAAGAAGTTTTTACGTTATATTTCGTATATTCTTATAGTCCAGTCATTTGGTATTTTTACTTGGAAAGTTTTCCGGGAGTTTTGAAAATTGGTAATTTTATAGATTTTGATATGCTCTTTCCAAATTTCAACTTTGCCACCTCGTATGTTTGCCGCTCGCGCAGCTATAGCAGTTTTTTGATAATAACTCCTTTCCAACGCATTTTACAGGAAAACATATGTCTACACATAATAAAAGTAGAGGAAATTTCCTACAATTTGTAATAATCTTTTTTCGCTAAAATTAATAGTTTCGGCGTAGGAACGCCGTAAAATTAATTCAATACAAGTTTCCAATCCTTTTTCCTTCACTTCAATAACTTCACTTTCTTGCAGTATATCACCACAAATAAAGCAGTTTACTTCATTAGAAGCCATGGCTCTGTAAATGCAAACGACACTGTGAAATGATAAACGTATACTGATGACTCAGACTGAATATTTCTATTGAGCTCAGCTGGGGCCAGATATTTCTTAGAAGAGAAAGAAGGGGCCTGACACAGAAGGGACGCATTTCTTTATACCTGTAGACAGTACCTGTACAGACTATAGTTAGCTAGGTTTTCACTCTATGGAACAAAATTTAACCTTCGTATAATTTTAATAATTTACAAATCCCAGTATGAGCAGTTTAAAGTAAACATTACACGTTGGTGTGGATGTATAAGGGTTTACGGCGCTCGTACGCCGAAACTATTGATTTTAGGAAAGAAAAGGTTATTATCAAAAAACTGCTTTTGGGCGCAGTGGCGGCTGTACCTTAAGTGCGCTCGTGCGGTGAACCACCAGTTCAAAAGATTTAGACATTACAAAATTTTACTACATCTTTATTACATTAATTACCTATCATTAGGTATGTAAGTAAAATAACACCTATTCTTACAAAAACTCAAAACAAATAACATTATCTAATTGTGACGAAACAATTAGATAATGTTATTTGTTTTAGCTCTTTGCTACACTTCTAAAGCCTAAATTCCCTGTAATAAAAATCGGCGTGCGGTTTCCCGAGCGCACGAGGACGGCCCCTACAACTTGTACTAGATACGAGCTAAAACGCCTGGCGCGTGAGACAAAACATCGTTCATAGAAGATGTACCGAGCGATGAGTCTGATTTCGTGCGCCGCACGCGCTCGGGAAAACCGAACATTACCGAGAGCACTCGATGTTTTGTTTGACGAAATTCAAATTCTCCCGGTATTGTTTCGCTGTTTCTGTGACGCGTTTGATTGCTTGATTTTTGAATTGTTACTTTTTTTTATTTATTTTGATCTTAGTTCTATTCTATATTCTATTATCTTTTCTTTAATAAGCAAATATTTAAGTATTTATTTATTAAAGAAAAGAAAATATTGCTTGTAAAGTGTGTGGTTAGTGTGTGTAAAAATGAGCATAAACAATATCTAAGTACCTATACAAAACTTTTCAAAATAAACATCAGACACATGTATAGGCATGCATTTATCCCCGAAGGGGTAGGCAGAGGAATAGTATACGCCCATGTTTCTCCTTATAGTTTTATGTCCCACGTAATAGGTGGTGAGCCTAATGCCGGGTTTCAAAATAATAAAATTGGCGGGACCACTAAGGCTCTTATTAAATTATAAACAAATTTTAAGCCAGAGAACAAGTAAAGTGCACCACCGGTTTGAGGACCCACCAGCCGCCACTGTTTGGGCGCCATTTTATCAATATGGCGGCGCGAGCGGCAAACATACGAGGTGGCAAAGTTGAAATCTGTAAAATTGCCAATTTTCAAAACTGCCGGAAAACTTTCCAGGTAACCTCTATTTTTACGACCAAATGACTGGACTACTAGGGTAAGTAACTCAGATTTTTTTTCTGACGGAAGTAACGCTATTTGAATTTTGAATGAATCGAAATTCGAATGAATGATATTAATATAACATTTGATGCCGTCAATGGCTAAGGAGTTTTAATTCAATCGCGCGTTAAGGTTACACGCACACACTTTTATTGTTATATTTCGTATATTCTTAGGATCAGATTCAATTCGAGGGGAAGACGAATTCAATAAAATAAAAATCATGAAAATGGGGCCAACTGTTATCGAGTTTGTTTATAAGTTGGTAGGTAGATGGGGGTTTAAAAAAACCTACAGATATCCCATCCGTCGCGGCGTGTCACTGTGACTTGGGTGGAATTTTTGAAAATTCTTTCTTGGTTAGTACCAAATGATGTTTGAGTTCGTGGCTTCGCGGGGACGGGTACTAAATACACGCGGGCGAAGCCGCGAGCATAATCTAGTATTTTCATACATCTTTTCACAGAGACAGGGGTGGGACAGCTAGTTACATGAATGTACCCACCAATTGTGCTTTAGCGGCCTCCCACCGAGAGAACCCACTTTTGAGCAGGATGGCGAAGTCTCCCACCTCGTGAGGGATTTCGTGCACTGAAAATGAAATTTACATATTTTACACAAATTATTTTAGTAAACATTTTCATATTAATTATTTAAACACAACTTGCGCTAGTGGTAACGCGGACTCAGAGTTCTGTAAAAGAATACTGCAGTAAGCAACTTTCACTGTGGCCGGTCATGTGATGGGTGACTATGTGACCAATCAAATCAAAATTATATTTATTTCACTTAGGCATTATACAGATGCGCTTGTAAAACGTCCAGAATATAAACCAAAAAACTACCACCAGTTCACTGAGAAGAACTGGCAAGAAACTCAGCGGGTAATTCTTTTCAGTGCTCTATTTACAATTTTAAAGAATCTAAAAACTATGCATATTAACATTTTTTTTGAGAATCCAGCAGAGCAGGTCATTTCCAGGCTTCCTCATCCAACAAATAATCACTAACCGTATAGTAGCCCCTGCAAATTGAAATTTAACCACTTGTTTCCATTTGCAAGTTTTCGTGCTTCAGACGGCACGTTAAATTGCGCTTGTCGCTATTTTGTTCATACAAACTTCGGGAGGATATTACTCAACTGTGTATACCCTACATACATAGTCAAACATTTTCCTGTTTTGCCTCATCATAAACTTTGTCTGTACCGTTCAAAAAATGGAAATTAAAAAACTAAAGAGATAGAAGCCATTAAAAATTGGATTTTTCTGCCAAATTTTTAGACAACTTTCTGTGTAAATAAACAATAAAAGGAGTATAAAAACTCAAAACATGTAAGTCCGTTCCGACAGAGTTCATTTTTCAAAGATTACAGAAAACTTTATTTTAAGTTGATACGTGAAGTGCCTTTTTCATAACACTCTTCCTATCAAAGGACCTTTGAATGAATGCATTATCGCAGCTTCTCGCTCTCACTATGCGATGTGAGTTGAAACAGCATGCTTATTTGGCCGAGTTCGAGCGACCGACTAGCGCCGCCTTAAGCTTACATTTTCAAATATATTTTATTTAAACGCCCGTAGACCAGTGTTCTGTAAACGATCACTGCAGTAAGCAACTTTCACTATGACCGGTCATAGGATGGGTGACTTGGTGACTATCACGAGAAGTTTTTGACAGTTGTCAGAAACATGGTTGTGGTTAAGCCAAGTTAAAGCTTAAAAGTGATTTTAACAATAGATGGCGCTATTCGCCATAATGATCTCTTTTTTTTCTCTCACTAATATTATAAAGAGGAAACAATAGGCATTCAACAAAATTTCAACTATTTGTCTGTGTGTATGTTTAACTAAACTCAAAAACTAAGTACTGTGACAATTTCAAAAATTCTTCCACCAGTGTAAAGCTACAGAGTAACATAGGCTAAGTATAATTTATTCCCATGGGATTGGGAACGGGTATACATACATACATATAGTAACGCCTTTATCACCGAAGGGGTAGGCAGCAAAAACTTCTATATATAAACTGAGGTAGACGCGCCGTACTCTAACAAACGAGATTTCAAAAGCAATCCTCAAATACACACATTACTAAGACTACACTCACTTATAAATATTTTTTACGTAATTGTCACCACACACAATATTTATTTATTTTTTATTTTAAAACTTTATGCACAAAAATTGTACAAAGGTGGACTTAATGCCATAGGCATTTTCTTCCAGTCAACCTTAGGGTGATGCAGAGATGAGTAAGTTAAGGAAGGTGCTCAAAGTTAGTATATAACAATTTGCGATGAACATATCTATTGCATTTACCATACATAAATAAGTATACATATATTATTTAACATAAAAATAAATATATATACCTACACACAAATACATATATAAATATATATGTAATAAATATATATATATATATATACACATATAATAAATACATTACACATAAAATAACTACTATTTTAAAGATTCGTTACTGAAATGAGAATGCTTTACTAAGGGGTACTCGTATACAGTTCACGCACTTTATTTTTAAAGGTATTTCGGTTTTTGCACGTTCTGACTTCCACTGGAAGTGCATTCCAGAGGAGGGCTGATTGCACTAGGAAAGATGAATGACTCATACTTGAAGTGTGAGAGGGACAGAGAAGAAGGCGGTTGTTAGATGAGCGTAAATTTTTATCATGAATTGAACACAGCAATTGAAGTTGAGATGTCAAATACGAAGGAGCATTAGAGTAATTCATAAGAGAAAAGAGCATCATTACCGCACGTAAATTACGACGCTGACGTATAGGCAACCAACCCAATTCAGAACGGTAAACCGAAACATGATCGTATTTTCGAAGATTATAAACGAATCGAATGCAATTATTGAGAAGCCGATCGAGCTTATTGAGTAGATCTGCATTCAGGTCGAGATAGCACACATCACCATAGTCTATGACGGGAAATAAAAGGGTCTGAACAAGCATTGCCTTGGTTTTGGGTGGAAGAAAGTTCTTTAGCCGATAAAAGGCACGCAACGTACCAGTAACCTTCTGACATACATTAGTGACTTGAGCTTTCCAATTAAGGTTTTCATCAAGGTATAATCCCAGATTCTTTACATTTAGAGTAACTGGAATAGTTCGTGCGTTGTAAGTTATTGACGGCAAATCTACCCCATCCAGTCTACTCAGCATTTGACTAGTTCCGATTATGATGCCTTGACATTTGTCTGGGTTAATGGTAAGTCCAAAGCGTTCACACCAGTGGCCCATGGCATTGAGATCTATGTTTATTTTAGCAATGGCTTCCGGAAGATTCTCCACCCTTGCCTGACTATACAACTGCAGATCGTCTGCATACAGATGATACGCACACTGAAGCTCTTGGGTTATGAGGTTAATAAACAAAGAAAACAGAAGAGGAGAGAGTATACCGCCTTGAGGAACACCAGCGTCTAAGTCGCACCAAGTCGATGAATTCTCATCAACGCGAACCGACTGCTGACGACCCCGAAGATAAGATGAGAACCATTCCAATACGTCAGATGAAATCTTCAGATGGGCGAGGACAGATAAAAGGATATCGTGATTGACACAGTTAAAAGCGTTTGAAAAGTCTACTAAGACCAGCACTGTAACTTCACCCTTCTCCATTCCACCCCTGATATCACCTGTTACTTTTAAAAGAGCTGTAGTTGTACTGTGGCCAGCCCTGAAACCAGATTGTAGTGGACTCAGGATGTTATTGAGCCGTACGTATTTAGTCAGCTGACTATGAACACAAGATTCCAGGACTTTTGATAAAAATGGGAGGATAGATATAGGGCGATAGTGACTAGGCAAGGAGGGATTGGAAATTTTGGGAAGAGGAATAACGTGGGCTTTACGCCAAATGGTAGGAAATTGACCAGACTCAAGGGAAAAGTTAATAATGTAGGAAATGGCAGGAAGGAGCTGGTCAAGAATGGTTGTAATCATACGACGACTTATGTTGTCGCAACCTACTGCTTTTGATGTAATGGTCATAATAATCCTTTTAACTTCACCCGACGTAACTGGAGAAAATTGAAATGGATTATAATTGGGCCCGGCAAGACCGGCCACGAAGCTAACCGTATGACGCTTGGTTAGATCATCAATTTGAGATGAGGTGGAGAAATGACGATTAATGATATCCAACTCAAGTGTCCCAGGCAGCTCCATCTGCCTTGGTCTACCAATGCCCAATGACCTGAGAAACTTCCATATATCAGCTGGTGATGAGGAAGAAATGTTAGTCAAGATATGTCGGCGTTTGGCGTTGCGTATCATCTGGTTACAGCGATTCCCAGCAGTTTTATAAGCGCTCCAATCACATTCCTTACGATGTTTCTTGAATATTCGAAACGCCTTGTCTCTACGTCTCATAGCTTTACGAACCTCATCCGTTATCCACGGAGCTGATGGACGCTTCAACTTGACTTTCCTAACAGGAGCGTGAATGTCGTAAAGTTTATGAACTGTTTCATTAAATACAAGAACCTTCTCGTCAATAGTATCGGCTTCTAGTAGTGGATCCCAGTCAATGACAGATGCGTCATCACGTAGTTTAGTAATGTCCATCCGGCCAAAGCAACGCTTGTGCAGTATTTTGGGTTTATGTTTAAGAGGTTTGAGGTTATATGAGACAAATATAAGGTCGTGATGAGAGAAAGCTGGAGCAAGATACTGACCATGTGAAGAAACAAGAGAAGGAGAAGAAGTGAGGATTAAATCAAGCCAAGTGTCAGGCACATCCACATTATGGTGCGTGGCCTGAAGTGTTAGCACATGAAGACTGGCAGATTCAATTATATGCCGAAGTTTAGCAGCTCGGGTTCGAACCGTAGATGAGCTGCTCGGAAGAAGGTTAGTATTAAAGTCACCCATGATGATGTGATGCTCATAATCAGACCCCAAAGATTCTAAAACCGATTCGATATCAGTGAAATAGTTGACAGTAGGGGGACAATAAACCACGCCGAGTACTATTTTGACACCTTCAACCCATACCTCCAGAAAGAGAAATTCTGCAGTAGCAGAATACTGAGAGGGAGAGGAAGCAATTATTTTAAAGGGAAAATCGCTTCGAAGATATATTGCCACACCCCCTCTCTCCTTGCCCATTCTGTCATTTCGGATAAGTATGAAACCAGGAAGTGGATATGAAGTAGAGTGAAGATGAGGCTTTAGAAAAGTCTCGGAGACCAAAACCGCATGGACGTTGGAGTCAGCGAACGTTTCAAACAGGTCACTATAATGCCAAGGTATACTTTCTGCATTTATATGACAGACGTTGAGTGACCTGCCGTGTTCCTGCTCAAATTTGTTTTTCAGTATATCACCTAGTGTATTCGTTGCCGAGGAAAAGCTAGCATTCCCTGAAAATGAATCCGAATCGTTGATCGAAAAATAGAAAGAATTATCATCCGATACGCTACTCATTAATATAGTAATAAATAAATAATATAAAATAATAAATAGATATAATATAAATACGGACCCACTAGTATTAGGTAAACAACAACAAAACAAACAAAAATGTACCCACCGGTATACAACAACACTAAAATTGATGCAGTTGTCGATCTCTGCACCACCCGCCAGCAAACTCTCACAAAAGAAAATAAAATAAAAAATTAAAAAGTAACAATAGGTAGGTTGGATGAGTCATGACATTAATAGTAAGTATGAAGCAAAATGAAGTTCAAAATAAAAACATAATTAAGTCAGGCTGTATGGTCGATTGCCATTGCCTACGAGTTTTGATGAAAGTATCAGTGGCTGATGTCAGATTACCAACCACTGTCTGACAGTAGTGACAGTCCTAAACAAATTTAATCTGCTTCCCCTTTGTTTACAAATCCAACCTTTATCACTATCATTTTTCACTTCCAATGAACATAACCAAATCTAAATATTAAAATTACGTTATATCATGAGAAAAAGCACTAAAAACTTGGAAAACACAATTATTATCTAAAGAAATAACCAAAAAGACACAGTTCACTAATTTAAGTTCGTATTCATAGAAGATGACGACTTGGGATACTTCTCTGTAAGTCTGTCGAGCTGCTCTGGAGTAGTGATTCTGTGCCTGTTGCCATCACGTGTTCTCACCATAACAACACCGTCCTGAGTCCAGCAGCAACGCATCCCAAAGTGCAGACGCGCCTTTGTAAACACTAGCTGTCGCGATCTGGTCAAGAACTCCTTCACTGTAACAGCGCACCCTTTAAGCTTAGTCTTAGCGTTCCACACCAGCGACTTCACTGTCATTGCACTAAATCTGACAAGAATGGGACGAGTACGGCCAGCACTAACAGCTCCAAGACGATGACAGGATTTTATTGACTCAGCTGTGATCTCCTTCAAGGCCATTTTACTCTGAAGAATCTCAACAATTCTGCTTGTGCAGTTCTCCCTTTCAGCTTCAGGAATACCGGAGAATACAAGGCCCTTCCTACGCTGCCAAGAATCCACCATATCAACAGACTTGGCACATTCCGCTATCTGCTTGCGTAGTAAGCCAAGAATGTTATAAATCAGTTCACGGAATGTGCGAAACTCCTCGGCAATCCTGGCCACAGTGTCTTTTGAAGAACCGCTAATATTTAATTGTGCATGCAGCTCATCCATTCGCCTGCTGAAACTCTCCTCCAGGGTCTTCTGCGCAGTCTGGATATCTTCAAGATGTTGTGACATTGTGCTTGTTTGACAACAAAGTTGATTATATTCAGCAATTAATGTTGTGATTGTGAAAAGTTCTGAAGCTGGCAGGTGGTTTCAAATTAGTGCATTAGGATGTCACATATATTGTCACCAATGTGAGTACACTTTATCTGCTAACTATAGATCACTAATTACTAAAATAATTTGGTAAAATTACTTTAAAACCAATTAAATTTAAATCTGTAAAATTTTCTTTGTGTTAACTTTTTCACACCTACCGCCCAAAAAAAGACACAGCAATAGCAATATCCACAATATCAACAGAAACAATAGCAATATACGAATAGAAAAAGAGTAAAAGAGAAGGCGTATGGACTCCGATTGCAAGTCGAGTACCTACTCTCGAAGTTTTGACTCACAACAGTGCGAACAACGCTGCTAATTAGCGCACTTTATAGGTTTCAAAAATCGGTGCGTAGGGCATGTCTACCTCAGTTTATATAGAAGTCTTTGGTAGACAGAGGCATAATATACGCCCACATTTCACCTTATAGATTTATGTCCCACGTAATAGGTGGTGAGCCTATTGACGTGTTAAAGTGGTCAGGCGCTGATTGTGTCGACAGATTATGATAGCTAGATAGATTACAAGCTAGAGGTTTGTTACGGTGACATATTATCTTACTAATATTATAAATGCGAAAGTTTGTGAGTGTGGATGTTTGTTACTCCTTCACGCTTTAACATTTAAACGGATGAGGCTATAATTTGGTACAGTGATATATTATAGTCTGAAATAACACACAGGTTTCCCGGGAATAAGTTCCCATGAGAAGCGGGAAGGAAACAAAATTTTACAGTGGGCGAAGCTACGAGCACAGTATTTAAAACCAGAGTGTATAACGTACCCAGTATAGCGAAGGTGGTGAGCAGGCCTACTCTAAAGCCCACGAGGAAGGAGCCGCCTACAGCCAACCCGTGTGTGAAGTTGTCGATCGAGTTGGCCATCAGGTTCAGGTAACCCGCCACCTGGAATAGGGAGATAACGTATTTAGATGATGTGATATCGGCCTCGAGGGCCTGAGGACGGTGAGAGGGCTGCTCACCGTCCTTACAGAAGCAGGCACATGATGGCAGCGTGACGTGAGGGATACACGCACGCCTCCCCTTATTAGCGGGATAGCACCCGAACCACCCCCTAGGCGAGGCCGCAGTGGTAGCCGTAGGTTCCATGGGTCTGTTGGGGAGTCCTGGGATATCCTTCCGAGGGCTTACCCGGGGCACAGATTAAATAATAGTTACTCCGTAACAGATACATCACTCCCATACTTAACCTCAAAATTATTAGCTATAACATATCGCTACAGTGGAAAACATTCTCTACGACGTATTCCGAGAGTCGAGATTCGTGCGCACACCGTATGATTGCGTCATCGAGTGACAACTATTGACAACATTAGGGTTGTAAGCACGGAACAAAAATTACATATAACTACAAAAAACAATAAACACAGTGTCTGGCAAAAGAACTTTATTATATTTTATAACTTTTTCTTCTTTAAATAAGAATTATATTATAACTAGCTAATGCTCGCAGCTTAGCCCGCGTAAAAGTTTGTTCCTTTTCCCGCTTCCAATGGGAACTTATTCCCGGGATATAAAGTAACCTATGTGTTATTCCAGACTACAATCTATCCCTGTATCAAATTTCAGCCAGATCCGTTAAGCCGTTATAGCGTGAAAGAGTAACAAACATCCACACATCTACACATCCGCACTTAAACACTTTCGCATTTAATTTTGGAATATTAGTAAGAAGTAAGATAAAAAAAGGCAAGAATAAATAAAGCAAAATATTATTTTACGCGGGAAATGTACATTGGCTGTGCGCACTTCGCTCGGTCTGGCGTGTGGCAGCCCTCTGCCGGTCGGCCCCGTTAGTTCTGCTACATAATACTTAGGAGTAGGTGCTTATAACACGACTTATAGCGAGTGACGGAGGCCTGCCCGGGGCTCCCTACTGTAGGCTGTGGTAGGGCACGTATGGTATTAGACGGTAGAAGTCCGGAAAAACATCTATGAAGGATTTCCACATTAATAAAAAAGGTATAACCAAAGAGTAATCAGCTCCAATTCACATCTTTCTTCTCGCTCTTCTCCTTAGTATGCTTGAGTGCTTTCTCTCTCGCCTCCCGCAGCCAACAGCGCCCCATCCAGCGGTTGCCCTTGTTGCTCCACCGTTCTGGTTTACTACCAATACCTTAACATATTATCGCCGGTGCCAAAGGCCATCAGCCAATCAGCAAAGACTGCTGCAACCCTATTACACCTATAATAAAAAAGAAATCAGCTCCAACTCACATCTTTCTTCTCGCTCTTCTCCTTAGTGTGCTTGAGCGCTTTCTCTCTCGCCTCCCGCAGCAGACAGCGCCCCATCCAGCGGTTGCCCTTGTTGCTGCAGCGGGTTGCTGTGCCGTTCTGGTTTACTACCGAGTTGCAGCACACGCCTGAAAGGATTGGACGAGATTATATTAGCGCCATTTGGGTTTGACCTAATGACCTGCAATGTTATCTATTTTTAGATTTTTCTGTACCTGTGTTTATAATCTAACTCCTCCTAAGCGTTGGATCGGTTTAGATAAATGTGTATATTTTAATGGGTTCTAGGACGGTTAGGATTCGCTACTAGAATGCGGTGTCTGGCGATTGTGCGAAATAACATTCCTATAAGCAACTTTTTATTCTACAAATATTTTTACATGGGATACGAGCATACGAGAACCTAAACAGATTTCTAAGCTTGAAGAGCCGCGAGCACCAGAATTAGAAAGAAAGAAAAATATTCATTAGTCTTCTAGATAAATATAACATGGTAGAAAAAAATTGTTAGGTAAAATAACATTATCGTAATTTTTTATGCAATCCCTCAAGCGTACCGAATGGGGCCTGGTTCAGCGTATGCTAGACAGGTGCCTAGCGCTGGTTTTCAACCAAACCCCTAACGACACACCGATGCCAATTGGTCTCTCTCTCTAGCCATGTCAAAAAAAAAAGAAGTGTATTGTTCTAAACTAGATATTATACCATAGAAAGAACACCAACCTTTAGTATTATTATTAAACACACACGTATCATACTGCTCCTTCGCCGTTACCTCACTATTTTCTTCACAGATACTTTGCCCCCTATTCTTCCCCCTCTGCCGCCTCTCTACAGCAAGAAGCTTCTCAATTTCCTCTATCTCTATCTGTTTGATTTTCCCGTTCTGTTTCACGTGATTTTTGGGTTCTTCTTCGGTTTCTTCATGCTCCTCGTCCGTGGTGGCGAAGAGTTTCTCCACCACGATGAATACTAGCATGCCGAAGAGGCACCATAACCCGCTTTTTAAGGATACGTGTTCTCCAGCTGTGGATAAAGAAATAAAAATGTTATAGGTATTCCAAATCTATACAAAGGATTGCCTCGTTGGAGCAGATGCGACTGAATGCATTACCTAGGGTTCGAACTTCGAATGTCGGGACCAGAGACCATTAATTCTACGAATGTTTGTTTCAGAGTTTGTGTGTTACAAACACAGTCATGCTATTATCCTGGAAGGGGTAGTCAGAGACATTCTACACGCCCACATTTCACCTATTTTATTTTTGTCCCACGCAATAGGTGGTGAGTCGTATTGCCGTGTTTATATGGACAGGCGCAAGTTGTGATTGAGACTGCCCGCTGTTAAAATTTTTCAAGCCGCACATAAGGCTATCAATTTGACTAAACGACTGCCATTTTCCTGGCATCCGGGAAACGGCTTAGCGTGCCTTCTGAAGCACGGGAACACTCGCAAATAGAAATATAACAGTGGTCACCCATCCGAGGACTAGCAACAGCGATAGCTGCTTACTGCAGTGATCGTTTACAGAACACTCGAGTCCACGGGACCGCGAGCAGTTTTATTTAGGTTTTATCTTTGTACATAGTACAATTATGACGATAAAGATATTTTATTGCTTAAACTGTAAGATTTTTTTTTACAAAGCATTTAGTAGGAACATCAACAGTATATTCAAGTTCACCGTCCTCAGAAACAACATAATAATATATCAGGGTCGCCAGGTAGGCCTTCAAAAACGTATGTTTACATTATATAACACATACTATACAATGTTACGGTCAGCTGACCGAATGATTACATACAGTCAATGACTCAAGCAGTTTTTTTTATTCTACTGCGTTGGAACACAAAACGTCTAACAATACTGTGATTGATAATGAGTTTTATGTCAACGGAGTAAGGTCAATATTAGCTTGGTCGTGATTGTGAACACAAAACCTCAGAGCGTCTGGCGTGTGTATGTATGTGTTATTTGTCATCGTAATTAATAATAGTGTATCGGTTGAAGCTGGTTGAAGTGTTTATTTGTAGATGTGGTTAGTTAAAGATGTAGTTACAGGCTTAATTACAGTCAAGTACCTGTCGAGGGGTAGGCAGAGGCATAATTTAGGGGTATTGAAGTCTCCCCAAATTCCTTCTTTTAAGGGTGATCTATACTAATATTATAAAGAGGAAAGGTTTGATTGTTTGTTTGGAAACTGAACTACTGGACCGATTTGAAAAATTCTTTTACTGTTGGGAAGCTACACTCTTTGCGGTGAACATAGGCTATATTTTATTCCCGTATTCCCACGGGAACGGGAACTACGCGGGTAAAACCGCGTGACATCCGATAGTCTTTGATATAACTACTATCGACCTCCATGACCGGGGGTCTGAGAACGGCGAGGGTGCTGCTTGACGTCCTAACAGAAGTTAGTGTCACGCACGGTTCACGCACGCCCCAAGAAACGGAATAACCGCGAACAAACAATATAACACTTGTCATTGAGTCCTGGGACATCCTTCCGGGGGTTAACCCGGGGCTCCCGACCATAGGCTGTTGGGCGTTACGTGAGGTTTTTTAGTCGGTAGGAGTCCGGCATAGCAGGATTTTCCCTCACGTTAAAAAAAAAAGTATAACACTCGAAACCCTAGGAGGGTCCGCCGTGGTAGTCAAAATCTCTTGGGATCCTGAGAAGTTACCTTGGGGGCCCGGCTCAAGATATACGTAGTGTAGTGACCGTATGGTTAGGTATATAGTAGGTTCGAGTCCGGCATGACATTCGTGGGGATTGCATTCCCTAGTAGTGACCGAACGAAAAGAGGTTCTTCTACGTTTATCTTATTCAAAATGGCGTTTGCGCCAATTATCGTTATACAGGATGGAATTTAAAGACGGTAGTTGGAGGTAAAGTACCCTTAATATTGATAATGGCAGGTTTTGCTGAAAGGAAACATTCCTTTATTTTCAAAAGTAAGAAAAACTGCATTCAAAGATTTTTAAAAATTCACCTGCCTGAGCTGGGAATCGGACCTGGGAGATGGGAAAAAAAAACATTCTGTATTTTATGATTCTAACCCAAAGAGTCTTTACATACATACATATGGGCACGCCTTTATCCCCGAAGGGGTAGGCAGAGGCATATTATATGCCCACATTTCACCTTATTTTATAATTTGTCCCACGTAATAGGTGGTGAGCCGTATTGCCGTGTTTAAATGGACAGGCGCAGGTTGTGACTGCCTGCTGTTGAAATAAAGTCTTCAACTTGACTTAACGACGGCCATTTTACTGGCAACCGAGACCAACGGCTTAACGTGCCTTCCGAAGCACGGAAACGCTCAAATAAATGTCACAAAGTGATCACATGGATGGTCACCCATCCATGGACCGGCCATAGTGAAAGTTGCTTACTGCAGTGATCGTTTACAGAACACTGAGACCGCGGGGCCACGAGCGCTTCAAAAAGTCTTTAATAAAGAACAATTTCTTTTAAGTAACATGGTATCTTAAATTAAAGGAAGACTAAGTAAAATGTGTTTTTATTGTAAAGCTTACTCACTATCTGAAGAAAAAAAAACAGTCATATTGAGATTCTTCTTCCTTTTTTTGAAGTTCGTTAAAAAAATGTTCTAGTTTCTGTGAATAGGAATATGCGTCCTGGTCTTTTAACCAACCAGCTTCAAAAAAAAGTAGGAAGTCTCAATTAGACTATCTTTTTCTTCTTCAGATAATGAGTAAGCTTTACAATAAAAACATATTTTACTTAATCTTCCTTTAATTTAAGATACTATGTTGTTTAAAAGAAATTGATCCTTATTAAAAACTGTTTCGGTTGGTATCATAAAATACAGAATGATTTTTTTCACATATCCCAGGTTCGAATCCCGGCTCAAGCAGGTGATTTTACAAAAATCTTTAAATGCAGTTTTTCTTACTTTTGAAAATAAAGGAATGTTTCCTTTCAGCAAAACTTGCCATTATCAATATTAAGGGTACTTTCCCTCCAACTACCGTCTTTAAATTCCACCCTGTATATTATAATATGCCTCTGCCTACCCCTTCGGGGATTAAGGCGTGACTATTTCTCAGTTCTAGATGCATGTATGATATAATATTCTATTCTCAATGACTTTCACAAATATGCGGGATCCTGCGGGACTGAAATCTCTCAGTCCCGCAAATACCGGGATTACACTTGTGTTGCGGGATTGCATTCCCTAGTAGTGACCGTGTGGTTAGGTATATAGTAGGTTCGAGCTCGGCATGACATTCGTGGGGATTTTCACCCGTTTATTGAAAAGGTTATTGACATTATTTCTGTTACCTCAGAACATAATAAAAATAACTTGTTTTTTACCAATGCAGATTAGATAAACATTTGGCAGTGAATTTACAATAAGGAAATATTTAATTTTTAAATTCAAGACAGCCATATAAACATTTTTCTGAAATGGTATTGTTAATTTTCTTGTAAATTCTAAATCATCTCTCTCATCTTAGCGTAAAGAGTCGGTTGCAACGAACATTTCAGTTCGGAATTTTAAAATATCTTTTACCATTGAAAATCAAATATTTTACGAAATACATGGCTATGTATAATATGATGCATGCTACATACTGCTATGGGAGTAGAGCAGTTTTTTAACATGAGTAAAATCCTACAGGGATGCTTTGCCGGACTCTTACCGACTAAAAACCACACGTATCCTACCTAACAGCCTACGGCTGGGAGCCCTGGGTAAGCGCTCAGAAGGATTCCCCAGGACTCCCAACAGACCTACGGCTACCAATGCGGCCTCGCCTAGGGCCTAGGGGGTGGTTCGGAATCCCGCGTCTTTGGGGGGTTGTTCGGGTATTACACCGCTGCTTGGGCGGGGGGGGGGGGGGTCGTTCGGTGATTGCGTCCAGCATCAGACTTTAATTAAAAAACTTGATCATTATGGAATCCGGGGGACGGCCTTGGATTTAATTAGTTCTTACCTTAGAGATAGAGTACAGAGAGTAGTTATAAATGGTAAACAGTCAAATGGTTCTGCTGTAACAATGGGGGTGCCTCAGGGTTCAATTCTGGGACCTTTTCTATTTTTAGTGTACATAAATGATCTCCCTCACCTTATAAGAGACGATCATGAGGTAGTTTTGTTTGCTGATGACACATCTTTAATATTTAAAGTTGAACGTGGACAACGCGATCTTGACGAAGTAAACAATGCCCTCTCTAGGGTAGTCCACTGGTTTAACGCTAATAATTTATTGTTAAACGAAACTAAAACAAAATGTATTAGATTCACCTTGCCAAATGTTAGGCTCGTTAACACCAGTATTAGGATTAGGGATGATCAAGTAGAATTGGTCGATGAAACTGTCTTTCTGGGCATAAAGTTAGACTCCAACTTGCAGTGGGGGCCTCATATCGAGAAAGTCTCGGGCAGACTGAGCTCTGCAGCCTATGCCGTTAAAAAGATCCGACAACTGACAGACATTAGAACAGCGCGTCTTGTTTACTTTAGCTATTTCCACAGTGTCATGACCTATGGCATACTATTATGGGGTAACGCTGCCGACATCGAATGTATCTTTGTGTTGCAGAAAAGGGCTGTCCGGGCTATCTATGGTATGGGGTTTCGGGAGTCATTAAGAGAAAAGTTTAAGGATATCAACATCCTTACTGTGTATTCACAGTACATATATGAAAACTTATTATATACTCATAAAAATAACAGTAAATTTATTAAAAATAGTGATATCCATAACCTAAACTTAAGAAATAAGAATAAATTGGCTGTACCTAGATTTAGGCTTAATAAAATAAGCAATTCTTTTGCGGGCAATTGTATTCGAATGTACAATACATTGCCGACAGCCATAACAGGTTTGTCAGTTAATAAATTTAAAAAACTAGTAAAACTTAAATTGTGCCAGAAAGCTTATTATAGCATTAAAGACTTTCTAGAAGACAAGACTGCCTGGCAGTGACACGAATTGCTCCTTTCTACATTTAAAAAAAAAAACTGTATTAGATACTAAGATGAATAAGAGGGACCGGACTGAGTTTCTTGGGGTGTTCTTCTCAGTCTGTAGCATTTCCGAACCCCCGGTAGAGTCACAAAAATTTTGACAAACCTAAATAATTTTTTAAAAATTTCAAAGGGAATAAATTTATTTTATTTTATTTATTTTATTTTTCGTGATTCCTCACGATGATTGTTCCTCTTTCATGCTCTAACAGCTGAAGGGATCTGGCTGAATTTTGGTACAGGGATAGAAGTCAGGCAGGATAACACATTGGGCTACTTCATATCCGGGGAATAAAGTTCCCGTGGGAAGCGGGAACGGGCACAAAATTTTATGCGGGTGTGGTGCCGCTGGCGATCTAGTATGTCATAAATGCTACAGGGTTCGTAGATGTCACAGGTAAATCCGCGAGGCAGAGCTAGTGACAAATAATTGTGGTTAAATGCATTGGCCGCAAGAAAACGCACAATGCAATACCACGGCCAAAGGACATATTAACGCATTGTTTACATAAATATAAATAGCAATTATTTAATCTATAAGGAAAAAAAACTACCGTTAGGGTTCACTCACACCAAGAATGTAAGCAACTATAAATAAACGGGTTTAAATTCTGTTATATTGTCATTTCATTGTCGCTATAAAACAAGAAGCCGTGAGACGGTCTCACCCGACTGCCCTTCTAACGTTTATTGTGAAAGTGAAAGTTCAATCAGATTGACGTTGTCATTTTAGTTTTATTTCAAACTTTGAACAGACGATTCACGTGACCTAGTGACGTAATATACCTAATGCAACAGAGTCACAGACTACAGACACCATAGATTTAGAATTTTTCGCTACTCTCAAACAGACACAAGTCTCGCCATAAGCCCATCTGCAATCTATTTTATTGAGAGGGCCTAAAATAGGAATACCGGTGCCGATAAAGCAAACTAAAAGTAATTTTTTGACAGAATTAGGTTCCAAAAATCTCATATTTTAAACTGCTAGCTGACAATGACACTTTGTTTAAGTCACATTTTTTTCCATTTTTTCCACTCCTATTCGTTGTAGCGTGATGTTATGTAGCCTATAAATTACCTCAATAAATGGGCTTTTGAGCTGTAACATATTTTTTTAAATGCAACCAGTATTTATTGAGGTCCAAGCGTTTAAACAAATAAACTCTTCAGCTTTATAATATTAGTATAGATTGGTCCCAAATACCTAAAGTTTTAACGAATAATACGAGTATAAAGCTATACTGCTCGTTCGCTCTAACTTTGCCGCTCGGCTCCATACTAAAGT
Source organism: Miltochrista miniata (assembly GCA_933228765.1). Taxonomy (NCBI): domain Eukaryota; kingdom Metazoa; phylum Arthropoda; class Insecta; order Lepidoptera; family Erebidae; genus Miltochrista; species Miltochrista miniata. Next base: position 22,052,428 of record OW121770.1, on the reverse strand, counting down.
CGATTTTTTCATTAGACGAAGTAAATTGACAGCAACTAATGTCACTTCTTTATACAATGTTGCGTATTTTCTATGACGAAGTGACATTAGCTACTGTCAATTTACTTCGTCTAATTAACAATTCGGGTATACGCCTCTAAGCCAGCGGCAAAGTTAGAGCGAACGGGTAGTAATTATGTTTTACTGGCCTACTTCCCGCGGGTTCGCTTTACAAAAGTGTCTTTACACCTTAGTGCCTGCCTAGTGCCTACTTCATAGCAAGTATTTGTGTCAAATTTGAGCCATACATATTCAGTGATTTGAGATGTGCGTTTGATAGATCGAAATCTAATCAGATATTATAGAAAAGATACCAGACGATAGATAGACAATCCTGACGATCGCCTTTTATATCTGGATACAGTTTATCTAAGTATTAAATAAAAAATATATGTTCATAATATGTAACATCACGTGGTGACAACATCAAATAAGTACTAATTCGATTCTGGTCCTAACAAAGTTATTCGCAACTCCAATCTTCTTCTTATATATGTATAAAAATGAATCGCAAAATGTGTTGGTAAGCGCATAACTTCAGAACGGGTGGACCGATTTCACTAATTCTTTTTTTGTTGTGTAAGGTATTGTCAGGAGAAGATTCTTATGGAAGAAAAAATATTGTATTCCCACGGGAACGGGAACTACGCGGGTGAAACCGCGTGACATCCGCTAGTAGGTCTATAAAAATGAATCTTGGATATTTTTTCCACACAGCGCCATTTAGTCAAAATTAAGCTACCTAATTATAAGGCCGTGGTACCTATGTCTACCACGAGGTTATAATAAAGTAGCTTAATAGTAGATACTATGATAGTAGTAACATACTTAACTTATATATTTCTAAATACATAGAAAACTCCGAAACAATCATTGGCGAATTACACAAAAAATAATATTTTTTCCGATCGAAATTCGAAGCAGATATCTTAACACGGCAGACTTATACACCACTGTATCACCGAGGCAGTCAAACAACAAGAAGACGTGAGACGGTCTCACCCGACTGCCCCTCTAACGTTTATTGTGAAAGTGAAAGTTCAATCCGATTGACGTTGTCATTTTTGTTTTATTTCAAACTTTGAACAGATGATCCAGGGTGACGTAATTTCATGCAACAGAGTCGCAGACTACAGACACAAGTCTCGCCATAAGCCCCTCTGCAATCTATTTTATAGAGAGGGGCTAAAATGCATTGTCTACGTCAATAGGGGAATTACTCCATACGAATTAATTCTACCGGGGTAATTTCAAGTACTCGAGAAAAGAAGACGAGTTGCCCATCAACTGTACTACCCGTTCGCTCTAACTTTGCCGCTGGCGTAGAGGCGTATACCCGAATTGTTAATTAGACGAAGTAAATTGATAGTAGCTAATGTCACTTCATCATAGAAAATACGCAACATTGTATAAAGAATGACATTAGTTGCTGTCAATTTACTTCGTTTAATTAAAAATTCGACTTTAGTATGGAGCCGAGCGGCAAAGTTAGAGCGAATAAGTATTGCCCACTCAAGTAGCGTCGATGACACTTGGTGTGATTAGAGCCTTATCTAAAATAACAATCGTCTTGCAATTATCACAAGTGACATGTGAGTTTATGAAATGAGCACCACTTCTACATGAATTTACTGTTAATTGTTGACGAGTTTTGAGAAAACTTTCCTTTGATTTTCTCCATTTGGCCACCTGGTGGTCAGTTTGGAACCTTTGCTATCCCACCTTTGGGTTTGTCCTGGTACATCCTTCCGAGGGCTTAGCCGGGGCTCCAACCATAGGCTGTTGGACGTGACGTGAGGTTTTTTAGTCGGTAGGAGTCCGGCATAACATCCATGAGGATTTTCCCTCACGTTAAACAAAAAAAAATCCCACCTATGGGTTAACATTTTGATTATGTCATTACTATCACCCGTAGGGGATTACTGTGACTTGTAAACCAAGATTTATAGCAATGACTAAGACCAGAAAGTTCCAGAAGAAGTTAGTTCAAGAAATTGAAATTAAATAAAAAGTTGAGGTAAGTAGTTGGATACAAAATGGGTAATTAGTAGAGATGAAAATGACCAGTGACTGAATTTGACTGACTGTCATTTACGGTCAAATTGGTCAAAAACGGTCATTTACTGTCAAAAAGGGTCATAAACAGTCACTTTGATCTTGAGTGCTTTTTGATATTTATTTTGAACTAGCTGACCCTCGAAACTTCGTTTACGCCACATAATGTGCACGAAAGGAGAGGTACCTAATTCATCATCTGACTTGTCAAGCACCGTGTGAAACAGCCCTGTTTGCTTAATCGTAAAAGAGCTTAAAGATGAAGAGAAGATATTCTAAAACCATTCAGTCCACGCCTTCGGCGCGGACTATTAGAATTATTTTACAATAGCCTTAATCATTAAGCTCTTTTATGATTAAACCAACACGCCCGTTTAGATTTACCCTCTCATTCAAAGGAACCCTTGAATTCTAGGTTCGGCGAAAGTAGAGATGCCTCTAATTTCTGAACTACAAACCCCTCATCTTGAAACTTGGGTCGAAAAATCCTTAAAGTACCTACTCCCTTTTCAATATTAAAAAAATATTTGAAATCGCATCACGTGTTGATAAATTACAACTGAAAAACCATTTTATCTTTAATCCCCTCTCGCGCAGGAACCGCGCAATACAAGGTTCTAGGATACTTTTGATCCCGAATCAAAAGTATCCTAGAACCTTTCTCGGGATATAAGCTCAAAATGTACTAAGTATCATTCAAATCGGTTCAGTAGTTTCAGCGTGATACTTATTCGGGATGCAGACAGACAGAAAGACATGAAACGTTTAAATTACATTTTTTGGCTTCAGTATCGATTAGAGAACGCCCTCCAATTAAAATTTGAAAAAAGACATGAAAAGTTTAAATTTTCCGAAAATGTTTTCGGCTTCAGTATCGATTAGATTAAGCCTTACAATTAAAATTTTCCAAATATCTTCCATGTACAGAACCTTGACTCTCAACAGTTTTATATGTATAGATTATACTGAAATGGTGCCCCTTGTCGGGAAAAACTGGCATAATTAGTCACTTTAATAGTTAGAATAAATAGTAAGTATAAGTCAAATTGATTGAATTTGACAATAAATGACCGGTCAAATACGGTTTTTGACAATCGTGACTGGTCAGATTCAGTCATTTTACATCTCTAGTAATTAGTACCTAATTAATTACACTTCCCTTCGTAGCAAAGCAGGAGACCTGGAAGGCCAAAGCAGTCATTCAACTCAGAACCATTCATGCAATATTATGATGCATAGCCTGAGATAGTGGGACTATGAGCATTACTAGTAATACCATATTACTACACTATAAGTATGTATGTAAGATCTATGAGGAATCCTCCAAAACGCGGTTATCCGGCAGAGAACAAGAATAATCACATTGAAGTGGCAGTAGGCTGGCCACGTCTGTATAAGAACCGAGTGGAGACGTACCTACTTGGCAAACGTAGGGTAGGACGTCCACTCGTCAGATTGACCGACCTAGAAAAGGTCACAGACAGGAACTGGATACGTAAGGAGCAGAACAGTGTGTTGTCTATGCCTCTATGGTGCGGTCGGGATGTAGCCAAAAGGGATTGCTGTTCCTCCTTATTAGGGGCAGCATTCCACCTATGGGTGATATGAATTACCCAGTGATGTGCTCCAGTCATGGAGCATGGCAGCGAGGACCCCAGAAGCAGCTGATGCTTTCCTGGTTTTCCTCCCTCCTGCTGATGCAGGTCGCCGCGGAGTTTAGTGTGTAAATAGGACAAACCGGGAGTCCCGCACACGTCTATACTACCTAATATTATAAAGAGGAAAGATTTGATTGTTTGTTTGTTTGCATCGAATAGGCTCCGCAAATACTGAACCGATCTGAAAAATCCTTTACTGTTGGGAAGCTACACTGTCCCCGGTGAACATAGGCTATATTTTATTCCCGTATTCCCACGGGAACGTTACGTTCGCCAGTGGTGCATTAGACGCATTCGGACTGTGAGTTGTGAGAGTGAACTGCTCTAGGCTAATTGAATTGAATTTATAAAACCCGATCTCCTCAAAGTGTTCCTGTTTGACGAATATACATACAAATAATTAAACGCTGTCAGTAGGGTAAACAAACACACAAGGTGCGCAGGAGTCGATACGGCGATAGCATTGACAATGGATTTACACGTTATCGCTGTATTTGCATACTCCAGTAGGCAGTAGGTACATAACTCTGTACAAGGATTTCGTTTGTTTATTTGAGCTTCTTTGTTAGTACACGTGACGATTTAGATTTTGAAACGACTTCCGAGCATGAAAATTTAGGGCTGTATTATAGACAGTGTCTCAAAACTGAAGAAATGCTTAACATATTTTTTTCAGTAAAAAATGGGTCATACTTCCGAGGACTTACCTTACTTAGGCATATACAGATGCACTTGTAAAACGTTTCGAACTTTCGAATATAAACCAAAGAAGTACCACCAGTTCACAACGCGACCCACCTGAGAAGAACTGGCTAGAAACTCAGAGGGTTATTCTTTTTTAGTGCTCTATTTAAATGAAATGTTGACGTTTAGTACGCCTCTGCCCACTTCTTTGAGGAATAAATCGTGGCGATATTTATACCTAACTTTCATTTCAGATAAATTAGTTCTAGATTTTGAATCGAACAATTACAACTGAACTATTTATTTATTAGTGACTGAACAACATAATCCAATTTATTTAAATTTTCAAGCAAATTCTTCATTTCAGAATTCGATACACATTGTTGTGAACATATATTTCCATCCTCATTTGAATAATCCCACGCTACGAGGAAGTGACATTGCGTCAAAACTTGTTAGAAGAACGAGCACAAAAGGTTAAGGCTCAGGAAACGACAGCCTTCAATTGGATGAAGAGGAATAAAAAATGGAAGTGAAAAAAGTTGGCAAAAACTGACTAAGTGCGTCTTTCTTATTATGTCTGTGGTGCGTTTTTACTTTTGTTTACTAACCATAGAGTTATATCTAACATTTTAAGTGCAAGCCGCGATCGTTTGGTCGGCAATTCCTGGTTGGTTGTTGTCTTAGGTTGTTGTATCATGTATAGAGCAGGGCTGGCGAACCTATTCCTTGCGCTATTTTTTAACCCAGTCGATAGTAGCAAGACATAAATATGTAGGTATTTAATTATTATATTCCTATCAAAAATACTACACACTTCGAGTATTATATTAGCACAATGCTGCTGTAATGGGTGATCGCTTTGTGGCATTTCGATTTGCCAGTGGTTTTGTCAACTTGTTGACAGCGCCATGTAACGGCCTTTATCCGAACTACGCAGCACACTAAACCATGGAGCCTAGGATCTACCTAGTACTCCCATGCGCCGTTAGATGGCGCTAATCAAAGTGTATAAAAATATCGATTCGCTCCATTTGTCAACTCACAATTAAATAAATATTCATTCGAACAACAAGCCTACTCAATCAGTTGAACCGACTCAAATTCCCGTCACCAGTCCAGCCGAGGTACCAGATCCCACAGGTTTCGTACTTCGGAAGGCACGTTATAAAGCTATAAGCTCCCTCCGTACACTTGAATCCATTGAATGAGTTCATTGATGGATCCAAGTAGACACTTTTTCCTCTTCCTGTTGTCGGTAACAAGGCAGTTGTTGTGTACCTGTCCATTTCGATACAGCTCACATCTTACGACAACAACTTACGTGAGACAAATACAACTGTTTATAAGTGTGGCGTTTAGTAGCAGTCTACCAGGATTTAAGCATAACTATGAACTTACTAGGATTTAGACATAAAATAAGTACCTATGGCTGGACATACCTGGAGTATTTCTTAGATCGTTCTCCCACGCCTCCGGCAGCAGATGTAGGAAGACATCTCCGAGTAGGCCACCTACTGCGAAGCTTAGCAGTATTCTCAGAGTCGCTGCACCAGCTGGAACAAGGATAAATAGGTCAATTATTTCCAGTACTCTAATACAGCAGCTCCTGCAAAAGCCTTCTAAGATCCCCCTTGAATAATCCAATACTGTAGAAGTTTATTATCCTTTCTACATAATAAAAAAAACTGTATTAGATTCTAAGATGAATTTTGGGAGGGACCGGACTGAGTTTCTTGGGGTGGTAGTCACAAAAATTTTGACAAAGATAATTTTTTTTTTTTTAATTTCAAAGGGAATAAATTCAATTTTATTTAATTTTTTATTTATTTTATTTTAGAAGATTGAGCCAAGAAGAAAAAAAAAGACTTTGAGAAAAACTTCACAATCTAAGCGTACGCAGAAGGAAGGATATGGGCGCTCTGGTAGCTAAGTGTGAGGATAAACATCGCCTAAAAATACCACACGTTGCCTGCCAATACCTAGGTACGTCCGCGTCCGGGAGCTCCGGGTAAGCCCTCGGAAGCCCCTCTCCCAGGATTAATACGCAGCTTATTTTTACTCGAAAAGGCTACTGGAACCAGGTTATTGGAACGCAATGGTATTGCTTTACGCAAGGCCGCGGTGGCAACCAGTCTGCCTGGAGTCCTGGAACATCCTGTCATATTCATAATATTTATTTGCTTTAATGCTTTAAATGCCTTTCGAGAAGTTAACCTAAGCGTCCAGGGCTAGACCTTAGACCATATAACACGGGACTAGCCTTTGCGAACCACCGCATACAAAAATATTCTGCCAGTTTTCATACAAATGAAGGGGGAAACACAAAGACAGATAAAATTTCATTGCATTTAAAAATGTATTTATCGACAAACGCGTAATGGCTGTTGTGTGTTAATTGTTATTGTACAGTCAACTACAATGTAATGTACTAGTTTAATCATATAAAATGATGTACTGATGTACAGGCTTTTCATAAAGCCAAAAGACCAAATGGTCATGTGCAATGGCAGAAAACAATGCTTAAGTAAGGCGCATCCTGTGGTTAGATGATCTAAGGGCTAGACGGATATGACCGTGTAGTTTTCGCCAATTCAAGTTCGGCATCACATTCGGTGAGCTTTCCACAAGTTAAAATGATACGTATCATCTTAAATATTATCAGCAACAATGACCGTGTTTAATGAGTTTGCAAGCATGATTAGTAGTTAATGACGTGTCATATTCATGATTGTTTAATCTTGGTAATAAGTGTATCGTCTAAACATGGAACGCTTGAAAGATTAGTTGTTATCAAATGGTATTACATATTAATTGCTTGTTGATCGGCGAGATTTCTGTGCTGATAACGTCAATTGGTTTAGTTAAGTATCTGTGATATCGATTCACTTGTAATGAGTGTGTTTATTAATTACTAGCTGTGCTCCGTGGTTTCGCTCGTGGCATGTTTTGAACTCCTTTTTATACCTCGTATTTTTTTTTAACGTGAGAAGAACCTACATGGATGTTATGCCGGACTCCTACCGACCAAAAACCACACGTTTCCCGGGAAGTCCTTGGAAGGATGACCCTTGGGTTTCCAAAAAACCTTGGCTACCACTGCGGCCTCACCTTGGGGTGACCTCGCAACCTAAATTAGTTTTCATTTCAAAATAATGTTACGGAATTAAAGTCGATTTGTGGACATTAGTGGGTATTGCTACGCTCCCTTGGGTAGTACCGTGATGATTAATATCTATAGTGACTTGGACTAGTAACTATTTATTAATCTGTTACACTACCGACCGCGCCACAGAGGCAGTCCAAGCCTCTGTGGCGCGGTCCTGTCCTGGGTTCGATTCTTGATTCGCAGTCACAAACAAACATTTGTGGATCATACAAATGTTTGTTTCGGAGTTTGGTGTTTTGTATGTATGTATTTAAAATATATAAGTATTTACGTCTATCAGTCGTCTAGATCCCACAGCACAAGCTTAAATATTAGCCTAATTTGGGCTAGATGATGTTGTGTGAGATTGTCCACAAATATTTATTTATTTATTTTATTATTTTGGGCTGGGGGTACAGTTCAGCAGCACCTATACATATAGATAACGAATCTTATCACGTGTGTTTGTTAGTCACTTAAATAGTCCAAACAACAAAAACAGCCACCAATCGGTCATCTGTCATCTGTTTATCGGACATGTCAGCAGGTATTGCCCCCAATATCACCTAAATAATGTTGTCATTTTTGAACATCTTGATTGAAGTGATAGTCTATTGAAGTCAGACTGCCACGGCGACACAGTAGTAAGGGCATGCGATGGTACGAATCCTGGCTTGGATCATATATTTGTTTCAGACCATTTTTATGGATCCAGCTCCAGGACAGTCGACAGTAATAACTTAAACCCTTTGCCCACATTCGAAGCCAAGTTTTGATTTAAGCACAGAATAGGTATTATTTCCTTTTTCTGAGAAGAGAACTATGTTTTTACTTCGAAACTAATAAATAAGTTTGAGATAGAAAAAGGGATGCTTAGATGGTTCGGACATGTGGAGAGGATGGGTGAAAATAGACTGACTAACTAAACAGATCTATAAGGCGAGAACGAATGGGCAAACTGGTAAGGGTCGCCCTCGGCGCACGCATGGCAATTAAATTGATTACCTGTTGGAAAAAGGCCAGGTCAAGAGTACCCTTAACCGGCGAGCGTGTATGAAAGCACTTATGAAAGTTGAAGAAGCGAAAGTGGTATGCCAGGATCGTAGCAAGTGGAAAGCCATAGTCTCTGCCTACTAAACATGCGTGATCTCTGTTGATGGATATGCTGTAACTTAACTAAGTATCTACTTAAAGTAATGAAAACAAAATGTACATGGAAATTGACAAAGAAATAAAATTACAAGTTTCGAAAGAAGCAACATATTTATCGAAAAGAGTTTCGAAAGAAGAAATATTAATCTCTTATCTTTTTTTTTATTTCAAAACTTTGTGGTCGAAGGGACTTACGTGTATTTTTTGGAATTTAACACATTATGTTGTTTTCCCTATCCAAATCGATAACAGAAACAGTTTACAATATTAGTCTAAATTATTTTCCCGTCACTTACCAACAGGAAACTAGACCAGACCAAACAAAGTAACAATTCGAATCGTATCAGCGACTTCTGACCTCAGCGTTGTCACGGCCCAAGCCAAGTCTTATCAATACGAGCACAGCATCACGTAGCGCGATAATGATAAGGAAACAAGTGTACCTTTGAGTACATTGGCTTCATCTCCTAAAGATTCTTGGGGCAATCAACTTCGTATTAAAGCGGTTAGGATATGACAAGTAGAATCCGCCACTTCAGAAACTTATGTAGTTTAGATAGAGTTTTTTAACCGATTAGATTGATTAGAAGGTAGCAGTATGTAGTGAACAGTTTCTCTGTACCAGTTTATCGCAGTGGGTTGTTGCCTTGCAAAGCTCTTTTGATATCAAGCTCTAAGCTCGCCAAATTGACGTCACCAGCCTCATGGATAGTCATGGCGCGTCTAGCGATTAGGGGTCACTCTCCCAGTCCTTAAGACTTCTGATGTCTTCAAGTTGTCAGCCCTGTGATGTGCCTCTTCACGCTCCGCTTGAAGAACCCGGGATTGTAAGATGAGGGAAACACGTGTGCGAGTAGGTCGTTCCAGGTTTTTATAGTTCGACGAAGGAACGATCTTTTGAAAAAGGTCTGTCGTGGCTTGACATCTGTGTTGGCTATATTTGGTTCGGATTTCAGAATGGTTATATAACAGGAATTCTTTAAAGATAGTGCCCGCAATAGTCCTGGCCCGACTTCCTATGTTAATATCAGCAACACTTCCTACTCCTTGACTTTCTTACTAGTTATCAGGATAGGGCAGCGTAGCGTTGTGAACTGGTGAATCAACTTGACGCGCAACTTTAGCACAGTGTGAGTTAGTGATTCACCTCTGTCTACCGTCTCGGAGACATGGGCGTTATGCATGTATTTATTATACTAAACATTCCTATACATTAATTATGTCAATCGAGAACAATAAAATGGTATCCATGTGCGCATTTTTCTTAGAATCAAACTGATAAGAACTGTATGCAAATAAAACGATCTGGGTTAATTTATGACACATGGACACAATAGTCGTATAATTTATCAAATGATGTTTTGTTTTCAACCGTACAGGACAAAGTAAATGTTTTTAGACTCTGAGAATTTTTCCAAATGATCATAATCATAGGTCTCCAGGATGAGTACCTACTCATAGTCAGGATTTTTTTTTAGTCTTTATTTTTATAGGAACTTTTGGCTAGCATAAGCCATGTCAGCCCCATCGTAACTCACAAAAAAAAAAGACGTGTGGCACTCGGGGACTGCCTCGGTAAAGCTATTACATAGCATTTTTTATCAACTATGCTAGTATAATTATTTCTATATAAGAATACTAGCTGATGCCCGCAGCTTCGCCCGCGTAAAATTTGTTCCCGCGGGAAGTTATTCCCGGGATAAAAGGTAGCCTACCTATGTGTTATTCCAGACTATAATGTATCTCTGTACCAAATTTCAGCCCGATCCGTTCAGCGGTTTGAGCGTGAAAGAGTAACAAACATCCACACTCACAAACTTTCGCATTTATAATATTATATACTAGCTGATGCCCGCAGCTTCGCCCGCGTAAATTTTATTACCGTTACCGCTTCCCGTGGGAACTTATTCCCGGTATAAAAAGTAGCCTATGTGTTGTTCCAGACCATAATTTATCCCTGTACCAAGTTTCAGCGAGATCCGTTCAGCCGTTAGAGCGTGAAAGAGTAACAAACATCCACACTCACAAACTTTCGCATTTATAATATTAGTAAGATAGTAAGAAGTAAGGGCGAGCGCCCACTGCTTTGCGATCCGGTGCGTTTGTTGTATTTGACAGCTTTATCTTTTTTAATTTGGCATGGCTTCAAATTGAGAACATTGGTGAATGAACTAAAAACTGGATTCATAAAGGTCGCCTTACACGCTTATTTAGCCGGATCACGAGGACCACGAGGGACAACTGACTGTTTCTCGTGGTCCTATTACGAAAACGGATGTCAATATTTTAATCTTGATGTTTTTGCTTATATACACTTTTTCAATAGGTATAACATTAAATTTTAAAATAAAACAAATAAGGAAGTCAGTCTTCATTAAATTTTTCGATTTTTATTTTTTGTCAATCTTCATTTGTTTTTCCAATTTTCACATGTTTCACTGACCTTCATTTGTTTTGAAAATTAGCGCATACCTAGTTATATACAGAATGTAGATAAAAAGTAGGGACCACGAGGGAGAACTGCTTTCTCGTGGTCCCACTATTTCGTCACACTAATGGTACCACGAGAAAACATGGGTAAACGTGTGTGCAACTGTACAAGGTTCGTGGAATGATCGTGAAGTTAGAGCCGGAGCTGGTTTTTGTACGCGAACTCGAAGATATGAATTTGGTGTATAAGTTGTGTGCATTAAGTTGCTCTAGCTATCAACTTAATGCATATTTAGCCACCAGATGACATTATTTTATCTACAGACTGTCGGATATGGTCTGGAAGCGAACCAAATCCGTGAGTCGCTCAAGTACTCGCAAAGTATTGTGTTACAGATACAGGTTTTTGTGACAAATAAAGCTACCGATGTTGACGAGTATTGAATTTGTCTCTTCTATTAAGTAAGTACCAACCAATTCCTACCCTCTGTTCAGGACCTTACGGTTCCACTAAAGCATAACCTGGACAGGACACCCTTGGCATGAGCTCAATATGAGCGTAGGCTCAATTGTAAAAAACTATATTGAGAGATTGCGGAACGCGAGCCTAATGCTCGCCTTGCGGAAATTAGGGTTTAAGGGGCCCCACTAACAACAAGACTCAGGGGCCCTAGTGACCTCACCGGCACGCGGTGCACATTCCGAACAACGGACGACGCTCCGCGTATTTAGGTACCCACATGGTGGCCTAGGCTCCCATGTGGTACAATATTGGTCCGGGGGGTACCACCGTGCAGTTGTGAAAAGCCCCCCAAGTAACCCAGCCCCGGTTGGGTTGCGTTCAGGGTTCAGCAGCTGCACAGCCTGGCCCGGGGCGATGTTTGATGCAGCAGGGGGGGACCAGTAGGCGGTACGTGGTGCCTAGTGTGGCTGACGGATGTTGACCCCCCGGCCAGGGTAACCCGTAGAAACGGTCTTGCCGCTGGCTGCCCGTGGCATATTATAGGGGCCTAACAGGGACTAACCACCCTGGGAGGCTGCCCTACCAGGCCACGCATTATCCCGATGTGGTCCGTCGTGCGGGATGGTGACCGGAAGGGGACCCGGCGGCCATACCCTTCCGTCCGGCGGGTCGACTTCCTTCTAAACACACAGTTTTAGTTTAGTTTTAATTCTTTATTGCACACAGAAACAAAAATACATTGACATTGATAACTAGGAACTATGATGTACAAAGGCGAGCTTAACTCAACACTGAGTTTTCTCCCAGCAAACCTTTGCGTGAAAGGAAAAGCGCAACGGAAGGTTTAAGAAGTGTGCAACTAGATAGAAGATAAGATGAAAGTTAAAGTTTTGTAATGTTACATACATATCTAACATTATTCATAGATACACGTCATACACACAATACCAATATACTAATTACATAAATATGGATAGGAACTTGACAGTAATAAGTATAAACATAATATTATAGAACATACAAATCTGCATCAGCATATCGTAATACATGATGAAATACACTAAACATACACTGCTCGTACATACTTATTTATTTGAAGAAAGAAATAGTTCCTTTACTCTATCCTTGAATACACCCAAAGAGGTACTTTCCCGCACAGAATGTGGCAATGAGTTCCACAACCGTTGCAAAGTCATACATCAGACACAGTCATAGATAAAGCTAAGCCCCTACGACTTGTCACTCACTGCTGCAGCAAATGTCGCTCCGTCTTCACGTCTCCCTTTAACCCAATCATGGCAGCGCAAAATAAAAATAGAGGTTTCACAGCGGCCGCTGCGACCATTCCCCAAAACGCACTATTCGAGGTGGAATTCGCTAACATCCGCGGACTCCAAGCCAACCTCGACGCCGTCTTTCACCATCAAGAGACGGCACGGCCTGCTGTGATGTTCCTAACGGAGACGCAAACACGCCGCCCTGCCGATCAGTCGTACCTTTGTCGTGACTTCAATGGTCACCACACTGAGTAGCTGGGGTCCCTCAAGACTGATCCTGCGGGACAGGCCGCCCACGCGTTCGCTCTCTCCCATGGTCTGACCCAAATGGTACTCGGGATTACGCGCATACCGGACAGGTCAGACCATGGACCCGCCCTTCTGGACTTACTGCTGACGAGTAATCCAGTACGAGAATACTTTGCAACCATCCCGTGGATTTAGCGCTGCTTTGCAGAGAGGGCTTCATCGGAAAGCGCCTCTGCTGTTGCTGGTGAGATAACATTAGGTATGGAATACTACATTCCATACACTGATGTCGCCAGCATCCGCAAAGCCCGCCCCTGGTTCGCGGGTGAGTGTGCCGTAGCCTTTCAGCCAACTCAGGCGGCTTACCGCACCTGGATCAGGGCTCGGGCTGTGCGCAACCCGAATGTGGCTCACCTCAAGGCAGCGTACAACATAGCCACTCGGTCGAGTAAGAGAGCTATCAGGAGAGCGGACACCCAGCGCGTCACGCGGCTTGGTCAGGAGCTCACGTCACATCCGACGGGCAGCCGTGGATACTGGCAACTGGCCAAAGCCGTGCAGGCCAACTTTTGCAAGCCCTCGCTGCCGCCGCTGCACTATCCTGACGGATCAGTGGCTCACAAAGCCCAAGAGAAAGCTGAAATGCTGGCCAATCTCTTTTCGGCTAGCTCCCGGGTCGATGACTGTGGCAAGCAACCTCTCACTTTCGCAGACTGTGGAACCACGATGCCGGATATTCATATCCAGCAATGCGATGTGCGGGGTGCGCGGCAGCAGAGATGCCACTCATACACAGTGGAGAGAATTTTCGCTAGAACCCAGCGTTTTAAAAGACGTTCCTCTGTCGAACTATAAAAACATGGAACGACCTGCCCGCTCACGTTTTTCCCTCATCTTACAATCCCGGGTTCTTGAAGAGGAACGTGAAGACGCACATCACAGGGCAGCCAACTTGAGGGCCACTGTCTAAAGTCTTAAGGACTGTGACACTGGCCCCCAATCGCTAGATGCACCACGGCTTACCATCAGGTTGGTGGCGACGTCAATTTGGCGAGCTAAATAAAAAAAAAGGAATCTTAATTAAGGTGAGGCGGTTCTACGCGCCGCATCAGAGATATTTGCCTGCGTCGGAAAATGTTTTCACCTTTGGAATGACACCGCGAGGTACTTACTCGTCACGCTAGGTGCTATGCAGAGATGTGCTGTCCAATACGATTGATGGTCCTGATGTGATGTAAAAGCCCCACGAACACTTTTACACACATTTACCCGGTGTTTTCTCGTGGTACCACTAGTGTGACAAAATAGTGGGACCACGAGAAGTGTCGAGAGTTTTCTGTTCTACTAAGTATGTCCTGTTTTCAAAACAAATGACGATCGACAAAACAAATGAAGATCTTTAAACAAAGAATGACAAAACAAATCAAGATCAGTGGAACATGTGAAGATCAGAGAAAAAAAATTAAGAATTACAAAAATTTATATCAATAAAATAATGAACACCGACTTTTTTAGTTATTTAATATTAAATTTTAAAATTTAATTTAATGTTATACCTATCTAAAAGGAGTATATAAGCAGGTAACATCAGGACCAAACAGTTGACATCCGATATCGTAGTGAGATCACGACACGAGAAACAGTTCTCCCTCGTGGTCCCACTAGTGGTTCAAAATAGTGGGACCACGCAAAACACCGACATTTATTCGATATCCACCTCGCGATTCTCACGAAAGTGTGAAACGGCATTATGCCGGCTACATTAGCGTGTAAAGCGACCTTAATGAATCCAGTTTTTAGTTCATTCACCAATGATCTCAGTTTATAGCCAGGCCAAATTAAAAAAAAAAAAACGCAAACGCACCGGATCGCAAAGCAGTGGGCCCTCGCCCTAAGATTTTAAGGCCCATGTTCAACAAAGTAAAGTACCAATTACCTACTTGACTGTCGACATTTGGGCTATTGGACTTTTGGATTGTTGGACTGTTGGACTTTTGGACTTTTGGACTTTTGGACTAGGGCTTGAATATCGGACGCTTTTTCAGTTCCGGAATTGGGTTTCGATATTCAGTATTCGAATTCCGGAATTCCGGAATTCCGGAACTCAATCAAGTTTCGTTTTGTACAAAATAGTGATATGTAAAAAAAGAAACGGGAGCTGGCAGTCCTACGTGATTAGTGATAAACTACTTTGATTCCCAGTAAAATTACTTATTTCAACGTAACCAACTAAAAACCACACGTTTCCTAACTATTGCCTACGGTTGGCCCGGGTAAGCCCTCAGAAGGATGACCCCAGGATTCCCCACAGACCTTGACTATCACTGCGGTCTCACCTAGGAGGTTCGGGTGCTATTCCGCGTATTTGGGGCTTGTTCAGGTGTTATCCCGCATCTCAGGGCGTGTGGCGTGCGTAAAACTTTCACGTCACACTTTTGTCTTAGGCGTGCTTTTGTAAGGACGGCGTTTAGCCCTCCCACCGTCTTCAAGCCCTCGACTATGGAGGCCGATAGTCTTGGGCAAAGACATGCGGAATTTTCGCCGCATTAACTGATCACGCAGTGGCGTCCCACTTACTCCCTCTGGAGATCATACCTGGCGCAATGGTCTCCAGCGAGAGAATGTCCACGTCCAGAACTACCACGAGGACCGGGCGCTGTTAAGCCCACGCTGTGCACTCCACTAATGTGAGAAGTACTGTGTCCTCACTGCGTTCCTCGCAGTGCTGGCACTCAGGTGTGATTTCCTGGTGTATTCGTCACAGATACTTACTGAAGCTCCCGTGCCCGGTAAGCATCTGTGACTACTGGTAGGACAGAGCACCCGCACCGTGGCTCCTCTCTAGTCACTCGCCCATGACCGATCTGACCGCCTTGATTGCGGCGATTCGGCAATTCCTCCCTTGTGTGATGTGATGTGGCGATTCGGTTTGTTGCTCAAGTCCACATCTCCACGGTTTCCTTGTGGAGCTCGAACTGCCGAACCTAGATTTCTGGAGACGTAGGCCTATGACCCCGCTCCAGCGCCTCCTTGCACCAGAAAAAAATTAATTAGAAATATAATTAATTTATTTAAACAAGGACGCAAGTTGCCTCGCAGCCAGATCCTCGAGACATGCTGCCTCTGAGCAACGGACCACGCAGCACTCAATCGTAACCGTTGTTCCACAGAACCTGTCTTAAGACTGATCTCTGCGGAACACCGCCCGACGTATCTCGCTGACCCGGCTGGGCCCTAGCCAGCTTGGTTATGGCCCTCTCGGAAAGATAGGTCCCGACAATTCGACAGAAGTAGGGAGGCACTCCATGATAAATAAGCACCTCCCTAAAACAGCTCCAGGGCAAGGTGTTGAAGGCGATGCCGGTGTCTCTTGACATCGCCATCGCTTTCAACACCACCTCACCCTGCGATGTTACTTCCTCCGTCAGTCTTCTAATGCGCATAATCGCATCCACGGTGGAGCGCCCTTGACGGAAACCAAACTGGTTATCTGCCAGATCTGGCCCCACGCGTGTGAGGTGTCCGGCTGTGCGCTGTGCAATGATACGCTCAAGGAGCTTGCATACCTAACGAACGAGGTATGCAAGCTCCTTGAACGTATCATTGTTGGGGAACGACCGATCGGGGATCGGCCGGAGTTGCTCAACGGAGCAACACGATCGGCCGATCCCCGGATGGGTAGACTGCCGACCACCTTGCCTTTCGGATCAGAACCAGTTTCCCTGTCTTCCAGACCTTGGGAATCTGGCCTTTTTCGAGGCATGCACTGAAGAGCCCCATCACTCGAGGTCCGAGATCCTCAAGAGCCTGGACCCACGCTCGGCCCTGAATGCTGTAGGGGCACGGTCCCTGCGGAATCTAAGCCGCAGTACAGTCGCCCCTAACTCACCTTCAGTGACTTCGGGCACGTCGTTCTCGCTGTAATCAGCGTCGGGCGTCTGAGACGGAGCCATGTGCGAAGGAATATGTTCCTCCGCCTTGATGAGAACAGGGAACCCAGGACCCTCCTCACTCTGGGTCAGTGGAGCGCCTTGGGGCAATGTTTGCCCCTAATAATAAGGTACGGGCCCCATGAGTTCCGTCAGAACTACTAGAACTATGCTGAGCGAGACCTATGTCAAATTCTTACAGCGTCTCTATCAAAGTTAAATTTAACTCGTAGCATAAGTCAGAGCTAAGTCTAAGTTCGCACTATAAATTGAAGTCTAAATGTTAAAAAAATACAAAAACGTCATCAATAATATAATTATTATTAAAATAGTATGTTTTCTATCAAATACCATTAATTTTGCTCAGGTCGTGGGTCGGATTCGGCGGCTGGGTCTCGAGGTCGCCCTTCACAAATCCGAGGCTCTGTGCTTCCACGGACCTCGGATGGGGCCACCTGCGGGATCCAGACTACAGGTAGGGGGCGTCAGCATCGGCATCGAGCCCTCGATGAAATATCTGGGGCTCGTACTCGATGGCCGGTGGAACTTCGGACATCACTTCCGAAGTTTGGTCCCAAAACTGAGGGGAGCATCGGCCGCACTCGCGCGGTTGATGCCCAACATCAGGGGACCCAACGCTCCCTACAGGAGGCTGTACCTGGAGATCGTGCGAAGCATGGCTCTGTACGGGGCTCCCGTATGGGCGGAGACCCTGACGGCCAGCAATGAGGCTAGACTGCTGAGCCCGCAGAAATTGATGGCCGTCAGGGTGATAAGAGGATACCGCACGATCTCCGGTGAGGCGGCATGTCTCCTAGCCGGGACCCCTTCATGGGACCTGGAAGCGAGAGCCCTTGCGTCACTGTTCAGATGGCGCAAGGAGGCGCTGGAGCGGGGCCAAAGGCCTGCGTCTCGAGAAATCGAGGCCCAGCGGACCCTGCTCCACCAGGAAACCGTGGAGACATGGAAGGTGCGACTTGAGCAACCAAAGGGGGGATTCGCCACAATCGCGGCCGTCAGACCGGTCATGGACGAGTGGCTGGAGAGAAGACACGGTGCTCTCTCCTACCGGTTGACACAGATGCTTGCCGGGCACGGTAGCTTCGGTAGGTATCTGTGGCGAAAACACCGGGAAACCACGGCCGAGTGTCAGCACTGCGAGGACCGCAGCGATGACACGGCGCTCCACACGCTGGTGGAGTGCACGGCGTGGGCACAACAGCGACAGGTCCTCGTAGTGGGTCTGGGCGTGGACACTCTCTCGCTTGAGGCCATGGTGCGAGCCATGCTCTCCAGCGGGAGTAAGTGGGACTGCGCCGCCTCTTTCTGCGAGCAGGTCATGCTCGCGAAGGAGGCGGCGGGCCGGGTGCGGGAGAGAACTCTCCCACCCGAGTTCCGCAGTCGGCGCCCTGGGCGCCGCCGACGTGTCTTCGCCGAGGACTATCGGCCTCCATGACCGGGGGTCTGAGGACGGTGAGAGGGCCGCTCACCGTCCTTACAGAAGCAGGCCCATGACGGCAGCGTGACGTGAGCACTCACGCACGCCCCCCCTTAGAAGCGGGGTCACACCCGAAACCCCCCCATAGACGCGGGATTGCACCCGAACCACCCCCTGGGCGAGGCCACATTGGCGGCCGTGGGTCTGTTGGGAGTCACGGGACATCCTTCCTGAGGGCTTACCCGGGGCTCTCAACCATAGGCTGTTGGGCGTTACGTGAGGTTTTTTAGTTGGTAAGAGTCCGGCATAGCATCCTACGAGGATTTTCCCTCACGTTAAAAAAAAAAAAAAAAAAAAATACCATTAATTTTATGGATTTACTTTCTTAGTGGGTTTTAGTTTAGACATATCATCAAATAAAATGATTAATACCTTATTAATTAATTGTCAAATTAATTTGTTAATAGAGAAATTCTAAATTATCAACATTGTAGTAATTAAAGGTAATTAAATTGCATAAGAAGCTTATAATCTACATTTTTGTTTGTAATGAAATTAAAGAAGCGAATTTTTTTTTTCATAATCGAAATACCGGTATTGATGTCGCCAATTCCGGAATTGAGAACGATATTAGATTTTATCGGAATTCCGGAATTATGTCAATTCCGGAATTCCGGAGTTCAAGCCCTATTTTGGACTATTGGACTATTAGACTTTTGGACTTTTGAACTTTTGGACTTTTGGACTTTTGGACTGTTGGACTTTTGGACTCTTGGACTGTTGGACTTTTGGACTTTTGAACTTTTGGACTGTTGGACTGTTGGACTGTTGGACTTTTGTACTTTTGGGCTTTTGGACTTTCGGACTTTTGTACTTTCGGACTTTCGGACTTTGGACTTTTGGACTTTTGGACTTTCGGACTTTTGTACTTTGGACTTTTGTACTTTTGTACTTTTGGACTTTTGGACTTTAGAACTTTTGGACTTGTGTGTGTGTCTGTGTGTGTGTGTGTGTGCGCGTGTGCGTGTGAGTGTGCGTGAGTGTGTGTGTGTGCGTGTGAGTGTGTGAGTGTGTGTGTGTGTGAGTGTGTAAGTGAGCGTGTGTGAGTGTGTAAGTGAGTGTGTGTGTGTGTGTTTGTTGCATGTATGTTTATGTGAGTTGATTTTTGAGCGTGTGTGTGTGTGAGTGTGTGTGTGGGTGTGTGTGTGTGTGTGTGTGTGTTGCATTGGTTTTAATCACTCAGTTACTGCCGTTTTAAATTCTCCGTATGTATGCATACCTACTTAGAAATTATATGAGTATATATAAAAAAGTTTTAATTAGATCGCAATGAAAATGTCCAAAAGCCAAAGTACCTACTTGAAGCAAAGTCATTGATATACCTAATTAGAGATAATAGAAAAACCTCGCAGAACTTCAGAACAATACACACTCACACAGTACTGTTTTACGATTACCGATTATAATTATTTAAAGTTAAAGTTCATTTTTAAATAATTTATTATACTATTAAACAAGGTAATTGTTGTCAAACTGATTATGATTAAACCTCTTTTCATAATCAATAAGCGAGTATAATTATGCCAAAGACAAACAAGACTGAGAAAAAATAATTTAATGACAAGCAAGAATGACAGGTTTAAATTTTTATCATTGAAGTATTTTTCATGAAATTATTCTATATTCTAAAGGTAAATTAGTGTCGAAATGGCCGCATAAATCTAACTATGGTTCCTTAAAACGAATATGATCAGGATTGATATTTAAATGTAAGTAATTTTGGAGAGTCGAGATCCAATCTGTTTGTTTACTACATTGTTTGAATCTGTTGAATTCCACTATATTTGAAGTGTGAGATACACGAACGTGGCCGAAGGTAGCCGAGAGTGTGATTCGTTTTCGTGACAGAATTTCTGGATTCGGTCTCCACGCAAGGCCCGCGATAGAAGCTATGCAATAGCTTAAAAGTATTAATAATTATAACTAGGTACCTAAATGTCTATAGAAATATCTGGTAAGAGATATTCTCTCATCCGAGAGAATCGCAAACAAATTTGTATATCTTCCTGGCTGTTACGCCACCCGGATTGGATAAGAGGCTTTGAAAACCACCCACATCCATACTGTTTATATTCAAAATTAACTCGACTAAGAGAGCGTCTCTTTCCCTGCAATTTCGGACACATTCCACCCACTGGTGGTACACATCCTCCACCACCGTAGGCAGGATGAGTACATTACTTTCAAAAAAGTCTACCAGGAGTGCAATAGTGCAATCCGATCGAAACTTCGTGGAACTGAAAAGGTAATTATAACTTTGTGGGGTACCGTACCCAATAGGGTAAAAACGGGACCCAATTAATGAGACTCAGCTCCCCTCTGTCGGTCACCAGGCTGCATCTGCATGCAATGCTATGTGCTCTAAGGAATCCTTCGATATGACGCCCACGGCTACGTTCTATCATTGCACCGCCCGCCACCGACAGGGAGTTCATCCTCACACTACGTCCAAAGCGTTCGAGCACGGTTAAATCCGATGGGGAATTTCCTCCACGCATGCTTTGATTGTGGAATGATCTCCATGCCTCGGTTTTCCCAAACGCCTGCAGTATGGGGTTCTTCAAAAGGGGTCTTAAAAGGTTTTTACGGGGTCGGCAGCGCAAGTGTGACGCCTCTGGTGTTACAACGATCATAGGCTGCGGTGACCACCAGTCCTTCTGGTGGGCCGTATGCTAGTCTGACACCTTAGTGGTATAAAAAAGCACCGTGTTCTACGAGCGCTTCTCATGTGTCTGAATAGTTACGAAGTGCACCATCCGTCAACATTTTGGCAATTTCTCAAAACCACCGTCACTTTTCGTCACAGCATTTCATAAAGTGAACAAAAGCAGTTTCAATGTAAAGTAGGTATCTATTGAGATATTTTTGTGACGCAGTCGTTGCTCAAATAATCAAACGCTGAACATAGTGTTTGCGTAACGGTCATGGAAATTTAGGTGACCATTGCAGAAATGAACTGTTTATAAAACTAAAACTATATAAACTGAGGTAGACGCGCCGTACTCTAACAAACGAGATTTCAAAAGCAATCCTCAAATACACACATTAATAAGACTACACTCACTTCTAAATATTTTTTACGTAATTGTCACCACGCACAATAGCAATATACGAATAGAAAAAGAGTAAAAGAGAACGCGTATGGACTCCGATTGCAAGTCGAGCACCTACTTCGAAGTTTTGACTCACAACAGTGCGAGCAACGCTGCTAATTAGCTCAGTTTATAGGTTTCAAAAATCGGTGCGTAGGGCATGTCTACCTCAGTTTATATAGAGAAGTCTTTGAGTATATCGCCAATAGAATAGACAGAGATATCGTAGCAATTCAACATATGGGGAGCTTCCTATCCATCAAGCATAATGGGTTGAACTCCCTGGGCGAGGCCGCAGTGGCGGCCGTGGGTCTGTTAGGAGTCCTGGGACATCCTTCCGAGGGCTTACCCGGGGCTCCCAACCATAGGCTGTTGGGCGTTACGTAAGGTTTTTTAGTCGGTAGGAGTCCGGCATAACATCCATGAGGATTTTCCCTCACGTTAAAAAAGAAAAAAAAAAGGGTTGAACTTGAACGTCACTTTCCTACGTCAATAGACTTGTGGAAAGTGACAGTGACGTTCAGGAGGACGACGTAATTTTGGCGCGCTAAATACTCTCTGCAACAACACCAGTTGTACATTTGTACAACTTGTATTTATTTTTATACCACCAAAGTGGTAGACCAGCTCACAACCCACCCAATAGATGTGGTAAACATAGCTTATTGACATTTGCAACACCAGGAGGCGTAACAAACGCGCTGCCGATTGCGACCTGCCAGAACCACCTTCTAAAACTCCTTTTGAAGAACCCCATACTCAAGGCCTAGGCGAGACTGCCTCTGTGGCGTAGTCGGTAGTGATACCGCCTGCGGCGCTGGAGGTCGTGGGTTCGATTGCCACCGGTGACAAATATTTTTGTGACCCATAAATGTTTGTCTCAAGAGTCTGGGTGTTTCTATGTATAATATGTATGTATTTAAAAGTATATAAGTATTAATATCCGTGGTCTGATACCCATAACACAAGCAGGTTATTCCTAGCTTACTTTGAGATCAGATAGCGTTGTGTGAGATGTCCGTGAATATTTAAAATTTAAAGGCGTTTGGGAAAACGGAGGCAGGGAGATCATTCTACAATCTAATCATGCTCGGAAGAAGCCTCTTTCTGTGCTTGAACGCTCTGGACGCAGAGTTTGCGCATGAACACCATGTCTTCTATGGCGATCTGACTCTAATTTACCATCTAAATTGCTACTTATATGATTTACTATCTAAAGAAATAAGTCATTTCGCTAGGCATTAGTACCTAGCATTTCTCGCTCGAACGTGATATGGGTATTAAATATGGAGTTGACACCGGAGACTAATGCTATCTGGACCAACGCTTAGATGAATGATAAGAAACGTCTCGACTCTCGATACTATCTCGAAAGACGCACTAAGATAATAACTATTCGTCCAAACAAATATTCATTGACCGGTTGCTGTCGGTCAACAGACAATACGACATTGCAGAATGCAATATTATTGATTTGATATTTTGTCAATGTCATTCTTTTCGGAGAAACATCGTGACAAGTGAATGAAATAAATAAATATTGTGTCCTAAAATTTGCACATCGCCATCAAGCCCAAATAATTCTAATAACTAATATAATATTATAAGCTCGATGGCGAGGTTTTTTTTATCTATACGAATATTATAAAGAGGAAATGTTTTATTGTTTGTTTGCATCGAATAGGCTCCGAAACTACTGAACCGATTTGAAAAATTCTTTCACTGTTGGGAAGCCACACTATTCCCGGTGAACACAGGCTATATTTTATTTCCGTATTCCCACGGGAACGGGAGGCTACGCGGGTAAAACCGCGTGACGTTCGCTAGTAAGTAATAAGCTCGCTAAATAGACGTCGTCCTGATGGAAAGCTATGGCGACATAATAGCAATTGGGGGCCACTCTCACAATCCGTAAGACTTCTGACAGTGGTCCTCAAGTTGTCGGCCCCATGATGTGTCTTTTTACACTCTGCTTGAAGAACCCGGGGTTGAAAGAGGAGAAAAACACGTGGGCAGGCAGGTCGTTTCAATCCTTTATAGTTCGAAAGAGAAACGATCTTTTAAATCGCTCAGTTCTGGCGAAGACTCTTTCCACTGTGTAGGAGTAGGAGTGGCAGCTCTGACCAGCACGCCTTATTCGGAATCGAAAAGGAGATGGTGGGATTAGGTTGAAGAGCTCCTTAGAACACTCGCCTTGATAGATTCTGTAGAATGCAGACAAAAAGATTTGGGTTGGGAGTTGAGAGCCAGTTGAGCAAGTTGCAGAACTGTAATGTTTGCGATCGGATACAGAAGTTTAAAGGCGCTCGAGTTTATCGATTTGCTCTTCAGATACATCGATTATGCTAACTTCGGCAAGACATGACGTAGTCGGCACAAAGAGTAAGAAGCAGGATATGAGATAAACATTAAGCCACTTGTTTTACAAAAATAAAAACTAGTAAGTACCTATTCAATACTCTATTCTAGTCTTTTTTACAACTG
The DNA here is from genome assembly GCA_933228765.1 of Miltochrista miniata. Classification (NCBI taxonomy): domain Eukaryota; kingdom Metazoa; phylum Arthropoda; class Insecta; order Lepidoptera; family Erebidae; genus Miltochrista; species Miltochrista miniata. The sequence goes on along the minus strand of OW121770.1, from coordinate 22,028,270 downwards.
AAGTGACAGACAAGCAACTTGAGTAAAATCTATAACCGATAATTCGTTCACCGTACCAAATGTACGCTTGTGGAATGCACAAAGGAAGATTTAAAAGCATTTTTGAGGACAAAGTCGAATACCACACTGCCTCAGTTTAAAATAATAACAACTGCTTATACCGTTTAGCCAGTGACTTCAGCAGACGGGCCCAGTCCTTGTCTACCTTTGTTATTTCTTGATTAAAATAACCAAAAAACAAATTCTAAAATGCTTTTTCACGACTACCAGTGCCTAGTGTGTTGCAAGGTACAGCCTAAGAAGGAATTCTTAAGGTGGGTCTACGCTAGGCGAACAGAGCACGAGCGGAGCACAAGCGGAGCCGTTCTCGGTTTCGTCGTTCGCGGTGTCAAGTGTGGACGTGCAACGAACCTACAACGATCACTGTCCTCGAACGTAGTTTTCCGCAGTGAGCTCGCGGCTCTTGGCGAATATGGACGATATTAATAATATTGCAGCGGTTCTTATTTTTTTTATAATAATCTTCATGTTTTGGGTCCCATATCACTGGATTATTTTGATATAAGTCAATTAATTGCACGGAAGCATCTTCGGTCCACGTTTCCATGATGTTCGGCTCGAGCGACCGACGTCTGTCACTAAACACGTCCACGAGCGCACTGCGAGCGCGAAGCAAATCCCTTTGTGTTCGTCAAAAAACCGACAACAGGCGGAACGCAGCCGAGCACGAACGATATGCTCGCAGCGCGCTCGTTCGAGGCTTGTTAGTCGGTCCACACTATACGAATTGTGTTCGGCTCGTGCTCCGCTCGTGCTCGGTTCGTCTAGCGTAGACAGACCTTTAGAACTCCAGCACCTTTGCTGCTTCATCAGTTGCCATAGATGAAGGCGTCAAACTAAAGCTACTTTCAGTGGTCGAATATTTTCTTGATCTGACGTTCCCGAAACGTAGTGAAATGGGGTCACTCATGTATAATTGGCGAGTGAACGAACTCATTAATTTATGCTCCGATACAATTATTGCACTTGACAACTAACACAATGGAATGGAATTTCTAAACAGTTACATAGTGTCACCTCAAAGTCTTTCAGGATGCATCCTACAGAGATCTTCAGGGCCAGGTCAGTTTCACCTGCAAAAGGTGGCAACTGTTCTATTATATGTATAATAAGAAGTCGTGAGATCGTTCTCACCCGACTGCCCCTCTCTAACACGTTTATTGTGAAAGTTCAATCCGATTGACGTTGTCATTTTTGTTTTATTTCAAACTTTGAACAGATGATCCACGTAACCCAGTGACGTAGTTTAATGCAGCAGAGTCACAGACTACAGACAAAGTCTCGACATAAGCCCCTCTGCACTCTATTTTATAGAGAGGGGCTAAAATCTTGTCAATTGTCTGGACACGTTGTACAGTAAGGCCAAATACCTCTCCACAATAACAAAAAATAAGAGAAATCTTAGTCTTGCAATGGATTGCGAAAGTCTGACGGAATTGATTAACTAGAACTTGAATTGCTTGCACTTTGAAGATTATATTTGTCTCTTCTGAAAGGGCAATAGGCGGCCTCCAAGTTTCAGGCCCATGCACGAATATGCCTTTTCTCCTTTTCTCGCTGCGTTTGAAAAGCTTCTTTTTAACGTAAGTAAAATCCTACATGGATGCTATGCTAGACTCTTACCGACTAAAAAGCACACGTATCCTGCCTAACAGCCAATGGTTGGGAGCCTCGGGTGAGCCCTCGTAAGGCTACCCCAGGACTCCCAACAGACCTACGGCTACAACTGCGGCCTCACCTAGGGTCGTTCGGGTGTTATTATCCCGCTTCTTTGGGAGGACGTGCGTGAATCTCTCACGTCACGCTGTCGTTTAAGGCGCGTTTGAAGCGCTCGTGGCCCCGCGGACTCAGTGTTCTGTAAACGATTACTGCAGTAAGCAACTTTCACTATGGCCGGTCCATGGATGGGTGACCATCCATGTGACATTTATTTGAGCGTTTCCGTGCTTCGAAAGGCACGTTAAGCCGTTGGTCCCGGTTGCCAATAAAATGGCAGTCGTTAAGCTAAGTTGAAGGCTTTATTTCAACAGCAGGCAGTCACAACCTGCGCCTGTTCATTTAAACGCGGCAATACGGCTCACCACCTATTACGTGAGGCAAATTATACAAAGGTGAAATGTGGGCATATAATATGCCTCTGCCTACCCCTTCGGGGATAAAGGCATGACGTATGTATGTATGTTGAAGAACTAGAGGTTGTCAGAAGAGAGTATCACGAGTGCTGGTAGTCTACAGTTATGGATAAAAGATGACTGTGTGCTCGTCGGATATTAAAATTGGCTTGGCTTGATGTTCGAATGATTTTAGATAAGAAATCAAAGGTGCAAAAAACCCAACAACAGATTCTTTGATTTCGTCACTGATTTTTATCTAAGTCTTTTGTCGACCAGTAACTGTTAACATTGCCAAATAACTTTGACAACTTGATTGCACAACGGTTACAATCTTGTAAAAATAATGTTGTAGATTGAATATCGAGTGCTACTATCGGAGATAAAGTCGGTGTAAATAAAGAAGTTATCTTGGAAATCTGTTGGTCATCAATTTGTTTTGGAGATTACAAAAAAGTAGCTGTTTTTTAAAGTAAATCCTCGCGGATGTCATGCTGGATTTGAAGCCATTGGCTCCTTGCCGCTGGCGTAGAGGCGTATACCCAAATTGTTAAGTATACGAAGTAAATTGACAGTAGCTAATATCACTTCGTCATAGAAAATACGCAACACTACAAGAAGAAGTGACATTAGTTGCTGTCAATTTACTTCATCTAATCATAAATTCGACTTTAGTATAGAGCCGAGCGGCAAAGTTAGAGCGAACGAGCAGTACTGCGTCTAGCGCTGGGTGCCTCGGCTAACTCCTCGAAAGGATGTTGCAAAAAAGATTGGAAATAATGTTGTACCCGTAAAGGAAAGGAATTGGTCGATTGTTGATGAAAATATAGTCATTTGCGGGTCAGGTCATTTGCGTTTCTGGTCATATGCGTCAAAATGGCACGTCCACCTTACGGCGAAGGTGTACCTACTTAAAGAGAAGCACTTTCCCTTTCAAAAGAAACCGTTTCAGGCCTATATTTAACGTTATTCTAGCACATCTTAGTTGCTAAATTGGAGGTCAACCCTAGAATATCATAAAGAATATATGTACCATAATCAAAAATCGAACTTGCAAAATCGACTTGCAATGCTCATTGGCTCAGTAGAAATTTTCTTCATAAAATAAAAAAGAAGACCTTGAAACTTTTTATACCAGTAGTCTGTTGTTACAAAGATCTTGCAAAACACTTCATTTCAAAGTCGGGAGTTCGACTTCCTGTTTCTGCCTGGCATTCATCACTTTACCTAATATTCGCATGTCAAAATAAATGAAAATGTAAATAAATTAAAATGTAAATAAATGCAAATGTAAAGTCATTAAATGTACACCACGTAATTGGGACCAGACCAGGCTTAACGTGTCTTCCGAAGCACGTAAACGCAAAATGCAATGCGAAAATATGCCACATTTTTCAGGACCAATAGTAAAGGAAAAGTGTGTGTATATTCGATAAGCGTCTGACGTTTACAAATGCTATTTTTTTCGTAAGAAAATTTCTCATGGATGCTATGCTATGCTAAATAATGCTAATATATAAAGCTCACCAAATTAACGTCGCCAACCTGATGGAAAGCCATGGCGCATATAGCGGTTGGCGGCCGCTCTCACAGTCCAAAGATTTCTGACAGTGGTCCTCCAGTTGGCGGCCCTGTGATGTGCCTCTTGACGAACCCGGAGTTGTAAGATGATGAAAACACGTGTGCGTACATATCCCAGATACGTTCATAAAGACTGCCGAAGATGTGAGCATTCCTCAAGCGGGCATTCTTTGTGATTCCGCATGCATCGTAGTAATAAATGTTGAAAAACATTTCCTACTACAGTATTTTATACAATTACGGGCAATTATAAGAACTCAGAGTGTACGAAGGTCGGGCGCTCCGCCTCGTTTAGATTTTATTTGAAAATTAACGACGCGTATAATGAAAAAGAAAATCAATCAAACAATATAATGACGCATTTATTAATCCGTCATTATATCTATGATACTACTCATTGATATCATTCAATGATTTCGAGAAGCGTTTCAATGAGTGGAATTCGCATATTTCACATGGCTGGTCCGCTGATGGGTGATCACTTGAGGGTGACATGACAACCATTCCAAACATTTCAATAGGCTCACCACCTATAACGTGGGACGAAATATAATTGTGAAATGTGGGCTTACACTCTGCCTAGGTCTTAATTGGGGATAAAGCCGTGGCCATATGTATGGTACCTTTCTATAACATATTTACAAATACCAAACATTAAGTTTACCATCATTTTCATGAAATCCGAGTCTTACTCAAAATGAAGTTGTAACAAACCCTTTATTTGCAACGGGTCACCCTGAAACGGGTCACACTGTGACTCATTGAAAGTAATCCTAACATTACTGACTTGAAGCCAACAAAATAAATTTCTAAAATGAACACTCCAAAAATTTCGTTCTAGTTCTTTTTAACGAACTTTATTTTTAAAGGAAGTTTAGCTATGTAACACACTCGGCAGTTCCCACGCTAACACAAAACAACCGCGTCAATGTCCACAAACACCGGTGCTGTATTGTCGCAAACTGTGCATAATTTACTAATCACCCATTGTTCTGCAGAACAGCTATTTTCCCAGGAAATTGTTTTTTTTAGAAAACATCTTCATCTAATTAAGTAGGTATAGTCTTTCTTAAGTGTCTCTCGGATCGGAGACGGAAGTAGTTAATGTTGCCAGCCCAAATATAACTCTTTGTGGATACCTATTTTTTTTTACTGTCATGTGCTGTCTGTTTGTTTTTTATTTATTTTTGTTATGTAGGAGTACGTTCAAACAAAAATAGTTACAAGGGGTTGTTCGCGTGATAGAGAAAAAAATGTTATGATACCATAGATAATTATTTTAAATTAAGGATGCCCCTGTCAAGTGGGGTCCGGCCACCTCTGAAAATCAGCGCAGTCTGCCGGTTCGCACAGGTGGACAGCATTACGCTGAGAGGTGGCCGTTATTCTATTTTCTGTGTTAGGTATACCTTTAATTGTATTGTTATTGTGTGTTTTAAAAGTGGACTAAAAAGCTTTTTCTTTCTTAAATAAGCTTGATCCACTTTTTAAAAATATCTTACTAATCAATCAATCAAATCAGCCTATTACGGTCCATTGCTGGACGTAGGCCTCTCCCAATTTACACCACAGCTCACGGTCCTGCGCCTTCCGCATCCAGTCCCAGCCTGCGACCTTTACCAGGTCGCCGGTCCATCTGGCGGGCGTGTGGACGTTTACGGAGTCGCGGGGCTCCACTCTAAAACTCGTTTGCTCCATCGGCCGTCGCCGTCGGTTCTTCTACAGATGTGGCCAGCCCATTGCCACTTTAACGTGATAATTCTGCGAGCTATGTCGACCACTCTGGTTCTCTGCCGAATAACCTCATTTCGGAGTTTATCCCTCAGAGACACACCAAGCATGGCTCGTTCCATAGCTCGCTGTGCAACTTTAAGGGCTTGGACTAGCCGCACCGTAAATGTCCACGTCTCTGCTCAGTCTACCATAACTGGTAGGACGCACTGGTTGTAGACATTCGCAGGGCCGTCTTAACCGGGGGTTCAAGAGTGCGGCCGCACCCGGGCGCCAAGCCCGAGGGGGCGCAGGTCGAGCTCTATACATTTCGATATTTTCTTAATTAAACTTTAACTCATAAGTACAATATTAACGCCATTCCCCCGCTTCGTACAATTACGTCAATCAAATAAACAATTTTTCGGTTCAACTACAAACGAAAATTCGTTCACTACAAACAACTACTAACGATTCTTCATACAAATTAACCGTTAGAATTGAATTTTTATAAATCCGGGGGCTAACTTTTTTTGGTTGATCCATAAAAAAATTTCGGTTCAACTACAAACGAAAATTCGTTCACTACAAACAACTACTAACGATTCTTCATACAAATCTACCGTTAGAAATGATTTTTTATAAATCTGGGATTGGCTATTTTTGGTTGATCCATAACATTTTTTCGGTTCAACTACAAACGAAAATTCGTTCACTACAAACAACTACTAACGATTCTTCATACAAATTAACCGTTAGAATTGAATTTTTATAAATCCGGGGGCTGGCTTTTTTTGGTTGATCCATAAATTTTTTTCGGTTCAACTACAAACGAAAATTCGTTTACTACAAACAACTTCTAACGATTCTTTATACAAATCAAACGTTAGAAATGATTTTTTATAAATCTGGGGTTGGCTATTTTTGGTTGATCCATAACATTTTTTAGGTTCAACTTCAAACGAAAATTCGTTCACTACAAACAACTACTAACGATTCTTCATACAAATCAACCGTTAGAATTGAATTTTTATAAATCCGGGGGCTGGCTTTTTTTGGTTGATCCATAATTTTTTTTCGGTTCAACTACAAACGAAAATTCGTTCACTACAAACAACTACTAACGATTCTTCATACAAATCAACCGTTAGAAATGATTTTTTATAAATCTGGGGTTGGCTATTTTTGGTTGATCCATAACATTTTTTAGGTTCAACTTCAAACGAAAATTCGTTCACTACAAACAACTACTAACGATTCTTCATACAAATCAACCGTTAGAATTGAATTTTTATAAATCCGGGTGCTGGCTATTTTTGGTTGATCCATAAAAAAATTTCGGTTCAACTACAAACAATTTTTTTTTTACTACAATCAACTACAAACCAAGCTCTTCAAGAACACGCAAAAAAAATTCGATTTTTGCAAGTAGGGTGCCAAGTTCACACAGGTCTACTACATGCATAAAAATATAGGCATCAACCAATAACACCGTCTTCCACCATCTAAAGATGGCACGGCCAGCTGCGATTCTCGACGTTCCTCATCGAGACGCAAATACACCGTCTTGATGATACCCCGTACTTGTGTATATCATCAAGGAGCAATTCCGAAATAAAGCGGGGCCAGGGTGTGCGCGTTCATTAGGGAGGATGTTTGATATCACCGTCTGCGGTGCCTGAGGACCCTTCTTTCTCCGTCTTTTGGCTACACGTAGATTACATGTTAGTCTACCAATCCCAGAAAGTGGAAGCTGAGACTACCAGTCCGTTTCAAAACTTCAGCGAGGGGCTGATGAGGTGGAGGTACGGTTACCGAACGCTGACTTGATGTTTCTGAGGGACTTCAGAGGCTACTACACTGAGTGGCTAAAGACCAATCTAGTGGGACGTGCCGCCCACGCGTTCACTCTCTCCCAGAATCAGACCCGGGATCCCGCAGTATTTTAGCGGCCAAAAAAACACACCAACAAAACGAAAAAATAAAAAGGGGTTATACTTTACTTAAAATATGGTAGCGGTAGGTACCGACCTTAACGGAACCCTTCGTGCGCAAGTCCGACTCGCACTTAAAATAAAACATTGTATGCCTATTTATTGTAGACTTGCTGACCCTCGCAACTTCGTTTACGTCACATAAGGTCTATGAAAGTGGAGGTATTTCTTTATCAGAATCATCAAACAGCGTGTGAAACTACCCTGTTTTGCTTAATCAGTCTATTCTAAAACAATTCAGCCCGCGTATTTGCATGCGTTATAAAACCATCCAGTCCACGCCATAATCATTAAGTTCTTTTATGATTAAGCCAACACGCCAGTTTAGATTTACTCTTACATTCAAAGGAACCCTTGAATTCTAGGTTTTGTAAAACTTGAGATGTCTCTAATTTCTGAACTACAATAGGTACCCTTTGTTTTTTGTTTAACGTGAGGGCAAATCCTTATGGATGTTATGCCAGACTCCTACCGACTAAAAAACCTCACGTAACGCCCAACAGCGTATGGTTGGGAGCCCCGGGTAAGCCCTCGGAAGGACGTCCCAGGACTCCCAACAGACCTACGGCCGCCACTGCGGCCTCGCCCAGGCGGTGGTTCGGGTGCTATCCCGCGTCTTTGAGGGGTTTCGGGGTTGTCCCCGGTCATGGAGGCCGATAGTCCTCGGCGAAGACACGTCGGTGGCGCCCAAGCCGCCGACTGCGGAACTCGGGTGGGAGTGATCTCTCCCGTTCCCGCCCCGCCGTCTCTTTCACGAGCATGACCTGCTCGCAGAAAGAGGCGGCACAGTCCCACTTACTCCCGCTGGAGAGCATGGCTCGCACCATGGTCCCGAGCGAGAGAGTGTCCACGTCCAGATCCACCACGAGGTCCTGGCGCTGTTGCGCTTACGCCGTGCACTCCACCAGCGTGTGGAGCGCCGTGTCATCGCTGCGGTCCTCGCAGTGCTGACACTCGGCCGTGCTTTCCCGGTGATTTCGCCACAGATGCCTACCGAAGCTACCGTGCCCGGCAAGTATCTGTGTCAACCGGTAGGAGAGAGTACCGTGCCTACTCTCCAGCCCCTCGTCCAGTCCTGGGACATCCTTCCGAGGGCTTACCCGGGGCTCACAACCATAGGCTGTTGGGCGTTGCGTGAGGTTTTTTAGTCGGTAGGAGTCCGGCATGACATCCATGAGGATTTTCCCTCACGTAAAATAAAAAAAAAAAAAAAAAAAAAAAAAAAAAAGCCCCTCGTCCATGACCGGTCTGACGGCCGCGATTGTGGCGAATCCCCCCTTAGGTTGCTCAAGTCGTACCTTCCATGTCTTTACGGTTTCCTGGTGGAGCAGGGACCGCTGGGCCTCGATTTCTCGAGACGCAGGCCTTTGGCCTCGCTCACTATAATACCCTCAACATTGAAACTAAAAAAATGTTTTGGAATCGGACCACACGTTGAAATGTTACAAATAAAAAATCCATTTTGTCTTTCATCCCCTATCCCAAAAGAACCGCGCAAAATATTCAGAAGTATCCTAGAACCTTACTCGGATTGTACCAAGTTTCATTAAAATCGATTCAGTAGTTTCGGCTCGGCGTGATACTTATTCGGGATACAGACAAACAGACAGACATAAAAATATAAATTACGTTTTCGGCATCAGTATCGATTAGACAACGCCCTACAATTAAAATTTTCTAAATATCTTCCATGTACAGACGCTCGACCCTTAAAGTTTTATTATATGTGTAGCTTACAGATCTAAGAGAAAAATAAATGAAACATCCAAAAATTTATTGCATTTTTTTGGTTGACGGGATGGGGGGGGGGGGGGGCGCAGTCTGAGCTTCGCACCCTGGCGCTATATAGCCTTAAGACGGCCCTGGACATTCGTCTTCAGGCACTGCGCGGTATAGGCGAATTGAAAACTCGACGTAGCTTGCTGAACGCTGCCACGTACAAATCTACATAATATAACTACATAAGTTTGCCGGTCGCCTCCCCTACGACGCCTCTACGCCCAGCGCAAACTCTGAGCAAACTTAGAGCGAACGGGATGTATGTGAGTGAGGGTGTTTGTAACTCTTTAACGCTATAACAGCTGAATGGATCTGGCTAAAATTTGGTACAGTGATAGATTATAGTCTGGAATAACACAGGTTACTCTTATCCCGGGAATAAGTTCCCATGGGAAGCGGGAACGGGAGTAAAATATAACGCAAGCGAAGTTGACGGTATCAGATAGCCCTTGTGGCATTTTATATTTATAAACGCAATATAGCCCTGCAGTTTTCTGTAAAGAATCACCGCATTAGCTTTTTATGCTAAAGTCAGTCATGAGATGGGGTACCCTTTTTGGCATTTCTGTATACAAGCAATGTTGTCTGTGTAGCCTATGTTGAGAGAGTCGTCCTGGGACATCCTTCCGAGGGCTTACCCGGAGCTCACAACCATAGGCTGTTGGGCGTTACGTGGACACTATGATATGGACACATCAGATTTTAGCTACTGGTCTATAATAATAAATAAATAATAATAAATATTCACAGACATTTCACACAACACTATCTGATCCCAAAGTAAGCTAGGAATAACCTGCCTGTGTTATGGGTATCAGACCACGGATATTAATATATAAATACTTTTAAATACATAGAAACACCCAGACTCTTGAGACAAACATTTCACACAAATTTTTGTCTCCGGTGGGAATCGAAGCCACAACCTCGTGATCCACAGTCGCACATTTCAATCTCTAGACCAACGAGGCAGTCATACTTAAATAATTCTATAAGTATGAGTGATTAAATAATAAATCCCATTAATCAACAGTATGAATAAAAAGGGATTCATTGCAAGGAGACGTAGGGCGCCAGGGGCACCTTTGAGTTAGCAATTTTATGGTATGTGATTTTGCCTAAAGCCCCCAGAAACCTAGAGGCTCCCAACTTATACTTTAGGATCCTATGTAGGAATGTATAAAGTTCACATACCTACAATACAACTTATAGCTGTCTCCAAAATTGTCTATTGTGGCAAGAGTAATGGTAACTGAATATTTCTGGGAAGATTTAATATTTGAAATCTCACACACAAAAATAGTTCCTAAATAGGGCTCATAGTTAAGAGAGTTCATAGGGCTGACCTTATCAAATGACAGCATTTCAGTTTTCTCCCCTTAGTAAACTCTGTGTAACATTCCACTTCGGTGCAGGATAATTTTATTAGATACTAGCGGATGTCACGCGGTTTCACCCGCGTAGTTCCCGTTCCCGTGGGAATACGGGAATAAAATATAGCCTATGTTCACCGCAAAGAGTGTAGCTTCCCAACAGTGAAAGAATTTTTCAAATCGGTCCAGTAGTTCCGGAGCATATTCGTTACAAACAAACAAAAAAAAAAACAAATCGTTCCTCTTTATATTAAGAATAAGAATAAGAATAAGAATAAACTTTATTTGTACACCAAGTTGAAAACAAGTTTACAATAATACTAACAGAATGTTGTACAAAGGGCAGCCTTATTGCTATAAAGCAATTTCTGACAGGCAACCTTGGCAATATTAGTATAGATTGAAGATCTCTTTTTTTTTAAGTTAATCCATTATGGCTAAACACAGACTTTTTTATTAGCTACTGCAAATCACATAATTTTTTATTAGCTACTTAATTTTTTTATTATGTAAATTAAATGATTCCAAGGTTTAAAGTTCATGAGTGTTCTTAATTTAAACATTAATTTGTGATTAGGTAGGGAGGTACATCTCCACTATAGACCACAACTAAAATACTAATTTAATTTTTTAAATAAATAAAGCTTTGTTAGTTGTTAGGGCATGCGCCGGCAATGTACAGTCGACGTCGACGATGACATGTAGGATCTAAAAATAACAAAACATTCGAAAATTAAAACAAAGGAAAGAAATATACAACTTGTACTTACGTCCATCATTGAAGGAGTCTGTTGCGTCCAGGGGAATGATTAACAAAGGTAATATACCACTCAAACCAACTAAAACTGAAGCTAGACCAGCGAAAAGCCATGGGTGCTCGTCTAACTGGTCCACAAACGTAAGAATATATTCTGGTAAATAGTCCGCCATAGCGAATTCCTGCAGATTAATAAAACAACAACACTGTTCTTTATTTAAAGTTCACGACACTAAAAAGTTTTTAATATTTAGCTAACACTGTCGACGCATGGTCCATACAACCTGCGTATCTTGTTACACGAGATCAACTGACATTATTCAGCTGACAATATTATTTCCGAGTTCCAAGATAAAGAAAGATAGCGAGAACGAGTAGAGGAGGAACAATAATCTACTACACAGTGATTCTGAACCTCTGATCGATTTGTTGTTATCTTCAGCATACAACAAACAATTCAGGCGACTTTTTCCGTAAATAATTCAAGTTATTTAACGCGCCGCTACATAACAAGTCGATTTATTTTAAAGTAAACAATACAATAGCAACGAGATCCGAGCGATACGCAATTACCGCGCATCCGCACGCACGGGAATGAACGAATGACATTAATGACAATCTGAGAAATAGTATCGCCACATGAAAAAAGAGAAACAACCAGTGTTGCTACAGCATACCCCTTAATTGAAGGGTTCCATTCATCAAACTACCATTATTACCATACCCATTTTGTAAAGTGAAAGTAAAGCAAATCAATTAAAATCTGATCTGAATGTTTGTGAACTTCGTTGTAAACAGGGAACAGAACAGGGTCATATCCAAAACTACTTTTACCGTTTACCCCTTCGTATAAGAGATGGCACTAGTTGTGTTGTTTAATAGCGGTTCTCTTGAAATTAAAAACACTAAAATATAACGCCTCAGCACAGATTAATTATAATATATTCTATAGTCTCACGATCTCACGTAGGAAAGTCCCATATGGCGACGGGGCCTTTTGTGGCAACGGGAAAGAGCACAAAATGTCACCACTTCATCCCGAGGGTGTCGTAAGAGGCGACTAAACAATCCAATCGGCAGAGAAGTGTTACGCCACGCCTCAAATCACTATGACCACTGTATACCAAAGGGTAAAAATGGGACCCTATTCATAATGCCCGCTTTCCACTGCGAGCGAGTCGGACCCATTACGGACTCCGCTATACTCGTAACGATGATTTTCGATACATGTCATGTCCGCTTTGGTGGAAGGACATGTATGAAAATCGTGGTTACGAGTAGGTATAGCGGAGTCCGTAATGGGTCCGACTCGCTCGCAGTGGAAAGCGGGCATTAGACTTCGCGCTCCGCCTGTCTGTTTGTCACGAGGCTGTTTCTCAGGAACCGTGAAATATACACAGATGATGTATTTCTGTTGCCGCTATAACAACAAATACTAGTATCAGAAAAAAGGGGGGATTATGGAGGGCTCCCATACAACAAACGTGATTTCTTGCCGTTTTTTGATCCGGAACCCTCTCTGTGCGAGTCCGACTCACACTTGGCCGGTTTTTTACACCATGCTTTTTAGTCAAAAGCACCCATTGTAAATCACTCGCTAGCTTTTAAACCCCCCACTAGCGGCTTGTCATTGAGGTTTTAGCACAGACTTACAATAAGCAGCAGACAAAGCATTAGAGATTGAAAAGTACGCCAAAACTAACACATATAAAAACCACACACACTAACGCAACTACAGGGAAGGAGTTAGCCGCCTAGTTCAATAAGATTTATTTTAATGAAATAAGAGTATCCTAAAATACCTCTTTTAAGGTTCTGTAGCCAAATGGCAAAAAACGGAACCCTTATAGATTCGTCATGTCTGTCTGTCTGTCCGTTCGAATGTCACAACCACTTTTCTCCGAAACTATAAGACCTATGCACTTGAAACTTGGTAAGTAGATGTATTCTGTGAACCGCATTAAGATTTTTAAATATAACTAGAAAAAAGCTACTTTATTATTATGAGTGAAAAAATATTATAAAATGAACTTATGATTAGGCAGTATAGGTCTCGTTACCCATGCCTAATGCTTCACGTAGAATGATTGAAAAAAAACTTGAAAAAAGACATTGGCGGGAAAGAAACGTTAGAAAGTTTGCAGTATTTAGACATTTAAATTAAATAAATCAGATAGTATTTAGACATTAAATGTACAAATGTTACTTAAATTGTTCAAATGTTACTTTTAATTTTAATTAAAGACTTTTATTTACAATATCACTGTTTCATTTCCTTGCAATCGAAGTGAAAAGCAGAGTGTATAACTCGTTCATAAAACCCATTTTATCCTCGACTTAATATCCACCCTCGCCTTTGGCTCGGGCGGATAAACGTCTCGTTTAAAAATGGCTTCTTTTATGCACTTGTAGTACAATCTACTATTTTTCATCAAACCCATACGTGTGGGGTATCCATAGATAGGTCTTCAAAAAAGCTATTGAGGATAAAGCACCTTTAGAAAAAAATTATGTTACAAAACATCATTTTTTTCTAAAGGTGCTTCCTCACCGCGCATTCGCGCGTAATGTAATGTTACGAGTCGAGAATTACAGCCAGTGTGGGAGGTGAACCGAGCATTGCAATGCGCACCTTGTAATGATACAAGACGAGGTTACAGCAGTGAGGCAGGTGATTCGAGCATTGCAATGCGCGCCTTGTAATGATACAATGTGTAACGTTTTGATCCAACTCGTAACATCAATGCGCTTTTTTTGTTGCGGCTGGCCGGCCGCACACTGGTCCAGATTATAAATAGGTGGACATACGATCTAAGATGTCAAACGCTTTTGGGAAAAAAATAGTAGTACGAGTACGAATTTCAGGTTAATTTTGCAATCCAATATGGCCGCCGCGCCACCATTGTAAAATTTCATGTTGGATATCGTTTATGGGGTTTTTTGGTATGCTGAGTACGAATTTCAGGTTAATTTTGCAATCCAATATGGCCACCGCGCCACCGTTGTAAAATTTCATGTTGAATATCATTTAGGGGGTTTTTTGGTATGCTGAGTACGAATTTTGGGTTAATTTTGCAATCCAATATGGCCGCCCCGCCGAATTCACAAAATTTCATGATGGGTATCATTTAAGGAGGATTTTGGTACGCTGAGTACGAATCTCATGATAATTTTGTAATCCAATATGGCCGCCGCGCCGAAATCACAAAATTTCATGATGGGTATCGTCTAAGAGGTTTTTTGGTATGCTGAGTACGAATCACATGATAATTTTGCAATCCAATATGGCGGCCGCGCCGAAATCACAAAATTTCATGATGGGTATCGTCTAAGGGGTTTTTTTGTATGCTGAGTACGACTCACATGATAATTTTGCAATCAAATATGGCCGCCGCGCTGAAATCACAAAATTTCATGATGGATATCGTATAAGGGGTTTTTTGGTATGCCGAGTACGAACTTTGGGTTAATTTAGCAATCCAAGATGGCTGTCGCGCCAGCGTTGCAAAATTTCATGTTGCATATCGTAGAAGGGGTTTTTGGTATGCTGAATACGAATTTTAGGTCAATTTTGCAATCCAAGATGGCCGCCGAAACACCGTTGTAAAATTTCATTTTGGATATCGTGAAAGGGGTTTTTTGGTATCTCAGCATACTGACAGAAATCTCGCAACAGTGGCGCGGTGGCCATATTGGATTGCAAAATTATCATGAGATTCGTACTCAGCGTACCAAAATCCCCCTTAAACAATACCCATCATGAAATTTTGTGATTTCGGCGCAGCGGCCATAATTGATTGCAAAATTATCATGTGATTCGTACTCAGCATACCAAGAAACCCCTTAAGCAATACCCATCATGAAATTTTGTGAATTCGGCGAGGCGGCCATATTGGATTGCAAAATTATCATGAGATTCGTATTCGGCGTGGCGGCCATATTGGATTGCAAAATTATCATGAGATTCGTACTCAGCGTACCAAAATCCCCCTTAAACAATACCCATCATGAAATTTTGTGATTTCAGCGCGGCGGCCATATTTGATTGCAAAATTATCATGTGATTCGTACTCAGCATACCAAAAACCCCCTTTAACGATACCCATCATGAAATTTTGTGATTTCAGCGCGGCGGCCAAATTGGATTGCAAAATTATCATGTGATTCGTACTCAGCGCACCAAAATCCCCCTTAAACGATACCCATCATGAAATTTTGTGATTTCGACGCGGCGGCCATATTGGATTGCAAAATTATCTCTTAGTCTTTCTGTTCCCGGTTTCCATTTCGGAGTTTCCAGTTCTATGATCCGATTCAAAATCGCTATAAAAACCATTTCTGCTAATAGTTTTGCACCAATTTTTTTAAAACCTCGTGACAGAAACAAACACAACAAAAAAGAATTAGCGAAATCGGTCCAGCATTTCACGCGTGATGCCGTGACCACGGAAATCGGGCTTCATTTTTATATATTGTATACTCAATATCATCGAAGATTACAGGCATTATATAAAAATGCAATTCTGAACTAATTAAATGCTGAATCACAGTTTGCCACACTTATTTTTATGTTAGCATTAAATTTAATCTTGAAAAGAAGTGCCTGAGTTTGGCCCCTACATTAATGAGAGGTATCTAATACGTCAAACTGCAGCATCGGCAGCTTAAACCTTTCAAAAACCAGGCGGACGTCATTTTTTTTAACATGTCATGTATAGTGTTGCTATACGAGTAGAAACGAGATAGCAGCATTCACTAACCCCTTAGAGCGAGCGGAATGGAAAGACCAACGCACACAAACATAATTAATGTTTCGTCTGCTACTTATTGTACGTCTGTGGGTTTTAGTAGGTACTTAATACCTATCTGTATGTAGGTAGGTATTGTGGAACTAATTCGTGGAAAAATCCATTGTCTGAAAAAGAAAATGCTGTTCTAGTCCAGGAGAACCTAGGTTTCTATAAATTTCTTGATTCTACCCCTGGCAGCCCCGGGTGAGCCCTCGGAAGAACGCCCCAGGCAGGACTCCCAACAGGGCACCTTTTGGAGGTCCTGGGGCATTCTTCCGAGGGCTTACCCGGGGCTGCCAATGGTAGACTGTTAGGTAGGATACGTGTGGTTTTTAGTCGGTAGGAGTCCGGCATAGCACCCATGTAGGATTTTCCTCATCTTAAAAAACACCTTAGGTACAATGCCCGCATTCCTGTAAAAATAATATAATTTGATATTGCAGTCGTTATATTAATGTTAGTTCGGGCGTTTACCTTTGTTATTGTGACACGAATGCAATAAGAGACATCTTGGCAGCCTCACTCGCGATCTGCGCCCAGTTGAAGCAAAATGTCGCTCTTATTTTGGCATGCCAATTTCTACCTAGCTATATCTTTATCTAAATCTCTACAAAGTTTAGAACACACCTATCGTCACAGTTTTAGTTTGTACTCGGGTTAAAAACGGGATAGACAACATGGCGGAATTTGTTAAAAATAAATAGTTCGAAGTTTAAGTTTCGCGCCAAAAGGATTTATTGTTTTTTTTTGTGATAGTGATATTTTTTTTTATAACTGTGGAAAGCAACTGATCTGCAATCATGGATTCGTGGGGAATTTTGAACGTGGATAGCGCTGCTATGGCGATTACAAGAGATGAAATGGGATCCAGTTTTCGTAGGAAACAATTGGTAAGCACGGAATTTTACATAGGAACTTACCACAATAATAAAATAGATATCCTCGTCACCGTCACTCGTTAGAATGAAAAATAAACCATTGCTATTTAAGACCATGTCAAAATATTTACATAAAAACCCTAGGCTTTGTATTCCTTGACAGAGAGTTCATGTTTAGGTAGGTACTATTGCTTAAACTACGGTCGGTTCTTAGATGGGTGACCATATGTGGCGTTTCCTTATACGAACATTTCTGTGCTTCTGAAGGCATGTTAAGTCTTTGATTCCGGATGCCAATGAAACGGTTGTCGTTGAAAAATTGCAAAACCAGGCATCCACAGTCCATACCTTTTTAATTCTTCTGGTGCTGCAAGAGTCCATGGGCTCCAGTCACCACTTTGATGGGCACATTAGTTCAGTTTAAGAACATTCATACGTTGTTGAAAGTTTTTCGAACACTTACGGCTTCAACACTTGAGCGCAGGGGTTACCTTCCAAGGGGATACGACCCAGAGCCATATGTTGAAGCACCATGTGGTTTTAGCTGGTATCAGACCGACATAGCATCATGAGAATTTCCACAAGACGGGGTCTCGGCACTACTTTCAAGTAGTACACCAATGATAATAATCATTCACTAGTAACTCTTCTAATGGAATCACTACTAATATTATAAATGCGAAAGTAACTCTGTCTGTCTGTTACATTTTCACGCCTAAGCCGCTGAACCGATTTTGATGAAATTTGGTATAGATATAGTTTGAGTACAAGGAAAGGACATAAGGATACTTTTAAACTGACTGCGCAAAAGGAGGGTAATGATTTTACGTGTTAACGACTTCTAACCGGACGCAGCCGCCGGGAACAGCTAGTAATCTGAATAATCAATCAAATCAGCCTGTGGCAGTCCAGTGCTGGACGTAAGTCTCTCCCAATTCTCAGCACACGGTCTTGAGTCTTCCACATTCAGTCAATACATTTTCCATGTCATCAGTTCGCTCGCTCATCTACTTACGTTTACTACGTCTAAAGCACAAAAAAAAAACTACATGTAGCGCTCGTATTTTTCTCCTCTTACAACACCGGTATTTTTTTATACTACTAAAGTGGCAGACAAGCTTACGGCCCACCTGATGGTTGACTGCTGTAGCCTATGGACTCTGGCGCAGGTTGTGATGATCCACTATTAAAATTTTCAACTTGGCTTAACGAATGTCATGTTTTTTTGAAGTAAAACTTCTTTAGGCGCGACTAGGCAGTACCTAAATCAGATTTTTTTTTCTTACGGAAGTAACGTTTAGATACTATTAGAATTTTGAATCAAATAGTAAGCGTTACTTCCGTACAAATTCAAAATTCGAATGATATTAATATAACATTTGATGCCGTCAATTGCAAAGAAGTTTTACTTCAATCGCGTGTAAAGGTTACATGCACACACTTTTTTTTAAAGTGATGGAAAATCCTTCATGGATGCTATGCCGGACTCCTACCGACTAAATTTAAAGCCCCGGGTAAGAGCTCGGAAGGATGTCCCTGGATTCCCAACAGACCTACGGCTACCACTGCGGCCTCGCCCAGGGGATTTTCGACCCTCTACAACTTTATTAAACTCGTCAGTAACTACAGATTGACTCGTCAAATCAACGCCGCCCGTCTGATGGAAAGCTAATGGCGATATTTAGCAACTTGAGAGCAACTTACACTGTCCCGTCCACAAGAACATTGACGAGACCCTCAATGAAAATCAGCGTCGTTTGCCATTCAGGTAAGCGACATTTTGCTAAGCTCCAGTCCCTTTTGGTATTATGTCGATGTTATCTGTTCATAATCCCAGGACTCCCAACAGACCTACGCCCTCTCATCGTCCTCAGGCCCCCGGTCATGGAGGCTGATAGTCTTCGGTGAAGATAGGTACATATATGTATTATTCTAAATGTATACTTAGTCAAAGTGTACATAGAAACCACCGCCGAACTACGAAATAACATTGGTTGATTATTATTTAACAACAATTAAATGGGAACACCCAAAAATTCCGAAATATGTTTTTCCGAATTTCAATATTCCGATGTTCAAAATTCCGAAGATTATAATTCCTAAGAAACAAAGCTCCGAATATTCAAAAGGACGATATTCATTTATCCGAAAGTCATAAGTACGAATCTTTATTTTTCCTAATTTCATTAGTACGAATAATCAAAAGACCGGATTGTTATTTTTCCGAAAAACATTATTCAGAATTTCAAATATCCGAAAATTCACTGTTAAAGTTTTTTTTAATAAAGTACGGTCTAGTCTAACTACCGAAGATATTATTTCCATTTCCGAGTCGAGGTGTTAACCATAATAAGTAAATGGTTAACACCCCGACTCAGAGTACCCCGACTCGGATAGGTTAGGTTAGAAGGGTAAGGCGGGAGCGAAGCGGAGCGGAGCTCCCGCCTTAGCCTTCGTGG
Source organism: Miltochrista miniata (assembly GCA_933228765.1). Classification (NCBI taxonomy): domain Eukaryota; kingdom Metazoa; phylum Arthropoda; class Insecta; order Lepidoptera; family Erebidae; genus Miltochrista; species Miltochrista miniata. The sequence goes on along the minus strand of OW121770.1, from coordinate 22,008,778 downwards.
TTATTTTTTTTGTTTTGTCGTTTGCCTACCACTCACTTGGAAATAATATTTTCGGTAGTTAAACTTGACTATACTTTATTAAAAAAACGGGTGGAATCGGGAACATAAATAATCGTCTTTAATGATAAGTTTTCGGGTTAAAACAGGAACGGGTGGAAACGACATTCACCCTTCGTATTTATGATATTTCGGATTTTTGATAATCGGAGTTCGTATTTATAATACGGCGGATTTTTAATAATTCGGAATTCAACGGTTCGGTTTCTTGAAATTCGGCAATCTGACAGTCGGAATTGTAAACATTCGGAATTTTAAAATTATGACTTTTAATGAAAAGGATTTATGAAACATCGGATTTTTGACTTTCGGGATTTCGAATCATTCGGACTTATGAATTTCGGAATTATGAAATTCGTGATTGTGACTTTCGGAATTAAGTTTTTCGTATTAATGTAGTGTACCCCAATTAAATAGGTACTTTTTTTTTGAAATCCAAATGGTCGTGGCCCGCGGACTTTAGTCGGTATAGACATCCAAGAGGATAATTCCTCAGGTTAAAAAAAAAATGAGTGACTGCTTTCTGACATTTCCATTCGCTAGTGTTTTCGTGCTTCGGAAGGCACGTTAAGCCTTGGGACAGTAATATGGGAATCGTTAAGTCTGATGAAGGCCTTAGATTGACTACTAATTGGCATGCACAACCTGCGCCTGGCCGTTTCAACACGGCAATAGGCTCGCGTGGTATAAAAATTAAATTTTGAAATATGTCTGTTTAATATGCCTCGGTTTAATTCTTCGCAAATAAAGGAATTAGCTACATGTATGTAGGTAAGTATAACTTTTTTCTCAACTCAGAATTCGAATCTAAGACTTCAGCAGAGCAGAAGCAAACTTCGATTTAAAATAAAAAAATGAGTAAGTAGGTAACTAGGTACTCAACTAATTTACTTGTGTTGACCTACTTGGTGTAAACCCCCTCAACTAAAAATAATAAAATCTAAGCCCCATATACGAAAAAAAGTAATAAAAGCATAAAAGAGTATTGCCAAAGTAAATAGTAACTTTTACAACTCTCTGGTTGTAAAACTACTACGAGTACAAAGGTAACTTACTTACGTTTGCTTCAAAGGTAAACTTAATGTAGGTAGGTAGCTACCTACATTAAGTTTACCTTTGAAGCAAAAACTGAAAATTTCAGATCGAAACTTTCAAGCTTCCCGCCATCTTAGTTAATTCACAGTGTCTTATAAAATATATCCGTTAAAAGTGAATCTCTACATCAATAAAAGGATATCCTCAACAATCTGCATTTTTTATCGTAAAAAATTCAACAAATTATGAACTTCAAAAATATTTAACACATGAACTTTCGCTCAATCCCGGATGGTTCCAAAATTAAACTCGAGCGCTCCATTTATCTGCTCGACGCGTATTTCGTTTAAGAAGTGAAACTGAATGAATTGTGTGGTTCATGAATTCGTAAATTTCTATTGAATGAAGAAATTGTGATCTATGCTTGTGTAAAATAATAAAAATATGGATATATCCACTGATGTGTGGGGACAGTTGGCGTTGGAAGCTAGTCAAGTATATTTGGGTGAAGATGGAAAAGTCAGAAGTCCCTTTGCTAACACGGTAATATCATGTATTATTGTGTAAAAACCTGCTTTCACCTTTAATAAATAACAAAACTTGTATTCTTAAATTATTGTTCAAGTCTATACGAGAGTTATTTAAGAACTGTTTACTCCTATGTGATAAAAATAGCAATATAACAACATCCATTTATCAAAATGCGTTAAATCAACCTTGCAAAACATCATGAAGCACGCTTGAGTTGATTTAAGAGGGCTAACATATTTCGCGCCACATATTGCTCAGAAACCATACTTTTAATTGCATTTAAAGTCATTAAATATTTATCGTACAAACATGGTATTCACTAACATACTTAGTAAATTTAGCTCTCTAAACGATTATTAAAACATATTTTACCTAACAACGGATTACATATGGTAATTATCAATGAAAGTGAAACAGGTTTTTCAAATCATACGATTTGCATAGTTTTCGATGCTTAAATTCATGTCAAATTACTGATAAATTTAATAAACAAGGGATACGAAGCAATTGCAAAGGGGGTTGGCTATCTGTTTGTAGAATAACCTGATATCAGGTAGGTTCCTTTTTTTAGAGAAAAATGACTGTAAAGTTTGCTCAAATTGTGAGAAATTTCACCAAAATAAAGTTGTCTTTTCACCAGCTTCTGTAGTTTAAATCATTATGATAATTATGTAATATTATGTCAGAAATTCTCCTTTGACAATAAAAATATTTCTTTTTATGTAACTAGATACAGATTTTTTTTTACAAAGTATTTTGTGAACCCCTATAAATGCAGATACGCGAACAAATACGATTTAGTACCGCCGAGAGGCTCTCAGAGAGTGGTCATGTCGCTCGATGTTCCATTTTTGAATACGAAAAAATGAACAAAAATAGTCTAATTCTAGCGTGACCAAACAATCTTAGTACTTTGTGACGTATAATATAATATATATAAATATTTATGGTCGATATACAACGTGAACTTTTGTATAGTGCAAAGCTCAGACACCCCGACTAGAGTTTCTCTTCGAAATACTGTATAAAAAAAATTAAATGAAACTAACGAAAACTGACCAAGTTATAAGCTTTTACAGTTGCACTATTTTCTTCACGAACAGCGTAGGTGTAGGTATTATACGCAAGGCAGGTAGTCACTATTCGTGTGGTATTGATAATAACACATTAACACACCATTTTCATAAGTGGTAATTATGGAACACCTGTGAGGAACCAGACCAGGATTGGGATGGCTATAAAGCCGCTAAAGCAAAATACAAGTAGCGACTGAGATACAAAAGTACCAAGTCTTGGAGAAACCTCTGATAGAGTCAGACTAATACTAGCCAAACAAGGGACAGAACTGTCCGTATCTATAAAGAAACCTGACGGCGCGGCGGCCTGACCCACACATGAAAAGAATTATTTATACTGTTGATTGATGGCACTTGGTGGAACCTTTCGGCATTTTCAAAGGCAAATTAACATTATATAATGACCACTAAATCACTTAATTACTCGAAAACAATAAATTAATAACATATAAATTACCACTACATCATTCTACTAACGTTAACTATCATGAAAAGAAGCCGAGAGTATTTTGATACAAACGCACTTCCCAGAATGCCAATTGCTGCAGACACTCATGTGGCTGGTGGAAAACGTATCCACAGAAGAAGTCCAGTGGGAGCTCGCAAGACCTGTTCTAATCTATTCTGTCATTTTACAAAAAACTGAATGGGTAATTAACAGCTTCAAGTCCTTCAAATTTACAGGACAGGATGAAGTCTTCCCTGCAGTGATAAAATGGGGGAGGACACAAGTTGATATTGTCAGTTACATAGTATCTATACGCCGGACAATGAATGGGACTGTGACCCAGACTGTGGAGAGAGGTCTAAGTGATCTTTATACCAAAACCCGGTAAAGGGATTTTGTTTGTGATTCAGACCTCTGGTTATACAGACCGATAAGCCCTTCGTCTTTCCTGCTAAAAACTCTGGAAAGATTGTGTGACAGAGACAATTGAGGGACGGCCCTTCAAAATAAGCCACTGCATTCCAACCAACGCACATAATGCCCCCGGCAAGTCTACAGACTCAGCACTACATGCAGTGGTACACAAAATAGAAGAGGTCATCCAGAATCAATCAATCAATGTGCCTAGGCACTTTCATAAACATAGTGCGCAGCCATGGCCAAAGGTTGTCCACAAGGGGGCGTGGTCTCACCACTGCTAAAGAACCTTGTTGTAGACGACCTAATAACGAATCAATCAATCAATTTAACCTAGAACAGTCCCTATATACATGGATGTGGAACAAGCCATAGCAGATGGTAAAATTAAATTATGGAGAAAAACGGATTTGTTTACAAAGCATGACTGGTATTTTAAAATCCAAGGCCAACTTCAAATCAAGTGAGAAGCTGCGTTTATTTTATCTTATAGTGATCTTGTGTATATAATAAATATTTTTAATGAATTGTATTAAAATTACTTTCAGTCAAGCCAACATTTATCGATTTGCGGTGTAGACTGAACACTAATTTGCCCATAAGCACAGTAAATATTTCGCATGACGACGAGTTCTGGACTACGAGGATGGAACCTAAATTGTTAAATTTTTACGACTAATGTCTGTTGGCCAAAATGATTGAACCCAGAAAGAGTCGACAAAATAAAATAAAATAAAAATTATTACCTTTGAAATTAAAAAAAAAATAGGTTTGTCAACATTTTTTCGGAAATGCTACAAACTGAGAAGAACACCCCAAGAAACTCAGTTCGGTCCCTCCCAAAATTCATCTTAGTAGTTATCTAATAATCGATCAATGCCGATACGGAATGGTTTTTTCTTGGCGGTGTGCATTGTTATGCACATACCTCTTAATAAATATTTGGTTGCTGTAAATGAAAAACACCTACTATCAATTAAGATTAGATTTAGATCCCATAGCTCAAGCTTATAGCTTAGTTTGGGCTAGATGATGTTGTGTGAGAATATCCAACAATATTTATTGATTATTTATTAAAAATATTTTAACGTTCCTGCCAGCACTGAATCTGCAGTAGGCAGCAAAATATCGTACCTTGCCAAGCGCCTGCGCATTGCTACGTTAATATTATTGTTTTTAACCCTTCAACACACTAAAAAAATATATCGAAAATCGGTAATCGCAAGGACCTATTTCCACCACCCTAAAAATGAAAAAAGATTTCCCATTTTCCAAAAAAAAAAAAACTTGAGAGGTGTCAAGGGACACCCGAATGGAACGAAGTTCCTTTCAATTAATTAGTGCAGGAATTGTAATAAAATTTTATTATAATTATAAAATTTTATTGTACAAAAACAAAAACAAAAACAGAAACAGAAACAGAAACAGAAACAGAAACAGAAACAGAAACAGAAACAGAAACAGAAACAGGAACAGGAACAGGAACAGGAACAAAAACAAAAACAATAATTAGTGAAGGAATTGTAATAAAATTTTATTTTTTTTAATTAATAATAATATTTTTTTTATTAATAACCCCCATTTTATTACCCCCCCCCCCACTCCCCGCTTCCCCCCCTTCCCCCCTTTCCCCCTCTCCCCCTACACCCCTCCCCCTTCCCCCCCTCCGCCCCTCCCCCCTTCCTCCATATTAAATCCCTCCCCATATTACCCCCATACTAAAGGAGGGTAGAGGTACCTCTACCCTCCATACTATAGCAAAAACATATTAACGGCCGAATTGAGTAACCTCCTCCTTTTTTGAAGTCGGTTAAAAAAGTGTCGTTACAACTTTTCGTGAGAATTTTTTCCGTCTAGCCCCCTTTCACAACGCGCGATAAGGAACTTCGTTCCAAAAAAAATTTCTCACTTACCAGACCAAATTTTATGATTCTGCAAACAGCAACCGGATTATTGATAAATTGTTTATTTTACTGTGTATAATAATAAATAAGCGCTCGTGGCCCCGCGAACTCAGTGTTCTGTAAACGATCACTGCAGTAAGCAACTTTATGGCCGGTCCATGGATGGGTGACCATCCATGTGATCACTTTGTGACATTATTTGAGCGTTTCCGTGCTTCGGAAGGCACGTTAAGCCGTTGGTCCCGGTTGCCAGTAAAATGGCAGTCGTTAAGCTAAGTTGAAGGCTTTATTTCAACAGCAGGCAGTCACAACCTGCGCCTGTCCATTTAAAGACGGCAATACGGCTCACCACCTATTACGTGGGACAAATTATACAATGGTGAAATGTGGGCATATAATATGCCTCTGCCTACCCCTTCGGGGATAAAGGCGTGACCATATGTATGTATGTATCCAAAAAGTATGTATGTAATAATAAATAATAATGAAAACACATTATTTATAATAAAAAAACAAAGCACACACGCACACACGCACTTGGTACACACGCACTCAACACAAAAAAACCTTTATTACTCTACCACCACACCATATTTTACGATTCTGTAAACACCAACCGGATTATTGATATATTGTTTATTTTACTGTGTATACTAATAAATAATAATGCAAACACATTATTTATAATAAAAACACGAAACACACACGCACTACACAAACGCACGCCATCCATGCGTAATCCACTCTCAACTTCAACTGTTCGATTTTTGTAAAAAATTCTGGCCCAGGACGTCATTTTATAAGATTCCAAAAACAAGAAAATGTTATATACTACACATACAATAAACTTGTTCATAGAAAAGTAGGACGTAAGAAGGCTATATTTAAGTTTAAAGTCGTCTGGGTAGGTGCGGCGACCGGTCGCCGCGCGGGGCTCAACGGAAAAGCTTGATTATTATGCGCGGCGACCGGTCGCCGCGAGGGGCTCTAAGGGTACTATGATTATTGTCAAATTTAAATATTTATAGTGTAAAATTTAATATTGCCCATTACTTTCTACAATTTTCGTATATTTAGATACTTTAAAAATAAACTTGTGGACCGTTTTCATGTATGTGTGTATTATATACTATACTATCTTCACGCCAAATCCCTTGCGGGGTAGGCAGAAAGAACCGAGCGCCACACGGCACGCTCCATACACACCTCACTTGCTTCTTCAACTTTCATTTTTCTTTTCATGCATGCACGTCGGTTCCTTCGGTTCGGTATTTCTAATTGCAATATTGATATTAGTTAGGTAAATAAATGTCAACTTTATTAATTTTATGATGTCAGTGTCTATCACTACTTAATATCAATCAATTTGCAATAAAATAATCAATAATTATTAACTAATATTACTAACATAAAATTAAATTAAAAGATTGAACGCTTAGACTAAGAATATGACACCGGTAATACATCAAGGAAAACAAAAGTATCAAACTTGTTAGTAGCAACAATTGGCACTATACGGCTATGTGCGCCGCGCCGGCTGATTTCTTACGATCGTAAAGAAATTTGAAAACCGAATTTACGCTCTTAGCTACGCGTGCCAATTAGCTAAGTCTATCCCTAAATATTCAAGTATACTGATAAATAAACACCTACATACCTAATTAACCTACTTTTCTATTGTTTCAGACTATAGAAAAATTACCCGACAAGGTTTTACTGAATATATTTTCATATTTAACACATCGGGAAATATGTCGTATGGCTACAGTTTGCAAAAGATGGCGAATGGTTGCATACGATACGCGCCTATGGACGCACGTCAGTCTCCGACCTGAGATCTCTGGATTACATGTTGGTTAGTAAACAGCTAAAAATAGCTATATATCAAGAATTATGCCGCAGCTATAATTAGACACGCATCTCAGTTTGAGATTTCTACTAAATTGGGTTGAATGACAACACTAATAGTTTATGCAGTTCAGTGTTTACTCAAAAGATGGCGCTGATATTAATAAAGAGTTATTCATGCTAATTAGAAATGTTTTTTTTTTGGCTCAGAAACTACTGAAGTCATAACAGGAATCGGATCAAGCTGCAATAATAAATGTGGTAAAACGGGGATTTATTTATAGTTTTTTAAACTTAAATTGCGTGCACTGCTAGGATACCTACTAGCTAGTGCTTACAGGGTTAATAGGACGTAACTACGAAGGTGCAACGTGGGTGCAGATCTATGAAATACTGATAAAAAATGTTGAAAAACAAAGTTGATGACTACATTTTATCATTGTTGAAATATATGTATATTAGTCAGTCTCCGGCAAGACTCAAACCCACAACTTCTTTCTGGTCCTTAGTCAGAGACTGGTAATTTTTTTTAACATTAATTTTTTTTTTCAGGGTCTCTAGAGTCTCTGCTAGCCTTAATATCGATAAGGTTCGGCCCTTCGCTACGATATATCGAGCTCCCTATAGAATTGATCACCCACACGGTACTTCACGAACTTGCCGCCAAATGCCCCAATTTGACGCACATGTTGCTTGACTTCAGTACAGGTAAGGGAGAGGTTAGGTACTGTGGTAGTTCTCATCTTAGCGTGATTGTCACCACCTACATCCCTACTATTAATATTATAATTGCGAAAGTAACTCTGTCTGTCTGTCTGTTCAGTGGCGGATACAGAAAAATCTCAAGGGGGGGGCGCAAAACATATTTTGAATTTTAAGCTACCTTTCCTATTATCGCAATAAAAAGTAACCAAGTCACATGTGAAGTTTATGAAAATTTTATTTGAAATGATATGTGCAGAGGTTTGGAAAGTTTTGTCTAGCCAATCAGGCAATGCAAAAGGCAACGGATGAGGATGTAAAAATGGCAAAGGATGGTAAAAATTATAAGCATGTCGCAAAAGAGGTCTTCTTCTATCGTGTCAATGATTTTTTTTTCAAACAATTTTGGCACATAATTCTGCTATTGCAACCGCTCTGTCGGTGGCGTTAATAAGGTCGGCTTTAGAGCAGGATGTAGGACAAAAGGGACATGCGAGTAAGTGCGACATGGACTGCAGGGAGGCGCCGCAGTCACATGCGGCTAAGCCCGGTTCTCGCATTCCCCACCTGCACAGTTTTTGTCTGGACCGGCTGACCATAGTTCGTAAGCGGTTGAGAGATCTCCACACTGGCCATCGGAGGTCGCATCCAGGAGGTAGCTTTTCCTGAGGAGGTAAAAAGTCGGAAGGTGGAGGTAGTTTCTCCTTCCACAGCGAGACTCTCAACGCAACAGGGTGTTCATTCGAGGCTATGGTTTTTTGGATAAAGCTTTTACGACTCTTTAGGCGAGCTCTAGGTGGTTGGTGTCCGAATAGGCAGTGTTGGGAGTCCGTCTCTTGTTTTGCCTTCTCCAGTCTGCATGCGGCGCTTCGTCTTGTTGCTGGTGGGGCGATGCCGGCTAGCGGGTGGAGCAGTTGATAAAAATAAAGAGAGGGGATGCTAGGAATGTATTTCATAACCGGTTATCTGATAACTTCCAAGCAAATATGAAATTCTTTTGGAAGTCTATAAGATCAATGGGGCACAAAAGACTACATCACAACTCACATAAGAAATCGTGAGGGAAGTTTAGTGAAAGGAGAAGAATGTGTGCTAAAACGATGGAAGGAATATTTTGAAAGTTTGTTTGAAAAATAGAAAACAAAGGGAAAGGGACGGGGGGGGGGGGGTACGGGGGCCCTTCCGTCCGGCGGGTCGGCTTCCGTCTCACCACACAGTCATAGATGAAGCTAGCCCCTACGCCTTGTCACTCACTGCTGCAGCAAATGTCACTCCGTCTTCACGTCTCCCTTTCCCAGCAATCATGGCAGTGCAAAAAAGAAAATCAGGTACCACAGCGGCCGCTACTACTCCCAGTAACGTACTGTTTGAGGTGGAGTTCGCTAACATCCGCGGACTCCGTGCCAACCTCAACGTCGTCCATCACCATCTAGAGACGGCACGGCCAGCTGTGATGTTCCTAACGGAGACGCAAATACTCCGCCCTGCCGATCAGTCGTACCTTAGTTACCCCGGCTATATCATCGAGGAACTATTTCGAGAAAAAGCCGGGGTGTGCGCGTTCATTAGGGCGGATGTTTGCTGTCGCCGGCTGCGCTGCCTTGAGGACCCTTCCCTCTCCGTCCTTTGGCTGCACGTAGATCACGGCTCCATGAGTCAGATCTACGTGTGTGTCTATCGATCCCACACAGGGACAGCTGAGATGATGAGGCTGTATCAGCACCTCAGCGAGGGGGCTGATGACGCGCAGGTACGGTTCCCGAACGCCGAGTTGGTTTTTCTGGGGGACTTCAATGGTCACCACATTGAGTGGTTGGGGTCCCTCAAGACAGATCCTGCGGGACGGGCCACCCACGCGTTCGCACTCTCCCATGGTCTGACCCAGGTGGTACGCGGGATTACGCGCATACCGGACAGGTCAGACCATGAACCCGCCCTGCTGGACTTACTGCTGACGAGTAATCCAGCACAGTACAGTGTGACGGTTAGCGCCCCACTGGGTACATCCGACCACTGTGTTGTGCGTGCCCGCCTGCAGGTACCGTCCCCTGCAAGGGCAGTAGAGGTGACGCGACGACTGTGGCACTACTCGTCAGCAGACTGGGACGGACTACGAGAATACTTTGCAGCCGTCCCGTGGAGTCAGCGCTGCTTTGCAGGGAGGGCTTCATCGGAAAGCGCCTCTGCGGTTGCTGGTGAAATCACATTAGGTATGGAATACTACATTCCATACACTGATGTCGCCAGCATCCGCAAAGCCCGCCCCTGGTTCGGGCGTGAGTGTGCCGTAGCTGTTCAACAAAAACAGGCGACTTACCGCGCCTGGATCAGGGCTCGAGCTGTGCGCGACCCGAATGTGGCCCGCCTCAAGGCAGCGTACAACAGAGCCACTAGGTCCAGCAAGAGAGCCTTCAAGAGAGCGGACGCCCAGCGCGTCACGCGGCTTGGTCAGGAGCTCACGTCACATCCGACGGGCAGCCGTGGATACTGGCAACTGGCCAAAGCCGTGCAGGCCAACTTTTGCAAGTCCTCGCTGCCGCCGCTGCGCTATCCTGACGGATCACTGGCTCACAAGGCCCAAGAGAAAGCGGAAATGCTGGCCAAGCTCTTTGCGGCTAATTCCCGGGTCGATGACTGTGGCAAGCAACCTCCCACTATCGCCAACTGTGGAACCACGATGCCGGAAATTGTAATCCGGCAGTGCGATGTGCGGGCGGTGCTACGGTCACTCGACACGCGGAAAGCCAGTGGTCCTGATGGCATTCCGGCCGTGGTGCTGAGGAATTGTGCAGCTGAATTGTCTCCAACGCTAACACGCCTGTATCGCCTTTCGTATTCGTCGGGAGAAGTGCCGGAGGCTTGGAAGGAGGCGAATGTCCAACCGATCCCCAAGAAAGGGGATCGGTCGGATCCAGCCAACTATCGCCCCATAGCCGTAACCACCGTCATCTGCAAGGTGTTCGAGCTAATCATCAACAAACAGCTCATGCGCTATCTGGAGGATCACTCGTTAATTAACGATCGCCAATATGGCTTTAGGCCGAAACGATCAACGGGTGACCTCCTAGCGTACATAACGCACACCTGGGGTGAGGCTATGGAGAGGCACGGCGAATCTCTGGCTATTGGCCTAGACATCGCAAAAGCCTTTGATAGGGTATGGCATGCGTCGCTTCTTTCCAAGCTGCCGTCATATAGTTTATCGCATCAGTTGTGCCGCTGGTTGGCCAGCTTCCTGAACGGGCGACGGATTCGGGTCCTCTGTGATGGTCAGGCTTCCTGTTTTTTTCAGGTAAATGCCGGAGTACCACAGGGATCGGTATTGTCCCCAACTCTCTTTCTTCTGCATATCAATGACATGCTGTCCCTTGGGTGCATTCATTGTTATGCGGATGACAGTACTCTTCATGGGAGCTATTCTGGCCGTCCAGCGGCAGGGCGAGGCGACGTGGATGAGAAGAGACGACAACTCGTGGCTGATCTCGATCTGGACCTGGGCCGCATTGCCCAATGGGGTTCAGACAACCTGGTCGAGTTCAATGCCAGAAAAACACAGGCGTGTGCGTTTACAGCTAAGAAGTCCCCATTCCTACCCCTGCCCTCTCTTCAGAGCATTACAATTCCACTAAAGGACAACCTGGAGATCCTCGGTATAGACGTCCGGCGTGAGCTCAATCACAAAAACTACATAGAGAGCTGTATTGGTCTGGCCTCGCGGAAACTGGGAATCCTGAATAAGGTGAGACGGTATTTCACGCCACATCAGAGATGTTTACTGTACAAGACGCAGATTCGTCCCTGCGTCGAGTACTGTTCTCACCTTTGGGATGACTCCGCGAGGTACTTGTTAGACGCGCTTGACGCTATGCAGAGACGTGCTATCCGAATAATTGGTTGTCCTGAGGTGACGGGAGGCCTCGAACCTTTGTCGCAGCGAAGAACCATAGCGTCCTTGGCTGCCTTCTATCGAATGTATCACGGCGAATGTTCTGAAGAGCTCTTCAACCTGATCCCACCATCTCCTTTCCGATCCCGAACAACGCGTGCCGGGCAGAGATGCCACTCATACACAGTGGAGAGAATCTTCGCCAGAACCGAGCGTTTCAAAAGATCGTTCCTCTGTCGAACTATAAAAACATGGAACGACCTGCCCGCACACGTCTTTCCCTCATCTTACAATCCCGGGTTCTTCAAGAGGAGCGTGAAGAGGCACATCACAGGGCCGCCAACTTGAGGACCACTGTAAGAAGTGGCCCCCAATCGCTAGATGCGCCACTGCTTTCTTACCATCAGGCTGGTGGCGACGTCAATTTGGCGAGCTGAATATAAAAAAAAAAAAAAAAAAAAAAGGGAAAGGGAAAAGGTCGCAGCAAGAGTGCAAGAACTACCGCGGCATAAGCTTGCTCAGTGTTGTAGACAAACTATATGCACAGGGCTGATAAAAAGAGTGATAATTGAAACGGAAGCAAAAATGTGGGATGTGCAAGCAGGATTTCGGAAAGAAAGGGGATGCACGGATCAAGTCTTTTCCTTACGTGCGTAGCTGAAGAGGTTTTGCCAAAAAGTCTATTGCATCTTTGTAGACTTGGAAAAGGCCTATGATAGAGTGGTGAGGAGGTCCGGATAAACGGAGCTTGCACAGACTTTTTTCACATGGAAAAAGGTGTGAGACAAGGTTCTGTAGCGTCACCGTGTCGCCATAACACTCTTGCAGTTCTTTCAAGCAGCTGTCCATGTGTACATGGACAGGTTAAACAGAGCTGTCCATGTACACATGGACAGCTGCTTGAAAGAACTGCAAGAGTGTTATGGTTTAAAAATGAATGAGCTGACCATCAAATGCCTCCTATACGCGGACGATCAGGTGATATTAGCTTCATCGGCGGAGGAGTTGCAATTGATGGTTAACATAATGCTTGATGCGCTTTAAAGTAGAGGTATGAAAGAGAATGTAGAAAAGGCGAAAGTACTTAAATGTTTTTGAAAGAGGAGAAAATATGACGAATTGCCCAATTTACATCGAAGGCCAAAAAGTGGAACAGGTAAGAGTTTGTGACTTGGGGTCAAAATTTGCAAGAGATGCAAAGTGTGACTATGATGTTTAACGAAGTTTTGGCAGGTAATCAAGCGAATGGAGCCATTCACGCCTTTATGAGCAGTCAGGATGTGTCTAAAAGGCAAGGATGGCTGTACATAGTGCTTGTGCCTACACTTATGCATGGCAGTGAAAGTTGGGTGTTGACGAAGACGCATGAAAGTAAAATTAATGCAGTGGAAATGAGAAGTTTGCGAAGTATAGTGGAGTGACATTGATGGATAAGGAAAGAGACTGTGATTAGGAAACATTGCGGTTTGACAGAAGAAGTAGTGACTAAGATAGAGAAAGGGATGCTCAGATGGTTCGGACATATGGAGAGAATGGATGAAACAGACTGACAAAAGAGATTTATAAGGCGAGAGTGACTGGACAATCTTTTGGAAAAAGACCAGGTCAAGAGTACCCTTAATTGGAGAGCATGTATGAAAGCACTTATGAAAGTAGAAGAAGCGAAAGTGCTATGTCAGGATCGTAGCAAGTGGAAAGCCATAGTCTCTGCCTACCCCGTTGGGAAACAGGCGTTATGTTATGTATGTATGTATGTCCGAGTGTGTGCCCGCCAACGCTTGTCGCATTTATAGTACTCGTATTTCATAAGTACGTCCGCGGCGTCCGCATAAGATTGTTATGCTTCCTCTTAATTACACGCGAAGTTGAACGAAGTTCGCCGGCGAAATCGCCCGAGGCCAAGAAAAATTTTAACTAAGTGTCCCTCTGCACTATCGTATTCGTCCAACTTCGCGAGTAATGTAGAGGAAGCATTATAGTTACATTATAGTTAAAAACCCAAAATATTTTGGGTGGCCTGGGCGTGGCGCGGACGAACGACACGTACGTGCGCCACTCAAGGGGGGGGCGCGCGCCCCCCGCGCCCCTACCCTGTATCCGCCACTCAGTCTGTTACGCTTTCACGCTACCGATTGGGATGAAATTTGGTAAAGAGATAGTTTGAGGCCCTGGGAAGGACATAGGCTACTTTTTGACCGACTGCGCAAAACGACGACGCAATAACGACTTCTACGCGGATGAATTCGCGGGAAACAGCTAGTCTATATCTACATAATACTCTATAGTAAAGTAGAGTATAGATATAGACTCTTTCCTCTTTATAATATTAGTATAGAGTCTATACTAATATTATAAAGAGGAAAGATTTGTTTTTTTGTTTGTAACGAATAGGCTCTGGAACTACTGGACCGATTTGAAAAATTCTTTCACTGTTGGGAAGCTACACTCTTTGCGGTGAACACAGGCTATATTTTATTCCCGTATTCCCAGGGGAATGGGAACTACGCGGGTGAAACCGCGTGACGTCCGCTAGTCTCTATATTGGGTGTGACAAAATTAACTATCCAAATTTCGTCACGTGACGTGACATCAGTCTAGAAACATTACAAAAATGAAGAAAAAAAATCACATGAATACTTTAATCGTAAATCCGTTTTAAAGGTCCTATAAAGTTTCATTATCACCCTTTCTATCGCTACTGAGCGGAAGTAGAAAGCGACAACGACAGCCAGACGGGTGCTCCGTGTTTGTTTTGCCACGGCGACTATGTTACCTCGAATTGCCGCGGTAAAAAACGAATTCTTAATGTGCGACAAAAAAAAAATAAAAAAATTAACCCCATTTTTTTTTATATTAGTATTTGATTTCTGATGCCAAGTCATCTCACGAAATTTGGAGAGTCAATTTTGTTACACCCAGTATATGTATAAAGGTAAGCATATATACGCTGAGCCGTATTGCCATGTTGACCGGGGACCAACTTGCTTAATTGGAGAGCCTATTGGCTTGACGTGCCTTCCGAAACACGGAAACGCTCGCAAATAAATATGTCACCAAGTGGTCTTGTATTGTAATGGTCACCCAACCATATAGTAAATGTTGCTCTTACTGCAGTGATCGTTTACAGAACACTGAGTCCGCGGGGCCACGAGCGCTTCTTACATTAAACTTCTTTTTTTAACCTGAGGGAAAATCCTCATGGATGCTATGCCGACTCCTACCGACTAAACACCTCACGTAACGCCCAACAGCCCATGGTTGAGAGCACCGGGTAAGCCCTCGGAATTATGTCCCAGGACTCCCACCCGGTAGGAGGTGGTTCGGGTGCTATCCCGCGTCTTTGGGGGGTTTCGGGTGTGATCCCGCTTCTAAGGGGGGGCGTGCGTGAATCCCTCACGTCACGCTGATTCTTCTTACATTACACTACACATTAATGTTATAATGTCCCCAGCTATGCAGCTCCACGACTTCTCAGAGATGCAAGCGTTCCCCACCAAGCTGCGGTACCTTTGCATCTGTCTCTCCGAGGTGATCTTCATGGAGGGCTTCATGAGGAAGATCTACAACTTCATCAACGGCTTGGAGATTCTACACCTTATTGGTTAGTTCTTCTTACTGATACAAACATCTAAATATAAGTATATAACTCAAAGCCCAAACCACTGAACGGATCGGGCTGAAATTTGGCATGCAGGTAGATGTTATAACGTAGGCATCCGCTAAGAATGGATTTTCATAAATTCTACCCCCAAGGGGATAAAATACGGGAAGCGAGAACGTGAAAAAATATTACGCGGGCGAAGCTGAGGGCATCGGGTAGTACATACATAAAGCCCTTTTCTTTCCCGTGGTACTTTTTCAATATATCCATATAATTAAATCGTAACAGGTTGCTGTCTGTACATTGAAGATATACCCATAAGAAAAAAAATATAGGAGGCTTTGTGAACGCAATAGAATTAAAAACATTGATTTTTAGAATTTTTGGCTATTTGTCTGTTTGTCTGTACGTTTGTGCACGCTTATCTCAGCAACCGCTCAACCGATTGCAATGCGGCTTTTTATTGCGTTTTGGTGTGCTCCACTTAACATAGTGTTTGTTTCATGTCATTCTGTTCATAAATAAAAAAGTTATAACAGTCTAAAGAATCACTTATAAAATGCAACGTACGAAGTCGCGGACAACAGGTAGTAGATAAAAAGTTGGCCAAATCGACGCCCCCGCCTACGCCTGTTGGAAAATCATGGCGACATGTAGCGATTGGAGGCCACTCTGACAGTCCGTAGTATTTTCTGACAGTGGTTCTCAAGCACCATGATGTGCCTCCTTACTCTCCGCTTGAAGAACCCGGGATTGTAAGAGGAGGGAAACACGTGAGAGGGTAAATCGTTCCAGTGCTTATGATTCGACCGACAAACGATATCTTGAACAAGAGTTGTGGCGAAGTCTCTCTCCAGATCTGCCCTAACCACGTTGTTCGGAATCGATAAGGAGAGGATGGAACTCAGATTTCAGTCACTCCCAATATTACTGAAGAAATCATTAAATTACACAAGTTAAGCAAGTAAATATATCTATGGCAAGTAAATATTTGTGGCCATTCTTACACAACATCATCTAGCTCAAATTAAGCTTATATAAGCTTGTGCTATGGGAACCAGACGACTGATAGGCATACTTATCTATCAGTCGTGTTTAAATACACGAAAAAAGTGAAAAACCCGAACATCTGTGGATCACACAAATATTTGGACCGACCCAGGAATCGAACCCAGGAGTATAGTATTAATAGTATATCTACTAAAATAACATAGGTTATGCCGTTATGCATTATCAAGCGCATTTAAAAAGGGTGTGTAGCAGTATATATTCGTAAATACATGCATGTATGGGTTTGATGGGTGTAAGCTACGGGTTCCGCAGTAGCTACCTATGTCACATATGGTGCTGAGTTCATCGACCGCGACAAAACAAACAAAACAATAGCACAATATCTCCTAACTGTAGATAGGTACTTGAGACTTTTTGAGATGTCATTGACTTGCGAGATTCTATACAAATAATGCTTATTTCTCACAAAACTGACAATCGACTTCGTCTGGTGATTATGTCAATCAAGTCGGAAGGCACGTTAAGCCGTTGCGCGGTCAGTCACATTACATTTTTTAAGTCAAGTTAAAGGCCTGCTCACCGTCCTTACAGAAGCAGGCCCTAGACGACAGCGTGTCGTGAGGGATTCACGCACGGCCCCAAGAAGCGGGTTATCACCCGAAACCCCTCCCCCCCCCCCAAAGACGCGGGATAGCACCCGAACCACCCCCTAGGCGAGGCCGCAGTGGTAGCCGTAGGTCTGTTGGGAGTCCTGGGACATCCTTCCAACGTCTCAGTGGATGCTCCGCTCGGATCGTCGGACCACTGTATCATTCGGGCGCATGTGCCTCTCGCAAGGCCTGAACCACCTCGGCCCAAGGAGTGGCGACATGTGTGGCACTATAAGTCAGCAGACTGGGATGGACTGCGGGAGTTCTTCGCGTCGTACCCGTGGAGGCGGCTTTGTTTTGCCTCAGACGATCTGGATTCCTGCGCTGCAGCAGTCGCTGAGGGGATCCTGGAGGGCATGGAGTGCTATATTCCCAACCGCTGGATCCCCGTAGGAGCAAAAAAGCGACCGTGGTTCAATCGGCTCTGCAGAGAAGCTTTGATGCTGAAAGAATCTGCCTACAGAGCCTGGACCACGGCTCGTGCAAATTCAGATCCTAACATCTCTGAGGTGAAACGCAAATTAAATGCCGCCTCGAGGGCCAGCAAAAGAGCAATTGTCAGGGCTAAATTCGATTTCGTCGGCAGAATTGGTGAGCGGCTAGCAGGGTACCCTTCAGGGAGTCGTGAATTCTGGTCGCTTGCCAAAGCTGCCGAGGGAAACTTCTGTCAGTCAGGTTTACCACCTTTGCTTAAACCCGACGGTAGTCTGGCCCAGAGTGCCAGGGAGAAGGCCGACCTTTTGGGTTCTCTCTTTGCCTCTAACTCGACCATGAGCGACGGGGGTGCTGTGCCGCCGGACGTTCCGTGGTGTGGAACTTCCATGCCGGAAGTTAAATTTACGCAGCGGTACGTCCGACGGGAGCTTCGTTCTCTGGACGTTCATAAGTCGAGTGGGCCAGACGGTATACCCGCGGTAGTACTTAAGCAGTGTGGTCCAGAGTTGTGTCCGGTACTTACACGTCTTTTCTCGCTTTCTTATTCCATGCGACAAGTCCCGGCATCGTGGAAGATCGCGTATGTGCATCCTGTGCCCAAGAAGGGTGATAGGACCGACCCGGCCAATTACAGGCCTATAGCCGTCACCTCACTATTGTCTAAGGTGATGGAGCGTGTAATAAATACACAGCTCCTGAGGTACCTTGAGGAAAACGACCTGCTCAGTGACCGGCAGTACGGTTTCCGTCACGGTCGCTCGACGGGCGATCTTCTCGTGTGCCTCACACACCGATGGGCGACGGCTATCGAGAGTAAGGGCGAGGCTCTAGCAGTGAGCCTCGACATTTCTAAAGCCTTTGACCGGGTCTGGCACCGTGGTCTTCTTAAAAAATTGCCCTCCTACGGACTGACCGAGAGATTATGCGGATGGGTGTCCAGCTTTTTGGCCGATAGAAGCATCAGGGCTGTTGTCGACGGCAGCTGTTCTGACTGCATGGCCATAAACGCTGGAGTACCGCAAGGCTCAGTGTTGTCCCCTACCCTGTTTCTGCTGCATATCAATGACATGTTGTCTATTGACGGCATTCATTGTTATGCGGACGACAGTACAGGGGACACTTGTTACACAGGCCGTCCCGGTTTCTCTCGGGACGCAGTGGAGGAAAGTCGTGAACAGCTTGTGTCTGAAATCGAGGCTACTCTTACTAGAGTGTCCGATTGGGGTAGACAAAACCTTGTCCAGTTCAATCCCTCCAAGACACAGGCGTGTTTCTTCACCGCTAAGAAAGCCCCAATTACTGTAGCGCCACGATTCCAGGGCACATCTCTTTCCATCTCTAAAAGTATAGGGATCCTTGGTGTTGACATCTCCAGTGACGTTCAGTTCCGCAGTCATTTGGAGGACAAGGCCAGGCTGGCGTCCAAGAAGCTCGGTGTGCTCAACAGGGCGCGGCGGTACTTTACTGCGGCGCAAACACTGCTTCTATATAAGTCGCAAGTGCGGCCACACATGGAGTACTGCTGTCACCTCTGGGCGGGGGCACCTGAATATCAGCTTCGCCCATTTGACTCGGTGCAGAGGCGAGCTGTGAGAGTTGTCAACGATCCTATACTGACAGGTGGTGTGGAACCTCTTCGCGACAGGAGAGACTATGCCTCCTTATGCGTGTTCTACCGCCTGTACAATGGTATGTGCTCCGAGGAATTGTTTGACATGATGCCCACGGCTACCTTCTATCATCGCACCGCTCGCCATAGACAGGGATTTCATCCTCGCACCCTACGTCCGGAGCGTTTGAGCACGGTTAGATCCGGTAGGGGTTTTCTTCCGCGCACGCTTAGGTTGTGGAATGATCTACCTGCCTCGGTTTTCCCAAACGCCTACAGTATGGGGTTCTTCAAAAGGGGTCTAAGAAGGTTTTTACAGGGTCGGCAGCGCGAGTGTGGCGCCTCTGGTGTTGCAAACGTTCATAGGCTGCGGTGACCACCGGTCCTTCTGGTGGGCCGCGTGCTTGTCTGCCACCTTAGTGGTATAAAAAAAAAAAAAAAAAAAAAAAAAAAAATCCTTCCGAGGGCTTACCCGGGGCTCCCAAAAGGGCTGTCCAATTCAACACGGATCTTCGAATCTGATTGGTTTATTTTTTTTTATACCACTACGGTGGCAAACAAACATGAGGGCTGCCACATGTGCCGGTGGTCACCGAAGCCTATGTGGTCGTTTGCAACACCAGAGGCGCTTCACTTGCGTTGACGACTTTGTTAAAACCTTCTAGACACCTTTTGAAGAACTCCATACTGTAGGCGTTTGAGAGAACCGCGGCAGGAAGATCATTCCACAATCTAAGCGTGCGCGGAAAAAGCCCCTATCGGACTTTACCGTGCTCGAACGCTCCGGACGCAAAGTGTGGGGATGAACACCCTGTCTGTGGCGAGCGGTGCGATGATAGGATGAGGTTATTAACATAGCGTTGTGAAAAATAAACCCTTACGAGCGTGTCCTGGGATATCCTTCCGAGGGCTTACCCGGGGCTCCCAACCGTAGGCTGTTGGGCAGGATACGTGAGGTTTTTTAGTCGGTAGGAGTCCGGTAGAGCATCCATGACGATGTTCCCTCACATTAAAAAAAACCCTTACAAGCGTTTCATGTGCTATCCCTACATTAAAAATAACTCTATTTCTTACCCCAGGAACGTATGAGAAAGTAGAAGAGGAAGAAGAAGAGATATACGAAGTCATCAACGTGCACAAGCTGAAGTCTGCAACCCCCAACCTACGCGTCATCAACCTGTACGGAATCAACTTTGTCGATGACTCACATATTGACGCTTTCAGCTCCAATTGTATTCAGGTAGGATTTTTTGGAAACTGTAAGAAGTAATAACAAAATTTTGATTTACTGTGCTCTGGGACAAGAGGGAGAACGCTAGTTATTCCTACCTTGAAAGTTTCAATGTAGCTTCCAATAATCCAAAAATGTTAAAGCTTTTTCAAACCAGCCTAGCCTGAAGAAGCAGACAACTATTCAGCTGTTCGTCCAAAATATTATCGAATTCGGGTTATTTGTCATCAGTCATCAAGCCCGACAAAATATTGCCCGATTAGGCAAGGTGGCAAACTTTCCATTCTAGCTATTTATTTATGTCGTCACATCGTTCGCAGAAGCAAACTACAATCAATTTCGAATATGATTGATCTTATTTTTAATAGATACTCGAAGATACGAAGCGAAGCCAAGCCCCGCGGACTCAGTGTTCTGTAAACGATCACTGTAGTAAGCAACTTTTACTATGGCCGGTCCATGGATTGGTGACCATCCGTGTGACCACTTTGTGACATTTATTTGAGCGTTTCCGTGCTTCTGAAGGCACGTTAAGCCGTTGGTCCCGGTTGACAGTAAAATGGCGGCCGTTAAGCCAAGTTGAAGGCCTTTTAGGCGGCTTGAAAAATTCAACAGCAGGTAGTCACAACCTGCGCCTGTAAATCTCAACACGGCAATACGGCTCACCACCTATTATGTGGGACAAATTCTAAAAGGTGGTGGGCGTATAATATGCCTCTGCCTACCCCTTTTGGGGATAAAGGCGTGACCATAGGTATGTATAATGTTTTTAAACTCACACGACTTGCACTACAGATTATATTAGTTGCGGGTCTTTTTCGCGTAAACAATTTGAACTTCGCTCACCTGTCGACAATAGCCGTGGTCACGAGTAGACTGCTGAGTAGTCTACTCGTGACCACGGCTATTGTAACATAGCCGAAACGTCGAGAGGTGAGCGAAGTTTAAATTGTTTACGCGAAAAAGACCCGCAACTAATATAACATATGTATGTATGTTTCAATAGATATCAAAATGCTTCGAGATTGCTGGTGTTATTATGACATTGGTTTGCCTAATTCGAAATTCATTGAACAAGTTATCCCATCACTAGGTATTTTAAGTAATTCGTATTCATAAATCCTTCGTAGCTTAAAAAAACAGGGCTATAAAATAGTTTATCATCACACTTCTAGTTAGAGTGCCTGGCAGTGAACTACTGCAACAAAGTGACGGGCTCTACGATGAAGACCCTGTTCCAGCGGTCTAGGAGACTCACCTGCCTGCTGATGAATGGATGCAGTAAGTTATTGCTAGACCCCTTTTCTGCTCCATGCTCTGGGCCCTACAGACCCCACCTGGGACCAATATAATAATGTGTTACAATGTCCCAAAAACGAAAAGTTTATACCTTTTTTTATACCACCAAGGAGGCAGACCAGCATGCGGCCCACCAGAAGGACCGGTGGTCACCGCAGCCTGTGAACGCTTGCAACACCAGAGGCGCCACACTCGCGCTGCCAACCCTGTATAAACCTTCTAAGCCCCCTTTTGAAGAACCCCATACTGTAGGCGTTTGGTAAAATCGAGATAGATACTTACATCCAACTCCCCCTGTTATTTGCAGTAGAGCTCGTCCTTTTTTCTTTCGATCAGGTTCAAGTAGGTATACATGTTTGCCACCTAAGTAGTAACAAAAAACAAGACCTAAAGCTTACACGACACGACTATGCGTTTTAAAGATGTAAAGAATTGGCCACATCTGAAGAAGAACCGATGGACTGTGGATCAAACGAGTTGTGGAGTGGAGACCGCGACTTCGTACACGTGGGGGAGGGGGACCCCCTGATAGATGGACCGACGACCTGAAGAAGGTCGCAGGTACTGACTGGATGCGGAAGGCGCAGGACCCGTGTATTGTGGCGCAATTTGGTAGAGGTCTACGTCCAGCAGTGGAGTGCTAAGGCTGATTTGATTAAAACCTCACACATAAAAAAAACAAAGTCAATTCGCTACCATTACTGTAGATGAAATCCTTCAATATATACACACGCATGCACTTGCATGCTTCCTTCATAAAATGATGTAGGTCCTCATCTTATAATCCCGAGTTCTTCAAGAGGAGCGTGAAGAGACACATCACAGGGCCGCCAACTTCAGGACCACTGTCGAAAGTCTTAAGGACTGTGAGACTGGCCCCCAATCGCTAGATGCGCCACGGCTTACCATCAGGCTGGTGGCGACGTCAATTTGGCGAGCTAAATATAAAAAAAAAAGATTTGTGTCCATATTTGAAGCTCAAAATCTTTCCACATCTCTCCAGGTCTCCAATCAGAGCACGTAATGCAAGTGGAATGGGAGAAGTCTTCCATCCAGGAGTTGGACGTGACAGCCACGGACCTCTCCACCGAGTGTCTCATCGACATGCTCACCAGGACTCAGAACCTGAGGTTCCTGAGCGCTGGTCAGATCAATGGGTTTAATGACTCTGTGCTGAAGGCGTGGGTCGAAGCTGGTACTGCGAGGTGAGTTCTTGCAGTGTGTTCTTCACATATTTACAGAATAGGAAGCTACTCTTTTCTTTCCTTTGTTTTGCAAACCCCGAGTCAAGCGCGGTCTGAATTAGGTGTTGGTCACAGCGGAAATGACCCTCCAAAATCTTCCACTAAATATCTTAGCGACATGCTAACCAGGACTCAGAACCTGAGGTTTTTTGAGCGCTGGTCAGATCAATGGGTTTAATGAATCTGTGCTGAAAACGTGGGTCGAAGCTGGAACTGCGAGGTAAGTTTCCGAAGAACCCATGAAAAAGAATTCATGAGGCTTGGTCATTGGTCATCCGCCTGTCTGTCCATTACGAGGCTGTATCGCAGGAATCGTAACAACAGAGCAGGGGTTCCCAACCTGTGACCGGCGAAAAAACGGGCGGCGACTTTTCTTATGTTATTGACAATTTCCCACTGTGAATCTGGCTAGGTCCATTAAAACTACTTTAGCTTCAAGTCCTGAGGTATCTAAATGACCTAGTTACGGCTGCACGAAGAGGAACACTCGTGATTCTGTTTGGATATTGGTCAGACGGAACTGGTTGGGCTAGCTCGGACCGATCCCAAGTAGTAGATAGTGGTAAGATTCAATACCAGCGTGTTATGGTTACCCAACCTTCTGTTCCCAGGAACCTAGTGGCCCTAGACGTGGCGTCATCAGACAACCTATCAGACGAGGCGCTGCACCGCTTCCTGTCGCGCCACGGCTCGCAGCTGCACGCGCTGGCGCTGAGCGGCATGCCGCACATCACGGACCAGCTGTGGCAGAGCGTGCTGCAGCTGCTCACTAATGCCAAGTGAGTTACACACCACACTACACTGGCGCTGAGCGGCGCGGCATGCCGCACATCACGGACCAGCTGTGGCAGAGCGTGCTGCAGCTGCTCACTAATGCCAAGTGAGTTACACACCACACTACACTGGCGCTGAGCGGCATGCCGCACATCACGGACCAGCTGTGGCAGAGCGTGCTGCAGCTGCTCACTAATGCCAAGTGAGTTACACACCACACTACACTGGCGCTGAGCGGCGCGGCATGCCGCACATCACGGACCAGCTGTGGCAGAGCGTGCTGCAGCTGCTCACTAATGCCAAGTGAGTTACACACCACACTACACTGGCGCTGAGCGGCATGCCGCACATCACGGACCAGCTGTGGCAGAGCGTGCTGCAGCTGCTCACTAATGCCAAGTGAGTTACACACCACACTACACTGGCGCTGAGCGGCGCGGCATGCCGCACATCACGGACCAGCTGTGGCAGAGCGTGCTGCAGCTGCTCACTAATGCCAAGTGAGTTACACACCACACTACACTGGCGCTGAGCGGCATGCCGCACATCACGGACCAGCTGTGGCAGAGCGTGCTGCAGCTGCTCACTAATGCCAAGTGAGTTACACACCACACTACACTGGCGCTGAGCGGCGCGGCATGCCGCACATCACGGACCAGCTGTGGCAGAGCGTGCTGCAGCTGCTCACTAATGCCAAGTGAGTTACACACCACACTACACTGGCGCTGAGCGGCGCGGCATGCCGCACATCACGGACCAGCTGTGGCAGAGCGTGCTGCAGCTGCTCACTAATGCCAAGTGAGTTACACACCACACTACACTGGCGCTGAGCGGCGCGGCATGCCGCACATCACGGACCAGCTGTGGCAGAGCGTGCTGCAGCTGCTCACTAATGCCAAGTGAGTTCCACACCATCAGACCTAGGTGTCAACGCTTCTTATTCGCTCGACAAAGAATTTGGGCACCCCTGACAATCCGAACTCTCACAGGATCTCATTTTATAGTGGTCGAGCTCAATTCAGATTTTTTTTAAATAACTAATTCTCAGGGTTGCTATCCGTCACCTCAGGAGTCCAAAAGTCTTTCCGGGTGACAAGTTCATTTAGAAATTAAGCAGAACTGGGGATAATAATCCACTGGGGTATGACGACCCTTCACGAGATAGACCATAGGCCTGAATAAGGTCGCAGGGACTGGCTGGATGCGGAAGGCGCAGGACCGTGTGTTGTGGCGTAAATTGGGGGAGGCCTATGTCCAGCAGTGAACTGCGATAGGCTGATTGAGGAAGATGTTATTGAAGAAATAATATTTTATATTGTTGCATTACAGAATCCTCATCATGGGGACCCAGGAGCGCCTAGGAGTAAACATCCACGTGGATCAGGTAAAATTTGCGAAGTTCTCTCATAGGAGGGTCCAATGCTTGTACCTATTAAAAAAAAATAGGTAAGATTTTTGCCACCTTTCTATTCTGTGGAATCAAAATTATAGTGGCAAACGTAAAGATGAAGAATGGGTTGGTTCTGAAAAATAATGTTCTATTGAAAATTTGGAGTTTGACACGCACCATATGACTTAGCCAATTGGCGCCAGAATATTGTTGATCGAAGAAGGCTTCACTATTAACATCATCGCAGCGTTAATCCCGATATCCATCTAGTGTTATCTGGCCAAAGCTTTGAAGTAGGTAGGTAACTATTTGGTACTGATATCGGACTTTTCCACAAAGATCCTCGTAACGTTCTGTCTAATGCCGTTTACTTTTACTGCAGCTTGTTGCATGGGCGGGCAGGCAGCCTACTACCCACGCTGCACTTTCTCCAGTGATCGCCACTTGACCTTTTGAACTCACGACCATTGTGGTCCCGCCCACTGCCACTTATAAAGTTTATTTTATTTAGCAATATAAAGAATCATTACATCAGCGTTTAACTTTAAAAGTAGGTGTATACCAGTATACATAGACTAGCCGGTAACAAAATAATAAGATACCTACTTATACAATAACAACAGTAGGTACCAGTAGATGTTAACAAAATGCATACCTGCTCATAATAATGGGGTAAATATAGCAGAATAATTTTCGGGTCAACAAACCATAACCATATACTTAACACTTATCTATGTTTATGAAAATATTGCGTATATAATAAAATAAAAACAAAACGAACATAAATATGCGAAAAAAACCCGAAAACTATTAGGTACACATTAACACTTTGATTTGCATATTGACTAACTGTTGTCTGTAACCTACAAGTTGTGTGAGTTTAAAAATAGTAAAACAAAAAAATAAAATAAAACAACACTCACATAATGACATATTGCTTTGACAACATATAGAGGAAGATCCCAGAGCCCCCAGACGTCACTCATTTTCTGATGGACAAAATATGTACGAGTGATTAGTGGTGGGGTGTACTATGATCATATGACTAGTTGCTACCATGGCCAGACGGCCAATTTTCTGGTACCAATTAATCAAGGTACATAAAAACACTGCTCATGTCACTTATATTCTGATAGCTGATTTTAACATATATTTTACACAATATCGTTAAAAATCAGTATTCATTACTCCCAGACATATGCGGTCGGCGGTTTCACCTTACAGACGCTTCAAAGCTCTGAAAAAAATTTATTAAGGTCACTTATTTTCTGATGCTTGATTTTTATATATGTTATTCAGACAACTGTTTTAAAACGTTTTGCAAACGGACAGACCGATCCAAGGGGCCAAATATTCCCCAGACCCAATTTTAATGTCGCTGTGAGTATGGGCGCGGGCATTATCCGTGCGTATTATGCGTATATGTAGCATGTCTAATCGAAGTCGGAATTAATATTGAAATGTAAATAAAAATGCATAAGTACCTATTAGCAATTAACGCCTGTCATTTTAAAATTTACATTTTTGTATTTGTTTCATTTAATAAAGACTTAAGTTTTAAAGGTAATAATTTGAAAATCACGTAAATAATCAAAGATTAACTTTGAGAAAAGTGCTCGTCTGACCGCAATCCATACTATATACTATATATTATACTATATACAATATATACTATATACTATATATACTATATCCATACTAATATTATAAAGCTGAAGAGTTTGTGTGTTTGTTAGTTTGTTTGAACGCTAGGATCTCAGAAACTACTGGTGGGATTTCAAAAATTCTTTTACAGTTTGATAGTTCATTTATCGAGGATGGCTATAGGCTATATAACATCACGTTAAGACGAATAGGAGCGGAGCAGTAATCAAGAATGTGTAGAAAACGGGGAATATTTTTCCCGTTTGAGAGCTTCCGAGGCGTACGCTGCCTAAATGGTTAAAGTTACGTAAAAATTGTATATTACAAAATTGTTTCTCTTAAAAAGTTCTATAAAAAATTCTGCGACAGCATATGTCTATCTTTTAAGGTTTGCTCACAATAAAATTATTTGTCTTTCTTTTAAGGTGAGCTCACAATATTATCAAACTGAAGAGTTTGTTTGTGCTAGGTTCTCAGAAACTACTGGTTGCATTACAAAAATAATTTCACAGTTTTTTAGTCCATTTATTGAGGATGGCTAATGGCTATATAACATCACGCTAAGACAAATAGGAGCGGAGCAGCCATGAATAATGTTTTAAGAACGGGAAAAATGTATTTCTTTTGTGAGGTTTCATTGCGTGCGTTGCGTAAATGGTTAAAGTTACGTAAAAATTGTGTACTACAAAATGTTTCCTCTTAAAAATTTACAAAAAAAGTCCTGAACAGCAAATGCCCATCTTTTAAGGTTCACTTACAATAACCTTCACAATAATTTTTAAAATATGAGCGACGCAACTCGACTACGCGTCCGAAGTAAACGTTTTCTGCAGCAGTAGCCAATCAACTGAAAGATAATACCGGCCAAGTGCGAGTCGGACTCGCACACGATGAGTTCCGTACCAAAGAACGGACAAAAATAAATGTGACGGGAAACATTATATCACTTCAACAAAGTTTTGCGGGTCAACTCTAAATGAATATAAGCGACGCGACGGGAAAAATTATATCACTTTTTACACACATTATTAAAACCTACAACCCTCTATTAAATATACCTAAGACACGCGACGAGAGTAAAAGCGACGGGATTATATTACCTACTTAAAATATTAATACTATACCACTCTCTCTTTGTCACTCTCATTTGACGCAAACGAAGTTGCGCGGGTCAGCTAGTAATTTATAGAATTGTGCCTTACAAACTGTTTTATGTTTTTTTTTTAATCGAATTAATTTTAATTTTATAAAGTAAATATCAAGAGGTTTACAAAGTATTAATAATTTAATTAAATAACAGCAACCATTTCAAATAATTATTTATTGGTAACGAACCTTAGCGCGAGGAAAACACTGATGAACAAGATGACGATTTAGATATTCGATATCAAGATTGACTCGATGATGAATTACCTGACTTCAACGACGATGACAATGAAGATTAGAAAAAATATTTGTCCTATTTTTTGTAGTTTTTTAAGGTTTGTTACCAATAAATAGTTATTTGAAAAGGTTGTTGTTATTTAATTAAATTATTAATACTTTGTGAACCTCTTGATATTTACTTTAAAAAATTAAAATAAATTCGATTAAAAAAAAATTCATGAAACAGTTTGTAAGGCACAATTCTATATTTATTGCGGTCAGACGAGCACTTTTCTCAAAGTTAATCCAAATAAATTGATTATTTACGTGATTTTCAAATTATTACCTTTAAAACTTAATTCTCTATTAAATAAAACAAATACGAAAAAGTAAATTTTAAAATGACAGGCGTTAATTACTAATAGGTACTTATGCATTTTTATTTACATTTAAATATTAATTCCGACTTCGATTAGACATGCTACATATATGCATAATACGCACGGATAATGCCCGCGCCCATAGGTACTCTCAGCGACATTAAAATTGGGTCTGGGGAATGTTTGGCCCCTTGGATCGGTCTGTCCGTTTGCAAAACGTTTTAAAACAGTTGTCTGAATAACATATATAAAAATCAAGCATCAGAAAATAAGTGACCTTAATATTTTTTTTTCAGAGCTTTGAAGCGTCTGTAAGGTGAAACCGCCGACCGCATATGTCTGGGAGTAATGAATACTGATTTTTAACGATATTGTGTAAAATATATGTTAAAATGAGCTATCAGAATTTAAGTGACATGAGCAGTGTTTTTATGTACCTTGATTAATTGCTACCAGGAAATTGGCCGTCTGGCCAAGGTAGCAACTAGTCATATGATCATAGTACACCCCACCACTAATCACTCGTACATATTTTGTCCATCAGAAAATGAGTGACGTCTGGGGGCTCTGGGATCTTGGACCAATAACAATATGTAGAATTACGCATTCTTTATAAAAGTGATGCCAACAAAATATTGACGGCTACCCTCCGCACTAGTAAAAACTGTGTTGCGGCAGTGTAGTTATCATCGATACTATGTGACAATTTTAAGAAGATGCGCGTTTAGTGAGCGAGTGCTTAACTATACGGCTCTTTGTTAATTGGTTGCAAAGCATGGTAAGTATAGTATATGCTAAAATAATACATAAAATTGGTTTGGAGTAAAATGTAAACAAATAATAACAAATTCAAACAATACACTGTGTCAACATAGTTTATGTTTAACAATAAAATAATTTTCCCTAACATAGGTACATGCATATACATTATTCAAATTAAGAAACAGTAAATATGATAAAATTATTTAATCAACATAGCCAATATACGAATTCACTATGTTATATATAAATCTATAAACCCATTATGTTAATATATAATATATATATATAAAAATCAATGCCACTTTTCGTTGTAATTTTATAACTCAAGAACGGGCTCACCTATCTAAACGAAATGTTTAGGCTTTGTTCGGACTATTTAGTAGATGGTTTATGTGAAGTTTGCACAAAATAGGTGGAGCGGTTCTTCACTTATCACGCAAACGGAGTTGCGCGGGTCAGCTAGTAATATATAATTTGCAATTCGTTAAAACATAATACATGAAATCATACATAAAATTAGATGTAAATAGATATACGTAAATGTACATAGACATTATCAGATTAACATCTGTAGTATAGCTTCAGTAGATTCGTAATCCAGTGTTAGCAGGTAGTCCGTTATTATATTTTTGCAAGCCTTAAGTGTTTCATCTCTGAGAGATTGAGTATGTTGGCCAAGTTTGTTATACAACCAAGGGCCCAAGTACGAAAAACAATTCCGAGCAAACATAGTTCTAAAACGAGGTACTTTATATACAGTAGCTCGTCGTCTTCTTGAGATGACTGGCGGTGGTGTGAATCGGTGTTGTCTTAAAATTATTTTAAGTATAAATAACTGACGCACAGTCAATACTGGAAATTCCTTATATAAGTCTGAGGTCGGATAATATATTTTTTTGAAGTGCATGACTTTTATTACCGCTCTCTGTGCTCGTTCTACTCTGATCAGACTGGTTTTCTTAGCACTACCCCAGGTTGTGATACCATATGTTATTAAGCACTTATGCCGGGCGCTTTAAATTCTTATTTAAAAAAACGCAGTATAGGATATTAAACGCGCGAACATCGAAAAGTTTTACCCAAACTTCAGTGCAGTGCAGAGGGCCTAATTTATTTAAGCAGTTAGTCGGCTGTTTTGGAGTTTGAGCGTTTTAATTTAGACTTACCTAAACATTAATAACCTTTTAAATAGGTATTCTTAAATACGAGTAAGTACAGACATTTTTGGCTGCTTGTAGTCTAACTGCGCAAATAAATTAGGCATCACACAAATATCTGTGACGACTCGTCAATTATTGTATTAGAAAATATATAACTTTGTACCTCCCAGCTAATGGACGGCATAGCCAACAGCTGTCCCAACCTGGAACGATTGGAACTGCGCTGGGACCCCGAGAACCTTCGCTTCAGCGACAAGAGCCAGAAGGCCATCGACATCCTGCGCGTCAAGTGTCTCAAGCTGAAGTGTTTGGTGCTCAGGTGAGTGTCAAACAGCCGCGGTCCCCCGATGTATTCGCTATATATACTTCCGAAGCACCAAGACCCGGTAATATCTGTGAAAATCGGTAGGACAGGTTGCCGTGAATCCTCTCCAGCCAGTCGCCCATGCATGACCCTTACCGCATCGACAGCGGCGTTTCTCCATCGTGGTTGTTCAAGTCGCTCCTTCCAAGTTCGAGTTCTTGATTTATCTAGGACCGCTAAACCTCGAGGGTCCGTAACTTAATTTCGAGAGACATATGTTCGATTATTGAAATATCGACTGAACGATTGTGCGAATAGAGTTTATTGCGAAACAACTTTTTGTCGCTAAACGCTGCTTTGACTGAACGATTCTTCCAATATTTATTAATCGATATACTGATCTTTCGAATGTTAAATTTAAAGTAGTAACATGCAAATTGGTTGGCATGTATGAAGAAAAAACATAATTTTTAATCAAGTAGGTATTTATTTTAACTAAGCGATATTGACATAAAATATGTATTTCCTGCCTGCTTTTTGTTTTGGTTAAATAAATATTATAAAGAGGAAAGATTTGTTTTTTTGTTTTTTTTGTTTGTTTGTTTGTTTGTAACGAATAGGCTCCGTAACTACTGGACCGATTTGAAAAATTCTTTCACTGTTGGAAAGCTTCACTCTTTGCGGTCAACATAGGCAATATTTTATTACCGTATTCCCACGGGAACGGGAACTACGCGGATGAAACCGCGTGACGTCCGCTAGTTGTTAAATAAAACAGACTTCAGACAAAAACTGAAAAATACAATTTTTGCCTCGGTTGCCCTCGTTATCTCCAGGATTCCATCATCAGATCCTGACCTGGTGAAAATGGGACCACCTCAGAAGTCAACCCTTTTTAACAAAAGAAAAAAAAATTAGATCCGTGTGTAATTGACGGAAATATCGGTGAACATACATAAAAAAACATATAGACGAATTGAGAACCTTCTCCTTTTTTGAAGTCGGTTAAAAAAGAAAAAGCAGGCAGGAAAAGAAGAAAAATTTAAAAAAACTTTTAAATCAAAAAGATCACATGGAGAGGCTTTGACTACATGAGCTCGATGGCTTACGTTTGCCACTCTATAAACCAACACATATATTTAGTTTTTTATTACATATTTTATGTCAATATTGCTTAATTAAAATAAATACCTACTTGATTAAAAATTATGTTTTTTCTTCATACATGCCAACCAATTTGCATGTTACTACTCTAAATTTAACATTCGAAAGATCAGTATATCGATTAATAAATATTCGAAGAATCGTTCAGCCCGGTGGAACATCAACGAGCAGAAGTTTAATTGTACTTAGGTCAAAACTCACATTCGTCAAAATGTACAATGATCAAATAATTTAGTAATGAGTAATTGTCAGGGAGTACATACGGCATACTACAAACGTGCCAAAATTCCAAAGGGGCGAAACGTATATTATAACAATGTACATGCGACAAAATGTGCAATTGGTTAGGTTAGTTTATATGTAAGAAGTTTTTGCTATATGCATATGCAAAATTTTATTAGTTTATGATAATTCAAGAAAAAAGTTTAAAAACCACACCTACGTTTTTTAGCAAATTTCCAGACATGTTGTTGTTTGAAGAGACATAGAAATAATGACGCGGCTCTGTCCCAGGCGTTTTTTATCCCAAGTCCAATTACACTTCGTCTCATTGATGTTCCGGCGGTACTGATAAAGTGCAAAATCGCACTGGGACAAATTCTGACACATAAAAAAAAAAAAGACGTGTGGCACTCGGGGACTGCCGCGGTAAAGCTATTACATAGCATTTTTTACCAACTATGCTAGTATAATTATTTCTATATAAGAATACTAGCTGATGCCCGCAGCTTCGCCTGCGTAAAATTTGTTACCGCGGGAAGTTATTCCCGGGATAAAAGGTAGCCTATGTGTTATTCCAGACTATAATGTATCTCCGTACCAAATTTCAGCCCGATCCGTTCAGCGGTTTGAGCGTGAAAGAGTAACAAACATCCACACTCACAAACTTTCGCATTTATAATATTAGTAAGAAGTATGATTTTAAGGCCTATGTTCAACAAAGTAAAGTACCAAGTGCCTACTTGACTGTGGACATTTGGGCTTTTGGAATTTTGTTTTAGAACATTTAAAGAAGAACAATTATTTTGTAATAAATAATTATTTTTATGTTACTTCAACCATTTACGCAGAGGCGCAACGGATACTCTTATAACGATTAAATGTTTTCCGTTTTCGAAACATTACTCATTGCTGCACCACTCCTATTAATCTTCGCATTATGTTATGTAGCCTATAGCCACTATCAATAAATGTACCTACTTACTATCGAACAGTTTTTGAAAGCCTACCAGTAGTTTCAGTAAGGCTTGCCTTGGTATGATGTGATTCATGGTCCCTTTGCAGCGTGTGTCCAATCCAGCGCAGCAGCTACACTTCCGACGTTTGATCTGTTGGGGTCTCACTGCAGCGTTCCAATAGTCTTACGTTCGTGATGTTCTCGGGCCCATATGTACCGAGGATCCATTGGAGGCAGCGTTTGACGAAGACTTATAGCTGGTAGCTGGTGCGAAATGTCTTTACTTTAGTGACCTTCCATGTCTCGCATCCGTATAGCAGTTAGCAGTACAGTTTTAACGTTTACTTTGTTTTGAGTTTCACTCTTCGTGTCTATTTTCGCAACTGCCTACGGGGCGCAGCTGTGTAAAGGTTATTCTGGCCTTGGCGAGACTCGAAATGATGTAGGGTACTCTTCTATTCCATCAGTTTCTGACACGACACTCCCGAGGTACGTGAATTAGTGCCTCCACCACATCTCTTGCGTCTGTCGATTTTAATTTCAGTCCAGCCATTCGCTACCTCATCCTGCTCGTTGTCCTGCACGTTGTCCTGCAGACATGCATGACGGCGTGTGTGTGCCTCAGCAGGCACAGGACATCGGCATCATTAATATCCTCCAGGATATCAGTATAGGCCCCATTCTATGCCGCGCCGATTGTTCTTTGCGGTATTCAGCATTATACCATCTATTTTCTATGGATGGTTGTTAACTATCCTGTAATCTTCATAACGATCCTCTAAGGTAGGTACAGTATGTATTTTCAAAAGAGTTTGTGAACTCTATTTTTAATTTATTTTTCAGAATATTGATGACATTTGATTGATGTCATTTTAAACACGTTACGTCTACTACATTGATACATGTAATAAAATTCTAACACGCCGGTGTTTGTATGTAAATTGTTTATACTGAGGAAAATTCTATACTGAGGAATAGTTTTAACCATTAAGCTCTATTTTGATATAGCATACAGGGCAGATTTACACGCTACTTGATGAGTATGATTAATAAATACCTCTAATTTCATAGACCTTGTGTGACGTAAACAAAGTTGCGAGGGTCAGCTAGTTAAAAGATAAAACAATAGGTTTCTTCTTTCTACTTAAAAACTATTTTTACAAATTTTATGGTAATAATAGACATTCTTTGAAATATGCATGTATGGTATTGTTGTGACTTTTATGACACGTTTAAAGTACATAGGTATGGGATAGATGGCGCTCGTGGCTACGTCAGCGTGAAATTTTCTTCCTGCTTCCCATGGGAACGTACTCCCGGGTTTGGTTATCTTTATAGCAGTATTATATATAAATTAACAAAACAAAAAATGATACTGCATTGGTGATAATAATAATAAAATGTATGTATAAGTATAGAGTACTCACTCATTTTCTTTCACTATTTTTCGTGATTTTCTACATTAATAAATGCACTTTGTTTATTTATATTTAAAACACTTTTTACACAAATTATACGAGTACAGTTCACTGTTGTACATAGATGATGAATACCTATACACCTATAGTCGAATTTTTATTTAGACGAAGTAAATTGACAGCAACTAATGTAATTGACAGCATCGAAATTGTCATTTCACATTAAGAACTCTAAATTCGACCAACACTCTTAATTCAACTTTGGTCGAGTGGTTAAGACGCGGATCGGTACGCAGAAGGCGCAAGATCGATTCTGGGTACAAGCATCAATTTTTGGATTATTTGACATAATAATAATAATATATAACGACTGCAGAGTTCATAATTGACGTAAACAAAAAAATTATGAATTGCTAGACTAGATACACGAACGTGGCCGAAGGTAGCCGAGAGTGTGACTCGTTTTCGTGACACAATTTCTGGATTCGGTCTCCACGCAAGGCCCGCGATAGAAGCTATGCAATAGCTTAAAAGGTTCCAGAAATTTCTGGCGCTGTGGCGTAGCGGTAGTGTATTCGAATGCAATGTCAGAGGGTGCGGGTTGGATTTCCGCTCAGTGCAAATATTTGACCATGGTGTATTCTGACATATTATTATGTGTTTGTTTCGGCCGTGAGACAAACTGACCATTACTCTAAAGGTTGATTGTACATTTTGACGTGGTCGTATTATGTCATATGATCATTCAGGACGCGATAACATTATGACCACACTATATTGTACATTTTGACGAATGTAAGTTTTGACCTAAGTACAAATTTAATATACTTCTACTCGATGTTCCGGAGCCTCGTTCAGTCGAAGCAGCCTTTAGCGACAAAAAGTTGTTTCGCAATAAACTCTATTCGCACAATCGTTCAGTCGATATTTCAATAATCGAACATATGTCTCTCGAAATTAAGTTACGGACCCAAACCTGATATCTTTTTTATTAACTTTATTGCACACCAATACAAAACATTCATGTAACAAGATTACAGGAGTAAAAATGTACCTCCTATCCTATAATTATAAACTTAAGTTAATAATATGACTAAGGAGTTAGTGAGATGTTATCCTTCCGAGGGCGTACCCGATTCTCCCGGCTGTTTGCAGATGGATGAGCACAGTGTGGTTTTAGTCGGCAGGAGTCCGGCACAGCATCCAAATTTCCACACGTAAAAAGAAGAACGAGTTTAGCAAACTAAGTATTTTTCCATCCCCCCCAGCGACGGGCGCTACTACGAGATCGTGAAGGCCAACTTCGAGCGCGCCGACCGCACCACCGTCGTGCGCACCTCCACCAACTGTCGCGTCTCCAACTACTACCTGCTCGCCAACTACAACCATCTCATCTTTAACTAGACCCTCCCCCACTGTTTGTTATTGGGCAACAATAAATGAGTTCAATGTTTGTGGTTTTGTATCATTTGCCTCATGAATAGATAGATACTTAGGTATCCAGAGACACAGCATCCACTGGTAGACCTTATCGTGATGCGCACC
The DNA here is from genome assembly GCA_933228765.1 of Miltochrista miniata. Classification (NCBI taxonomy): domain Eukaryota; kingdom Metazoa; phylum Arthropoda; class Insecta; order Lepidoptera; family Erebidae; genus Miltochrista; species Miltochrista miniata. The sequence goes on along the minus strand of OW121770.1, from coordinate 21,972,711 downwards.
TCCACCAACTGCCGCGTCTCCAACTAATACCTGCTCGCCAACTACAACCATCTCATCTTTAACTAGACCCTCCCCCACTGTTTGTTATTGGGCAATAATAAATGAGTTCAATGTTTGTGGTTTTGTATCATTTGCCTCATGAATAGATAGATACTTAGGTATCCAGAGACACAGCATCCACTGGTAGACCTTATCGTGGTGCGCACCTCCACCAACTGCCGCGTCTCCAACTACTACCTGCTCGCCAACTACAACCATCTCATCTTTAACTAGACCCTCCCCCACTGTTTGTTATTGGGCAACAATAAATGAGTTCAATGTTTGTGGTTTTGTATCATTTGCCTCATGAATAGATAGATACTTAGGTATCCAGAGACACAGCATCCACTGGTAGACCTTATCGTGGTGCGCACCTCCACCAACTGCCGCGTCTCCAACTACTACCTGCTCGCCAACTACAACCATCTCATCTTTAACTAGACCCTCCCCCACTGTTTGTTATTGGGCAACAATAAATGAGTTCAATGTTTGTGGTTTAGTTTTATTTCCTTCTCGAATAGGTAGATACTTAGGAACCCGAGACAGCAACCATTGGTAGACCTTATCGTGGTGCGCACCTCCACCAACTGCCGCGTCTCCAACTACTACCTGCTCGCCAACTACAACCATCTCATCTTTAACTAGACCCTCCCCCACTGTTTGTTATTGGGCAACAATAAATGAGTTCAATGTTTGTGGTTTTGTATCATTTGCCTCATGAATAGATAGATACTTAGGTATCCAGAGACACAGCATCCACTGGTAGACCTTATCGTGGTGCGCACCTCCACCAACTGCCGCGTCTCCAACTAATACCTGCTCGCCAACTACAACCATCTCATCTTTAACTAGACCCTCCCCCACTGTTTGTTATTGGGCAACAATAAATGAGTTCAATGTTTGTGGTTTTGTATCATTTGCCTCATGAATAGATAGATACTTAGGTATCCAGAGACACAGCATCCACTGGTAGACCTTATCGTGGTGCGCACCTCCACCAACTGCCGCGTCTCCAACTAATACCTGCTCGCCAACTACAACCATCTCATCTTTAACTAGACCCTCCCCTACTGTTTGTTATTGGGCAATAATAAATGAGTTCAATGTTTGTGGTTTTGTATCATTTGCCTCATGAATAGATAGATACTTAGGTATCCAGAGACACAGCATCCACTGGTAGACCTTATCGTGGTGCGCACCTCCACCAACTGCTGCGTCTCCAACTACTACCTGCTCGCCAACTACAACCATCTCATCTTTAACTAGACCCTCCCCCACTGTTTGTTATTGGGCAACAATAAATGAGTTCAATGTTTGTGGTTTTGTATCATTTGCCTCATGAATAGATAGATACTTAGGTACCCGAGACAGCAACCATTGGTAGACCTTATCGTGGTGCGCACCTCCACCAACTGCCGCGTCTCCAACTACTACCTGCTCGCCAACTACAACCATCTCATCTTTAACTAGACCCTCCCCCACTGTTTGTTACTGTGAAACAATAAATGAGTTCAATGTTTGTGGTTTAGTTTTATTTCCTTCTCGAATAGGTAGATACTTAGGTACCCGAGACAGCAACCATTGGTAGACCTTATCGTGGTGCGCACCTCCACCAACTGCCGCGTCTCCAACTACTACCTGCTCGCCAACTACAACCATCTCATCTTTAACTAGTCCCTCCTCCGCTGTTTGTTATTGGGAAACAATAAATGAGTTCAATGTTTGTGGTTTTGTTTCATTTTCTTCTTGAATAGATAGATGATGATGATGCCTCCGACCGATTTCGGCCATGGCGACCACTTCGACTCCTAGTCGGCTCGGCGCTGGTGCGCTCGAAGATGGCTAACATAGCCGATCTTCGCGGTGAACTCACGTGTACACAGAGGGCACGTGAGAACACCACTTACGTAATTGTACTGAATGACAGCGGGTGGGCGGACTTTCAGCTCATCACGTTTAGCGTCGAGGTCTGCCTTTCGCTGTTCCTCGAAATCACTTACTCGTCTTTGCACCACCCTTCGCCATTCTGGACGTTGTGCTGCCAAACCTTCCCATTGAGACGGCTCAATGCTGCATCTTCTCATATGACGCTTCTGAACATCTTTAAACCTGAGGAGTTGGTCGCCATGTTTCCGCTTGCCCTCCTCTAGTTCAGAGTAGAAGATGCGTTTCGCCACTCTCTCCTCCGCCATACGTGACACGTGACCGCACAAGCGAGCGGTTGGTATTGACCTCATACCAGGAGAGCTGTTAAAATACGGCGGCGAGGAGTTGTACATGTTGGTTTGGAAACTTTTTGCTCGTATGTGGGAGGAAGAGCGAGTCCCTGATGATTTTAAAGTGTCTCGCATTTGTACCCTCTACAAGAGCAAGGGTGACCGTTCTGACTGCGGCTCTTACCGCGGTATTTCGCTTTTGTCAGCCCCTGGAAAGGCCTTTGCCAGAGTCCTTTTAAACCGCTTAAAGGCTCTGTCTGAAAAGATACTGCCAGAAACCCAGTTTAGCTTCCGACCTGAACGAGGCACCTGTGAAGCAATATTTTCTGTGCGTCAACTGCAAGAAAAAAGCAGAGAACAAGGTCGTCCGCTATATCTCTGCTTCGTTGACCTGGAGAAGGCATTCGACAGTGTGCCTCGTGAAGCTCTCTGGATGGTTCTAAGGAAGCTAGGATGCACGGAAAAGTTTGTGAGACTTCTTAGACTCCTGCATGACGACATGCAATGCTGCGTCGGTGTCGATGGCGAACAATCAAATTTCTTCCCCGTTACCTGTGGGGTGAAATAAGGGTGTGTTCTAGCGCCGACACTGTTCGCCATGTACTTAGCAGTAGTAGTCAGGGATGTTTTACAGACTCTTTCTGAGGGAGTCCGCATCCGCTTCCGCACAGATGGCAGTCTTTTCAATTTGGCCAGACTTAAGGCGCGCACTAGGGTCTCACATACAATGATTACAGAAATCATGTATGCTGACGACCTATGCTTTGTGGCAGAATCCCCTGATGGCCTGCAACGGCTAATGACCAGTTTTCACCAAGCGTGCTGCAGGTTCGGCCTAAAAATCAGTGTCAAGAAGACGGAGGTGATGTCTCTGGACACACATGGTCACGAGACACTGTCTATACAGCTGGGTCAGGACATGCTGAAGCAGGTTGATAAGTTTCGCTATCTGGGGAGCACTATAACATCTAAATGTGACCTTGATGATGAGATCAGCAGCAGGATCTGTGCCGCAGCTGCGGCATTTGGGAAGCTGCGTTCCAAGGTTTTCTGTTCACATGACCTTAAGCTGGCCACCAAAATATCTGTTTCCACCAAAATATCTATCAGGTTATATTGCTAGGCGATTTCAATGCCAGAGTTGGACGAGACTATGAGGCTTGGCCTGGAGTCCTGGGTATTAGACACGGAGTTGGCAACATGAACAGCAATGGTCAGTTGCTACTCAGTCTCTGTGCTCAATATGAGCTTGCGATATCGAACACTATGTTCAGACTTGCCGCTAAGCACAAGACAACGTGGATGCACCCTCGATCCAAACACTGGCATTTGATCGATTACGCTATTGTCAGGCAGAGAGATACTGGTCAAGTCCAAGTCACTCGCGTCATGCGTGGTGCTCATTGTTGGACTGATCACCAACTTGTTGTCACAAAGCTACGGCTCCGCCTCCGTCGACCTCGTAGATCCACACTTACAAAGTCTGCGTCTTTGAACGTGGATAGGCTTAAGAATCTCGAGGTGAGGGAGAAATATGCTGAAGCTGTGTCTGGAAAGTTGTTGCCAGTGAATGAGACAAGTGATGTTGGTGCAGTCTGGGGAACTTTTTCTTCTCATCTTATGGAGGCAGCCTCAGCTACTTTAGGTATAAAAAGCCGTCGTAGTGAGGACTGGTTTGATGAGAATGACGAGGTTCTTAGGACAGCATTCAACAAACATCGAGACCTCTTGCAACAGCACAGTAGGCAAGGTGGAAGCGTTGCGGTAGTCAAAGCGAGACCTTGAATTACGGAAGCTGTCTCGTCAAGTAAAAGACAAATGGTGGCGAGACAAGGCTCTCCATATGCAGTGGCTCACTGATACTAACCAGCTTGGGGAGTTTTACTCCGAGGTACGTAGGCTGACTGGTACATCCTACCGAGCGAAGGTGCCGTTGAAGTCGTTAGACGGTATGCACCTATTGATCAACAAGGAGGATGTACTAAATCGTTGGGCCCAACACTTTGACAGCTTGCTCAACGTAGATCGATCACCTGATTTACGAAGTGTGAGTCTAATACCTCAACTCCCTCTTTCCATTGAGCTGGATGAGCCCCTGTCATGTGATGAGGTTGTCTCTGCCATCAGGCAGCAACAGAACAAGCGAGCGGTTTTTTTTTTTTTTTTTTTTTTTTTTTCTGGCATCTCTACCGTAGGCAGAGGCGTATCTACGACAGTTTTATTACCACTAATAACATAATAAATCTTGCCACTTGGGCTATGTTTGCTCCTCTATTACTATAACTTTTCCTTCCACCCTTACATTATTTTAACACTATAAACACTCTCCTCTTATCTTTCACTCTACAATTTCTATCTGTCATTCTTCGCCTTGCATTTTTATCTTCATTCTTTCACATTCGGTCTTTCTTTCGCGTTGGTCTCGCTTTGACTACCGCAACGCTTCCACCTTGCCTACTGTGCTGTTGCAAGAGGTCTCGATGTTTGTTGAATGCTGTCCTAAGAACCTCGTCATTCTCATCAAACCAGTCCTCACTACGACGGCTTTTTATACCTAAAGTAGCTGAGGCTGCCTCCATAAGATGAGAAGAAAAAGTTCCCCAGACTGCACCAACATCACTTGTCTCATTCACTGGCAACAACTTTCCAGACACAGCTTCAGCATATTTCTCCCTCACCTCGAGATTCTTAAGCCTATCCACGTTCAAAGACGCAGACTTTGTAAGTGTGGATCTACGAGGTCGACGGAGGCGGAGCCGTAGCTTTGTGACAACAAGTTGGTGATCAGTCCAACAATGAGCACCACGCATGACGCGAGTGACTTGGACTTGACCAGTATCTCTCTGCCTGACAATAGCGTAATCGATCAAATGCCAGTGTTTGGATCGAGGGTGCATCCACGTTGTCTTGTGCTTAGCGGCAAGTCTGAACATAGTGTTCGATATCGCAAGCTCATATTGAGCACAGAGACTGAGTAGCAACTGACCATTGCTGTTCATGTTGCCAACTCCGTGTCTAATACCCAGGACTCCAGGCCAAGCCTCATAGTCTCGTCCAACTCTGGCATTGAAATCGCCTAGCAATATAACCTGCTCTCTGGCGTTTATACTGTCAAGGCATCGAGATAGTTCCTCGTAAAATTTATCCTTGATGTCATCAGCCTTGTCTAGCGTAGGGGCATAGACACTGATGACATTCAGGTAGTTGTCTTTGTCCAGGTGAAAGCGCAGTGTGGTAACGCGGTCTGAAATATGCACTGGGTGCTCCTCAAGTCGCTTAGCAATGTGATTCTTGATGGCAAACCCTACGCCTGAACGTCGCGGTTCGGAGGCTGCGGTACCTTTCCAAAAGAAAGTATAGCCGCCACCTTCTTCTACCAGCTCTCCTTCGTCGGCAAGATGAGTTTCGCTAAGAGCAGCCACATCTACGTTATAGCGATGTAGTTCCCGAGCTACTATGGCACTTTTGCGTTCAGGGCAGGCGTTGCCATCGCGATCAATAAGCGTTCTCACGTTCCACGCGCCGAATGTCATGATAGGTGTTTTCATGGAATGCTTTTTGTTCTTTCGACCACGTATTAGTATGATGCAGTGACAGCCGCGGTTACTATCACCTTCCGAGTAGGAACGAGCATTTTTTAGGGCACATTTCTAGCCCCCTCCCCGGCTGAGCGAGGAGAGCAGTGCCTCCCTAAATAGGGCTGCTCTGTCATCCTGGGTGCTGCCGAATCCGCACTGTCGTTCCTAATTTGCAGTACGAAAGCGACCACGGTGTGTACTCACACCCCCAAGACCGCCCATGTGCAGGAATCAGACAAAGACTAGCTTGCATCAAACTAGACCTCTCTACCTCATCCTATCGCCATAGGACTGAAACGCAATTCGGAGTCCAAGATACGGAAGCTGTCAAGTGCGCAGGATATTTGAAGGTGCGCAAGCGTTCGCGCAAACGCAGGCGCACACACTCGTCTTCCCCCTCCTGAACCCAGTGGAACGAGAGACCGCCACGACTGGAGGAGAGGTCGGATGATGTGTCTGGCCGACGGTGACTGTACGCCCTCTACCGTCGCCCTAGGCCATCCACCTTGCCTTGCTGACTCGCCGAGTTCGCCAAGCCCTTTTGTATATCTACGGTGGGTTGCCTTCCTCGCCGAATCAGACTTTATGCGCTATGCGGGAGGGATCCGCAATAAACTTGCCACCGAGGTGACAAGCCCCCTCAACCAGGTTTAGCCCGCGAGCCGACGCGGTTTACCGGGGTGTGGCCGCTGCGCGCATTACAACTGCTTGGAGCCACTGGTGAGAGTTCATGGGCTAACAACGAAATTAGCATGTCTCTGCCACTTCTATAATAGAAGTCAGCTGGCAGAAATAGGCGCTATTACCCCACTACACCCCTGAATAGATAGATACAATGTACCTAGAGACACAGCAGCAATCACCTTATTGCTCTAAGCTCAGAGATACATTTAGCCATGCTTTTATTTTCACATACTACTTATCTACTCATTTAGACAGGAATAATATGTACTAGAGCCTTTTCTAGTATGTGGAAATCTCCATGGATGTTATGTTCGGCATGACATCCTCCAACTACTAAGTAGATACCTGATGGCCAATTATAACAATCTCATCTTCAACTAGACCCCCCACAGTTCTTTTCTTAGTAGGTTCACAGGGCGGAAACTCCAGCTTGAATGTGTGTGTGTGATCAATAAAATGTAAGCAAATTGGCCGTCAACGCGCACGTCAACTCCACTGACAGCTGTGGCGCGACAGGGGGTTGACTATAATACCACAGATTAAATAATAGTTACTACGTAACAGATACATCACTCCCATACTTAACCTCAAAAATATTAGCTATAACATATCGCTACAGTGGAAAACATGCTCTACGACGTATTCCGAGAGTCGAGATTCGTGCGCACACCGTATGATTGCGTCATCGAGTGACAACTATTGACAACATTAGGGTTGTAAGCACGTAACAAAAATACATATAACTACAAAAAACAATAAACACAGTGTCTAAAAAAAAACTTAATAATATTTTATAACTTCTTCTTCTTTATATAAGAATTATATTATAACTAGCTGATGCTCGCAGCTTAGCCCGCGTTAAAGTTTGTTCCTTTTCCCGCTTCCAATGGGAACTTATTCCCGGAATAAAAAGTAACCTACATATTTGTTATTCCAGACTACAATTTATCCCTGTATCAAATATCAGCCACACATCACACATCTACACATCCGCACTTAAACACTTTCGCATTTAATTTTAGAATATTAGTAGGAAGTAAGATGAAAAAAAAAGCAAGACTAAATAAAGCGAAATATTATTTTACGCGGGAAATGTACATTGGTTGTGCGCACTTCGCTCGGTCTTGCGTGTGGCAGCCCTCTGCCGGTCGGCCACGTTAGTTCTGCGTCATAATACTTAGGAGTAGGTGCTTATAAAACGACTTGTAGCGAGTGACGGAGGCCTGATAATACTCATAGATTCAGGATTTTTCGAAATCTATGGTAATAAATATCAATCAATACATATAATAAAATCGTAACAGGTCGCTGTCTGTACATGGAAGATAAATAAGAAAAAATATTATAGGGGGGCTTTATGAACGCAATAGAACCCAAAACAATGATTTTTAGAATTTTTGTCTGTTTGTCTGTATATCTGTTTGTCTGTACGGTTGTGCACGCTAATCTCAGTAACCGCTCAACCGATCGCAATGCGGTTTTTTTTATTGTGTTGAGGTTTGCTCCAGTTAACATTTAGCGTTTGTTTTATGTAAATCGGTTTAGAAATAAAAGAGTTATAACACTTTTAAGAATCAGATATTTAGAAAATTTTAATTGTAGGGGTTTCTTGGAATGTGAGTGAACCTAAACTGGCGTGTTGGCTTTACTGGCGCCTTCGGCGCGGACTGAATTGTTTAAAAATAGTCTTAATCATTAAGCTCTTTTATGATTAAGCAAACAGGGCAGTTTCAGACGCTGCTTGATGACTCTGATGAAGAAATACCTTTCCTTTCATACACCTTATGTGACGTAAACGAAGTTGCGGGCTCAGCTAGTGTATAATATGTAGGTATGTATTTAAAATTTGGTCTGATACCCATAACACAAGCAGGTTACTCCTAGCTTACTTTGGGATGCAGATTGCGTTGTGTGAAGTGTCCGTGAATAAAAAATATTATCGAGTGTTCCTTTTATTCGCAACTAGCTGACCCTCACAACTTAGTTTGTGTTACATTTTTCATTGCTGCTCAGCTCCTATTTAATGTAGCGTGATGCTTTATAGCCTATCACACTCCACAATAACGTAGCTTTCTATTGGTGAAATAATTTTGAAAATCGCTTCAGTAGATCCTGAGATTACCCCTTACAATTTAACAAATATACAAACACACAAACTTTACTTAGGTTCATCACCACGCCTTTATCCCCGAAGGGGTAGGCAGAGGCATATTTTATACCCACATTTCACCTTTTTATAATTTGTCCCACGTAATACGTTGTGAGCCGTATTGCCGTGTTTAAATGGACAAACGCAGGTTGTGACTGCCTGCTGTTGAAATAAAGCCTTCAACTTGGCTTAACGACTGCCATTTTACTGGCAACCGGGACCAACGGCTTAACGTGCCTTCCGAAGCACGGAAACGCTCAAATAAATGTCACAAAGTGATCACATGGACGGTCACTCATCCATGGACCGGCCATAGTGAAAGTTGCTTACTGCAGTGATCGTTTACAGAACACTGAGTCCGCGGGGCCACGAGCGCTTCAACTTTACTTCTTTATAATACTTATTAGTATAGATTAGTAGATATAGATGAGGTAGTCTGTAGCGAGCAGGTGAACCACATGCAGGTAAACCAGACTTGGGCCTTGAAGATATTGTATCGCACCTAGAAATCTCAGAATCGATCAACAGGGTGTTCATCCTCACACTTTGCATCCAGATCGTTCCCGCACAGTAAGATCAGATGGAGGCTTTCTTCCGCGCACGCTTAGACTGTGAAATGATCTCCCTGGCTCGGTTTTCCCAAACGCCTACAGTATTGGGTTCTTCAAAAGAGGTCTTAGAAGGTTTTACAGGGTCGGCAGCGCGAGTGTGTTGCCTCTGGTGTTGCAAAGGTCGATATATGCTACGGTAACCACCAGTTCTTCTGGTGGGCCGTATGCTTGTCTGCCACCTTAGTGGAATAAAAGCAAAAAAAACACAAACAAAAATTATTCCGAAATAAATTATCATCATCAATACATATAATAAAATCGTAACAGGTCGCTGTCTGTCATGGAAGATAAATAAGAAAAAATATTATAGGGGGGCTTTATGAACGCAATAGAACCCAAAACAATGATTTTTAGAATTTTCGTCTGTTTGTCTGTACGGTTGTGCACGCTAATCTCAGTAACCGCTCAACCGATTGCAATGCGGTTTTTTTTATTGTGTTGAGGTTTGCTCCAGTTAACATTTAGCGTTTGTTTTATGTAAATCAGTTTAGAAATAAAAGAGTTATAACACTTTTAAGAATCAGATATTTTGAAAATTTTAATTGTAGGGGTTTCTTTGAATGTGAGTGAACCTAAACTGGCGTGTTGGCTTGACTGAATTGTTTTAAAATAGACTTAATCATTAAGCTCTTTTATGATTAAGCAAACAGGGCAGATTCAGACGCTGCTTGATGACTGTGATGAAGAAATACCTTTCCTTTCATACACCTTATGTGACGTAAACGAAGTTGCGGGCTCTGCTAGTTGCTAATATGTATCCCTACTAATATTATAAATGCGAAAGTAACTATGTCTGTCTGTCTGTCTGTTACGCTTTCACGCCTAAACGGCTGGAGCGATTGAGATGTAATTTTGTATAGAGATAGTTCGAGGCCCTGAGAAGGACATAAGTTACTTTTTAACCGACTGCGCAAAAGGAGGGTTATAATTTTACGATATAACGACTCTTACGCGAAAAATACTTCTACGCGGTCGAAGCTCGTCGGGGTTAGTCTATACTAATATTATAAAGAGGAAAGATTTGTTTTTTTTGTTTGTTTGTTTGTTTGTAACGAATAGGCTCCGGAACTACTGGACCGATTTGAAAAATTCTTCAAAAATTCTCCGGTCTTGCAGTAAGCAAGCGATATGTATTTTCTTACACTTGGTGTCGAGATCGAGACGCTATTAGGCCCAGGGTCGCAAGGCAGATATTCTATTTTTGACCGAAGTAAGTCTGAGGGAAGAAAGTAGTGATCCCGGGCATGTTTCTTGTGCTTTCTCATAGTTATTGAGCATGGGGATGCCATCTGCGTCATGGATGTCCTATTAGAGAAACTTAGTTACAATGTTGATAAGATTTTATTTATACGTAAATAAAATCTTATCAAGGCCTAACCTAATCTTACTAAGATTTTATTTACGTATCCTAATCTTACTAAGATTTTATTTACGTATCCTAATCTTACTCAATATTATAAAGGCGAAAGTTTGTGAGTGTGGATGTTTGTTACTCTTTCACGCTCAAACGGCTGAACGGACCTGGCTGAAACTTGGTGCAGGAATTGATTATCCCCTGGAATAACACATAGGCCACTTTTTATCCCTTGAATAAGTTCCCACGGGAAGCGGGAACGGTAACATATTTTACGCGGGCGAAGCTGCGAGCATCATCTAGTACTATAATAATTATCTTTGGTAGGTTACCTACCTGGTGATCTACAATCGAGCAACTACCTAAAGTTGTACGGTTGGGAAATAAAAATAGTTGATGAGAGTGGAAGTACCTACTACGACATCGTGAAGGAAAGGCCGAAGAATTAACCTTCTGTATACGAAAACTAGCAGTCAATAGCTAATTTAAGACTGTTTTGTTTATAAAAAAGAAAAACAATGAAACAAAGGTTGTTTGAACGCTTGAACCAATAGTTTTTTATAACCGTTTAAGAGATTTACATAGAACATGACCTCTGTCGGACAATCACCTTTATGATTCATATCTTATAACAGCTGACTGGTAAGAAGTATGTTAACTAAATATAATCTTACTATGAAAAAGGTGGTTCTTTGAATCACTTTAAACTGTTGATCGACAAGAAGTCCGTGCCTCAGAAGGCGCTTTAAGCCGTTGTCGTTCCAAGTTGAAAGCCTTATGGGCGATTTGAAAATATCTACAGTACGCCACAACTTGCGCCTGCCCATTTCAACGCCGCAATATTTTCTTTAGTTAGTTTTTCTCCTTCAGAATTATGTCACTGCATAACAATTCCAGTGTATTGGGTAGTGACGGGTAGTGTAACCGACTGTCGCGCTGAGGTCCTGGGTTCTATGCCTGGGTAAGTCCAAATATGTGTGCGATCCACATGTTTGTTTCAGAGTTCGGGTGATTTCTAGGTTTATTAAGTATGTACCTATTTATTATTTTTCTTGTGGGGGACGCCGGCTATACCGAGCGGACGATCCGACCGCCTTTCTTGCTGTCCATTTCGTCCATGAGAAATTAGAAATATATAAGTATGTCTATCAGTCGACTAGATACCATAGCATAGCACCATACATTGACTGCCTCTGTGGCGCAGTCGGTAGTGATACCGCCTGCGGCGCTGGAGGTCGTGGGTTCGATTCCCACCGGAGACAAATATTTGTGTGACCCATAAATGTTTGTCTCAAGAGTCTGGGTGTTTCTATCAATACATATAATAAAATCGTAACAGGTCGCCGTCTGTACATGGAAGATAAATAAGAAAAAATATTATAAGGGGGCTTTATGAACGCAATAGAACCCAAAACAATGATTTTTAGAATGTTTGTCTGTTTGTCTGTATGTCTGTATATCTGTTTGTCTGTACGGTTGTGCACGCTAATCTCAGTAACCGCTCAACCGATTGCAATGCGGTTTTTTTTATTGTGTTGAGGTTTGCTCCAGTTAACATTTAGCGTTTGTTTTATGTAAATCGGTTTAGAAATAAAAGAGTTATAACACTTTTAAGAATCAGATATTTTGAAAATTTTAATTGTAGGGGTTTCTTTGAATGTGAGTGAACCTAAACTGGCGTGTTGGCTTATTATACATTAAGCTCTTTTATGATTAAGCAAACAGGGCAGTTTCAGACGCTGCTTGATGATTCTGATGAAGAAATACCTTTCCTTTCATACACCTTATGTGACGTAAACGAAGTTGCGGGCTCAGCTAGTGTAAAATATGTATGTAAAAGTATATATGTATTAATATCCGTGGTCTGATACCCATAACACAAGCAGGTTATTCCTAGCTTACTTTGGGATCAGATAGCGTTGTGTGAGATGTCCATGAATATATATTTATTAAAAAAAAAAAAAATTGCACAAGCTTAAATTAACTTAATTTGGGCTAGATGACGTTGTGTGAGAATGTCCGAAAATATTGATTTTCATATTTTAATTTGCTAGCCTTATCTTTTGGTACTTATCTAAAGGTTTTATTTGACGCGGGGAATGCGGTTGGGCACCGTCATCCCAGCCGCGGGGTCAACTGGGACGGCGTGTGAGGAAAGGGACCGTCCTACCCACTAAACACCGTGGTGTTCCTCCTCACCCTATAGCCGGGCCGAAGGGTATCCAAAGATTATTCACAACTGCGCGCGCACGTCCGGCGCTTCCCTCGATGGAGCAAGATGGGTGGCTACCCTAGAGCTGCCTGAGGAGCTGACAAAAAGGCACCCAAGCTCGCATCGCGACGCTCTCCTGCGCCTCTCTGCAGACAGAGAGGGTAGAAAGCGGTCGAGCGGGCAGGCGCTGAAGGCATCTCCGGAACACGGAGAGGTGCCTTCCACCAAATGATCATCGGTGGACGGGGTCCCCCGCCCTCCGCCCACCGGTACAACATTAGTCGAGGGCGCCAATGAGCGTCCCGTACTGGACGGCGAGGCGGTAGCGTCTGACCAGCTCGCTCCACAACTCCTCTCGTTTGAACTTACCTAAAGTTACGTCTAATCCTACTAATATTATAAATGTAAAAGTTTGTGAAGATGTTTGTTACTCAATCACGCTCTAACGGCTGAACAATTGGGCTGCAATTTGGTACCTACAGAGATAGCTGGATCTGAAATAACACATAGGCTTATCATCCCGGGAAAATGTTTCCACGGAAAGCGGGAACGAGTATCGATTTTCACGAGGGCGAAACCGCGACCATCATCTAGTATTCTAGTCGGTCACATAAAGCCTTTGACTATTTAACTAACTAGTTAAATAGTCAAAGCATAAAGCAAACAAAGTTAACTACTAAAATAATAGTTTATTTACATTTTAGTTTATCAAGGGCAAAATTACTATTTTTTTTAAATTACCTCCAAATATTAGAAGCTATTTTTAAAAACCTTACATATTTACAAATAGCTTTGCTTTTTTTCATCAAACACTTTCAAAACACATTCGTATATTTTTTTCCATAGACACTTTCAAATTTTAAACATCAAAAATTGTGAACAATTACAATTAGGTTACATCGACGAAAGAAAGTATCGAGGCGACCACTAAGCTTATACTAACCGCACGCAGCAAAATGAGAAAATAACATGCATCACAAGTCAAAATTTAAACCTTAAATCACAGGATGTCAATCTGATTTATAATTATATAAAAAAAACACAATAACTTACTATACAAAATCGAAATTGTACCACTCAAATTTATTGAGTTTCTAAACGACACTATTCAATCTAAGTGGTAGGCGTGTTCGTCGAGCAGTCATCTAACCCCTTCGCCGAGCAATAGTTCAGGATCCTCCTCGAGCAATAGATTCTGATTGTTGCTGTTCTCCTCGTTGCCAGCTTCTGAGTTATTGTCTTTGTTGATGTCACTGTCTATCTTGTACAGTATGTCGTGGCACAAAGGACATCTGTCCTGCACATACAGCCATTTCCGAAGACAAACTCCGTGGAAAAAGTGGTTACATCGCGTTATTTTGGCGGAATGCATCTCCTGGTAGCATATAGCGCAGACATCGTCCAGTCTATTCAATTGGTCAGGGGACGCCTCTCGCAGCGAGTTAATCTTATTGACAGCGGTTCGTCGCTTCATGAACACGGACCAGCCGGCTCGAGCTTCGCACCAAATATTGAAATAAGCGTGGATACACATCATGACTGCACGAATTGCTCCACCCGACTCGAACAACAATATCCACGCGCCGTTGAAAAACAAGAAGATTCCGAAGCAAAACTCAATTGTATTTCCAAACGCGCGGATATAATATACGTAGTCATCGAGTTGCTCCCAAAACGTACTTCTATAAGCGTCAATGAGAAATAGGGAATAAATCATAAGGCTTACGACCACTTTCACTATAACTTCTATGCTGAAGGCGCTTACAGCTAACAACCAAGTAGAGATCGTGTGCTGGGACCATAAATACACCAGCAACGATATTGGGAAAACTATAAGAAATGCACAGACTCCCAGAGCTCTGACGTGTCGATGTGTGCTTGGGTTGTGCGACGCGCTCAGCGACATTAGCATAGGATTGACAATATTGTGTAAAAAGTGCAAAAGAGCAGTAAACAACAGGCAAAAGTTCCTACATAGTCGTATGAACCTCTTCTCAGGATTTAACGAAGTCAAACCAGTTTGTAAAGCGAGTATGTAGAAAAGGATAGCGGACACTGTCCCTATACTCTTGTCCTCCTCTTCATCCGTCAAAAGAATCCACTGGAAGAAGTTACCGATGTAGTGACAAAAGAATGAGATCACTGATGTCATGCCGAGCACGGCTGTTATCGTTTCGCATCCAGTTACTAGCAGAGATTTCGTCATCGAAGCAAGTGATTGAACAGCTAGTAGGGTGGAAACTCTCAAGCCTTCCTCTGCTTCTTCATCAAAATTATCCATGAGAAGTAATATCGCATGTTCCGCAACGCGCAACACCCAGAACACTCTCAACACGCAGGGGACGTTTAAACGCATCCATTCTGTTTCAACGAGCGCAGAGAGTCCGTAGTTGCTGACAAATAGGCGCCCATGATGATAACCGGCATATACCACTTGAATGACACTGTACGCTGATGACCATAGGACATACTTCACAAGGAAAAGTGGTAATAATGCAGAGAATACTGGAGAATGATGAAGCAGATTTGGTGGAACTGGTAACATGGCTAGAAATGAAGGTGCCATGAAGCTAATTGGTAGCAGCTTTTGTATCGTAGGGTTTCGAGGTCCAAGATGGACGTATTTGAATATTGCAGCCAGTATCAATTGTATGGCGAAGTTTTGTATAACCAGTATGCCTGGTCCGTCGAGATCAAGTAGGTTTTTTATATTTAAATTTAACATGTCTTCTAATATGCTGGTCGATTGGTGCGGTAATGCGGTGACTAGTGTGAGGGTTTGGATTTGTTTGATCGCCGAGACGTTTGTCCAGTACGACACGAAGACTAGGCCGACTGAAGTCAGGTAGAGATACACGATGATTAGGTGCTTCGTGTACAGCACGAAAATGCAGAGTGCAGACATGCATCCTGGAAATAAAGAAAAAATAATTATTAGTTTATGAATATCAATTTATAAATAGGGGGTCAGGAGCCCATGAGTATCCCGGGGCGGGATATAATATTTTATTTTTGCAATGTTTAGGGCTTGTTTGTTAAATCCACCATTTTTACACGAAGATGAACCACGAATTATCAAAATGGTTTCAGAAAAAAAAATACAGCAAAATCCGCCATTCTCTTGCTTCCTGTTCAAACCTAATTTAATTATATGGATTTACATGAGTTCTTAAATTCTAATAGATAAAGTTCAAAGAAATTTGTCAAGTACGCGCAAATGCAAACAAACGCGCATTAATAGTTTTCAAGATAGAATACAGTTATTTTCGGTTTCACAAAACCAGCAGAGCGGCAAATGATCAGCTAAAGTGCACCGTTGAGAGCATTTCATCAATATTTATTATTTAGAAGTTATGAAACGTACCTCCTTCGTCATCTGCGTCAACTTTTAATGAAATTTGCGTTGAAATACTATCATCAAAGGGACCTCTACCACTTTTCTTTTTCAGATATTCGTGAGCGGTTGAGCATGTCATAGTTGAAGAAAGGTCGATCATTGTGTTGTACAATTTCTTAGGGGACATGGTAACCGTATTCAAATGGCAAAAAAGTCTAGAAATGTAACTAATATTTTGCATGTTGGCTACATTGTCAAAATACTGTCAATAACGTCACATACGTCAGTCAATAAATGATGTTTACACTTCGATTGGTTGTTTTTATTGTCGTTTTTCGGTTACTGGATGAATACTAATTGGTAGTTCTTTCGTAACGGGTTGCCGTATGAACAGCACTCTGACGCCTCTTTAGCCCCTCTCTATAAAATAGAGTGCAGAGGTGCTTATGGCGAGACTTTGTCTGTAGTCTGTGACTCTGTTGCATTATATTACGTCACTAGGTCACGCGGATCATCTGTTCAAAGTTTGAAATAAAACAAAAATGACAACGTCAATCGGATTGAACTTTCACAATAAACGTGTTAGAGAGGGTAGTAATTTGCCTTCGAATATAGGGAATCCCGTAAATTTGCGTCCACGCATTCACGTCGTGTGGTCGAGAATCGGCGCCCTGGTCGCCTTAAAATTTTTATTTATTAAATCAAAACGTTTATTTTCAATTTTACACTATAAATGGTAATTGCAAAAGTTTTTTAAAGTAAAGGAAATAGACGTCGACCGGAGAATAACAATTAAATAATAAAACAAAAAATCAAAAGTATAACTAAAAATCAGTATTATTACAAATTTTGTAAAATATTTTTTTTTAAACTAGACTACCAGTGAATTCCGAAGGAAAATTACTAATTATTTTCCGGGTGCTAATTTGACTGGGCTTGCATGAGGCAAAAGGAACAATATATTTAGCAGTTTACATACATACATACATACATATGGTCACGCCTTTAGGGGTCGTCCATTAATCGCGTGAGGTTTTTTTGGGCATTTTTTGGACCCCCCCTCCCCCTTGGTGATATTTGGTGAGGTTTCAGATTACCCCTCCCCCCTGGGCCGAATCACGTGTATTTTTTGTAACAAAAAAGTTTTTTTTTTTAATTTTATCGAAGTCTCTATTTTTATAATCTATCCATACTTCTATACGAATACTAGGTGATCCGCGCAACTTCGTTTGCGTCGCATAATAGTATTAATATTTTAATATATTTCCCGTTGCATTTAGGTACCTACTCCCGTCGTGTTGCTATATAATATTCATTATTTTGGAACTAATAAAGAAGGTGTCATGCCCGTTTGTCAAGCTTAAAATCAAACGTTTGTTTGATCGCAGTTGGCTAAATAGATGCGAAGTTATGAACAAAAGTTGAATAATCAAGCTTGAATTTCCATGCGATCATTATGCTTTTGGTCACGACTATCGATATCCACGTGGACAGAGCAGCATTTTTTTTTCTGTTACGGGGGGAATGCAAAGACTTCTATATAAACTGAGGTTTATATAGAAATCTTTGGGGGAATGAGGTTGGGCACCGTCATCCTAGCTGCGGGGGCAGCCGGGACGGTTCCGGGACCGGTCCTACTCACTAAACCCCGCGGTATTCTCCCTCACCCTATAGCCGAGCCGAAGAATATCCAAAGATTATTCACGCCGGCCCGGCCGGGGTCTCCCCACACTTCCGGGGTCCTCCTCGGGGGACCAAGTTCCCCGGAGCTCCCTGAGGAGCTGACAAAAGAAGAGCTGAAGGCATCTCCGGTACAAGTAGAGGGGCCTTCCCTCAAATGATCATCGGTGGACGGGTTCCCCCGACATTCGCCCACCGTTGGACATAGCTGCGTGCATCGGTAGTCTAATATATATAACTTATAATAAAGCTATAGAGAGTCGAAAATCTGTACATCGAATATATTTGATAAATCTTTTCCAAGATTTTTTTTACTGGACATTCTTTGTAACCACGATTACATCCGATACTGAAGCTTAAATTCTTTTTTTTTATGTCTTTCTGTATCACGCCAAAACTATAGATTTAAAATAATACGGACATAATTTGAGATTTGATCCGATTGATGCCGATATTCTGCGCGGTTCCTTTGGAAGACACGCTGAAAAATAAAATGTTTTTTATGTTGTATGATCAACGCATAGGTATTCCTATTTCAATACTTAATTTCTGATGCAAGAAAGGAATTAAGTGCTTTATGAATTATTCCAAACAAGTTTTAATATTGTAGGTTTTGTTGTTCAGAAATTACAGTAATATCAAAATCAGGGTGTAAAGTTGCTGTTCAAAATAAATACACGTGATATCTCACTACACCCCCCACCCCCCCTGGTGATGTTTCGTGATTTTTGTCAGACCCCCTCCCTCCCCCTTTAGAGCCTCACGTGATTAATGGACGACCCCTTATCCCCGAAGGGATAGGCAGAGGCATATTATATGCCCACATTTCACCTTTGTATAATTTGTCCCACGTAATAGGTGTTGAGCCGTATTGCCGTGTTTAAATAGACAGGCGCAGGTTGTGACTGCCTGCTGTTGAAATAAAGCCTTCAACTTAGCTTAACGACTGCCATTTTACTGGCAACCGGGACCAACGGCTTAACGTGCCTTCCAAAGCACGGAAACGCTGAAATAAAATGTCACAAAGTGATCACATGGATGGTAACCCATCCATGGACTGGCCATAGTGAAAGTTGCTTACTGCAGTGATCGTTTACAGAACACTGAGTCCGCGGGGCCACGAGCGCTTCAGCAGCAGTTTACAAGTTAGTGTAAAATGTGTTATTATGGTAACTGCTATGAATTTTCGTGTATTTAGACCACAGAGCAACGCGGAACATCGCACGTAGGAGTATTTTCGTGTAAAATCCGGTCAAAATTCAAATTTTAAGATCAAATAAAGGTCTACTAATTTCACATATTTTTGCAGCTTATAAGCCGGTCTATCGCCTAACACACACATTTATAACGTAACTAGTAGTGCCTTCTCGTACAATTAGTCGGAACCCAGTCGTTATCTAAACCGCATGACTTAATTCTCGACGTTCGTAATTTTTAACCGTATTTGAGTTGTAAACTACACTTTTGTGTGATTTACTATGGAAAAACAACAGTGCTAAAATGGAAGTACAAGGTGTGTAGATTATTTCAATATAAAAATTAATAACTTAATGTTTCGTGTTAATATTTAAAAAATATCAGAAAGGTAAACAGAATATGTGAAATAAATTTCATAAAATTTATTTTTTTAAATCGTGTTTTTGTTTATTTGTCGGGCCTTGTCGCACTTTTATTTTACGATTAATATATTGCCTAGGGTTTGTTTTAATAAACACAATTAGATTTTGCTTCACTTATGTTCACCATTTTTGTTTTCAATGATTTGAAGATGGCATTGTGAAATATGGATATTATATTTGACTTGAATGTTTTATTTATTTTTATTTTCAGATTTTATAGAATCTAATGTTATTTTCATCAGAAGAGCTTTGTTTGACATTATGCGTAACTGCAAAAGTAATAAAATCGAAGAAAATGTGAAAAAAAAATAGAAATAAAGTTAATTGAAATCAGTGAATGCCCTTCACGATTCAAATGCCCTTCACGTGCTCTCAGGTATTTTAAGATCGAATTTAAACAAAGCCTGTGGCAAAAAGGAGCGTTTTCTGCGTAATAACAGTAAATGGCAAACATCATCCATCCATTTACTGAATATTAGTAGGTACAGAGCTAACATCAAATCTGTTTGGTCAGCAAAAACACCTGAAAGCTTAATTAAGCGTTGTAAGCGACGAATTGTGGAGGCAAATATCCGCCGAAGAACTTACATAATATATGCAGCTAGCGTCAGGCAACGCAATAATGGAAACACTGATACTTCAGTAATCATAAAAGCAATAGTGGCAACGCCAACAAGAGCTAGGCCCAAACCACAATTACGGAAAGATTCTTGAAAGAGGCGCATGATCTGATGGTCGCAATTGAGCCACCATCAACAGTTTTTTACCATCTTTACCACTAACATCAACAACAGAATATAAACAGCTACGGAAACACAGAGGAAGACGATGCGAAAGAAAAAAAAAAAGTGAAAAATATACATGTTTTGTACATTTTACTATTATTAAACATAATAGTATATAATATTACCATGTTTTATTATTAAATAAGCCATTAAATAATTTTGACCGGATTTTACATGAAAATACTCCTATGTGCATCGGCGGAAATTCCTACATAAGTGCTATGCCGGACTCCTACTGACTAAAAACCACACGTATTTTTTTTATTTTCTTCTTTCAGAAAAATTTACAACTAAAATACAGAGTACAAGCAAGTTTAGCATGAAATGGCCAATTACAAAATTTTGCTTATAGTACTTAATTATATTAGAAACTAATCCGTAGACAGTTCAAAAGATACTTAACACCTACGTATGTTTATTTATATTTTTTTTGATAAGAACAAGACAGCTGAGACGATAAACCAGGTGAATTATGAAAAATTTCAAACAGGTAACCTCATTACACTCTGTCAAAAAACGCCGCGCATAATTTAATTTTAAATTGATTAATGCTGGTGAAGAAAAGGTCAATATCATATGCATGGGAAATAAAATTATACGCTCGACACACCCTTATTAGATAGGAGTTTTGCCTATAATGCCGGGGCCACATTAAAGAAAACGTCAATGCCCATCATCGCGATAAATATTGCGCTAATTATGGCGTTAATTCTTAACGTCACCATTTGAGTAGTGTGGCCGCTTCAACGTAATAATTCTCGCGTGAATGCCCATTCTTGGCGTTAAAATTGACGTTAAGTGTGACCGAATTAAATTTTACAAAAATACCTTAGCTCCTTAAAAATATACTGAAATGTATCTATATATAATACTGGCCCAGAGAAAATATACCGATAAAAATACCGATTATCAAAACGTGTTTATTCTTTAATTTACTACCTTATTTTTATAAAAGAAGAACCTAGAATTTACATTTAACATTTTATTTGAAGGATTGAATTCAACGTCCTTCACCTGCAACACGCTTCGTAAAAAAAATTACCGAATGTTATTACAACAAACCCTACAAAGAAAAAAATCATTGCGATGAGGAATTGGGTTATTATTTTTTCAGGTCCTTAGCGAGCTCCGGGGGAACCTCCCATCTTGCTCCCCCGAGGAGAGCCGCCGAACCATAGTAGACCGAACGGTTCTCGACGGGAATAATCTTTGGAAATTCTTTGGCTTTTTCCCGGCTTTCCGGATTCCCGGCTATAGGGAGGAGGAATACCACCAGGTTTAATGGGTAGGACGGCCCCGTTCCGGGACCGGGAGCCCCACACCCAGCTGTTTTACATGATAATTTTGCAATCCAATATAACCGCCGCACAGTGGTGCAGGTAGTACGGGAATGCGGAAAATATTATTTTTAACTGAAAATACGTTGCATATAACAATAAAACTTTAATAAAATGATAAAACTAATGTATAAGTGTAATAATATACATAAATATATTATAGTAAATCGGGGCGGTTAAAATATTTTTAGCATGGTACAATATGGTGTTACATGATAAAATATAATATATTAAAATATATATTTAAATGAATTGCGTTACGAAAGACACGATATAGTATTTAAGCAGAATTATAAATAAATATTTATTAATTACGTACATAATAAATACAGATAAAAAGGTTTATAGATGGGTGCTATCCGCTAATAAAACTTAGGCGTCATCATGAAGTGGATAGTTTTTTTATTATGGGAACTGCACATAAACTGTTGATAAGGGGATCTGAGATAAGTATTAAGTCTTCGTTACAGGATATACCAGAACATTTTCTTAAATGACCTACCCTATAATTACAGTAGTATTTGTTACGTGCTTTTTGAGATTTCTCAGATATTTTTTTTTTTTTTTTTTTTTTTTTTATACCACTAAGGTGGCAGACAAGCATACGGCCCACCAGATGTACCGGTGGTCACCGCAGCCTATGGACGTTTGCAACACCAGAGGCGCCACACTCGCGCTGCCGACCCTGTAAAAACCTTCTAAGACCCCTCTTGAAGAACCCCATACTGTAGGCGTTTGGGAAAACCGAGGCAGGGAGATCATTCCACAACCTAAGCGTGCGCGGTAGAAAGCCCCTATCGGATCTAACCGTGCTCGAGCGCTCCGGATGCAAATTATATAATAAGATAACATTCCAATGGGTAAGACAGCAGCACTTAATATTTGTTTGCCATGCATTAAGACTTTGTGCACTGTATTTGGCATATTATACCAGCTGTACAAGCTAACATATAGTTCGGCAGTTTCATAACAATAGGTGATTAATAATTATTATTGATTTTAATGATTAATATATTGCACTATTCCCCGTTAAGAGCGGCATTAGATAATGACCTGGTATTTCCAAGGTCGCAGATAGTCGCAGCTAAAATTGATGTATATATGATCTATAGGGTGTAATGAATGTCGTTCAGTGTATCAATGTCTAACGGTCGGTAACGGAGATTAGTTATAGTCTCATAATTCAAAACAAATGGTTTTAAATTACCTTCTTCATTAAAAGTATAATTACAAGTAAATACTCATTATATCATATAATATTTATACGTTTTATTTAATTACACACAATAGAGCTACGATTAAACAAAGAATAAAAGCGAAGTATACTAATATTTCTGTTTTATTCATGCTTGAAACAACACAATTTATTGCATGAAATTTGTTAATTGGCGATCACCCACCTTTTTTACATCATAAAATTAAAATGTCTCATAATGTAGTCGTAAGTTTTGTAGAACTTGTTTCTATATCTATTCTAGTATATGTGTACCAAATTGTGGACGTTTTAAACAAAGTTAAAAAAAATGACTTATTTCCGCCCCTGCACCAATGTGCGCCGCGCCGAAATCACAAAATTTCATGATGGGTATCGTTTAAGGGGTTTTTTGGTATGCTGAATACGAATTTCGGGTTAATTTAGAGATCCAATATGGCCGCCGCGCCGTTATCAATAAATTTCATGATGGGTATCGTTTAAGGGGTTTTTTGATATGCTGAGTACGAATTTCGGGTCAATTTAGAGATCCAATATGGCCACCGCGCCGTTATCACAAAATTTCACGATGGGTATCGTTTAAGGGGTTTTTTGGTAGGCTGAGTACGAATTTAAGGTCAATTTTGCAATCCAAGATGGCCGCCGCGCCACCGTTGTAAAATTTCATGTTGGATACCGTTTAAGGGGTTTTTGATATGCTGAGTACGAATTTCGGGTCAATTTAGAGATCCAATATGGCCGCCGCGCCGTTATCACAAAATTTCATGATGTCGTACTCAGCATACCAAAAAACCCCTCATACGATATACAGCATGAAATTTTACAAAGGTGTAAGGCGGCCATCTTGGATTGCAAAATTGACCTTAAATTCGTACTCAGCATACCGAAGAACCCCTTAAACGATACCCATCATGAAATTTTGTTGTAATGGCGCGGCGGCCATATTGGATCTCTAAATTGACCCGAAATTCGTACTCAGCATATCAAAAAACCCCTTAAACGATACCCATCATGAAATTTTGTGATAACGGCGCGGCGGCCATATTGGATCCCTTAATTAACCCGAAATTCGTATTCAGCATACTAAAAAACCCCTTAAACGATACCCATCATGAAATTTTGTGAATTCGGCGCGGCGGCCATATTGGATCTCTAAATTAACCTGAAATTCGTACTCAGCATACCAAAAAACCCCTTAAACGATACCTATCATGAAATTTTGTAATAGTGGCGCGGCGGCCATTTTGGATTGCAAAATTATCATAAATTTCGTACTCAGCATACCAAAAAACCCCTTAAACGATACCCATCATGAAATTTTGTGATTTCGGCGCAGCGGCCATATTGGATCTCTAAATTAACCCGAAATTCGTACTCAGCATACCAAAAACCCCCTTAAACGATACCCATCATGAAATTTTGTGATTTCGGCGCGGCGGCCATATTGGATTGCAAAATTATCATGTAGTCACACAGAGATAGATTATAGTCTGCAGTGGCGAATTGTCCATAGAAGCCCATTCCTTGTGGCTTCCCTTTTCAGATCGGGCAGTGACATGTAATATTTACTCATAACTAATAAACACAATTATATATTCTCGAACACTCATTCAAATATAAAAATATTTGCAAATTTACATGGTAAGTCAGTCGGCATTTTCGTCTCAACCCCTGCTACAAAAGTCATAGCAATAAATTTTCGAGTCAAAGTTCAAAGACCCTATCTCTGACATCACGCGGTAAGCCCGGCTTCCTGATCATTTTGCGTCTGCTTCGTTAGTACTACGCAAATGTATATATGCGTCCTATTCTCTCACATTTTTTCAAGATTTGATTCGTGGATTTTCGCCTAAAGTAAGCCATGAGTTCGTGGCTTACACCTGAGACAGTCATATTAATAGAAAAGGACAACGTATTTGACTTGAAAACTCGACCAATTTAAATGCACCTAACGCACGTCGAAACGTTTAGCATCGAAGTGTGTTTTTAATTTGATGTGTTGTTATTACTTCATTTCACATGCGTTTCCCGTGAATAATAATAAAACATAACATAGTTTCAATTGACTTTATAAAGTATTGTGCTGTTTATTAGTTAATTATAAATAATTATCTACTTCAAGTACTAAATACGTCGTGAAAGTGTGTAAAATTGTGTTTTGTGTTCTGTGTTTTGTTGTGATTTCTGTACACATGATTATTGTTTTGGAGTCACATAATGCTCACTGATGGACGTAGGCCTTCGGTATTACGGGTTCGATAAAAAATAAAGGTCAGTGTTTTTTTATATTTATCAAGTAGGTATCTCAGAATACGCTAGTGATATTAGTTCAATGGCTTGGGATACCTAATAATCTTTATTTTGGCTGAATGTTTCATTAATAGTTTATAACATAATAAAGCAGTTTTGTTCCATAGAATCACTTTGTCAGATATTTTTGAAAAAATAGATGAGAGGTATGTTTTTATTTCAATTTTGTATTGTAAAATATCGCGGTTTTTAATACTCTATAGGTACTTGAAATCTTACTAATATTATAAATGTGAAAGTTTGTGAGTGTGAATGTGGATGTTTGTTACTCTTTCAGGCTCGAACGGCTGAACGGATCGGGCTGAAATTTGATACAGATATCCATTATAGTCTGGAATAACACATAGGCTACTGTTTATCCCGGGAGTAACTTCCCACGGGAACTAATTTTACGCGGGTGAAACTGCGGGCATTAGCTAGTACATGCATATTATTAAAAACATTAGAAGTACCTATACCTATTTCGCGTCTAAGTCCCAAATTTATGAATTATTTTCAATTAACTTCAATCGAGACAATTTGAAATAGGTAGGTATGAGCTTGCAGAGAGTAGTAGAATAATTTCAAAACATGGTTAGTGTTCAAGTCAGGTTTTAGTTCAAAATATGTAACTAGATGGCATCACTTTTTTGTATATAGTATCTAGATCGCGGTATGGTTTCGTTACCTGAGCAGACATATATAGCTGTGAATATTGTTTTAATAAAAAGAAATTTAGTACAAGGATATACAGTCTATTATTTACACCTAAGGTCGGTTAAGACCTTTTCAGTTAGTGTAAATTTGAATATCTTTTTAGTCATCAGTAGTAGATAATTTATGATACTTTTTTATAAGCCAATTTATCATGCACGTAAGACATTGTTTTGAATGAAATACATGGATCTTACGAGTATAGTACCTACAGGTGGCAAACAAAACACAAAAGGCATTACACCGCCGCGCGCCACCATTTAATAAATACGCAAAATACCTACACTACAGGTGTGACCAACTGGATATTATTTTTTTCACCGGCTTTCCTTTTGAAAAAATTCAGCCTTCGCGGCTGATAGTCTGAAATGATACAAGTTTTATCCCGGGAATAAGTTCCCATGAGACGCGGAGAAGAGAACAAAATTTCACGCAGGCGAAGCTGCGGGCATCAGCTAGTCTATAATAAATGTTATATTACACGCGAATGCTCGTGTCGGTCAGGGAGGTAGCATCGTAACGTAATGCTCGAGTCGATTCTATAAATGTTACATTACACGCGAACGCTCGTCGGTCAGGGAGGCAGGCCGTAACGTAATGCTCAAAGTCGAATCTAATTTGTTACATTACAGGCGAATGCTCCCGGTGAGGGAGCACCTTTACCCTAACCTTTTATTCAAAATATACCCAAAAATACTGACTTTTACCAATATACCCATTAATATACTGATATCGAAAAAAGTCAATAAAATATACCGAAAAGGTATTAAAATACTGAAAACGGTCACACTCTCACGGTGCGCACTGACACACGTAGTGTGGCCGCTTCAACGTAAAAATTCTCGCGTTAATCTCTTTGATGTGCCGCCACTTGAGCTATCGCCTAACGTCAAACGGCAATGTGAATGCCGTTGTCGAATTATCGCGATAATTCGGTGGCTACACTAACGTTTAACGTTCATCAACGCCATTATTAATGGCATTTCCCCTTAGTGTGGCCCGAACATAAGTGCAGGTTGTTAGTGGCACATAAAGTAGCTTCTTTCTATTTCTATTCTACCTAACAGCCTACGGTTGGGACTTGGGAGCCCCTTGGAAAGATAGCCCAGGACTGTCAGAGCAACGCGTTCTGACAAATACGAGTACAATTTCAAAAAGATCGGTCCAATAGTTACCTGCAAAAAGGGATCCATAGGAGTCGTAGATATGGGCACAGTATAAATATGTTATATGGGCTTAGCAGCGAATCCTGAATGCCTGATTAAGGCTTGTATGTTCGAAAGAGACTCATCTTGGGGTGAATTTTATACTAGGAAATATTCTTCGATTTGATACTCTTGCTTTTTGAACGTATCAAAACCAAAGACTTCTATATAAAATGAGGTAGACATGCCCTACGCACCGATTTTTGAAACCTACAAACTGCGCTAATTAGCAGCGTTGTTCGCACTGTTGTGAGCCAAAACTTCGAGAGTAGGTACTCGACCTGCAATTGGAGTCCATACGCCTTCTCTTTTACTCTTGTTCTATCCGTATATTGCTATTGTGTGTGGTGACAATTACGTAAATAGTATTTATAAGTGAGTGTAGTCTTAGCAATGTGTGTGTATGAGGATTGTTTTTGAAATCTCGCTTGTTAGAGTACGGCGCGTCTACCTCAGTTTATATAGAAGTCTTTGATCAAAACACGATTAGGAATACTTTGATCGATCGTAATCGCTCTCGAAAAATGAGAAATATTGCAAAAATCTTAACAACTAATGTACTTTTTTATCTAAATAAATGAGTTTAATTCTCATAAAAACTTGTCATAAAATAGATATAGGTCTTTAGAACAATATTTTACGTATGGATTTTTTCTTAGAACCCCTCAGATTTTATAACAGTAATACATATAATGTATTAGAATCGAATGAAATTCGGCTAAAGCCTACGCTGAAATCGTTCGATTTGCCTTAGGATTTGTCAAGGTCGAACATTGCAGCCTTAAATATGAAACTTGTATAATATTTGCCTGCATTTAGACAGGCGTAAAAGCCTCAAGCTCACAAAAACTAGTTACCGTATCGCATCGAATACGGTCCCGTTATTCTTAAGCCGATCGTGAACTCTTGTTATACGTCTTTTGGCTACATTTTATGCGTGTTTTACCATGCTATTTGCACAAATCTTAAAGCAATAATAACGCTTAACAACAATGTTTAATTTTTAAGACTGGAGCACTGGAGAGTCTAAACTAAAAAGACTGCTTGTTTTTATGCGGAAATCCTTCATGGATGCTATTGTTTTTTATACCACTAAGGTGGCAGACAAGCATACGGCCACAGATTACTAAATAGTTACTACGTAACAGATACATCACTCCCATACAAAAGCGACAATACCTACGCTATATTAGCCTACAAAATTTTAATAATAATACCTGCTGCTCAGAACGAGAAGAATTGTACCTTAAACACGCGCTCATAGCGTCGAGACTGTGTTGCCCGCTGTGTGAGTGACGTCATCGTAAGAATGCGCTAGGGTTGAACCTATAATGATTGTTGTAATAAAACAAATGTTACGAATCAACCATGTTTTAATACGCTTTTAGTAGGCCGACGTGTATGTAACTAACAATGTAATGGAATATAAGGAAAAAAATTATGAATGGTTTAAAAAACCCTAGAAAAACACGCTTTCATAAATGCACGTAAAAACTAAAAATAAATTATGAATCACAGTAGGTAGGTATACCTATATATTTATATTGTTTATCTTATGCCTACCCATAACTAAAATAACAAAGAAATCTAAATTTAACTGACATTACCTTTAGCGTAAGTACCGGCTATTCACCTATCTCACCCGGCCATCCTACCTTACTATGTTACACACACATACATATAGTCACGCGTAGATCTCCGAAGGGGAAGGCAGAGGCATATTAGATGCCCACATTTCATTTTTTTTATAGTTTGTACCAAGTACAGGTTGTGACCCTCTGCTGTTTAAATTTTTCAAACCGCCTAAAAAGGCCTTCAACTTGGCTGACTGCTATTTTATTGGCAACCGGGACCAACGGCCTAACGTGCCTTCCGAAGCACGGAAACGCTCAAATAAAGGTCACAAAGTGGTCACATGAATGGTCACCCATCCAAGAACTGGCCATAGTGAAAGTTGCTTACTACAGTGATCGATTACAGAACACTGAGTCCCCGGGGCCACGAGCGCTTCGACTACCTATAAAACCTATTTACCTACAAATTCTATAAAACATTGAATTGTCTATAAAAAACAACAATTTTATAATACCTGACTCAAATAACTCCTTAATTTACGATTTACATACTTATCACCTACCTACTTATGTTCAAACAAATAAATGGTAAAAACATTCAAATTGATAAGATTTAAAATATAACTTTCTTCGTCTCTCGGCAATTTAAAAAACGACAAATTTTCTTTTGTTTTTGTACTATTACACCACTGACCTGTAATAATAATCGCTGGACTGGCTATTCCATACAAAATGACAGCTACTTTTTTGGGCCGATTCAAAGCGCCTCTGCCGAGTGCACTGAGAACTAAATTAGTTTGCAAATGGCCGGTGTTTGTTTATTTCAGAAGGAGTTTATGTGTGAAATTTCGAATATTTTTAAGTTATTACTGTGATTGGTATAAATTTGAAGTGTTTTGATGTATAAATTTAGTTCATAGTGTAATTAAGTAGATATTTAGCATGAGATCGTGTGTATATTGTAAAACAAGATACGATAAGGGCTGTGGCGTCTCTTTTCACAAGTAAGTAAATCTAAGAATCTAATTCTTAAACAATTATTATAAAACCATAATTTAGGTTTTTTTTTACTATCATAAGCGAATACCCTTCGAGTTTCGGGGATTTTACGAATATTTTTATAACCTATAATGATTAATAGGGATGTCAAAATGTATATCGATAATTTTCTGTCCAATGCCAAAATTCGTAGTTTAAAAAACAAGAGGCATGGTAAAAGTTCTTTAATAATTTAATGAACATATTAAAATTATTAATAAACACTTAAAATTGTAGTTGATAATCGAAACAGTAACTAACTAGCTTGTGAAATATATGGTCCAGGAGCCACCGCCTGTGTTTTTCATTGATTAATAACAGGCTGAATCTTTGTGAGTAGTTTCCGTTCGACGAGACGCCCAAGTTTTTCCTCTGTGAAAATTCTCGATAGAGGTAGCTAATAAAGTGCGCAGCTATAAAACATGTCGATTTGATGGAGTGTTGAAATTGTCTGACTAACCGTTTATTTTTTATTACAATGTTTAAATAATTGTATTATAAACTGGGAGAAATAATTGTCCTACAAAACGGATGATTTGTTTGAGAGTGTCCTCCACTACTATTATCTTCTGTGTAGTTTCTTTGTGATCAGTCCTGTAATTGTGTCTGTCGTAGGTACATGTTTGTACACCTTAAGTAATAACTGGTACTAGCTTCAAGCTTACTTAATTAATGTTCAATATTTCCACCACATTCAAACCACGAGAGGGGCCTGGTGACATGTAACACAGATTTATTTCTAAATCTACCACATGCACCAGTCTCTCACAAAGTTTGTCATGTACCGTACCTCATTTAGTTGGTTTATTAAGGACTTTGTGAAGAGAAAATAAAAGTTTTATTATTATTATTATTAATTTATGTACCAATTTATATTACTTTTTGTTATTTATATATTGGACATAGTCGTTAGAAACACACATCAATCAGATTTATTCTTAGTGGACACAAGCCTATTTTAAGAGAATCTACTTTGTTTTTCAATCTTTTTAAAATATGTGATATATTTATATAGATAATTTCCTTTTAAAAATTATACAGATGTGCATTTAAAAATATACCGTAATAAATGTGTGATTTCTTATTTTTTTTAAATACCTACCCTCCTCTGTACTTACCTACTGCAAACAAACAAAACTACAATAAATCCTAATCCTAATTAACCTGTCACTTAACAAAATTCCTCTCTGGGCACGGCTGCTTCGGGAAGTAAATGGGAAATAGTTGCCATTGAGGCGGAATAGCAAGTTGGCATTGGCTGCTTCGGGGAGCACGCTCGCACGGCTCACGTTAAGCGAGGCGTCCACCAGGCGGACCGGGCCGCAGCGCAGAGCAAAAATTCGCGTGCCGTACGTTTCATATGAAATTGTGTAGCATCTGCCTTTACTAGAGGCGGGCCGCAACGAAACGCAGTTTCATTAAAAACGTATGGCATGCGGATTTTTGCGTTGCGGCCCGGCCCGGCCCATCCGCCTATTGGACGCCTAGCTTTAAGTTCTAACATGACCCAATTATGATTAAAGATAACCAATGACTGTGTGGGCTGTGTCCGGTGTCATTTTTCAGCCGATTTACAATAGTAACACTACTTTGGCAACATACCTGCGACCACTGTTTAAGCAAACACTTTTTTTTTTATATTAAGCTCGCCAAACTGAATTCGCGAGCCTGATGGTTAGCCTACTTAGGTACTTTAAAGTAGTCATTCATATTATGTAAACATCATTGGTACAAAAATAAAATTAACATTGTAGTCGATATCTGGTAAAGTTTTTATCGACACCAAGACATCACTAGTATTAGTTCCAAGTACATTCGCTAGCTGCCGTCAGCGCCAAATGGCGATTTTCAATTAGGCACACTTTTATGAAACCGATCACCAGTCCAGATACTATTACAGGTCAGTGTATTACACCCATCCACTGCACAATAATTACGTGGTTTCGGTATTTCGAAGCGTAAGCGCGGGAAACGTGCGGTGCGGTGCGATGCGAGCGCTCAGTCGGGCGTCCGGCAGCCCTCTGCCAGTTGTATCCCCAGGGAGATGCCGAGCGGTAGGTACATAGCGCGCGATTTTGAGCGACTGACGGAGGCCTGATACGGCCCACCAGAAGTGCTGGTAGTCAAAGCAGCCTATGAACGTTTGCAACACCAGAGGCGCCACACTCGCTAAAATCACGCGGATTTAGCCGGTAGCCCACCACGTCCTCGTCTAAGATCTAATTTTATACCAACGATTAAATATACGATTGACATTAATTCACAACTATCATAAAGATAGCGAACTAATGTATAATTAATCGCTGTCTTAGATTAGTTTAGTATTGAGTATTGTAGACAAAAACATCATCTAAATCAAACCGGTAGTTTTCGACAACCACCTAAATATGGATCGAATTCTATATTCGGTTTTATTATACCACTAGGTGGCAGACAAGCATACGGCCCACCAGAAGGACTGGTGGTCACCGCAAACTATGAACGTTTGCAACACCGGAGTTGCTACTCTCGCGCTGCCGACTCTGCAAAAACCTTCTAAGACCATTTTGAAAAACCCCCTACTGTAGGCGTTTGGGAAAACCGAGGCAGGGAGATCATTTCACAACCTAAGCGTGCGCTGGAGAAAGCCCCTTTGGTTTTCGGTATTTCATTGAAAATTAATAACAATATTATCATTGAAAACTACGGAAGAATATGAATACCCATTGGGGGGGGGGGGGGGGGGGTATGGTGGGCCCATGCGTAGTAATTGTAAGCCTCTCCCTACCTCGTCGGGGAAGTATTATAATTAAGGATTTGTGTTTCGATCGACACACAACGCGGTAACTAGATGCGTAGAATATTCGTAATGTGCTTGAATCGGAATATTGATGACTTGACAATTACCTGATTACGAATTGATAAGGCCACGTATTTGTGACGTCAGAGCCGATTTTAAACCGCGACATCGATAAGGCGAGCTCCAATTTGTATTGATTTTATAATTTTCTTCGTGGAAAAGACTTATGCGTGTAGATTGTCTGTATTTTTCATAGGCTACTGGGGGAATTACCGACGAAGGTCTTAGAAACCTTGAATCGCTGGAGCAGCGTAGCACAATAACGTCCTTGGCTACATTCTGCCGACTTTAGCACGTCGCACTATGGACAAAAAAGGCCTGTTTGAGATTAAAAATCAATAACTTCTTTAATTCTTAAGATAAAAGCTTGAATTTTTTTTCACTTGTATAGTATTAAATAAAGCTTTTAATGAAATACGTTTTGTACAGTTTAGTGTAGTACTAGTGTCAATAAAAAATAATAATGATGAAAATATTATAAATAATTATTTATTAGTCCAGTCATTATATACATTTTGAAATGCAAATGAACCGAGAAAGCCAAATTTTGGATATTACGTGTGGAGGGGCTAGAAAAGCTTAAGTTCAAATTGTCGACCAAAATAACCTGGTGGGTTTTCCGCCATCTTGAAAAAAGGGTTATATTCAGTTTTTTCATCATAACTCGGTTCCCCGTTGAGATACGAAAATTTTTATAGAAAGTTTTTTGTTGCTCTTTGTACGATCTACAATTAGGTTTACACATTTTTCACGTATCGATCACCGTTATCAAAATATCGATCCAAAAAGCCGCAATTTGGGGAGAAAAAAATGTTTTTAGCTATTTCCTTCTTTCTCGTGAAATATATCGAAAAATGTCCACAAAGAAAATTGTTGAGCGTGTTCAGACCTACAAATTAGTTTTTTTATTTTTTATTATTGACAAGAATTACGACCTCTATGGCGCCACAAAGTCGGCCCCAGCGCGTCTCGAGTCTTTTGAAGCGAGCGTACACGTGTTTGAAAATTTTGTGAAAATGGGTGATTGTTTCATTTGCAAAAACCCTCTGATTGACGATATTTATGTGGCTAAAAAGAGAGCTGTTCAGACTCTCTTAGCGGCGAGCGTGAAAAGAGGACGTGTGGAGCATCAGTTACAAAATATTTACTCAGTGAGTGTTCATAGTTCGTGCTACTATAAAAAATGGAAACCAACGGCTAGCGTCAATTGCTTCTCGACGAAACGAGTCTCCATCGCAAGAACCTGAACCCAAAGAACAACAGAAGGTCATT
This sequence comes from Miltochrista miniata, assembly GCA_933228765.1. Classification (NCBI taxonomy): domain Eukaryota; kingdom Metazoa; phylum Arthropoda; class Insecta; order Lepidoptera; family Erebidae; genus Miltochrista; species Miltochrista miniata. The sequence goes on along the minus strand of OW121770.1, from coordinate 21,938,966 downwards.
CCCACTTTTGATTTTAAAAATCGATGTTTATTTTGTGGGGAAATATTTTACGACGAATCAAGATTGTCAGTGCATAAACGGAAAGAAATTAATTCCGTGGTAGAAATATCAATGAATGAAAAAGTTATGGGATACCTGTCTGGACGTGACGATGAATTTGCCACTTCAATCATCGAGCGTATTCGTGGTATACCTGATCTCGTCGCAGTAGGAGCTCGATACCATCGAACATGTATTTCTCATGTATATCATGCGCTACCTGTGGAGGGGAATAAGAAAGAACGACCTACAGGGGACAAAGTAGACGAGGCAATGGAGGCAATTTACTCCTTTCTGGAAGAAAATTACGACGAATGTCAATTTTCTATTAGTGAGTTGATGAACCAAATAAATGAAGATTTTGCTCCTGACATCAGAACGGTTAAAAACATTTGCAAAAGAAGTATGGAGACGACATCCCATAATCGAAAAACAAGGACGTGATTGCGTGGTGTGCTTTCGAAATACCGGTTTCAAAATATTCTCGGAAAAATGGTACGGAGAAAGAAAAAATGATTATCAAGAAGAAAGATTAAGAGTTATTCGCGAAGCTGCTGCGATAATCCGTGAGGACATTAGAGGTGTCATTTACGATAAAAACAGTTACCCTCCATCGGATGAATTCGTGAAAGATGTCGAAGCCGCTGTTCCTGAATCTTGGCAAGTTTTTCTTGCTACAGTGATAACAAAAGATAAACTTGGTGCATTAGAAGAATGGAAAAAAAATGTACAGCGATAGCTCACTCCATAATAACAGCCGTACGTCCTCGTTCGTTTTTCTCTCCGCTGCAGTTAGGTGTCGGGACTTTCCTTTATAATACCTTTATATTTCCCAATTTGCACCACAGCCGCACCCGCTCCACCTGAACTTTTAAAACTCATTTCGTGCAAATGTAAAGGAAAGTGTGGGGCTGCTTGTGGGTGCAGGAAAGCAGGAATTAGTTGCTCCGTTATTTGCCTGCACTGTAGTGGACAGACATGCAACAATGTCGCCAGAGTCGAGATTTTATTCAACCACGATCACGATGATGATGATAATGTTTTTTCAACCGTCCCAGCATCATTTACTGCGATTCAAGAGTTTTCACGACTCGAAGAGTCTACCGAGGAAGAACTTCTACAGCCAGGATCATCGAAACGGCGAAAAACATGTGAAAAAAATTACCACCTGTAATATTATTGTTTTTTGCTGATAAAAATTATTTGATCAATAATTATCATGTGTTGATTTATAATTTGGCTGGTTTATTAATTTATTTTGTATTGCAATAATTGCTTGAGCAACCATTCATCCATTTTGACATATGGATACAACCGTGCGAGCGGCTAAATCAAAACCGGGCACAGTCTTACTGACTTTGCGCCGCGCTAGTGGTCGTAATTCTGATCGAATATAAAAAATAAAAAAACGAATTTGTAGGTCTGAACACGCTCACCAATTTTCATTACCGGACATTTTTCGATATCTTTCACGAGAAAGAAGGAAATAGCTAAAAACATTTTTTTCTACCCAAATTTATGGCTTTTTGGATCGATATTTCGATAACGGTGATCGATACGTGAAAAATGTGTAGTCCTTAATTGAAGATCGTACAAAGAGCAACAAAAAACTTTCTATAAAAATTTTCGTATCTCAACGGGGAACCGAATTATGATGAAAAAACTGAATATAACCCTTTTTTCAAGATGGCGGAAAACCCACCAGGTTATTTTGGTCGACAATTTGAACTTAAGCTTTTCTAGCCCCTCCCCACGTAATATCCAAAATTTGGCTTTCTCGGTTCATTTGCATTTCTAACCCGATTTTTTCGACGTAATGACTGGACTATATGTATTGTATTAATATTAAGGCAGCGTGGGTCAGATTTTGAGTTTTTTGAAACAATCCTAGTCTAAAAGTAAAGGGTTTTTAAATCTCAAAAATATATATATACTAGCTGACCCGCGCAACTTCGTTTGCGGGATAAATGAAGAACCGCTCAACCGATTTTGTGCAAACTTCACATAAAACATCTACTAAATAGTCCGAACAAAGCCTAAACATTTGGTTTGGATAGGTGAGCCCGTTCTTGAGTTATAAAATTACAACGAAAAGTGGCATTGATTTTTATATATATAGATATAATATAATATAATATAATAGTTAAGGATATAAGCTAAACATATTCCGAGCCCGTTACACGATCCAATAAATTTCACTAGATAGAAAAAAATCCCAAAGTTGACTCTGTCAGAAAAGTTTTTTCAAAACTGTGGCTAAACTATTAACATTTTATATTTTTTTTTTGCACTCAATTAAGGGGCGGTTAACCCGCACAAGTAGGCATTTGGCGCTCCACTCGCCCCGGGCGCGAGACACACCGCGCGCCGGCAGCGGCAGTCAACTCTCATGCCACAGTATACAGTATAGTAGAAAGAAACAGCATGCTAACTTTGTTTGACGTAGTAAATGCATCTAACTTTATTAAGTGTAGTGATTTATTAGTTTCGTAAATAAAAATAAATGAGTCAATCGTAAATAAATTATGTATATTATACTATTATTTTTAAGCTAAAGAGTGTGTTTGTTTGTTTAGTTGTTCTAACTCTAGAGTCTAAGAGACTGCTAGTTGAATTTCAAGAGTTTCTTAACAGAATGTCCATTTTTGAAAAATACCAAAATATATAACATCACGCTAAGGCGAATAAGAGCTTAGCAGCAACGAAACATTTTTCGACAACTAGGATAATATTTCATTTCTTTTGAGAGTTTCCGTTGCGTACGTTTGCTACAGTTGCGTAAAAAATGTAAATTACATAATAGCTGGTCATAAAAATTTTTAAAGTTTTCTAAAGTTGGTATGCTAAGTATGAATCACGGGATCATTGTGCAATCCAAAATGGCCGCCGCGGTGTAATCACAAAATTTCATGATGGGTGTCGTTTAAAGGGTTTTTTGGTATGCTGAGTACGAATCACGTGATAATTTTGCAATCCAAAATGGCGGCCGCGGTGTAATCACAAAAATTCATGATGGGTATCGTTTAAAGGGTTTTTTGGTATGCTGAGTACGAATTACGTACTAATTTTGCAATCCAATATGGCCACCGCGCCGTAATCACACAATTTCATGATGGGTATAGTTTAAGGGAACTCTTGGTATGCTAAGTATGAATCACATGATAATTTTGCAATCCAATATGGCCACCGCGGTGTGATCACAAAATTTCATGATGGGTATCGTTTAAGGGGTTTTTTGGTATGCTGAGTACGAATCACATGATAATTTTGCAATCCAATATGGGCGCCGCGCCGTAATCACAAAATTTCATGATGGGTATCGTTTAAAGGGTTTTTGGTATGCTGAGTACGAATTACGTGATAATTTTGCAATACAATATGGCCACCGCGCCGTAATCACAAAATATCATGATGGGTATCGTTTAAGGGGTGTATTGGTATGCTGAGTACGAATCCTGTGATAATTTTGAAATGCAATATGGCCGCCGCGCCGTAATCGCAAAAATCCATGATGGTTATCGTTTAAGGGGTTTTTTGGTATGCTGAGGACGAATCACATGATAATTTTGCAATCCAAAATGGCCAACGCGCCGTAATCACATAATTTCGTAATGAATATCGTTTAATGGGTTTTTTCGAATGCTGAGTACGAATAACATGATCATTTTGGAATTCAATTTGGCCGCCTAAGCTATTTAGGCCCACTTGCGCGGAGAGTCGAGTTAAATATATAAATATAGAGTTAGTAAGCTCTGAGTTAAATAAATAACTTCTTAACTCTGACCACGTCTTGCACAGTTGCAAATTGGCACGCGGTTAACTAACTCACAGTAAACCGAACAAGTTTTTTTAGTCTGTGTCGTTCCATGCAATCCAACCACCAGTGATGGGAGTAACTAATTACAAAAGTAATTCAATTAATAATTGAATTACAATGTAATTAAGTTACAATGTAATCTAAATACTCAGTAATTAATTACTTTGTAATTTAAATACTTTGGGTGTTCCGGTTAATTAGTTACTAAGTAACTAGTTAAAAAGTAATTAGATTACTTTATAACTAGTTACTTTGTAATTCATTACTTTGTAATTATCATACATTCAAGCAAATCAATACCACAGCCGGCAGATCATACAGTCGGCCGACGAAGCCGTCTAGTCAGGTCAATCGTGAGGGGGACAAGGGACAAGACGCGGAAAGGAATGTCCCGAACATGTTCGGGATACATTTTAGGGCTGCCGCGTTTGCGACAGCTTCCTATAATTTATTAATATGAATATCTTGCACTCCAATATGGCCGCCGCGCCACCGTTGTAAAAGTTCATGTTGGGTATTGTATAAGGGGTATTTTGGTATGCTGAGTACGAATTTCGGGTTAATTTAGCAATCCAATATGGCCGCCGCGCCACCGTTGTAAAAGATCATGTTGGGTATCGTATAAGGGGTATTTTGGTATGCTGAGTACGAATTTCGGGTTAATTTAGCAATCCAATATGGCCACCGCGCCACCGTTGTAAAAGTTCATGTTGGGTATTTTGGTATGCTGAGTACGAATTTCCGGTTAATTTAGCAATCCAATATGGCCGCCGCGCCACCGCTGTAAAAGATCATGTTGGGTATCGTATAAGGGGTATTTTGGTATGCTGAGTACGAATTTCGGGTTAATTTTGCAATCCAATATGGCCAATATGCAATACAATATCCAATATCATTTTGGATTGCAAAATTAGTACGTGATACTCAGCATACCAAAAAACCCCTTAAACGATACCCGTCATGAAATTTTGTGATTACGGCGCGGCGGCTATGTTGGATTGCAAAATTATCCCGTGATTCATACTCAGCATACCAAAAAAACCCTTAAACGATACCCGTCATGAAATTTTGTGAAAACGGCGCGGCGGCCATATTGGATTGCAAAATTATCACGTGATTCGTACTCAGCATACCAAAAAACACCTTAAACGATACCCATCATGAAATTTTGTGATTACGGCGCGACGACCATATTGGATTGCAAAATTAGTACGTGATTCGTACTCAGCATACCAAAAAACCCCTTAAATGATACCCATCATGAAATTTTGTGATTATGGCGCGGCGGCCATGTTAGATTGCAAAATTAGTACGTGATTCGTATTCAGCATACTAAAAAACCCCTTAAACGATACCCGTCATGAAATTTTGTGATTACGGCGCGGCGGCCATATTGGATTGCAAAATTATCACGTGATTCGTACTCAGCATACCAAAAAACCCTTTAAACGATACCCATCATGAAATTTTGTGATTACGGCGCGGCGGCCATGTTGGATTGCAAAATTATTACGTGATTCGTACTCAGCATACCAAAAAACCCCTTAAACGATACCCATCATGAAATTTTGTGATTACGGCGCGGCGGCCATGTTGGATTGCAAAATTATTACGTGATTCGTACTCAGCATACCAAAAAACCCCTTAAACGATACCCATCATGAAATTTTGTGATTACGGCGCGGCGGCCATGTTGGATTGCAAAATTATCACGTGATTTGTACTCAGCATACCAAAAAACCCCTTAAACGATACCCATCATGAAATTTTGTGATTACGGCGCGGCCGCCATGTTGGATTGCCAAATTATCATGTAATTTGTAGACATTTTAATGCATTAAGTATGTAGCTGGTATCCATGTCGTGAAAACACTTAAAAAGTAAAAGATCACCACATTTGCCATGATTCGCGTATGGGAATTTTAGTGAAATCCCTTCATCACTCAGGAATTAAGCTGATGGTCTTCAAAATGTATAGCTAAGTACCATCAAGGATACATTGATTAACGATCAAAAAACCGCATCAAAATCGATCCACCCCTTGGGCCGTGACGAATCCTTAGGACAGAGATGTTAATTATGAGAGTTGGTTAATTGAATTAATGAGTAACTAGTTCAAATGTAATTAATTAACGTGTAATTCCATTACTCAGTAATTAGTTACTGCTAGTACTCATTGTAATTAATTACTCAAGTAATCTGTAACAGAGTAATTGAATTAAGCATTACAAAGTAATTGTAATTTGTAACGGTTAATCTAATTACATTTTGCCCATCACTGCCAACCACACACAAATGTTAGAACGAAGAATGGAACATGTGTCTCTATCTCTTTTACACTACGGTCTGCTACGTATGATTTACGATACTACCATACTTACGATACTACCATTTACGATACCAATCATAAAATTTTGTGATTACGGCGCGGCGGGCATATTGGATTGCAAAATTATCACGTGATTCGTACTCAGCATACCAAAAAACCCCTTAAACGATACCCGTCATGAAATTTTGTGATTATGGCACGGCGGCCATATTGGATTGCAAAATTATCACGTGATTCGTACTCAGCATACCAAAAAACCCCTTAAACGATACCCATTATGAAATTTTGTGATTACGGCGCGGCGGCCATCTTGTATTGCAAAATTAGTACGCGATTCGTACTCAGCATACCAAAAAACCCCTTAAACGATACCCATCATGAAATTTTGTGATTATGGCGCGGCGGCTACATTCGATTGCAAAATTATCACGTGATTCGTACTCAGCATACCAAAAAACCCCTTAAACGATACTCATCATGAAATTTTGTGATTACGGCGCGGCGGCCATATTGGATTGCAAAATTATCACGTACTTCGTACTCAGCATACCAAAAAACCCCTTAAACGATATCCATCATGAAATTTTGTGATTACGGCGTGGCCGCCATGTTGGATTGCGAAATTATCATGTAATTCGTAGACATTTTAATGCATTAGGTAGCTGGTTACCATGTCGTGAAAACACTTAAAAAGTAAAAGATCACCACATTTTTACCATGAGTCGCGTATGTATTTGTAACGGTTAATCTAATTACATTTTGCCCATTACTGATATTTTTATACTGTGGCGCGATTTCAACGTAATTTGGCATAATAATTACGAAATAGTTGCGAAAAAAACTGACACAGGTCCTGCCTCCACAAGCGCCAGGGCGAGACTGATCGGCCGTCAGCGGCGCAATTCTATTGCGTTTGGTAGATATTCGTACATGATAACTATGTAAATAGTTGTTTATAGAAAAACGCTCGGAAAATGTGTATAAAAACTTAATACCTTTAATTGAGTGCAAAAAAAATATATAAAATGTTAATAGTTTAGCCACAGTATTGAAAAAACTTTTCTGAGAGAGTCAACTTTGGGATTTTTTTCTATCTAGTGAAATTTATTGGATCGTGTAACGGGCTCGGAATATGTTTAACTTATATCCTTAACTATTATATATATATTTTTCAGATTTAAAAACCCTTTACTTTTTGACTAGGATTGTTTCAAAAAACTCAAAATCTGACCCACGCGGCCTTAAAGGTATTAAGTTTTTATACACATTTTCCGAGCGTTTTTCTATAAACAACTATTTACATAGTTATCATGTACGAATATCTACCAAACGCAATAGAATTGCGCCGCTGACGGCCGATCAGTCTCGCCCTGGCGCTTGTGGAGGCAGGACCTGTGTCAGTTTTTTTCGCAACTACTTCGTAATTATTATGCCAAATTACGTTCAAATCGCGCCACAGTATAAAAATATCAGTAATGGGCAAAATGTAATTAGATTAACCGTTACAAATACATACGCGACTCATGGTAAAAATGTGGTGATCTTTTACTTTTTAAGTGTTTTCACGACATGGTAACCAGCTACCTAATGCATTAAAATGTCTACGAATTACATGATAATTTCGCAATCCAACATGGCGGCCACGCCGTAATCACAAAATTTCATGATGGGTATGGTTTAAGGGGTTTTTTGGTATGCTGAGTACGAATCGCGCACTAATTTTGCAATACAAGATGGCCGCCGCTCCGCAATCACAAAATTTCATGATGGGTATCGTTTAAGGGGTTTTTTGGTATGCTGAGTACGAATCGCGTACTAATTTTGCAATACAAGATGGCCGCCGCGCCGTAATCACAAAATTTCATGATGGGTATCGTATAAAGGGTTTTTTGGTATGCTGAGTACGAATCACGTGATAATTTTGCAATCCAAAATGGCCGCCGCGCTGTAATCACAAAATTTCATGATGGGTATCGTTTAAGGGGTTTTTTGGTATGCTGAGTACGAATCACGTGATAATTTTGCAATCCAATATGGCCGCCGCGCCGTTATCACAAAATTTCATGATGGGTATCGTTTAAGGGGTTTTTTGGTATGCTGAGTACGAATCGCGTACTAATTTTGCAATACAAGATGGCCGCCGCGCCGTAATCACAAAATTTCATGATGGGTATCGTTTAAGGGGTTTTTTGGCATGCTGAGTACGAATCACTTGATAATTTTGCAATCCAAAATGGCCGCCGCAGTGTAATCACAAAATTTCATGATGGGTATCGTTTAAAGGGTTTTTTGGTATGCTGAGTACGAATCACGTACTAATTTTGCAATTCAATATGGACGCCGCGCCGTAATCACGAAATGTCATGATGGGTATCGTTTAAGGGGTTTCTTGATATGCGGAGTACGAATCACGTGATAATTTTGCAATCCAATATGGGCGCCGCGCCGTAATCACAAAATTTCATGATGGGTATCGTTTAAGGGGTTTTTTGGTATGCTGAGTACGAATCACGTGACAATTTTGCAATCCAATATGCCCGCCGCGCCGTAATCACAAAATTTTATGATTGGTATCGTAAATGGTAGTATCGTAAGTATGGTAGTATCGTAAATCATACGTAGCAGACTGTAGTGTAAAAGAGATAGAGACACATGTTCCATTCTTCGTTCTAACATTTGTGTGTGGTTGGATTGCATGGAACGACAGACTAAAAAAACTTGTTCGGTTTACTGTGAGTTAGTTAACCGCGTGCCAATTTGCAACTGTGCAAGACGTGGTCAGAGTTAAGAAGTTATTTATTTAACTCAGAGCTTACTAACTCTATATTTATATATTTAACTCGACTCTCCGCGCAAGTAGGCCTAAATAGCTTAGGCGGCCAAATTGAATTCCAAAATGATCATGTTATTTGTACTCAGCATTCGAAAAAACCCATTAAACGATATTCATTACGAAATTATGTGATTACGGCACGGTGGCCATTTTGGATTGCAAAATTATCATGTGATTCGTCCTCAGCATACCAAAAAACCCCTTAAACGATAACCATCATGGATTTTTGCGATTACGGCGCGGCGGCCATATTGCATTTCAAAATTATCACAGGATTCGTACTCAGCATACCAATACACCCCTTAAACGATACCCATCATGATATTTTGTGATTACGGCGCGGCGGCCATATTGTATTGCAAAATTATCACGTAATTCGTACTCAGCATACCAAAAACCCTTTAAACGATACCCATCATAAAATTTTGTGATTACACCGAGCCGGCCATTTTGGATTGCGAAATTATCACGTGATTCGTACTCAGCATACCAAGAAACCCTTTAAACGATACCCATCATAAAATTTTGTGATTACGGCGCGGCGCCCATATTGGATTGCAAAATTATCATGTGATTCATACTCAGTATACCAAAAAAACCCCTTAAACGATACCCATCATGAAATTTTGTGATCACACCGCGGTGGCCATATTGGATTGCAAAATTATCATGTGATTCATACTTAGCATGCCAAGAATTCCCTTAAACTATACCCATCATGAAATTGTGTGATTACGGCGCGGTGGCCATATTGGATTGCAAAATTAGTACGTAATTCGTACTCAGCATACCAAAAAACCCTTTAAACGATACCCATCATGATTTTTTGTGATTACACCGCGGCCGCCATTTTGGATTGCAAAATTATCACGTGATTCGTACTTAGCATACCAAGAAACCCCTTAAACGATACCCATCATGAAATTTTGTGATTACGGCGCGGCGCCCATATTGGATTGCAAAATTATCACGTGATTCGTACTCCGCATACCAGGAAACCCCTTAAACGATACCCATCATGACATTTTGTGATTACGGCGCGGTGTCCATATTGAATTGCAAAATTAGTACGTGATTCGTACTCAGCATACCAAAAAACCCTTTAAACGACACCCATCATGAAATTTTGTGATTACACTGCGGCGGCCATTTTGGATTGCACAAGGATCCCGTGATTCATACTTAGCATACCAACTTTAGAAAACTTTAGAAATTTTTATGACCAGCTATTATGTAATTTTCATTTTTTACGCAACTGTAGCAAACGTACGCAACGGAAACTCTCAAAAGAAATGAAATATCCTAGTTGTCGAAAAATGTGTCGTTGCTGGTAAGCTCTTATTCGCCTTAGCGTGATGTTATATATTTTGCTATTTTTCAAAAATGGACATTCTGTTAAGAAACTCTTGAAATTCAACTAGCAGTCTCTTAGACTCTAGAGTTAGAACAACTAAACAAACAAACAAACTCTTTAGCTTAAAAATAATAGTATAATATACATAATTTATTTACGATTAACTCTTTTATTTTTATTTACGAAACTAATAAATCACTACACTTAATATAGTTAGATGCATTTACTACGTCAAACAAAGTTAGCATGCTGTTTCTTTCTACTATACTGTATACTGTGGCATGAGAGTTGACTGCCGCTGCCGGCGCGCGGTGTGTCTTGCGCCCGGGGCGAGGGGAGCGCCAAATGCCTACTTGTGCGGAATAACCGCCCCTTAAGTGTATGAATACATACAAATACATATTATTTTTCGAAATATAAGCTTATAAAAGGGAAAACTATAGAAAAATAACATGAACTAGTGTTAGCTCTCGGTTTTACTTGCATGTCATTTTAGGAGTCAGGAATAACTTTAAGTAAAGAAAGTTGACTATTTGACCTTAAAATTGGGATATCCATGATTGTACCTTGTATATCGGTCATAGCATAGGTATTATGTTTCTTAATTTATGGTGTCAATCATTCTACAGGATGATAAAGTTTGTAGGAATTCCTTGAAAATAGTATAATTGCGAGTTAAATTTTAACTATTTATTCAAAAATACTCTTTTGGTGTCATTATATACCATTTGAAAGGCTATTTATTACGGATTTGGAAATAGTAGATTTCATTTTATTTCATGATTAGATATTGGTGCTATAAACAAAACGTAAGTTGCAGGATAATATTGCACTTTATAAATTTTGCCCAGAGTTTTAACATTTAGCTACACTTGCATAAGTTGTAAATTTAGCATTGTTTCGTTGAGTAATTACATATTATTAAAATATCAAAAAATCTGCTGACCATATTTGCCCATTGAGCAGTAATTAAGGAAAATGTGACCGCAGATGCCGTAAAATACAGTCGATTTTCGACGCGCTTAATTCCAATCTATATAGGTTAAACACTGAAGCAGGTCTTGACTCCATTCTATAATTTTAGCTATTTTATGATTAAGTAAACTTTGTATCGAACATTATTTTATAGGTATAGTAGGTACCTACGTATTAATAATTTCATCGAAGAAGCTGGTTCAGGAAACAGATTCTTCAGATAGTACTAGAATAGTAACTTACAGTTTCTATTATAGATCGAAATTCTCAGGTAGGTATAATAATAAATAAATACTGTGTTTTGATAGGCTTTAAGTATAAATAAATACTTAAAGCTACTTCGGAGGGTAATCTTTTAAGTAAAGTGAGTCGAAAGTCGCATTAATTTTTTTCGCATCTGCTGTCACAATAATTTCCTTCATTACTGCTAAACGGAAAAATTTGGGCAGCAAATTCTATAATATATTTTTTATATGTATCCAGTGAACGTAACAAGACTACCTTCACAATGAAGGCATTAGTAGCTAACTGTTAAAAGTCTTGACTAAAATTTAATGCTAATATTTTCTCACAATTTACGTAAATTTCAAATGCACTAATTTAAGTAAACAAATTTTAATAAAAACTTCTACTTCTAAATCTGTAATAATCATTCTTTTAAATGGTATATAACATAAGTAGGGTTATCTTTGGAAAAATAGTCAAGAGCATCTTCCCTTTAAAGATAGGAATAAGCGCTGCGAAATTCGCCTTCGTTTTTTCGTATCTGTCGTCATATATTCCTTCATAACATCTCAATGGACAAATATGGGCAGATGATTTTTTGATATATTAAAAAAATGTAACTAATGAACGAAACAATACTAAATTCATGACGTAGGCAAGCGTAGCTAACTGTTAAAACTCGGGACGAAATTAAAAAAGTGCAATATTTTCCCGCAATTTACTTATTATTTTATAGCATCAATATTTATAAGTATATGAAATAAAATAAAACCCACTATTTACAAATCTGTAATAAACAGCCTCTCGAATGGTATATAACATCAGAAGAGTGTTTTTGAATGAATAGTCAAAATTAAACTCGTAATGTATACGATTTTCTAGGTATTATCAACAGACATTCGTAAGTGCCGGACATAATGATGTTTTATTCAATATTTTATAAAATAAGGGATTAAAAATGACTTGAATATGAAAGATTGACTCTTTACCTAAACAATATTATAAAAATTATGTGTTAACTTCATCACTTCCAAAAAGTATTTTTGATCAGCTCTTGTTCTACCATAATCCACAGTGCGTCGAGTGTTGCGAAGAGCTCTTCAACTTACTTAATCCCACCATTATGACCTTAACAGTACAACAGTATGAGGTTCTTTAAAAGGGGTCTTAGAAGGTTTTTACGGGGTCACGGGGGGTTACGGGGCAGCGCGACTATGGAGCCTCTGCTGTTCCAAACATATATAGGCAGTGGTCATCACCGGTCCTTCTGGTGGGCCGTATGCTTGTCTGCCACCTTAGTGGTATAAAAAAAAAACAACGCGTTCCGGATGGATAGAGTCTCATACAGTGGAGAGAATCTTTTCCAGAACAAAGCTATTGAAAATATCTGTTCTCTGTTGAACCATTGAAACACGTGTTTCCTACTTCCCACTACTTACATGTCATCGTCATAATACCCAAGGGAGCGGAGCAGTAATTATTTATGTCAATAAATACTTATGTGCGTGATTCTCTCACGTCACGCTGACATCTAGGGCCTGCTTCTGTAAGGACGGTGGACAGTCCCTCACCATCATCAGGCCTGTCATGGAGGCCGATAGTCCTGGGCGACTGCGGAACTCGGGTGGGAGTAGGCTTACCATTTCTGAAGAAATGTATGCATGATTTACATGGTAAAATCGCCTGATTTTCACGAAAAATGCCTGATTTTCTTGAAAAATGCCGCATTATAAAAGATATATTTGATAATAAGTAAACACATTGCTTGAATGAATTTTTAATTTGAAAATATCAATTTTCAGACACATTAGAATAGGTAATAAGAAACATACATACATACATATGGTCACGCCTTTATCCCCGAAGGGGTAGGCAGAGGCATATTATATGCCCACATTTCACCTTTGTATAATTTGTCCCACGTAATAGGTGGTGAGCATGAGGTATATTATTTGTTTTTTAATAAATGAAAAAGGAATTCCACTGTACGTTTTCTTACTTCTAATGATAACGCCATTTTTAACAAGTCTTTTTGAGTTAAAATATAATGCACGAAACTCTTTACAATTAATCATTTCGCCTGACATAGACCAATGCCGCCCGGGCGCCTGATGAAGTGCTAAAATGCCTGGCAAATCAGGCGAAAGCCTGGCATACGGTAACCCTAGGTGGGAGGGTTCTCTCCCGTTCCCTACCCGCCGCCTCTTTCACGAGTATGACCTGCTCGCAGAAAGAGGCAACGCAGTCCCACTTACTCCCGCTGGAGATCATGGCTCGTACCACGGTCTCGAGCGAGAGAGTGTGTGCACGTCCAGACCTGCCACGAGGACTTGGGCTCTTGCGCCCTGGGCTCGATAATGTTGTGTAAGAATGTCCAACAATATTTTATACGGGTATGTATGTGTTCAATGTGTTTACCGGGTTTCGGAGTTTTCAAAAGCAAAGCCGTGGGCTACACCTAGCTTATTATCAAAGGAAGTAAAGTTAAGATTTCCCAATATCGATGTATTGACAAGGTCCCGGCTTGATACAACATATTGTATCATAGACTCATTTAAATAGGGCAAGTTCATGGGTGTCGCGTAATTGTGTTATTTTAATCTAATTACAATTTCTGTTAGGCAGAATCGGCATTGATTTGAAATTGTAGCGATTGTTACAAATATACTTACAATTTTTGCTAATTATGAAGGTAATGAGTTTTGATTGTTTGTTCCTTTGAAGGCGATGATCTCAGGAAATACTTCGTGGTGTTCAAAGTTTTTTTGGAATCTTGATATTGTAGTAGGCATAGGCTTTTGACGTGACAACGTCTTATAATTCGATGGAGCCGGCTGCACGAACGACAAATAATGACGCAATACGTCGTTACCTCGCTCTGAGGCGTTCCATTGATTTTAGTAATGTTTTCTACAGATGGCACTATAATCAATTGATGTGTTTTTATATTTCTTTTTGTTTTGTAATGTTAATTTTATTTGTATTTGTATTTTTATTTTTATTTTCTTATGACGTTGTCACGTTCAACCATCGTTAGTAAACCGACTTTACAGACAACCGATTTCTTTTTCCTTAGATATCGTCATGGATGTCATGCCGGACTTCTGGCAACTACCACCACACAGTGTCTTGCCAGCTGTCTAATGCCAGGGATTCCTGGCTTGGGATGGCAATACAGCCTCGTGGTAGACTGCCTGCTGTTGAATTTTTTTAAGCCGCCCATAATGGCTTTCAACTTGGCTTAACGACTGCCATTTTACTGGCAACCGTGACCAACGACTTGACGTGCCTTCCGAAGCACGGAAACGCTTCCAAATAAATGTCACAAAGTGGTCATGCGATGATCACCCATCCATAACCGGCCACAGTAAATGTTGCTTACTACAGTGATCGTTTACAGAACCGAATCCGCGGGCCACGAGCGACCATACTATACAAAAAAAATCAAATACTGCCCGTTCGCTCTAACTTTGCCGCTCGGCTCCATACTAAAGTCGAATTTTTAATCAGACGAAGTAAATTGACAGCAACTAATGTCACTTCTTCATACAATGTTGCTTATTTTCTATGACAAAGTGACATTAGCTACTGTCAATTTACTTTGTATAATTAACAATTCGTGTATACTATACACCTGTACGCCATCGGCAAAGTTAGAGCGAACGGGTAGTAATCTTATGCTAAAAGCAACCAGGACTAAAGCTTGGATTAGATAGTCATAGTGATTGTCCAATATTTCAAGAGGTTTCGCGTAAACATGTTAGGCCTTATATGACGACAACCTTCGCCGACTTAGAATGCTGTGTCGAAATAATAATTATGAGACAACCTGCAGTATGTGAATCTTTATATGATAAGCTAGTTAAATTGCATCTAAATCTATACTTAACTACGCTACGAGGCAAGATATCTTCGTTTGTAAACGAAAAACTCTGTAACTACTGAACTGATTTTAATAATTCTTTAGAAAGTCAGACAATAGCGGAGTCTATGCTAAATATTCTAAACTAACGGACGTCACGCGGTTTCACTCGCGCAGTTCCCATTCCCGTGGGAATACGGGAATAAAATTAGCCTATGTTCACCGCAAAGAGTGTAGCATTCCAACAGTGAAAGAATTTTTCAAATCGGTCCAGTAGTTCCGGAGCCTATTCGATACAAACAAACAAACAAACAAACAGAAATAATAATAAAAAACAAAAAAGCAAATCTTTCCTCTTTATATTATTATTATATTATTAAGTATTCTAAATAACAAGGCAAGATAAAATATCTTTGTTTGTAAACGAAAAACTCTGTAACTATTGAACTGATTTTAAAAATTCTTTAGAAAGTAAAACAATAGCGGAGTCCCAGTAATTGGGTTCCGTTTTTACCATTAGGGCACGGAACCTTAAAAACCGGTCAAGTGCGAGTCGGACTCGAGCACCGAGGGTTCCGTACCAAAAAAAACGGTAATAATAATTCACGTGTTGTATGGGAGCCCCCCTTTTATTCTGATTTTAGTATTTGTTGTTATAGCGGCAACAGAAATACATCATCTGTGAAGGGCTGGTGGAACGACGAGGATTAAGGGTAATCTACCAACGAAAATTGGTTTGAACGAAATCTAGTTGGTACCTAGTTTTTTTTTAATACGTCATAAACCGCAATTTTCGCCGAGAAAAATCACTACCACTGCGAACGTGTTAAAACATCAATGAAAGTTACAACGAACTACAAGAACTTTTATATTATGTTACTTGCTGCTACGGAACCCTTCAAGGGCGAGTTCAACTCGCCCTTGGCCGGTTTTTAGCCCTTACGAAACCCTAAAAACCACCTAATCAGTACAACTTATTATTCTCACACACAACTTCACAATGCGCAATCGATGTCAACAAAATAAATAGGTCATGCGGCAATACGGTTCGCTAAATAGAGCCTTTTGTCATATGACCGTGTGGCCTAATGGATAAGGCGTCGGACTTCGGATCCGAAGATTGCAGGTTCGAGTCCTGTCACGGTCGAAATGTGTTTTTACTTTTTGGATTTTGATTTTGTTGAAGATTGATTTTGAACATTTTATTGAGGATATTTTGACAATTTACATGTGACTTTTTTATTTTCAGAATTATTTTTCTTTTAAGACAATTTATGTAGTTCGCATTTGGGTACATACATTTCTACCTATTGTAGAACCGATTTGCTTAATTTACAGGTTAAGCATGGAAGTAGATAGGTTACGTTTATTCAAGTGTTGTTCAAAAGACAAAAGAATCCATATTGTAAGTGCTACCACAAGTGAATAATCTACTACGAGACCAAAAATCTAACTCGGAAGAGCAAGAACTGCTGAACTAATCAGGATCATCATCATCATTTGAATATTAGGTTGCATTTCATTGACGGTGGGACGGAGTTTGGCGGAGAGGAGCGGACTGTGAGTTGGCCAATAATAATGCCCGCCTTCCACTGCGAGCGAGTCGGACCCATTACGGACTCCGCTATACTCGTAACGATGATTTTCGATACATGTCATGTCCGCTTTGGTGGAAGGACATGTATTGAAAATCGTCGTTACGAGTATAGCGGAGTCCGTAATGGGTCCGACTCGCTCGCAGTGGAAGGCTGGAATATTGCTCGAAATCTCTACTTCCTCGTCAGTGGAAAGGAAACGCCATTTTAGGGTAATTTTTTACCAGATATCCTATACTACGTTGCTAAGTAAGCCTTTTAATTTTGGGCCACCAAAACTTATTCGGAACCGACGAACCCAGGCCCAGTGGTAAAGGCGTCTGCACGGTTTGCAAGAAGACGCAGGTTCGAATCCTGCTCGAAACCAATTCTTTTTCCATGTTTAAAAAATTATGATCAATTAGCATACTAATTGCTTTTCAAAAATAATCTTACGTAAGCTTTTGATGGATATGGGATATTCACCAGTCCTCATAGCACTGGTAGCAAGGGATTTCACGAAGCTACCCCATGCACAGTGTCTTATAATCGCTCAGTAGCGGTCACTCTTTTCTTTTTATGTTTTATGATGGATAATAGCCAAACTAAGCAGATAGTTAAACTCCAAAATGTTTATCACCCATAGTTTTAGAAAAATTTAAGAAATCGAGAAAAGTCCATAGAAACCATAGAAACCCTTCATCTCCTTTGTTATTCGTATTATTTTCGTTGTTTCATTTTTCCATGATTAAGTTATAGTCTTGGCATCGATTTATAAAAAAAAAATGAACGAATGTTGTCTAGTTTAGCGAGAATATTTTTTTTTGTAAATATTTTATTTATTTTTTTCTAGGGGCATCCCTTGACGGTCGCATTTTTTTTAGATGCCGAATTGATAATTGTGAATAGTACTATTACCACAAAAAAAATTAGACGCTACAAGCCCAGGACAGCTGGGATATTCTGCTCTAAAGTTTTGAGTTAGGGTTGTCACTCAAATCTATGGTATAGTTCAGTTGTGGTCCATAATTTTTTTATGTGTTATGATTATGAATCAAAACAGCCTGTTCTTTTGTATTAATTATATGTTTACGTATATGAAGAGTAAACTACATTTAACTGAAATAATAATAACAATCCTAAATTTCAATTAAATAAAACGTTTATCAAAAGAAACTAAGTAGTAACGATTTTAATGGTGTATAACCGCAATGGTGTATAATGCGAAACTATTTTAGAGAGAATTTTTATATAAAAAATGAACGAAAGTTGTCTATTTTAGCGAAAATATTTTTTTTTGTAATTATTTTATTTATTTTTTTCTAGGGGCATCCCTTGACGGTCGCATTTTTTTTAGATGCCGAATTGTTAATTATGGATAGTACTACTACCAAAAAAAAATTAGACGCTACAAGCCCAGGATAGCTCTGAAATTCAATTTTAAAGTTTTGAGGGGTAATGGTTGTCACTCATTTCTATGGTATAGTTCAGTTTGCCATATCGCAAGAAGATAAGTGTAATATCAATGAATAAAATTGGATTTCTTTTTGATCCCTAACACATAAAAATATAAAGACCACAACTGAACAATACCATTGACTTGAGATACAACACTAACTCAAATCTTAAAAACTGAATATCGCAGCTGTCCTGTGCTTGTAGCGCGTAATTTTTTTTGTGGTAGTACTCATCAGCGCAATTAACAAAAAACATTTTTAAAAAATGCTGCCGTCAAGGAATTCCTATGAAAAAAAAAAAGATATAATTTTAAAAATCTCGCTAAAATAAACAAGTACACTTTTTATATTAATTGTTACCTACAATATCACTAACCCATTCCAAAACTTTCAAGCCAAAATTTAATTTAATTTCAATTATATCTCAATTGTATCATCATTCTAAATATTATAAATTTCCGACATCAAAATTTTTTGTGACAACCCTATTTCCATAGAAAATTATAAAAAACTTAGAAACGTCTTATCTCAGCTGTCCTGCATTGAAAAAAATTAAAAATTTATGAGTAGGAAGCTACATAACTGGACATTAGTTAGATAGTGAAAAAAAATGCGACCGTTCACTAGAAAAGTTTTTATATTTATTTTTCTAAAATTTGAAAATGAATTTTTATTTCGTATGCTAGGGCAGGTGCAGACTTGTAATTTCTACACATCATTACGAATATATTCCTCCATTCATTGCTAATTTTAACCACCATAAATTTTGATTATTTCGAGCAAAATCTGGAAAAATGTTTTTGTCAAAGTTCAATGACCTTTTAAGAAAAGCTTCATAATTTCAAAACTAATTTTTTTTCAATTTTTGGTGTATTATATTATGCTGTACTACGTTTATATCTATCGTTATTGGCCATAAAAAAAGAGTGACCGCTACTGAGCGATTATAAAACACTGTGCCATGCTATGGATGCCTCTCCCGGCGCCTTATACTACCCGTTCGCTCTAACTTTGCCGCTGGCGTAGAGGCGTATACCCGAATTGTTAATTAGACGAACTAAATTGACAGTAGCTAATGTCACTTCGTCATAGAAAATACGCAATATTGTATGAAGAAGTGACATTAGTAGCTGTCAATTTACTTCGTCTAATTAAAAATTCGACTTTAGTATGGAGCCGAGCGGCAAAGTTAGAGCGAACGAGCAGTAGCTCGAATTAGGCAAAAAAGGAAATGAAGAAGTATGTAGGTACATATTTAAAAGTATAAGTATTAATATCCGTGGTCTGATACCCATAACACAAGCAGGTTATTCCTAGCTTACTTTGGGATCAGATAGCGTTGTGTGAAATGTCCGTGAATATTTATTTTACTTTTTTACTTATCGTGACCTAGGTCAGAATCACCATATTTGTATGTACAAGTTGTATCGATAACGGACAAGGTCATGGCTAATTTAGTAAACTCGAAATCTTTGTTTTTATATACTGTCTCGAAACATGGAACGACCTGCCCGCACACGTGTTTCCCTCATCTTACAATCCCGGGTTCTTTAAGAGGAGCGTGAAGAGGCACATCGCAGGGCGGCCAACTTGAGGACCACTGTCAGAAGTGGTTCCCAATCGCTAGATGCGCCACGGCTTTCCACCAGGCTGGTGGCGAAGTCAATTTGACGAGCTAAATATATATTTAAAAAAAAACATAACCCTGTATCAATCAATCAATCCTTCTGGCCATCACAAGTATTGTAAGGTCAAATATGTCCAATAGCAAAATGCGGAAGTAGCAAGATCGGTATGTCGAAGATTAGGAAAAGCCTCCGGCAATGGACGGCGATAGATTGATTGCCTGGTCATGGTCAGGGTCACGATAGGTTTTCCGACAGCGAATATAGTAATACTTGATTGGTTATTTATGGTATGCCCGTGCCTTCATCTGCGTGGATGTCGGTTATGGCGACCGGGATAATAAGAATAATATAATCGCACGAAAATTCAACTTTGAATATTCTATTACTAGCTGATCCCCGTAGCTTCGCCCGCGAAAGATTTGTTCCCATTCTGACTTCCCGTAGGAACTTATTCCCGGGATAAAAAGTAGCCTATGTGTTATTCCAGTCCAGACTATAATCTATCCCTGTACCAAATTTCAGAAAGATCTGTTCAGCTGTTAGAGCGTGAAAGAGTATAAAACATCCACACTCACAAACTTTCACATTTATAATATAAGTAAGAAGTAAGAAGAAGTAAGAGTAAGAAGTAAGAAAGTAAGAAGTAAGATAGCCATAACTTTGCTTTTACTTAATCATCGCGAACACACAAACAAGTTCCATGTCGTTAACGTAACCCAAGTTTTTTTGCAAAAATCTTCATTGTATGACACGAACACTTTACAATTTTGTAGAGTCGACCAACCAACAAATCCGAAAGAAAAATCGTGATGGTCATTTCCGTGCGGGGAAATTGGCAGTTTAAATGGTACCAAGCGTTTACTAGACACAAAACAATATCAAGAGCTCGTCCGCTGGTCACTTTCGGCTAGCAGACGGGCGAAAAAAGTCAGGATCACGCAAGGGTACCACCCTTCGGATAGCATGAGACAGTCACAGTCATTTTGTGGTGCCTGCTAGCTCACGGAAACTTTGAAATAAAATTCTGTTGATATTATATTTTGCCCTTTGGTTGACTTCGATTGTTGCTGCGCAATGGGTAAAACTAAGAGAACACCTCCTGCATCCCCACTAACGGCGTCAAAAACCGTGACAGCGCCTGATAATAAACCAACTGCAAATACTCACTCTAAGGAAAACCAATCGTTGCTACAAAATTGCCCATCGGCCCCCGATCCCCAAAGGTTCGCGGCTTCTGTCACGGAACGGAAAAAGAGAAAATATGATGATGATGGGTCTAATATTACCAGCATAATGAAGCAAATGTTTGTTGAATTCTCTAACGAACAGGACAAGCGATTCCAAGAGTTGCAGACTACTATAATAAAAATTAACGAACAGAATATTGAACTTCGCAAGAGTGTGGAGATGATGTCCTCCAAATATGACGACTTTCTAAGTAAAATTATATGTCTTGAAAAACAACAACAGAATGACTCTAAAACAATTAAACTTCTCGAAGAAAAATTTGAGTCTCTGGAAAAAAAATCACGAATAACCGGCATAGAAGTCCGTAATCTACCAAAATCTCAAGGAGAGTCTAAGCAAACTTTATTCAACTCTATTAAACAACTAGGACATACACTAAATATCAATATCGAACCTTTTGAAATACGTGATATTTACCGACTAAGTTCAAAAGATAACTCCAATCCTGTCGTCGTAGATTTTACATCATCTTTACTGAGGGAGAAGATCATTATGGAAGTAAAATCATTTAATAAGAACAAAAGCAATGATCGTAAGCTTAATACTAGTCATATAAACTCTCATGCACCTGTAAAGCCGTTATATATAAATGAGACATTGACCTACGCTACCCAAAAGCTCTATCACCTCGCAAGGTCTTTCCAAAAAAGCTATGGGTACTCCTTCTGTTGGTCTGCTAATGGAATGGTGTATTTACGCAAAGAAGTTGGCTGTCCTCAAATTCGTGTCAATAGTGAGGCTGTTATCGATTCTCTTATGAAGAAAGAATGACTACTTTTGAATTTGGCTCGGTATGGTCACTGCACAATTGTTTTCGGTTGTGAGCTTATCTATAGTGACATTTTGTACTGTATTTTATTTGTTGATTTAACATACTCTAACTTAATGTACAAGGTGCATAACTACACTATTCTAACATATACCTGCATGCATGAACGAATATACCTACACAAACAAATCACACTATTCACTTGCTTTCACACGTACTTGGTTTCACACACGGATAAACACAAATATGGTATGTCGATAGAGAGAACTCAAAAGGAATATTCTAACTTGAGTGTCTTGAAAATTTTAGTAGCTTTAACACTACTATATTTAAAGTATACTCTCTTATATTTCATCAATGAACTAACATCTCCTAGTTCTATCAGTATATATTTGCTGGAACACTCACTCCCAAATAGCGATCATGGCTAATAACATAAATAATTTTATACAGGCTGTTGACGACTTTGTTATCTCAGAATCACATACGTGTGTGGTTGACGACTGTAGCAGGCTATTCCCGATTGAACCAGCATTGTCGATTATTACGCAGAACATCCGCAGTATAAATTGTAATTTCTCGGGCTTTCAGGTTTTGTTGGCGAGACTTGGAGTTAATTGCGATGTTATGATTTTAACGGAGTGCCGATTGTCTAATGCACCTATCATACCAACTATTGCGGGTTACTGCTCTGCTGCAACTACTCATAATCCCATTCAAAATGATGGAGTAGTGGTTTATGTAAAGGAAGAGATTAACCATTGCATAGAAGAAGTCGTGCTAAGGGACTGTAACTCTCTACTAATTAAAATTGGACTAAACGATACAGCTATTTTGGCAATCTATCGATCTCCTAGCTATAAAAACTTGGATCCCTTTCTAACATCATTAGATAATGTATTGCAGACATTATCAACCTTTAAAAACGTGGTGGTTATGGGCGATCTGAATATTGATATCATCATGAAGAACCCTATACCGTGCATTAGCCAATATTTAGCATTAACTAGCTATCATGGGCTTCTGCCGGCACATTGTATTGTGACACGTGACGCTGCTAAGAGTTGCATTGATCATGTCCTGGTGAGAAGTAAAACTCCTTCCACTACAATAGTTCCACAATCAACATTGACAGACCATAAGTCGGTTATATTTTGTATGAAAAAAGAAAAAAGGAAGAGGAATGACACTATTTTTAGGCATACTAGAATAGATCGCGAGGGGTTGAGCAGTGACATTGGGAACATTAAGTTTGATTGCATTTATTCTATGGATGACCCTAACCATGCAATGAGTTACGTTATCAGCGAGCTGAAAATTGCACTATGCAACAATTCGAAATCAGTTGTTCTATCACGACGTAAAAGAACAATAAAACCTTGGATTACCCCTGGTCTTTTGCGCTGTATGCTTATTAGAGACAAACTTCATAGTAAATCCAATGCTGATCCTGATAATTTAGTACTTAAAACCACATATACTCGGTATAGGAATTTCTGCAGTTCTATCTTAAAAAAACTAAAACGTTGCTATGAAAAAGACCTTATTTCGAAAGCCGGAACTGATAAGAAAAAAATGTGGGATACAATTAAAGAGATCACAAATACTGCCAAAAGTGCGAACTCTAATAAAGAGCTACTTAATGTATCAGGTAACCCTCAAGAATCTGTCAACTCCGTCAACAGTTACTATGCTGATGTCGGTAGAAAACTCGCTGAGGAAATAGCCATTTCTCGTTCGACTTACTCCGAAGGGGTTGTTACTGGGGATAGGCGTGATTGCTCGTTTGTGCTACTGGACACAGATGAAGAGGAAGTTGCTGGTATAAGATCGGCACTCAAGCGGGATAGTGCTGTTGGCTGGGATGCTCTCTCCAGCGGATTGCTTAAGGACCATAAAAACATTCTGGTGCCACATTTAACCCATATTTTTAACATGTGTCTAGGGAAAGGGGTATTTCCAAATGATTTAAAAAAATCCCAAATTCACCCTATCCACAAGGGTGGAGACAGAGACCGTATAGCTTGTTATAGACCCATGTCAGTTTTAACCTCTTTATCTAAAATTCTCGAGAAAATTATTAACAACCGACTTGTGGATTATTTAGAGTCCAAACATATTTTATCTGAACATCAATTTGGCTTTCGTAGAGGCAAGTCCACTGACAACGCCGTCAGTAATTTTACAGATTACGTGACATCTAATTTAGATAAAGGTAACAAATGCTTGTCAATATTTCTTGATTTATCGAAGGCCTTTGATACGGTCTCTGTTCCCACATTGGTGGAAAAAATGGAGAGAATTGGCATAAGGGGAACTCAGTTGAAACTTATGACTTCGTACTTGAATGATAGGCTGCAGTGCGTTAAAGTAGGTCCATATACTAGTTCAGAGCTTCCTGTGTGTTATGGAGTTCCACAGGGAAGTATTCTTGGACCGACGCTCTTCCTTATATATATAAACGACTTGCTATGCCTTCAACCATTCCCAGGGAAACTGATCTCCTATGCCGACGACACTTCAATGATCTTCACAGGTGAGAATTGGGCTCAAACGTATAATTCCGCTCAAGCGGGGTTTGATATGGTCAGACGGTGGCTGCATGATAACGTTCTCACTTTAAATGCAGAAAAAACTAAATATATCGCTTTTTCTCTCCGTGGCTCACCATCGAATGACTATCAGCTGATGCTGCACAATTGTGTTGGCCCTTGTCATTCTGAACCTCTACAACGTACCACGACCATCAAATACCTGGGTGTTGTTTTGGATGAAAACTGTAGTTTTAAACCACACATTCAACTTCTTACTAAAAGGGTACGGAAACTTAAATTTATATTTAAAACAATTAGACACTTGCTTCCACTGCCTACTTTAAAAGGGGTTTACTTTGCTCTCTGTCAATCGTTACTTACCTACTGTATTTCCTCATGGGGAGGAGTACCCAAGTCAACTCTATTGCAACTAGAGGTTGCTCAGAGATGCATTTTAAAACTCTGTATTTTTAAGCCTTTCTTCTATCCAACTAAGCTTTTGTATGAGTCTTGTGAGGTTTTATCTGTCCGACAGCTGTTTGTAAGTAGCATTCTGCTAAAACAGCACTCTCTACTAGAATATCACCCAGATCTGCCTAAGAAACGAAGATCCCATAGTGTCTGTGACCGTAATTTGAAATCTAGGACTTCATTTACTCGCAGATTCCTACCATTTCTAGGCCCTTTTCTTTACAATCGGATAAATAAAACAAATGAAATTTACCATTTGACTAAAAAGGCACTCAAAAAATCCCTGTTCAAATTACTTAGTAAGATGACATATCATGATGTCGAAAAGCTATTGGTTGTACCTCAGTAGTACATACCTATTCTAAGTTGTAATTACTCTATATACCTACTTATACTTTTTTCAGGTGAAGTCTATGTTTGACCATTTAATGATATTACCTACATCTTCACTCATGGATTTCACACGAATTCACATAGGTACACATACACCCACCCACACACAACACTCACACACCCACACACACAACACACACACCCTCTTACTCAAATTCAACATCACAAAGAAATGCTCAATGTTATGCTCAAATCGAAGCCACCATGTATTACCATTATACCATACTTTACTTTATAATTATAATGCATGCTTAATTTTCTAATATATTATCAATATTATCATAGATAGTAATTTAAAATTTAATCTCAGTCTTATTGTAAATTACTTAACATGTAATCAGGGTGGGAGCAGCTGCTTACTGAAATACAGGCATTTTAGCCTAGCTTAGAAGCAGAGGCTACAATTAGATTTAAAAATAATAATTAATTTTGTAATAACTAAGTATAGGACATATTTGTAATCTCCATAATGTGTTTAAATTGAATTAATTTGAGATAATAATGAATGCTGTAATAATTAAGTATAGGACAATATTTGTAATCTCCATAATGTATTTAAATTGAATTAAATTGTCAAAAAATTGTCATCAAAGGAATGGACAAGAAGAGAACTAGCCAACTGGTCAAACAAACCAGAGGAAACGTGAGGCTAGTCATTGAGATCATCACAGGACACAGTAGACTAAACAGACACCTAACCCTAATAGGAGTGAAGGACGACCCAATATGCCCAGAATGATTGGAAGAGGAGGAAACCAGCATGCACCTACTAGCTGAGTGCCCAATGTACTCGCTGAGAAGATGGGAGATTATGGGCACAGACAGAATAGAACAGGAAGAACTGGAACTACTGAAGGTGGATCAGATAGTAAGGTTCTGCAAAGAAACCAGAAGATTCGATGGGGCACCGTGAGGATTGCTGGGATACCCAAACCCATCCCTCGGAGTGGTCCGGGGAAATGGACGAAATGGGCGGCAATACAGGCGGTCGGATCGTCCGCCCGGCGATGCCGGCGTCCCCACAAGAAGATAATAATAATAAGGGTACCACCCTCTGCCCAAGACCACTACATTCAGGGGCACGTATGAAAACCTCAAAGCAGTGCATAAACCAGGCGGCGGTAAAGGAGAGTGCTTTCTCTCCTACAGACCCTTCCTCTTCATCGCCATTACCTTACTGGTACAGAGGCGATGGCAGTCTAACCGGCGGGCTTTTCAGATTTGTAGATGCAGGATAGGAGGTATACTTTTGTTGTGGCTGGTCCTCGAAGGGCTAGCCACTTTGTGACATCTTCATATGTAAGCTTTCGAAGCACATTAAGCTGTTGATCCCAGTTGCCAGTAAAATGTCAGGTTGAAGGCCTTATGGATGGCTTGTAATAAAGTTTCTTTAAATGGTTTTATTGAAAAAAGTTAAAATTTTACTCAAAAGTCATATCTAAATATGGTTCCCTTATTAATTTAAATAGTTTAATGTGACTCTTGAGGGCAGCTTGCAACACTCAAAAATGAACAAATATCATACATGCTACATCCCCCGAATTTGGGACTTCCCCTATATTAATGAAATTCTTAGTTCTTGAATATAGATTTCAAATGAATTAGGTAACATGATAGTGTTTATGGGCTCCACAGACGATCAATAACGATCGATAACTTGAGATCAATAAATCTCAGATTGTATGAAAGTTGATTCAAATTAAAAGTTGAGTCAAGTGGGTGTATTGAGTGCACATGCACTTCTTAAGTTTGCCACACTTGAAAATGAGCAAAAATAGTGAGTGGGTACTTCCCTGAATTTGGGACTTCCCCTCTACTATTGAAATTCTTAGTTCTTGTAAATAGGTATATGGGTGAATATACGCTATTTGAATTTCAGTGGCCCATAGAGAAATTTTATGTTAACCCCATTATACTAAAGTTTCCGTATGCTTAACCAATAAAGAAAATGTTATTTTATTTGGACCACATAGTTTATTTATAATAATTTGTTTCATTTTAGCATTAATAGTCTAAAATAGTCATAAATGTATACTCCTCTGGCTTTACCGCTTACCAGTTAATGGTAAATAAATCATCAGATACTTTAAATCTGTATGCCATTATGATCTTTTTTAAGATGATCAAATGCTTTAATAAATTTCGAAACATATTTTAATAAAATACACTGTAAAAACATTTATTAATATAAAAAAATAACTTATCTTTTTTGGCCCCTCACAAAAATGTCACCTTCATCTGGCGAAACCCAAAGAACTAAAATTTTACTTAAATGCGCAAAGATATATGTTTTTGACTTAAATGTATGCGCGGGTCACAGTGTAAAGTAAGAAGTACGCTAAAATCGCAAAATTCGTACGCAAAATTATTGAAGCTTTTGAGAAAAGCTTCAATAATTTTGCGTCAGTTTGCGATTGACTGCAGGAAAGCAGGTTTGTGCCAGTCGTTGGAATATTTCCTCTGGTAAGTATATATTTTTCTATTTTAAAGTTACTAAATTGTTTATTTGAGCCATGCAATGTTTATTGTGTGTAGATGTCATGTATTAAGTTAAAGCGTAGTCAGAAATGCGAGTGATGCTATTTTTATAGATAATGTGCGATTTTGTCACTTCTCTGGCGTCATTACTCTGGCATATTTCATGCCAGAGAAAAAACATACGCGCCAGGAAAGTGACAAAAATTAAATAATGTAGTAACTTTCGTTAATACTTAATGTATTAAGAGGTCGATTCATTTGTTCTAGCTACTCCAGCATAATCAGACATCATGGCAAGCGATAATGACTACAGAGTCCCATTAACTGGCCACTACACGGAAGACATACTGGATATAGACCAGGGCGAGGTTAGGGTGGTTCTCGAGCGACTTAAACATAACAAATCCCCGTAAAAGACGGAATTATACTGAGCTCCTTAAAGCAGGCGGAACTCCAGTCCTTAGAGAATTAACGAGCATCTTTAATTCCACTCTCCAGCAGAGCCAGACATCCAAAGCGTGATGTGGAAGTGCGGTGGCTCTGTTTTTTAAAAAAAGGTGACTAGATCTTACTAAAAACTTTCGTGGACTACGAGAGAGCCTTCGACTCTATCCAAACCTGGACAGCCCTGGACGCTTTGTAGCGATGTCGTATTGATTGATGATGTATCAAGGTGTTGAGATGCTTAACATACCACTACCATGACTATCCAGTTGGAGGATTAAAAGTAAAATCCTATAGGACGGCGCAGAGGTGTGTATAGGGCAGTGATGGGCAAAATGTAATTAGATTAACCGTTACAAATTATAATTACTTTGTAATGCTTAATTCAATTACTCTGTAACAGATTACTTGAGTAATTAATTACAATGAGTACTAGCAGTAACTAATTAATGAGTAATGGAATTACACGTTAATCTAATTACATTGCAACTAGTTACTCATTAATTCAATTAACCAACACTCATAATTATCAACTCTGTCCTGTGCTGTGGATTCGTCGCGGCCCAACCAAGGGGTGAATCGATATTGATGCGGTTTTTTGATGTAAGTCAATGTGTCCAGGTTGGTACTCAGCTATAAAATTTGAAGACCATCAGCTCAATTCCTGAGTGACGAAGAAATTTCACTGGAATTCCCATACGCTAATCACAAAATTTCATGATGGGTATCGTTTAAGGGGTTTTTTGGTATGCTGAGTGCGAATCACATGATAATTTTGCAATCCAATATGGCCGCCGCGCCGCAGTCACAAAATTTCATGATGGGTATCGTTTAAGGGGTTTTTTGGTATGCTGAGTGCGAATCACATGATAATTTTGCAATCCAATATGGCCGCCGCGCCGTAGTCACAAAGTTTTATGATGGGTATCGTTTAAGGGGTTTTTTGGTATGCTGAGTACGAATCACATGATAATTTTGCAATCCAATATGGCCGCCGCGCCGTAGTCACAAAATTTCATGATGGGTATCGTTTAAGGGGTTTTTTGGTATGCTGAGTGCGAATCACATGATAATTTTGCAATCCAATATGGCCGCCGCGCCGTAGTCACAAAGTTTTATGATGGGTATCGTTTAAGGGGTTTTTTGGTATGCTGAGTACGAATCACATGATAATTTTGCAATCCAATATGGCCGCCGCGCCGTAGTCACAAAATTTCATGATGGGTATCGTTTAAGGGGTTTTTGGTATGCTGAGTGCGAATCACATGATAATTTTGCAATCCAATATGGCCGCCGCGCCGTAGTCACAAAATTTCATGATGGGTATCGTTTAAGGGGTTTTTTGGTATGCTGAGTACGAATCACATGATAATTTTGCAATCCAATATGGCCGCCGCGCCGTAGTCACAAAATTTCATGATGGGTATCGTTTAAGGGGTTTTTTGGTATGCTGAGTACGAATCACATGATAATTTTGCAATCCAATATGGCCGCCGCGCCGTAGTCACAAAATTTCATGATGGGTATCGTTTAAGGGGTTTTTCGATGTGCTGAGTACGAATCACATGATAATTTTGCAATCCAATGTGGCCGCCGCGCTGTAATCACAGAATTTCATGATGGGTATCGTTTAAGGGGTTTTTCGATGTGCTGAGTACGAATCACATGATAATTTTGCAATCCAATATGGCCGCCGCGCTGTAATCATAGAATTTCATGATGGGTATCGTTTAAGGGGTTTTTTGGTTTGCTGAGTACGAATCACATGATATTTTTGCAATCCAATATGGCCGCCGCGCCGTAATCACAAAATTTCATGATGGGTATCGTTTAAGGGGTTTTTTGTTAACCCGAAATTCGTACTCAGCATACCAAAATACCCCTTATACGATACCCTACATGAACTTTTACAACGGCGGCGCGGCGGCCATATTGGATTGCTAAATTAACCCGAAATTCGTACTCAGCATACCAAAATACCCCTTATACGATACCCTACATGAACTTTTACAACGGCGGCGCGGTGACCATATTGGATTGCAAAATTAACCCGAAATTCGTACTCAGCATACCAAAATACCCCTTATACGATACCCAACATGAACTTTTACAACGATGGCGCGGCGGCCATATTGGATTGCTAAATTAACCCGAAATTCGTACTCAGCATACCAAACTACCCCTTATACGATACCCAACATGAACTTTTACAACGGTGGCGCGGCGGCCATATTGGATTGCTAAATTAACCCGAAATTCGTACTCAGCATACCAAAATACCCCTTATACGATACCCAACATGAACTTTTACAACGGTGGCGCGGCGGCCATATTGGATTGCTAAATTAACCCGAAATTCGTACACAGCATACCAAAATACCCCTTATACGATACCCAACATGAACTTTTACAACATTGGCGCGGCGGCCATATTGGATTGCTAAATTAACCCGAAATTCGTACTCAGCATACCAAAATACCCCTTATACGATACCCAACATGAACTTTTACAACGGTGGCGCGGCGGCCATATTGGATTGCTAAATTAACCCGAAATTCGTACTCAGCATACCAAAGTACCCCTTATACGATATCCAACATGAAATTTTATAACGGCGGCGCGGTGACCATATTGGATTGCAAAATTAACCCGAAATTCGTACTCAGCATACCAAATTACCCCTTATACCAGGGGTCGGCAAGGCGCGGCTCGCGAGCCGCATGCGGCTCTTTGGGTGTAGACCTGCGGCTCTTTAGTTGCATACATAATTATCATAATAATCATTTTCAAGAACATTATCACCCTTTCATTTTCAAAAATACCACAAAAGTCTTACTAGTAGTTGAACAAGCAAACTTGCCTAATGGTGGTGTGCTGCGCTTGAAAGCGTTATATGGAGCACCATTTTCTTTCTAATAGGATTCTTCTGCGAAGTCCGCATCGGGCCATAGCCCAGAGAATATAATATCATAAGAGACGGCATGTCTAATTCTTACAGTCCGTCGCGGAACATAGAGGCCGCAGTTCTGGCAGAAATCTACCGGCCCAATGCTTTGGTGCGTCAAAATGGCAAACAACCATCTTCGGAAGAGATTGAAAGCTGGCGTGTTTGACCGCGCAATGATCTCATTCATAAAAGACGCACCAGGCTAGAGCTCGGCGGTAAGCATTGAGCTCGTCTCTGACATCTTATTTATTCTGAGGTCCTGGGTAGAAAAGCGGCACTGACATACCTACCACCTCACACAGCTCCTCACGGGGCACGGATATTTTAGTGAATACCTGCATGATGTGGTAGGCATTGAGCCTGAGGCAACGTACCCACTGCGAGGACGGCGCCGTGGATAAAGCGCTGCACATCCTCGCTTTTTGTACGGAGTGGAGTGGCGAGCTTACCACTCTAAGAGTCCTAAATTGGCCAAGTCGCGTCGCTGTCTATTATAGTTTACGCCATGTTAGACAGCGAAGAAAATTGGTTCGGCTGTTGTTTTGACGTCAACGGCAATGAGAAAAGCGCTGCGGGTGCCAGAGCGGGGTGGCCTAACACTTCCAGTATGCCAACCTCGCACGCGTGGCCGACGATGGAAGCTTTATGACAGCCGTGAGACTGACTAAGACGCACCCCTCGTGTTCAGGCGTCGCTGCATTGAAGTTTCGGTGGGTAATATTTAGACCCCCAGAGTCGAGACTGTTGCAGGTAGCTGTTGTACGCTTGCCTTCCCTGTGACCCAACAATAGTGACAAGAAGGGACATCCCAGGGTTTTAGTGGGAGAATCCCACATAATCACTGAGATTTTTTTTATTGTAGAAATTCTCCAAAACCACCCTGTGACTTACCATCTGCCTATGGCCGTAAGTCCTGGAGACGTCCTTCGAAGAATGTTCTCAGAGCTTCCGACAGACTTGGTTTGTCTCTATAGCAGACTTTCCTCGCAGTCTAGTCTATCCCACTTCTTAGGGGGGGGGGGGGGGGTCGTGGGATCAAGAAAGATTTTGTGGCTCTTTAAAAATGTTGTAATTTAAAATCGTCATATTTGGCTCTTCCGACTCAAAAGGTTGCCGACCCCTGCCTTATACGATACCCAACTTGAACTTTTACAACGATGGCGCGGCGGCCATATTGGATTGCTAAATTAACCCGAAATTTGTACTCAGCATACCAAAATACCCCTTATACGATACCCAACATGAACTTTTACAACAGCGGCGCGGCGGCCATATTTGATTGCTAAATTAACCCGAAATTCGTACTCAGCATACCAAAATACCCCTTATACGATACCCAACATGAACTTTTACAACGATGGCGCGGCGGCCATATTGGATTGCTAAATTAACCCGAAATTCGTACTCAGCATACCAAAATACCCCTTATACGATACCCAACATGAACTTTTACAACGGCGGCGCGGCGGCCATATTGGATTGCCGGCTGTGGTATTGATTTGCTTGAATGTATGATAATTACAAAGTAATTAATTACAAAGTAACTAGTTATAAAGTAATCTAATTACTTTGCAACTAGTTACTTAGTAACTAATTAACCGGAACATCCAAAGTATTTAAATTACAAAGTAATTAATTACTGAGTAATTAGATTACATTGTAACTTAATTACATTGTAATTCAATTATTAATTGAATTACTTTTGTAATTAATTACGCCCATCACTGGTATAGGGAGATGTAATATCCCCTAAACTCTTCACCAATGCGCCTGAGGACTTCTGTTAGTCACAGGTCTGAGATGGGGCGAGAATACAAACGGTGAAACGATTTGCCGATGACAAGGAGAAACCGAATTTCGAGATACGTCGTGCTATTATGACGAGGTATCGTTATGGTAGAGGAAATGCTGGAACAGTTGAGGAGTGTGCTGTAAAGTCTTAATGGAAAGGCTCGACGTGTTGGCTTCAGCATTAACTTGGATGAAACCAAGGTAATTTCAGTGAGCGTGTCATGCCGATACCAATCTACGTCAAAGGATCGAGCGAGACTTAGGTTGTCCAGGAATATACCTACCTTGGTCAGGTAATCATACTAAGAAAGAATAATCTGGATTAGGAAATAGTCAGAAGGATCCGCTTGGGCTGGGCATCATTCAGCAAACTGCGTCGTGTTTTCTATTTGCATATACCGCAATGCCTGAAGCCGAAAGTCTATCACCACTGTGTTCTACCAATTATGACCTACAGTGCCGAGACCTGGACACTCACACTGGTCCTTAAAGTGGCACGGTGAGCAATGGAATGAGCTATGCTTGGGGTGTATACAAAGGGAAAAATCTGAAACAATTAGATCACATTTATCAGTGAATCATAGTGGTCGTCATAGCCCGCAGAGTATCGGTTTTGAAGTGGCAGTGGGCTGACGACATCAGTAGAAGAACCGATGACCGATGGAGTAAATGAGTTTTGGAACTTTAACTTGGTAAAGGTGGGGTAGGACAACTCACCGCCAGATGGAGCGACGACCTAAAAACGTCACAGGGATTGACTGGATGAGGAAGGCGCAAGACCGTGTACATATGGGCAAGCCATTATCTCCGAAGGGGTGGGCAGAGTGTATTGTGGCATAATTTGGAAGAGGCCTACGTCACTGTATACTGTAGTTTGACTCAGCCGGATTTTAGAAAGAAATGCCTACAGCCGCGCGGTACGTAAGCATGCGATAGGGCTGCCCACCTACAGCATTTTAATAATATGTGCCTACTTTGACTTTCTATTTAGTATTGCGATTGTAAATATGTACATACATACATTCATATAGTCACGCCTTTATCCCTGAAGGTGTAGGCAGAGGCATAGTATACGCCCACATTTTACTTTATAGTTTTACGTACGCGTAATAGATAGTGAGCCTAATGCAGTTGATTTTTTTCAATCCGCCCACAAGACCTTCAATTTGTATTAAGGATTGTTGTTTTACTGATAACCGGCTTTCATTTCGAGTAAATATGTACTTACCTTTTTTATTTAAACAAAAAATACTTTGTGAGTAATAATATAATATCCCCGCAACGGCTGGTGGCGCGGGGTGGCGGCGTGGCGGCGCAGCGCCCGTTATCTACTAACGATTGAGTGAGACGGGTGTAGAAATTTGAAAACGAGTAAGCGGCGTAGACAATAATAATCGGCTCATCACATGTTTCGTCAGTGATAGAATTACGGAATTCTAGTCTTTATAATCATTGCGTTAAATTTTTGATTTACAAAGTTAAAACTATTTTTCGATTTGAAAGTACTAGTCAGTCTCTAGTACACTAGTACTTTTCGTACATTCGGTATCAATACCGACCGCGCCACAGAGGCAGTCATACGGTGCTAAGTGTACTGTATCATCGGTCATCCACAAAGAAATGAATACTCTTGAAACATACCTAAATCATTGCTCTTAATTAAATAACTACGAACTGACAACGGAACTAAATGTACTGCCTACACGTGCTAGAGTTTTGAACTAGTTTTTTTTTTGGATATTGTACTATATTGGATCGCACCGTTCACTGACTGAGCAAGCACAAGTCTAGTTTTAAACACAAACATACCTACTTCATGTAACTACCTAGTTCACTCGTGTCAATCACTTTGTTTAACTTTAGTCAACCAGTAGTATAGTACCAATTAGTACTTAAGTAAAATCAATTTATAGTCTTACCTTTCGGAGTTTCCAGGTAATCTAAAAAACGTTATCTCTGGGTGCGTTATTGACGAATTCATGCAACCAAAACAAGCACAATAGACTCTAGTTGTCATATTAAATATTTTTAATAAATAAAACACGCGCGGTTACTATTTAAAAAACGACACACCGTCCATTCGTCTACTCGGCACAATCGCGACTGCGGACGCTGCTTGCGTGCTGAAAGGCCTGCCGAAAACGAGAATCGTAGGTAGGTATAGCTTGCGCTCCGTCCGTTTGTAGGGAGCTACAATACTGGTTAAACAACATATATTTATACTGTGCCTACGTCCAGCAGTAGACTATCATACCCTGATTTCATGATTGATTGATGAAACGAAACATAAGCATTAACATACCATAAATATTAAAAATAATTATGCGTTTAGAAACTGTGAAGACTGAATTTCTCTCGTATACAAAAAATATTCGAAACCTATAATGTATATTAAATGTTTTATTTAATATTTCTCCCTTTCCTTATAATAATCAAAGACATGTCACTACTCTGCTTTAATTTGTCACTATTGTGCCATAGTGTCACTCCTCTGATAACATATTTTTCTCTGGCGCTTATAAAATTCAAAAAATTGGAAAAATCTTCTGGCCATCATTATTAGGACTTTGCAAATATTGTAAAATATACAAATTATCGATATTGAATGGAACAGATAACATTTTCTTGTGGGACACAAAAAAATCAAATACAGTATATTCACCCATATTTCAAATGAATAAGGTACCATGATAGTGTTTATGGGCCCGGAGACAGTCAATAACAATCAATAACTTGACATCAATAAATCTCTGATCGTATGACAGTAGATTCCAGTGGGTGTGCCATGCATCATCATGAATCTACACGTGAGACTTTTCAAGTTGCATTGACATTCTCCGGAGCCCATAAGAAAACTTGTTTGATACATATACTTGTGAAACCGTAAACCTACCCTGACAAGGATCACAGTCATTCACACACACACACACACACACACTCTGCATTATTTTTGGCTCTAAATTTAAATAAATAATAAATAAATAAATATTCACGGACATCTCACACAACGCTATCTGATCCCAAAGTAAGCTAGGAATAACCTGCTTGTGTTATGGATATCAAACCACGGATATTAATACTTATATACTTTTAAATACATACATATATTATACATAGGAACACCCAGACTCTTGAGACAAACATTTATGGGTCACACAAATAATTGTCTCCGGTGGGAATCGAACCCAAGACCTAAAGCGCCGCAGGCGGTATCACTACCGACTGCGCCACAGAGGCAGTCATTTGGTTAATGTAACCAATCTTTGGCTGCAACTTGGGCTCTCGGTACCACTCAACTGTTCTGTGTCTGTTTGTTATGAAGCTGGCACTTAGTTCTGTGAATTTACAGTATCTACAGTACGTAAAGAGATATTGCTTTTTTAATATGTAAGTTTAATAACATAACTCGCATCAGCTCATTCAAGCTGTGGTTACAGAACAAAATAATCTAGACTTTGAGGTTAAAAACAGGTGTTTAAAAGTAACGCCATGTGTTATCTAATATCTATACTAATATTATAAAGAGAAAAGATTTGATTGTTTGCATCGGAGCGGCGAAACTATTGGACTGATTTGAAAAATTCTTTCACTGTTGGGAAGCTCCCTGGAACATAGGCTATATTTTATTCCTATATTACCACGAGAATGGTAGCTACATGGGTGAACTTAGATACCATAAAAGACCATTCAAGGAGCCTAACTCAGTAGTTATGGGATCTTCCCAACAGTGAAAGAATTTATCAAATCAGTCCAGTGACTGATTTGATAAATTTTTTCACTGTTGGGAAGATCCCTGGAACATAGGCTATATTTTATTCCGGGATTGCTTTAGAATCGTGCCAATCGAACTAAGGGGGGAGAGGGGAGGGAGGGGGTAGGGGGGAGTCCCCCCCCAGCAACTCCCCCCCTGCGGAAACGCTTAGTTTTTAAGTTATGAACATTTTCATAAACTAACCTAAAAGTATATTTTTGAAGGCTAAGTAAGTTTCTTATACCTACTCCCTAGCCCCCATTTACCTACTCCCCCACCCCTATGTACCTACTCCCTAACAATTATCAACCTAAGTGGGGCCTGGCCTGGATGCAATTTATTACCAGCGAACCCCGAGTATCTGTCCCCACACGGGGTCCGTTGGGAATTGAAGATAATTTCATGTACAAGGGCTTGCCAAGTACGTGGGGTCCGTTGGGAAAAAAAATCCTTACAGACACCCACTCTCCACCCTGCTAATAAAAAAAATTGTTTAGGTTGCTACAAAAAAAATAACCACGAAGGCTTAGCCTTCTAACCTAATCTATCCAAGTCGAATTGCGCGAGGTGTATACTGCACTACATGGTGGTTGTACTAGGTATATCTCTTTATTGTTTTTTATTAATTATTGCATTATTAAATAATACAAGCGCGAAAATATATTCAAATAGTAAAAAAATAGTAAAATTATTAAAATTAACTATATTTATAATGTATAAAAATAATAATATAGCGTTTTATTACGCATTACTTAGTCCCGTTACGGTAAACTTTAAGGTTGTTTTTTATCATTCATTGCAATTTTAAATAATACAGACGTTAATATATATTCAAATAGTAAAATTATTAAAATAAACTATATTTATAACATATATAAATAATAATATAGCGTTTTATTACGCATTTTTTCATTCCATTTCACGCAACTTTAAACAGCCCTAAAAAAAAACCACGCATCTCCTCACTGGGGGAGAGGTATTTTTGAGAAGGGGAGACCCACCCCTATCCAACGCAACCCCTAAAAACCCTAAAATCAATTGGCACGATTCTAAAGCCCACCCTTTATTCCTTTATTCCCACGAGAATGGTAGCTACACGGGTGAACTTAGATAAAAGACCATTCAAGGAGCCTAACTACTGGACTGATTTGAAAAATTCTTTCACTGTTGGGAAGATCCCTGGAACGTAGGCTGTATTTTATTCCCATATTCCCACAAGAATGGTAGCTACACAGGTGAACTTAGATCAAAGACAATTTAAGGAGCTTAACGGTATAATATAGTGCTGTAGGATCTCAGTAAGTGGAAACTTCTTGCTCGTCAAATACTCAAATAATTGATTAAATAATTAATGGTTTAATTTGCTGGTCAAGACTTGTTAACCTTGCCAAGGCTTTTCATTACAACCTATCTGAGAGGAAACATGATATTGCCCTAACTACGTGATCATGATCATACCTATACATATAATTAAAGCTTGAAGCCGAGCAAATCATCAAAATAACCTCACGATTATAACCTTTGCTCAAACTGCATCTAGATGGCATTGAGTGCATGACATAACTGAATATTTATTAACTGAATATTTATTATATTTACTTATGAAAAAAATGGCTTATTGCCGCTTATGCAGCTTTATTTTTATATTTTTCAAAATAATTAGTTATTTCAAACTAATTATTTTGAAAAATAGAAAAATAAAGCTGTACTTGAATTTAAATTAGTTTAAGAATGGTCACTTTTTAATAAGTATCTGCTCATAATTTTTACACTGCCGTCCGATTGCTAAAAAGCCGTAATTGATACTAAATATACTAATCACTTAACTGCCTTATAGCTTTACGACGACAGCGCATAAGTGGTCCAAACTTATATTGGTTTTAAGGTCATCATTAGATTTTGGCAATGATTTTAACACAGTGTTATTAAAGATCACTCAAGACTCACCATATGATAATAGCATCTCCAATAATTTAAACCGCAGAAATATTGGAAATACTCAATTTTAAATGGGTAAATATTGTTTAGTTTAATGCTTATGTTAGTGACCATGAAAGTTGAAATTGATTTTTACACAAATCAAAGTCGCTTTTTAACCTTTGTATGAGAATTTGAATGAACATATTGTATGACCATGGTATATTGTAACTTAGCAGATTATGTACTTCTATTAGAGAAACAAGATTATACCAAAACAGAACAGTCTAGGTGAGAATGGTTAGTCAGTAAACTTGTAGTAGCACAGTAATTTTGAGCATTCAGGTGGTACCGTTCATAAGTAAATAGTGTTTTGACAATATGTTGATGTCTAATGTGTTCAGTTATCATTTCAACACAAATCTAGCAACAAAATAAATGCGCTAGTGACACGACTATGCAACCAAGGTTTCGACACAGAACCTTTTAAGTTGGGCAACAAATTTTACGAGTGAACGCCGCAATACCAGTTAAAAAGTTACTCACCTATACAGCATACAAGGAACTTGAGGAGCGTGAAGAAGAAGGCGTTATAGAAATTAGCGTCATAATAATTTGCTTCTGAGTCGGAGATATCGACGTGGTCCACGGTAATGTTGCTGAGGATAGATACCTCCTCGCCACCAGACACCGGCAGTCCCAAACTGATCTTTAAGAACTCATCCACCACAAATAGAGGCGGCACCCTCAGTAGCACCTCCACTAGTGCCAGGGCCTTCGACCTCAAAGACATTATTCATTTATGCAGACCTTAGCACACGTTATCACTGGCAATTTAGCAACCGCTGCCGAAACTACGGGCTTACACTGAAATCTTTCACGGAATGTTTTTTAATGATTTATTTCGTATCTTTATCTTAATTATCGATGTCACGAATAAAAATACGAAAATAATGACTGAAATTTTTGCGACAATAAATACTTGACATTATAATTTCGATGTTACCAGACCAAAAAATATATAAAATACGAAACTCGACAAGTTTTTTAGTTTACTACCGTTCGTTATTGTACGGTAGAAAAAATATCTCAATAATTTGGTAGAATGTAGTAATAATTAAGATATGTACATAGTGTAGTTCCAACTTTTATTTCAAAATGGATTACTATTGATAATATTAATGTACATTTTGCATGCGACGTACCTAGCTATTCTAGCTAACGAGCGACCAAGGAGAGGAAGGATGACAGAGTTGAGATGAGCCACGTTAGCATCAACTGCCCTAAAGCCTTAGTTATTTAAAAGATTTAAACAGATATTTTGAAGATGATTATGTAGCGAGCAAAATACTCTTAAAAAAAATACATTAGCACACGATTAAGGTATCAATGTATCATGGTGCTTGGCTGCCATTCGATACTCTTTAATTGCCTCACAAATGGATTATAAGCACTTTCACGTAGGTATACTGCATCAGTAGTAGCAATAGTGCCTTTGCTGCGGTAATTCAACTGGACTTGATGTACCACTGAAATCAGAAAACAGGATGTACAAAATATGATACATCAGCTCTACATTTGTACAAGTAGGTACTACCCGGATCCGAAGATTGCAGGTTCGAGTCCTGTCACGGTCGAAATGTGTTTTTACTTTTTGGATTTTGATTTTGTTGAAGATTGATTTTGAACATTTTATTGAGGATATTTTGACAATTTACATGTGACTTTTTTATTTTCAGAATTATTTTTCTTTTAAGACAATTTATGTAGTTCGCATTTGGGTACATACATTTCTACCTATTGTAGAACCGATTTGCTTAATTTACAGGTTAAGCATGGAAGTAGGTAGGTTACGTTTATTCAAGTGTTTTTCAAAAGACAAAAGAATTCATATTGTAAGTGCTACCACAAGTGAATAATCTACTAGACCAAAAATCTAACTCAGAAGAGCAAGAACTGCTGAACTAATCATGATCTTCATCATCATTTGAATATTAGGTTGCATTTCATTGACGGTGGGACGGAGTTTGGCGGAGAGGAGCGGACTGTGAGTTGGCCAATAATAATGCCCGCCTTCCACTGCGAGCGAGTCCGACCCATTACGGACTCCGCTATACTCGTGACGATGATTTTCGATACATGTCATGTCCGCTTTGGTGGAAGGACATGTATGAAAGTCGTCGTTACGAGTATAGCGGAGTCCGTAATGGGTCCGACTCGCTCGCAGTGGAAGGCGGGCATATTGCTCAAAATCTCTACTTCCGCGTCAGTGGAAAGGAAACGCCATTTTAGGGTAATTTTCTACCAGATATCCTATACTACGTTGCTAAGTAAGCCTTTTAATTTTGGGCCACCAAAACTTATTCGGAACCGACGAACCCAGGCCCAGTGGTTAAGGCGTCTGCACGGTTTGCAAGAAGACGCAGGTTCGAATCCTGCTCGAAACCAATTCTTTTTCCATGTTTAAAAAATTATGATCAGTTAGCATACTAATTGCTTTTCAAAAATAATCTTACGTAAGCTTTTGATGGATATGGGATATTCACCAGTCCTCATAGCACTGGTAGCAAGGGATTTCACGAAGCTACCCCATGCTATGGATGCCTCTCCCGGCGCCATATACTACCCGTTCGCTCTAACTTTGCCGCTGGCGTAGAGGCGTATACCCGAATTGTTAATTAGACGAAGTAAATTGACAGTAGCTAATGTCACTTCGTCATAGAAAATACGCAACATTGTATGAAGAAGTGACATTAGTTGCTGTCAATTTACTTCGTCTTATTAAAAATTCGACTTTAGTATGGAGCCGAGCGGCAAAGTTAGAGCGAACGAGCAGTACAAAAAATCGGCCAAGTGCGAGTTGGACTCGCCCATGAAGGGTTTCGTAGCAAAGTAACATAATATAAAAGTTCTTAAAGTTCGTTGTAACTTTGATTGATGTTTTAACACGTTCGCAGTGGTAGTGATTTTTCTAACCGAAAATTGCGGATTATGACGTATTAAAAAAAAAACTACCAGCTCTATCTCGTTCAAACTAATTTTCGTTGGTAGTTTTTATGGCAATGTACATCATATCTTCTTTTTAGAATTATCATTCTCTTAGTTTAGAAGTTGGAGGGGGGGGGGGGGGGGGACACATTTTTCCACTTTGGAAAGTGTCTCTTGCGCAAACTATTCAGTTTAGAAAAATATGATGTTAGATACCACAATAGCATTTTTGAAGATCTATTTATAGATAAATACACACACTTAATACACTAATACACATAATACTTATGACACGTACCTATGGTTTTGATGAAAAAAAAAATTTGAGTTTCAGTTCTGAGTATGGGGACCCCCAAAATTTACTGCTTTTTTTCTAGTTTTACATACGAATCTTATTGCGGTTCACAGAATACATCTAGTTACCAAGTTTCAATATCATAGGCCTTATAGTTTCGGAGAAAAGTGGCTGTGACACAGGGACGGACAGACAGACAGACATGACGAATCTATAAGGGTTCCGTTTTCGCCATTTGGCTACGAAACCCTAAAAATACAAGCAAGCCACTCGGCTTATGAAAAAATAAAATTGATGAATGGTAATGCTTCCTCCACATAACCTACTTGCGAAGTTGGACGAATACGATACCTAGTGTATGTACAGAGGCACTTCAGCTTACTTCGTCAAAATTTTACTTTGCTTCCGGCGACTTCGCCGACGAACTTCATTCGACTTCGCGAGTAGTGAAGAGGATCATTTTAAAAGCAAATGAACATGGTTAGTTACAAAATGAAGATCGCAAAAAAGAAATGAAGATCGGGGAAAAAATAATGAAAATCGGTAAAAACAAATGAAGATCGTTAATAACAAATGAAGATCGGTAAAAAAAATGAAGATCGCTAAAAACAAATGACCCTTCAGCCTTCACCCTACTAACAGCATGACGGATAGGATAGGTCAACGAGTGTCGTGTACGTACAGTCGCCGGCACGTTACTTGGCTAGGTTTTGTTATAGTGAGCATATAGACACGCACTGCATATTAATTCTACAAATAGATCTATGTATGTTCATTCAATCAATCAAATTAGCCTATGTCAGTCCACTGCTGGACGTAGGGCCTCTCCCAATCCTCGCCACAATACACGGTCCTGCGCCTTCCGCATCCAGTCCCAGCCTGCGACCTTTACCTACCAGGTCGTCGCTCCATCTGACGTTTGCTCAAACCCGTTTGCTCCATCGGCCGTCTGTTCATCTGCAGATGTGGCCACCCCACTGCCACTTCAATGTACTTATTCTGTGAGCAATGTCGACCACTTTAGTTCTCCACCGGATAGTCTCATTTCGGAGTCTTTCCCTGAGGGATACCCCAAGCATTGCCCGTTCCATAACTTGCTGCGCAAACTTGAGGGCACGGACTAACCCCACTGTAAGTGTCCACGTCTCGGCACCGTATGTGACTTCAGGCATTGCGGTATAGGCGAATTGAAATCTCGACGCAGTTTGCGGAATGCTGCCCAGCTTAACCGTATTCTTCTGGCGATTTCTTTGTCCAGGTTCTTTTTTCCTAGTGTGATAACCTGCCCAAGGTAGGTATACTCCTGAACATCCTCTTGCCTCGATCCCTCGACGTATATTGGCCCCGGCGTGAAGTGGTCATTGAACATGACCTTGTACTCAGTTTTTCTTTCTATGTGTATTCTATT
The DNA here is from genome assembly GCA_933228765.1 of Miltochrista miniata. Classification (NCBI taxonomy): domain Eukaryota; kingdom Metazoa; phylum Arthropoda; class Insecta; order Lepidoptera; family Erebidae; genus Miltochrista; species Miltochrista miniata. Next base: position 21,895,438 of record OW121770.1, on the reverse strand, counting down.
ATAAGTCATGTTTGTATGTACATAAATATTAAATAAATAAATAAATAAATGACCTCTGTTTTTTGCAAGTTCATGCCGAGACCAACACGTCGAGTCGCTCCATTCAGGCTGTGCAGCATTTCGCTTAACTGTTCCAGCGTCTCCGCCTCCGTCGGCAAACCGAAGGTGCGAGATTCTTGCGCCATTGATGTTCACGCCCCACCATTCCCAGTCCAGCGTCTTGAAAATGTCCTCAAGCGCATTGGTGAAAAGTTTCGGGGATATCACATCACCCAGTCTAACACCTCTGCGCAATAACGCGGAGGCTGACGAACGATGTCCCGCGCCTCAGCATCGGCGGGATAGACATTGGAATGTCCGACGGGATCAAAATCCTGGGGCTCACCATAGATCATGCACTCACCTTTAACACTCACGTCACTAACATATGCAGAAAGGCGGTCGTCATTTACCAGAAGCTGGCGCGGATGGCCCGGATCAGCTGGGTGCTTCACCCCGAGGTGATTCGGACGATCTACACCGCGGCCGTGGAGCTGACGATGTTGTACGCAGCCAGTGCTTGGCACACATCGGTGAAAAAGGTTTGTGTCCAAAAACAAAAACAACGTGAAGCGTCTCCTACGCCAGGGCACGCTTGACGAATGGAACAAGAGGTACAGAGAGGGCGAGATGGCCTCCGTTACAAGACTTTTTCTCCCATGTGCAGTGGAACCGTACAGCATCGTCCGCAAGATGACGATCGCCGGCCCCACGACCCAGTTGTTGACGGGGCACGCTGGGTTCGCCGCATACTTGACACGGTTCAAGTGTAAGGAGGACCCATCGTGCGCGTGCGAGCCGGGCGTCGATGAGACGGTCGTCCATCTTTTACTGGATTGCCCCATACACGCAGTGGACCGCTTCATTTTGGAGTCGGAGACGGGGGTAGGGGCTACCGCAGAAAATTTGCCACTTTGTATCAGCAAGCATAGAGACAAATTCCTAAAATATGCTCATGGGATCATAAGGATCGTAAATATAAGAAATGGCACAACTAATATTGTGTAACCTGTATTATAATCAATACGTGTGTACAACATTAGGAAAATATGTAAATAATAAGATTTGTTTGTTATTGAATAAGTATATAACTGAAGTTATATATAGATATATTAACATGACTAAATATTAAATGTAAGAAAAGGCAGTTTAGAAAAGAAAATGATATGCTATGTAATAGATATAAGATGAAAACTATATCTAATGTTTTCAATAGCATAGATATTGTTACCAAGTACAAGTTACAGAAATAAAAATAAGAAAAAATATAAATAAGAACAAATAAGTAAATGTAAAACTAAGTAGAAATAGAATGAAATGTATTTTTTGGAAAAGTTAATAAATATACAAAAACTGACCCCTTACCCCCACCCAAACGGATGACACCCCACTTCCCAAGAATGAAAGGCTAGTATGAAAGTGCGAGAGGCATAAAAGCGCGACGAGTATGGTAACTACTAGAGGAATAAGAATAAAAGATGTAAGTAAGTATTAAGATTTAGATAGTTAAATAAAAAGAATGAAAGGTCGGGACAGCGTGGAAGTACGAGAAGCATAAACGCGAGAACTGGAATGATAAAGAGAATTTGGGTGAAAGAGGAAATAGATTAGATAGGTTCGAGATGGCGGGGGACCGGGGTGCTAAACCCGATTGATGGCAGAAGTGACGGAGGCTGTTAAAGGCGAGTCACTGGCCGAGCGAAGTCTCTTGCTCAAGTGCCCCTGCCCCCCGTCATCTCTTGAAGTAGTTAACGTTAGAGAGACGATCCTTTGAATCGCTTAGTTCTGGCGAAGATTCTCTCCACTGTGTAAAAAGTTGAGAGGGAATATCCAAAGTATTTATTATTTTACCAAATTAAGTAACAATATTCAACGTAGTTAACATCTTTGTTAATGGATTAAATAATGAAGTCAATTATTTTTCGGTGCCAAGCTTTGCATATCAACATGTTTAAATTCGTCCCAGACAAAAGCTTTTACCGAAAGTTTAGTGAAAAAGTTTCCACCGTGTTGTATCGACCACACTTGTCAGACTTCTAAGTACGGCTTCCTACTGTGAGGGGTAAATTAAAAAACGGCCTCACAATGGTTCTCTGCATTGCTGAGAACTTGAAAGTTTAGAATAGTACAATTAGGGCCGGCGCCCATTATCGGCATCGGCAAGGAAAAGGATCCTTCAGCATCCTACATGCAAGCGCACACTATCGGCAATTGTGCTTTGGCATGCTGCAACGTTCTTAGCGATGACGAGGCGTCCTTAAGGATGCCGCACCGTCCTGTAGCTTGCCGAAGCGTCTCAATATCGTATTTCTCGTCATAACAGTCTCAGAGTTGTTACAAGCTAGTTGCCTGAATTGTATTTAATATGGTGGACTGGGATCTAGTGTTCATAGCAACTCTTGCTGAAGAAGAAGAGAAATCTAATCAACCGGTACACACAGCGATTACCTCGATTGTGTTATGTGAGTCAAATGATGCAAATGGCGGATGCCTCCCCTCGCCTCAGCGCCGGCGGCGTACCGAAGGATGCTGAAGCATCCCGAAGCATTCTCAAGGCTGCCGATACAGCAGCCTCAAGCATACCGAAGCGGTATTTTTGTTATTACGACCACATATCACGGAAATTTCTACTTTATTGCCATTATGTTTTAGTATACCTATTGCTATTTGCCACCAAAAAATCCTTTTCCTTGCCGATGCCGATAATGGGCGCCGGCCCCTCTTCGACCAAGTACTACTTAGTTGATCGAAGCAATTACTTGAGTAATTTGTTGAACTAAATTGGTTTAGCTCTCTTTATCTTAGTGTATACTGTGACATCCTTCAAAGAGTCGTCTGGTCCTAGGTGGACAGGTAGTTTCAGTCACTTCGAGTCCAGCATGGCATCCGTAAGGATTATACATAGGTCGTTTCAAGTTTTTGTGGTTCGACAGAGAAAATATCTTTTGCATGGCTCATTTTGGGCGAAGATTCTTTCCACAGTGTATAAGTGGCACCTCTGCCCGGCACGCGTTGTTAGGGATTGAAAAAGAGAGGGTAGGATTAAGTTGAAGAGCTCTTTCTTTACAACATTCACCGTGATTAATCCAGTAAAATGCAGTCAAAGATGTTTGACTGCATTCTGCATTTTACTGGATAGTGCCAATTGTCATCAGGTCAAATCAAAATTCTTCTAACACCTCTGCATAGCGTCAAGAACGTAGTAAGTACCTCGCGAAGTCATCCGAAAGGTGAGAACGGGACTCGACGCAGGGACGAATCTGCGTCTTCTAATTATACCAAATTCGTCTAGTGTAGCTATCACACTACACCTCACAGCCTCACCTTATGAATCCTGGTTTTCGCGAAGATAGCTCGATATACATAGTTTTTACTGTTTGTTGGCGACGCAATGTAACCCTTAGATATTGTAATAAACTGTCCCGATGAATGGGGTAAATAACAGTTCCAATAAGGACCGAAACGGCGCTAGTGTTGCAGTAGGGTTTGGAATGTACTTATGTTTTGAAGTAGGTATATATAATAAACGGTTCAAAACGTACAGTACTTGCGGGTGGGCGACCGCGGGGTGAGGATTGCCGCGCGGAGAGGGGCTCACATACATATCGGTGGCCGCGGATACCACCACTACTCGCTCGACGATTCTTGAACTAGACGCAAGTGCTGTACGTGGTGACATTAAGTGAAGTCTGCCTTTTCATTTGCACCCTCTTCCTGTCGGCTACATAAGCTGGTCCTTCGAGCCGGATAGTCTGAACCACTTCATGGAAATCGACCGCTTTCTGGAATGTTCTAGACTCCACCGCTACCCAGAATGGTACATAGTCGTGGCGGAACGGAATGGTATTATGGAGTAGTACATTCCACCAAGGAAGAACTTTTGTTACAAACTGGTGCATCTGAAGGTAGGCAGCGTAGTGCAACAGTAGCCGAAAAATCTACTTCGTCGAAAAAAAGGGTCATGGCGCCAACGAAGGGATCTTTCGAACTTCGGAAGAAAAAGCTGGAGCTGAAAGCTGCTGAAGCCATGGCAAAATTAGACAAGGAGATTATCGGAAAAAGGTTGGCGTTCGAGATTGCCGTCCTCAAAGAAGAATATTCTCGAAGGTCTCGCGATACTCGTGGTGGAACATCGCTGAGCGCGTCTCTAAAGGTGGAACGGTGCCTGGAGTATAGTGAGCATGGTCAAAATGAGGTACTCCAGGCCAGGTCATCAACACCCGTTCCGAAACCCCATGGAGTGGGTGAGTCCCAAGCAGGAAAATATGAGGCAAGATACAGTTACAGCCTTCTCCGTGAGTGCTGCTAGTCAGAATGCTGGAAAGGTCACCTTGGAGCTGCAGTCCGATGAGCCGGACACCAAGGGCGTATGGGAAGTTACGAAACTTCAGCCCGTAGCCTCTGAATACCGAAAAGATATTGTGTCAGTCTCGTCGAAGACAAAGAACTTCGTGGCAGCTGTTCTGGGTCTGGGCCCGGAGGAATATCTCAGAGGCAGGAGCTTCACCACGGTTGTCCTGTCAAAGCCTCCTCTGCTTTTCTCTAAATGGACTGACTATGGATTTACACGGGTAAGGAAAAAACCTGGACTAGATATACTCGATTTCCTTAGTGAAGAATTGATAATTAAGTAAAGAATATGTGAAACTCAGTGCAGTAGTTATAGTGACTTTTAATAGGTACAAAACAGTTATAGGGCTTAGTTAAATATGCTCATATTGAAAGTGTAACATCTGTCACGTAAGTACATTTATTTGTTTTCTGATTGTTACAGTTAAAAAGTTTATGCGTAATGATCGATGGAAATGGAATTATGTTATTCTTCATGTACTTATTGTGTTACAAATGTTAGTTGAATGCCTAGTGCTATTGAAACTTATTTCTGAAATCATGTAGTTTTCAACTATAGCATTGTTAAACAATGGTTCAAGAATTTCATTGATTAAAAAATGTAAGCCTGGCTAAACAGCTGCGGATATGCAGTAATATAGGTAGGTACAGAATGCGTATGTGTGTGTTCGGTTCATCGAGCAACTCACAGCTTGTATTGTTTTAGATTGGTTTAAAAGCTCAAGTGTTAATTAATTTAATTTACCTTTTTGAAAATTTTATTTGGAATATTCTATGTTCGTAAATATAAAGTACCTACTTACATTAAGGTGAGATTCTTGCTAATGTTGTTAATTTGAAAGTAACTCTGTACGTTTGTCTGTCACGCCTTTACGCCTAGACGCTGAAGCGATTTAGATAGTGAAGTCTCTGTAAAGTATATAGGTTGATTTGTAACTGACTGTCCAAATTAGAGTATTGATTATACGCTGCTGAAATGTAAAAAAAAAAAAGATTTTTAGTTTAAAAAAGATTCACATCTATTGTGTGTGATAGCTAGGGTACGTTTACGTTTGGTTTAACAGCTCAAATTGTTAATAGATTAAATTTACCTTCTGAAATTTTTAAATATAATATTCTGTTTGTATATCAAGTACTTACATTTGGGTAAGATTTTACTAATTTTGTAAACGCGAAAGTATGACTTTGTATGTTAGTCTGTCTGTCACGCTTTCACGCCTAAACCACTGAGGCAATTTGGATAAAATTTGTATATTTGAGGTTTGAGTCTCTGGAAAGGACATAGGTAGGCTAATGTGTGACAGACTGTACAAAATTAGGTATGTAGTGATTTTACATTTTTTAAATTTAAAGTTAAAATACAACAGCTGGGTATTTGCATTGCTAAACCAATAGATTATGTATTAATTCACAGCTTGTATGTGATAGCTAGATGGTACGTTCATTTGATTGGATTTAATAACCCAAAGTGTTAATAAATTAAATTGACTTTTTGCAATTGTTAAATGTAGTAGTCTGATTGTGTAGGTATATCAAGTACATTTAAATTAGACTTTTACTACGAGCATGTTGTAAATGCGAAGGTAACTTTGTCTGTTGGTTTGTTTGTCACAGTTACGCCTAAACCGCTGAAACGATTTAGATGAAATTTGTATTGCTATAGGATACTGTGCTATAGGGATGGTTTAGTTTTCTGGATAGTACACGGGCTGGTTTATTACGGACTGTGCAAGGTTAGGGTAATGATTGCGCAGTTCTAAATTGATAGTTTTTTTTTTGTATAATGTAATACCTACCTACCTACTTACTGGCAATAATGTTAACGTTTTTTCTATGTATGTTAACTAGACTACCTGATTGGGCAAGATAATAATTATAAATGTATTGTGTCGGTAAAATGTTGTTAAATGTAAATGGAATATAAGAATTTTTATATTATCTGTTCTGTAACAGACTTTATGGAAACCTAACGCCTCTGGGGTGGTGTGGGTATTTGGTAAATTATTACCTATACTACGATTTTTAATTCGAGTCAGTAAAATGACATTTTCAGTGTTGCGTGTTTTTTGTCACAAATAAATAGTGATGTGGTTAAATCGAGTTTTACAATTAAGTCAACAACAAGTTAGTCGAGATTAGGTACTATAAAATTTTAAAAGACAAAAATTCTAAAAATCATTGTTTTGGGTTCTATTGCGTTCATAAAGCCCCCCAATCAAATTTTTTCTTATTTATCTTACATGTACAGACAGCGACCTGTTACGATTTTATTATATGTATTGATTGATATTGATGATATTGATTGATATTGATAATACGTATTGTACATATGTAATAAGAGACGACCTTATAAGAGACGATCACGAGGTAGTTTTGTTTGCTGATGACACATCTTTAATATTTAAAGTTGAACGTGGACAACGCGATCTTGACGAAGTAAACAATGCCCTCTCTAGGGTAGTCCACTGGTTTAACGCTAATAATTTATTGTTAAACGAAACTAAAACAAAATGTATAAGATTCACCTTGCCAAATGTTAGGCTCGTTAACACCAGTATTAGGATTAGGGATGATCAAGTAGAATTGGTCGATGAAACTGTCTTTCTGGGCATAAAGTTAGACTCCAACTTGCAGTGGGGGCCTCATATCGAGAAAGTCTCGGGCAGACTGAGCTCTGCAGCCTATGCCGTTAAAAAGATCCGACAACTGACAGACATTAGAACAGCGCGTCTTGTCTACTTTAGCTACTTCCACAGTGTCATGACCTATGGCATACTATTATGGGGTAACGCTGCCGACATCGAATGTATCTTTGTGTTGCAGAAAAGGGCTGTCCGGGCTATCTATGGTATGGGGTTTCGGGAGTCATTAAGAGAAAAGTTTAAGGATATCAACATCCTTACTGTGTATTCACAGTACATATATGAAAACTTATTATATACTCATAAAAATAACAGTAAATTTATTAAAAATAGTGATATCCATAACCTAAACTTAAGAAATAAGAATAAATTGGCTGTACCTAGATTTAGGCTTAATAAAATAAGCAATTCTTTTGCGGGTAATTGTATTCGAATGTACAATACATTGCCGACAGCCATAACAGGTTTGTCAGTTAATAAATTTAAAAAACTAGTAAAGCTTAAATTGTGCCAGAAAGCTTATTATAGCATTAAAGACTTTCTAGAAGACAAGACTGCCTGGCAGTGACACGAATTGCTCCTTTCTACATTTAAAAAAAAACTGTATTAGATACTAAGATGAATAAGAGGGACCGGACTGAGTTTCTTGGGGCGTTCTTCTCAGTCTGTAGCATTTCCGAACCCCCGGTAGAGTCACAAAAATTTTGACAAACCTAAATAATTTTTTAAAAATTTCAAAGGGAATAAATTTTATTTTATTTTATTTTATTTTAATAGATATTACATATAAATAAATAAATAAATATTCACGGACATTTCACACAACGCTATCTGATCCCAAAGTAAGCTAGGAATAACCTGCTGGTCTTATGGGTATCAGACCACGGATATTAATACTTTTATACTTTTTAAATACATACATATTATACATAGAATAGAAACATCCAGACTCTTGAAACAAATATTTATGGGTCACGACTATAATACGACTGCCTCTGTGGCGCAGTCGGTAGTGATACCGCCTGCGGCGCTGGAGGTCGTGGGTTCGATTCCCACCGGAGACAAATATATGTGTGACCCATAAATGTTTGTCTCAAGAGTCTGGGTGTTTCAATGTATAATATGTATGTATTTAAAAGTATATAAGTATTAATGTCCGCGGTCTGATACCCATAACACAAGCAGGTTATTCCTAGCTTACTTTGGGATCAGATAGCATTGTGTGAAATGCCGGTGAATATTTATTTATTTATTTTATTTATTTAATGTCTGAAATGTCTAAGTCTATTGATTGCCGAACATCACTATTGTAGCGGGTCACCCTTTTTGGTATCAGTGACAGTTGCACTTGTCATTTTACTGACTGAGATTAATAATCCGACTTTAGTACTTATCTCGCTTGCGTTTCGATGTCTCGTCACTCGTCACTGCTCGTCTTTGGGGAAACTGATTGTCCATGATTTTTTTTTTGATAGCTTACATTTGCTGATAGTTTGTCGTTAATGTATTTTGGTGTCGTTAGGAATCACAGCCAAACCGAGTGGAAACTCGGACGATTTGAAGGCTGTCGTACACCGGGAGAAGACTTCTACCGTTATGGCGGGAAGATGGCACATTGGGCTTCCCTGGAAGGACACTTGGTGATGTCGATGTAACGTGCAATGGGATGACGTCATACCGGATCATGTATTCACCGCATGGGTCGAACACTTTTTATGGGATGTGTTTGACATAAAACGAATATATGAGTCCGACGTCGTTGCCTCCATCGAGTACTTGAAGCAGTATGCAGGGTAGCCGAACTACTTTGGAACACCTTAGGTATTCAAATGGGATCTCAAATACACTTTCGTCCTTTAATCAATACAGGGGGAGGCTAGCCTGCTGCTCCCGATACGCTGAAGTTCTCCTCATGGCTATGCCTTCTGAGGTCTAACTACTTTATGGTATTTCTTGACAGGTAGATCTTATGGTGGTTGTGGATCCTAATGCTCCGGGGAACGTATGGGTGCGCGGTCATACCGTGGCAGGATATCCGGACAAGGACGACGAGACAGTGAGGGTTGTCGGCGTCGGAACGCAAACGGGAATGATAGGTGGCGCGCAAGCGTCGCCATAGGTTAGGACTAAGATTAGAATAGGTAGGTAATGAGTGCTATCGAGCACTAGGGTGGGGTATGTTGGCGACGCAATGTAACCCTTAGATTTTGTAATAAACTGTCCCGATGAATGGGGTAAATAACAGTTCCAATAAGGACCGAAACGGCGCTAGTGTTGCAGTAGGGTTTGGAATGTACTTATGTGTTGAAGTAGGTATATATAATAAACGGTTCAAAACGTACAGTACTTGCGGGTGGGCGACCGCGGGGTGAGGATTGCCGCGCGGAGAGGGGCTCACATACATATCGGTGGCCGCGGATACCACCACTAGTCCACTACTAGTGGTTTGCACCGGAGCGGAATCTTGAGCTCCGGTGAAATTCACCGGTTTTTTTGCGAGCTCCGGTTTTTCTCCGGTGAAAACCGGAGCATCGCGTTTGTGTACATAGATTTGATGCCTTGAAATATTGTCTTCTAATTTGCAATTCTTGATTTAAATAAACATGTACAATCAGGGAATTTGTATGTAGGTGATCCATTAGAGTTTTATGAGGACCTATATTTTAAAAAGTACTCAATAGTTTAATATAAAATCTTTAACATCTATAAATGGCTATTTCTCCTGGTTGCTTAAATTTGATGGTCACACGCTTATATTTTCTAAACCGTATGAGTTAGAAAGAAATGTTTTAAAAAAGTGGATAAAACAGCTATTAAGCTAAAAAATACATGATATTTGTTGCAATAGAAGTAAATATTCATACCAAAAATTAACACGAAAGGTCAAAATCGGGGTCATTTTTCGCATTCTACTCGTGTCACACTTCCCGATTCAGTTAAACATTTGGTTACTGCTTCACCAAATTTCCATAGATTTTGAAGTTACATACACTAAATGCACCGTAATAACATACACTACACACACAGTATTACAAAAAAAATCTTCTAACTATTATTTAGAACTTAAAACACAATATACATCGGTCACACGAATCTAGGTACTCCAAATTTGCGTAGTAAACGGTTTACTGTTGACCAAAACCACCGCCCCAATAACAAAACTCAACTTAACTGAACGTTATACGTGATCGGGCATCGCGGGAGTGCAACGTGCAACTCCTGGCTCCTTGAGAAAAAAAATATCGGTAAGTTTCTACATATGACACTTAATTCGAGTACTTTTCGTGGGTGACTTTTTGTACATTGTATAATAGCTATTGAAGTCAGAGTTTATTCATCGAAACCGCAAATTAATTGAGATATTTATGTAGTATTTGATTTAAAACGTAACGGCTAAACTTTGTCGGAATTTAAAAAAAGCTATGTTTTCGTTACCTTCATGTCACATCCTTCGTGGCGTTTTACCCACGAAGGTGAGTTTATGCCACGAAGGTGATCTCTGACTAGTTTCAGTAAGAGTGGTACTCTTTTAGATTCGTATTGTAGTAGATATGTAGCGGAATAATAGTCGAACAAATAAGTAGGTACCTACAATCATGGCAAAGGACAGAGCAATACCTATAACATTCCGTGTGAAGCACTTTTATAGGAGTAGAAATCCCACCGGACGTTATGCCAGATCCAAACCGTTTAAAACCCACATCGTAGCTACTTACCCGTCTAGTATTAGGCGCCCCGGGCATCTCCTTAGAATGATGTATCAGGGTACCCGACAGGCTTAGGCTATCACCGTGGCCTCGCCTACGGGTTCGGGTGTTATCTTGCGTCTTTTGGGTTAGTTCAGATGCTTTTCCGCTTCTTGAGGCGTGCAGCATGCTAAGAACTTTTGAACAAAGACACAATGACCTTCGAGTCCAAGTCTCAAGAAGAAATCCTGGGAAAGAGTCATGCCACCTAAAGCTTAATCAAGGCACCTACTACCTTATACTTATATCAACTTAAATACATTTAGGTCCCTAGTACTCGTCGAGTTTTCCGGCAAGGCGGTTTGTGACTACTCTCGAGAACAACTTGTAAACATGGCTAAGGAGTGAGATGGGTATATAATTCTTCAGCAAGGTCTTGTCACCTTTTTTGAAAAACCGAGCCACCGCACTCCCGCTCCACGCTTTAGGTGTTTGTCCCTGTTGGAGGACGGAATTAAAGAAACTCGTCCGCTCTTTGAGAACTAGAGTCCCGCCAGCTTTAAGATGCTCAGCCGTTATTCTGTCCTCTCCAGGGATTTATTGGTTTTTAGTTGTTCGAGAGCAGCCCTGACCTCGCCCTGGTCAATATCCAGAATGTCTTGGGTATAGTGACGCATTAGTGGGGCTCTGTGGTCACGGTCGCTAGGTCCCGTTGGTCTTTTTCCGTGATGCATATAGTTCTCTGTAGAAGCTCCTAACTTCTTCGAGAATCTCGAACCTCGAGGTCTCGGTTTTGCCACCCGCTGTCTTCAATTTTGTCAGACGAGGTCTTCCGAGCTGTTGGACTTTAGTAACCCAATTTTGTGTGATCGCTGCCTCTACGATGTTGGTGTTATAACGTCTGAGGTCGCGTCATAGCAGCTTTCGGATTTTGATGTTTAAATCTCTCTGGTCTGACGAAGACCAAAAGTAAGCAAAAGTAAGTATGCATAGATTTTTATTTTTTTATTGAGGTTCGCAAACTGGATTCTCGGCAACACTATTCAACATCGCTCATTTAGACTCAGTTCAGCCGAGAACTCAGTGCGAACACAGCATGCATCCTAATTTTCGCACTTCAATGAAATGTAGATGGCGTTTCCCGTTTGTTTCTCATGAGATCGAGGGTCTCGGGCGAAAGCTGGGAACAACTATTTTTGCTTTTTTCCAGACTGAAACCTTCGGGACACTTGTTGTAGCGTCCTGACTACAGTGTCGGCCTTATCGTGATCGTTGCCAGTGGTTTCCAGCAGATCGAAACGATTTTGAAGCTCCAATTGAAACTTCTCGGCACACAAAGCTATTTGGAGCGCAGTAGGTCGGAGAGTAGGCTTCATCATCCGGGCCCTTTCGACGCGGAAGTCTAAATTCAGAGACGCTCTGACGAGTCGGTGATCATTTCCGGTATTAAACCTGTTGATCACAGAGACATCTTCTCCAAATATACACCTCCTGTCCGACATGATGAATTTTATCTCATTCCTTGTGACCTTGTTGGGGCTTCGCCAAGTCCACCTTCTATGGGGTTTCTTCTTAAAGAATGAATTCATCAAGAAGAGCCCCTGAGCCTCAAGAAAGTTGATAAGCATACTGCCCCGCAGCCCCCGGTCATTTCTACGCCCAACACCAAAAAGTCCGATTTTCGTTTCACCGCGTTCTTGTACTCCCACTTTGAAAGTGAAGTCCCCTATCATAACATTGTAGTGAGTCTTGGCAGTACCGTGTAATGCTTTCACCACATCCTCGTACACGGTCTCAACTGCCTCGTCAGTGCTTCTCGAAGTTGGGGCATAGGTACACCTGAATCACCTTCAGGGAGTCCTGTTGGTAAGTCTCAGTATTACGTATGCTACCGGAGGCGAAACACTCCTGATCTCCACAATGCTGCTAACGAGTTCCTTTTTCACCGTAAAGCCGACACCGCCCTCGGAAGAATGTCTTCCATCACCTTCCCGAAAGTAGAATAGATCACTCGACCCAAGGGTTAGCGTGTCCTCCCCCTTTCTTCGGACTTCGCACAACACCAGTATGTGCCAGTTTATGCGACCCAGTTCTACCTCGAGTTCGGTGAGCCGATCGTCCAGCCGCAGAGTGCTTCCATTATAAGTAGCCAGGTTCGGACATTCTCACACAACATCATCTAGCCCAAATTAAGACAATATAAGCTTATGCTATGGGATCTAGACAACTGATAATTTGCCACTTTGTGCCAAAGAGATGTATTGTGTTATTTTTATAATTTAATGGTTCCAGAATAACTTTTACGTCAAAAGCATGTGTAGGTATAGGATCTGGTAATTGTTTTTAGTTAAGTAGCAGTTACCATAATTATAACTATTCGGCAGAACCAATTAACTTATAATTTGTACTTAAATAATGATTAATATTGTCTGTAAAGCTACTGCGTCACCTTCGTGGATCGCCGCGTCACCTACGTGGAATCAAATAATTCAAAACCTTATTCTTCCAAATCTGACTCAAAATTTAACTTGTTGACTTATATATGTTACTTAACTTACCAAACGCTTTGTGTTTGTTTAAAAAAATAGTTGAAATAATCAGTATTTAAAATTTACCATGAAGGTGACGATGAGAACCGTAAAAAGTAGAAATAGCCAAATAATATAAAGCGAGATTTTGACCGACTGACTCATCAACGTAGAGAAAAACCCTAGAACCTAAAATGATGACATTTGGACAGTAGGTACCTTTTATTAACTAGGTAAGTTCTAAGAAAGGATTTTGGGAAATTTCACCATTAAGGTGGTAAATAAGGTATAAACAGTTGTATGGAAATTCGTCACAAAAAAAAAACATGAAATTATGTATACCTGTTTTTGGTTATAAAATAATAGACATGCATATTGTTATACGGAGTTTCAAAAACCGTTTTTTAAAAACAGAATGTGACTGTGATCTTTATTCAGAAAGAATATAATAAAGTATTTTCGGGATCCTTAGGCAACCGCGCGTGTTGGAGGATGGAAACAGACTGGCTTGTGGCTGAGCCACTGGACAGAGCAAGGGGCTAATAATCGGGATCCAGCATAAAAGTTAGTAGGACAGCATTAAGGCTAGCATTACATGGGTATAACAATATCTTTGATTTGTTAAATTATATCAATAAGGAGGTAAAAGAAGGGTTGTAAGTTTGTATGGGAATTTCTTCATTTCTTCAATGGAAACTGCTTCACAATTTGTATACCTGCATCTAATCAAAAATAAATGAACACGTGTTTCAGGATTTTTTAAAGTTGTACCTACCTCCTAAGTATGTAAATCATAAAACCATCAACATCCAGCCCAAAACCTTAGACATTATTACTGTGCCTTAGACCAGGGGTCGGCAACCTTTTTGTCAGAAGAGCCAAAAACTTGTAATTTTAATATCTGGACTTTTAAAGAGCGATCAGAACAAGCGTCATGTACCACTCAACTGCGGTAAATGTACTCATCCCATCTTTAGTTCGGTTTATGCCATAATACGAATGAAACGCACGTGACGGAGATATTTTAATTTGTTGTGGTAGAATTATCAAACAAAGTGCTGTAAACGCAATGTACAGAGGTAAAAATATTAAAGTTAATGCTAAGTAATATAATTATACAATGTTAAACCCTTTTTTTTTTCATACCAATATATGAGTTTTATAGCACCCGCTGCGCGAGTCCATTCTCGCTCAAGCGCGTAGAAATCTGGAACATATTCAATGTATGGACGTTCCTGTCTATCGGTAGAATATATGTCAACGGTAATATGTTTTTGAAAATGTACTATGATAATTGCTTAGGGAACTAAAGAGCCGCAAGTGGCTCGCGAGCCGCCGCGAGGTTGCCGACCCCTGAGCCCAAGATAAGTATCATTTAAGAACTAACATAAAGATACATTTGTTTTTGTAAATACGTATTTATTACTAGACTAGATGTTGCCTGCGACTTCGTACGCTGCATTTTATATTTAATTCTTTAGATTGACATAATTTTTTTATTTATGGACTGATTGACATGAAGCAAACACTAAATCTTAAGTGGAGCAGACTAAGTACAACGCAATAAAGAAAACCGCATTGCAATTGATTGAGCGGTTGCTGAGATTAGCGTGCACAAACGTACAGACAAACAGACACGATTTTATTATATGTATTGATACAATAGAAACACTCCCAACAAGACAAATAAACATGTTCTTGCACACAAATATTTGTCTTGCGCGGGAATCGAAACCGCGACCTCTTGATTAATAGACAGTATCTTTGCCTCCCCACCAAACAGGTCGTCTAATAGGTATAATATTATATTTAATAAATAATATTGAATACATAACACATGTTAGAATATTTCAGCGGAGATTAAACAATTGATCTCCGGTACTTTTAATCGAATACTTTTACCGGTACCTACATACCTATACAGTGTAAGAAAACCGGAGAGTAATCAATTGATCTCCGGTACTTTTACCGAGTACTTTTAACCGGTACATCACCGGAGCTTCTCCGGTACTCACTGCTCCGGTGCAAACCCCTATCCACTACTCGCTCGACGATTCTTGAACTAGACGCAAGTGCTGTACGTGGTGACATTAAGTGAAGTCTGCCTTTTCATTTGCACCCTCTTCCTGTCGGCTACACTGTTGTAGGTAGGTATGATAGATCGATATTATGTGGTGCAGCTTAAAAAATAATCCACACCTAATTTGAGCTCATAACCAAATACTTCACACGTTCCCATATCACTAAAAGTACACATTACGGTTACAAACACATTTGCTCAAAGATTAAACATGTAAAATTACTACAATTATATTTCAAAGCCGTATTACCCGCCATTATCGGAAGCGCGCCAAAAAAAGAATTAAAATGGCTGACTATCTGTCATGGCACGCGCGCGGCACGCGACATGATCTCCAGAAACGATTAAATGTAAATCAATCATTGTACCGGAGATAAGTGATGAATCTGCAATAAAATATTGAGTTACACGCATTTTATCTTTTATTTACGTTTCCGATTGAGACGTATCGTTTTACATCAGATGATTGCTTTAAATGTTATTGTAGGGAGATTGTTTATTTTGCAGTTCGGTTTTGTACGGCTGCTAGCCCCGCACTGTCCTGACGCTTTGTAGAAATTCATTAGATGGGTTGGCTTTTGTTTTCGTTACTTATACCTAGGTATACTTTATTTAAATATTTTTTTAGCTATCGCGAGTTCGATAATCAAAACATGTTTGTTTAGGAGTTTGGCCTAGATAATGTTTTTAGAAAATGATCATTATAATACGTATAGTGTAGTGTCCTAGACGGCGTTATGTGACAATTCCCAATCTACTTGGCGTCGGCTTTCTAGTCTGACTGCGATTCGACTGAACTTCGAAGTCTAGCTACATTTCAACAAAAGAACGTCACGCGTCGATCGACCACTCGCAAAGTGATTTTTTTTATACAAATGGGGTTGCCAACCGTGAAAGCACCTATTGTGAATCTAACTACCCCAATAAAATACAATAAACAACTTAATAACGCTATTCAAAGGTACCTCACCCTAAAATAGTGAGAGCAAACACGTTTACCTGTCATAGCAAATAATTACAGCCACCGCACTTGCTAGTTGCTACTGAGCCTTAGGGCAAACACAGGTGTTAATGTATTGTGATACTTTTTGATGTTTAAAAAAAGTTTGTTCAGCGATTATTCTTGTATTGTCTGTGGTCGTGTGGTTTGAAGAGATTGGCGGTAGTTTGCAAATGCAGATTTGTATCTTTTTATTCTTGGTCCTGGTTTTAATAAGTAAGTACCTAACTTTTTGGCAGATAAGTATCTCAATTTTCGCTGTGGGAAAAGTAGAGACTGGTGGGAACCGTGAGAGTGATGAGTAATATATACACAGGACAGGATAGATTTCTATTGGTCTTTTTATTTTTACGCAGGGAACGAATGTCCTCCAGCGCTACACCCGTTCAAGCTTTTGTTTAAGTACAAGTTTGAGCGTTTCAAGGCCGCCAACTAGAGGACCTCCTGTCTGAAATGGCCCCCAATCGCTAGATGCGCCACGGCTTTCCATCAGGCTGGTGGCGACGTCAATTTGGCGGGCTAAATATAAAAAAAAACACGGGGATTCTCTGACGAGTGTGAGGCTCACATCCACTGAAAACTTCCTGCGCTAAGTCATACTCAGCCCTTGATTGAAGGGTTGCAACAGCTTCTCGGCACGTGCCAGTTGTGAGTTAGGGCTACTTTATATAGGCAGTATAGGTGCCACTGCCAATGTATTTAAGCGGGCTCTGGGTGGTTGGTGTCCGTATAGGCAATGTCGGGAGTCGGTTTCTTATTTTGCCTTTTCCTGTCTGCAAGCAGCAATTCGTCGCGTAGAAGGTGGTGCGACGCTCGCCAGTGGGTAGAGCATAGTGAGACGAGTGGGCTTTAAACAGCCGGTAATAATTCGGCAGGCATCGTTCAGAGCAACATCCACCTGCCTGGCATGAGCCGATTGGTACCACACAGGATACGCATACTCACCCGCAGCAAAACATAAAGCCAGTGCAGTTGTGCGAAGGATGCAAGGCTCTGCCCCCCAGGCCGTGCCTGTCAGGCGATGGAGCAGGTTGTTTCGGGCTCCTACCTTAGCCTTAGTATTCAGGCAGTGGGTTTAAAGCTTAGAGTCCTGTCCAATGTTACACTAAGATACCTTGGATGGAAGCGGTGCTCCAGCTCAGACCCCAACCAGGTAACCCTGAGCCTACGTCCTGCATCCCGGCTGCGCAGGTGGAAGGCTCACACTTGAGTTTTTGATGCGTTTGGTTTAAGTCCATTTGATGTATAATAGCTTTCCAACCTCATCAGAGCCGAACTAAAATGTTCTTCGGCTTTGACGAATGTTTGGGTTTGAGTTGCCAGCGCTAAGTCATCGGCGTAGAGGAACATCTTTGTATTTGGAGCACAGGGCTGGTCATTGGTGAAGATGTTGAATAAAATGGGTGAAGATGTTGAATAAATTCAGCCGAGAACCAGGTCATTGGTGAAGATGTTGAATAAATTTAGCCATATTCATATTCACCGTCAGCAGCGTGTGTGTAACGCCTCTGGTGTTGCAAACGTCCATAAGCTGAGGTTACCAACCTTCCGGTGGGCCGTAAGCTTGTCTGCCACCTAAGTAGTATACAAAAAAAAATCATTCAGCCGTTAGAGCGTGAAAGAGTAACAAGCATATGTACTCACAAACTATCTCATTTAGAAGTAAGATTTTTACAAAAATAAATATTTTTTTTCTTTCACTGGAACGATATTGATTAATCACAATGATGAAACAGCGGAGGTCCTTTTATTCTATCTATATCTATACTATTGAGATGGCATACATACGTTAATCATCAGTTCGCCTAAAAGCAGATACCGTAGCCTACAGATTATAAAAGACTAGCGGACGTCACGCGGTTTGACCCGCGTAGTTCCCGTTCACGTGGGAATACGGGCATAAAATATAGCCTATGTTCACCGCAAAGAGTGTAGCTTTACAACAGTGAAAGAATTTTTCAAATCGGTCCAGTAGTTCCGGAGCGTATTCGTTACAAACAAACAAACAAACAAAAAAATCAAAAAACTAAACTTTCCTCTTTATAATATTATTATTATTTTAATATTATTATATTATTATTGGTATAGATAGATAGCGTTACACTACGTCATGTTCAATCACTCAATCAAATTAGCATAATATAGCAGTCCACTGCTGGACGTAGGCTTCTCCCTACACACTACACGTTGCCGACTGTAACAAGAAGCCGGTGAGACGGTCTCACCCGACTGCCCCTCTAACGTTTATAGTGTTAGTGAAAGTTCAATCCCTATTGACGTTGTCATTTTTGTTTTATTTCAAACTTTGAAGAGATGATCCACGTGACTTAGTGACGTAATTTAATGCAACAGAGTCATAGTCTACAGACACAAGTCTCGCCATAAGCCCCTCTGCAATCTATTTTATAGAGAGGGGCTAAAACCACTCAAGTAAATAAACCGAACTAAAATCATGTACAACATAATTAATATAATTATATACATACTACCCGTCCGCTCTAACTTTGCCAGTCGCCTCCTGTACTACGTCTCTACGCCAGCAGCAAACTTAGAGCGAACGGGCTATACATATTTATCACGCATTTTTCCCCGACAGGATAAGCAGGAGCATACTACACATCCACATTTCATCATCCAATCAACTTCCACAAAAAATAACAATTTAACCATTATCAGGCTGTATGTGCAACGACGCGATAACATTAAAGAGGGTGTACATCCCTATCCGGTTACCGGACGCTCCGGACTTGTTATACGACACTTCCGTTTCCGAACGATCGACTTTCCGACAGGTGAGCCGTTGGTGGATTTGAATTTTTAGTTGGTATTGATTAGGTGTCTCACGCTGGTTAATTGCGGAGTTGGTAGAGGTATTCAAATTATCGACCTTATATGTACGGAAAATAGGTCATGGACTCTAGCCGACTACAAACACACGTTTTCTACCTAATGCCTACGGTTAGGAGCCCCGGAAAAGCTTTCGGAAGGATATCCCCAAGATAAAATAATACTTTTTTTTTTTTTTAACGTGAGTGAAAATCCTCATTGATGTTATGCCGGACTCCTACCGACTAAAAAACCTCACGTCACGTCCAACAGCCTGTGGTTGGGAGCCCCGGGGAAGCCCTCGGAAGGATGTCCCAGAACTCCCAAAAGACCCACGGCCGCCACTGCGGCCTCGCCCAGGGGGTGGTTCGGGTGCTATCCCGCATCTTTGGGGGGTTTTGGGTGTGATCCCGCTTCTAAGGGGGGGCGTGCGTGAATTGCTCACGTCACGTTGCCGTCATGGGCCTGCTTCTGTAAGGACGGTGAGCCGCCCTCTCACCGTCCTCAGGCCCCCGGTCATGGAGGCCGATAGTCCTCGGCGAAGAACCGTCGGCGGCGCCCAGGGCGCCGACTGCGGTACTCGGGTGGGAGAGTTCTCTCCCGCACCCGTTCCGCCGCCTCCTTCACGAGCATGACCTGCTCGCAGAAGGAGGCGACGCAGTCCCAATTACTCCCGCTGGAGAGCATGGCTCGCACCATGGTCTCGAGCGAAGATAAAATAATACTTAGGTAAAACTATAAAGTACGTGCCTTGTGGTCTCTAGAGGACGTAAAGTGGGACTACGGATCGCGACATCGGCATCGCCGTGGGTGGGTTTAATTTCCAGCGAGAGAGAAGCACAAATATTTGGCTCGAGATACTGGGTGTTTCTATGTATTGTAAGTATCCATGCATGTCATTGATTAATAGTTCAAAAAGTATATAAAAAGTAAACTATCAGATATAGGCTGTATGTGCTAATGTGCAACGACGTGTTTATGATTAAGGGGGGCTCCATTACAACCGTCGTGATTTTTTGCCAATTTTTAGCACGGAACCCTCCGTGAGAGAGTCCGACTCGCACTTGGCCGGTTTTTAAAGTCTTAGTAGCTACCTATATTATTTTAAATAGAATAGCCCGCCGAGTTTCTTGCCAGTACTAGGAGGGCGCGGGCCGCGTTTTGAACAGCTGGTATTACTTTTAGTATTCCTGACGTTTCGTAAGTGCCTATGTATTAGGCGATTTTTAAGACTCTCTTAGAAACTAAAGATCAAGCAACGGCCCCATTGCATTGGCTGCCTCGGTGGCGTATTCGGTAGTGGAACTGCCTGCTGTGGTGAGGCCCTGTGTTCGATTCCTGGGTCCGTTCAAATGTTTGTGTGATCCACAAATGTTTGTTTCGGAGTTTGGGTGTTTTCTGTGTATAATATGTATGTATTTAGAAATATATAGATAGTATGTCGTCTATTATTCGTCTAGTTCCCATAGTGTACTATAAGCTTGTAAGCTTATGGCTTAGTTTGGGCTAGACTAGATGATGTTGTGTGAAAATGTCCAACAATATTTGTTTTTTTATTTATTGCAGAACTGAAAATACCTTTCTTAGCATCTGTCCAATAACCCAAAAGCTTCATGTGTGGCAGACCACCACGTAGATAGCCAGCGTGTAGGCATCACTGTTCATTGGGCCGAGTGCTCCCGGCACATAGTGAACACAGGGTTGACTTTCGCACGGTGTGACTCTTGCGAGTGGAAAATTCGCACGGCTATTTTTTTTTTGTTGGAGCATCCGTTGGTAATTGTTGATAGGCTTCTTATTTGGGCTTGCTCGAGAGAGAGCTGTTTGAGAGAGACTAAGTATTATTTGGCTTTTCGTATTGTAATTTTTGAAGTGAAACTTCTTTATCGGCGTTGGAAAAAATTTAGCGTCACGTCACGTTTTTTCGTTACGCGCCATCTTTGTTTTCGTCCCCACCACGGTGGATTCGAATTAAGAGTACTTTATCCAGGGATAGCATGTCGTTTGTAGATTTTTGGACTTTTGGACTTTGGGCTTTTGGACTTTTGGGCTTTTGGGCTTTTCGGCTTTTGAGCTTTTCGGCTTTTCGGCTTTTGGGCTTTTCGGCTTTTCGGCTTTTCGGCTTTCGGGCTTTTCGGCTTTTCGGCTTTTGGGCTTTTCGGCTTTTCGGATTTTCGGCTTTTCGGCTTTTCGGCTTTCGGGCTTTTCGGCTTTTCGGCTTTTCGGCTTTTCGGCTTTTCGGCTTTTGGGCTCTTGGGCTTTTCGGCTTTTCGGCTTTTCGGCTTTTGGGTTTTTGGGCTTTTGGGCTTTTGGACTTTTGGACTTTTGGACTTTTGGACTTTTGGACTTTTGGACTTTTGGACTTTTGGGCTTTTGGGCTTTTGGGCTTTTGGGCTTGAAAAATAAGGTTATGAAGAAGTTTCACTTCTTACGTGTGTACACTAGTACACGCACACATTTCTTTTTTCTAATTTGACTTAGTGTTCTGTAAACGTCATTGCAGCAAGCAACTTTCGCAGTAGCCGGTCCTTGATGGGTGACCACTTTGAGACCGCTTCCATGCTTCAGAAGACACGTTAAGTCGTTGGTCTTGGTTGTCAGTAGCATAAAAGTCGTTAAGCCTAGTAGTAGACCTTATAGGGAGCCCGGCTTGAAATTTATCTAAATGGGTCGTCACAACCTGCGCCTGTCCATTGCAACACGGCTATTATCCTACTTTTAGAGAAGATGCAGAGTGCGAAGAAAGAGGACGGAAATGAAGACAGAGAATGCTATTTCTGGTTTTATCTTTGTTGGACAATTTGTAAGTATGTAATTTAATACTAAGACAACACCCACCAAAGTCCAAAACAAACAAGCAAATGACACAAATAAATAGAAATCTTTGTAACACAAATATTCACGGACATTTCACACAACGCCATCTGATCCCAAAGTAAGCTAGGAATAACCTGCTTGTGTTAAGGGTATCAGACCACGGATATTAATACTTACGTACTTTTTAAATACATACATATTATACATAGAAACACCCAGACTCTTGAGACAAACATTTATAGGTCACACAAATATTTGTCTCCGGTGGGAATCGAACCTACGACCTCCAGCGCCGCAGGCGGTTTCACTACCGACCGCGCCACAGAGGCAGAGCAAATATATCTTCATTAGTTAGGTACCAAAAACCAAAATGTTCCACGTCATCAACACCACACATACACAGTAAGCCCGCTCCCACGGCTCTGCCTGCAAATATCCCGGGTTCACTCGCTTCGAAACGATTTCCTCACAGACAGGTTGGCGCACTGCGCTACCTGGGTGGCCCTACCGCTATATCGGTGCACGGGACACTGCACGTCACACTAATCGGTACTGATCTTCGTATCATGTGTTTATTTGGCTTAAAGGATGAATATGTCGACAAGGATTTGGATTTTTATTATCTTTAGAATTGGAGGTTTTTAAATCAAATTGTTTTATTTTTATTTTGGTAGCAGCCTCTGGCGCAATGGTACTGAGAAAATCGAGCAGATAGTTTACAAATTTTGTAAACTATCTGCTCGATTTTTTCAGTAATCATCACTAATTAAGGGGGCATTGGTAAGTTTGTACATATTATGGATTGCAACGGCAGTACCCAAAAATATTTTCATGGCTAAAGCCAGCACAACTACTTAGTACAGAAATGTAGAGGGAATAACATGTAAACAAAAAAGAGTTACTTTATTTAGTTACAGAGAAAGGATCGTTCTCTTCATTGTATGAGAGAAGCGCCTCTGCTCGACACGCGTTGTTCTCGATCGAAAAGGAGAAAGGCGTGTTAAGTTGAACAACTCTTCAGAACATTCACCATGTTCGGTATTTTCGGTATATTCGGTAGAATGCCGCCAGAGACGCTACTGCGTTTTGCTACGGCAGCTGCTCAAAGTTTTCGTTTATCTCAGGACAAGTTAGGTATAATGCGAATGGCTCATCACATAGGATCGAGCTCATCCTAGCACTAGGGTTTATTAAAGTCTTCATCTACCTAACTTTGTACGGCTTACCCTTATCTCAGGAAAATCTATGAAGCGAATGACTCGTTACTGCGTATACTCAAACTCAAGCTTAAATAAAACATTTATTTCGCATAATCCTAATACATAGGCACTTGCGACACTGCACGGCATAGTACCACCAGTTCGGAACGCGGCCCACTTCTTGAGAAGAACTGGCAAGAAACTCGGCGGGCTATTCTTTTCGGCGGGCTATTCTTTTTGTGCACTACATCTTTAATCACCGAGCGAGTCCTTATTCACAGCCTGGGAACTATAAAAATCTTCATTTACTACCTATCTACATGCTTCAGCAGCTTTTCTAAAAACTACAAGTAAGTATAATAAAGAAGGGAAGAGTTGGCAAACACTGGATCTGTCAATCGTAACGCAGAAAAATCAAGGGTAACCTCAACCAATTGTAAAGAGGGAATGACGAATCGAACTTCTCAAGGAAAGGGATGAAGACAGGTAATTGGTACCCTACCAGCAATTTGGATTGTAAAGGTACCTATCACTTATCCTAAGTCCTTTGGTGGGAACCTCTCCTCACCTCCTTTATTATCATTCTACAATAGATTCCCGCCAAGTAACGACAGATTTCATTCACTACAAACTACACATACATGCACACAAGCTGATAAATTATTATGTTAAGCGAGTAGAAGCAATTAGTTACTCAATTACTTATCTAAACACCATTGGTACAGCTAAATGATCACACCACAAAAACAAAGCGCTGTCAGCTTGCTAGCCTTAGCCGCTGCACCGCCATGTTAACCCGATACGTTGACAAGTCACTTTCCCGCGCACAATATGTTGTTTTTTTTTTCAGCTGAGGGGTTGGATACAAACAGCCAATTACGGTAGGGGCGGGAGTGCACTTACCACACTTCAAAAGATAGTTTAGTCACCAATAACGTGTTGTAAAGGCTCGTCCTGTGTCCGAAAAATTAATGACAATTTGTCTTTTTTTTTTAACCGGTGATGCCATGGCGCATGCTTCGATCTATACATCTAATTCAA
Source organism: Miltochrista miniata (assembly GCA_933228765.1). Lineage (NCBI taxonomy): Eukaryota > Metazoa > Arthropoda > Insecta > Lepidoptera > Erebidae > Miltochrista > Miltochrista miniata. The sequence continues at coordinate 21,871,230 of OW121770.1, read as the reverse complement.
TTAGTAGGTAAAAAGAGGTTTTATGTGGAACTGTGATTAGTGATGTTTTAATATATTGTGATTATAAGTGCGAATATTATAAGGATTTTTTACATCATGGTTTCTAGTTAAGGTATGTATTTCAGGAATATCAGATGATTTGTTTCTTATGTGGTGTCTGTAGGTAATCTAATTAGAATGATAGTACGTATCGCACTGCTATGGAAAATAACCGTAGCTTTTCCAGTTATAGGTACCTATCGATTCTACTACTTCTTCAATTCTATTACATAGGACATGATTTACTATAAATAAAATCTAAGCCATTATTGCTTCGGTGGTGCAGTGGCGGCACCGTATGCGGCTGCCGTGGTGAGTTCTAGGGGTTCGAATCCTGGGTCTAAAAAAATATTTGTGATCCGCAAAATGTTTGATTCGAGATTTAAGGGTTTCTTATACATGTTATTTAGGAATATTTTAGTATATTCATTAGTAGTATAATCAGTAAAAGGGGGAGAGGGAGGTGGGGGTGGGAAACGGAGTGAAAACAATGTGCAAGCTTGTCGTATAATCAGTTGTATTTAGACAACTGATTATAAGGAATAGTTTGTAGACGAAGTATTTTCTGAAATAGCCGAAGTTAAGCCAGGGATAGTATTTATCCTATCCCCTTGTTTATTTAACTTTAGATTAACAAATAGAAAAAATCATACAGACTTGGAGTAATCCAAGATCTATCTTCAAGTGTCTGCCCGCTTGCTTTCGTCGTTTTGAGACGCAATTAAATAAATATTATTAATATAGGTACCATTATAAATATACCATTGTACCTGAGTTTCCTGCTATATGTACCTATATTATTACATACTAGTGTGTGCATAAATAAATAAATAAATAAATATTGTAGGACATTTTGTTTTTACACCTAATACACTTTTACACTAAACTTTTTTTTATGCCACCAAGGTGGCAGACAAGCATACGGCCCACCAGAAGGACTGGTGGTCACCGCAGCCTTTTTTTTTTTTTTTTTTTACAAGGAGAGCTCCGCTTACGGACTACCCATGCTGGCGAGGCATGGGCTCGTGTGAGGGTCGCCCAGCACCTGATCACAATAGCACTGGGAATACTCACTAAAACTCCTTGACACCGATCTGCCCCTGTGGGAGTGTTCTGGGATCTGCCTAATTCACCAGAACACCGCCGGGCGGCTCAGGGTAGCTGAGCTACTGCGCCCGCAGGATTACCCCGGTAGGTGCCAAGTAATCCTCAGACGTGGTGACCTGTGCAATGCACACGTGAGTGCCACTCGACGTGTGCAGGCCAACCCCGGGGTTAGAGACGGTTCGCGGCCAAAGCCGCTTGCCTTCTCCTACCCCTCCGCCTACGCCGGATGGGAGCGGCAAGAGCATCCTCTTCCCGCACCCTCTCCGCAGCCTCCTTCGCCGACATGACCGTGTCGGTGAAGTTGACAACCGCCTCCCAGGCGTCCGCGCTCCCGGTCACCGCAGCCTATGAACGTTGGCAACACCAGAGGCGCCACACTCGAGCTGCCGGCCGACCCTAAATAAACTAAGCTATTATAGCTTTATAGCTTGTCCCATGGCATCTAGACAACTGATAAACATACTAGTTAACTAGCTGTTGTCTGCGACTTCGTTCGTTGCATTTTATATGTGATTCTTTAGATAGATATAACTTTATTTATTTATGAATCGATTGACATGAAACAAACAGTTAGTAAAATGACAGTCGATAAGCCAAGTTGAAGGCCTTACGGGCGGCTTGAAAAATTTCAACTGTGGGTCGTCACAGCCTGCATGCGGGTCGGCAGCGCGTGTGTAGCGCCTCTGGTGTAGCCTCTGGTGTTGCAAACGTCTATAGGCTACGGTTACCAACCTTCCGGTGGGCCGTAAGCTTGTCTGCCACCTAAGTAGTATAAAAAAAAAAAACACTAAATGATAAGTGGAGCAAACCGCAACGCAATACAGAAATCCGCATTGCCATCGGTTGAGCGGTTGCTGAGATTAGCGTGCACAAACGTACAGACAACCAGACAGTTACGATTTTATTATATGGTATTGATTGATTGATATATTTCTAAACACATGCACAAAAAACAAACATTTTTGGATCACATAAATATTTGGTCCGACCGGGGAATCGAACCCAGGACCTCAGCGCGGCAGTCGGTTACACTTTCGTCTACGCCAACGAGGCTATCTTAATAAATGAATTGTAAGTGATAAGTTTAGATAGCCCAGATAGTCACAAGGCCCAAAGGTAAATCCATGACCAGGGGCCTGAAGACTGTGAGAGGGCTGTTGACCGTCCTTACAGAAGCAGGCCCATGACGGCAGCGTGACGTGAGGAATTCGCGCACGCACCCCCTTAGAAGCGGGATCACACCCGAAACCCCCCAAAGACGCGGAATAGCACCCGAACCACCCCCTGGGCGAGGCCGCAGTGGCGGCCGTGGGTCTGTTGGGAGTCCTGGGACATCCTTCCGAGGGCTTACCCGGGGCTCCCAACGATAGGCTGTTGGGCGATACGTGAAGTTTTTTAGTCGGTAGGAGTCCGGCATACCATCCAAGATGAATTTTCCCTCACGTTAAAAAAAAGGGTAATAAATCTAACTTTGTGCGTGTTCAACTATTTTAAGCCAGAGAGCTGCGCGTTGAACTCTTTCAAATGACTGCACATTTAATCTTTTTTAATCGACTTAAAAAAAGGAGGAGGTTCTCAAATCGACTGTATGTATTATTTGAATGCATGTTCACCGATATTTCCGTCAAATACCTACCTATACACTGATATTTTTTTAATGTTGGATAGATTTCACATCTGAGGTGGTTCAAATTTCAGCAGGTCAGGATCTGATGAAATCGAGGACAACCACCGAAAATTGTAGGGACAACTAGAGCGTTTATTAACTTTTTAATTAAGTGATTTAAAGTACTACAATTTAATGAAAGTCTGGGGTCGATCAGATGATGAAGCCTAAAGACAGTCGTAAGAATTCCTTAACGATTTACAGCAGTTAGTTACCTTGTGTTTGGGCTTGAATGATTTGCATTCATGAGAACTTTATACCTAGATAGATATATTTTTTAGTCCACTTGTCAAATAAAATAATGACACTTTTTTTTCAATTAAAATGAAATTGAAATATAAAATTTATTTAGAACAAATGAATTTTATTTATCAGATTTGTTAAATATAATATTGAAGTTGGTGCCATTTATAATAGGTACCGACCTAAACCTTTGGGCTAACTTGGCGCCGACTTCAATATGATCCTACTAATATAATAAATGTGAAAGTTTGTGAAGATGTTTGGATGTTTAGATGTTTGGATGTTTGGATGTTTGTTACTCATTCACACCCTAACGGCTGAACGGATTGGGATGAAATTTAGCGTAAATAGCGTATAGTCTGGAATAACACATAGGTAAATTTTCATCCCGGAAAAATGTTCCCACGGGAAACGGGAAATGGTACCGAATTTCGCGCAGGCGAAGCCGCGAGCATCATCTAGTATTTAATAATAGCTGATAAATCAAAATACGTATTTTTTTGTGCTAAGTAAATATTATTTTTTTAGTTTTTGTTTGAAGTCGGTTTTAATTTGTGTTATAAATAAATATTTTGTAACATTACAATAGCAAGGGTTTATTTTTTTAATTTTTAGTAGGATCGATTCCCAGGTGAGACAGCTAGTTTTCGAAAATCTTTGAATGCAGTTTTATTTCATTTTCATGATAAAGGAATGTTTCCTTTCAGTAAAATGAGCTAACTAAAGAATGTAAGGTGTTATATGTAATGTTATTAATTTATTATATTATCTTTGGTGTTACCTAACTACGAGTAGTTGCTCTTCAGTGCCCAGTTTTTTTACAACCTGTATAAGTACTAGCCGACCCGCTCAACTTTGTTTATGTCACCTACGAGTATGAAAGTAAGAAAGAGCACGTTATTATTGATAATGGGACATTTTATTCGAAACTTTGTACTTTCGAAAATTATTTTACATCCCTACTAATATTATAAATGCGAAAGTAACTCTGTCTGTCTGTCTGTCTGTCTGTCTGTCTGTCTGTCTGTCTGTCTGTCTGTTACGCTTTCACGCCTAAACGGCTGGAGCGATTGAAATGCAATTTGGTATGGGGATAGTTCGAGGCCCTGGGAAGGACATAGGCTACTTTTTAACCGACTGCGCAAAAGGAGTGTTATGATTTTACGTGATAACGACTTTCAGGCTGTTACGCTTTCACGCCTAAACGGCTAAAGCGATTGAGATGAAATTTGGTATGTAGATAGTTCGAGGCCCTGAGAAGGACATAGGCTACTTTTAACCGACTGCGCGAAAGGAGTGTTATGATTTTACGTGATAATGACTTTCACGCTGTTACGTTTTCACGCCTAAACGGCTGGAGCGATTGAGATGAAATTTGGTATGTGGATAGTTCGAGGCCCTGGGAAGGACATAGGCTACTTTTTAACCCACTGGGCAAAAGGAGTGTTATGATTTTACGCGATAACGACTTTCGCGCTGTTACGCTTTCACGCCTAAACGGCTGAAGCGATTGAGATGAAATTTGGTATGTGGATAGTTCGAGGCCCTGGGAAGAACATAGGCTACTTTTTAACCGACTGCGCAAAAGGATTGTTATGATTTTACGTGATAACGACTTTCACGCGATAACGACTTCTACGCGGTCGAAGTCGCGGGAACAGCTATCCCTACTAATATTATCAATGCGAAAGTACATAACTCGGTATGTCTGTCTGTCTGTTACGTTTTCACGCTAAAGGGCAGGAGCGATTGAGATGAAATTTGGTATGGCGATAGTTCGAGGCCCTGTGAAGGACATAGGCTACTTTTTAACCGACTGCGCAAAAGGAGTGTTATGATTTTACGTGATAACGACTTTCACGCGATAACGACTTCTACACGGTCGAAGTCGCGGGGAACAGCTATTTTAGTTTAGTTGTAAATATTTAATCACACTACTTAGCTCAGGGGCTTGACAGAGAAGGATTAAAATCTGTAGGTATATGGGCAAAAGACATGCTTACGAAATAGGTTAGGTTCAATTTTTATATGCGGATAGGTTTATATTAGCGTGAATCCCTTGCGTCACGCTGTCGTCTAGGGCCTGCTTCTGTTAGGACGGTGAGCAGCCTCCTCATCGACCTCAGGCCCCCGGTCATGTAGGCCGATAGTCTTAGACGAAGACAACTCGCCGGCACTTGGGTACTTGGAACTTGGGTGAGAGAGTTCTCTATACTTTTAAAAATTATTAAGTCTATAAGGCTAATAACTTGGTTTAACGACTGCCATTTACTGGCTACCGTTAGCGTTAGTGTTATCGTCTCAAATCTTTCGGTTATAAGTACTTACAGTTTTCAGTCTGTGGCCCAAATCTAACAAACGTTTCGTATTCGCGCTTCACCATACTACTTACTCTTTTTATTATTAAAGGGGCCAATTAATAAAGACTAACGTCATACCGGCCTTGGACCCTCTAAAACCATGAAGTCTCTACCCATCCATCTAGCGCAGTCCTGGGGTATCCTTTAGAGTGCTTACCAGGGGCTCCCAACCGTAGGCTGTTATACCTACCTAACAGCCTACGGTTGGGAGTCCTACCGGATACGTGTGGTTTTTTGTCAGTAGGAGTTATAGTATATTCATGTGGGATTTACCTCAAATTAAAAAAAACCATGTAGCGCATAGCTCCCCGGGTAAGTTGGAGGATGTCCTAACTTTGTCCCCACATTTTGGTTACGACTTATCCTAGAGGCTCGATAGAATATAGTTCAAACTTTGCTTATAACATAATTTCCACGCGAACGAAGTTGCGGGTAACAGCTAGTATCTATATATACACTAGCTGATGCCCGCAGCTTCGCCCGCGATGGCGCTGTATGTGAAATTTTGCTGAATTTTCTTTGCTATAAACCTCACGGAGCCCGAGACCTTTCCAACGAATGCAAAACCGTGGAAATCGGTTTGTGTGTTCTAAAGTTATAGCGTCAGGAAGGAAAACCCGACTTATTTTTATATAATAGATATGGTCACGCCTTTATTCCCGAAGGGGTAGGCAGAGGCATATTATATGCCCACATTTCACCTTTTCAGTGTATTTCCAACGTAATAGGTCGTGAGCCGCATTGCCGTGCTGAGATGGACAGGCGCAGGTTGTGACTACCGTTGAAATTTTTCAAGCCGCCTAAGAGGCCTTCTTAACGACTGCCATTTTCCTGGCTACTGGGGCCAATGGCTTAACGTGCCTTCCGAAGCACGTAAACGCTCAAATAAATGTCACAAAGTGGTCACATGGACGGTCACCCATCCAAGGACTTGCCATAGTGAAAGTTGCTTACTGCAGCGATCATTTACAGAACACTGAGTCCGCGGAGCCACGCCACGAGCGCTAAAGTTATTTGAGCATGTTTTAAATGCGCCTTTAGGCTTTATATTGGCTGTGCTTGGACCGAACTAAAAGTGAGCCGATGTAGTATGAAGGTGCGATTTTTACGTCGACGCGATATCTGGTTGTGTTATAAATAGAGACCGGATTATATGCAACATAAAGGCTTGATATATGCATGCAAATATGCTTAAAAAATGCTTGAAATATGCACGAAACATGGCAAAATAGGTGAAAGAATTTGATAGTCGAGAGTAGTGTCATGGTGGTCCAACGGTTAGGGCGTCTGGTCCGGCAAACCAGAAGACGCAGATTCGAGTCCTGTTCGAAACCAACATTATTTCACATTAGATTAGATTTCTGGCAGAATATGCCAAAATATGGAAAATTGAATGAATTTTTTTTTTTTAATTAGAGGATGTTTTTTGGAGGCAAAGTACCAACTTGGGCATCAAATTTCACACAAATACCTATATCAAAAACCGACCAAGTGCGATTCGGATTCCCGCACTGAAGTTATCGTAGGTACCAAAAACTAAAATATTTTATTTCTTTTTCTAAAACCAAAAGGTAAAAATAGTACCCAATAGTGGTTTTACTATTAGGGTACTATTTTTACCTTTTGGGTATAGAACGGCCAGGCACACAGGAAATACCGACAGAAGAGTCTTCTAGTGTCTGACAGTCTGTCTACAGGCTGTAGCTCAGGAACCGTGATAGTTAAAGAGTTGAAATTTGCACAGATGATTTATGTACCTATTTCTATTTGCCACCATAACAACAAATACTTAAGTACTATAAACAGAAAAAGAAATAAAACATTTTAAAAACTTAATCAATAAGAACGCAAGTCAGGCATGGCAAAAAATACGTATTATCATCCGCACACTGCATTTCTAAATGCAGTGTGCGTGCACTACAATCTGTTTTTCTTTGAGTTTTTTTCGGAAAATAGGCATCAAATCTAGATTTCAGGTAAAATATGGTATTACTGCTGAAAAACGCTTAAATATGCAAATGCATATAATCTGGTATTTCTTACAAATAAATAGACGGTATGTCCGTGGTAAACTATTTCAAACACCCGCAGTTCGCTAATTTTTGGGTGGCCGTGCTCACAACCTTTTTTGGGAACTGAATCCGCTCAAATAACGACTGATCGCTTCTGGCTGAAATTTGGTACAGAGATAGATTATAGCACATTATAAAGAGAAACCCTGATCTGTAGGCTGAAAATAAATAACACATGAAACTTTTTATACCGATATAAACGGAATCAAAATTTCACGAGGGCGAAGCTGCGCGCATCAGCTAGCCATATTATTAAATTTTACTGTCCTAAAAAGTCTGTTCGCACACATACGACGACGCAAACATCGCCAAAATTTTCTGCTAGCTGGCTCCTTAGCCCATGACGGCAGCGTGACGTGAGGAACTCACGCACGCCCCCCCTTAGAATTGGGATCACACCCGAAACCCCCCAAAGACGCGGGATAGCACCCAAACCACCCCCTGGGCGAGGCCGCAATGGTAGCCGTTGCCGTGTTGGGAGTCCTGGGACATCCTTCCGAGGGTTTACTCGGGGCTTCCAACCATAGGCTGTTGGGCGTTACGTGAAGTTTTTTAGTCGGTAGGAGTCCGGCATAACATCCATGATGGATTTTCCCTCACGTATAAAAAAAAGGCTGAATTGATTGATTTTGATTGGCTCCTTCACACATATGTCTACTGTTCTACTAAAGTCTGAAAACCCATAACACAAGCAGGTTATTCCTAGCTTACTTTGGAATCATATAGCGTTGTGTATGAATATTTATTTATTTATTTTATTTAGGTAGAATTTACATAATAGGTACTTCTGGACAGTCTAAATATAATTATCGCGAGCTATTCATGTCGAAGGACCGTCACCGTCGGCGGACCGGATTAAATGCTTCCGCGGGCCGGAGGTAGCCGCGGGCCGTACTTCAACTCGAATCGACAGATTTTCAATACACTGCGCTCTTGAGCTGCCGTGTGGCTACGGGTAAGAGTACAAAATGTCGCCACCCCAATACATTCCGAGGGTGTCGTAAAAGGCGACTAAGGGAACACTTTCGCAAGAAGATCCATTGCGTAGAGAAGGAAAACTCGAAATGAAACCCGGTTGTCGGTAAAATGACAATACTACCCGTTCGCTCTAACTTTGCCGCTGGCGTAGAAGCGTGTACCCGAATTGTTAATTAGACGAAGTAAATTGACAGTAGCTAATGTCACTTCGTCATAGAAAATAAGCAACATTTTATGAAGAAGTGATATTAGTTGCTTTTAATTAAAAATTCAACTTTAGTATGGAGCCGAGCTTTGATTTGTCCCACGTACCTAATAGGTGAAGAGCCGTATTGCCGTGTTGAGAGGGACAGTATGTATAATAGGTACGAGTATGTATGTATTTAGAAATATATTATATGTCTATCAGTCGTCTAGATCCCATAGCACAAGCTTATTTTGGGCTAGGTGATATTGTGTGAAGAATGTCCAATAAAATAAATTATTCTTTTATAAATAAAATAATAATATTTATCTACTCTGATACTATAATACAAAGATTATAAAATTGAAATCAATTCTATTATGACAAACATTACGCACAGGCCAAAAAAAAAGTTTCATTACGATACAGGTCTTGTATGGACACCTATATCGTAATAAAACTTTTTAATCATTACGATACACCATAAACAATCTCCAGCTGAAAAAGAAGTTTGAACCTCTACTTTAAAAAAAAATTGTGTCTCCAGAGTAGCGAAAAATCCTAAATCTATGGTCTCCGCAGCCTAAAAAAAAAGAAACACTCATACTCAATCGATGTTTGCGCCTTGGCGCCAACATTTTACATTTAAATTAAACAAAGTTTGGTTTTGTTTGTAAAATAAATTAGTTTTTGTGTTAAAACATGTCTTAAAGCGAGGATGGTGGTAATTGTACACCACCAGACATTCTGGAAACTGCGTCAAACATGACCATGAACCTGTTACCGGCGAAATCAAGGAGCAACTATATATCACAACAAAATGAAATCAGGTATTATAGTATGAGAGTAGATAAAGTAGTGTATGACACTGTACATAACTTGGTCTTATAACACTCGTGTGATACTATAAAAAAACTCGCCTACGGCTCGTTTTTTTAAAACACACTCGTGTTATAAGAACCCTCATTATGCAACAGTGTCATAAACTACTATTATTTTTCATTTATATTATTAGTAGGGATAGGGATGTGTGCTTCAGCCAAAACCAATCTTACCAGGGTGACCTGACTTGTTATCCTTCTTGTAGATCGCACTTGACGGCAGATGCAATTAAATATGATGACCATCATCGTCCTGGTGGGAACAAATATTACTTTTATTGATACTGAACAAAGTCTGAACAAAGTCAGTAATTCTTTCCTGGGTAACTGTATACGTTTTTACAACAGGCTTCCCAGCGAAATTAAAAGCATGCCCCTAATTAAGTTTAAAAAGTGTATAAAAAGTAAATTGTGCTGCAGGGGCTACTATACAATTGACGATTATTTGATTGATAAGGAAGCCTGGAAGTGATCTGCTTGCTCTACTGATGGAGTTTTAGTTTATAGTATCTACTTATTGTAAATATGTAGTGCACAAAAAGAATAGCCCGCCGAGTTTCTTGCCAGTTCTTCTCAAGCGGGCCGCGTTCCGAACTGGTGGTACTATTTGCATTGTATTCATTGACGTGTCGCAAGTGCCTATATATTAGGATTATGCGAAATAAATGTTTTTTGTTTGATTGATTGATTGACTTTGGTTACAACTGCAACACACAACCGCGTAGCATATTTTTTAGAAATCTGTAACACAGATAGGATAACATTTTTTTTAACGTGAGGGAAAATCCATCATGGATGCTATGCCGGACTCTTACCGACTAAAAAACCTTACGTAACGTCCAACAGCCTATGGTTGTGAGCCCCGGGTAAGCCCTCGGAAGGATATCCCAGGACTCACCCAGTTTATAGAATATATTATATAATTTGTGCCCAGATATAACATTGTTTTTAGTTTATTTTATTCACACTAAAATACTCGTACTAACGCCCTGGTCATAAATACTCGAATAGACTATTTTTTTTGAATTCCTTACCCAAAGGGTAAAAAACCGTCCAAGTGCGAGTTGAACTCGCCCATGAAGGGTTCCGTAGCAGCAAGTAACGTAATATAAAAGTTCTTGTTTCGTTGTAACTTTCATTGATGTTTTATCACGTTCGCAGTGGTAGCGATTTTTCTCGGCGAAAATTGCGGTTTATGACGTATTAAAAAAAAACTACCACCTTGATTTCGTTCAAACTAATTTTCGTTGGTAGATTTTATGACAATGTACATTATATATTATTTTAAGATTTATCACTCTCTTAGTTTAGAAGTTAAAGGGGGGGGGGGGGGACACATTTTTCCACTTTGGAAGTGTCTCTTGCGCAAACTATTCACTTTAGAAAAAAATGATGTTAGAAACCTCAATAGCATTTTTGTAGACCTATCTATAGATACCCCACGCGTATGGTTTACTAATGTTTGCCATAATTTAAAATGCCATAATTTCATATGCCATACTGGTATTTGCCATAATTTCATTAGACATAACGCTGCAGTTGCCATAATCGTGAAATGACATAAAATGACTTTCACTAATTCCATTGGTCATAATCGATCAAGTGTCATAATAATTTAAATCCATAAATGTATTTGCCATAATTTTCGTTTTCAATAATATCATTTTCCATAATTTTTATTCACCATAATATAAATAAAGATAATTTATACGACACAGATAATTTATTCACAATTAAACCTAAAACTAAACCTCATACGGCGTCTACTAACTAAGCGAAGACTTAACGAAGACTTAAGGCGGGAGCTCCGCTTCGCTTCGCTCCCGCCTTTAGTCTTCTAACCTAACCTATCCGAGTCGGATTGCACTGAGTCGGGGTGTTAACGATAATTCATTTTGACCTAACAATATTATGTATTATTTTCATAATTATATCAAATTTTGATTATGTCAAGAGTCGATTATGAGATGTGTTACTTATGGAAACTAATTATTATGATATATGTTGTTATAGAAAGTCATTTTATGGCAAATAAAAGTTATGACTGTTGAGTTGTTAAGGCAAACCTTATTAGTATAAATGATAATAGTGCAAGTAAATATTATGATCGGGGATGATTATGGCAAACAATATTAGTGCAAATGAATTTATGGTAAACGAGAGAGGACCCATGCATATGGGTGACCCCCAAAATTAACTGCTTTTTTTCTAGTTTTATATGAAAATCTTGATGCGGTTTACAGAATACATCTACTTACCAAGTTTCAACAGCATAGGTCTTATAGTTTCGGAGAAAAGTGGCTGTGACACACGGACGGACAGACACTTCCAAAGTGGAAAAATGTGTCCCCCCCCCCTCTAACTTCTAAACTAAGAGAATGATAAATCTAAAAAAAATATATGATGTACATTGCCATAAAAACTACCAACGAAAATTGGTTTGACCGAGATAGAGCTAGTAGTTTTTTTTAATACGTCATAAACCGCAATTTCCTATAGTGAAATCACTACCACAGCGAACGTGTTAAAACATCAGTCAAAGTTACAACGAACTACAAGAACTTAGTATATTATGTTACTTGCTGCTACGAAACCCTTCATGGGCGAGTCCAACTCGCACTTGGCCGGTTTATTTGGTACAGAACCCTTCGTGCTCGAGTCGGATTTTATTGGATGTATTTTATATTGGATACAATCATTCGTAGAATAATCGAATCTTTGACTGCATTCTGCCAAATTGATCACGTGGGTTTTGAAGCTTTTCTACCTAATCACTCTCCTTTTCGATCCTGAACATCGCGCGCCGCCGCCGGGCTGAAGAGAATCTTCGTCAGAGCCGAACGATTTTAAACATTCTTTTTTAACCAAAATAAGACACTTGGAAAGCTTTGAGAGCGCTCATGTTTCATTCCTCTTACATCCTCGAGTTATTCGAGTGGAGCGTGAAGATATGCACATCATTCGGCCACCAACTTCAAGGTGACTGTCAACTGTTTTGTCGAACTTGGCTCTCAATTCAGTAGTCGACTCCATGGTTTTTCATCAGGCAGGCATTGTCTGTAGCTTCTAAATAAAATATATATGTTAAACACAAATTTATTTTGAACAAAGATGCATTGAAAAACAACAACATGCAGATTCTGTGAAACTATATAGTTAAAGGGTTGTAAAAAGTCAGGGTGATAAGGGGATACCGCACGATCTCAGGTGAAGCGGCATGTCTCCTAGCCGGGACCCCTCCATGGGGCCTGGAAGCGAGAGCCCTTGCGTCACTGTTTAGATGGCGCAAGCAGGCGGTGGAGCGGGGAAAAAGGCCTGCGTCTCGAGAAATCTAGGCCCAGCGGTCCCTGCTCCACCAGGAAACCGTGGAGACATGGAAGGTGTGACTTGAGCAACCAAAGAGGGGATTCGCCACAATCACGGTCGTCAGACCGGTCATGGACGAGTGACTGGTGGGGAGACACGGTGCTCTCTCCTACCGGTTGTCACAGATACTTACCGGGCACGGTAGCTTCAGTAGGTATCTATGGCGAAGACACCGGGAAACCACGGCCGAGTGTCAGCACTGCGAGAACCGCAGCAATGACACAGCGCTCCACACGCTGGTGGAGTGCACGGCGTGGGCGCAACAACGTGGACAATCTCTCGCTCGAGACCATGGTGCAAGCCAAGATATCCAGCGGGAGTAAGTGGGTCTGCACCGCCTCTTTCTGCGAGCAGGTCATGCTCGTGAAAGAGACGGCGGGGCGGAAACGGGAGAGAACTCTCCCACCCGAGTTCCGCAGTCCAGTGGATTGGGGTTTCGCCGCGCTGACGTGTCTTCGGCGAAGACTATCAGCCTCCATAACCGGGGGCCTGAGGACGGTGAGAGGGCTGCTCACTGCTGCTATAGTACAAAAATAAGAATTATATCATAATTCTATGGTAGTTGTAATATTACGTAGCCCTAGTAGCACGTAGCGCTAGAATCTCGTAGCAGTGGTAGCGTGTAGCACGTAGCACTAGCAGAATGTCACACTTGATTGGCACACGCGCGTTTAAAATCATCCTATGTGATGTTTAGCTTTAACCAAAGATAGTATTACATACAGATAGGCAACTCCTGCCCCTCACTGACAAAGCTTCCCCACCCCCGCCACAGTTGGCATTGTAGTTTGCGGGTGTTTTGATAAAACATTTGTTTAGCCTTAGCCACACACAGATTCAAGCTCTGTGTGTTTTTAAGTGTATATTAACAGAATTAAAAACGAATTATTTGTATGGAGTTTCCCGCTTGTGATACTACTGATGATCACGAGATCATGGGTTCGATTTCCCACAAACTACGAAATTTTTATGATCCACAAATATTTGTCTCAAAGTCTTTGCTTTGCTTAGGTACCTTATTATTTTGTGGTCTATGTCTATTTCGTTTCGAGAAGCGCTTGTGGCCCCGCGGACTCAATGTTATGTAAACGATCACTGTAGTAAGCAACTTTCACTACGGCAGGTCCTTGGATGGGTGACCATCCATGTAACCACTTTGTGACATTTATTTAAGCGTTTCCGTGCTTCGGAAGGCACGTTAAGCCGTTGGTCCCGGTTGCCAGTAAAATGGCAATCGTTAAGCCTCAAAAATTTCAACAGCAGGCAGTCACAACCTGCGCCTGCCCCTTTTCAACACGGCAATACGGCTCACCACCTATTACGTGGGACAAATTCCATACAAGGGGAAAAATGGGCATATAAGTATGCCTCTACCTACCCCTTCAGGGATAAAGGCGTGACCATATGTATGTATGTCTATTTCACTTCGGCCTCTAGTTTCGTAACTGGTTTTACATAAAAAAGAGCAATACTACCTCTGTGGCGCAGTCGGTACTGATACCGCCTGCGGCGCTGGAGGTCGTGGGTTCGATTCCCACAGGAGACACATATTTGGTACTAGATGATGCTCGCGGCTTTGGCAAATTTGGTACCCGTTCCCGGTTCCCGTGGGAACATATTCCCGGGATGAAAAGTAGCCTATATGTTATTCCAGACTATAAGCTATCTTTGTACCAAATTTCAGCCCAATCCGTTCAGCCGTTAGAGCGTGATTGAGTAACAAACATCCAAACATCTTCACAAACTTTCACATTTATAATATTAGTAGGAAGTAGGATAGTAGGATAATAATCTGGGTGTCTCTATGTATAATATGTATGTATTTAAAAGTATATAAGTATTAATATCCGTGGTCTGATAGCCATAACACAAGCAGGTTATTCCTAGCTTACTTTGGGATCAGATAGCGTTGTGTGAAATGTCCGTGAATATTTATTTATTACTAGCTGACCCGCGCAACTTCGTTTGCGTGATAAATCAAGAACCGCTCGACCGATTTTGTGCAAACTTCACATAAACCATCTACTAAATAGTCCGAACAAAGCCTAAACATTTGGTTTGGACAGGTGAGCCCGATCTCGAGTTATAAAATTACAACGAAAAGTGGCATTGATTTTTATATATATAGATTTTATTTAATAGGTAACACGTTTGCAATACTAACCGTGTTACCTATTAGTTTTCTTACTGTACCTGTTGTTGACAGTTTTCAAGCTACTCATAAAGGCTTTCAAAATTTTACTAGCACACAGACCAACCAGTTAGCGTGCCCTTTGAAGCACGAAAACACTTTTAAAATAGAATTGCCGCAAATGCAGCGTGGGATGTTTAGGCAGTGATCGTTTCTAATACGGTCAAAGTATCTGGTTACATTATCTACTCACGATGTAATTAGAACTTACGTTGATTTCGAAATAAAAAATATAGTGTAGCATTCTAACAGTAAAATATTTTTTTAATGGATTCAGTAGTTTCGCAGCATCTCTAAATAAAATGATAGAAAAGTTTGTTTTTTTATATTTCCAATGTACTCGTACATACATACATATACATATATGGTCACGCCTTTATCCCCGAAGGGGTAGGCAGAGGCATATCATATGCCCACATTTCACCTTTGTATAATTTGTCCCACGTAATAGGTGGTGAGCCGTATTGCCGTGTTTAAATGGACAGGCGCAGGTTGTGACTGCCTGCTGTTGAAATAAAGCCTTCAACTTAGCTTAACGACTGCCATTTTACTGGCAACCGGGACCAACGGCTTAACGTGCCTTCCGAAGCACGGAAACGCTCAAATAAATGTCACAAAGTGATCACATGGATGGTCACCCATCCATGGACCGGCCACAGTGAAAGTTGCTTACTGCAGTGATCGTTTACAGAACACTGAGTTCGCGGGGCCACGAGCGCTTCATGTACAGTACATTGGAAATATAAAAAAAAATACTCGCTGGGTGATCAACATAAGATACCGAAGCCGAAAATATAGTTAGAATTTTTTTTGTCTGTTTGCCTGTTTCCTTTGTTTTGTCCGGAAGGATCTCGAAAAATACTCAATAGATTTCATTCAAATTTTGCACAAATATTAGCTAGGGGTATCGTCTTCTAATAGGCTATATATTATCACGCTACATATCCTAGGGGCTAAGCAGAGAGCAATCAAATTAGTATTATAACATAAATTTCACGCGTACGAAGTCGCGGGCAACAAGCTAGTATTGAATGCAAAGGAACAATGAAATCTTTTCTCAGTACATATCTATAGAGATAGATCAAGCACTGCTAGTCCACTGCATAGTCCACTGCTGGACGTAGGCCTCTCCCAAAAACATGCAACAATACAACAGTCTAGTCACTCCCTGCAACTTTTTGAAGGTCGTCGATCCACCTGGCACAGTAGGAAATTTGAGTCTAATGGTTCAGTGGTTTGAGTTAATGACTGTGGCGGATGCAGAGCCCCCCCCCCCCTTGGGAGGACGCTCACCACGACACGGCAAACTACCAGGATAATGATGTTGAAAGTGGTCGACTCGTTCGTTGGCTTCTGATTCGCTGCTGAGTGAGGTCTCGTCCTCCGCTTCATATGAGTCTTCGGCTTCTATGGTTTCTATGCGTGCTGCTACGAGCTCCACTTGTAGGCGCCCGATCACGGCTGAGCACACATTGGTGGAGTGCACAGCGTGGGCGCAATAGCGCTAGGTCCTAGTAGCAGGTCTGAACGTGGATATTCTCTCGGTGGCGATTACAGTTTGAGCCACGATCTCCAGCGTAAGTGGGACGCCTCGAGAAATAACTTGCCCACCCGAGTTCTGCAGTCTGCGGCGAGTGTGCCGTTTTTTGCCCAACAATATCTCGCAAGTCTGGGGCCTGAAAACGGGGGGGGGGGGGGGGGTGTCGAGACTCAAAACGTTATTATTAATAAGACAGTGCGCCTTTTTTTACGTGAGGGAAAATCTTCATACATGATATGCCATAGTTGGGAGCACGGAATCATTAGAAAAGGGTATCTCATCTTAGAATGCAAAATTCATTTGCAGACCACTGATTTAGCGGATCATAAGCGCACGCATTAAAATTTATCTGATATGAAGTGAAAATTGTAACCCCTTTTAGAAATAGAGTGAATCAATTGTCCCTGAAATTTGATACAGTTACAGCTTAAACCGATTGCGCGACGCCGAATTTCTGCCTACAGTCAACGATTTTCTAGTACTATACTTCAATATATAGGTACCACACACTCTAACGATTGAACGTATATTACGAGTATGACACACTACTCGAGCAAGCGTTCTTGACCAACGCGTGGAATGGTCCTAACTGCCTGCACTTTACCTCAGGTACTGGAATAGCCGTAATACCGTCCGCAACAATCCAAACCGAACTCAAGTATCTGTTTTTAGGGTTCCGTAGCCGAATGGCAAAAAACGGAACCCTTAAAGATTCGTCATGTCTGTCTGTCTGTCTGTCCGTCCGTGTGTCACAGCCATTTTTCTCCGAAACTATAAGATCTATGCCATTGAAACTTAGTAAGTAGATGTATTCTGTGAACCGCATTAAGATTTTTATATAAAACTAGAAAAAAAGCACTAAATTTTGGGGGTCCCCATTCTCAAAACTGAAACTGAAAAAATTTTTTTTCTTCACATCCATACGTGGGGGGTATCTATAGATAGGCCTCCAAAATGCTATTGAGGTTTCTAACATCATTTTTTTCTAAGCTGAATAGTTTGCGTAAGAGACACTTCAAAAGTGGAAAAATGTGTGCCCCCCCCCCCCCCCTCTAACTTCTAAACTAAGAGAATGATAAATCTGAAAAAAAAATATAATGTACATTGCCATAAAAACTACCAACGAAAATTGGTTTGAATGAGATCGAGTTGGTAGTTTTTTGTTAATACGTCATAAAGCGCAATTTTCGCCTGTAAAAATCACTACCACTGCGAACGTGTTAAAACATCAATCAAAGTTACAACGAACTACAAAACTTTTATATTATGTTACCAGAGTTTAGTTACTTGCTGCTAAGGAACCCTTCATGGGCGAGTCAGTAGTTGAGGGAACTGTATAGACTGAATGGTTATGAAGGGATTTCACTTTTTTATAATGGTGTCCACCGAAATCAAAATGGATCGAAATCATTATGGATCACACAGATATTTGACTCTGGTGGGAATCGAACCCAAGACCTCGTTATTCGCAGTCGTATATTTTTACCTCCAGACCAACGAGGCAGTTGAAAAATGCAAATAAATAAATTATTGATTGATTTCGGTGCTTTTAAATATTGATCTCCGTGCAAGTATTTCCACTAAAAAACACCGGAATCAAGGGCACTGAAATCAAAATATTTAGCAAAATCCTATATATTTTTAAAAGTAATCTGTATTATGAATACTTATGTTTTTACTGAAATCTTATACATAAAAGACACACTTTTAATATAGCTTTACATCATTTGTTCAAATAATTGAGGATAAAATGGATGCACCGAAATCAATTTTAGGTATATACCAAGCCACCGAAAATGATTACGAACCTTAACAAAACAGTATGGCGATGACACACCGACGTCTAGTCCTTACCACCGGTGCGGTGTAACTGACAGTTTGTATTACTCGAACAACTATTCTTACAGTCGCTAGAGATACAGAGTAATGAACGAATCGGTGCGCGCCACTGAAGTCAATTCTGAACGTCGGACGTAAAGACAACCAGTTGTAACTTGTCTAGTAATGCCGATAATGGCTTAGTAATGTTATAAATAGAGTAAATAGTTATCAAGTTATTTGTGAATAATTGTGAATATTCGCACATATAACACCTATATTGGAGAAAAAAAGATAAAAAATAATTTTCGCTGCAATACGGGACCGGACGCGACAGCGAGGTCAATATTTTTGTAGTTTTAATTTATTTAAACTAACTTTTACGTAATTAATCTAAAAAAAACCACAGGCCCCCCCTACTATTTTTGACCGTACAATTTGTAGAAAAAAAATCATATTGATAAGTAATCTACAGGTATTGGTTTTCGACGCGGACTCGCCTATTTGAGCCGGCTGAGAATGACCGATCTATACTAATATTAAAAAGAGGAAAGATTTTGTTTTTTTGTTTGTTCGTTTGTAACGAATAGGCTCCGGAACTTCTAGACCGATTTAAAAAAATCTTTCACTGTTGGAAAGCTACACTCTTTGCGGTGAACATAGGCTATATTTTATTCCCGTATTCCCACGGGAACGGGAACTACGCGGTTGAAACCGCGTGACGTCCGCTAGTATACTATACATACCTGTTATAAAAAGCTATAATTAAATTCCAGAGCATGGCGACCCGAGACTACAAACGTAGAAAACCCGAATGAATGATTGAGACCGCCCCTGCGCCGTACCATGCGCACAGAGGCGGGGCCATGGAGTGCTACGTGCCGAATAACCCCCAGTTCGGGTTGGCGGACTACTGCGGTGGCTGCCACGGGTTGTGTTGCGACCCGCTGCAGTGTACGTGTGTGGATAATCAGTTGAGGGAGTTTCCTGAGGAGTGCTGTCAGGTTAGTGTTTTTTTTTAATCCTACTAAATTATAAATGTGAAAGTTGGTGAAGATGTTTGGATGTTTGTTACTCAATCACGCTCTAATGATTGAACGGATTCTGCTGAAATTTGGTACAGGGATAGCTTATAGTCTCGAGTAACACATAGGCTACTTTTCATCCCGGGAATATGTTCCCACGGAAAGTTCTAGTACCTATTAATCAAAAAAACCGGTCAGTTAAGAGTTGGCCTCGCGCACGAAGGGCTGTATGAGAGTCCCTCCTTAACTTTTCTGTTTTTAGTACTTACTAAAGAACGTCACGTAGTTTCACCCGCGTAGCTCCCGTTCCCGTGGGAAAACGGTAATAAAATATAGCCTATGTTCACCGGGAAGAGTGTAACTTCCTAACAGTTCAAGAATTTTTATAAATCGGTCCAGTAGTTTCGGAGCCTATTCGATGCAAACACACAAACAAACAAACAATCTTTATGTATAGATTTTATGATAAAGCGGCAACAGAAACTATCTGCGAAAATTTCAACTGTCTATTAGCTCTCTCGGTTTATGAGATACAACCTGATTGATGACGGACAGACCGATGGTCATACGAACGGTGGAGTCTCAGTAATAGACCCTTTTTACCCTGAAAAGGTCAACTTCACATAAACTATTATTAATATGACATAGGCACTTGTTAAACGTCAAGAATACAAAACAATTTAGCTCCACCAGTTCATGACGCAGACCGCTTGAGAAGATGGCAAGAAACTGGGCGGGCTGTTCTTTTTAGTGTTCTGTATAAAATAATATACTTCATTATAATCTTAAAACTATTTATAGGTAATATTTTATTATAAAGTGAAAAAAGACAACTTGGCCCAGACGGGACTTGAACCCGCAACCTTTGCCTAATCCAGGGCAATGCTCTAACCAATTGAGCTACGGGAGCCGTACTGCTCGATAGATGGCTCTGTGCCATACTCTTAAATGGCGGTTACAATAAGGTGAAGAATTTCAACTTGTATCAGTACGGCTCCCGTAGCTCAATTGGTTAGAGCATTGCCCTGGATTAGGCAAAGGTTGCGGGTTCAAGTCCCGTCTGGGCCAAGTTGTCTTTTTTCACTTTATAATAAAATATTATGAAAAAGTTAGCATACTAATTGCTTTAAATATTAAAATCTGTATTTATAGGTAGCAACTTGTTTGTAAATTAAGCAAAGCAATTAAGCAGAACTGCTTGTTCTGCAAATCACTGCATAGTATAAAACAAAGTCGCTTTCTCTGTCCCTATTACGCTTAAATCTTCAAAACTACGCAACGGATTTTGATGCGGTTTTTTTTAAAGATAGAGTGATTGAAGAGCAAGGTTTATATGTATAATAAAATAACATCCATTAAATAGTATTTGTATTTAATATCAGCATTACACCCGTGCGAAGCCGGGCGGGTCGCTAGTGATTTAGAAACCATCTCCATTTTATAAAGTTTCAGTAGTTACCTACCTCAAAAGGAAAAATAAATCGGAAGCCTTTTAGGTTCACTTTGTATCGTCCGCATGTCTGTGAGTCAAGACCCTTTATCTCGTCAACAAGTGGAGGGATTCGAGTTGAAACTATCACCATATATACCTATACCTATTAGGTCTACCGTCCTTTGGTGCTAAAACGCAGAAAAAAATTCACAGCCATTTATATCGCAAAAAAGCGTACATTATCGACCCTCTTCAAGGGATTCAAAATTAATAAGATACGTACACTCTGTAAAGTCCGTCTGTCTGTCTGTCTGTCCGTCTCTACGTCACGATGCTGTATCGCAGGAACCCTTATAGCTAGAGAGCTGGTATTTTCACAGATGATGTATGTTTGTTGTTTGCTATAACAAAAATATTAAAATCAGAAAAAAGGGAGGCTAGTTGACCGATTTTAAAGTAGATATGTAGTACGTAAGTAGTAGTAGCACGTAGTCATAAACTGCAAGATTCGATTCCAGAACTCTAGGTGTTGTAGGTAGTGTACGGAACCCTCGGTGGACAAGACGGACTCGCTCTTGTCTGTTTTTTGTTTTGTAATCCCTACTAATATAATAAATGCGAAAGTAACTCTGTCTGTCTGTCTTGCGACATGAAATTTGGTATAGAGGTAGTTCAAGGCCCTGGGAAGGACATAGGCTACTTTTTAGCTGACTGCGAAAAAGGAAGGTTATGATTTTACGCGATAACAACTTCTACGCGGTCGAAGCCGCGGGGAATAGGTAGTTTGTTATAAAATTTGGACGCAGTGTCTTTACCATGATCTCGTCCGTTAGTCAACGCGTGCACTGCGCGGGTAAGCCCTCGAAAGGTGTCCCGGGACGAACATCCCTTCGAGGACTGTAAGCGTTGGTAGGTTACCGTGTGGGTTTATGCGATTTGTACATTTTGCGTGTGGGAGTCATTTTGTGTCTTTTAGTCGGTAAGAGTTCGTCATAATAATCCATGAAGGACTTCCAAACGTATAAAAAACGGGTGCTCTACTTCTGCTGATTTGGGCCACTGATATCACGGAAGGGCCCCATCTTATCCCTAAAATTAATTAAAACGGTTCATAGCTTACTAAAGAATCAAGCATTGCAAGACTTGGTGTACACGACGCCCCTTCATATATTGGGAACCTGCCAATATACAAAAATTCTAAGTGGAATTTAAGACATATCTCTGCGTGTGTGAACTGCTCACGTTATGCTGCCGTGTTGGGATTGTTTCTGTAAGGATGGCGAAATTTCGATGATTTGAATGAAATACAGAAATGGAAGTGGAAACTTGCGCCTCTCTCGAGCTATTCGGGCAATTCGTAAAGATTTGGATTTAACATTGAAGCAATTCTGATGTTAGAAAAGACTGGCTGTAAGTTTCTATTGTCAGGTTTATTTATTTCCCACAGGCTTCTACCTAACAATAGCCTTGTAGATCTAGCAGTAAATGTAAAAATGTAGAAGCTATAATCGTGACGTTATAATAACTGTTACTTGACCTACATTAATAAGATGTTTTCTATTCTATTACTATTCTATGCCCCGTGTGAGGCAAAATTTGTTTATTTTAGAAATAATTTTGAAAACCAATTAACATGCCAATGAACTCACAAATTCAAATGTGATAAAATTATCGTGCAAGACGCTTTACCGCTCGGCCATCGAGAGTGATACGCAAGTTCGAATTATGCTCGAAACAAAAAAAACATTTATGTAAATTCATTTTATGTCGAGGTTCGCAGACTGGTCGAGTAGGTCTTGGTACCTAGATTTTTATATACCGCCAAGTTGGCAGACAAACATACGGCCCACCAGATGTATCGGTGGTCACCGCTGCCTATGGAAGTTTGCAACACCGGAGGCGCTACACTCGCGCTGCCGACCCTGTAAAAACCTTCTAATACCTCTTTTGAAGATCCCCGTACTGTAAGCGTTTGGAAAAACCGAGGAAGGGAGATCATTCCACAACAATACTTCATGGCCATGCAGTCAGAACAGCTGCCGTCAACGACGGCCCTGATGCTTCGACCGGCCAAAAAGCTGGACACCCATCCGCATATACTCTCGGGCAGTCCGTAGGAGGGCAATTTCGCAAGGAATTAGTTTCGGAGACAAAAAGACAAAGACAAAAATCTTTTCTTGAACAAGAGGGTAACATTGTCAACCCTCACCGTGTTTCCCTCTGTACCACGCTATGGACCCGGGGCGCCTGCACGGTGAATCCATATTATGCTGAGGAAACGTTCTCTGTATGGTGTAGTCGTGTACGCGTAAAAGCACACTCCTGATTTTGCTGTATGAACGATGGAGCAAGAGCAAAACTTAATGATTAATGACTGAATTTCGGCCCAAAGTCCTTTTAAAGACACTAATTGTATTTCTTGCTTTGTCTAGTCTACGATCATTTTAAAAACCTTTTCTAGACTCCGGTGCAAATATTAAACCATTAAAAGCCCCGTAAACCCCATTTCTTAACAATATTTTTTGGGCGTTAATTGTTAAATATTTTTAGTCCTTTAGAAAGGACTTGGGCCGTAATCGAGAAGTTATGAAATTATGCGTGGGCCGCTAGAGAGGTTAACCATCATTCTAAACTTATTCATCTTTACAGCAAGAACCCGAGAACTGCTGTCCAGAGAATGGGGAAGAAGACCTGAATGCGTTAGGGGACAGCATCGGAGGGTGTGACGCTGCACTCTCAGGCGAGGTAGCTGAAGGCTGGTCCGAAGATATGGGGTCCTTCTCCTTGCCGCCGTTGGAGTTGGACCCTTTGCCATCGCTGTTCCCGTTTTCGCCATGTTCTGGGTACAAGTAAGTTTTTGAAGTAATTCTTTAGGCGCGACCTAGGGAGTAACTCAATTTTTTTACTGACGGAAGTACCGCTATTTTGAATAGCGGAAACGTAGTTTCAGCTATTTAAAATTCGAATGAATGATATTAATATAACATTTGATGCCGTCAATGGCAAAAAAGTTTTACTTCAATCGCGCGTAAAGGTTATGGTGGCTTCTCACGGCGCGTGATATCACAAGTCGCGCCGCGCCGAGCCGATTTGTGCGCGCGAGCATGCGCAAACAGGCGAGCCCGCGCTACCCGTTCTCACGGCGCGCGTCGGCGCGGCGCACTTGGTCCCGCCGCAGCGAGGTCGACACTTCAGTCCGAGACACGCAACGCGTCATGTCGCAAGAAGAAGAAATCTCCGCTGTTGCCGCTTTTGTGTTATTTAGTGGATATCACAGTACCTAATTACTTACTGACGCTTGCACTTGTCGAAACGAAATGATTTATTGGCCGATGCATCGCTCCCTCACCGACACCCCGCGCCACGCGCCACCCCGCGCGCGCACGAGTCACCACGAGTGCGCTCGCGCCGCGCCGGCCCGCGCCTTTGAAGTTACCGACTTCGATCGGATAGGACGCGCCTGCTCGCGCCAGCCCGCGTCCCCTCGAGCCATTCCCTTCACACGGCGCGTAGGCTCGACCTGGCGCGGCGCGACTTGTGATATCACGCGCCGTCAGAAGCCACCATTACACGCACACACTTTTTTTTATACTAGTAAGGACCCATCTAGTGGAATTACCGTAGCCTAAAGACCAGAGGCGTTAAATTCGCGTTGCCTGCCTGCAAGAACCTTCTCTCTAAGTATCCTTTTGAAGTACCCCATACTGTAGGCGTTTGCGAGGCCGGGAGATCATTCATTTCACAAACTAAGCGTAGCAGTTTGGCGTAGCTGCTACGCTAGTCTGCTACGCTTAGATTAGTAGTCTTACAAATCTTTACTATTATTATAAAGAGGAAAGATATGATTGTTTGTTTGCATCGAATAGCCTGCGAAACTACTGGACAGATTTGAAAAATTCTTTCACAATAAGTTCAACTGGTTCTGCAGTTTAAGAACCGGGAATCAAACTCGTTAAGCAACTCCGATACTTTAACCACTAGATAGACTATTCCCGGTTCATAATAGTAATGTCATGAACCTTTTACGGACCTGAAAGTAGTACAAATGAACTAAGTACGAATTACTTTAAGGTACATAGAGTCAGACAGTTATTATATGACAGCAAACGTCACGCGGTTTTACCAGCGTAGTTCCCCTTCCCGTGTTATTAAGGGAATAAAATAAAGCATATGTTCACCGGGAAGAGTGTAGCTTGCCAAGAGTGGAATTTTTAAATCAGTTCATGTCCATTAGTTTCGGAGCCCATTCGCCAACAAACAAACAATCAAAATGTCCCTCTTTACAATATTAGTTTAGATGAGAATAGGTAACTGTGTCAGAATGTTATTAGTCTTACAAGTAACTGCACTCGCACAATTATAACAAAATCGTGTCAAATTGCCTTCATAACACATTGTAGTGTGGCCAGACCTTGGGCGGGGTGAGCGGAATGATAAACACGAGTGTAAGGGAAGACGATCGTTTATTCACTCTCTGGATACGACATGTATCCAACACTTATACTAGTTACACACATATAGAGTACATACACATATACCCCACTACACCTCGGGGGCTACAATAAAAAAAAAGTACAAACTTTAGTGCATTTTTTTTTTTACAAGTTATACATTTATAATAAAATGATAAGACACATAAAAACTCAATACATGATAACATTGGCAACTGATAAGTAGTACTACTGCAGTTACTCAACTGATATGCTTAGGATTAAGTTACATAAGGTTTAGTTCTATTCTTGTGAACAGTTTCTATTTTATCACCCTTATTAACTACAACATTAGGTTCATTTTCACTTATCACTATGAATGGTCCATTAAACAATTTATCCAATTTTTTACCGGTTTCATTTTTTATTAAAATTAAATCTCCCTTTTGATATGATATTGAATTACATTTTCTGTCATAACAATTTTTTCTTTGTAACTTACTTAAAATTAAATTTTGTTTAGCTTCTTTATTCGCTAATTGAAGTCTATACTTAAATTCTAATGCATAGTTATCCGAGTTATATAACGGTTCTACAACATTATTTAATAAACTATTAGGTAAATTACATGGTTTACCAAAGACAAGTTCATGAGGCGAGTACTTTGTTTCCGTGTGAACGGTTGTGTTATACGCGAAACACCAGTATTGCAGCCACTGGCTCCAAGTTTCTGAATGCCCGTCACATTGAGTTCTCAGAAATGCAACAAGATGTTTATGGGAATTTTCTAGACTACCAATTGATTCATGCCTGTAGGCAGTCGAATTTAATTTTTCGATATTCAAAAGCTTACATACCTCGGTCATTGCTTCTGACATAAACTCCGTGCCTCGATCCGTAGCTATAGTCTTCGGTACGCCATACCTTAGTATAAAATTGTTTACAAAGGATTGCGCTACGCTTACCGTATCTTTTCGTTGTAGAGGATATGCCTCGATGTACTTGCTTAGTTCGCACTGGAGAGTTAAAATATAAACATTACCTTCTAAATCCTTATCTAAGGGGCCCACTAAGTCTAAATATACCTTATCAAAGGCGCTCAAAGCCGTAGTCGTAACGACCATGGGTTCGACTATTTTCTTAGAATACTTGTTTATTTGACATTTATGACATTTATTTACGTAGTTACGTACATCACGTTCTAGTGTCGGCCAAAAGTATTTACCTTTTATATTGTTAATCATACGCCGTACACCTGCATGTCCGCTTGTAGGCAACAAATGATAATCATGTAGGATATACATCCTTTCGTCACTATCAGAGACTCGTCTTATTCCTCTTAAAATATTTAATGTCGGTCCGGACCATTGTTCTCTACTCTTTATTTCACATATTAATTCTTTTAAGAAATTCGAATTATTTTCATTTCGTATAAAACATATATTTGTTATATTTATTTTCTTACAAAAATCTTCTAGCATATTCGCAAATTCGACTCGCGTAAATTGCGACATATAACTAAGATTTATCAATAAACTCGACTCACTTTCTATATAAACTAAACACTTATACTGGTACGTAATATCCTTTTTATTTATATCTTTTCCCGAAATAAATTTTAACTCGACGTAATCACTTGGTTTTCTTAATATTTCCGCGACTCTTGGTTGGCCAGACCTTGAATCAGCAGGTATATTAAGAGACCTCATGTTAGTCTGCCTAATCTTTTCGTTTTCAAGATTTGCTTTTTGAGCTCTTGTCATTACCATTACATCTAATTTTTTATTCATTGATTTTAAATCATCCGAAGTCATGGTCACCCTACTCAAACAATCTGCAACTGTGTTATCGGAACCCTTTATGTAAACAATGTTGAAGTCGTATTTTTCTAATAATAATCTGAACTTTATAAGTCTTGTAGATGGATCTTTCATGCCGAATAAATAAATTAAGGGTTTATGATCTGTCATAACTGTAAATTTTTTGCCATACAAATACGGTCTAAAATATTTAATACTCCATACTATAGCTAATAGCTCTTTTTGTATGGTCGGGTAATTTAATTCGGCTTTATTTAGCGGTCTGCTGGCATAAGCCACTGGTTTCATATTACTATTACATAGGACTGAACCTATGGCTGTGCCTGAAGCATCTGTCTGAAGGACAAATGTGTTTTGAGGTGAAAAATTCGGATATTGTAAAATAGGTGGAGAAATGAGTTTATTTTTAAGGGTTTCGAAACTTTTCTGACACGTACTATTCCACTCGAAACTTATATTTTTGCGGCATAATTTATTTAATGGTAATGTTATTTCTGAAAAACATGGTATGAATTTCCTATAATAGTTACAGAATGCTACAAACCTTCTAACATCATCTGAATTTTTTGGTACTGGATAATTCTGTAACACTCTTACTTTCTCGGGGTCAGGTAGGACGCCCTCGGCTGTCACTACATGCCCTAAATAAAGTAACTCCGTCTTTAAGAAATCGCACTTCTGTGGATTTAATTTAAGGTTCATTTTTCTTAATCTTTCAAATACAGATAATAAATTTTTATTATGATGTTCCATGTTTCTACCCATGACAACGATATCGTCACAATATTGAAAACATTTGTCATATGTAAGTCCTGACATTGCTAAAGATACTACTCGACAGAATGAATTCGGGCTGACCTTGAGGCCCATTCCCAATCTTTTCATGCGAAATTGTCCTGTGTTGGTTGTGAAGCTCGTAATATCTCGACAATTTTCTTGGAGACCAACCTGATAAAATCCTTGATACAGGTCTAAATGACTGAAACATATACATCCCGACAGAGAATCTAATATCTCCGTAATGTTAGGTAACGGGAATTTGTCATCCTGAATCGACTCGTTAACCTTCCTATAATCCACTACTAAACGCCATTTTTTGACTCCATCAGATTTTTTAGGTACTAAAAGTATAGGACTGTTCCATTCACTAATACACGGTTCTATAATGTCATCATTTAACATTTTTTGAACTTGTCTATTTATTTCTGGTTTCAAAGACTCCGGTAGCCTATAAGGTTTAGTATATACAGGTTTCGTATTAGGTTTCACTGTTATGCATTGCTCGGGAACGTTTGCAGTATCTAACCGATCCTTTTCTAAGAAAAAGATATCAGTATACTTAGCGCAAATGATTTCAATTTGCTTTTTATCGTGGGAATCTAAATGGGAAAGTTTTAATTGAGGAAGTAATTCTTTGACACGTTGGACACCTTTTAAGGGTTCGTTAAATAAACAAACATTATAGCTATCTAAATAATCTAAATTCTTGTATTCAATAATTTCATCTTTGCGTATTTTAATAGAGTTTTCGCTAGTATTTAAGATTTTTATCGGAATTTTGCCTCGTTTGGGTGTTATTATACTTCCGGCTAAAAATAGATGCTCTTCCAATTGTTTTGCGTAGATTACACGGTCTTTGTACATACTTTTATTTACATCAATATAATGTAATGATTCACAACGCGCTGGTATAATTACTGCTGTCACTACATGCCCTAAATAAAGTAACTCCGTCTTTAAGAAATCGCACTTCTGTGGATTTAATTTAAGGTTCATTTTTCTTAATCTTTCAAATACAGATAATAAATTTTTATTATGATGTTCCATGTTTCTACCCATGACAACGATATCGTCACAATATTGAAAACATTTGTCATATGTAAGTCCTGACATTGCTAAAGATACTACTCGACAGAATGAATTCGGGCTGACCTTGAGGCCCATTCCCAATCTTTTCATGCGAAATTGTCCTGTGTTGGTTGTGAAGCTCGTAATATCTCGACAATTTTCTTGGAGACCAACCTGATAAAATCCTTGATACAGGTCTAAATGACTGAAACATATACATCCCGACAGAGAATCTAATATCTCCGTAATGTTAGGTAACGGGAATTTGTCATCCTGAATCGACTCGTTAACCTTCCTATAATCCACTACTAAACGCCATTTTTTGACTCCATCAGATTTTTTAGGTACTAAAAGTATAGGACTGTTCCATTCACTAATACACGGTTCTATAATGTCATCATTTAACATTTTTTGAACTTGTCTATTTATTTCTGGTTTCAAAGACTCCGGTAGCCTATAAGGTTTAGTATATACAGGTTTCGTATTAGGTTTCACTGTTATGCATTGCTCGGGAACGTTTGCAGTATCTAACCGATCCTTTTCTAAGAAAAAGATATCAGTATACTTAGCGCAAATGATTTCAATTTGCTTTTTATCGTGGGAATCTAAATGGGAAAGTTTTAATTGAGGAAGTAATTCTTTGACACGTTGGACACCTTTTAAGGGTTCGTTAAATAAACAAACATTATAGCTATCTAAATAATCTAAATTCTTGTATTCAATAATTTCATCTTTGCGTATTTTAATAGAGTTTTCGCTAGTATTTAAGATTTTTATCGGAATTTTGCCTCGTTTGGGTGTTATTATACTTCCGGCTAAAAATAGATGCTCTTCCAATTGTTTTGCGTAGATTACACGGTCTTTGTACATACTTTTATTTACATCAATATAATGTAATGATTCACAACGCGCTGGTATAATTAAATAATTATCCGATTGCAAAGATTCAGTTGAACATTTGTTTATTCTAAGTGTGCATTGGTACTTGTTATTGCATTGTAATGTAATTGTATCTGCTACCAAGTCAATGTTTGCATTATACTTTCTGAGAAAGTCTAACCCGATAATATCGTCTACTTGGCATGGGATTGTTTTTAGTAGGTACAACTTATGATGAAATTGTATACTATCTTCTGACTGCAATGAAACATAAACATAACATTCTGGATGTATTTTGCCACCTAGCCCGTTTATAACTGTATTATTCGAATACTTTTGAATGCGATTACTTATCAAATCACTATTTATTACTGATAATGATGCTCCTGTGTCTAGTAAGAACTTAAGTTTTTTATTTTCGACATATAAGTAAATATAATCTAAACCCATACATGTTAATGCATAATTAGGCTCGAAAAAACTGGTTTAAATTATCGGATTCGTCCTCTTGCGACTCTGCCACGTACATATTATCAGGTTGACTACTACCTCGACCTGGGTTACTACCCCTAAATGTACCTCTATTGCCTCTGAACCAATTTGTGCCACCTCGGTGATAGTTAGACCTACTACGGAAGCTATTTCCACGACCTTGACCCTTATGACTATAATAGTTACCATTATGAAACTGAGTGTAGCTCCATGGACGCCTCGAACTCGGTGCCTGTCCTCGGTTGTTATAACTATTTGAGCTATTTTGAGTAAACTTAAAATTACGACGATTACCTCTAGAAAATGAATACACAGCATCCTGCTGCGCGGGACGAGCAGCTTCTTCATCCTGGGCTGCACGCACCGCCTCCTTGAGAGAGCTATAGTTCCGCGCTGTTAGTATAGTACTCAGACGGCGATTTCTGAGCCCATCGGAAAATCTTTTAATTACGATTTTTTCGTTTATAGGACTTAAGATAGTACTAGCATGTGGGTTACCATCAGACTGTGCTATAGTAAGCTCTGTAAACAGTTGTTCCAGCTTGTCTCCGTACTCATTAATAGATAAGTTATTCTGTGAAAGATTATTAATTTGCGATAACAGAGAATTAGCTGACTTTTTGGTTAATAAATAAGTTTTTATATCGGCGACTAAACTTTTTACGTTTGTGTAATTTGGCTGTAATTTTAACTTAGCTAATTTTGTTAACCTTGTTTTAAGAACAAAATTTATCAGTAATTCTCTGGTGTCATCATCCTTTAAACAACTATCATACATCTCAATGCCTTCTATTATACGTTCAACGGTTGATTCTTTTCCATCCATCAATGGAATCAAAGTACTTGCTGTACGTAAATCAAAAGTAGTCATTTTGATGGTTATTGGCTCTACCTTCACTTTATAGTCTAAAATTTTATCATAAATCTTTTCTATGTCACTACAAACTAGTTCAAATCTATGCGACAACTCTGTGCTTTTAAAAATCTTTTTATCTATCGTACTTATAAGTACTTTATATTTATTAAATAAAGTATCAGCATATTGAAATTTTTCTTGTCCCAACTTTTCAGAACGTCTTTTAGGTCCTAATTTCCTTAAATTTTCACAAAGATTTTTCAATTCTTGGAAATATATTTGTAATGTATCCATATGCCATTACTTTATTATATATCTATATTTATCTTATACACTAGCACTTTATTATAACACATAACACGCACTTTCACTATTCTTGAACATTTAGTAAGATGGGGGGTTTTCATACCTTCGAAGTCTGGACCTCAGTATCTCCGGTCGGATTGCGTCGGCGGCTGTAGAAGGACCTCCTATTTGCACTGCCTTCAAACTCCCTTCGAATCCAGTTGGAATGGCAAGCCTTGTACACCTTGAATGCGCCGTACAGAAATCCAAGGCCAAGAATTATTGCTATGACTGTCATCACAATGCTCGTCGACGACAAATGTTGCGTAATTTTGTCAAAATCGGCATTATTTGTACTGCCCACTGCGTTTTGGGCAACGACGGTTGTGTCCCTTGGTTGTCTTGAACCACACATTTTACCGCACAAATAACGCATGTCCATATCTTGATCCGGGATCAAATTCGCGTCCGCCTGGCCGGGTCGTCATGTAGTGTGGCCAGACCTTGGGCGGGGTGAGCGGAATGATAAACACGAGTGTAAGGGAAGACGATCGTTTATTCACTCTCTGGATACGACATGTATCCAACACTTATACTAGTTACACACATATAGAGTACATACACATATACCCCACTACAACATTGCGTAATATGTTATGACGGCAGAGGTGTGAAATTTCATTGCACGTGTATTTAATAGACCGCTATTTAGTAAATTAATTGATTATTTTTAAGAATAAACACACAAAACTGCCAATCTCCCGAGATCTCGTAATTGGCGAGATTTCGCGGTATTGTTATTATCATGTGTGAAATCACATCACACATCATTGAAAATTTCTCTCTAACTATCACGGTTTTTTTTTGAAGTAAAACTTCTTTAGGCGCGACTAGGCAGTAACTCAGATATTTTCTGATGGATAGCATTTGATTTTAATCAAAATTCTAATGGCGTTACCTATATAGTTTCCGCTATTCAAAATTCAAAATTCGAATGAATGTATGAATATAACATTTGATGCCGTCAATGGCAAAGAAGCTTTACTTCAATCGCGCGTTTACGCGCGATTGTGTGTGCGTGTAACGTTTACGTTACACGCACACACTTTTTTTTAACGTGAGGGAGAATCCATCATGGATGCTATGTCGGACTCCTACCGACTAAAAAACCTCACGTAACGCCCAACAGCCTATGGTTGGGAGCCCCGGGTAAGCCCTCGGAAGGATGTCCCGGGACTCCCAACAGACCCACGCCACCATGGTCTGGAGCGAGAGAATGTGTGGACACTCTCTCGCTCGAATCCGATTTAAAAACGGCGGTCCAGAGCTATCACGGTTATTGATATACAGCCTCGTGGCAAACGGACTGCGAATTCTTAATAATTGGGTTCTGTTTTACGGTAAAAAATGGATACAATTGATTTCCCAAATATTGCAGGGAGTATTTTTAGGGTTCCGTACACAAAGGGTAAAACGGGACCCTATTACTGATACTCAACTGTCCGTCTGTCTGTGTGTCACGAGGTTGTATCTTATATCATAAACCGTGGTATTAGACATTTGAAATATTCACAGATGATGTATTTCTGTTGCCGCTATTTTCATAAAAAAATTCTAGGTAGGTACTTAGTAGGTAATAACACGAAAAATTATAAAGGGGTTTACCTACATGCAACAAAGGTAATCTTTTTTTGACGTTTTATGCAGGTATGGAATCCTCGGTATAAGAATTCATTTCACACTCTTCGTGAAAATCCTCATGAATTCTTTGCCAGACTCCTACCGGAGGTAAGGCCGCAGTGGTAGCCGAAGGTCTGTTGGAAGTCCTTCCAAGGGCTTACCTACTCGGGGCTCCCAACCGTAGGCTGCTAGCTAGGATACGTGTGGTTTTTAGTCGGTAGGAGTCAGGCATTGCATCGACTACAAGAGAGGCTGTCAGAGGGTTCAAATCTGGGATCTACATAGATACTTTTTGTTTATTTATTTCCTGCATAAATTCTTGAGGCAATCGGGGATACCACACTAATCTGTTATTTAACTGCCAGGAGTAGTGTAGTCGTACACTGTGGTAGTACTGTCATCAGCATAACATCTTGCTGTTTTCTTCTACATTGAACGCCTGATTTTTAAAATGCCTAACGTGAAGAGAACTCCGCCAGCTAAACCCAAGGCAAACATTACTAGAGAACCATCATATACCGACTCGGAAGTCATTCCTTCCCCAGAAAGGAACACTGCTTCGAGAAAAAAACGCCCGCGACGAGGATCTTCACCTAACGGGAAGGAATCCGCTAGCACTGTTTCACTGGAGCTAATTATGACCACATTGACTGCTATGAAAACTCAGCAGGAGGTGACATTTGCCAAATTTTTTTCTGAGATGTCTGATGTCAAGGAAAAAGTAGATCAAATACAAAAAACGAATGCAGAAATCGAGAAGTCAATAGAGTATATGCATAATTACTATGAGGACCTGCAGCAGCGAATCCTGCACCTTGAGAGGACCCGAGCTGAGAATGCCGCTACCATTAACAGGCTTGAAAAGCAAATCCAAGATATCATACTATGCTCAAGGTCATCTGCGGTTGAGATTAGAAATGTCCCGAATAAAGACAAGGAATCGGTTGAGGAGATGATTAGCGTCGTGTCTAAGATCGGCAAAACAGTAGACTGTGAGGTGCAAACCTCGGACATTCGCGACATTCACCGTTTACCTTCCAAACCCGGGGCCAATAAAACTATTGTGGTCGAGTTTTCTACTGTGCATACGAAAAACAACTATCTGTCGGCAGCCCGCAAATTTAATAAAAGTCGAAAATTGGAAGATAAACTAAATACGGAAGTGGTGGGCATAAACAGCGAAAAGAAATCGATATATGTCGACGAACATCTTCCTGGCTCCATGAAGAAACTATTTATGCAAGCTCGGGATTTCGCGAAGAGGAATGATTACAGATTCTGTTGGATTTCGAACGGCAAGATTCTACTTCGCAAGGGCCCGGAGTGCAGAGAAACTTACACTGTTAAATCGGAAGACTGTTTGACAAATATTCTGAAAAAAAATTGACTATCTGCTCTGTGCCGCGCTATTGCTCTATCAACTATCGAGTTGAAAATAGTATGTAAATGTCTTATAATTTTTATCATTGTAAAAATATTTACCATGAGACGTAATATTCACACACAATACACCTTTCCTACCCACCGCTCACCTTACACAACTTACCATCCGTTACACATAAAGCCCTACTTCAACATTAACAAATCTCCGATCTCCTCTTTGCAAAAAAAGAAACAGCTTCTCTCACACTGCGCTGGATCATTCACTCTTATTCTAACTACTCTGACACGAATATTACCTCAATTAGACTATTCACTGGACCTATCTGTAGAATATATTACTATCAACCATAAATGGCTTGCATAAATGATATCATTGACGAAATCGACGAGCACAGTGTAGCTACTTTTGAAGTCTGTGGCCCTCACGCATACGACCCCTTACAAAATATGGCCGCGCAACCGTCGATAAAAATTATTCATATTAATATTCGTAGTATTTACAAAAACCTTAACTGCTTCTTAACCATTCTTGCACAGATGCCTATACAATATGATCTTATAATACTGACGGAGTGCCGGCTGAAGAATGGTCGCCCAATCCCAACTGTAGACGGCTATATCGCTTATTCCACTAAAAATAACCAAATTCAAAATGATGGAGTAGTAATCTACGTTAAAAATTCTCTACAATATACAGTAACAGAGCCATCATTCTTTGAGGAAGGAAATTGCCTAATTTGTCGTACACCAGATACAGCGATCATTGGCATATATCGTTCACCTTCTTATACTAACATAACTAGTTTCAATAATAGCTTGGAAACGGCTGTGTCTGCTTTGAAGAGTTGCAAATCTGTTATAGTGATGGGTGACATGAACGTTGATATCAAACCGGATAACAAGGACCCAAACTCTCACGATTATCTTTTGCATACGGCGATACTAGGTCTCGCACCGGCTTTTCTGCAACCTACCAGACCAAGCACAAATACTTGTCTAGATCATATTTTACTTAAGACTAAATCCCCGGCAAATACGTTTTTATTAGAAATGAGTGTCACGGATCATTATGCTACTGTCTTATGTTTAGACAGATCCAAGCCACAGTACAAACTCACTACACAGACAATCAGTCCCTTAAATTACACAAATGCAGTAAAAGATATAGAGAACGCGGACTTAGCCCCAGTGATGGCCGCTTCTGATGCTAACATTGATTGCCGCAGATTACTTAATCGCTGCTCTGCAAAGTATTGTTAATACACATAGTTCACACATCAGAGTATCAAGAAAGGCTAAAATGATCAAGCCGTGGATGACACCCGGTCTTCTTAGGTGTATCAAAAACCGCGACAGCATGCACTCAAAACTTAATTCAGATCCCCATAATGTTATTCTTAAAAGCACCTACACACGATACAGAAATTTCTGTAATCGACTTATTAACAAAATAAAACGTTCTTATGAAAAGTTTGAATTTACTAGGGCTCAAAATAATATCAAAGCCACTTGGAATATCGTCAAAAACATCAGTTATACACAGAAAAGTA
The DNA here is from genome assembly GCA_933228765.1 of Miltochrista miniata. Classification (NCBI taxonomy): domain Eukaryota; kingdom Metazoa; phylum Arthropoda; class Insecta; order Lepidoptera; family Erebidae; genus Miltochrista; species Miltochrista miniata. The sequence goes on along the minus strand of OW121770.1, from coordinate 21,835,105 downwards.
ACCAGCCAGCAACGAACCTCTTAACGCTATCTACAGACCCATTGTCGTCTGTCAACATAGTTAATAAATATTTTGCAGATGTAGGCAAGACGTTGGCATCTAAAATTACTATATCCGACACTGACAGATTTTGGACACCCAAACACGGCACGCTTAACTCCATGGCGCTTCTCCCGGTTTATGTAAGTGATGTTGAGACAGTTGTAAAAACCCTCCGGGATGACTGTGCCACGGGGTGGGACAATATACCAGCCAAATTAATAAAACTGACCCAACACGTTCTCGCACCCCCCATAGCTCATATCTGCAACCTTGCCATAACACAAGGCGTATTCCCGAGGGCGTTTAAAACGGCGGTAGTCATCCCTATATACAAAAATGGAGACAACTCAGAGTGAATAGAACGGGCGCCATAGAGTATGCGTTGAGAAACAGATATAATAATTTGTGTGGACTCCGGACACGGTCAAATAACCATCAATAACTTGACGTCAATAAATGTGTGCTACGGACGACGGAAACTATTTTCATTAATTAATTATTTCAGAATTGACACAATATTGTTGACCATGTCCGGAAACCAAAATATGGGGTCGGGTTTTTGATTGGGCGGCGGATGGTGTCGCTTCTTCATAACATGTTTCATAATTTGTGTGACGGGGTGACATTGGCTGCTGTCGCCTGGCTTTGTCTGGTTAGAAATTCGACTTTAGTAGGTTATTTGCAGCGACTGTAAGGGGGTCCCGACACGGTCAATTGGCGGATTGTCGGTCGCGTAAAGTATCATGTGTGCATATACGTCGATGCACATAGACATGCAAATAAATCAAGCACACTGAAGCAACTTCCATTCATGTTTGACGTGATTGACGGTTGCAGGGCATGGTCGTGTCGGGAGCCCATAAAGCCGGGTCCACTGCTTATTGTTTTTAAATTCTTTCGCTTTTTTGTCGTATTATATTGTTTGTAGTAATCGTAAGGTCTGTCAATTGCATTTTGTGGGTGCAATATTTATGGGTAAAGAGCTGTACTGAAGTTTTGCAATAAACATTTATTTATTTATTTATTTTATTTATGTAGGATTTTTCTCACGGTAAAAAAACTTCTTCCGGCTAAAACTACATCGTGTCCTTCCATCCATCTGAGTCCACAGCCGAAGGTCCTGAGTATCAATCAAATCACCCTATAGCAGTCCACTGTTGGACGTAGGGTTATACTGTGACGTAGACTTCTCCCAAATTACGCCACAATACACGGTCCTGGGTATACCTGTGATAAACTATGATGAACACGTTTCAATACGTATGCTTGTTTCCCACCTTGATGGTATCTATAAATAAACAAATCGATTACGAGTAATATAGGTACTGGTAGCTCGGGAAGGCAAGGAGGCAGTCCACTGATCTGTATTATTAATACAGATCAGTGAGGCAGTCGAACCGCCCGTATTCTGAAAAGGGAGATTACACCATATAAACTACCGTTAGCAAACCTTTGTTAAATCTGAAGACATTGACTTCTGTAGTCATAAAAGGAATTTAAGTTTCACTTATTATTATGAACGCTAGAACTTCAAAAATACTCTAAAATATCTACCTACTTGTTACAGTTGCATTTATATTAATAAAATTACAGGGTAATCTATTTAATAAAAAAAAATGTAATTCATTTACATATTTAAAATAAAAAACACTTATGCTATTCTTCTTCTCTTTATTATCGATGTATCTACCTATCTAGTTCAATGTTAATTTGTCTAGAGCATCCTTCATGGAATTTCTTGTCTGTTCTGTAAAAAAAAACCGACCAAGTGCGAGTTGAACCCGCCCATGAAGGGTTTCGTAGGAGCAAGTAACATAATATAAGAGTTTGTTGTTCGTTGTAACTTTGATTGATGTTTTAACACTAACCTTTGACAGTGGTAGTGATTTTTCTAACCGAAAATTGCGGTTTATGACGTATTAAAAAAAACTACCGGCTCTATCTCGTTCAAACCAATTTTCGTTGGTAGTTCTTATGGCAATGTACATCATATATTCTTTTTAGATTTATCATTCTCTTAGTTTAGAAGTTAGGGGGTGGGGGGACACATTTTTTTACTTTGGAAGTGTCTCTTGCGCAAACTATTCATTTTAGAAAAAAAATATGTTAGGAATCTCAATAGCGTTTTTGAAGACCTATCTATAGATACACCACGCGTATGGGTTTGATGAAAAAAAAATTTGAGTTTCAGTTCTGAGTATGGGAACCCCCAAAATTTACTACTTTTTTTCTAGTTTTATATAGGAATCTTAATGCGGTTCACAGAATACATCTAATTACCAAGTTTCAATACCATAGGCCTTAAAGTTTCGGAGAAAAATGGCTGTGGCACACGGACGGACAGACAGACAGACAGACAGACATGACGAATCTATAAGGGTTCCGTTTTTGCCATTTGGCTACTATGGTTTTACGAGTCGCGCTGCTAAAGGACCTTTGACAGCTATTCAAAATAGACAATGAATTTAATAAATAGTTTGACATCGCCGGTGCTAGGTCTGTTCTTTACTTCCTAACGAATTTGATTGTTTCTAATGCAACCGGTATACTGCTCAAATGATGATGAACTTATTAATTTTCAAACAGAACAGACAAATTTCAGAAGATTATTACTTACAAAATCTTTAATTAAATGAAACGCCAGAATTGAATTCTTGTTAATCTGAGATTAAAACTTACAGTGGCAATCACCCTTATCCCGTTATCAACAGAAGCGGTTCGGGAGAATGCCGGGAGAGGGGGGGAGGGGAGGCTGCAGACGTTTTACTCTCACTGAAACATGCCGTCGTCCACAGCGACTGTGCCACCGAGACCGTACACCCTCAGGTAAGTAACCATCTCTTTTACTCCTACTCAAAAACACCTTCGCCAAACAGAGACAAACATACATTTGATATTTCAATTATAATCTTAATACTTCCTTCTCTTTTCAACATGTAGGGTTTGTTTGTCATCCTTGTCTAACAAAAGGGGTGTTTTAGGGGAAAGTTGTATGGAAAATTGCTTGGAAATATTCGGTTCCGCCCTCAGAGGGTTTCAATAATGAAATGATTGTAATTAATTTGGTATGCCGGTATATTATTGAGTTTATGAAAGAACATGTTGGGTTTCTGCGGATCTATTGAAATTACCAAAGGCAACGTTTATTAATAAGAAAGGTTTGATATTTGGAAAATAATAAAAGCGAATAAGATTTTTGTTGTTTTCTTTTGTTTTAAAGATTTTTCTTTTATATTTTGATATTTATACGAGAAAGCTTAAGAAAAGCTTGACACTTATCAAAGCGAGAAATTATGTTTGTATGGATTTAGAAGTTCAGATCAACAGGGCGTTGGTTTAAGAAGTGTTTTACTATCTAACTCGTGTAAATGAATCCACCCGCCTGATGGAAAGCTCTGGCGACATGTACCTATACCTATCGAATGTAGGGCCACTTCTCACAACCCCGCAGGTTGACAGCCCAATGATAAATCTTCACGCTCTTTTTCAAGAAATAAAAAAAAACCAGTGTTGTTAGAGGAGGGAACCACGTGCACTGGCAAGTCGATCTATGACACCCTGTTTGCACACCATTCTTACAAAAGCAGGCCCATGACGGCAGCGTGACGTGAGGAATTCAAGCCCCTTAGAAGCGGGATAGCACCCGAACCCCCCTTTGGCGAGGCCGCCGTGGTAGCCGTAGGTCTGTTGGGAGTCCTGGGACATCTTTACGGGGGCTTACCCGGGGCTCCCAACCATAGGCTGTTGGGCGTTACGTGAGGTTTTTTTAGTCGGTAGGAGTCCGGCATAGCATCCATGATGGATTTCCCTCACGTTAAAAAAAATTACAAACTGTTTTAAATGAGGTGAAATATGCGACTCGGTTGAAACACGAGGAACACCGCTCTACTTTAGTGCGTAGGAACAGGCCCAATCCCGAAGCTGGGAACCCCATATAGGTATTATTATTGAGTACTACCGGTTCGCTCTAACTTTGCCGCTGGCGTAGAGGCGTATACCCGAATTGTTAATTAGACGAAGTAAATGGACAGTAGCTAATGTCACTTCGTCATAGAAAATACGCAACATTATATGAAGAAGTGACATTAGTTGCTGTCAATTTACTTCGTCTAATTAAAAATTCGACTTTAATAACAGCCGAGCGGCAAAGTTAGAGCGAACGAGCAGTACCTACGCTGTAGTTGCCCTCCGCAAAAGGATGGCTGTGTGTAAATACCGCATTTACACACATCGTTTAACAGCAAAGAAAAGTTCTTAAATTTGAAAGCGCTCGTAGCTAAACTTTATTTTTTTATGTGGAAATCCTCAACGGGTGTAATGTCCGAGTCGTCCGAGTCGACATACAATCGTGCGTGAAATTTGTCGTTCCAGTTTTCCTTTTGCCAACCGGAAGGGAAACGTTTCAATATTTTAGACGAGGAACATTTTTGCTTCACATTTTAGATAGGTTTATCTAAAACTCTAAATTATGTACCCACTTTCAGCTGTCCAAATTCCGATCGGAAGTTGTAACCTTGTTAATTTAATGGGACGAGGTTTCTGTTTTACATCTTACATCTACTACTGTCACAGTATAAAGAAAACTACTGTACATAAAGAGATCTGTCGGCTGTGCTACTATTGGGATTACAGACTTCTGGTTGTAATTTCGAAACTAGAAGTGGTTAAGAAGAACCACCTTTGCACCAATCAAACAATCCTACTAAGTATGCTGCTGATAGTCAATTTTGATCATAATGCCGTGTTTACTCTGCCGAGAGCCCTAGGGCATCCTTCCGAGGGCTTACCCGGGACTCCTAGCCATAGACAGTTGTGAGACATTGTGTGGTTTTTTTAGTCGGTAGGAGTCCGGCATAGCATCCATTTAGGATTTCCACACGTAAAAAATAGCCGTGTTTATGAAGAAGTGTGCGCTCACAGTACATTTCTACTAATCCCTACTAATATTATAAATGCGAAAGTAACTCTGTCTGTCTGTCTGTCTGTCTGTCTACCTGTCTGTCTGTCTGTTACGCTTTCACGCCTAAACTGCAGGAGCGATTCAGATGAAATTTGGTATAGAGATAGTTCGAAGCCCTGGAACGGACATAGGTTACTTTTAAACCGACTGCGCAAAAGGAGGGTTATGATTTTACGCGATAACGACTTCTACGCGGTTGAAGCCGTGGGAACAGCTAGTAATATATGTAAATACAACAGACCTTAGTGAAATAATTCAAACTCAAAAGCCTCCATGTTTCCCAGATGATGGTGAACAGCGGCACCACGTACCCTTACTACGAGCACTACGGCACCGCGCCGCTGTTTCCGACCATGAGCGTCAACGTATCTATGAACATGACCATGCATGGGTGTCCGCCTGAACAGCTGTGTCCTCAGGTAGGTGTTATCCATACTAATAAAGCAAAGCTGCAGAGTTTGTTTGTTTATTTGAATGCTAGGATCTCAGAAAGTACTAGTCTATTATTATAAAGAGGAAAGATTTCATTGTTTGCATCGAATAGGCTTCAGAACAACTGGACCGATTTGAAACATTCTTTCACTGTTGGAAAGCTACACTCTTTGCGGTGAACATAGGTTATATTTTATTCTCGCATTCCCACGGTAACGGGAAATACGCGGGTGAAACCGCGTGATGTCCGCTAGTTTAAGATAAAATAGGTACCTCATAGACAGATGGAACTACGACCTAGAAAAGGCCGCAGGCTGGGACTGGATGCGTTTGCCAGGACCGGGTGTTGTGTCGTAAGTTAGGAGAGGTCCAGAAGAATGCTATAGCCTGATTCGATTGATTGGTTGAGGTACTCCTTGCGAGGGATGATATAAAATCTGCTCTACCTATTTCGGACACTGTCACAACACTATTTTTGAGTGAGACATCTATCGCCGAGGGGTACCTAAACTGTATAACCGAAAGGTAGGTACTAATTTTTCGGTGGCGACGCTATTAGCAAGAAGTCGGGATTTGAATTTGGTAATTGGAGTTTTCGATTTCGGCATTTATATTTAAGAGTTTTTCAAAATAATTTCAATGTTTTACATCTGTCAGGCGTCCGTAGAGACTCTGTAGTGTGGATGAACATCAGCAGTTTCGTTGTATTACTGGTTTGAACAATTTCTGCGCGCTGTTACATGAAAATGTTCAGTGCAAAAACGTAATAAACTGATAATATAACCTTGGAAATTAAATACAATTTAGCTCCAGCTCCTCTCTTACGTACATCCATCTACCAAGTACTGTTTTCTTCCCACAGGTCCAATGGAACCAAAACGCATCACCTTCAGTAAACGTGGTCTACCCTCAAACGCAAAACGTGATATCCTCCACATCCTATCCATCAGCCACTTATTCCTTCACAGCCGACTTCAGAGCTCCCACCCAAAGCGACCCTCTCATCACGGCTACTTCCACCTTCAAACCTATCATCCAAAGCCCTCAGAAACCAAGCCCAAATTACTCCATATTTCAACAGAAACCCTTTGGGCAGGTGATGAAGAGATCACCTTCGAAGTTATATATGGAGACGCAGAAGGAACAGAATATATCGAATGGGTATATCTTGAACCATCAAGGACAGATGCATCCTCAGGAGTATGGGTATACGGCGTGTGTCAATGCTTCGGGTAAAGTGCAGGTTTGTAGGTCATCATTTCATTAAGAACTAGCTGTTGCCCGCGACTTCGTACGCGTGAAAATTGTTACAATGCCAATTTGATTGCTCTCTGCTTAGCCCCTAGGATATGTAGCGTGATAATATATAGCCTATTTTAAGACCCTACCCCTAGGTAATGTTTGTGCAAAATTTGAATCAAATCTATTGAGTACTTTTCGAGATCCTTCCGGACAAAGCAAAGCAAACAGACAAACAGACAAACAGACAAACAGATAAACAGACAAACAGACAAAAAATTTTCTAACTATATTTTCGGCTTCGCTATCTTATGCTGAACACCCAGCGAGTAATTTTTTTAAAATATTTCCAATGTACAGTTTTGACTTTTCTATCATTTTATTATATGTATAGATACGTCTGCCCATCCATCATCAGCCTACTGCTGGGAGTTCCGGGAGAAACTCCCGGCACTCCCGGCAGTAGGCTGATGATGGATGAACCTCGAAAGGATCAGGATACCTCAGGTCTCAGACTGAAATTCTTTTAATATGAGCCTCAGGTCTTCCGATACCCACTTGGGTCAGGGTGTCAAATATCTTTATACTGTTAGCCAAAATGGTTGATGCCATGTTTAAGTACTTACGAGGTTTACCTACTCATTTCAGAGAAACTACTTATGTTACCTACCTACCCTAGTTTTATTTTTATACAGAGTCTGAATGCTTTTACCTATGAATTTTCTCGAAATTTTGTTGGAGAGTTCAGAATCTAAGATACTTACTTTCCTAATGAGTTTAGTTTGCAATGCGATATTTTTCCTAAAATATGTACCAAATTAAATTTCTTATCTGTACCGTACCTATCTACATTGAAGTCAATAATAACGATGCTTCCCACACCCTCAGGTAGGAGCCCTAAGCGGCTGTTCAGAAGAGGATGATCAGAAACCAAACCTCTGCCGAATATGCGGCAAGACTTACGCCAGACCCAGTACCCTGAAGACGCACCTTCGAACGCATTCAGGAGAACGGCCGTACAGGTGTGGGGACTGCAACAAAAGTTTCTCGCAAGCAGCCAATCTTACTGCTCATGTGAGGACACATACTGGACAGAAACCTTTTAGGTAAGAAGTTTTATTATTAATGAGGTTGAAATTTTCTTGACTAACCTATTTTGTGTAGCGTTTATTCCCCGTGACACCGCCCCGTGATTACCCTCCAGAGTGGAGTCGTGGGAAATCAACTTTTAAAGTACTTACCTGATTACGAAATTAGAGGTCGTGGTTCAATTCTCACTCCAGAATAATTTTAGTCCACATGAAAAACCACATGTTGATATCATGTGGTTTTTCATGTGGACTAAATACAGAGCAAACACAAAAATGTTTTATTTAAAATTCTTGTGTGTTTGTCTCTTCGTCCGCGATGTATCCAAAAAACTAATGAACGCATTTTGAAATGGATTTTTTAATTAATTAGATCTTGGTCAGACATAAAATCTTCCAACGTTGCTTTTGTCGCTAGAACAAGAGATATGAACAAAAATTGTACCTATGTACTTACAAATTTAGTCATAGTTGTAATTTTGTGAAATTAGGTATGATTCTGTTGAAGGTATATAACCGAAATTAGAGCGGGCATCGGCTAGTATTGAATAAATAAGAAACAAAATCTTTTTTGATTGAATGATTTTGATATTTCCAAGGTGTCCAATCTGCGATCGTCGGTTCAGCCAGAGCTCCAGCGTAACGACACACATGCGCACGCATTCCGGAGAGAGACCCTATCAGTAAGTATAACTCCATTTTGTGTAAATTTGTGTTATTGTGTGTAGGTCTACATTATTTGGTCGTGCTTCTACAACTAACAAACAGCTTGGAGGATCCTTGCGATGAAGATATAACATTGTTGGGACATGTCTGATAAAGGTTCTTTTTTTTATACCACCAAGGTGGTAGACAAGCATACAGCCCTCCAGATGTACCGGTGGTCACCGCAGGCTATGAACGTTTGCAACACTGGAGGCGCCACACTCGCGCTGCCGACCCTGTAAAAACCTTCTAAGACCCCTTTAGAAGAACCCCATATTGTAGGCGTTTGGGAGAACCGAGGCAGGGAGATCATTTCACAATCTAAGCGTGCGCGGGAGAAAACCCTTTCTAAAAAAAGTATAAATTCCAAAAGGCCTGGACGATCCTTGCGATAAAAATCCGTTAAACATCCGTTCATGGCTTAATGCCGCTAAGAGCATACGCACGAGTGTAACCAGCTTCATTTTCAATAATATCACGACAATGGCATAATGGAAAGAACTTCGTAATAGACCTACTAATGCTGGTTAGGCAGGTGGAAACGGTGGAAGGTGAGCGCTGACGCGTCTTAAGGTGGCCGCCCTAGGCCCTAAGACGAATGGATCGCAAGCACCAGACACCCTCACAGCGTTTCCCTCTGTACCACGCTATGGAGCCGGCGCCCGCACGTTGAATCCATGAAATGCTGAGGAAACGGTCTCTGTCGGACGAGGATATGGAAAAATCTCGTGATTGTGAAGTGCACTTCCTACCTCCTAATTTCCTAAATGTCTACAGTACGGGGTTTTAAAAATTGGTCTTAGAAGGTTCTTACAGGGTCCACAGTATAAACCGCTGTGTAGCACCTCTGGTGTTGCAAACGTCGATAGGCTACGGTTACCACTTTCCATCAGGTGGGGCCGTAAGCTTGTATGCCACCTTAGTGGTATAAAAAAATCGAAGTGTGCGGGACCCTAAAAACACATTAAAGTATAATTTGATTTCTTCATGTCACAGATGCAGATCGTGCAGAAAAGCCTTCTCGGACAGTTCGACGCTGACGAAACATCTACGCATACATTCCGGGGAAAAACCTTATCAGTGTAAATTATGTTTGTTGAGGTGAGTTTTTGTTTTCTGGGCTTTCTTGACTTGACAATTTTGCTAGAGTCGAGTGTTTTGAATCTTGCTTGTTTATTTAGGTATACATACATACATACATATGGTCACGCCTTTATCCCCGAAAGGGTAGGCAGAGGCATATTATATGCCCACATTTCACCTTTTTTATAATTTGTCCCACGTAATAGGTGGTGAGCCATATTGCCGTGTTTAAATGGTCAGGCGCAGGTTGTGACTGCCTGCTGTTGAAATAAAGTCTTTAACTTGACTTAACGACTGCCATTTTACTGGCAACCGGGACCAACGGCTTAACGTGCCTTCCGAAGCACGGAAACGCTCAAATAAATGTCACAAAGTTATCACATGGATGGTCACCCATCCATGGACCGGCCATAGTGAAAGTTGCTTACTGCAGTGATCGTTTACAGAACACTGAGTCCGCGGGGCCACGAGCGCTTCTCATTATTTAGGTATAAGCTAAATAATAATATTGTTAGAGATTCTCAAACAACATTATCTAGCCCAAATTAAAAGTTAATCTTAAGCTTGTGCTATTGGATCTAGAAGACTAATAGACATAGGTATCTACGGGAGCTTCAATCCCTAGATATTCATAAGTCGAGTGGGCCGGACGGCATTCCCGCGGTGGTACTTAAGGCCGCGTGGGTCAGATTTTGAGTTTTTTGAAACAATCCTAGTCAAAAAGTAAAGGGTTTTGAAATCTGAAAAATATATATATAATAGTTAAGGATATAAGCTAAACATATTCCGAGCCCGTTACACGATCCAATAAATTTCACTAGATAGAAAAAAATCCCAAAGTTGCCTCTCTCAGAAAAGTTTTTTCAAAACTGTGGCTAAACTATTAACATTTTATATATTTTTTTTGCACTTAATTAAAGGTATTAAGTTTTTATACACATTTTCCGAGCGTTTTTCTATAAACAACTATTTACATAATTATCATGTACGAATATCTACCAAACGCAATAGAATTGCGCCGCTGACGGCCGATCAGTCTCGCCCTGGCGCTTGTGGAGGCAGGACCTGTGTCAGTTTTTTTCGCAACTATTTCGTAATTATTATGCCAAATTACGTTGAAATCGCGCCACAGTATAAAAATATCAGTAATGGGCAAAATGTAATTAGATTAACCGTTACAAATACATACGCGACTGATGGTAAAAATGTGGTGATCTTTTACTTTTTAAGTGTTTTCACGACATGGTAACCATCTACCTAATGCATTAAAATGTCTACGAATTACATGATAATTTCGCAATCCAACATGGCGGCCACGCCGTAATCACAAAATTTCATGATGGGTATCGTTTAAGGGGTTTTTTGGTATGCTGAGTACGAAGTACGTGATAATTTTGCAATCCAATATGGCCGCCGCGCCGTAATCACAAAATTTCATGATGGGTATCGTTTAAGGGGTTTGTTCGTATGCTGAGTGTGAATCACGTGATAATTTTGCAATGGAATATAGCCGCCACGCCGTAATCACAAAATTTCATGATGGGTATCGTTTAAGGGGTTTTTTGGTATGCTGAGTACGAATCGCGTACTAATTTTGCAATACAAGATGGCCGTCGCGCCGTAATCACAAAATTTCATGATGGGTATCGTTTAAGGGGTTTTTTGGTATGCTGAGTACGAATCGCGTACTAATTTTGCAATACAAGATGGCCGCCGCGCCGTAATTACAAAATTTCATGATGGGTATCGTTTAAGGGGTTTTTTGGTATGCTGAGTACGAATCGCGTACTAATTTTGCAATACAAGATGGCCGCCGCGCCGTAATTACAAAATTTCATGATGGGTATCGTTTAAGGGGTTTGTTCGTATGCTGAGTACGAATCACGTGATAATTTTGCAATGGAATATAGCCGCCGCGCCGTAATCACAAAATTTCATGATGGGTATCGTTTAAGGGGTTTTTTGGTATGCTGAGTACGAATCGCGTACTAATTTTGCAATACAAGATGGCCGCCGCGCCGTAATTACAAAATTTCATGATGGGTATCGTTTAAGGGGTTTTTTGGTATGCTGAGTACGAATCGCGTACTAATTTTGCAATGCAAGATAGCCGCCGCGCCGTAATCACAAAATTTCATGATGGGTATCGTTTAAGGGGTTTTTTGGTATGCTGAGTACGAATCGCGTACTAATTTTGCAATACAAGATGGCCGCCGCGCCGTAATTACCAAATTTCATGATGGGTATCGTTTGAGGGTTTTTTTGGTATGCTGAGTACGAATCACGTGATAATTTTGCAATCCAATATGCCCGCCGCGCCGTAATCACAAAATTTTATGATTGGTATCGTAACTGGTAGTATCGTAAGTATGGTAGTATCGTAAATCATACGTAGCAGACTGTAGTGTAAAAGAGATAGAGACACATGTTACATTCTTCGTTCTAACATTTGTGTGTGGTTGGATTACATGGAACGACAGACTAAAAAAACTTGTTCGGTTTACTGTGAGTTAATTAACCGCGTGCCAATTTGCAACTGTGCAAGACGTGGTCAGAGTTAAGAAGTTATTTATTTAACTCAGAGCTTACTAACTCTATATTTATATATTTAACTCGACTCTCCGCGCAAGTAGGCCTAAATAGCTTAGGCGGCCAAATTGAATTCCAAAATGATCATGTTATTCGTACTCAGCATTCGAAAAAACCCATTAAACGATATTCATTATGAAATTATGTGATTACGGCGCGGTGGCTATTTTGGATTGCAAAATTATCATGTGATTCGTCCTCAGCATACCAAAAAACCCCTTAAACGATAACCATCATGGATTTTTGCGATTGCGGCGCGGCGGCCATATTGTATTGCAAAATTATCACGTAATTCGTACTCAGCATACCAAAAACCCTTTAAACGATACCCATCATGAAATTTTGTGATTACACTGAGGCGGCCATTTTGGATTGCGAAATTATCACGTGATTCGTACTCAACATACCAAGAAACCCTTTAAACGATACCCATCATAAAATTTTGTGATTACGGCGCGGCGCCCATATTGGATTGCAAAATTAGTACGTGATTCGTACTCAGCATACCAAAAAACCCCTTAAACGATACCCATCATGAAATTTTGTGATCACACCGCGGTGGCCATATTGGATTGCAAAATTATCATGTGATTCATACTTAGTATACCAAGAATTCCCTTAAACTATACCCATCATGAAATTGTGTGATTACGGCGCGGTGGCCATATTGGTTTGCAAAATTAGTACGTAATTCGTACTCAGCATACCAAAAAACCCTTTAAACGATACCCATCATGAATTTTTGTGATTACACCGCGGCCGCCATTTTGGATTGCAAAATTATCACGTGATTCGTACTCAGCATACCAAGAAACCCCTTAAACGATACCCATCATGAAATTTTGTGATTACGGCGCGGCGCCCATATTGGATTGCAAAATTATCACGTGATTCGTACTCAGCATACCAAGAAACCCCTTAAACGATACCCATCATGACATTTCGTGATGACGGCGCGGCGTCCATATTGGATTGCAAAATTAGTACGTGATTCGTACTCAGCATACCAAAAAACCCTTTAAACGACACCCATCATGAAATTTTGTGATTACACCGCGGCGGCCATTTTGGATTGCACAATGATCCCGTGATTCATACTTAGGAAAACTTTAGTAATTTTTATGACCAGCTATTATGTAATTTACATTTTTTACGCAACTCTAGCAAACGTACGCAACGGAAACTCTCAAAAGAAATGAAATATCCTAGTTGTCGAAAAATGTTTCGTTGCTGCTAAGCTCTTATTCGCCTTAGCGTGATGTTATATATTTTGGTATTTTTCAAAAATGGACATTCTGTTAAGAAACTCTTGAAATTCAACTAGCAGTCTCTTAGACACTCGAGTTAGAACAACTAAACAAACAAACAAACTCTTCAGCTTAAAAATAATAGTATAATATACATAATTTATTTACGATTAACTCTTTTATTTTTATTTACGAAACTAATAAATCACTACACTTAATAAAGTTAGATGCATTTACTACGTCAAACAAAGTTAGCATGCTGTTTCTTTCTACTATACTGTATACTGTGGCATGAGAGTTGACTGCCGCTGCCGACGCGCGGTGTGTCTCGCGCCCGGGGCGAGGGGAGCGCCAAATGCCTACTTGTGCGCTATAACCGCCCCTTAAGCGGTGTGGTCCGGAGTTGTGTCCGGTACTTACACGTCTTTTCACGCTTTCATACTCCATGAAGCAAGTCCCGGCGTCGTGGAAGATCGCGCACGTGCATCCTGTGCCTAAGAAGGGTGACAGGACCGACCCGGCCAATTATAGGCCTATAGCCGTCACCTCCCTTTTATCTAAGGTGATGGAGCGTGTAATTAATACACAGCTCCTGAGGTACCTTGAGGAACACGACCTGCTCAGTGACCGGCAGTACGGTTTCCGTCACGGTCGCTCGACGGGCGATCTTCTTGTGTACCTCACACACCGCTGGGCGGCGGCTATCGAGAGTAAGGGTGAGGCTCTAGCAGTGAGCCTCGACATCTCGAAAGCCTTTGACCGGGTCTGGCACCGTGGTCTTCTTACGAAATTGCCCTCCTATGGACTGCCCGAGAGTTTATGCGGATGGGTGTCCAGCTTTTTGGCAGGTAGAAGCATCAGGGCCGTCGTTGACGGTAGCTGTTCTGACTCCAGCGTTTATGGCCATGCGGCCATAAACGCTGGAGTACCACAAGGCTCAGTGTTGTCCCCTACTTTGTTTCTGCTGCATATCAATGACATGTTGTCTATTGACGGCATTCATTGTTATGCGGACGACAGTACGGGCGACACTTATTACACGGGCCGTCCCGGTATCTCTCGGGATGCAGTGGAAGAAAGTCGTGAACAACTTGTGTCTGAAGTCGAGGCTACTCTCACTAGAGTGTCCGATTGGGGTCGACCTTAGACCATATATAAGATGATCTAAGGGGTCGACAAAATCTTGTCCAATTCAACCCTACCAAGACACAAGTTTGTGTTTTCACCGCAAAAAAGACCCCATTCACTGTGGCGCCACAATTTCAGGGCACATCTCTCACCATCTCTGAAAGTATAGGGATCCTTGGTGTTGACATCTCCAGTGATGTGCAGTTCTGCAGTCACTTGGAGGGCAAGGCCAAGCTGGCGTCCAGGAAGCTCGGAGTGCTCAGAAGGGCGCGGCGGTACTTTACTGCGGCGCAAGCACTGCTTCTCTACAAGTCGCAAGTGCGTCCGCATATGGAGTACTGCTGTCACCTCTGGGCGGGGGCACCCGAATACCAGCTTCGACCATTTGACTCGGTGCAAAGGCGAGCTATGAGAGTTGTCAACGATCCCATACTTGCAGGTGGTGTGGAACCTCTTAGTGACAGGAGAGACTTTGCTTCTCTATGTGTGTTCTACCGCCTGTACAACGGTTTGTGCTCTGAAGAAAATTGTTTGATATGATGCCTACGGCTACATTCTATCATCGCACCGCTCGCCATAGACAGGGTGTTTATCCTCACACGTTGCGTCCTGAGCGCTCGAGCACGGTGAGATCTAATAGAGGCTTTCTTCCGCGTACGCTTAGGTTGTGGAATGATCTCCCTGCTTCGGTTTTCCCGGACGCCTACAGTATGGGGTTCTTCAAAAGGGGACTTAGAAGGTTTTTAGAGGGTCGGCAGCGCGCTTGTGGCGCCTCTGGTGTTGCAAACTTCCATAGGCTGCGGTGACCACCGGTACATCTGGGGGGGCCGTATGCTTGTCTGCCACTCTAGTGGTATAAAAAAAAAAAATTACAGGATGGAATTTAAAGACGGTAGTTGGAGGGAAAATACCCTTAATATTGATAATGGCAAGTTTTGCTGAAAGGAAACATTCCTTTATTTTCAAAAGTAAGTAAAACTGCATTTAATGATTTTTGAAAAATCACCTGCTTGAGCCGGGAATCGAACCTGGGATATATGAAAAAAAAACATCCTGTGTTTTATGATACCAACCGAAAGAGTCTTTAATAAGCAACAATTTCTTTTAAGTAACATACTATCTTAAATTAAAGGAAGACCAAGTAAATATGTTTTTATTGTAAAGCTTACACACTATCTGAAGAAAAAAAAAACAGTAGGTATAATTAAGATTCTTCTCCTTTTTTTGAAGTTGGTTAAAAAAATATTCTATTTTCTGTGAATGGAAATATTTGTTCTGGTCACTTAACCAACCAACTTCAAAAAAAAGTAGGAGGTTGTCAGTTAGACTGTTTTTTTTTTCTTCAGATAGTGAGTAAGCTTTACAATAAAAACACATTTTACTTGATCTTCCTTTAATTTAAGCTACTATGTTGTTTAAAAGAAATTGATCCTTATTAAAGACTGTTTCGGTGGGTATCATAAAATACAGGATGTTTTTTTTTTCAAATCTCCCAGGTTCCATTCCCGACTCAAGCAGTGGATTTTTCCAAAATCTTAAAATGCAGGTTTACTTACTTTTAAAAATAAAGGAATGTTTCCTTTCAGCAAAACTTGCCATTATCAATATTAAGGGTACTTTCCCTCCAGCTACAGTCTTTAAATTCCACCCTGTATATATTTCTAAATACATACATAGTATAAACTAGCGGACGTCACGCGGTTTCACCCGCGTAGTTCCCGTTCCCGTGGGAATAAGGGAATAAAATTTAGCCTATGTTCACCGCAAAGAGTGTAGCTTCCCAACAGTGAAAGAATTTTTCAAATCGGTCCATTAGTTCTGGAGCCTATTCGTTACAAACAAACAAACAAAAAAACAAAAAAACAAAAATGCAAAAAAAACAAATCTTTCCTCTTTATAATATTAGTATAGATAGATAGATAACACCCCAACTCCGAAACATTTTGTGGATCACACAAATATTTGGACCGACCCGGGAATCGAATAGTACCTCAAGCGCGGCAGGCGGTTACACTACCGACTGCGCCACCAAGACAGTCAAATTTCCTTCAGCGCAATCACTGTTTTCTTAATAACACACTGTTGTTTTACAGGTTCTCCCAATCAGGCAACCTGAATCGCCACATGAGGGTCCACGGCAACATGGCTGGAGGCATGCTCGGCTGACATTTATATAGGGGCGGCCTCTCCGCCGTCTATATGTGAGAGAAGACCTAATCAATCAGAGCAAAGTCGTCGCTTTGTATAAGGAAAACGATGTTAACACAAATAACTAAAAGGGCTGTTTCAATGAACACATCTGAAGTCTATGATGATATTATTAAAGTGGCGTCTATTCTATTCTATTTTTGGTTGTGGCTTTCTGCCGGGGTCGATGCCGGCAACTCATTTTAATAAAGTCGATTTTTTAATTAGGCGAAGTCAATTGACAGCAGCTATGTCAATTCGTCATAAAAAATAAGCATGAAAAGAAGTCACATTAGCTACTGTCAATTGACTTCGTCTAATAAAAAAATTTACTAAGGTAACATTTGACGTCTGTCATTTTTATCTTCATATCGAGAATGATGAATGAGAAAGTGAATGAATCGATACGGACTTGAAACATACGTAGGTAAATTTTGAAATCATCAGGCGAGTCCCTGTCCCATTACTAAATTTTCTTTCGTAAATTTTAGGAGCAAAATAAGACAAGTAGATACATCTCTACTAATCTCGTCTTAATATTATAAATGCGAAAGTAACTCTGTCGTAGTAGTCTAAGTATTTCTAAATATTGAGTATTGAGTAACTCTGTCTGTCTGTCTGTTACGCTTTCACGCCTAAACGGCTGGAACGATTGAGATGAAATTTGGTTTATAGATAGTTCTCGGAAGGGCCTCGGCCCTGGGAAGGACATATGCTACTTTTTAACCGACTGCGCAAAAGGAGGGTTATGATTTTACGCAATAACGACTTCTACGCGGTCGGAGCCGCCGGATACAGCTATACCCGATTCTTTTATTAAACGAAGTAAATTGACAGTAGCTAATGTCACTTCATCATAGAAAATAAGCAACATTGTATGAAGAACTGACATTAGTTGCTGTCATTTTACTTCGTCTAATTAAAAAATCGACTTTAGTACCTAATAATTTTATTGTCATTTTTTGAACTGTCAAATGTTACCTATTAAAATGACTCCACTTTAGGCTGTTCATATAGGTTATATATTAAAATACCAGAAATCAAAATGCCTTTACTTAAAATGCATTAGACCAAAATACCCGAATTCGAAATACCTTAACATTCAAAATACCTTATTTCAGTACACCTTACCGTAAAATGTCTAAATTTAAAATACAAATAATTATTATAACAGAATTCAAAATACAAATTTTCAAATATCCTTAATTTAAAATATTTAAAATACCGAAAATAGAATACAATGTGTCACTGTCACTCAACTCACACGTTTTGTTATTTGGCTTTAAACACCCCCCCAAACCTAAGTGAAGCCGCAGTTGTAGCCGTAGGTCTGTTGGTCCTTGGGTATCCTTCTGAGGGCTTACCCGGGGCTCCCAACTGTAGGCTGTTATGTAGGATACGTGTGGTTTTTAGTCAGTAGGAGTCCGGCATAGTATCCATGTAGAATTTACGTCATGTTAAAACACTTTGATTCAGAGTTACAAAAGTACTACAGTGGGCTAACGAAAAATCAAAAAAAAAAATAACCACGAAGGCTAACCTAACCTATCCGAGTCGGAATACTCTGAGTCGGGGTGTTAACCATTCACAGATATATAGCATCCATGTAGGATTTAAATCATGTTAAAAAAAAGGTATTTTGTGTTTGAACATTTTAGGATAAGGTATTTGATAAATTTATTTTTAGGGGAGGATGTAGTGTGCCTTCACGAAGAGCGTTACCTGTGCTCGGGCCCTCCCCGTAAGTAGCGGCGAAAGCGAAAACGCGAAACCAATCACTACCGAGAAATGAGTCCCGACAGGGCTAGGGCGTCCCCCCGAGGCGACGCATACCGGTGTGCCCCCGTCGGTATGACTGCATGCGCACGCGGCGAAGGGGGCCGCCACCCTTCACGCAGCGCCAACTCTGGCGGGATGCGAGGAGCCGAGTGCCGGATAGGCACGTGGAATGTGCGTGGTGGTATGGAAGGTAAGATGAATGAATTGATAGATGTAATGAAAGAGCGATGCCTGGATGTATTGTGTGTCACAGAGACGAAGCGGAAGGGGAGCGGCATTGACGATCTTCCTGGCGGCATAATTGCTTTGTGGTCCGGAGTGGACCAAGAGGATCATGCCAGTAAGGGAGTGGGTGTCTTGCTCTCCTCCCGTTTCGCTTCTGGAGTGAAAGATTATGGATTGGCAGGCCCAAGACTCCTGTGGGTACGTATAAAACTGGGGATCACGAGAGTTTTTTTGGTCGCAGCCTATGCTCCCGTCAGCTCGGCTAATCCCCAAGTGCTCGCGGAGTTCTGGGATTCCGTTAGGGACGTCCTCGATTTGGCTGAGGGGAATGAAAAGTTGATCATGTGTGGTGATTTGAATGGATGGGTGGGGACCAAGCGAGATGGCTTCGATGCTGTCCTTGGTCCGTATGGAGATAAGAGAGCGAATGATGCTGGTAAGTCAATCTTAGACGTATGCTTGGAACGAGACCTCCTTGTGGCGAACAGTTTATTCCGTCACAAAGATATCCACACGTATACTTGGAGACGGAAGGAAGAAAAAAGTGTAATTGATTTGATTTTGATAGACAGTCGTCTCCGAGAGGCTATAAGGGATACAAGGGCCTACAGAGGCCCCACTCTTGAAACTGACCACTACCTGGTGGTAAGCCGGTTTGTTGGTCTTTTCAAGAAGTGGAGGCACTGGCGAGTGCGTGTCCCCTTCGGAGACTATGAAAGGATAAAGAGTGAAAAACTGGAAGATGAAAGCGTAAGGAGTATGTATGTAGGCTTAGTCAGTGAAAGGCTTGCAAACGCGAGCCTTTCCGACTTAGATGTGGATGAATGCTGGAATATTATGAAAGAAAGTATAGTGGATAGTGCAAAAGAAGCATGTGGGAGTGCAAAGAGACATGAACATTCGAAAGGTGATGCCTGGTGGGATGCAGAGGTACAATCCTGCGTAGCAAGAAAGAAGAAAGCGTGGTTGGATTATGTCTCATCTTTGCAACTGAATGACAGTATGAAAGACACGAAGAAAGAAATTTACCGCCTCTGCAAGAATGAAGCCAAAGCTTTAGTGAAAGAGAAGCGTGAAAGAATAAATTTGATTGCGGAAGAGAAGCTGACGAGGAACTTCGAGACAAATACCAAACTCTTTTGGAGGGAGGTCAAGAAGTCTCGGAGCTGTTCGTCAGTTTCCAGAATGGATAAGATAAAGAGTAAAGCTGGGGACATTCTTGCGGACCCATTAGAGGTGTTAGAGCGGTGGAATGAGTACTTTGGAGAAATGTATGAATATCTCCCGGATGCGGGCACTGCGAGGGAGTCGATGACTGATCTTGCGGTGCAAGCATCAAGCGGAGATATTACTTTGGAAGAGATTGAATGGTCGATACGAAGCTTGAAAAATGGAAAGTCTGCGGCAATTGATAGGATATCTGCTGAAATGATCAAATTAGGTGGTCCTTGCGTCCGAGACGCCTTCTGGTCATTGAGCAATCTATGCTGGAAGACTGGAAGGGTCCCAATGGACTGGAGGCGTGCTATCATCGTGCCCTTGTATAAAGGCAAGGGCTCACGTATGGAGTGCGCCAACTATAGGGCCATCAGTTTGATCAGTATAGCAGCTAAAGTGTATGGCAAAATTATTGAAAGGAGAATGAGGGTGGAATCTGACGGATTACTGTGGGAGGCGCAGGGTGGTTTCCGAAATGGAAGGGGATGTATGGACCAAGTTTTCTCTCTCCGCAACATCGTAGAGAAGCAGCTGGCTGTAGGCCGGAAGGTTTTCTGCGGTTTTGTGGACATGGAGAAAGCATTTGACAGAGTTGTACGGAAGGATCTCTGGGATATATTGCCAGGATACGGGATTGATGGTGCGCTGCTTCGTGCTGTGCAGTCTACATATGTGGGATGTACGGCATGTGTGCGGGTGGGCGGCAGCCTGTCTCCCTGGTTTGACGTCAACATTGGCGTCAGACAGGGCTGCGTGCTGTCGGCTCTGCTGTTTGTCCTGTACCTGGACGATTGTCTTAAGAGAGTAAGATCGATGAATGTTGGATTGCGAATGGGTGACTTACTTGTGAACTGTTTGCTGTATGCAGATGATGCCGTGCTCATAGCCGAATCGCCATCAGAACTACAGTCACTAGTCACAACGATGAAAGATGATTGTCTAATGAGAGGCTTACAATTGAACGCGACTAAAACGAAAGTGATGGTATTCGAAAGAGAAGAGGACAGAACGAATGCCAGGATAACTGTAAATGATGTAGTGCTGGAACAGGTGGATGAGTTTGTATATCTTGGATGTGCATTTAGCAGGGATGGACGGTACACCGCTGATGTAGAAAAGAGGGTAACTGCGGGCAATAGTGTGAATGGAGCGTTAGGCAAACTTTTAGGTACCAAGGGCTTAAGTCAAAAGGCCCAGCTCGCAGTACACAATGCGGTGCTGATACCTACGCTAACGTATGGAAGCGAGAGTTGGGTATGGCAGGAAACGCATGAAAGTAGAATAAACGCGGTCGAGATGCGCGCGCTACGCAAAATCTGCGGAGTAACGCTCGCAGATCGCGTTCGGAATGAAGATGTAAGAAAGAGAGTTGGTCTGAAAGAGAGTGTCGGTGTTAAAGTAAGGAAGGGCATGCTACGATGGTTCGGGCATGTGGAACGAATGGGAGATGAAAGAATGACAAAACAGATATACAACGCGAAAGTGGATGGACGTAGGAGTCGGGGAAGGCCACGACACACCTACCACGACCAAATTAATCGTGTGTTAGTTGAAGGTGATGTCAAGAGCCGTAGGAACCGACGTGCATGCATGAAAAGAAAAATGAAAGTTGAAGAAGCAAGTGAGGTGTGTATGGACCGTGCCGTGTGGCGCTCGGTTCTTTCTGCCTACCCCGCAAGGGATTTGGCGTGAAGATAGTTAGTTAGTTAGTTATTTTTTGGGTTTCGGTTATTCGACCGTAAGGCATTTTAAATTATTTATATTATAAATATTTGCCTTTTGAATATTGATATTTCGATTTCGGGTATTTTGGGCTACGATATTTTGAGTTAAGGCATTATAATTTCTGGTATTGTGACGGTATACCGTTCATATAACTTGTGCCAACTGTAACTAGTAAAGAAACAATTTTAAATATGTTAAAACGTGTGCAAATAATGAACTATGATCTACATTCACTAAAATATACTTTTAAGTCACAATAAATACAACTTTCACCAAACTATACTTACAAATTTGTACCTACCTTTCTAGATGGGTAAAAATTGTAACTTGGCAATCTTTATTATATGTCAAAAAGTATTTTTTTTCTATATTTTTATATAATAATAATAATAATAATAATAATAATCATTTTTATTCAGGTATGAACACCCACACACAAAAAATAATTACAATGCATATTAAGACACACGAAATATAAATTGCACTAATACAAACAATGGTTATAAAATAAAATCAGATACAATTGCATGAATAAAAAATAAAAAATAAATATCAATTACATTTATAAAATCAAATAAACTTGAAATAAATTAAAATGAAATAAGATAAAATAACATATAATTTTAACAAGTCAAATAAAATTGAATAATAATATCAAAATAAATTACCTAATTGAAAACAAATAAAATAAAATTAATTGTAATTAAATAAAGTCAAAAATAAAATAAAAATTTTAAATATAATAAACTATGTCAAACTAAATTAAATATTATGGATTCAGATTAGATAAATAAGATAAAATTACAAAAACACCAAAGAAAAAAAGACCGCCGCAACATAGAGGACCAATCACTTCTCCACCACTCCATGAGAAATGGCAGAGCAATGAGTCATGTACCTGCAATCCAGCCGATCAGAGATCATGCTCAGGATGCTGTTGGCGCTGCCACGCACTCGGCGCACCAGAGATGCGCATCTTTTGCGCATCGTAGCGTAAAAGCAGTCAGTGCGATGTTCAGCAAACATCCCTGATGAATGAATAGGTAAGCTTAAACATTTAACAAGCTCCCCCCGAAAAAAAAGAAACTGTGTGAGATATTATCGGTTATCTAGGTATGTATATTATGGATAAATCGATTCTGCTGTTGTAAAATATAGGTATATCATAAATCTATAACTATTAACTATCCATCATTAGGTGCTAGGTAAGAACACGCATTTACTTATAAGTGTTCATGTAATAAAATAAATTCATCATTATTATTGTAAATAGTAATAAAATTAATATGTTTTACTTACCATGAAATTAATGTACATAAAATTTGTTTAGGTACCTATGATATAAGTTTGAAAAGCATTCAGTATTAAATGATCTAGTCACTTACTTACGTTAGTGTTAATAATTATATAGGTAATTGTTTTAATGAGACACAAACAAATAATTATCAAAACTGAGAATTTTAAAAATTCTTCCTTATTAATAAAAACACAATAAAATTATGAACTGTACCAGCAAATGAAAGTAACCTACCAGTACAGTAGAAAATTTATTACGTTACAACACTGAATCAAAGCTGAGCAAACTTCTTCTGAGGTAAACGCAAAAATCGTGGCTTAACTTGATGGATGATTACATGCATGATGTTGGTTTTACTACATAAAAGTCATGTGAAGAAGAGAGAAAAAGGTACACTCAAATTAGATGCAACTAGAATTAGCGTACCTACCTTATGTCTAGAACCTCAGTGTAAGATTGGCAATAAACTATTCAAGTTCGAGTTAGACTCCTTAAATTTATTATGTACAGATTACCTTGTCGTTCAAACGCAATGCTAAGTATATGTAGCACCGTATATGTATGATACTACAACTTGAATAGTAAAATAAAAAAATATATACTTACACAATTTATTAAATGGTTTTATTTTATTTTGTTAATTACACCTTTAATGGTAAGTACCGCAAGACTGTTCGAGAAATCTATACATATAGCTCTTATAGCATTCATGGATATTAGCAAAAATAAATAAAAAAGGGGAAATCACCAAAACTCTGAAGCAAACATTTGTAAATAACACAAATAGTTTTTTGGACTCGGGAATCGAACCCGGTTTCTAAAAGTGCGGTAGTCGCCCTATCGAGTTAAATACTCACGGTTTTGGGATTCTTTTTTTTATATTTAGCTCGCCAAATTGACGTCGCCAGCCTGATGGAAAGCCATAGCGCATCTATCGATTGGGGACAACTCTCACAGTCCGTCGGACTTCTGACAGTGGTTCTTAAGTTGGCGGCCCTGTTATGTGCCTCTTCACGCTCCTCTTGAAGAACCCGGGATTGTAAGATGAGGGAAACACGTGAGCGAGCAGGTCGTTCCAGGCTTTTATAGTTTGACAGAGGAACGATCGTTTGAAACTCTTAGTTCTGGCGAAGATTCTCTCCACTGTGTCTGAGTGGCATCTCTTCCTGGCACGCGTTCGGGATCAGAAAGGAGAGGGTGGGATCCGTTTGAAGAGCTGTTCAGATCATTCGTCGTGATACCGAACTCCACCTGTCGAATAAAAATGTAACGGTTTCAGCACAACATGAGTTTATTACGTGTTCCCAGTACATCCCGTTCGCTCTTAGTTTGCTGCTGGCGTAGAGGCTGGTGTAGAGGCGTTTTATGGGAAGCGACCCAATAACTTAGAGCGAACGGGTAGGTAGTATAAAATATTACTTTACTCTACAATCAAAGTCTTTACGTAGTATTGTATTCTCTTTGGATCAAAGCAAACCAATGAATTTCAAAAACCCCGCGATCAAATTTATGTTGCCAGGATAGCAATGATGAAGTTTCTACTATATTTTCGAGTTAATTTTGTAGAATAGGTCATTTAAAAAAACTTATTAATTTCAATGTGTTGATATATGTAGTAAAAAATGTTTTAATTATTTGCAAATTCAATTCAAAATAATTATAACAGCATGGGCTTACTTTAATTTCGGGAGCTCTAATTTGAACGCATCGCTAGCATTTCAATCTGATTATAAAAGGCTCTTTATAAAGTCAGTTTTCTAATTTACTGGAATTTAAAAGACATTGATTACAATAAATAAAAATTGCTTAAAATTCACGTAATTATGTTTTACTCACTATTCGTATAGAATTTTCAAGAAACGAAAATATTAAACAAAAGCATTTCAATTAATAAACTGCATTTTTTATCACGCGTTTTGTTGACTCGTCTCAAACCATGAATCATACATGGAAAGAACCCAATACAATTTTTGACACATCACGATATGCAATCGTTCAGCGGATTCCTTGTCGGGATTTAAAGTTTTCTATTTTACATCTAACACATTAAAACCAGTGTATTTTGGTTAAATAATTGATAAATCAGTTAAATATATTGCTATTGTCTGTTAGTGACACAAGTATTGACGTATATTTTAGTACTAACAGACGTATCAGATCGAGTGTCGTAGGAACGACTACATTTTTCGTGCTCAGAATCGCCGATTTCTTGTAAATATGACTGAAAGTTCACCAGATGAGTCTAATTCTAGAAGGAAGGACTTTATTTGCGGTGTCGTAGAAGGTAATTGTTGTTATTTTTCTTTGAAAAATATGTTCCGATTTGAGATAGGTGCTGTAGATATACACTAGCTAAATCTAGAAAGGTGTGAATGACCTAGCTGTTATTTTCTATTACAGGCTTTTACGGACGGCCGTGGACTACGGAACAGAGAAAGGATTTGTTCCAAAAGTGCGTATATCGTAACAACTTAATATTATAATTATAATGCCACTAACTTATTGATTTATTATGATAATAAGTCTAATATTAAGTATGGTCTCGACCGTTCTTTAAACAGTAGATAAACTTGTAAGTTTCTAAAGAGAACTCATTAAATCTGATTGCATTGCAGACCCAAATGCACTCAAATTATCATAGGTACAATGCATGTTGCAGCTTTTTTTTATTTAAATATGTAAATATTCTGACCGCCAATGCAAGTAAAGAATTTGTGTTTAAGATAAGATATTGAAGAGTTTTAAAGGAGAAGATAATGGCTATAATACATTTAAATTAATCATGGTCTGGCTTAACTTTAGATTAGTTGCCATCGAGTTTGAGGTTCATATTTTTTATACACAAAGCTAATATTATTAGAAGCCTACACGCGAAGTTTTAACTTGCGGAGATTAATGGTTAACGAGAAAAAAAATAATGAAAATCGTAAAAAAACACCAATAATTTGTCACTTTTCACCACAGAACACAAACACTTCCAATGTTTTTGACATTCGGCTCGTCCAATACGTTTTGTTTTACGTAACATTAACGCACAACAATGTTTTACTTCATTTAAAAATTTAATTAATAATTATATTTAGTTATTAAGTTAAATTTTATGCATATTTTATTATATTACGTATATTTATATAAATGAACGCTATTAAATATTATAATAATTTAATGACGGTTGCCGATATGTGAAACTAAACGTAAAACGTCGTACGCATTCTATGGGTTGGTCAAGGTCAACACTTTCAAATGACACCCTATTTGTGAATTTGTGTCTTGTATAGGAGACGCGTAGTTTTTTTTTTCAACCCCAGGTCGGCATTTGAATTACGCATCCCTAATTCAACCATAATTAGTACTTAATGGTTAACACCCCGACTCGGATAGGTTAGGTTAGAAGGCTAAGGCGGGAGCGAAGCGGAGCGGAGCTCCCGCCTTAGCCTTCGTGGTTATTTTTTTTTTGGCTTGTCGACGAGTTCTTATTTGGAGAACGATTACTTATGTTGTCGATTTTATTGAACATAACCTCAAAAAATAAAAATCTAAATTCAAGGTAACTATTGATTTCCTAACTTTGGGGAGGGGTCAGGGGGATTCCCCCCTCCCCCTCCATTTTCCATCTTCCAATTTCGACCTTGAAATCGATTTCAAAACAAGAAAATGCGAAAGTTAGGTTAGAATTTTAAAAAAATCATAACTCAAAAAGGGGGGGCGTCCGCAACTTTTCCGTCAGGGGGGGGGGGTTCCCCACCCCCCCTCCCCCCTCCCCCCCACTCCCACCCCTTAAATCGTTGGATAGTAATCCGAAGTCCTACCCATGGTCTTTCCGTAAAGATAGAACTTTGTCTTATTTATTCCTATTAATAAACAAGAAGCCATAAGAACGGTCTCACCAGACTGCCCCTCCAACACGTCTCTTGAATTTTTTTATTTTTTTTTATTTTGTATACTCTCAAAATGACCAGCTATTACATCTGCAAAATTTCAGTATTGTAAGTCACATGGTTTTGTAGTTGTGAGTTTAATGCAACAGTCACAGGCAAAATCTGGACATAAGCCCCTCTGCACTCTATTTTACAGAGTGGGGCTAAAAGTGCAAAGGTATCTCAATTTGTTTCTTACATTTTCATGACTATATAGCTGAACAGATCCAAATTAAATTAGACATGAAGATAGATTATAAAGATAAATTCAGTGCAATGACATCTCAGTTTCAAAAAATCAACATTGAAGTTCTTAAATTTTTTGGAATTTTGTATGGGACAGATCAAGCTTATGGTCACATTATAAAAATCCACAGATTAAAAAAATGGGGCATGGACATGTATGTCTATGCACCAAAGGATGATTACAAGCACCGAGCCTACTGGCGAGAGCTGTATACTGTGGAAGAGGCCGAGCATCTGACATCGCTCATCTCTGCAGCTAAGGCTCAGGGTATAGTCTTCTGTTATGCGTTGTCGCCCGGACTGGATATCACTTACAGTAATCAGAAGGAGATCACTGCGCTGAAGAGGAAATTGGAACAGGTCAGTTTGATATAAACATTGTTCTTTTAGTTAAACTCTGGTGACGTACCAGAGTTTAACTAAAAACTGTCTGGTGTCCACCCTAAACATCAATCAACAGTATCAATAAGGCCACCCTAAACTTACTCATATGGGTTGCAAGTCCTAGACGTCCATATAGTGTTCCCCTGTACCATGCTATGGACCTGGCATCTGCATGGTGAATCTACGGATTGCTGAGAATAGGTTTCTTTAGACACAATGACAAATGTGGCTGCGCTACGATCCACTTCCCACTGTGTATTGGTATAGGATCCACTTCCACCTGTCAGTATAAAGGTAGGGTTCCACTGAGGCAGAGCTGAGACTAGCCGTACCACAATTCACCAATCACATGGCTTAAAATCCACATCTCTTCTCCGCTCCGCACCATGATTGGTGAATCGCCGCACAGCTCCTCTCCGCTCAGCCTCAGTGGAACCGCACCTTTAACCCCAATTTAAACCACAGGAACTCAGCTCTAGTATTTATTATTATTGATTAATAGACGAGCAGCTACTAGCTGATGTGTCTATATCACAGTGTTGGAAAAGTCACTACACTTAATTGTTTCTTAAATTACACAGTTTAGTATCAACTACAAAACCAAATAGACATTACATTATGGAAGTAAAATT
Source organism: Miltochrista miniata (assembly GCA_933228765.1). Lineage (NCBI taxonomy): Eukaryota > Metazoa > Arthropoda > Insecta > Lepidoptera > Erebidae > Miltochrista > Miltochrista miniata. The sequence goes on along the minus strand of OW121770.1, from coordinate 21,806,982 downwards.
TACTTACTTTAGTACTTTATGAATGGTTCCACACCAGTTTGGGTTTTCTACAAGTGAAACCAGCAATGAAATTTTAGTACTTCCTTTATTAAAGTGGCCTCATTTTAATAAGTAACATTTAACATCTGTCAGTTCATATATTTATTAGTAAAAGCAAAATGTAAAATTACTCGTATCTGTCATTATTACAATAAATATGAAATCGTAATTGAAAATAGTTAAGCAATTGTGCAGTTCTAACCAAACGAATATATTATTTTATGTCCACCGTTACAAGGTTGCGTTGTTGAATTTTGATGAATTGTCAAATGTTACCTTTTACAATGAGGATCCGTTACGTTTTTAGGTAATAATGCAGATTTATAGACCTAAAAAATCCTTATTAAACAGTGCAAAAATTTTTGTTCTACGACGAAAATTAAAGAAGTTATGACCAAATAACTAGAGAAGTTCGCCGAGTGTCCGACGCGGTAGCTTGTGACGTCACATCACCCAAATCGCTGCCAGTTAGCCGAAGCCGCGGTATAGACGCGCAGGGTTTTGTTTGATTTTTGTAACTATGTTTGAGTGTGAGTTCATTGCTAAATATCTCCGTAAGTAATAGTCCGATTTAGATAATTCAAAGAGATATATCATTCTGATGTCCTAGCTATCTAGCTAGGACATCAGAATGGCTAAAAAAACTAAAAACGTAACATTTTTGCATGTTGGCTACATTGTCAAAATGCTGTCAATACCATCACATATCAAGTGGAGTAATGAGGATCAGTAAAGGTATAGCAAATTCCAAAAAAATGTATCCCCGTTATTAGATAATAATACCTTTACTGATCCTCATTACTCCACTTGATATGTGATGGTATTGACAGCATTTTGACAATGTAGCCAACATGCAAAAATGTTACGTTTTTAGTTTTTTTAGCCAAGTTATACTTTACTTTTTCGTTGTAGGTCTCCCAATTTGGGTGTACATGTTTCGCTCTACTCTTCGACGACATTGAGCCAGAGATGAGTGAAGCAGATAAGCAGATCTTTCAGAGTTTCGCTCATGCACAAGTAAGTGTCTCATTGACATTTTATAATTTTGACTTACTTAAATATATTTAACGATAATAAAAAGGGGAGAGACAGGAACCCGCCTAACACCCTCGATTCGTCAGTCCTAACGTACAACTGTTGAGGATAACCACAACTAATTGTAAGGGAGGAATAACGAACCAAACTCCTCAGGAAAGGAAATTCGGATGTTGTATAGGAAAATTACCTATACCCTCTAAATTGTTAACACTACTCGGCTTAACTACGTGACTAATAAGTCGACACGTGTTTCGCCTACACGCGAGGCACCTTCAGGACTGCAAGGCAGCAAATGAGCTCAGCGCGTTGTTTTTTTAGAAAAATTATTTACTCTAAAGAATAGCTAGAGAATAATGTTCTGGAGTAGCCCCCAAGGTTGCAGGGAGGGACTGTATGCGGAAGGCGCAGGACCGTGTATTGTGGCGTGAATTGGGAGAGGTCTACATCCAGCAGTGGACTGCCATAGCCTGGTTTGATTGATTAATGATGGAGGGTAAAATACATACATATAGTCACGCCTTCATTCCCGAAAGGGTAGGCAGAGGCATAGTATACACCCACAATGTGGTGGTGAGCCTATTGCCGTGTTGAAATATGCAGGCACAGGTAGCCGCAACTGTCAGTAAAAATTTTTGAAGCCGCCCATAAGGTCTTCAACTTGGCTTAAGAGGGCTAACATATTTCGCGCCACATATTGCTCAGAAACCATACTTTTCATTGCATTTAAAGTCATTAAATATTTATCGTACAAACATGGTATTCACTTACATACTTAGTAAATTTAGCTCTCTAAACGTTTCATAAAACATATTTTACCTAACAACGGATTACATATGGTTAATATCAACGAAAGTGAAACAGGTTTTTCAAATCGTACGATTTGCATAGATTTCGATGCTTAAATTCATGTCAAATTACTGATAAATTTAAAAAACAAGGGATACGAAGGAATTGCATAGGGCGTTAGCTATCTGTTTGTAGAATAACCTGATATCAGGTAGGTACCTTTTTTTAGAGAAAAATGACTGTAAAGTTTACTCAAATACTGAGAAATTTCACCAAAATAAAGTAGTCTTTTCACCAGCTTCTGTAGTTTAAATCATTATGATAATTATGTAATATTATGTCAGAACTTCTCCTTTGACAATAAAAATATTTCTTTTTAAGTAACTAGATACAGATTTTTTTTTACAAAGTATTTTGTGAACCCCTATAAATGCAGATACGCGAACAAATACGATTTAGTACCGCCGAGAGGCTCTCAGAGAGTGGTCATGTCGCTCGATGTTCCATTTTTGAATACGAGAAAATGAACAAAAATAGTCTAATTCTAGCGTGACCAAACAATCTTAGTACTTTGTGACGTATAATATAATATATATAAATATTTATGGTCGATATACAACGTGAACTTTTGTATAGTGCAAAGCTCAGACACCCCGACTAGAGTTTCGCTTCAAAATACTGTATAAAAAAAATTAAATGAAACTAACGAAATCTGACCAAGTTATAAGCTTTTACAGTTGCACTATTTTCTTCACGAACAGCGTAGGTGTAGGTATTATACGCAAGGCAGGTAGTCACTATTCGTGTGGTATTGATAATAACATATTAACACACCATTTTCATATGTGGTAATTATGGAACACCTGTGAGGAACCAGACCAGGATTGGGACGGCTATAAAGCCGCTAAAGCAAAATACAAGTAGCGACTGAGATACAAAAGTACCAAGTAGAAACCTCTGATGGAGTCAGACTAATAGGTACTAGCCAAACAAGGGACAGAACTGTCCGTATCTATAAAGAAACCTGACGGCGCGGGCGGCCTGACCCACACATGAAAAGAATTATTTATACTGTTGATTGATGGCACTTGGTGGTACCTTTCGGCATTTTCAAAGGCAAATTAACATTATATAATGACCACTAAATCACTTAATTACTCGAAAACAATAAATTAATAACATATAAATTACCACTACAACATTCTACTAACGTTAACTATCATAAAAGGAAGCCGAGAGTATTTTGATACAAACGCACTTCCCAGAATGCCAATTGCTGCAGACACTCATGTGGCTGGTGGAAAACGTATCCACAGAAGAAGTCCAGTGGGAGCTCGCAAGACCTGTTCTAATCTATTCTGTCAACTTACAAAAAACTGAATGGGTAATTAACAGCTTTAAGTCCTTCAAATCTCCAGGACAGAATGAAGTCTTCCCTGCAGTGATAAAATGGGGGAGGACACAAGTTGATATTGTCAATTACATAGTATCTATACGCCAGACAATGAATGGGACTGTGACCCAGACTGTGGAGAGAGGTCTAAGTGATCTTTATACCAAAACCCGGTAAATGGATTATGTTTGTGATTCAGACCTCTGGTTATACAGACCGTTAAGCCCTTCGTCTTTCCTGCTAAAAACTCTGGAAAGATTGTGTGACAGAGACAATCGAGTGACGGCCCTTCAAAATAAGCCACTGCATTCCAACCAACGCGCATAATGCCCCCGGCAAGTCTACAGACTCAGCACTACATGCAGTGGTACACAAAATAGAAGAGGTCATCCAGAATCAATCAATCAATGTGCCTCGGCACTTTCATAAACATAGATGGAGCTTTCGACAGAAGAAGCATAACCACGGCACTGGCAAAACACCAAGTATACAGTAGTCAGTGAATGGATAGATAACATGCTAAAAAAACTCATTTTAAAGCTACAGACAAGCAGAAACCAGTGCGCAGCCATGGCCAAAGGTTGTCCACAAGGGGGCGTGGTCTCACCACTGCTAAAGAACCTTGTTTTAGACGACCTAATAACCAATCAATCAATTTAACCTAGAACAGTCCCTATATACATGGATGTGGAACAAGCCATAGCAGATGGTAAAATTAAATTATGTAGAAAAACGGATTTGTTTACAAAGCATGACTGGTATTTTAAAATCCAAGGCCAACTTCAAATCAAGTGAGAAGCTGCTTTTATTTTATCTTCTAGTGATCTTGTGTATATAATAAATATTTTTAATAAAGTGTATTGAAATTACTTTCAGTCAAGCCAACATTTATCGATTTACGGTGTAGACTGAACAGTAATTTGCCCATAAGCACAGTAAATATTTCGAAAGACGACGAGTTCTGGACTACGAGGATGGAACCTAAATTGTTAAATTTTTACGACTAATGTCTGTTGCCCAAAATGATTGCGCCCAGAAAGAACCGATAAAATAAAATAAAATAAAATTTATTCCCTTTGAACTTAAAAAAAAATAGGTTTGTCAACATTTTTGGGACTCTACTGGGCGTTCGGAAATGCTACAAACTGAGAAGAACACCCCAAGAAACTCAGTTCGGTCCCTCCCAAAATTCATCTTAGTAGGTATCTAATAATCGATCAATGCCGATACGGAATGGCTTTTTCTTGGCGGTGTGCATTGTTATGCACATACCTCTTAATAAATATTTGGTTGTTGTAAATGAAAAACACATACTATCAATTAAGATTAGATTTAGATCCAATAGCTCAAGCTTATAGCTTAGTTTGGGCTAGATGATGTTGTGTGAGAATATCCAACAATATTTATTGATTATTTATTAAAAATATTTTAATGTTCCTGCCAGCACTGAATCTGCAGTAGGCAGCAAAACATCGGACCATGCCAAGCGCCTGCGCATTGCTACGTTAATATTATTGTTTTTAACTATGTATGTGTATTGTCAAATTTAAATATTTATAGTGTAAAATAGAATATTGTCCATTACTTTCTACAATTTTCGTTTATTTAGATACTTTAAAAATAAACTTATGGACCGTTTTCATGTATGTGTGTATTATATACTATACTATCTTCAGGCCAAATCCCTTGCGGGGTAGGCAGAAAGAACCGAGCGCCACACGGTACGCTCCATACACACCTCACTTGCTTCTTCAATTTTCATTTTTCTTTTCATGCATGCACGTCGGTACCCTCGGTTCGGTATTTCTAATTGCAATCTTGATATTCGTTTGGTAAATAAATGTCAACTTTATTAATTTTATGATGTCAGTGTATATCACTACTTAATATCAATCAATTTGCAATAAAATAATCAATAATTATTACATAATATTACTAACATAAAAATTAAATTAAAAGATTGAACGCTTAGACTAAGAATATGACACCGGTAATACATCAAGGAAAACAAAAGTATCAAACTTGTTGGTAGCAACAATTGGCACTATACGGCTATGTGCGCCGCGCCGCGGTGATTACTTACGATCGTAAAGAAATTTGAAAACCGAATTTACGCTCTTAACGATTGTCATTTTACTGACTACCGGGTTTCATTTCGAGTTTTCCTTCTCTACGCAATGGATCTTTTTGCGAAAGTGTTCCCTTAGTCGCATCTTACGACACCCTCGGATTGTATAATTTAGTCCAAATCTAAATTCCACAGGTATCAGTGACCAACGAGATACACCAGCACCTGGGCTGTCCGCGGTTCCTGCTGTGCCCCACTCAGTACTGCTCGACTCGGGCCATGCCCACGGTCAATAGCTCGGAGTACCTCAACACGCTTGGCACCAAACTGTCTCAGGAGATAGATATCATGTGGACTGGTAGGTTATATTTATACACGTTTATTATTGATGTAAAAATTACGCTAAAAATTAATTTACCCCACCTGGCTATAGATGAAGGCGTGGGGTAAACATATTTTTCTCGTGATGAATATGTCGTCGTTGTGGCGATTGCAGAGCTAAAATAAAATAAAATTTATTCCCTTTGAAATTTTTAAAAAAAATCTTTAGGTTTGTCAAAATTTTTGTGACTCTACCGGGGGTTCGGAAATGCTACAGACTGAGAAGAACACCCCAAGTAACTCAGTCCGGTCCCTCTTAATTCATCTTAGTATCTAATACAGTTTTTTTTTAAATGTAGAAAGGAGCAATTCGTGTCACTGCCAGGCAGCCTTGTCTTCTAGAAAGTTTTCATATATATGTACTGTGAATACACAGTAAGGATGTTGATATCCTTAAACTTTTCTCTTAATGACTCCCGAAACCCCATACCATAGATAGCCCGGACAGCCCTTTTCTGCAACACAAAGATACATTCGATGTCGGCAGCGTTACCCCATAATAGTATGCCATAGGTCATGACACTGTGGAAATAGCTAAAGTAGACAAGACGCGCTGTTCTAATGTCTGTCAGTTGTCGGATCTTTTTAACGGCATAGGCTGCAGAGCTCAGTCTGCCCGAGACTTTCTCGATATGAGGCCCCCACTGCAAGTTGGAGTCTAACTTTATGCCCAAAAAGACAGTTTCATCGACCAATTCTACTTGATCATCCCTAATCCTAATACTGGTGTTAACGAGCCTAACATTTGGCAAGGTGAATCTAATACATTTTGTTTTAGTTTCATTTAACAATAAATTACACAGGTCTGCAATGGTTTTCCTCTTTGAAATCTGAGTAACATTTTCTATAGTTTCTGATGTGCTGATTACGAAAAAAATAATTAAAAAAATCCATCACGTCAGGATTTTTTGATATTGAATATTTAAGATTTAGCTCCAAAATGTCTGAGCGTCTACCTTTAGAAATTTATAAAACGTCATTAAAATACTTCAGCTTAATTTTTATTGCATTTAATTCGTGTAAGGGGACATAGAAATTAATGCAAATCAGTAATTTGATGATTACTACGTAAAAAGTAAAAGTAATCCGCATTAACCATGTTGAAAACGGGTAATTTTGAATTAATTTAGTAATATAATAATAAAAAATATTACCTAGTAGTAATATTACCTAATTGTTGTAAATATTATTAAAAAGGGGTGTAATAAAGATAATCCAAAAGGCTTTTTTTTTTATTAAGTACCCGCACTTATTTAGAAAATTAACAGTTGAAGTGCGCATCTTGCAACATGAACTTTAAAATGTCATCGCGAAGATGTTTAAATTCTCCAAATTGTTTTTGTAATATTTGCGAGAATTTTATGGTGATAAAACAACGAAACAGCATTACTGACTTTGTGAAAAATATTTACAAAAGTTATTATGGAGACGTTTTAATTAACCAAAGACAAAACTTGGACACCTCATAAACTTTGTACGACTTTTTTATTAGAACTTCGCCAGTGGTCAAAAGGACTGAAAAATAGCTTCAAAATCGTTTCGCCTATGCTACGAAGAGAGGCTAACAACCATGATAAAGATTGCTACTGTTGTTGTTGTGACATAACTGGAAACAATTTTAATAATAAAAGGGACATAAACGAGCACTAAACTTGATTTCCTAAATTCGCACATTGATTACTTCCCAGAAAATCTAGGAGCCGTTGGCGAAGAACAAGGCGAAAGATTTTACCGAGATTTGAAAGAGCTTGAAGTCTGGTATCAAGGAACATGGAATACTAGCATGATGGCGGACTATTGTTGGTTATTGAAGCGCGACGATGCAAACTGGAATTTTAACCGAAAATCGCACAACCGAAGGTTCCAGGAAAAAAGGACCAGGTTCAACAAATAAAATTTACATGTAATTTAGACTAGTAACAAGTTGTTATTATATTTAAGTCGTTTTTAAAGGTAAAAGTAATGTACTTTTTTAAATATATATTTTTTATGAGAAAACTTGGGTCTATTTTTCTATTTTCTTTCAGTACCTTTTTTGAAAAATCTGGAGGTGATGCAGAAAAACTAAGTACATATTCGTAATCAGCGCACCAAAATACCCTAGAATCAGCTATCAAATTCCAGAGAGGAAGTTATGACCCTCATTTTGCAGGCCTGTGTTATTTGCGTTAAACCAGTGGACTACCCTAGAGAGGGCATTGTTTACTTCGTCAAGATTGCGTTGTCCACGTTCAACTTTAAATATTAAAGATGTGTCATCAGCAAACAAAACTACCTCGTGATCGTCTCTTATAAGGTGAGGGAGATCATTTATGTACACTAAAAATAGAAAAGGTCCCAGAATTGAACCCTGAGGCACCCCCATTGTTACAGCAGAACCATGTGACTGTTTACCATTTATAACTACTCTCTGTACTCTATCTCTTAGGTAAGAACTAATTAAATCCAAGGCCGTCCCCTGGATCCCATAATGATCAAGTTTTTGAATTAAAGTCTGATGCTGGACGCAATCAAAGGCCTTAGATAAGTCGCAGAATACACCATAAGCGTCATACGACTCCTCCCAGGCCTCATATATATACTCTAATAATTTGATTCCAGCATCCGGGGTAGACCGACCGCGCGTGAATCCGAATTGTTTAGTATGGAATAGTTTATTTGTATTATGCTTTATGTATGGGAACTCGGAATTTGGTTTTTTGGAAAATAATTTTGATGTTTTACATTTGCCAGGCGTCCTGTGACAACTCACAATTTTTTTTTTGACTATACTGATAACTGTCGTGATATCAACAGAGGTAAAGTAAAGTGCTCTGGTTCAAATAGTGGATGTTTGTAACATCAGAGGGACTACACTTCACTGCCGACTTTGCAAGAACCTTCTTTTCAAGAACCATATACTGTTATTTCCATGAAGTTTGGGAAAACTGTGGCAAGGAGATTATTGCACAGACCTAATGTGCGCGGAAGAAAACGTTACCTGAAATCGGAACGCCTGGCAGACTGAAGCATTGAAATTATTTTGTAAATATTGAATAACACCACTTGTACTGTTCCACAACATTTATTCACGTTACACGGGACCGGTTTCGCCTCTCGGCCTTCTCAAAGGTACAAAAAAAACTAACTTGATGACCACTGCATCATGTAAATACATTTAAACTAAACAAATACCACTGTAGGTACTGGAATATTTTATGTTATTCAATATACGCAGCAAGTTCCACCAAGTGCCATCAACCAACAGTATAAATATTTTGTAAAAATTAAAAAAAATCTGATCCCAAATCCTAAATACAAATTCCAAGTTCCGATACATACATCTAGCTATGGGGTAGCTTCGCCACGGCAAAAATCAGCTTACCCCTCGACTACAGATGTTTCACGCGGTGAAAGAAAGTCTTTCCACTATCAAAATTTTGAAAATATGTTGTCCAATTTCAGGTCCGAAAGTGATATCGAAAATACTAACAACAGAATGTATAGAAGAGATCACACAAGTGTTAAGACGACCCCCAGTGATATGGGACAATCTTCATGCTAATGATTACGATCAGAAAAGGATATTTTTAGGTAAGTAGTAAAAGAGTCTGAAAGAGATAATTTTGAAAAGCAATTAGTATCTGACTTACGATGAACATCTTTTCTGTCCATCCCAAGGTTGCCAGATATTGTTTTACATCGATAAGGCCGCCCATTGTACAACATTTTGTAACAATTATTGTAAAACTAGTTGTAACATTTTACTGCCTCTGTGGCGCAGTCGGTAGTGATACCGCCTGCGGCGCTGGAGGTCGTGGGTTCGATTCCCACCGGAGACAAATATTTGTGTGACCCATAAATCTTTGTCTCAAGAGTCTGGGTGTTTCTATGTATTATATGTATGTATTTAAAAGTATATAAGTATTAATATCCGTGGTCTGATACCCATAACACAAGCAGGTTATTCCTAGCTTACTTTGGGATCAGATAGCGTTGTGTGAGATGTCGGTGAATATTTATTTATTATTTATTTATTTATTATTTATTTATTTATTATTTATTTATTTATTATTTATTTATTTATTTATTTATTTATTTATTTTGTAAAAATTATCGTAAAACTAGTTTTTAACATGGTGTACAAATAAAGTTTATTCTATTCTAGTATGACGATTCAATTATAAATTAAATGTGTACTGAGCTAAATGAATAAATTCGGTCTTGAGCAGGACTCTGACTCGAACCTGCGTCTTCTGGTTTGCCAGACCAGATGCCTTAACTGTTGGACCACAGAGACACTACCCTCAACCGACAAATTCTTTCACCACATTACGTCTTGGAACGACGTTAGTTGCCGGTAGGTGGTGCCTACGTCGCTCCAAGACCTAATGAGGTTGCTGTTCTGCTCGAGACTGAAAATTTTTACACATTTAATTTAGGGCTGAAAGATTTTTGTGGGGAGCGTTTTTTTTAATATTTAGTTCGCCATAGAAAGTAATGATTTCGCTCGAATGATTAAAAGTCACATCAAGGCAGCAAATGAGGGCATAGATAATTATAACCTTAGATATCGTATAGTAACCGTATAGTAATATTGCACTTGTTATTTTTATTTTGGGGGAAAACTTTTTGGGAATTCGGGATCCGAGATCCGGGATTTTTGCATTTGGATTTTTGGCTTTTAGATTGTATTGACTGTGGTTTTGTCCCATCCCATTTTAACACAAATTGTATGACATTCCAGGTCCATACTGCGGCAGGTCGCCGGAACTGATCCCGCTACTGCGCGGCGTGCTCACCAACCCCAACTGCGAGTACAACGCCAACATGATCGCGGTCCGAACACTCGCGCACTGGGCCAGCTGTAGCTTAGACGCGCCGGCGCATAGTGAGTATATCTAGTACTAGCTGACCAACCCCAACTGCGAGTACAACGCCAACATGATCGCGGTCCGAACACTCGCGCACTGGGCCAGCTGTAGCTTAGACGCGCCGGCGCATAGTGAGTATATCTAGTACTAGCTGACCAACCCCAACTGCGAGTACAACGCCAACATGATCGCGGTCCGAACACTCGCGCACTGGGCCAGCTGTAGCTTAGACGCGCCGGCGCATAGTGAGTATATCTAGTACTAGCTGACCAACCCCAACTGCGAGTACAACGCCAACATGATCGCGGTCCGAACACTCGCGCACTGGGCCAGCTGTAGCTTAGACGCGCCGGCGCATAGTGAGTATATCTAGTACTAGCTGACCAACCCCAACTGCGAGTACAACGCCAACATGATCGCGGTCCGAACACTCGCGCACTGGGCCAGCTGTAGCTTAGACGCGCCGGCGCATAGTGAGTACTACTACCGTTTATTGATTATTTGTCTATTTGGCCGTTAGACTAATAGACCGGGAGATGATCACCGCGGCTCCTGCGATCTTTTAGTGTTGTAAGCTTTAAATTTAATCCATTTTTAGTTAATGCCATTTATATTCCCAAATCTAATTATATACGTGTTAATTTCTCAGTGGAAGCCGTGTCGTGGGACATAAAGTTGGAACGAGAAGGCGAACAGGGGGTGTGTGAGGATGAAGTACCGCTCACGCTCGACAAGCATGTGTACCATCACCGACAAGCACTTAGGTATGTTCTTAATTGTACTTAGCACTAAACAAATAAACAAGAGTGATAAAGTTACATACATACATACATACATACATATAGTCACGACTTTATCCCTGAAGGGGTGAGCAGAGGCATAGTATACGCCCACATTTCACCTTATAGTTTTATGTCCCACGTAATAGGTGGTGAGCCTATTTCGGTGTTGAAATGAGCAGGAGCAGGTCACTGCGACCCGCAGTTGAAATTGTTGAAGCCGCCCATAGGGCCTTCAACTTGGCTTAACGATTGTCATTTTACTGACAACCGGGTTTCATTTCGAAGTTTCCTTCTCTACGCAATTGATCTTTTTGCGAAAGTGTTCCCTTAGTCGCCTCTGACGAAACCCTAGGGATGTGTTGGGGTGGCGACATTTTGTACTCTTACCCGTCGCCACACGAAACGGGGTGATAAAGTTAATACTAGAGAATCTCGGGTGAGAGGTATTTCGGGTGCCCGGGGTGGGGTTCACACGACATAATAAAAATACATTGAATAAGTCCCATAAGGCTAGAGGATTAATTTATAAATTGTGTCTTTACCCTAATAAATTGCCTTTGCCCATGGTAAAGATGTGTAAAATAAAAAGAAAACAAGAAAAATAAATGTATTTTACTTAGAGAAATACAGATGCACTTGTAAAACGTCACGAAATGTTTTTATTTAGCTTGCGAAAATGCTTGATATTTATATTTAGCTCTGACTGACCCAGGAATCGAACCGAAGCAATTGATATAATATTGTCTATCAATCCTTGAAAAGAGAATGATCCTATTAAATGGAATGATTTACAGGCAAGCGATCACCGAATGGCTGCCCGAGTTCAACATTCCGAAGACAGCCCAAGGGCCTGTCATCAAACCACAACCAACGGTGACAGGTAATTTGTGTACGTGAAACTTCTGCATTTACTTTACTATAATGCTCCGTGGCTTCGCTCGCGTTTTATGATCCCTAGTTAGCCTCACCTGCAATGTTGCACCAGCTGAAACAAAGAATGGTAATTTTGGAATCCATAATTACACCAAAATCTCGAATTTGATTAACAAAGACCAATTATTTTTTACCTAGAGTGTGTTTGAATTATAAAGGTCCTTATTTTCGCTGAAACTAATCGACAAAAATGCAATATTTTTCGAAACTCTCTGTTATTCATCACAGTCATCAATGCCCTGAATAATCTTAATAATGTTGGTGCCATCGTAATAATAAATTTGAACAGTTTATGTTGTTTGTGACGTCATTAAGATAAAATATAAATAGTAACGGTCCCAAATGAGACCCCTGTGGAACACCTGAAGTAATGGGTTTGCCCATCCACTGCGACTGCGAAAAACATCACCATGTATACCAAGCCGCCAAAAGTAAGCGTTCATGACAAATATTGTCAAATGCTTTGGCAAAATCTAAGAAATTGTCTGTCTAACAAGAATGTTGTCGAACCACCGTCGATTCGTAGTAAAGTCAAGTCTAAGAAACGTTTTGCCGGACAGCGGTGACGCGATTTAGTTGCTTCAAATAAATTAATGTCGGGACTTCATGTTGTTTAAGTAAAACTTTGTTCGGTTTGTTTCTCGAAATTGATTTTGGCAGTACTTAAACCCGCTCCAAAAATAACCCAAAATTTGTTGATTCCAGTGCCACCAGTGCCAATAATCCCAATCCTGCCATCGGTGAACACGTGCATGTCGCTGGTGACGGCCACCAGCAACACGTCCACCACCAGCACTGCGGACATGGCGCCCATCCCCACCGTCAACACCAGCCAGCTGCAGGCGCTCGCCGAGGTGTGCTCGGCCTCCAACGACCGCCCCATACTGTCTACTAGGGTACGTAACTAAGTAATGTCATACGTGTAAAGTCCACCGTCAACACCAGCCAGCTGCAGGCGCTCGCGGAGGTGTGCTCGGCCTCCAACGACCGCCCCATACTGTCTACTAGGGTACGTAACTAAGTAATGTCATACGTGTAAAGTCCACCGTCAACACCAGCCAGCTGCAGGCGCTCGCGGAGGTGTGCTCGGCCTCCAACGACCGCCCCATACTGTCTACTAGGGTACGTAACTAAGTAATGTCATACGTGTAAGTCCACCGTCAACACCAGCCAGCTGCAGGCGCTCGCGGAGGTGTGCTCGGCCTCCAACGACCGCCCCATACTGTCTACTAGGGTACGTAACTAAGTAATGTCATACGTGTAAGTCCACCGTCAACACCAGCCAGCTGCAGGCGCTCGCGGAGGTGTGCTCGGCCTCCAACGACCGACCCATACTGTCTACTAGGGTACGTAACTAAGTAATGTCATACGTGTAAAGTCCACCGTCAACACCAGCCAGCTGCAGGCGCTCGCGGAGGTGTGCTCGGCCTCCAACGACCGCCCCATACTGTCAACTAGGGTACGTAACCAAGGAATGTATAGCGCGGGCCCTGGCGTGGTACCCTGAGGCACTCCATGTCTACAAATGTATGTAAATAGGTAGTGTAAATAATGTACAGCACGGGACCCAAGATGGAGCCCTGCAGCATTCCACTAGTATCTACTAGGGCAAATAATGTTAGTAAGTAGTGTATGTAATGTACAGCGCTGGACCCAAAATGGAGCCCTGCGGTACTCCACTAGTGTCTACTGGGGCAAATAACAAAAATAAGTAGTGAAAGTCATGTACAGCACTGGCCCTAAGATGGAGCCCTGCAGCATTCCACTAGTTTCTACTAGGGCAAATAATGTTGATAAATAGTGTATGTAATGTTCAGCGCTGGCCCTAAGATGGAGCCCTGTTTAACTCCACTAGCGTCCAATAGGGCAAATAATGAAAATAAGAAGTCATGTACAGGTAATTTGGTCCAACATATTTCACTCACCCGCACACCAAGATATTTTCTTTGGTCTAAAAATGCTTCGATTCAACTAAAGGATCTTTCAAAGATTCGCAGAAACTCCAATTTATAATAACCTTTTAAAAGAGACATTGTCAAAGGCTTTATAATAATTCATCTACTGGCTCTCTGTTATTGACATCTTTGGTCCGTAATGACTGAAATGGAAATGATGTATAAAAAATTATGTTGCAATAAGCTAATGTAAATTGTGATATTATACACAATATAATTTGTTTTAAATTAAACAATCCAATTGTAATAATGACTATATTAATTTATCATTTACAGGTATCACCAATAGAAACGCTCAACCCGGTTCCTAACCCAGTCATGAATTCCCTCGTTTCCCCAACTAAAGTTATACTCAACGAATCAATTCCCAACCCTATCATACCAATAGCCAGCTCAAACATCTCGATGCCAACTGAAATTCCCGTATCAACCCTTCCCGTACCCATCCTAGGGTTAAAAGCTTTAGAAGAAAGTGGGAATAAACTGGATGTGAAAAGTGATGATGGGTTTGAGGTGATGAAAAGTGATAATGAAGGTGATCAAATCATTGTTGATGATGTTGAATCTCAAGTGGAAATGCAGAGGAATGGTGATATGAGTGTTGGAGGTAAGATTACTATTATTTCTTACCAGTTGTTGTACATACATACATATAGTCACGCCTTTATTCCCGAAGGGGTAGGCAGAGGCATAGTATACGCCCACATTTCACCTTATAGTTTTATGTCCCACGTGGTGTCCCATAGGTGGTGAGCCTATTGCCGTGTTGAAATGGACAGGCACAGGTCGCCGCGACCCGCAGTTGAATTTAATCTAATTTCTTCCTGGACAAATATTTATAGATCATGCAATTGCAAATACCCATTTCGTCGTCTTGGGAATCAGACCCACGACCTCGTGATCGACAGTCTCAATAAAAGACCGCTAAACTAAGAAGGCAGTCAAAATTAGTTTAATTTAAATTATTTTTAATTGTTCAGTTATTTAAAGTTTTTTGAAACCTACAAAACAATGCTTAAAACGCAAATTAATATATTAGTAGTACACTATACATGGTAGATGTGTGTTCTCAAAAATTATAGGTGCTTTTTGAGCAACCTAACGGTTAAGATATTGCCAAAATATAATTATATAATACAGATAATCCAATTACCACTTTCAATCAGGCGAACCGTATACTTGTGTGCTACTTTATTGGTATAAAAAACATGTTCATTATATATTATTATTCATGTTATTGTTCATTATGAACATACACCAATCAAATTAGTGATGTAGTACAAAAAGGGCAGGTGAAAAGCACTCGAAACCGGCGGGCTTGCTTGAAAGGTTTAATGAATGTAGAGGAAGCTAGTGAAGTATGTAAGGACAGAAGTAAATGGCAGGCTGTTGTCTCTGCCTACCCCGGAGGGAAAAAATGCGTGAGTATATGTATGGATGTATGTATCTATACATACTAATATTATAAAGAGGAAAGATTTGTTTTTGTTTGTTTGTAACGAATAGGCTCCGGAACTACTGGACTGATTTGAAAATTTCTTTCACTGTTGGAAAGCTACACTCTTTGCGGTGAACATAGGCTATATTTTATTCCCGTATTCCCACGGGAACGGGAACTACGCAGGTGAAAACGCGTGACGTCCGCTAGTGTATTATATAGCTCACTATTTCGTATTCTTATCATCAGTTTCCGTGGTGTAGCGGTTATCACATCTGCCTAACACGCAGAAGGCCCCCGGTTCGATCCCGGGCGGAAACATAGCTTTTTGTTACTTTTTTTTTTGGTGCCTTAGCAAAGTATTAATGGTGCTCATAAGTTTAGCAAATCGAAAACCAAGTCACAATTTTTTAACCGACTTCAAAAAAGGAGGAGGTTCTCAATTCGTACCCTATGTTTTTTTTTTGTATGTATGTTACGCGATAACAGCGCCAATTATGGATGGATTTTGAAAATTATTTTTTTGTTTGATAGAGGCTACTTCTGAGGTGGTCCCATATCCAGGGTTTCAGGATCTGATGCTGGGATCCAGGAGAAATCGAGGGCAACCACCGAAAATTGTAGGGACAACTAGTGCATTTGTTATTTTTTTGATTAAGTGCTTTAATGTACTACAATTTAATGAAGGTCTGGAGTCGATCTGATGGTGGAACCGAAAGACAGCCTAGGGAATTCCTTAACGGTTTACAGCAGTTACCTTGTGTTTCGGCTTGATTGATTTGTGTTGATGAGAACTTTACACATAGATAGATATACTTTTCGGTCCACCCGCACAAAGTAATATGTATTTTGATTTATCACATTTTATTCAATATAATATTGAAGTTGGTGCCATTAATAATACCTACCTAAACCTATGGGTTTAATTGGCGCCGACTTCAATATGATATTGAATAAAATCTGGTAAATCAAAATGCATATAACTTTGTGCTAAGTAAATTGAATATTTAAGGATTTGTCGGTTCTATTTTTTTATTTTTTTTTTAAAACATTTTTGCATTTTTTTATGTACTTCTTGAAACCCTATCCCAACTGAATAGTATAAAATGCAAAAGCTAAATTTGTTTTTCGAAAATTTGCTATGTTCCGCTGTTAGTATGAATTTACCATTATCGTTGTACTTAATAAAATAAACCGGCCCGTTTAATCTTACTTCTTACTAATATTATAAATGCGAAAGTTTGTGAGTGTGGATCTATACTATATAACACTAAGTGCTACAATTTAATGAAGGTCTGCAGTCGATTTGATGATGGAGTCGAATGACAGTTGAGGGAATTCCTCAACGATTTACAGCAGTTACCTTGTGTTTGGGCTTGATTGATTTATATTGATGAGGACTTTACACCTCTATAGATAGATTTTTCAGTTCACTTGTCACTTAAAATAATGAAAAAAAAAATTAACAAAAATAGTAATTTAGTTATACATTTTTTTTACTTTTCACACTGAACTAAATATAGACGGCATGTGATGCCCACTTAGTCTTATTTCACATTTTTATCTATGAAACACATACATACATACATACTATGGTCACGCCTTTATCCCCGAAGAGGTAGGCTGAGGCATATTATATGCCCACATTTCACCTTTTTAGAATTTGTTCCACGGAATACTTAACGGGAGACTTAACGACTGCCATTTTACTGGCAACCGGAACCAAACAACGGCTTAACGTGCCTTCCGAAGCACGGAAACGCTGAAATAAATGTCACAAAGTGATCACATGGATGGTCAACCATCCTAGGACTGGCCATAGTAAAAGTTGCTTACTGCAGTGATGGTTTACAGAACACTGAGTGCGCAGGGCTACGAGCGCTCAGAATAGTCTACAGAATGGTCCTCAACACACATTTCTCTTCCAGACACCCCACAAACGCTAAGCCCCAGCCTCGTGTCTCTCCCCGAGGGGGGCGGGGAGCCTTTGGACGTGGACCCTCCACCCGTCTCCGCGACCGACCCTGATGTTGTCATGAACGATGGCTTGAGTGAGGTGAGTTTGTGTATAGATTGGTTGAAAGTTGTTGAAATTTGTGGACATCGTATATTCGTAATTTTATCTTAGAAGTAGTAGATTGTATAACAAGGGAGCAAAATAGTATTTTGACGGCGAGGAGTAGAATCCTGAGCGCAGTGAGGGAAAAAATTAAGATATAGACAGGAGTCCAAAAAAAGCCCCTAGTATCAGTAGTCCGATTAAATAGTCCGATGCAGCGGCGAAGGCTGAATTTTTTCAAAAGGAAAGCCGGTGAAAAAAATAATATCCAGTTGGTCACACCTGTAGTGTAGGTATTTTGCGTATTTATTAAATGGTGGCGCGCGGCGGTGTAATGCCTTTTGTGTTTTGTTTGCCACCTGTACTATACTCGTAAGATCCATGTATTTAATTCAAAACAATGTCTTACGTGCATGATAAATTGGCTTATAAAAAAGTATCATAAATTATCTACTGATGACTAAAAAGATATTCAAATTTACACTAACTGAAAAGGTCTTAACCGACCTTAGGTGTAAATAATAGACTGTATATCCTTGTACCTACTAAAATTTTTTTTATTAAAATAATATTCACAGCTATATATGTCTGCTCAGGTAACGAAACCATACCGCGATCTAGATACTATATACAAAAAAGTGATGCCATCTAGTTACATATTTTGAACTAAAACCTGACTTGAACACTAACCATGTTTTGAAATTATTCTACTACTCTCTGCAAGCTCATACCTACCTATTTCAAATTGTCTCGATTGAAGTTAATTGAAAATAATTCATAAATTTGGGACTTAGACGCGAAATAGGTATAGGTACTTCTAATGTTTTTAATAATATGCATGTACTAGCTAATGCCCGCAGTTTCACCCGCGTAAAATTAGTTCCCGTGGGAAGTTACTCCCGGGATTAACAGTAGCCTATGTGTTATTCCAGACTATAATGGATATCTGTATCAAATTTCAGCCCGATCCGTTCAGCCGTTCGAGCCTGAAAGAGTAACAAACATCCACATTCACACTCACAAACTTTCACATTTATAATATTAGTAAGATTTCAAGTACCTATAGAGTATTAAAAACCGCGATATATTACAATACAAAATTGAAATAAAAACATACTTCTTATCTTTTTTTTCAAAAATATCTGACAAAGTGATTCTATGGAACAAAACTGCTTTATTATGTTATAAACTATTAATGAAACATTCAGCCAAAATAAAGATTATTAGGTATCCCAAGCCATTGAACTAATATCACTAGCGTATTCTGAGATACCTACTTGATAAATATAAAAAAAACACTGACCTTTATTTTTTATCGAACCCGTAATACCGAAGGCCTACGTCCATCAGTGAGCATTATGTGACTCCAAAACAATAATCATGTGTACAGAAATCACAACAAAATACAGAACACAAAACACAATTTTACACACTTTCACGATGTATTTAGTACTTGAAATTATTTATAATTAACTAATAAACAGCACAATACTTTATAAAGTCAATTGAAACTATGTTATGTTTTATTATTATTCACGGGAAACGCATGTGAAATGAAGTAATAACAACACATCAAATTAAAAACACACTTCGATGCAAAACGTTTCGACGTGCGTTAGGTGCATTTAAATTGGTCGAGTTTTCAAGTCAAATACGTTGTCCTTTTCTATTAATATAGAAAGAAAGAAATAAATTTATTCAAGCGCATTGCATTCATAAGAGCTCATAATAGTACAAAAATATAAAAAAAAAACCCAGTGCATGCACCCGAAAAGGCAGCCATCTCAGCATATGCTACATACCATTCATAGAAATGGTATGCAGCGCTGGTTTTCAGATGGTCCTTACTCCTTACGATGCTTAGTGACATCACGCTCACCATTGTACGAATATAAATTCATTTTATAACTAAATTTTACACGCAAATTCAAATAAAAAAAAATAAAAAAAAAATAAAAATTAAATGAAATTAAAAATTAAAAAAAAAAAAAACAAAAAAAAATTATTTACGTTATGCTATTTCATTACCCTAACATTTCAATTTGTTCACATTAATTTCATTTATAACATTAAATTAAATTACTACAGTGAGTGCATTGCATATTATAAAAAACATTACATTATATAAAATAAAATAAAATAAAATAAAAACATTAATAAACAAATTACTTAGTATTTTAAACAAAAATATTACATGAACATTGATTTTATCTTACTTTCATTATTAATATTAATACATTCATTCATTAAAACATCGACTAATGAGTGGGCTACAAGCCAAAACATCAACGTACACAACAATAAAAACAAAAAATACCAAAAACAACTGACAAGAGCATTAAGCAAGAGCAACGTCACTGTCAACTTTTCAAGTTGTCAGATTTCGCTCCATGCTCGACTCAAAGTTCCATCCAAGTTATTTTGAAACTGTCGAGTCGCACGCCGCTCTGCCATGTAAACTCTAAATTATCGGTGTTATTTATAGTTCCACACAATCCCACCTACCTAATTACATATATCATTTATTGAAATTGAGATAGAGACCACATTGACACATTACAAAACACGATAAAGAAACCGCCCGAGTGCTACAATTGTGTTTCAACACACGCCTTTTTGTTTACCCATTAAGAACAACTTGTATCTCCTTTTAAACGTGTGTACTGACTTTACGGCGTATAATGGCGGTGGAAGGTCGTTCCAAATACGACTGGCAAAGAATTTAAATGCTCCTCTATACGCAGCTGTATTGTGATTTGGCGTTAACATTAGGTAAGTACACGCTCTTGTCTTGTATGCGTTTACATCCCTTGACCAAGATAATTTTTCATACAAATATTGTGGTCTACCAGTCCTCACCACTCCGAACAACAGCGTAGCAAGATGCAACTCGCGTCGTTCCGCCATTTTCATAATATTGCCACTATTTAGGAAGGGCGTCACATGTGCACGCGGTGGGATTGCAAAACAAAAGCGAGCGCAAGCATTTTGAACCCTCAGTATCATTTTTTCAGTTCTCTTCAGAAGACAACTACCATACACAGTGTCAGCATAGTTAAGTTTAGAAAGAATCAATGATTCACAGAGCAGTGTTCGTATGCTGACACTGATGTATGGGCGTATTCTGTACAGTAATCTTAGTCTATAAAAACAGTTTCTAACTGCATACATTACATGAGTCTCAAAACGAAGCTGCTCGTCAAGTGTTACCCCCAGATTGCGCGCCACAGACACCCGCTCATAAGACAGTTATTAATCCTCAGGTCCAACTGATACTGCAGAATCTGACTTCTCACATGTCTTGAACCCATAATAATAAACTTAGACTTCTCTGGGTTGAGAACCAGAGAGTTTCTCTGAGCCCAGTTTGCAACTTTAGCTAAGTCCTCATTTACTCTACTTACAGATTCAAGACAGTCAGAGGCAGAGAATGATAGGTGTAGCTGTAGGTCATCAGCATGACTGTCATAATATGACTGTCTCAGGTGTAAGCCACGAACTCATGGCTTACTTTAGGCGAAAATCCACGAATCAAATCTTGAAAAAATGTGAGGGAATAGGACGCATATATACATTTGCGTAGTACTAACGAAGCAGACGCAAAATGATCAGGAAGCCGGGCTTACCGCGTGATGTCAGAGATAGGGTCTTTGAACTTTGACTCGAAAATTTATTGCTATGACTTTTGTAGCAGGGGTTGAGACGAAAATGCCGACTTACCATGTAAATTTGCAAATATTTTTATATTTGAATGAGTGTTCGAGAATATATAATTGTGTTTATTAGTTATGAGTAAATATTACATGTCACTGCCCGATCTGAAAAGGGAAGCCACAAGGAATGGGCTTCTATGGACAATTCGCCACTGGTCCGAACTACTGAGACTTTTTCGACTCAGTATTTATAATCATCTGCATCATCGGACGATGCAGATGATTATAAATCATCGGACTACTGAGTCTTTTAGTCCGATTCGACATTCCGGAATACGAAATGGATGCAGTAGTATTAACATTTGTTTTGCATATTTATTTTTTCCAACATGCTTATTTTGACATTCGACGTTCCGAAATAAGAAATGGATGCAGTAGTATTAACATTTGTTATGTATTTTTTTAACATGCTATTTTTTTTATAAAATTGCTTAATATTTAGCATGTGGGAAAAAAATAATTTGCAAAACGAATGTTATACTACTGCATTCATTTCTTATTTCGTAATGTTGAATCGGACTAAAAGACTCAGTAGTCCGATGATTTATAATCATCTGCATCATCGGACTACTGAGCCGGAAAAGTCTCAGTAGTTCGATCATCGGACTATTTAATCGGACTACTGATACTAGGGGAAAAAAAGCATACACATCTTGAAACAAAAATACAACATATAAAAATACAAATAATTGAAAACTTACTGCAATACAATAAAGCTGAACATTAAAGCGAAAAAATCGAATTGACTAAATCGACCAAGTCGAGTCATTTAAAGGACTTTGCTTGCATAATGCAAAAAACCCAGAAGAATGCGAGTCGGACACGCGTAGGGAGAGTCCCTTACCATTAGTTATTTAAATATTTATTTGTTGTTAATTTTATAGAGCGGACATTTTCACCGATGATGTATTTCGCTTGCTTACAATATTGTACTTAAATCAGAAAAAATATATTATAACTAGCTGACCGGCGCAACTTCGTTTGCGTGATAAATGAAGAACCGCTCGACCGATTTTATGCAAACTTCACATAAACCATCTACTAAATAGTCCGAACAAAGCCTAAACATTTGGTTTAGATAGGTGAGCCCGTTCTTGAGTTATAAAATTACAACGAAAAGTGGCATTGATTTTTATATACACGGTGTTTCTTTTAGGGTGTCAAGCCGCCACTAGCTTGTAGCAGGGTTCCATACCTATCGATTTAACCCCCATGTATGTTCTACGATTTTTTGTAGTTTTCGAGATATAATGTTCTGCATAATTCCCTATTTTTTTATTATCGATTAAAATTTTTACATCTTGTATCTAAGTTACGAAGGAATTTTGTCCATAATACTGCAATCAATAGGCATTATAATAATAAAAAAATATCCTAGAAAAGTCGAACCAAAAAGAAGTTGTAATTATTTAAAGCCACGTGGAAAAATAACGAAAAAAAATTATATCTCGAAAACTACAAAAAATCGTAGAACATACATGGGGGTTAAATCGATAGGCATGGAACCCTGCTACCAGCTAGTGGCGGCTTGACACCCTAAAAGAAACACCCAGTACTGCTCGTTCGCTCTAACTTTGCCGTTCGGCTCCATATTAAAGTCGAATTTTTAAATAGACGAAGTAAATTGACAGCAACTAATGTCACTTCTTCATACAATGTTGCTTATTTTCTATGACGAAGTCACATTAGCTACTGTCAATTTACTTCGTGTAATTAAAAATTCGGGTATACGCCTCTACGCCAGCGGCAAAGTTAGAGCGAACGGGTAGTATATAGATTATGGGGACGTGATTTTCCGCTGTTTTTATGCATCGGAAACCTCCATGTGCGAGTCAGACTTTCGCACCTGGCCTGTTGATTTTTGTATGTTCGTGTGTGTGATACGTTTGATGTTGTTTCAGAACGGTTCAATGCAAGTGGAGCCGAGTCACAGTCCGCTCAGCACAGACATGATCATTGAACCCGTGGATCCTATTGAACCGTCTGAAGTTGTTGACGAGTGAGTACTGTTACATTTCATAAACGTTTAAGTAGGATTGGGATTATTGATGCAAAATCAAACTGACCCTTCGAAACCAAAAAAAGAACAAATAACTATAATTTAGCACCCACTCTTACCCAATTCTTTCACAGTCGTTTATCGAAAATTGAGGCCTACTTACAAAAAAAAAACAACAAGGACGAACATCTAACGTCTGTTGCACTTTTTAATTGGATATAATTTATTTATCGCTAAATATTATAGGTTGAAGTAGTTTTGATGGACCCGTTAAAGAAAACGCGATTCGTCGCGATGACAAAAGTCCAAACATGCCTGTACACTTTTACGAAATTTGATAATATACATACATAAATATAGTCACGCCTTTAACCCCGAAGGGGTACGCAGAGGCATAGTATTCGCCCACATTTCACTTTATAGTTCCATGTCCCACGTAATAGGTGGTGAGCCTATCGCCGTGTTGAAATGGACAGGCGCAGGTCACCGTGACACACAGTTGAAATTTTTTCAAGCCGCCCATAAGGCCTTCAACTTGGCTTAACGATTGTCATTTTACTGAGTTTCCTTTACGCAATTAATCTTTCTGCGAACGTGTTCCCTTAGTCGCCTCTTACGACACCCTTGGGATGTATTGGGGTGGCGACATTTTGTACTCTTATCCCGTCGCGTCTCGTATACGCGAGTATTATGTATTCAAATATTTTGTCATACACAGCCCAGTGGAAACCGAAGATCCTTGCGTAGACAGCCACACATTAGTAGCAGACGACCTCGTGTTACTGTGCGACCTGTTCTACCTACCCTTCGAGCACGGCTCGCGAGGTCTCCGCATGATGCACGACTACAACTGGCTGACCACACACGCTGCTAGCATGCTGCCTAGGGGGGCTAAGACGGAGGTATGTGGTATTTTGAAACGTTCTTAGAGCACGTTTAAAGCACTTTTTCATGTGTGAATTCCATATAGATGCTCTGCCAGACTCCTACCGACCAAAACCTCTCTGAACCATCTGGGAGACTCGGATAAGTCTCCGGAAGGATAGCCCCCGGGGCTCTTGACATAGATTTTGTCTGCCATCGTGGTTGGAATATTTTTCTTTGAAAGGGGGGGGGGGGAAGGGTTGGGTGTAATCCCATTTCTTTGGAGGGGGAATTAGGGTTACCAGCGTCTTGACCAAATCGTGTTGAGGGGGAGAGGGGTAGTAAGTTATTATTCCACTTCTTTGAGGGATGAAGAGACACGCCACTGTCTTGACCTGCTTCTGTAAGTATTGCACCTACTCTACCTAACCTTCGAGCACGGCTCCCGAGGTCTTCAAATGATGCACGACTACAACTGGCTGACTACACACGCTGCTAGCATGCTGCCTAGGGGGGCTAAGACTGAGGTATGTGGTATTTTGAAATGTATGCATTTTTGTTTTAGAAAAACAGTTTTCTGTGTGAAATTCCATATAGATGCTCTGTCGGACTCCCATAGGCTAAAAGTTCACGGTGCCCTTCCGTCTATGACTATGAGACTCGGATAGGTCTCCGGAAGGTTAACCTAAGGACTCTCGACACAGACTATCTGCCATCGCGGCGTATATGTGATTGGGATTTTTTGTCTTTTGGGAGAGGGGGGCGGGGCGTTATCCAGCTTCTTCGGAGGGGAGGGGTAGGGATAGTCCCCTCTTCAAAACACCTTTAGCCATCGAACCAGGATCGCCGCAGATATTTCCGCCGTGTTGTACGTTAGTTATATATTTGTTAAGTTTTATTGTTGAAGTTTTTTTTATTGATCCGTAGTGTGAGTCAGTGCGACTGGTAGTGAGTTATCTCTTAATGGATGTGGCCTGGACATACCATCTCCGTCTGCTACCTTAGGTCGCATGTTGCAGGCATCCCGAAACTATTAGGTACGTTAGGGTTCAGTCGGGACTAGCATGTTAGGTACTTTAGGGTTCAATAATTTCTTACCATGTAGTAGCAGTCCGTTACTATTAAGACCATAACTAGATGTCTGTGACGAGTGGGCCAACGGCGACTGCGGCGAGAGCGCGTCTCCAGAGTACAAGAGAGTAGGCAACTTCGAACAAACTATAACAAACGCACTAAGCGCGTTTTGCTTGTGTGCGAGCGCAATGCCGCCTTACTCTGTTGGACTCTGGCGCCAAGCTGTCGCCGTCGCCCCCCTCGTCGCTGACATCCAGTTTGAGGCCGTAAGGTAACAAATGCTCATTGGTCCTTCGAGCCGGATGCTCGCGATCGGTGCGGCCTTGAATGCAACAGCACTCAACTCCGCTTTGAGTTGTTCAGCACCAATCAAAACGCAAGTCAGTCTTTTCTTCTATATTAATATTGTAAATATAAGATTTATTGTTTGTTTGCATTAAATGGGCTCCGAAGCTACTGAACCGATTTGAAAAATTCTTTCACTGGTAGAAACCTACACTATCCCCGGTTGGCATAGGCTATATTTTATTCCCGTATACCCACGGGACCGGGAACTACGCGGTTGAAACCGCGTGGTGTCCGTTAGTCTTATACATACTTACTTGACTGTGTTGTACCAGACGAGCGAATGGCGTCGCCGCCGCAGTCGATTCGCGTGGTGGATGTGCCGCACTCGTCGCCTCGCGCGGCGCCTCTCGCTCGCACAGAACAGGGAGCTGCACTCCGAGCTGCAGCCCTACGTGTGGGACCTGTGCGCCGTGCTGGCGCTGCTCGACGGCTTCTTGCGCTGGCTGGGTATGGACGTGCCACACACTACACACCACACACATACACACTCACACAGTTAGCGCGGCGCCTCTCGCTCGCACAGAACAGGGAGCTGCACTCCGAACTGCAGCCCTACGTGTGGGACCTGTGCGCCGTGCTGGCGCTGCTCGACGACTTCTCGCGCTGGCTGGGTATGGACATGCCACACATACACGCACGCGCAAACATACACGCTGACACGCCCAGGGAGAGAGGGATACACAAACACATACAATGATAACAAAGAGAGAAGGAGACTACGCACTAAGAGATGCACAATACAACGATAGCAGAGAGGGACACCGTACACATAAATAGAAAGAGAGACACAGTCACACATTCTTTGCTATCAGCATGTGATCAAAATTCACATATACTTTGTCTCAAACAAACACATGTACACACACTTAGTTGTCACACACAAGAAATCAATAACTTTGGTTTTGAAATAACTGAAATTATGGATTTTTACTGTAAACTTTATGAAGTGTGATTTTGTTGCAGAACTCGGCAAATTTCCATCAAATATTGCGACGAATACACAGGGGAGTTATACATGTAAGCTGTTTATATATAAAGTATAAAGTTAATGTAGGCAAACGTAGATTCAGGCGTAGATTGCTGAAACGTCGATGCGACATTTTTTAAACCGAATGTCATCTATAAAATCCGTAAAGACCAAAGTTTTATGTTGTTTTAAAATCTGTTTGATGTATAGGCAGTTGTTATTGTACTGATCGTGCATCACGCGCTCCGCCCTTTTTGCTACATATTTTAATGATATTATAATGTGTTTGAGACTTAATAGGTGCGCAGTTTGAAGTACCATAAAATCTTTACTTCCCTGAAGTTACACAATGCTCATTAATTTTAAAATTGAATTTGCTTGCTCCATCAAATCAGCCTATATCAGTCCACTGCTGGACGTTGGCCTCTTCCAAATCACGGAACGACACACGGTCCTGCGCCTTCCGGTCTGATATAGGCTAATTTGGTTAGGCCTCTCCCAAATCACGGCACAACCCGCTGTCCTGCGCCTTCCGGTCTAATAAAGGCTGATTTGATTGATTTGCTTGCTCAGAGAGATCAAGATATTTTACGAAACATGTTCATAAAAACGTTCGTAAACCGTCTGTACTAGGGTTCTCAAAAGGCTGGCGGGAAGCCTTCGAGAGTGGTGCTCAAGAACCTTGGGTGTTCCGCGGCGGGTTAGCGGCTGACTTACGACGGCTGTTGCCTATAGAGTGCGCCAGTGATGCTCTTAGACCTTTGCCGCAGCCACAAGTACCTCCTCTAACTGTACGACCGTATGCGCCCGCTGATGAATTACAGGTAAGATTTTCTGCTGAACTTCTAGAATGTAACGTAAAACTTACTGTGTCAGCAAATTGAATTTCAAACGCCGTATAGAGTGACTATATTGAGTCTGACTGAGGAATACCGTGAATCTTATTTAAAGTGAAAATAGACAACTTGATGCAGATGTTACTTGAACTATACTGTAATATGCTGAAATTTATTTACTGTGTACTCCATTTAAGAGTATGAGGTATTTTAAGCTGCTAAAATAATGTATACTTGATTTAGGCAGGCGGATGGATTAAAGCAGGAGTAATAGCACATTTCACTTTTTTGTATAATTTGTCCCACGTAATAGGTGGTGAGCCGTATTGCCGTGTTTATATGGACAGGCGCAGGTTGTGACTGCCTGCTGTTGAAATAAAGCCTTCAACTTAGCTTAACGACTGCCATTTTACTGGCAACCGGCACCAACGTCTTAACGTGCCTTCCGAAGCAAGGAAACGCTCAAATAAATGTCACAAAGGGATCACATGGATGGTCACCCATCCATGGACCGGCCATAGTGAAAGTTGCTTACTGCAGTGATCGTTTACAGAACACAGAGTCCGCGGGGCCACGAGCGCTTCATTGTAAAAATTCTGTCACTTATGTCAGTTAATAAATATAGTACTAAAATTTGCATAATACATTTTCCGTAAAACAAATATGGTCCTTTCCAACGGGTTGCCATATGAATAGCAAAGTCGCCCTTCATTATTTTCTACTCTTTTTTGCCAAGCTGTAGTTTCTTCGTTTTTTTTTTATTTCATATGTAAACATTTGTATGTATAAATTATTTTCGTGTTATACCTTTGCAGGTCTGTGCCATCTGTCACAAAACGTGTCGTGATGGCTCAGATTGCAGTGATCTGTTCCCGAGCGACCTACAAACATTACCCGCAGATAGGTTAGTATTGCATGAACATTCATTTGTACTAGGAACTAATTTTTAAATCTGGATTCTCTCTCAATGCTATTTTTAGTAATATATTTTATTTTGAAATAGACTTCATGTAACCATTAGATACAGTTATATTTATTTTATTCTCACTGAGGTTCACTTGAAACAAAACTGTACCAACCCGTCTGGTCAGCGTCGTACAGTCACGAGCAATAATATGTATACATTGTCACGGCTCCTAAAATATGTAAACACCTTCGGCTCCAAAACGAAGTGCTCAACGTGAGGAGCACAAAATTGTAACCACGAGTTAACATCATAAATATACATACACTTATTGGTTCAATAATATGTATTCACGCGTTGATTCATATGATGTACTCATCTTAAATTCCATTAAATTATATTTAACTTCTTCGGCAATAACATGTATCTGAACGGTGCTGCATAAATATGTATCCACTTTTGATGAAAACCTTCAAATTAGATTTTTGATTTAATATCTAAGTATTATTTTTGTGTAAGGTTATTACACAAAAATAATACTGAACTGAAAAAAAATATTATATACTCAAAATTGCTTAGGTTTATATTGATATTTTGCTGGCACCGACTCTCACTAATATTATAAATACATAAGTAACTCTGTCTGTCTGTCTGTTACGCTTTCACGCCTAAACGGCTAGAGCGATTGAAATGAAATTTGGGATAGGGATAGTTTTAGACCTTCAGAAGGACATAGGCTACTTTTTAACCGACTGTGCAAAGAGAGGGTTATGATTTTACTCGATAAAGACACGCGGTCGAAGCCTTGGAGAACAGCTAGTATTTAGTAAATACCAAAATCACCATATAATGTTTGAGGAGTTGCCTCAAGTCATCATAAACCTTTTTTTTTACAAGGAGAGCTCCGCTTACGGCCTACCCATGCTGGTGAGGCATGAGCTCGTGTGAGGGTCGCCCAGCACCTGATCACGATAGCGCTGGGAATTCTCACTAAAACTTCTTGACACCGATCTGCCCCTGTGACGGTGTTCTGGGATCTGTCAAATTCACCAAAACACTGAAGTCCTCATAAACCTACCCATCAGAACAAAATTTTAAAAAAAAAATGTTCCAATTTGGAAATATATCCTTTTTATAAAAAAAAAAATATTCCGGTCTGTAAATGACGGAGTTATGAGGTAACAAACATTAAACAAAAAATAAACCGCCTCCCCTTTTTTGAGGTCTGTTAAAACACATTCGGGTTTGCAATACCAAACAACCCGTGCAAAGGCTTCAGATCGATTAACTAACACTAATATTAATATACCGCGCTTTAAAGAAAACAAACAAACGAACTTTGCCATTTATGTACATATATATGTACATAAATATAAGCCCCACAAAGAATAATAAAGAATTTCTCTGAGAAAATACATCGGTGATATTCGTATGGTTTACGAAGGTGCCCGACCTACAGACAGGAGCTCTAGCATGCATTCGTTTCTCACAATTTTAAATAATTTTATTGTATACGCAGTTATGAAATTTTAGTTGTATACATATTATCGGTGGATACATTGTGTATTATATTGATGCAAAACGTGCATACATAGTTTTGTTCCTTTCTGCCTCAATGAGTGTATATATATTTATGATGTGAACCCGTGGTTACAATTTTATGCTCTTCACGTTGAGCACTTCGTTTTGGAGCCGAAGGTGTTTACATATTTTAGGAGCCGTGACAATGTATACATATTATTGCTCGTGACTGTACAGTACACAAGTTATTAATACATGACAAAACTTTTTTTTAATGTTGTGCCGTTTACCGAAAAAATCGCTTTTGCACAGGTTTCAGGAGGATTATTATTTATTTAATTGCAACTATGATATACATTTTATGATATTTCACAGACTAGTAGCCCCATTCCTAACACTAACCCCAGAACTATGTATGGTGATAGAAGATGATGAAGAAGTAGTTCCTTACGAATTGACCACGACTGATGGAGAAGATGATAGTGGGAAACCCCTCGTACAAGCCAGGATCAATGGTAAGCATCCTACTACTATTACTATGCAAAAGTTTGTAAATATGGATAGATGTTTGTTAGTCTTTCACGGCTGAACGGATCTGGCTGAAATTTGGTACAGGGACAGATTATGGTCTGGAATAACACATGACTTTTTTTATCCCGGGAATAAGTTCTTACGGAAAGCGAGAACGGGAACAAATTGTACGTGGGCGAAGCTGCGGGCATCAGCTGATATTTTCTAAGCTGTGAAACGATATTATTATATTATTTATTATGTTTTTATAAAGCACTGCACTGTGTCTACTATAAAGAAACTAAAAAGACGGTATTTAAAACTGTTTTTTTAGAGATCGCGCTGTGAGTAGGGTTGGTGATAAATCTTCTGTTTCAGTCTAAACTTTAATCTCTTTGATTGTTATAATAATTATTTGAATGGTAATGCCCATCAAAGTTTAAAATCATAAACTTAGACATTATTTAATAACGTTAAATGTAGTTTTATGTTGCCCATAATCATGAAAGAGAACACCATTGTCATAAAAGGTTGATAATCTTTGAAATCCGCCATTTTTCTTGTTTACCTTTCATTAAGTACCTAACTAAATGAAGTATAGTAATTAACACTTGTTACTTAGTTCACTTTAAAACGACAGTAAAAGAGGGAGAATCCACCACATAAACCCAATTCTTACGCAAGACAAATTATTTTTTTTTAAATTCAAACCTTTACTGATCAAACGTACAGTCAACTCCAAAGAGATGTACTAGGTAGTTTAATCTTACACAATGATGTATCGTCGTACATTCGACTCGTGGGGATAAATCATTTTGTAAGATTAAACTAGTACATCTCTTTGTAGTTGACTGTACAAAAACTGACCAAGTGCGAGTTGTATTCGCACACAGAAAGGTCCGCACCGAAAGCGAACTGAAAAATGACTGACATTTGACGTTATTTTTTTTTTTTTTTTATACTACTTTAGGTGGCAGACAAGCTTACGGCCCACCAGAAGGTTGGTAACCGTAGCCTATAGACGTTTGCAAAGAGGGAGAATCCACCACATAAACCCAATTCTTACGCAAGACAAATTATTTTTTTTAAAATTCAAACCTTTACTGATCAAACGTACAGTCAACTCCAAAGAGATGTACTAGGTAGTTTAATCTTACACAATGATGTATCGTCGTACATTCGACTCGTGGGGATAAATCATTTTGTAAGATTAAACTAGTACATCTCTTTGTAGTTGACTGTACAAAAACTGACCAAGTGCGAGTTGTATTCGCACACAGAAAGGTCCGCACCGAAAGCGAACTGAAAAATGACTGACATTTGACGTTTTTTTTTTTTATTTTTTATACTATTTTGGTGGCAGACAAGCTTACGGCCCACCAGAAGGTTGGTAACCGTAGCCTATAGACGTTTGCAACACCAGAGGCGCTACACACGCGCTGCCGACCCGGGCGCAGGTTGTGACGACCCACAGTTGAAATTTTTCAAGCCGCCCGTACGGCCTTCAACTTGGCTTAACGACTGTCATTTTACTGACAACCGGGACCAACGGCTTATCGTGCCTTCCGAAGCACGGAAACGCTCGTAAATAAATGTCACAAAGTGGTCCACGTGGTGGTCACCCATCCATATCCGGCCATAGTAAATGTTGCTTACTGCAGTGGTCGTTTACAGAACACTGAGTCAGCGGGACCACGAGCGCTTCATTTTCATTTCATATTGACAGCATTTTGTCAATGTAGCCAGTATGCATAATACTATGTATATGTTGTCAGTTTGAGTATGTAGGTAGTGCTATTATATATTCTGTCTGGAGCAACTTCCTCTACCAAATTATCTCTGCATCACCCAAAGGTCGACTGGTAGAAAATGCCTATGGCATTAAGTCCACCTTTGTACGAATTTGTGCATAAAGTTTTAAATAAATAAATAAATACTAGTTCCGTTCCTAGACGTTTTTGCCGTACTCCTGACTACTTGATAGTAATTCAAAATACTCATTTCTATTGCTTTCCATAGGAATGAAACCCGAGATAGTAGGATATGCGTGCGCGGCCCTGAATAGCAAAGAGTTCTATAAAAAACAAGAGATTGCGTGGATACCGGAAATGTGCACCAAATACCCTGAGGAACTCACGGAGAGGGAAGATCTCAGTCAGGCAGCTAAGGTAAGCGTTTACGTACGATATACCTAACAATGTCTCTAAATTGATTTTCTTCATGGTTTATTTTTGACACGAAATTAACATTACGAAATTCCATCTCATCTCTTTTTTTTTCGTGATATAAATTAATAGACCTTTCCAAGCTCTCTGCACCAAATTCCATAGTTTAATACTCATATTTGTGTGTCTATCCTATGTATGTATAAAAAATCATTAATAATTTTGTCTTTGAAACACTGGAAAGTATGTAGCGCATTGCTTAGGCCATAGGTTATGAATGAAAATTCGAACGTTCCAAAAGTACGGGCTCTTTTTCTGGGAAGCTACAAAAATTAACAGTTGTACAGTAGTACCACGTTTATAAGTTACGCCGATGTACCTGCGCAGAAGTCTCAAGGCGCGTACGGATTGCGCGTACACTGGGTACGCGTAGCCAATATACGCGTGTCCGGAACGTCATGTCCGTACCTGCAGCTACGCGTACACTCTTGGGGAACGCGTACCCCGCGAGCCAGCTCGCAAGCGAGCCATCGTCTGTCGGTTTTTGGTCGCGCGTCAAAGGGGACGCCCACGATCGGGTACGCTATATATATTTGGACGGCAAAATGAATAGTCACGCGTGTTCTGCGAGTCTTAATAATGAAAATCTTATCAGATTGATTCAACTTTATGAATTTCACCGGGTCTTGTGGTCTGGTGGTGTGTGTCCCCAGTTTCTTCATAATTTATAGCTTCCATAAGCCTATTTCCACACTGTAATCTTTCACGATACAATTTTTTCATCCACCGTCTAGGTTTTCGTTTGTTTCTCTTTTTTTATTTAAAATGTGTTGAATAATGAGTAATGCCTCAGCAGTGGTGGTGCACGCAACCGCTAAGTGTTTCGGCGTCATAGCGAATGACTGGGACTCGCGACGCGCCCTGGATCGACTGACCTCGCGTACAGGTTCGCGGCGGTCCGTACAGGAGGTGTACGCGTATACAATGTACGCGTGGACAGTGTTTCGCGACTACGCGTAGCCGAGGCACGCGCAGAAACGCGCGAAAAAATCACAACGCTCCGCATAGACGCGCTAAACATGGGCCATTGTTATTCTAAACATGGACCATTGTTATTGGTTGCCGCCTGCGCGCCATGTTCGAAGCCAGCAGCATCGCCGTGCAATGAGCTACAATGAGCAGGATAGCACTGCTCTCTGGATTTATTGCATTTTCAATCCAAACGTAACGCAATAAAGTCGGTGTTTCAACAACGTTGACAATCGTCATTAATCAGCGTCAGCTTGCTCTCTTCTGAGCAGGTGAATTTGTAAATGCGACTTAGAAACGTGGTTCATCTGTAACAGAATACTAGGTCCCTCGTACTCTCATGTGTCACTGAAACGTGTGGGATGCATTGCGGACACCGTAGCTCATGATTGTAAATTCTAATATTCCAAATGGTATAAATTCCTATCTTTGCTTGTGAATTCGCACTTCGCTCTAGGTAGCAAACCTTTTTAACGCTGTCAGTACTTTAGTTCATTTCTTACTTTCCTTTCGGTGAGACATTATTGTAATGTCTGTGTCTGGTATGCTGCATTGAGTTTATGTCGTGTCGTTCGTGCACCACTTACAACAGTTCGATTTCACGGGTAATATTAATGTGATAAACTTTGTTTATATTGTGTACCAGACGCTGTCAGTACTTCAGTATTATTGACTTTAATGATATTTTTTCCTTTTTTTTTCGGTGAGTCCTCATTGTAATGTCATTATTACTGACTAGTGGACGTCGCGCGATTTCACCCGCGTATCTTCCACACCCGTGGGGATCGGGGATAAAATATAGCTTATATCATCGGGGGATGGTATAACTTCCCAACAGTAAAAGAATTTTTCAAATCGGTTTAGCAGCTTCCCGATGCTAACAAACAATTAAACAATCAAATCTTTCCTCTTTATAATATTAGTTTGACACGCTACAGTGAGTTTATATCTTGACTGTCTCGGACCACCGAGACAGTGTACAAAAGACGGTTGCTGGTGCATTCGGTAGTGTAACCGTCTGCTACGCTGCGGTCTTGGGTTCGATTCCCGGGTCGGTCCAAATATTTGTGTGATTTACAAATGTTCATTTCGGAGTTTGGGTGTTTTCTATGTACTCGTATAATATTATCTATGTATTTAGTATAATATGTATGTATTTAGAAATATATCAGTATGTATATCAGTCGTCTAGATCCCATAGCTTATAGCTTAGTTTGGGCTAGATGATGTTGTGTGGTAATGTTGAAAAATATTTATTTATCGTATAGGAATGCGTGCGCCACTTCCACCAGTTCGGTATGTGCGCACGCGCGCCCGAGAGCGTGACGCGCGCTCACCCCGCGCTGCTCACGTGCTGCGTGCTGGCGCCGTGCCGCGACCCACTAGCGCCTGCGCGCCTTCTCACGTGCCTGCTGGCGGCGCTCAAGGCCAACGGTGAGTGACACACACGAGCTACCCGCCCCGCACACACACTAGAGAGTGACGCCCAAGAGCATGTTGTATTTGTTACTAGCTGACCCGCGCAACTTCGTTTGCGCCACATAAGAAAGAGTATTACCTGTTCCCGTCACATTTACTCCCGTAGCGTCTCGTCGTTAATATTCAATACTACGTGAGAGAGAGAGAGAGAGAGAGAAAGGTTTCTCGTCGCGTGTATTCCCGTCACATTATTTTTAAGTACAATTTCGTTTAGGAAAGAGGTATCCCGTGGCATTATTGTAGAAAAGAATTGATTGCCATTAAAATGGTTATTGTGCACCAACCCAAAGATAGACACATGCTATCGCGCAATTTTTTTAGAAGTTTTTTAAGAGAAACTATTTTGTAGTACATATTTTTTACATAACTATAAATATTTACGCAGCACACGCAACGAAGCTCTCAAAAGAAATAACTTTTCCCCCGTTTTTGAAACATTTACTATTACTGCTCCGCTCCTATTCGTTGTAGCGTGATACTATATAGCCTATGACACTCCATAATAACGTAGCTTTCTATTGGTGAAAGAATTTTTCAAATCAGTTTAGAAGATCCCGAGATTACCCCTTACAATTTAACAAATATACAAACACACAAACTTTACTTCTTTATAATATTAGTATAGATAATGTAGGTAGTTACGATCCCTAAATGTACACCCAATAAATACTGCGTCGCTTGACAATTAAAAGTTAGTGCGATCTCAGCTGTCTGCGTATCATTTACCTACCTGCATACATACTTATTAGAGCGTGATACATTTTGCAAATTGATCTTTGGTCCTTTGAGCCGGATTATCCGTCGTTAATCTGGCTCGAAGGACCAAAATTCTATCAACTGAATATTGCTAAGACACGTACAATGTATACATATGATCACGCCTTTATCCCCGAAAGGGTAGGTAGAGGCATAGTATATCCCACATTCCACCTAATAGTTTTATATATACGTGCATATGATCACCCCTTTATCCCCGAAGGGGTAGGCAAAGGCATAGTATACGCCCACATTTAACCTTATAGTTTTATGTCCCACGTAATAGATTGTGAGTCTATTGCCGTGTTGAAATGAACAGGCGCAGGTCGTGACGACCCGCAGTTGATTTTTTTCAAGCTGCTCATAAGGCCTTCAACTCGGCTTAATGATTATCATTTTACTGACAACCGGGTTTTATTTCGAGTTTTCCTTCTCTGCGCAATGGATGGTTTTGTGAAAAGTTCCCTCAGTTGCCTCTTACGACACCCTCTTAATGAATTGGAGTGGTGACATTTTGTACTCTTTCCCGGTGCCACCCTGTCCCCGTGTGCTTTTTTCTATTTAAATTTTTATGACTATTATACAAAAGACACATATCCTTATACACTTACGAGCAAATTCTATCATATACTCATATTATCCTTTCAGGTGCTCGCGGCGTTCACGCATGCATCAACGCCACAGACATATACCTACAACAGTTTTATAGCAAGTTGGGTTTTGTAGAAATGGCGCGGGGTTCCGCAGGTCGTGTGTATCTGGCGAGGGCCTTCTAGCGCCCTCTACAACCTGTAGCTACTAGGTAATGTGTATTGACTTGTGTTTTTAGATTTAAGGCTAACGTTTCTTGATTCTAGGTTGGAGGGTAGTCCTAGATAAAAAGAATTGTTTGTATATGTGAAAAAGTGTCTGTCGAAATGCATTGATTGATGTCGCCAGATTAGCATCAGGGTAAAATTAGTAAACGTACTATTTACAGTTTATCTTTACTAATATTATAAAGAGGAAAAAAATGTTTTTTTGTTTGTGTGTATGCATCGAATGGGTTCCGAACTACTGAACCGATTTAAAAAATACAAAATAATTTTAAAGTTTCGCATCTGCTAGGCTAGGCTTATATATTTAGCTTCCCAAATAAATACTGCCCGCCTGATGGAAAGCCATGGTGACATCTAAAGAATTGTGAGGCCACTGTCTCTCCACGAGACAGTGATCCTCAATTTGGCCGTCCTGTGATGTACCTCTTCACGCTCGGCTTGAAGAACACGGAAGTGTAAAAAGATGAACTTAGATTATTGCTTGTTTTCCCGTGGGAATAATGTGTTTTTTTTTTCATTTCGAGATAGAAGTGGTTAAATAAATTGCGTCAACAAAAGTGTTCTTTCTTCACAGAAAGCGGTCACCACGCATTTTGAAGAAACAACAAGAAGCGCTTGCTCTATACCGACGTAATACTCGAAATATGACAAGACTAGAATGACCGACCCGGGATCGATGTCCCTACCATTAGGTTAATACTAACGCATCACATTCAACACAAATGTACCTTATTTCATTATGAACACTTTTATACTCTGTTTTAATCAAAATGCTATTTTCGAACGGATATTTTAAGCTGTAAAAACTCAACACTTAATAATCCTGCATCGCGATATGGAAATTTTAACTACCGATTGTATAACTATCATCACATAATAGAAAGGTACAGAATGTAATCTCGTGTATACTGGGTGTAACAAAATTACCTCTCCAAATTTCATGAGATGACTTGGCATCGGATATCAAACACAAATATTTAATAAAAAAGGGGGGTTAATTTTTTTTGTCGCACATTAAGAATTCGTTTTTTACCGCGGCAATTCGAGGTAACATGGTCGCCGTGGCAAAACAAACACGGAGCACCCGTCTGGCTGTCGTTGTCGCTTTCTACTGCCGCTCAGTAGCGATAGAATGGGTGAAAATGAAAAGTTATAGGACCTTTAAAACGGATTTACGGTTAAAGTATTCATGTGATTTTTTTTTTTTTTCATTTTTGTAATGTTTCTTGACAGATGCCACGTCAGGTGTCGAAATTTGGAGAGTCAATTTTGCTACACCCAATATACTTTTTTTCAAACCTACTCTCGGCTACGCACACTCGCGCACAGACCAGTATCGAAACTACTATGAAAATCCTTTGACCTCGTGTATGTGAACTCTGTGAGCGGTGTCCATGTGTGCGTAGTCCGAGCTCACTTTCTATGTATTTTTCCTTCTGTACTTATCATTTTGTGCTATCACTATGAGAATATTCACGTTGACCACCGTGTCAGGTCGGAGGGTCATCTTACTGTGACGATTCTGATTCAAATACTAACTTACTACTCGTTCGCTCTAAGTTTGCTTGTCGCTGCCCTTACTACGCCTTTACACCAGCCTCTACGCCAGCGGCAAACTTAGAGCGAACAGGATATATATCACATTGCTTTTTTATCGATAGAAAAGACACACAGACATTAAAATAGTCATGTCATACACGTTTGGTTAAGTTTAACAACAATTAAAACTAATTCGAATAGTTAAAACTAGCAACCCACCCCTGCATTTCACGAAAAAAAAAAACGTTCAGAAAGACTTTTTGTAATCTAATTTTAAACTTTTGTAACTTTGCCAATACATTTGTTTGTCAAGGCAAAGTATTTATAAACGTTATCCGGGCAAAGTTGTAAAATGATGTGAACTGGAAATTTTCTAACTTTGGTTTATTGGTCTTAGAAGCACAAGAGTAACTTTAGAGTATATTTATGACAAGCTGTTAATAATCAATACGTTATCCAGTCAGTTTTAAATTATGTGAACTGGAAATTTTCTAACTTAGTTTATTGGGCAGGGGCACAAGAGTAAGTTTATAGAATGTATATTATTATATTAATGACAATCGGTTAACAAAATCAAGCAGTCACAACACTATTTCTGTTAACGGCTATAAAGTAACCAACTTAAAAAGCTAGCACATCTTACATTGAACATGACATCAATATTACTGCA
Organism: Miltochrista miniata; assembly: GCA_933228765.1. NCBI lineage: Eukaryota > Metazoa > Arthropoda > Insecta > Lepidoptera > Erebidae > Miltochrista > Miltochrista miniata. The sequence goes on along the minus strand of OW121770.1, from coordinate 21,768,065 downwards.
AAATTGCAGAGTTTGTTAACCGCTTGTCATCAATATAAAAAAAAATCCCTAATATTCCTTTTCCTACCATCCTTTTGTAATATTATTCCATTTGTGTAACATCTCTACAAATTTCAACTTCTCATTTCTTTTGCCTCGGGTGTCTGGTAAAGTCAGTGTCAATAAAATAAAGTTGACCAGATTTTTTCAAATTATTCTAGCAACCATAAAAATTAATCGAAAACGGTTTACGACAGCTGTTATAGTATGTGTCTCGTGGAGCTCTCGGTGCCGTGGGAGACCAAAACACCAAAGGACCACGCCATGAACATAAATAAATACTTTGAGTTAATTAAAACTGGCTATGTAGTTAAACTCTATGCCGTAGAAGTAGGAGCAAGGGGAACTCCAGCTTCCTGCCAAGAGCTTCAGTAAGCTCTTTACTAAAACGAATTTAAAAGGCAGCATTGGACAGGGGGGGGGGGGGACATTGCTGACGGTGGAAGGTGAGCGTTTATGTGCATAGTAAGGTGGCCATTCTTAACCTACTCTCTAGGTCGCAAGTCCCAGTCGCCGTCGGGGTGTTCCCCCCTGTGCCACGCCAGGGACCCGGCGCCCGCACGGAGAATCCATGGAATGCTAAGAATAGTTCGCCATCTCTCGGGTCCCAGCATTTATGCTCAGAGCGCACCTACATTCACGGATTGGAAACGACACGCCTCGGGAGTGTGAGAGATCGACCTAGATCGACGCTCCATCCTCCCTGAGCGCGCGGCGAGCACACACCTTCACTTTCGTTACGCCTTTCAGTTTTATTATCTCAATGACTCGCATACATGCTAGAATCCTTGGTCCGTGATTCACGACGACGGGTCCTGCGAGTGCCCGAAACTGAATCATCGCAGACAGAGACGCGCACAGTCCGAGAGTTCCGAGACTGCACGGCTGCAACAACAGACGCGCCGCACTCACGTCCGCGCTAAGGCGGTACGCAAGATACGACGTTGACTTGGGTCGGGCCGGACGGGTTGTAAACGCGTGCGCATTTACAACTACCGTCCGACGGCCGGTCAGCCACCGTCACGGTCCCAAAAGACCCCGTGAAGGGCCCAATGGGGATCCCGAACACGACGTTTAGACCGACATCGAACGGGTCGCGATGTATTTACGGACGTCTCCAGACGCGCGCCTTGCACACCGACCGAGGCCGACGACATCGAAACGCGCCAGTGCGGCGCGGAATGACGATGAATCTTTCCGTTCGTTCATACGAGTTTCGCAGGTTTACCCCTGAACGGTTTCACGTACTCTTGACCTCTTTTCAAAGTACTTTTTAACTTTCCCTCACGGTACTTGTTCGATATCGGTCTCGCGGTAATATCTAGCCTTAGAATCTAGTGCTAAATATTACCGCGAGATCATCTAAGGCTTAGATGGTATAATTTTTATGTTTGCTAGGATCATCATTTTGTACAATTACGATTGCCTCTATGTTAATGACGCTGCCTGTACTCTCACAGATTGCAGGAACAATATAACACGACCTATGTTACTAGAAACGAGAGAAAATATGTTGTAGACTTGACACATGGAAAAGTATGTTGAAAAAATCTCTTTTTTTAATGTCTAAATGAAGCCTAGTCAAGTATAGTGAAAGACTGAGTAAGGAATGACGCGGGATATGTGATATTTAAGTATAGTTTAATACGCGTATGGTTGAACTAGGCTACAAATTCATGTAATTATCCAAGCAATGCATGACCAGCATGAAATCAGCCTATCGCAGAACACTGCTGGACGTAGGCATCTACCAATTCTGTTACTGTGGGAACCTTCCCATACCAGTAAGGTGAAATACCTATTTGACCTTTCGACACTGGCCGAACGGGTTGGTGCTGGTGGCAGGGTTTATTTTAAATTTCCTTCTTTTTGCCATAGCCATGGCAAATAATAGTCATATTAAGGCATACATTTAGATTTGTAAAAACCTAAAACAAAGTATTGCATCGCGCTGAAATAAAGTGGAAGATAATTTTATGAATTTGCTTTTGTAGATAGAAAATTATGCATCAAATTTAAATAAAAGCAGCATCCATGTGGCAGCCACGTTTGCGTTAAGCTATGTGTAGTTATTATATAGTAGTTATTATTAGAATATAGTAAAATTTTAACTCCCATGGGAAATGATTCGTACATGAGCGATTTTTTTAAGTGCGATTACTTCTCTGCTTCATAGGCGGCTTCCAAATGTGCGCTTCCTTTTTTTATATCCCGATCTTCCCTGCCACAATAGAGTCATAGGTTAGAGGCTGTCCTAACATGTAAGAGTAGTGGTCTCACTCCAAAACTCTTGAGCTCCATTGACCTTCGAATCTTGGAATAACATGGCCTGTACATTGCTGCGTGCTTATTTTGCGAGCCATATCGGCTACTTTAATTCATTGTGATACGAATAGGTTCTTTATTAAAGAATTTTTAAGTGCAATTGATTATCTGCTTCATAGGCGGCTTCCAAATGTGCGCTTCCTTTTTTTACATCCCGATCTCCCTGCCACAATTGAGTCATAGGTTAGAGGCTGTCCTAACATGTAAGAGTAGTGGTCTCACTCCAAAACTCTTGAGCTCCATTGACCTTCGAATCTTGGAATAACATGGCCGGTACATTGCAGCGTGCTTATTTTGCGAGCCATATCGGCTACTTTAATTCATTGTGATACGAATAGGTTCTTTATTAAAGAATTTTCCCAAAATATTCCCGAGCATATTTTGCTCCATAATTGAACTGACCAGCGATTCAGAGATCCATGCTATTCCTTTTGACTATCAAAGCTGTGTGCCGTCGAAATACGTTAAAATTTTTGGCAGCTAATTAAACTCATTACGTGTCATGATGTCGAATAGACAGGTGGGAATAATTTTTCCCACTATAACAATACATTTTCACTATAAATATCTACTTAGTTCTATTTTGAAATGAAACTCTTCTAAGCACAGCATAAACTTAGGAACCGGGGCCCGCTTTGGATGGCTGCTAGAAGCAACTTTGATTTGAATATTTGTTTGACTACCGACTGACCTAAGGCCCATCTACCAGTGAACAGGTGCACACTTGTAAGTGAGATTGGCATGGGCCCTGGAGATATTAATGGGGGTCATTACTCCCTTAGAAATAACTCTTTAAAGAAATTTTAATGTCAAGATTCTTATCTTCGTAATATTACATAGATTGTATAATTAATAACGTATATAACAATGTCTGCGATTACTATTGTAAGTTTTATATTTAGGTGTAAGAAGTGATTTATTTATCGTGTAAAGATATTTTTAGGTACTCTGTATAAGGTAATTAGCACTATTACCGTGACACTAAATAAACATAAATCAGCCGTGAAATCAGATTAGCAAAGCTGCTGCAAGATTAGATTTTCTAACAACAAGCTTTTGAAACATGTTCTCTTCCCTGTAACATGCTATCAATAGACTATGTGTTAAATTCTGACATAAGTTTTCGCTCACACACGAAATTCGCTTTTTAATTCCTATTCAACATTTGTTTACTACGCACGAACCCACACAAAAATTATCACAAACTCGATTTAATGGGCCGGTATTCGTTTCTTTTATTATAGTTTCTGGTAAAAAGTGCTAACAAATATAATAAGGCCCTGTATAGTCCTTATATATGTTAGAATAAGCTCGAATAAGCATAAGTTTTTTCACCAACCAATAATTTTATAACAAATCCAACAAGTCCGTATTGACACACACAGGAAATCCCTTATTAAGTACTAGAGGCCACATAGCAGCTGAACTATATTATTTCCTATAAATTTTCTTGTTTAAGTGCCAATGAATTGTTTATTGTAAAATTACTATATTAATGATTGCAAATGCAAAACTCCTATAGCTTAATGAGACGTTAAGAATCCTACACACATTGTGGTATAATGTTGGAATGCGTATTAGCCGTAATGTGGTATACCGGTTGGTAACGTTGCAATGCGTATTAGCAGTAAAGCGTTCCGTTTCTTTCACACACAGTTGCGTTTTTATCGTCCGATATTTCCAATGTGTGCCAGTGTCTTATATTACGAGCACAGAAAAGCCTATCAACAGTATATAAAATAGAACTTGTGTTGATAATGCTGCTGTGTGTAAGATCGTTTGGATTCGAATATTGCAAAATAATATCTCAATACTGCAATTCTGCAGGCGTCTCTTCTGTTCGTCTCGTGTTCGTTCTTAAACAAAATGTACAAATATCGCAATAACCGGTATACCACATGTGTGTGATGGTAGCTTTTATCATAATGCACATTTATCGCATTTAATTCAGTAGATATAAGTTGAATTATTTAAAAAAAGAATATTTAGGTATATTCAGTATTACAAAATTATGAAATGCCGATAAAATATCCTAACAATTGTATGTACGGATGTAAATTTTGATCTGTCAAAATCTCATTGTGATGGTTATTCTTTTTTAATTTCACGTGTTTTTTTTTCAAGTGGCAACATTGCCCACATCATTTTTATGTAAGCGGGCAATGTTGACCCAATACAGTCTTTGTAAAATTATAGTATCTATTAAGTTGCAATATAATTATTATGCTGTAGAACTAATGAATATTAGTATCAAATCTATTTTGTGTTATTTATGTAATATAATGGCGTTGTCAATAGATAAATCGGTAATAAAAATTGTAAAAATGAATTTTGTTTAATATAAAATTATACCCTATGTGATTCGGGCCAGTTTTGTGCCAAGAAGTTGTAAGTCATGTATGTGCCAAGTATAGCTTGGAAGACTGCCGAAAATAGTTGGGTTGCAACTTCCTCCTGCACATCACGATATCGAAACTGTCAAATCGCTAGAAAATTCTAAGAGACTTCGGTTTATGTAAAAGATAAAATTTCCCGAAAAATTCTAAATCTATGAGATTTCCCATAGATTTTAGCGAGAAATTCTAAATCTATGTGATTTCCCAAAATTTGACAGGTCAACCGAAATCAATGCCGTCTTTTAGTGACATAGCATTTTGACAATGCAACCTGCATGCAAAGGATTAGTTTGTTGCAAGATATTTTTTCGGTAAGGTTAAGGTGGATGTGGAAGGAATTCCTAACTTGCCTCTATTTCTACAAGCTCGGACTGTGAAATAAATGATATTGTCTTAAAAACGTTTAGTTGAGTCTTTGAAATAGTAGCTCATATCTATACTAATATTATAAAGAGGAAAGATTTGTTTTTTTGTTTGTAAAGAATAGGCTCCGAAAATACTGGACCGATTTGAAAAACTCTTTCACTGTTGGCAAGCTACACTCTTTGCCGTGAACATAGGCTTTATTTTATTCCCGTATTCCCACGGGAACGGGAACTACGCGGGTGAAACCGTGTTACGTCCACTAGTCTCTTTTAATCTTCGGACGACGCCTCACTTGCTTATCCTATCAATATAAAAAATGCGAAAGTTTGTGATGTGTGGATGTTTGTTGCACTTACACGTTCTAACGTCTGAAAGAATCTAGCTGAAATTACGTACAGGGATAGACTTTATCGCCTGAAATACTTTTTTTCCCAGGAATAAAGTCCCATGGGAAGCGGAAACGGGAATAAAATTACAAATACCGCCCAGAAATGAAACCCGGTTGTCAGTAAACTGACAATCGTTAAGCCAAGTTGAATGCCTTATTCCATTGTGAATGTCCATTTCAACACGGCAATAGGCTTACCACCTATTACGTGGGACATAAAACTATAAAGGTGAAATGTGGGTGTATACTATGCCTCTGCCTACCCCTTCGGGTATAAAGGCGTGATTATATGTATATATGTATAGTGGAATTCAACAGATGTAAATAATATAGTAAACAAAGCAATTGGATCTTGACTGCTCCATAATTACTTACATTTAATTATCAATCCTGATCATAGTCGTTTCAAGGAACTCTAGTTAGATTTATGCGGACATTTCGACACTAATAAACCTTTAGAATAAAGAATAATTTCATGAAAAATACTCGGATGGTAAAAATTTAAGACTGTCATTTTTGCTTGTCATTAAATTATTTTTTCTCTGACTTGTTTGTCTTTGCCATAGTGTTGTAAAACTGTTGTACTGGCCAATTGATTTTAAAAGGAGGTCATTGTTTTATCAATCTGTCAGTTCGAAAAAATGTACTTACTTTAATAATATAACTTATTGACCCATAGAGCGACGAGTGCGAGTCTTTGCCCCTTTCACACGTACCGGTTGCCGGGTGCCGGGTACCCGGGTGTATGGCCGTGTACTATAGCTTCACACGTAACGGCGTGATTTGCCCGGCAACCGCTTGCATTCGCCGCCAGTTACCCGGCACCGGCTACCCGGCAACCGGTACGTGTGAAAAGGCACTTTGAGTTTGGGTTTTCGATTCTACAGTATAGACGATTTTGCTTTCGTCCGTATGTGTGTGTGCATGTCAGTTTCGGTCTAGAAGACGCATTTGTTAACCAATTTTCTCCAAACTTGGCACACATGTTCTTTGATTTAAAATCATTGATCTACGAAAAGATAAAAATACAACTTTTGTCGAAAGTTTTTTTAATAGGGCGGAAAATAAGGGAGTAAAAGGGCCCCGTTATATATGATGGGATCATAAGGGATATAATTCCTCACAGGTTGTTTTTTCCTGGGCGCTCCCGAGGTCTACTCTTCGCAGAAGTACTTGTATTAAATTGCGACTAACTAAGTATTTGTGCGACCCAGAAATCGTCAGAAGGATCCGGTTAGGCTTAGTACCGTGTGGAGGAGTAAGTTTAAAGAGGCTAACGTCCATCAGTGAACTGCCAAAAAGATAATCTATTGTTTCGAACGCCATAAACATTTAAATATGAATAAAAAGAAAAGAAATAATGATTCTTTAGGGTAGACTGGGTACGGTTGACGGTGGATGGTTAAAATATTCAGTAATTTTTTACACAACGCTATCTGATCCCAAAGTAAGCTAGGAATGACCTGCTTGTGTTATGGGTGTCCGACCACGAATATTAATACGACCTTTGATAATGCTATTATAGCGAAATATGTCATATATATATGTCGAATATACCTGTCACCATGTCATTATAATGGCCTTGTTCCCTTTCTTTGGATTTAAAAACCCCACATTAGAAATCTCTCAAAATGTCTTAAGGGCACCCGACACGGTCAATTGGGCATGACAAGTCTACGTGCTTGAGTCAAGTTATTGACCGTTTACCACGTAGACTTGACGCTATCATCAATAAATCTACGGTTTGATGGGAATTGAAGTAGAAAAGAGCGTATTAAAAAAAAAAACGGCACTTGATGCACTTTCGATTGATGTGAACTGACGGGACTTGACAAGTTTTTATTTTTTTTAACGCGGGGACTGCAGATTAGGCACTTCGCCGCCTTGTTTCGGGGGAGCAAGGCGGCTTTGTGTGGGACTTGCGGTCAACATGGTACCGTCCTACCCACTAAACCCCGCGGTGTTCCGCCTCGCCTTAACCGGGTCGCAGGATAGGCCGGTGGATAAATCACTGCGGCCCGGCAAAGGGTCGCCCCGTTACATCATCGGGACTCTCCACGGGGGGGCTTGATGGACTGCCCGCCCCCCCCCCCCCCCCCCCTTAAATCCTAATGGAGTTGGAAGTGCTGATTCCGTCGGTCCGCTCTCGGATGCCCCTCTGTAAGCAGAGGGGGTAGAGAGCGGCCAAGCGCGGGGCGGGCGCTAAAAGCACCCCTGGAATGACAAGTTTTTATTTATTTTGCAATCGGAAAACTTCAAAACGTCAAATTCAAAAAAGTTGCGGAATCGATCAGCGTCCAAGAATGTATTCAATATTATATAGATAATAGTTTATATATATTAGACGACCTGTTTGGTTCGGAGGCAAAAATACTGTCTTTTAATCAAGAGGTCGTGGCTTCGATCCAATATGGCCGCTGCGCCGTAATCACAAAATATCATGATGGGTATCGTTTAAGGGGATTTTTGGTATGCTGAGTACGAATCAGTTGATAATTCTGCAATCCAATATGGCCGCCGCGCCGTCATCACAAAATTTCCTGATGGGTATCATTTAAGGGGTTTTTTGGTATGTTGAGTACGAATCACATGATAATTTTGCAATCCAATATGGTCGCTGCGATGTATTCACATAATATCATGATGGGTATCGTTTAAGGGATTTTTTGGTATGCTGAGTACGAATCACATGATAATTTTGCAATCCAAAATGGCTGCCGCGTCATTATCACAAAATTCCATGATGAGTATCGTTTAAGGGGGTTTTTGGTATGCTGAGTACGGATTTTGGGTTAATTTTGCAATCCAAAATGGCCGCCCCACCACCGTTGTAAATTTTAATGTTGGATATCGTTTATGGGGTTTTTTGGTATGCTGAGTACGAATTTCAGGTTAATATTGCAATCCAATATGGCCGCCGCACCACCGTTGTAAAATTTCATGTTGGTTATCGTATAAGCAGATTTTTGATATGCTGAGTACGAATTTCAGGTTAATTTTGCAATCCGAAATGGCCGCCGTGCCACTGTTGTCAAATTTCATATTGGATATCATATAAGGGGTTTTTTGGTATGCTAAGTACGAATTTCGGGTTAATTTTGCAATCCAAAATGGCTGCCGCGCCACCGTTGTAAAATTTCATGTTGGATACCGTATAAGGGGTTTTTTGGTATGCTGAGTACGAATTTTGGGTTAATTTTGCAATCCAAAAAGGCCGCCGTGCCACTGTTGTGAAATTTCATGTTGGATATCGTATAAGGGGTTTTTTGGTATGCTGAGTACGAATTTCGGGTTAAATTTGCAATTAAAAATGGCCGCCGTGGCACTGTTGCGAAATTTCATGTTGGATATCGTTTAAGGGGTTTTTTGGTATGCTGAGTACGAATTTCAGGTTAATATTGCAATCCAATATGGCCGCCGCACCACCGTTGTAAAATTTCATGTTGGTTATCGTATAAGGAGGTTTTTGGTATGCTGAGTACGAATTTCGGGTTAATTTGCAATCCAAAATGACTGCCGCGCCACCGTTGTAAAATTTCATGTCGGATACCGTATAAGGGGTTTTTTGGTATGCTGAGTACGAATTTTGGGTTAATTTTGCAATCCAAAAAGGCCGCCGTGCCACTGTTGTGTAATTTTATGTCGGATACCGTATAAGGGGTTTTTTGGTATGCTGAGTATGAATTTCGGGTTAATTTTGCAATCCAAAATGGCCATCGTGCCACTGTTAAGAAATTTCATGTTGGATATCGTTTAAGGGGTTTTTTGGTATGCTGAGTACGAATTTCAGGTCAATATTGCAATCCAATATGGCCGCCGCACCACCGTTGTAAAATTTCATGTTGGTTATCGTATAAGGAGATTTTTGGTATGCTGAGTACGAATTTCAGGTTAATTTTGCAATTCAATATGGCCGCCGTGCAACTGTTGTCAAATTTCATATTGGATATCATATAAGGGGTTTTTTGGTATGCTAAGTACGAATTTCAGGTTAATTTTGCAATCCAAAATGACTGCCGCGCCACCGTTGTAAAATTTCATGTTGGATACCGTATAAGGGGTTTTTTGGTATGCTGAGTACGAATTTTGGGTTAATTTTGCAATCCAAAAAGGCCGCCGTGCCACTGTTGTGAAATTTCATGTTGGATATCGTATAAGGGGTTTTTTGGTATGCTAAGTACGAATTTCGGGTTAATTTTGCAATCCAAAATGGCTACCGTGCCACTGTTGTGAAATTTCATGTTGGATATCGTTTAAGGGGTTTTTTGGTATGCTGAGTACCAATTTCAGGTTTTATTTATTTATTTATTTGTTCATATTACACGGTTAATATTGCAATCCAATATGGCCGCCGCACCACCGTTGTAAAATTTCATGTTGATTATCGTATAAGGAGGTTTTTGGTATGCTGAGTACGAATTTCAGGTAAATTTTGCAATCCAAAATGGCCGCTGTGCCACTGTTGCGAAATTTCATATTGGATATCGTATAAGGGGTTTTTTGGTATGCTGAGTACGAATTTCGGGTTAATTTTGCAATCCAAAAAGGCCGCCGTGCCACTGTTGTGAAATTTCATGTTGGAAATCGTATAAAGGGTTTTTTGGTATGCTTAGTACGAATTTCGGGTTAATTTTGCAATCCAAAATGGCTACCGTGCCGCTGTTGTGAAATTTCATGTTGGATATCGTTTAAGGGGTTTTTTGGTATGCAGAGTACGAATTTCATTTTAATATTGCAATCCAATATGGCCGCTGCATCACCGTTGTAAAATTTCATGTTGGTTATCGTATAAGGAGGTTTTTGGTATGCTGAGTACGAATTTCAGGTAAATTTTGCAATCCAAAATGGCCGCTGTGCCACTGTTGTGAAATTTCATATTGGATACCGTATAAGGGGTTTTTTGGTATGCTAAGTACGAATTTCGGGTTAATTTTGCAATCCAAAATGGCTGCCGCGCCATTGTTGTAAAATTTCATGTTGGATACCGTATAAGGGGTTTTTTGGTATGCTGAGTACGAATTTTGGGTTAATTTTGCAATCCAAAATGGCCACCGTGCCACTGTTGTGAAATTTCATGTTGGATATCGTTTAAGGGGTTTTTTGGTATGCTGAGTACAAATTTCAGGTTAATTTTGCAATCCAATATGCCTGCCTTGCCGTAATCACAAAATTTCATGATGGGTATCGTTTATGAGCTTTTTTAGGCTGAGTACTATTTTAATGTAATAATAATAATAATAACACTACCATAGTCAGCAGATATTTTTTCAACTAAAATATTTTTATTAAATTTTATTCATAAAACAGCGAATATCTATTATATAAAAATAAGTCGGGTTTTCCTTCCTGACGCTATAACTCCAGAACGCACGAACCGATTTCCACGGTTTTGCATTCGTTGGAAAGGTCTCGGGCTCCGTGAGGTTTATAGCAAAGAAAATTCAACCAGAAATTCAAAATTAAACAGAAAAGCGGGAAAATCATTTTTCACATACAGCGCCATCGCGGGCGAAGCTGCGGGCATCAGCTAGTTTACTATAAATATTTCAGAAAATCAAGAATAGAAGTAATAGAACCTATAATTTCAATATTCAATGGAAATACTATGGAAATTTTGGAAAAATACTACAATATTATAATGACATGACAGCTGCAAATGTCAATTGAAAAATAACACGAAAATGGATACAAATTAAATGGAAAAATCATGTTGACTAGAGCCAAAAGCAGACAAAATGCACTCACACCATCCCCGGCCTCGTCAGGCGGCTCCACTTCGCACCCTAAGGATACTGCTTTACCTGCCTGCGAAATGTCGAGCTCCACCAGTAGCAGTGACGAGTATTTCTCCCCACCGACGTCGCCACTACCTGTACGTCGGCAGGGGAGAGGCCGGCCGCCAGCTAGCTTGGGACCCCGAGGCCCACCGGCCTCGAATAGGGCCCCCGCTGCCGGTGGTAATGTGCACCGCATGAAGTCGACTAAAGAAATTAATGAAAACGTCATGCGGGCATATTTTGCGGCGTCAGAGCTAGGTGCTAACCTCACTGCGTACCGTGGCCGTTTACTTTCTGTATTTCAGGAACTTGAACCAGCTGTCAACGTGTCAGCACAGCGATTATCGGATCAGGTGCGGGCTATCCAGCGTTGTAATAAGCTTGATAGTCCGACACTTGAGAGGCTACTACTTCGTCGCAAGTTGTGTGTACCTCGTCACAAATTCGTACACCACCAGTTAGTACACCTGTAGTTGCTGAGGAAGTTGTTGATGATGAGACTATATCCGTAAGTACCCAATGTGAGAATCGATTAAGGAGTGCTTTGGAAGATGCGATTGTGGAATATCGGTTTGCAAGTGCAGATTGTAGACCACGTGTTCCTCGTATGCCCATGCATAAAAGAAATCGGGCTCTGGTGTGTGCCCTGGATTCACTATTGCACCAATATCTGGACAATAGTGAAGATCTTAGTGATACGCACTCAATCCTGTACTGTGCGGCGGTTGCAGCTTGTCGAGTAGCTAAGGTTAAATTTTACACAAATGAAACTGCTACTCGACCTAGGTCTGCAAAACCTACTTGGCAGTGTAGGATTGAGAGGCGTATTTCCAAGGCCAGGGCACTCATCGGGAAACTTATATGTTTCAGGTCGGGTAATACCCGTCCGAAGGTGATGCGCTTTGTGAAACAAGCGTTCTTTGGGACTAAAATAAGTCCTCAAAGATACGCATCATGTGTCACAGAGCGCATCGATCTTCTGAAACAAAAGGTTTATGCATGGGCAAATCGCGTTAGACGCTATAAAGTGCGAGTAGATCGATTTAACCAGAATCGTATGTTCCAAAAAAACGAGAAGTGGGTTTACAGGAACTGGGAAACCCCATATCTTCCAGAGGTTAATGACGTAACTCACCCAGATGATGATACTACTAATGCATTTTGGAGGAACCTCTGGTCAAGACCTGTTGATCATACTGAGGGTGATTGGATGAGAGATGTTGAACGGTCATGTGAGAATATAACGGATATGGAACCAGTTTATATAGTTGCAGAAGATGTTGCTTGTGCAGTTCGTTCGCTCCCGAATTGGAAATCAGCGGGACCGGACGGACTGCATAATTTCTGGTTAAAATGGTTCCGCAGCTCACATGGCCGTTTAGCATCACAATTTCAATCATCCCTAGATATGGGTTCACTACCCGATTTTATGACTACTGGTTTAACTCACTTACTCTACAAATCTGGTAGTGCTACGGATCCCAAAAATTATAAACCCATTACATATTTACCAACTGTCTATAGTCCAATCCTGCCCGATCTGGCAATAATGTAAACATGTCATGTTTTGACAAGCGTTCTCTAAGACAGATGAGTAGAAAAATATAGTATGACAAAACATTATTTTTTTTAATATCCTGAATAAGGTATTTTAAATGAAAATAAACTATCATATAGAAGTTATTTGGTGTCAAAATGATTGTAAAAACACTGTATGACTCTTGGATACTGGAATACTCAATTGCAAGTAACTATGGATTTATAGGATCAAATGTGTTTGTTTACATTTTTGCGCAAAGCTATTAAAATACAGTATATAAACTTTTAACATCCATTTTGAAAGTCAAAATTACTAAACACATAGAAAAACATTTAATCGATATGACCATCAGCCAACAGGTGCGTCGTAATCGCAAAAATCTGGCGACATGTTGGATAGATTATAAGAAGGCCTTTGATTCAGTGCCACATACATGGCTTCTGAAGGTACTTGAGCTGTATAAAACTGATACAACTCTGTGTACTTTCTTGAGGGCATGTATGGGGCAGTGGAAAACAGTCCTTTGCTATCCAGGGTGTCGTCGGTTTTGCAATAATGGTGCACCAATTAGTATCAAGCGGGGAATATTTCAAGGGGACAGTCTGAGTCCGTTGTGGTTTTGTCTAGCTCTAAATCCTCTCAGTACTATGCTAGAGAGTTCTGGGTTAGGCTATCGGTTGCGCAAAGATGGTGGGGTTATATCGCACCTCCTTTACATGGATGACCTCAAATTATTTGCCCACACTAAATTGCAACTGATGGATTTACTGGGAGTAACAGAAACTTTCAGTAGAGCCATCAGGATGGAATTTGGGGTGGACAAGTGTGCAGTCATGCATGTTAAAAGAGGTGTGATAGTGGAATCTGATGGTGTAGAACTTTCAGATTCCACTAAGCTAAACTGTCTTTCTGCAACCGAAACTTACAAATATCTGGGTATATCACAAGCATTAGGAATTTCTGATACTGGCATGAAAGAGACATTACAGGAGCGTTTCTTTGGCCGCCTGAAAAAAGTAATAAAAAGACTTTTGTCAGGCGGTAACAAGCTGCACGCCTTTAATGGGTGGGTCATGCCAGTCCTAATGTACTCTTTTGGTATACTCAGATGGACTCAGACTGAACTCAATAAAATTGATAGAAGAGTAAGAACACTGTTGACTGCATTCCGGATGCATCATCCCCGATCATCTGTAATGAGGTACAACCTCATTACAGATGATCGGGGAAATGTGGGGGTCGAGGCTTTTTAAATGCTAAGACCCTCCATAACCGCGAGGTATACAATCTTAGGGAATTCTTTCTGAAAACAGACACCAATATGCACCGTAATGTGGTCGCAGTGGACACGGGACTCACCCCGCTTGCTATGGGCAGAGAGAACTGGCGCAAACTGTAGTACTTAGTACTGAAGATCGCAAAGAGGTATGGAAAAGCAAGCAGCTACATGGACGTTTTTATCGGGCCTTAAATGGACCTGACATTGATTTAAAAGCGTCCGTATCTTGGCTACAGTTCGGTAATCTTTTCGGAGAAACCGAAGGTTTTGTCTTTGCCATAATGGACGAAGTTGTTATGACGAAGAACTACCGGAAACATATTCTGAAGGATGGTACCATTGACATCTGTCGGGCATGTCATTGTCCCGGAGAATCACTTAGTGCGAGGCAGCATTTGCGTTTTTCCGCGGCGGTTTCTAACCTCAAAATGTCATCAAACTGTCAAAATCAATGAAATCAAGTCAATGTTTTGATATTTTGAGGTTAGAAACCGCCGCGATAACCACAAGTGCGGCCTCGCCCTTAGACAAATAGTTTCTGGTTGTTCTCGTCTTGCCAATGGAGAATATTTGCACAGACATAACCAAGTGGCCAAGATAATACATCAGCAGCTGATATAGTGGTGATAGATCGATTGGAACGCCTCGCAATAATTATCGATATCAGCATTCCTCATGATGACAACCTCTTTAAAGCAGAAAAGGAAAAAGAAATGAAATATTTGGATTTCGCTCATGAAGTTGTTGACATGTGGCATGTTTATTCGGCAATTATTGTTCCAATTATCGTTTCGGTCCACGGTTTGATGGCAAAGAGCCTCGATAACCATCTGAAGAGGCTCTCGTTAGACGGCTGGTTCAAGGGCCTGATACAGAAGGCAGTACTTCTTGACACGGCACGCATTTTGAGGAGGTTCCTGTCTCTGAAGCCCTAACCACCGGTAGCTTGGTCCCTGCACCCGATGCCGGTGGGACACTATTTATTTATATTTTTAAATAGATTTTTATTTTTGTAAGCATTATTTATTTAAAAATGTAAGACAATATGTTAAGAATAAAAATAAATGGAATAATAATACTAAATCTTTATTTTCAAGCAATATTAGAGACAGTTACAGATATTTTTAACTTACTCTACGGCTCATAGATACATACCTTACGCAGCACGATTGTGGCGCCTCTGGTGGTGCGAACCGCCATAGGCTGCCTTGACCACCGGTACATCTTGGGGGGCTGTATGCTTGTCTGCCACTCTAGTGGTATAAAAAAAAATCTTAATACTAAAAATATATATACATATAACTTAACCTAATTGACACGCACTGACGTCGACGTGTCGCGGGGCGGGGTGTCCCGTGTCAGCAGACGTCCTCTGAAGCGCCGATACTTCACCCCTCTCGGCCAGAAGTCAGCAGCCATGAAGGTGGTGATGCGGTCTGTAGTAGGAAGGTTTAATGTAATAGACCTTAATTTTACAATAAGGACCTTTTGTCATAGTATTTTCGCATTGCTAGTTTAGAAAGCCTAAACTTAATAAGCAAATTATTAAAATTTACTAGTTAGGCAAAAATGGTACTCAGCATTTCAAAAAATCCCTTTAACGATACTCATCATGAAATGTTGTGATTACGGCGCGGCGGCCATATTGGATTGCAAAATTAACCTGAAATTCGTACTCAGCATTCCAAAAAACCTCTTATACGATACCCAACATGAAATTTTACAACAGTGGCAAGGCGGCCATTTTGTATTGCAAAATAACCCAAAATTCGTACTCAGCATACCAAAAAACCCCTTATACGATATCCAACATGAAATTTTACAACAGTGGCAAGGCGGCCATTTTGGATTGCAAAATAACCCAAAATTCGTACTCAGCATACCAAAAAACCCCTTATACGATATCCAATATGAATTTTTACAACAGTGGCACGGCGGGCATTTTGGATTGCAAAATTAACCTGAAATTCGTACTCAGCATACCAAAAAACCCCTTACACGATATCCAACATGAATTTTCACAACAGTGGCACGGCGGCCATTTTGGATTGCAAAATTAACCCAAAATTCGTACTCAACATACCAAAACACCCCTTATACGGTATCCAATATGAAATTTTACAACGGTGGTGTGGCGGCCATCTTGGATTGCAAAATTAACCCAAAATTCGTACTCAGCATATCAAAAAGCCTCAGAAAAATATCCAACATGACATTATATCTGCTAAGTCACTAGGTCACGTGGATCATTTGTTCAAAGTTAGAAATAAAACAAAAATGACAACGTCAATCGGATTGAATACTTTAAACGTTTTAAATAGGGGACGTCGGGTTACACCGGCTCACGGCTTCGACCTATCCAAAAAAAAATTGCGTGTACTTAGTGTACACACGTAAGAAGTGAAACTTCTTTATAAACTTAATTTTGACCTCACCTTAAATTAAGTCAAAAAGTACAAAAGTACAAAAGTCCAAAAGTCCAAAAGTCCAAAGTTCAAAAGTCAAAAAGTCCAAAGTCCAAAGTCCAAAGTCCAAAAGGCCAAAAGTCCAAAAGTCCCAAAGTCCCAAGGTCTCAAGGTCCCAAAGTTCCAAAGTCCCAAAGTCCCAAAGTCCCAAAGTCCCAAAGTCCCAAAGTCCCAAAGTCCCAAAGTCCCAAAGTCCCAAAGTCCCAAAGTCCCAAAGTCCCAAAGTCCCAAAGTCCCAAAGTCCCAAAGTCCCAAAGTCCCAAAGTCCCAAAGTCCCAAAGTCCCAAAGTCCCAAAGTCCCAAAGTCCCAAAGTCCCAAAGTCCCAAAGTCCCAAAGTCCCAAAGTCCCAAAGTCCCAAAGTCCCAAAGTCCCAAAGTCCCAAAGTCCCAAAGTCCCAAAGTCCCAAAGTCCCAAAGTCCCAAAGTCCCAAAGTCCCAAAGTCCCAAAGTCCCAAAGTCCCAAAGTCCCAAAGTTCCAAAGTCCTAAAGTCTAAAAGTCCAAAACTCCAAAAGTCCAAAAGACCAAAAGTTCCAAAGACCCAAAGTACCAAGGTCCCTTCCAAAGTCCAAAAGCCCAAAAGTCCAAAAGTCCCAAAGTACCAAAGTTCCAAAGTCCCAAAGACCCAAAGTACCAAGATCCCATCCAAAAGTCCAAAACTCCCAAAGTCCCAAAGGCCAAAAGTCCAAAAGTCCCAAAGTCCAAAAGTCCAAAAGTTCAAAAGTCCAAAAGTCCAAAAGTCCAAAAGTCCAAAAGTCCAAAAGTCCAAAAGTCCAAAAGTCCAAAAGTCCAAAAGTCCAAAAGTCCAAAAGTCCAAAAGTCCAAAAGTCCAAAAGTCCAAAAGTCCAAAAGTCCAAAAGTCCCAAAGTCCCAAAGTCCCAAAGTCCCAAAGTCCCAAAGTCCCAAAGTCCCAAAGTCCCAAAGTCCCAAAGTCCCAAAGTCCCAAAGTCCCAAAGTCCCAAAGTCCCAAAGTCCCAAAGTCCCAAAGTCCCAAAGTCCCAAAGTCCCAAAGTCCCAAAGTCCCAAAGTCCCAAAGTCCCAAAGTCCCAAAGTCCCAAAGTCCCTTCCAAAGTCCAAAAGCCCAAAAGTCCAAAAGTCCCAAAGTACCAAAGTTCCAAAGTCCCAAAGACCCAAAGTACCAAGATCCCATCCAAAAGTCCAAAACTCCCAAAGTCCCAAAGGCCAAAAGTCCAAAAGTCCCAAAGTCCAAAAGTCCAAAAGTTCAAAAGTCCAAAAGTCCAAAAGTCCAAAAGTCCAAAAGTCCAAAAGTCCAAAAGTCCAAAAGTCCAAAAGTCCAAAAGTCCAAAAGTCCAAAAGTCCAAAAGTCCAAAAGTCCAAAAGTCCAAAAGTCCCAAAGTCCCAAAGTCCCAAAGTCCCAAAGTCCCAAAGTCCCAAAGTCCCAAAGTCCCAAAGTCCCAAAGTCCCAAAGTCCCAAAGTCCCAAAGTCCCAAAGTCCCAAAGTCCCAAAGTCCCAAAGTCCCAAAGTCCCAAAGTCCCAAAGTCCCAAAGTCCCAAAGTCCCAAAGTCCCAAAGTCCCAAAGTCCCAAAGTCCCAAAGTCCCAAAGTCCCAAAGTCCCAAAGTCCCAAAGTCCCAAAGTCCCAAAGTCCCAAAGTCCCAAAGTCCCAAAGTCCCAAAGTCCCAAAGTCCCAAAGTCCCAAAGTCCCAAAGTCCCAAAGTCCCAAAGTCCCAAAGTCCCAAAGTCCCAAAGTCCCAAAGTCCCAAAGTCCCAAAGTCCCAAAGTCCCAAAGTCCCAAAGTCCCAAAGTCCCAAAGTCCCAAAGTCCCAAAGTCCCAAAGTCCCAAAGTCCCAAAGTCCCAAAGTCCCAAAGTCCCAAAGTCCCAAAGTCCCAAAGTCCCAAAGTCCCAAAGTCCCAAAGTCCCAAAGTCCCAAAGTCCCAAAGTCCCAAAGTCCCAAAGTCCCAAAGTCCCAAAGTCCCAAAGTCCCAAAGTCCCAAAGTCCCAAAGTCCCAAAGTCCCAAAGTCCCAAAATCCCAAAGTCCCAAAATCCCAAAGTCCAAAAGTCCAAAAGTCCAAAAGTCCAAAAGTCCAAAAGTCCAAAAGTCCAAAAGTCCAAAAGTCCAAAAGTCCAAAAGTCCAAAAGTCCAAAAGTCCAAAAGTCCAAAAGTCCAAAAGTCCAAAAGTCCAAAAGTCCAAAAGTCCAAAAGTCCAAAAGTCCAAAAGTCCAAAAGTCCAAAAGTCCAAAAGTCCAAAAGTCCCAAAGACCCAAAGTACCAAGGTCCCATCCAAAAGTCCAAAAGCCCAGAAGTCCAAAAACCCTTAAATGACATGCTATCCCTGGATAAAGTACTCTTAATTCGAATCCACCGTGGTGGAGAACAGAACAAAGATGGCGCGTAACCAAAAATCGTGACGTGACGTGACGTGACGCAAATTTTTTTGATGATGACCTAAGACGTGAAATGCTATTGGGAATTTTTTGAAGTTTCACTTCAAAAAATTCCCAATAGCATTTGACGTCTTAGGTCGTATGTCGTCGACCTATTTTAAAATCCGGACCAGTGTGCGGCCGGATATAAATAAATAAATATGCATTAAATAAATAAATATGCATAAAAGTGCATTGATGTTACAAGTTGTATCAAAACATTACACACTAGCGGACGTCACGCGGTTGTAACCGCGTAGTTCCCGTTTCCGTGGGAATAAAATATGCCTATGCCTATGTTTACCGCAAAGAGTGTAGCTTCCCAACAGTGAAAGAATTTTTCAAAGTAGTTCCGGAGCCTATTCGATGCAAACAAACAAACAAACAATCAAATCTTTCCTCTTTATAATATTAGTAAAGATTGTATCATTACAAGGCGCGCATTGTAATGCTTCGTTCTCCTCCTTCACTGATATAACCTCGTCTTTTATCATTACAAGTTGCGCATTGCAATGCTCGGTTCTCCTCCATCACCGCTGTAATGCTCGACGCTGTAATGTTACATTACACGCGAATGCTCCCGGTGAGGGACATACATCAGACAGGACAGGACAGAGGGTACATAAAAACACGATCGCAAAATCACCGGTGAATTTCACCGTAGCTCAAGATTCCGCTCCGATGCAAACTACTAGCGAATAGGGCCAAAAGGCAAGTGTGCGAGCCACACTTGACGGCACCTTCAATGGGCGTCAAGTATCGTCAATTCATCCTTCAAGTGAGATCTCAATCACGTAAAGGCATGACAATAAAAATTGATCGTCTCGGGGGCCTCTTAGTCTGCTTCTGTAAAGGGCACCCGACACGGTCAATTGGGCATGACAAGTCTACGTGCTTGAGTCAAGTTATTGACCGTTTACCACGTAGACTTGACGCTATCATCAATAAATCTACGGTTTGATGGGAATTGAAGTAGAAAAGAGCGTATTAAAAAAAAAACTGCACTTGATGCACTTTCGATTGATGTGAACTGACGAGACTTGACAAGTTTTTATTTTTATTTATTTTTTTAACGCGGGGACTGCAGATTAGGCACTTCGCCGCCTTGTTTCGGGGGAGCAAGGCGGCTTTGTATGGGACTCACGGTCAACATGGTACCGTCCTACCCACTAAACCCCGCGGTGTTCCGCCTCGCCTTAACCGGGTCGCAGGATAGGCCGGTGGATAAATCACTGCGGCCTGGCAAAGGGTCGCCCCGTTACATCATCGGGACTCTCCAAGGGGGGGCTTGATGGACTGCCCCCCCCCCCCTTAAATCCTAATGGAGTTGGAAGTGCTGATTCCGTCGGTCCGCTCTCGGATGCCCCTCTGTAAGCAGAGGGGGTAGAGAGCGGCCAAGCGCGGGGCGGGCGCTAAAAGCACCCCCGGAATGACAAATTTTTATTTATTTTGCAATCGGAAAACTTCAAAACGTCAAATTCAAAAAAGTTGCGGAATCGATCAGCGTCCAAGAATGTATTCAATATTATTTAGATAACATTTAGATAATAGTTTAATTATATATATTAGAAGACCTGTTTGGTTCGGAGGCAAAAATACTGTCTTTTAATCAAGAGGTCGCGGCTTCGATCCAATATGGCCGCTGCGCCGTAATCACAAAATATCATGATGGGTATCGTTTAAGGGGATTTTTGTTATGCTGAGTACGAATCAGTTGATAATTCTGCAATCCAATATGGCCGCCGCGCCGTCATCACAAAATTTCCTGATGGGTATCGTTTAAGGGGTTTTTTGGTATGCTGAGTACGAATAACATGATAATTTTGCAATCCAATATGGCCGCTGCGATGTATTCACATAATATCATGATGGGTATCGTTTAAGGGATTTTTTGGTATGCTGAGTACGAATCACATGATAATTTTGCAATCCAATATGGCCGCCGCGCCATTATCACAAAATTCCATGATGGGTATCGTTTAAGGGGTTTTTGGTATGCTGAGTACGAATTTCGGGTTAATTTTGCAATCCGAGATGGCCGCCCCACCACCGTTGTAAATTTTCATGTTGGATATCGTTTATGGGGTTTTTTGGTATGCTGAGTACGAATTTCAGGTTAATATTGCAATCCAATATGGCCGCCGCACCACCGTTGTAAAATTTCATGATGGTTATCGTATAACGAGATTTTTGGCATGCTGAGTACGAATTTCAGGTTAATTTTGCAATCCAAAATGGCTGCCGCGCCACCGTTGTAAAATTTTATGTTGGATACCGTATAAGGGGTTTTTTGGTATGCTGAGTACGAATTTTGGATTAATTTTGCAATCCAAAAAGGCCGCCCCACCACCGTTGTAAATTTTCATGTTGGATATCGTTTATGGGGTTTTTTGGTATGCTGAGTACGAATTTCAGGTTAATATTGCAATCCAATATGGCCGCCGCACCACCGTTGTAAAATTTCATGTTGGTTATCGTATAAGGAGATTTTTGGTATGCTGAGTACGAATTTCAGGTTAATTTTGCAATCCAAAATGGCCGCCGTGCCACTGCTGTCAAATGTCATATTGGATATTATATAAGGGGTTTTTTGGTATGCTAAGTACGAATTTCGGGTTAATTTTGCAATCCAAAATGGCTGCCGCGCCACCATTGTAAAATTTCATGTTGGATACCGTATAAGGGGTTTTTTGGTATGCTGAGTACGAATTTTGGGTTAATTTTGCAATCCAAAAAGGCCGCCGTGCCACTGTTGTTAATTTCATGTTGGCTATCGTATAGAGGGTCTTTTGGTATGTTGAGTACGAATTTCAGGTTAATATTGCAATCCAATATGGCCGCTGCACCACCGTTGTAAAATTTCATGTTGGTTATCGTATAAGGAGGTTTTTGGTATGCTGAGTACGAATTTCGGGTAAATTTTGCAATCCAAAATGGCTGCCGTGCCACTGTTGTGAAATTTTATGTTGGATACCGTTTAAGGGGTTTTTGGTATGCTGAGTACGAATTTCGGGTTAATTTTGCAATACAAAATGGCCACCGTGCCACTGTTGTGAAATTTCATGTTGGATATCGTTTAAGGGGTTTTTTGGTATGCTGAGTACGAATTTCAGGTTAATTTTGCAATCCAATATGGCCGCCGCGCCGTAATCACAAAATTTTATGATGGGTATCGTTTATGAGCTTTTTTAGGCTGAGTACTATTTTAATGTAATAATAATAATAATAACACTACCATAGTCAGCAGATATTTTTTCTATATAGTCTTTTTCTATGTGGGTAGTCGTTACAAATAAACAAATATTTTTGAGCTCCTATAATTATTTTAAATAGAAAATCATTTACTTAATTTATTACAAAAGTTTTTGGTTGAATCAAATGTTGATATAATACACTCACCAGCTGTGTGTTATCTCCATCCAACTTATCCTATTTAAAAAGATATTCACAGTTGATAAATCACTAGCACAGAAACAGTACAAGCATGGAGGCATTCAAGGATTTTGCATCCACCATGAGCGGAATTGAAGAAAGGCTGGCTGGATTTGAAGCTGATCTTCAGCGAAGCAATAAAGCCCCAAATTCTCCAAACTTGGTAAGTTTAACTACCGAATTTTCCAAGTTCAAGACCTTTGTGCTCACTACTATATCTGCTTTCCGTGCTCAAATGGAATACTTGGCACGTGAATTGGACAATGTAGAGATGCGGAGCCGCCGTAAAATACTCTTGCTGCATAGCATTCCCTGAGGAGCAGGCTGAACAAACTTCACAAGTTGTGGCAAAAGTAATATCCGATAGTTTGAAGCTGGCTGAAGTTTCGGTTAATGATATCAGGTGATGCCAAAGGATGGGACGACCTTCAGGTGCCAACAAGCCCAGACCTATCCTTGTCAAGTTTCAACAGGTGGTGGTCCGCGACAAGGTGTGGTTCACTAAAACTAAGTTTAAAGGCACAGGAATCACTCTGTCGGAGTTTCTGACCCGCACCAGACGTGAAGCATTTATGGCTGCACGTGAACGGTTTGGAGTATCCAGGAGCTGGACGCGAGGAGGTCATGTTTTCGTCCAAGGTTCGGATGGTTCACGCCATCGTGTAGCATCTGTTAGCGAGCTCAATCGTGTTGATTGTGATGTCCAAAAAGCAGCGCCCGTCGAGAAGGGTACGGCAAAGACCAGGCGAGCCGTAAATAAAAAATAAATTATCACAAGCTCCATCTTCATTCTGTCAGCGTGAACCGAATTCTCGATCATTGCGTTGTGTACTTTCTGAATCTCTTCCATTAATTACTTTCTTAACTTAATTATTTACTGTGTAACATTAATGTATTGCATTTAAATTTGAATGCATAGAATTATAACGCAAAGAAACCCAATACGCGCGAGCGCGTGAAGCCATTTCAAGGCAGCTGATACCAGCTGCCTACATCAATCGGCGCTTTAGTACCGGACATCTAGTGTCAGTGCAAAGAGCTCGCGTAATTTTCGTCTAAAAATGACGTATTCTGCAGTGAAAGGATGCCACAATTCATCTGAAAATTGTTCCAAACGCCTAAAGATCACATTGCATAGTAGTACTGCAAAATATGTTACATTTTCGTTAAAAACACCTCATTTAAAGAAACAAAAATCGTACATTTTAGTGACGTCATTTTCATAGACGATGTTGCAAGCAATGAGAATAAAATTTTCCCACATTTTCTCTTATTTGCTTCAATATCGGTTTTAGGAACTGTTATTGTTATAAAAATACTCTTATCACATACATACATATGCTTACGCCTTTACTCCCGAAGGGGTAGGCAGAGGCATTGTATACGCCCACATTTCACCTTTTTAGAATTTGTTCCACGTAATAGGGGCTGAGCCGTAATGCCATGTTGAGATGATGCAGGTTATGACTGCCTGCTGTTGAAATTTTTCAAGCCGCCTCAAAAGGCCTTCAACTTTGCTTCATGACTGCCATTTTACTGGAAACCGGAAACAACAGCTTAACGGCCTTCTGAAGCACAGAAACGCTCAAATAAATGTCACAAAGTGGTCACATGGATGGTCACCCATCCAAGGACTGGCCATAGTGAAAGTTGCTTACTGCAGTGATCGTTTACAGATCAGATCGTTTATAGATCACTGAGTACGCGGGGCCACAAGCGCTTCATATCTACTTAAATAATTTTATTTGCAAAATTTTGTGGGTGGGTACCACATAATTTAGTAAAATATTGTAATTAAAACAAGTTTATTAATTTAATAAGTAAGGTAAGCCTTCGGAAGGATGTCCCAGGGCTCCCGGCAGACTTAGGCAACCACCTTGGCCTCGCTTAGAGGGTTCGGGTGCTATCCCGCCACTTGGGGAAGGGGGTAGAGTTAGTTACTATTCCACCACCATGAATGCTTCTGGAAAAAACGTCGAGTAGCCAACTCGTCCTTCTCAGGCCTTCGGTCAGGGAGGCCGGTAGTAATAATATATTACTTACTACAACAGTTTGAAATACAAATTATTACTGATTTTAGAATTTGTTGGTATAGTGGCAGCAGAAATACATCATCTCGGAAAATTTCAGCTCTATGGCTATTACGGTTTCTGAGATGGAACCTCGAAATAGACAGACAGACAGCGAGACGGACGGCTGAACCTCATAAATAGGGTTCCTTATTTACCTTTTGGCTACGGAACTCTAGAAGTATATACTATAGGTATGCCTACTAGTAAAAACTTAAACTGTTTATTATACTGGTTAGTAGGTAAGTCGTTTTACACTTACCCCCTTATTCATAATCGTTTATTAAACCTATTTTAGTTAAAACACACTTTAAGTATATTGCTATCTCTAACCAATGACAGAGTATGGTTAAAGACAGCAATAGACTTAAAGTGTGTTTTAACTAAAATAGGTTTAATAAACGATTATGAATATGGGGGTTAGTGTTTAATTTAGCTTTTTTTTAAACTACATATTAATAAAATATGGGAGACCATTCTGCTTACCCCGCGAAGAGTATAGCATATAGATAAATAGAGTTAAATGTTAAATTAAATGTATACAAACAATTTTATTTTTTTCCCATTTATAGAGTAAATTTTATTTCCTGGCAACATTTTCTGTAAGCTTGTGTGAGTGTCACCGAGTATAAAGACGAGTAGTTTACACCTACATTAATATTGGTTCGGCTTCGCGGGAGCGTACGTATAATTGAGCGACTCTCAGTCTATGTGTTATAAGTCTATGTTTGAATGATTTCCTCATTAGCTTTGTCAACATAATTAATTTAATCTATAGTTGATTGGTCTACAATTTGTTTTGGTTTAGAGAATGTTAAAGCACAGAGTACCTACACAACGTCGTTTCGATCAATGCAATGTCGTGACAATTGACACGGTTGACACTTGACAGATTGGAGACTTTTTCTTCTAGCGGTCGCCTATTGAGCGGTCAAAGGGCATGGTCCATGCAGCCTAACCTGATAGATTTCATGTTTTGTGTTTTTTTTTTAATTAATTTGTTGTAGTTTAATTTTTGTCATGTTTTGTGAATATTTTTAAATTATCTTTTTTCAGCACAACTGGCGGGTGGACAGATAAGAGTGCAGAAAGTTGCTCTCATTCTTGTTTGTTGGCGTCTGTTTCTTGTACTTATAAAATAATTTGATATTTTATTTATTATTATTTTTATTTTATTAGTATTATTTTTTATTTATTTTGTACTTTTTATTTATTTTTTAATAATTAATCTATTGTATTGAATATTTATCTATTTTAAATTGGTATAATAATATGTTAGATGCATATAATTTGAGTACTGGCAACGATAGTTTTACTACAGCAAGTAACAGTAATAGTAATGCTACCATTGTGGGTCTACCGTCTTTGTCTCAAACCGTTGAGGCCCAGTTTTCCGATGTACCCAAGAATTTTAATGTAGTCCATTTTAATGCACAGAGTATTCACGCCCATTTCCCAGAGATGCTGACTACTTTTAATTGCAAGAATATCCGCGCCATTCTGGTTTCGGAAACGTGGCTAAATCCCTGTCTTCCTTCTATTTCTTATACTTTACCTCACTTTCATCTTATCCGTAACGATCGCCGTACCAGGGGTGGCGGTGTTGCCATCTACTTACGAGATCATATTAACTTCAACATTTTGGAAATGTCTCCTCAGCCACCGCCTTCAAATGCTGGGGAATCAATATTCATTGAGGTGGACCTTTGTCACTCAAAGGTGCTACTCGGTGTTTATTATTCCTCTTCATCCGAAATTAATTTCTTTTCTTCTTTTGAAAATATTGTAGAACGTCTCTCACCCTTATACAGTCATACTATTATACTCGGCGATTTTAATACTTGTCTTCAAAAAACTGATTCTCGCTCGCTTGCTCGCGCCTCTTCTTTCAAAAGCATTGTAAATTCCTGTAACTTGTCTATCCTACCTTTAAATGTCACTCACCACTTTCCTGGTTGCGCTCCATCTCTCATTGATCTCATCCTTGTTTCTTCCACTGAATTAGTTGTTAAGCATGGTCAAAGCACAGCTGTTCAATTCTCGTATCATGACTTAATATATCTCTCTTATAACCTCCTTCGTCCTCCTAAATCTAAGCACAAAATCCTCATGCAACGCAATTTTGGTGGCATGGATATTGATAGACTACGCGACGATGCATCAAATATAAACTGGGATTCATTGGTAGCCACGAACTGTATGGATGAGAAAGTTAGGATTCTAACCAGCAAGTTAACAGATCTCTATGATCTACATGCTCCAATTCGTGCAGTGAGGGTGCGACACTTGCCGGCGCCGTGGCTTACAGCTGATATCAAATCTCTTATAGCTAAAAAAGCTGCAGCTAAATGTAAATTCCAACGTCGGGCGACACCAGAAAATCATGCAAAATACATAGCCTTGAGGAATCACTGTAGCAGGGTGTGTAGGAAAGCACAACGCCAACATATTCATAAATCGATCCAGAACGGGGACCCAGCAAAGGTATGGAAGTTTCTAAAAACTATAGGGGTTGGAAAACCTAAACAACAAGACATTCCTAAAAACCTTGACATTGATTCACTAAATCAACATTTCTGCTCGTCGCCGTGTTATGATCAATCTAGCAAGGCAAATACTTTACAATATCTTTCATCTCTTCCAACTCCTTCTTTCCCACCGTTTCGTTTTGATCAACTATCTGCTTGTGATGTTAAGAGGTGCATAGTATCGCTTAGTTCGAACGCGGTAGGCACTGACAGCTTAAGTCGTAACATGGTCGTGCCTATTCTGGATGAAATTCTTCCTATTTTGTGCCACGTCTTTAACCACTCCATATCTAGCAGTGTATTTCCGACGACGTGGAAAGAGGCACAAATTGTCCCCATTCCCAAAAAACCTAACCCTACATCCTTTGCCGAGTACCGTCCCATTTCCATATTGCCTTTCCTTTCAAAAGTTCTAGAACGGCTTGTTCATATCCAATTAAGTACATTCCTAAACAGAAACCTTCTTCTTAACCCTTACCAATCAGGCTTTCGTCCAGGATATAGCACGGCTAGTGCGTTGATCAGTATTACTGATGGATGATATTAGACTGGGCATGGAAAATGGGAATATCACTGTACTATCCTTACTTGATTTCAGCAACGCTTTTAATACAGTGGATTTTCAAATACTGCTCGGTATACTGCGCTCGATTAACATATCTCCAACAGTTATTGATTGGTTTCACAGTTACCTGTTTGGACGGCGGCAGCGTGTACGCATTGAAGAATCATTTTCTTCTTGGTGCGACACGACTGCGGGCGTACCACAGGGTGGCGTTCTATCTCCATTACTATTCTCCATTTTTATAAATTCCATCTCTAAATCTTTATTATCATCCTACCACCTTTATGCAGATGATCTACAGATCTATATGCAAGCTCCAGTCGATGAAATTACCGAAGCAATATCTATAATTAACTCGGATTTAAGGCGGATATGTAAGTGGAGCAGGCAATACGGACTAAGCGTGAACCCCTCCAAAACCCAAGTAGTCGTTATCGGCAGTCCAGTTATGGTGTCACGTATAGACCGTACTCAATTGCCTGACATCATGTTTAACGGTGTTGCAATACCTATTAGTGCAACTGTTAAAAATCTGGGAATCTTGGTTGATGATAAGTTGTCCTGGTCTCCCCAACTACAGGAAGTCAGCCGGAAACTGTTCGCATCCGCAGGATCCTTGCGTAGACTACGTAATTTCTTACCTACGACCACTAAAATTACGCTTGCTCAATCTCTCCTTCTCCCTATTCTAGATTACGCCGATGTCAGTTATCTCGATATCACAGAGGAGCAACTTGATAAACTCGAGCGCCTTCAAAACTTCTGTATAAGATTTATATTTGGATTACGCAAATATGATCATGTAACCGAATATCGCAAACAGCTCGAGTGGCTACCAATTCGCCTTCGACGGAATGCTCATATCCTTTCTATGCTTTACAGTATTCTGTTCAATCCACGTTCCCCAACTTATCTCAAAGAACGATTCATGTTCCTTAATGACACACATTCAAGATCCTTAGGTCGTCGGAAAATTTGACACTGGCTATGCCTATTCACTCTACTGGTTTTTACGATAAATCTTTCGCCATACAGGCTGTGCGGGTGTGGAATGCGCTGCCTGAAACGATTAGAAAGGCCCAGTCTTTGGCTGTCTTTAAGCGTTTGGTGAAGGAACACTATTTGACCCGGTAGGATATTCATTAGCATAATAATTGTTTTCATGTAGTGTATGTATATATATGTGTATATGTATGTGTATATATATGTATGTATATGTGCGTGTGTATATGTATGTATATAGATATATATTTATTATGTATGTATATTGGTATGTACCTGTATATGTATTGTATTTATGCCTAGATGTATATATATAGTATGTTCGTCCATATTCATTTACATACCAACTGGTATGTATGTATTGTTTTGTAGCTTCATATTTCTACACCTAACTACCCATCTGTCTTCAATATCTTTTTCTGTCCATCCCAAGGTTGCCTGTAAGAAATTGCTTTTTAGCGATAAGGCCGCCTTTTGTACAATATCTTACTATTATCTTTTTTTCTGTAAACTATAACTTGGTGTACAAATAAAGTTATATTCTATTCTATTCTATTCTATTCTATTCTATTCTATATCCGTAAGTACCCAATGTGAGAATCGATTAAGGAGTGCTTTGGAAGATGCGATTGTGGAATATCGGTTTGCAAGTGCAGATTGTAGACCACGTCTTCCTCGCCCATGCATAAAAGAAATAGGGCTCTGGTGTGTGCCCTGGATTCACTATTGCCCCAATATCTGGACAATAGTGAAGATCTTAGTGATACGCACTCAATCCTGTACTGTGCGGCGGTTGCAGCTTGTCGAGTAGCTAAGGTTAAATTTTACACAAATGAAACTGCTACTCGACCTAGGTCTGCAAAACCTACTTGGCAGTGTAGAATTGAGAGGCGTATTTCCGAGGCCAGGGCACTCATCGGGAAACTTATATGTTTCAGGTCGGGTAATACCCGTCCGAAGGTGATGCGCTTTGTGAAACAAGCGTTCTTTGGGACTAACATAAGTCCTCAAAGATACGCATCATGTGTCACAGAGCGTATCGATCTTCTGAAACAAAAGGTTTATGCATGGGCAAATCGCGTTAGACGCTACAAAGTGCGAGTAGATCGATTTAACCAGAATAGTATGTTCCAAAAAAACGAGAAGTGGGTTTACAGGAACTGGGAAACCCCATATCTTCCAGAGGTTAATGACGTAACTCACCCAGATGATGATACTACTAATGCATTTTGGAGGAACCTTTGGTCAAGACCTGTTGATCATACTGAGGGTGATTGGATGAGAGATGTTGAACGGTCATGTGAGAATATAACGGATATGGAACCAGTTTATATAGATGCAGAAGATGTTGCTTGTGCAGTTCGTTCGCTCCCGAATTGGAAATCAGCGGGACCGGACGGACTGCATAATTTCTGGTTAAAATGGTTCCGCAGCTCACATGGCCGTTTAGCATCACAATTTCAATCATCCCTAGATATGGGTTCACTACCCGATTTTATGACTACTGGTTTAACTCACTTACTCTACAAATCTGGTAGTGCTACGGATCCCAAAAAATAAACCCATTACATGTTTACCAACTGTCTATAGTCCAATCCTGCCCGATCTGGCAATAATGTAAACATGTCATGTTATGACAAGCGTTCTCTAAGACAGATGAGTAGAAAAATATAGTATGACAAAACATTATTTTTTTTAATATCCTGAATTAGTGGTATTTTAAATGAAAATAAACTATCATATAGAAGTTATTTGGTGTCAAAATGATTGTAAAAACACTGTATGACTCTAGGATACTGGAATACTCAATTGCAAGTAACTATGGATTTAAAGGATCAAATGTGTTTTTTTACATTTTTGCGCAAAGCTATTGAAATACAGTATATAAACTTTTAACATCCATTTTGAGAGTCAAAATTACTAAACACATAGAAAAACATTCGATAATATCAATCTCTCAAAATGGATGTAAAAGTGGGGCCCGCGGCACTAAGCAACTCCTTTTAATCGATATGACCATCAGCCAACAGGTGCGTCGTAATCGCAAAAATCTGGCAACATGATGGATAGATTATAAGAAGGCCTTTGATTCAGTGCCACATACATGGCTTCTGAAGGTACTTGAGCTGTATAAAACTGATACAACTCTGTGTACTTTCTTGAGGGCATGTATGGGGCAGTGGAAAACAGTCCTTTGCTATCCAGGGTGTCGTCAGTTTTGCAATAATGGTGCACCAATTAGTATCAAGCGGGGAATATTTCAAGGGGACAGTCTGAGTCCGTTGTGGTTTTGTCTAGCTCTAAATCCTCTCAGTACTATGCTAGAGAGTTCAGGGTTAGGCTATCGGTTGCGCAAAGATGGTGGGGTTATATCGCACCTCCTTTACATGGATGACCTCAAATTATTTGCCTACACTAAATTGCAACTGATGGATTTACTGGGAGTAACAGAAACTTTCAGTAGAGCCATCAGGATGGAATTTGGGGTGGACAAGGGTGCAGTCATGCATGTTAAAAGAGGTGTGATAGTGGAATCTGATGGGGTAGAACTTTCAGATTCCACTAAGCTAAACTGTCTTTCTGCAACCGAAACTTACAAATATCTGGGTATATCACAAGCATTAGGAATTTCTGATACTGGCATGAAAGAGACATTACAGGAGCGTTTCTTTGGCCGCCTGAAAAAAGTAATAAAAAGACTTTTGTCAGGCGGTAACAAGCTGCACGCCTTTAATGGGTGGGTCATGCCAGTCCTAATGTACTCTTTTGGTATACTCAGATGGACTCAGACTGAACTCAATAAAATTGATAGAAGAGTAAGAACACTGTTGACTGCATTCCGGATGCATCATCCCCGATCATCTGTAATGAGGTACAACCTCATTACAGATGATCGGGGAAATGTGGGGGTCGAGGCTTTTTAAATGCTAAGACCGTCCATAACCGAGAGGTATACAATCTTAGGGAATTCTTTCTGAAAACAGACACCAATATGCACCGTAATGTGGTCGCAGTGGACACGGGACTCACCCCGCTTGCTATGGGCAGAGAGAACTGGCGCAAACCTGTAGTAGGTAGGTGTAGGAGGTATGGAAAAGCAAGCAGCTACATGGACGTTTTTATCGGGCCTTAAATGGACCTGACATTGGTTTAAAAGCGTCCGTATCTTGGCTACAGTTCGGTAATCTTTTCGGAGAAACCGAAGGTTTTGTCTTTGCCATAATGGACGAAGTTGTTATGACGAAGAACTACCGGAAACATATTCTGAAGGATGGTACAATTGACATCTGTCGGGCATGTCATTGTCCCGGAGAATCACTTAGGGCGAGGCCGCATTTGCGTTTTTCCGCGGCGGTTTCTAACCTCAAAATGTCATCAAACAGTCAAAATCAATGAAATCAAGTCAATGTTTTGACATTTTGAGGTTAGAAACCGCCGCGATAACCGCAAGTGCGGCCTCGCCCTTAGTGCGAGGCCGCATTTGCGTTTTTCCGCGGCGTTTTCTAACCTCAAAATTTCATCAAACTGTCAAAATCAATAAAATCAAGTCAATGTTTTGATATTTTGAGGTTAGAAACCGCCGCGATAACCGCAAGTGCGGCCTCGCCCTTAGACATATAGTTTCTGGTTGTTCTCGTCTTGCCAATGGAGAATATTTGCACAGACATAACCAAGTGGCCAAGATTATACATCAGCAGCTGATATATTGGTGATAGATCGATTGGAACGCCTCGCAATAATTATCGATATCAGCATTCCTCATGGTGACAACCTCTTTAACCCATTACAGCATAACGTCCGATAAATCGGACGCTAAAACATTGAAAAAAATACAGAGAAATTATTAAAATAATTGGTATGTTTTGGTTTTGAACGAATGATAAACAATGTCTTTATACGATTAACCCCATAGAATAGACTTTAGTATCATAAATAGCCTGTCATATGTCATTTGTTGAAAAGGGCGGGTAGCGGTCAGGCAAATTTGATAATACGGTAAAGTTTATTTTGAATATTTTTAAATTGTTATGGTAAAAGTAATAAATAGTATGTTCAGTCGGTTGAAATATTGTAGGTATATCTATCTAGAAATATGCTTTATTTTATATCAAAGTCTTTATTTTTTTTCTCAGGCGTGTGTTTTTGATGGTGTACGATATATCGGACGTTATGCATGGCGGGCTCTAAGTTACTGTTTCTTAGTGCTTTGCCAGCTTTGGAATGTGGTGTTGATAATGAGGAGACTAAGCATATTATTATTTATTTTGAACCGCCTATGGAAGAAAGTTGGCAGGCAATGTCTTTAGCATTGATGAGACTTCTGAGAATTGGGATAATAAGCGACTAGTACAGTTCGGGCCAACCTTGTTGAGATCTGTCCGCTAACAGACATCAACCAGTTCAAGCGCGAAGAAAGCCACATCACACATTCTGTTATGGCTTTGATTACTGAATATCTGATTATGTTTTTGTGTGTTGCTGGTATGACAGCAATGTGGTCACTGTTTGTGGCAACTAGGTAGTTATATAACGGAATCTTAGCATCTGCTACTCGTTGGTCTAACAACAAGAAAGCAAAAGTTTCGATCGCGCAACCCTCACTGATTACGAGCTACAACGAGCATATGAATAGGGTGGATAAATACGATCAAGCTGTAGGTAAAGAATCTTCACACTAAAATGCGAATAAGGATAATAATATGGTGGTGGCTGATTTTTGCCTACTTCAGGGATGTGGCGCTGGTGAACAGCTGGTTACTTGCTAGGATGAAAAAATGGCTGCGATAATGAGAGTACATCGTTGATTGCATTCAGAAGGCATGCTACTTGTCCCACATGAAACGTACTTCACCGCATCAAGGTCAAAAACCAGATAAACCACTGTCAAATACACGGTATGATGGCAAATACCACTAGGTGGTAACTATCAGTGGCTTATCAATGTGGAGGAAAATCAAAGTACAAAT
The DNA here is from genome assembly GCA_933228765.1 of Miltochrista miniata. NCBI lineage: Eukaryota > Metazoa > Arthropoda > Insecta > Lepidoptera > Erebidae > Miltochrista > Miltochrista miniata. The sequence continues at coordinate 21,734,543 of OW121770.1, read as the reverse complement.
GCTTGAAATGCGATGTGGGCGTAACCCGAAATGTTTTTTGGATTACCTACCATGTACCTAAAACAGCATTTACTGTAATGGGCTTCAGAGACGGTCAATGTGATTTGACAGGTCTGCTAAAATATGAATGAATATGAATGAAAAATTCTTTGCATGGGTACCTAAGTGCATCAACGTGTATGTACACATGATAGGTACTCGTCAAGTCGCGTTGACCGTCTCCAGAGCCCATAAAATTATTATTTCCTTATTTTTTTTTATTTTACTAACTAATAATTGTAAATACTTAACCGTCTTTTTCTTTGAACTGTATACTACATCCAAGGAACTTCAGGTTCCATAGTGAATAGCGTCCGATATATCGGACGGGCCATAAAATTAAACTCGCATATATATGTCGTGTTATTATTGATTAAGCCTTTCAATTAACCCCCAATTAGTCCCTAAAATACATTAAAATCATAATAAGTGCAGAAACGAACTTTATGCAGTAATGGGTTAAAGCAGAAAAGGAAAAAGAAATGAAATATTTGGATTTGGCTCATGAAGTTGTTGACATGTGGCACGTTGATTCGGCAATTATTGTTCCAATTATCGTTTCGGTCCACGGTTTGATGGCAAAGAGCCTCGATAACCATCTGAAGAGGTTCTCGTTAGACGGCTGGTTCAAGGGCCTGATACAGAAGGCAGTACTTCTTGACACGGCACGCATTTTGAGAAGGTTCCTGTCTCTGAAGCCCTAACCACCGGTAGCTTGGTCCCTGCACCCGATGCCGGTGGGACACTATTTTTTTATATTTTTAAATAGATTTTTATTTTTGTAAGCACTATTTATTTAAAAATGTAAGACAATATGTTAAGAATAAAAAATAAATGGAATAATAATAATAAATCTTTATTTTCAAGCAATATTAGAGACAGTTACAGATATTTTTAACTTACTCTACGGCTCATAGATACATACCTTATGCAGCGCGATTGTGGCACCTCTGGTGTTGCGAACCGCCATAGGCTGCCTTGACCACCGGTACATCTGGGGGGGCTGTATGCTTGTCTGCCACTCTAGTGGTATAAAAAAAACCTTAATACTAAAAATACATATACATATAACTTAACCTAATTGACACGCACTGACGTCGACGTGTCGCGGGGCGGGGTGTCCCGTGTCAGCAGACGTCCTCTGAAGCGCCGATACTTCACCCCTCTCGGCCAGAAGTCAGCAGCCATGAAGGTGGTGATGCGGTCTGTAGTAGGAAGGTTTAATGTAATAGACCTTAATTTTACAATAAGGACCTTTTGTCATAGTATTTTCGCATTGCTAGTTTAGAAAGCCTAAACTTAATAAGCAAATTATTAAAATTTACTAGTTAGGCGAAAATGGTACTCAGCATTTCAAAAAATCCCTTTAACGATACTCATCATGAAATGTTGTGATTACGGCGCGGCGGCCATATTGGATTGCAAATTAACCTGAAATTCGTACTCAGCATTCCAAAAAACCTCTTATACGATATCCAACATGAAATTTTACAACAGTGGCAAGGCGGCCATTTTGTATTGCAAAATTAACCCAAAATTCGTACTCAGCATACTAAAAAACCCCTTATCCGATATCCAACATGAAATTTTACAACAGTGGCAAGGCGGCCATTTTGGATTGCAAAATAACCCAAAATTCGTACTCAGCATACCAAAAAACCCCTTATACGATATCCAACATGAAATTTTACAGCAGTGGCACGGTGGCCATTTTGGATTGCAAAATTAACCTGAAATTCGTACTCAGCATACCAAAAAACCCTTTATACGATATCCAACATGAAATTTTACAACAGTGGCAAGGCGGCCATTTTGGATTGCAAAATAACCCAAAATTCGTACTCAGCATACCAAAAAACCCCTTATACGATATCCAATATGAATTTCTACAACAGTGGCACGGCGGCCATTTTGGATTGCAAAATTAACCTGAAATTCGTACTCAGCATACCAAAAAACCCCTTATACGATATCCAACATGAATTTTCACAACAGTGGCACGGCGGCCATTTAGGATTGCAAAATTAACCCAAAATTCGTACTCAGCATACCAAAAAGCCTCAGAAATATATCCAACATGACATTATATCTGCTAAGTCACTAGGACACGTGGATCATTTGTTCAAAGTTAGAAATAAAACAAAAATGACAACGTCAATCGGATTGAATACTTTAAACGTTTTAGATAGGGGCCGTCGGGTTACACCGGCTCACGGCTTCTACCTATCCAAAAAAAATAAAAATAAATTGCGTGTACTTAGTGTACACATGTAAGAAGTGAAACTTCTTCATAAACTTAATTTTCACCTCACCTTAAATTAAGTCAAAAAGTACAAAAGTACAAAAGTCCAAAAGTCCAAAAGTCCAAAAGTCCAAAAGCCCAAAAGTCCAAAGTCCAAAGTCCAAAAGTCCAAAAGTCCAAAAGTCCCAAAGTCCCAAAGTCCCAAGGTCTCAAGGTCCCAAAGTCCCAAAGTTCCAAAGTTCCAAAGTCCCAAAGTCCCAAAGTCTAAAAGTCTAAAAGTCTAAAAGTCCAAAACTCCAAAGGTCTAAAAGTCCCAAAGACCCAAAGTACCAAGGTCCCATCCAAAAGTCCAAAAGCCCAAAAGTCCAAAAGTCCCAAAGTCCCAAAGTCCCAAAGTCCCAAAGTCCCAAAGTCCCAAAGTCCCAAAGTCCCAAAGTCCCAAAGTCCCAAAGTCCCAAAGTCCCAAAGTCCCAAAGTCCCAAAGTCCCAAAGTCCCAAAGTCCCAAAGTCCCAAAGTCCCAAAGTCCCAAAGTCCCAAAGTACCAAAGTCCCAAAGTCCCAAAGTCCAAAAGTCCCAAAGTCCCAAAGTCCCAAAGTCCCAAAGTCCCAAAGTCCCAAAGTCCCAAAGTCCCAAAGTCCCAAAGTCCCAAAGTCCCAAAGTCCCAAAGTCCCAAAGTCCCAAACTCCCAAACTCCCAAACTCCCAAACTCCCAAACTCCCAAACTCCCAAACTCCCAAAGTCCCAAAGTCCCAAAGTCCCAAAGTCCCAAAGTCCCAAAGTCCCAAAGTCCCAAAGTCCCAAAGTCCCAAAGTCCCAAAGTCCCAAAGTCCCAAAGTCCCAAAGTCCCAAAGTCCCAAAGTCCCAAAGTCCCAAAGTCCCAAAGTCCCAAAGTCCAAAAGTCCAAAAGTCCAAAAGTCCAAAAGTCCCAAAGTCCCAAACACCCAAAGTACCAAGGTCCCATCCAAAAGTATAAAAGTCCAAAAGTCCAAAAGTCCAAAAGTTCAAAAGTTCAAAAGTTCAAAAGTTCAAAAGTTCAAAAGTTCAAAAGTTCAAAAGTTCAAAAGTTCAAAAGTCCCAAAGTCCCAAAGTCCCAATTCCCAAAGTCCCAAAGTCCCAAAGTCCCAAAGTCCCAAAGTCCCAAAGTCCCAAAGTCCCAAAGTCCCAAAGTCCCAAAGTCCCAAAGTCCCAAAGTCCCAAAGTCCCAAAGTCCCAAAGTCCCAAAGTCCCAAAGTCCCAAAGTCCCAAAGTCCCAAAGTTCCAAAGTCCCAAAGTCCCAAAGTCCCAAAGTCCCAAAGTCCCAAAGTCCCAAAGTCCCAAAGTCCCAAAATCCCAAAGTCCCAAAGTCCCAAAGTCCCAAAGTCCCAAAGTCCCAAAGTACCAAAGTCCCAAAGTCCCAAAGTCCCAAAGTCCAAAAGTCCAAAAGTCCCAAAGTCCCAAACACCCAAAGTACCAAGGTCCCATCTAAAAGTCCAAAAGTCCAAAAGTCCAAAAGTCCAAAAGTCCAAAAGTCCAAAAGTCCAAAAGTCCAAAAGTCCAAAAGTCCAAAAGTCCAAAAGTCCAAAAGTCCAAAAGTCCAAAAGTCCAAAAGTCCAAAAGTCCAAAAGTCCCAAAGTCCCAAAGTTCCAAAGTCCCAAAGACCCAAAGTACCAAGGTCCCATCCAAAAGTCCAAAAGTCCAAAAGTCCAAAAGTCCAAAAGTCCAAAAGCCCAAAAGTCCAAAAGTCCAAAAACCCTTAAATGACATGCTATCCCTGGATAAAGTACTCTTAATTCGAATCCACCGTGGTGGGGAACAGAACAAAGATGGCGCGTAACCAAAAATCGTGACGAGACGCAAATTTTTTTCCAACGCCGATAAAGAAGTTTCACTTCAAAAATTCCCAATAGCATTTGACATCTTAGGTCGTATGTCGACCTATTTTAAAATCCGGACCAGTGTGCGGCCGGCCAGCCGCAAATAAAAGTGCATTGTTGTATCAAAACATTACACATTGTATCATTACCAGGTGCGCAAAGCGCATTAATGTTACAAGTTGTATCAAAACATTACACACTAGCGGACGTCACGCGGTTTCAACCGCGTAGTTCCCGTTTCCGTGGGAATAGGTACGGGAATAAAATATGCCTATGCCTATGTTTACCGCAAAGAGTGTAGCTTCCCAACAGTGAAAGAATTTTTCAAAGTAGTTCCGGAGCCTATTCGGTGCAAACAAACAAACAAACAATCAATCAAATCTTTGCTCTTTATAATATTAGTAAAGATTGTATCATTACAAGGCGCGCATTGTAATGCTTCGTTCTCCTCCTTCACTGATATAACCTCGTCTTTTATCATTACAAGTTGCGCATTGCAATGCTCGGTTCTCCTCCATATTCACCGCTGTAATGCTCGAAGCTGTAATGTTACATTACACGTGAATGCTCCCGGTGAGGGACATACATCAGACAGGACAGGACAGAGGGTACATAAAAACACGATGCTCCGGAGATCTCTGGGGAATCACCGGAGTTCGCAAAATCACCGGTGAATTTCACCGTAGCTCAAGATTCCGCTCCGATGCAAACTACTAGCGAATAGGGCCAAAAGGCAAGTGTGCGAGCCACACTTGACGGCACCTTCAATGGGCGTCAAGTATCGTCAATTCATCCTTCAAGTGAGATCTCAATCACGTAAAGGCAAGGCAAGGCATGACAATAAAAATTGATCGTCTCGGGGGCCTCTAAGAACGGCGAGCAGCCAACGAGGCGTCTACACATTTTATCATCCCTAAACTAATATATTATCTATATATATAAAAATGTTGTGTGCGTTTGTGTATCTATTAAAAACTCAAAATTTACTGAATCGATTGAGCTCAAAATTGGACACGATATACAATAGGATTCAGAGATGGTTTTAGGCTACTTTATAAACTTTTATCATAACAGCAATAAGAATAAACTAGCTTTAAAAAGTGATATTACCAATAGATGGCGTTGGTCATTGTTTTTTTAATTATATTCTGCCAGCTTCAGAACAAAATTATTATAAACAACCTATTTAGATTGATTGCGGCCTCCTTGCATTCAGAATAATAAAAGAGAGTACGCACCTAATAAAGAGGTCAGATATGTTTTGCATGTTATTTTGGAACTTTTTGGACATTCGGAATTTTGGAGTTTTGGACTTTAGACTTTTGGAATTTTGGAGTTTTGGAGTATTGGAGTGTAGGAGTTATGCGTTTTGGAGTTTTGGACTTTTAGAATTTGGAGTTTTGGACTTTTAGAATTTTAGACTTTTAGACTTTGGAGTTATGGCCTTTTAGACTTTGGAATTTTGGACTATTGGACTTTTGGACTTTTGGACTTTTGGACTTTTGGACTTTTCGAGTTTTGGGCGTTTGACTATTTGGAACTTTGGAGTTGGAGGTATAGAGTTTTAGAGTTTTGGAGTTTTGGAGTTTTGGAGTTTTGGAGTTTTGGAGTTTTTGAGTTTTGGAGTTTTGGAGTTTTGGAGTTTTGGAGATTTGGAGCTTTGGAGTTTTGGAGTTTTGAAGTTTTGGAGTTTTGGAGTTTTGGAGTTTTGGAGTTTTGGAGTTTTTGAACTTTTATACTTTTGGAGTTTTGAAATTTTGGAGTTTTGAAATTTTGGAGTTTTGGAGTTTTGGACTTTTGGACTTTTGGACTTTTGGAATTTTGGAGTTTTGGAGTTTTGGAGTTTTGGAGTTTTGGAGTTTTGGAGTTTTGGAGTTTTGGACTTTTAGAATTTTAGACTTTTAGACTTTGTAGTTTTGGACTTTTGGACTTTTGGACTTTTGGACTATTGGACTTTTGGACTATTGGACTTTTGGACTTTTTGACTTTTTGACTTTGGACTTTTGAACTTTTGAACTTTTGGACTACTAACTCCTATGTATATTTAATGATATTTCTTTCGAAAAATAGGGTCATGAAGAAGTTTCACTTCTTACGTGTGTACGCACGCACATGCAGTACACGCACACATTTTTTTTTAAATGTACCCATCATTTAGTTTGTTACTCATTTCTCATAGGTACATAAAACCACCATAAAAAAGTCACAGCGAAGCGTGGCAGGGTACCGCTAGTTATAAATAAATGATTATACTATTAAATTTTCTAAAAGTTTCTTTTTTTTTAAAGATCCTTTAATTAAATTAATATAAAAAGTTATTGCACATAATATATATAGATATACCGAATTACATGATTTGATGAATTTGGCGATTGATTAACCGAAGTAAATGAATGTACGGTGAACTAGATATAACTCAATGATTACTTACATAATTAGAATCAGTTTAGTTACAACACTATGATCATAGACAACTTCTGTCAAAACATGACATGTTTACATGATTGCTGAGCTGTCCAGAAAAAGACTATATATGTATACCGATAATAAAACTATTACTTCAAGTTAAATACAGTTTAATTGATTTATGTCATAAATGTGATTCGAATTGACATTTCTATAATACTATGCCTTTTGATCACAAAACTCAGTTTCAAACATTGAACTAACATAACTTTAGGTTCTTGTAGACCCTTTTGGATTTTCTGCAGTTCATAATAATACTCATTTATTTGTTGTAACTGTAGTACAATGCACGAAATACTATCATTATTAAATACAAAGTCCCAACTAAAACCAAAATAGTAGTTAAACGTGAGAAAATATACGTAGTACCCAACAATAAAGTTAGAAGTTCGATAGACATACATAATAATTTAAAATCTCAGAATCCTAATAAATGTCCTAAAATGTATAATTAATCATCGTTGAGTACTGATCTAGTATTTGTCGACGACAGTTCAGTAAGCTTCTGCTTTATTTCCGTAATCTGAAAAAAAAACAGATGGTCAATAAATTCGTCTTAATTCAAAATAGAGGGTAGTTGGAACGTGCCATTTCTAAAACAATTAACACTCTGATCGCTATATTATTGTGAAGCTATAGGTTACTCGATGTGTTATTTTTTGTCGTTTACTAATACTATAATGTAAAGAGGAAAGTTTGATTTTTGTTTGCATCGAATAAGCTCCGAAACTACTAAAACTATTTAATAAAACTGTTTCACTGTTAGAAAGCTACACTACCTCTTGACATTGGCTAATTTTATTACCGTATTCCCACGGGAAAGGGAACTGCGCTGGTAAAACCGTGTAAAGTCCTCAGTTAGTTATAAGCACTTTGAGACACTCGCGTTCCTTGCAGACCTTTCATAACTCCGCTATACAGAATTTGCGCACTAAGGATTTCGTACCAGAGATGGAAAAAATCAAGTGATTTGTATGGGAGCCCCATTTTTGTAGGATTTTAGGATTTGTTGTTATAGCGGCAACAGAAATACATTTGTGAAACTTTCAGCTCTCTAGGTATGACTTTTCCGGAGATAGAGCCTGGAGACAAGCAGACAGAGGGACAGTGAAGTGTCAGAAGGGTCCAGTTTTTACCCATGGGTACGGAAACCCAAAAACATGCAAGCGGTAATATCAGTTACCTTTTGTATCTCGTTCATTAACATCTTCTGTTCCGTCCTAGGCGTCATGTCTTTTCTATTCAAATCTATCGCTTCCAGATTCTGGAATAGCTGCTTTATTTTCAAAGCTAAATGCACATCGTTGTTACTCTTTCGAGGAACACTGGGCTTGCATCTTTTGAACAATCTCTTTTTATACTTATCCGGTAAATCTTTCTCTATGTCTTCCCGGGAAAGGAGAGTTACGTAGTCTGGATGGGTATCGTATGGGTACAGTTTCGGGTCCATTCTGTAAGAACCGTCAGTGGAAAATTGGTCTACCATGTAAGATTTACGCCAGTTGCGAAGTAATTCGAAGTTCCTGAAAGAATAGTCATCTACTCATTTCAATTTTCATTTTTTATTAACGAATTTCTGTTTTTTTAGCTAGATTTGTTGTAGGAATTTAAAATCACATACTGCTCGTTCGCTCTAAGTTTGCCGCTCGGCTCCATACTAAAGTCGAATAAAAAAATTCCCGTGGTACACCAGGTGGACTACGGGTAAAAAAAAATTCCCGTGGTTCACCTGGGTGGACTACGAGGTGGACCACGGGAAATAAAGGGAATTTTTAATTAGACGAAGTAAATTGACAGCAACTAATGTCACTTCTTCATACAATGTTGCTTATTTTCTATGACGAAGTGACATGAGCTACCTACTGTCAATTTACTTCGTCTAATTAAAAAATCGGGTATCCACTTCTACGCCAGCGGCAAAGTTAGAGCGAACGGGTAGTAGCTATATTCAGCTATTTAACGACATATTTGATGCGATTAATTCCTTCCCCTATTTCTGTCTAGCTATATATATCCTTCATCCCCACGTGGATGCAATGGGGCTTTACCGAAATCTCACCTGTAAGCGGAGCATCTGCTATCTATAGAACGACCTCATGACAATGAGAAAAAGAACTTAAACCTAAGTGAGCTGAGAATTCAGGGCGACGATTACAGATGGCTTAAATACGCAGTTATATAAGTATATTGTAAGAAACGGAAAAAGATGATCTGAATAAAATAAATACTAAATAAATAAATTCTTTATTCGGCACGCACAAATATATAAAACAAACAGACAACAGCAAAACAAATTGCATGAGTATAATGTGCGTGCCCGAAAAGGTCGTCACCTCAGCTATTGCTGCACTAACAGGTTAATGTTAGGCAGCGTTGATTTTCAGATGACGCCTTTATGGAATCTAAAAGCCATTTGAAAAACGTAAAGCAACAAAATACTAAAAGCAAGTAAAACCAGAGTATTCTACTATTGTAAAACTGTCATATTAACATAGTAGAATTATATATAGTAGGGTATCTCCGACCCTGACCGCACGATACTTACCTATAGTATCAGGGCTGTCACTTTTAGTTAATTCAATCGTCGCAAATGACGGGTTAGGTTAAACAATTGGACAATCTCATACAACATCATCTAGTCCAAATTCTAGAATATTTTAGCTTTTCCTTAATTCATACACTAAACACTATTTGCATTCTTTTGAAGGTTCTATATTCGTTTGAAGTGCCATAAAGTTTCGATTATCAGACAGTCAGTGTTCACTGACTTCATACATACTTATAGTCACGCCCCTATCCCAAAAGGGGTAGTCAAAGGCGTAGTATACGCCCACATCTCACCTTATAGTTTTATGTCTAACGAAATAGGTGGTGTGCCTATTGCCGTGTTGAAATGGACGGGTAGTGTTCTGTTGAAAAATACTAAAGATACTTCAAACTTCTAGTTTTATCCACAAAGAAATTATAAGGGGTCGAAAATGAACTGAGTGGGTTCGAAGCAGTGGGAGTAGAACTCGCGCACCGAGGAGGGTTCCGTACCAAAAAACGGCAAAATTCATGTTTGTTGTATCCCATGCAACTAACGTTCCCCTAACACAGACCTTTTGTGGGACAGACTAACCTTTCTTCTTCTTTTGTTACCTATCGTGAATTCGTGAATAACGATAGATAAGGATGGAGTTTAAAAATTACTGTTGAGGCATCCAAAAACACAGCAATATCGTCTTTACTTCTTTATAGGCATTGTCATATTTATCTAATATTAATATACCTGTGTGGCGACGAGGTTCCGTGTTGCGACAGGTAAAAGTACAAAATGTCGCCACCCCAATACATCCCAAGGGTGTCGTAAGAGGCGACTAAGGGAGCACCTTCGCAAAAAGATCCATTGCGTAGAGAAGAAAAACTCAAAATGAAACCCGGTTGTCAGTGCAATGACAATCGTTAAGCCAAGTTGAAGGCCTTATGCTTGGCTTGAAAATTTTCAACTGCGGGTCGCGGCGACCTGCGCCTGTTCATTCCAACACGGCAATAGGCTCACCACCTATTTATTACGTGGGACATAAAACTAAAATGTGAAATGGGAGCGTATACTATGCCTCTGTCTACTCCTTCGGGTATAAAGGCGTAAATATATGTATGTATGTAAGTAAAGATAGCGAGCATATGACACATACGTTTTACGTAATCACGCGCACGCGGTTCGCGGCAACACTGATTGAACGCTTGGTTTACCAGCTGGGAGCTTTCCGACTAGTACTGATTTTTAAATGTGTGCGTGACGCGCGGCTTGTTCCGACGCGACGCGACGCGCCCGTAGTAGGCACTACGCGCGCACACAAGTATACCGCGCTCGGTACCTTTTATTTTATTTTTATTGGAGATGCCTAACTCTATTAAACTCTGATATTAACGTCTGGGGTATAGGTACCTGACGTTATCAAACTAACGAACCCAAGAAGAGGTTATCAGAAGCAAAGAAAAGAAAAACAAGCCTAAATCTAAATATTTTCGAAAGAAACACACTTTCTCCCTTGCAGTATCTTCTCTCTAGTGGCCAACAAATCTTTGTGCTTCTTCACAGTCATGTCTTTGAGCAAACTCTGTTTTATTTTCATATCCTGTACAGATTTTCCATCAGATTTCACTGGCTTCAAATATTTTGAACTTTGATAATGCGGTGGTATTATCACCCGACTTTTTGCCAGCTTTGGACACTTCCCTTTATTTTTTGGATAATATTCTTCCTCAGATTCTCCATCAGATAGTTTTTCGTTGAATTTGACTGATAAAGTTTCCTTCTTCAGCTTCTCACAATCAATCACCGAGTTGTAACTCCTGCCTTCTGTTAAATATACGTGATCAGGGTAATTCCCGTTAGTGCTTATCGTATCTTCAGATACATCTGACCGGCTACATGCAAACACGCTATCAATATATTTATCATGTAAAAACTTTTTTACATTTAAAACTCCCGCGCTTATAATCTCTTTTGGCGGGTAAGTGAGAGGATTTCCCGCGATTTGTAAAACTTTTAAATTACTGACAGTTCCCAGTTCGTTCGGAAGCGAATTTATTTGATTGTTTTGTAACAACAGGTGTGTAAGACATGGATGGTTTTGTATAGATTTCGGAACGTTGCTCAGTTTATTGTCTCTGACGTCTAAATACATAAGATTTCGTAATTTATCAAAAATATCATCTGGTAATGTCTCAATTTCGTTATTTTGTAGATACAGTACCTGAAATGGATAATATGAATAAATGTTTTAGGTAGGTAAGTAAGTGATCGCTTCTTTCACTGCATTTTTGTAACAATTACATAACGGTTAATATATGGCACTCTTTGGAGAACATGGTGCGAGTCAGCAGGCTTGATTTAGCCCAAGACAGCCTCTGGCGGGAGGGCTGTCCGTCCTGAATCAGAAGCAGGTCTAAGATACGTGAGAGTTTCAAGAATCGGGATAACCCCCGAACTAACCATCTTTTTCAACGTGTGGAAAATCCTAGAGGTAGGTATGCGACGCCGGACTCCTACCGACAAAAACTACACGTTTCCTACCTAACAGTCTAAGGTTGGGAGCCCCGGGTAAGCCCTCGGAAGGATGTCCCCAGAACTCCAAACAGGAACCAACCCCCTAAGACGTGTTGTGCGATAGCACCCGTTAGCGAGACTGCGGTGGTTTTTTTAATTCTACTAAGATGGCAGAACAGCCTGCGGCCTGTCTGATGGTTGGTTCCCGTAGCTTATGTAAGTTTGCAACATCAGTAACGCTACACACGTGCTGCCGATTCAGGCGCTGTACACACGAAAAGGTTCTTCAAGTGGGGTCTTAGAAGGTTTTTACAGGCGTATAGCGTCTCCGGTGTTGTAAACGTCCATAGGCTCAGGTGACCAATAGCACTAGTACATCTGGTGGGCCGTAATAGGTATCTATGCTTATCTGTGAGAGAAGTGCTATAGTATATGGACATAATTTTCTGCAACGGAATTTAGAATGCTCCAAGTAGATACACTTTTGTTTTAGCCGTATTTAAGAAAAGGGGGTACTCGCCACAATCGCGGTCGTCAGGTCGGTCATGGACGATGCTGCTCACCGTGCTTGCATAAGCAAGCCCATGACGGCAGCGTGACGAGAGGGATTCACTCACGCGCCCTCTAAGAAGCGGAATGACCCAAAAGACGCGGGATAGCACCCGAACCACCCCATAACCGAGGCAGTAGTGGTAGCCGTAGGTCTGTTGGGAGTCCCGGGACTTACCCGGTACTAGTCCGAGGGCTTACCCGGGACTCCCATCCCAACCGTATACTGTTGGGCGCTGCGTGAGGTTGTTAAGACGTTAGAAGTACGGCAAAGCATCCAAGAGGGATTATCGCTCACGTTATAGAAAAAGAAAAAGAAATTCTTAATTCCGTATTTCAGATCCGAAGTAGGTAAATAAGCAAAGGTCTAATTTGATGTGCCAATGCTTAAGGTAACTGCTAACTGTGTGAAACGCGGGCAGTAGAGACGAATATATTGACTGGAGATCAATTACAATATTACACTAGCAAATACGTAGTATAGAACTTACACACAAATAATAATTTTCAAGGGGTGGCACTGCTTTTAATTGCTGTTTTGATAAATCCAATGTGGTTTCTTCGTTCAATTCTTCATCATAAATATTTAATGTTGGAGCACTCGAAGCTTCAGACATCATATAATACTATCTATTATCAAAATAAACGCTACAAAATACTTCACAATTATACAAACACAGTTACAGAATAATTTGTTTTGTTTAATCGATAAGTCAGCCATGCAATTTTTGAAAACTGCGCGTACTTCATAAATACCATTTTTTTTATAGTTTTGGCTTGGTTATGTTACAAGTTTATAAAAATCATGGATGTAATACCACAGATGAAATAAACAACATACACAACACGAATTCAGAGTCAAATAGACATTAGGCTGACCACACATTAGTTTCCGCATTTGGTTTCCAAATCAAGAATGGTGATTCGGAATCTAACGCAAACGTTCGTTTTGCCTCCGTTTAGGTTTTTGTTCATTCCAAAATTAGTATGAATGTGTGTGATAATGAATATTTTGTAAGTAAGCAGAGAAAAGATGGGACATGGCCAAAGTATCCGAAACGGCATTGATGGGATCTTACTCTGGTTAGGCATAGAGTGAAACATTGTGAACGGTGAAAGCGAGCGCTGACACATAAGAACAGAAGCGAAAAATCTAAATCTATGCATCAGTCACCCGAAACCTACATAAATCGGTTGCAAGCCCCAGAGACCCACACAATGTTTCCCTCAGTACCGCGCACTGTGAATCCAAAGAGTACTAAGGTTTCCCTCAGTACCGCGCACTGTGAATCCAAAGAGTACTAAGAATAGGTCTCCCTAATACTTTATTTAAGAAACATAATATATAACTATAGTTCTCTATTTACACTGCACTTTAGTGTGCCTGACTACAGATTCGGAGGTCGTGGGTTCGATTCCCACCCTGGACAAATCTCTTTGTGCGATGATCACATAACCGATACTTTTCGACCGAATACCGTGGCGTGGGCGTAAGGTCGGGGGACCCCGTCCATTGCTGACCAGTATGGTGACTCCCCACTCCCCGTGATCCAGGGGGTGTCACCCGTTACAGCCACTCTCCACCTCCTTTACGTCCAGGGTTCGTTCGAGAGCGGTGCAGGAGGGGGCAAAGTCTTTCGCTTTTAATGCAGCTCCGGAGAGTCAATTGACTCCCACGAGTGCTTGCAAGTCGGGTCGATGTGAATATATCGTCTTGATATCCTTTCACACGACTATAGGGCGAGGAGGAACACTGCGGGGTTTGGTGGGTAGGACGGTCACTTTCCAGGGCCGGGAGTGCCACACATCGTCAAGAAAGAAATAGGAGCCTCTCTTAATCAATTACTAATTTTAGTAATTGTTATAGCGGCAACAGAAATACATTATCTGTCAAGATTTCAGCTCTCTAATTATCACGGTTGCTGAGATACAGCCTCGTGCAAAGTCTCATGGATAGGATCCCGTTTTTACCCTTTGTGTACGTAATCCTAAAAAAAATAGAGAGTACCTATAACCCTTTCAAACAAAAATACCAGTCGCACTCCATCTTTGCTAATAGAAATTAACACTTGTACAATTATGTGGCATACCTAGCCGGCTAGTCAATTAGTGATTATTTCAAGGTGTCGATAAGCGTAAGCAGTCGCAGTTAAAATGAATGCCCTCAGAAGTTTTTACTTCAAAAAATAAATATGATGGGTATTTATTTTTGGTTGGGTTTTGTATATACCCAAACCAAACGAGAAACCTTGGTATTTTTCCGTTTGGCGTTATCCCGTTGCCCATCTCTACGCACATTAGAAGCTACTTTCATAATATGATCCGAGATTAAAGGTTGGACCACACTAGGTGGAACTGCACCGCAGCGGAACTGCGCGACACGACGCGACGCGTCAAAATATTCTTTATATTAAATTATATCAGTCAAAACGCACTAAGTGGCAACGGAACACGACGTACAGTTCCCTTACCTCTTAGTGCCGCAGTCAAACAAGATACTTGGACGTCTTATTTTATTTATTTATTTAAACTTTCTGCACAAAATCTATTTGTACAAAGGCGGACTTAATGCCAAAGGCATTTTCTACCAGTCAACCTTTGGGTGATGCAGAGATTAGTTAAAGTAGGTGCTCAAAGTATGACGAAGAAAGTTATAAGAATAACATGGTCGGAATTAAAAGCTTCAACAAAAATAATAATAATATTGAGTACTCATTGTTACTAAGTACATAGGTACATAAATATATCATATTATAAAGATAATATAAATCTACATCATAATTATATAAAAATAAAAAATAAAAATGATAAATACCTTACAATTATAAAATATTTAGATACATTACATATTAAATAGATATAACTATCAATAAAAATGTATTATAAATAAATACAAACAGGGCAATACTAAACAAAATTAATTAAAATTAAGGTTCTGCTTAAGGAACCCTATAAAGTTCACGTACTCTGTTTTTAAACGAAAAACGGACGTCGTATCGTTTGTCAAATTTTTTTATAGATGAAGAAAAAATTATTGTATTTACGAGTCAGTACAGCGCGGTCGTAGACTCGCGGCGACCGGTCGCCTGTTGGGGTGTTAGAGGTGATATTATGTGAGCTGCATAATTTGTACCTAATAATTACTGAAGGTCATGACCATCCTAGGTCTTTAAATAAGTTATAGAGATTTAGCTGGTATTCGCCTTGCTCCTACTTCTACGGTGTATGTAGTCCACATAGCCATTCTTGGTCAATTCAAAGTATTTATTTATCTTCATAGCTTCATAGCGTCATTCTTTTCAACGTTAATCTTTCTCAGAGGTTGCCTAGCTACTGAATATATTTTTGTAGCGCCTCTGCAGGTTTACCAAAAATTTACGCTTTGTGTCGCGCAGTTGTTTCGCTACGGTGCAGTTCCGCCCAATGTGGTCACACCTTTATTGGCGTTATGTTATTGATGGTTATTGACCGCCTCCGGAGCCCATAACATTTTTTTTATCATCAAATCGAATCTCAAAAGCCCGTGTGACATTTGATGAATCTTGAATACGTCACTTTGACTTGTCGAAAAAAAATCATTCAGTTACAAAATGGCGAACGTTCGGGATAGTGATACGTCTCTGTGGCTCCATAATAAACTCGGTACATCGAATGATTCGTGGACAAGTGGCTCAATTTGTACACAATTAAATGCTGAAGTGTTGAAGAATATCAAGGATTGTTTTCCAGATTTGCAGACTCAAGTCAAATTGAAATTATTGCTAAGTTTCTTTCATATCCCGCGCAGAAATGTTGAAGAGGTAACTTTTCTCTTTATGTTCTATGGTTTTGCGTAACTGTATTATGTTTGCCATCTCGTTTTATCCTATGATTTACGTAGAGTGTGTAAAAGAGACACATGAATACGCATGTATTAGTTTTATTTGTTGTCATATTTATATGAAATTTACATGTTAAAAATTTATATGTATTATTTTTTCATTCAAGTTCAATTCAAGTACGAAATTGATTATAAAACGTGAAACCAATAAACACTCACACGTGCTATAACTTTATCCATGAAAAATGTGGTTAACTACGACGCTTCGAGATTTATGTACTTTTATTTACGTTTGGTAAATTGTTCAGAAATTCATAGTTTTTCTGCCCTGAAATCAATAATAATTGCACAATAAACGCATCTGTACTTTCATTTGTAGCATAGTAATTCGTTTTTGTATTTTGTCACATATAACCTTAGATATTTCACTGTATTATTGTGAAATTGTCTTCAAGGACCTGTAACTAAAAATTAACAAATTTAGTGATTATTTTACTTTTTAGTGGACTAATATTGTTGCTATTAAGTCTATCAGCTGAAAGATGGTTTACTAGTTCAATGTTTAGCTTTTCATTAGTATGACAAGGATGTAACATAAATTCCCTCTAAAATGTGCTCCTATCAAATAGGCATTATCATTATCTAATTAGTTCTCTTTAGTTAATAAAGTGTAGTTTTAATAAGAAAATTGGTAAAAATAATGTGCTAATTTTCAGCATTAAGTACCTATCTAGGAGTCTATTTATGATATCATGGCTATCTTTTATTTCCGAATCCATGCAGTTTACATTCAGTATGTTTCAGTAACTTTTTAGGTAGTATAATGTGTGAACTGTGTACATCAATGATTTGAAATTTTTATGTTGTTTGTGCAAACACAGATTGTTTCTCATGTACCATTTACATCAACTCTATTTTTTGACACCAATACTGTTTTCTGATCGGCATTTGTATAATGTGATGTGACTGAATTTGGGAACCTATTGCAAAACACCGACTAGTATGGATGGCTAGGAGGGATGTATAAGCTTATTCTAACCTTTCTTTGGCTTGCATCCTTTCATTACAAGTCACATAATTTAGATATAATGCCTGTGACTCTGTTCATATGGTGAAGTCTTCCTGTACCTGTTTTCCGTTGTTGCTGGGATATAAAGTAGCACAAGCTCTTTCCCAAGCTCTGTTCCATGTTTGTACCAAATTTCATCAGAAATGGTTCAGTGTTTCAGGGGGGAAAGTGTGACAGATGGACAGAATTTCACATTTATGAATATTAGTAGGAAAGTTTATCAGTTCTCTAGTCTAGAGAGATCCCTTAACACAAAAGAAATTCCCTTAAAAAGAAATACCTATAACAATATAGCCTAATTTGGTGCCATTCCAAGAGTTTTTTTTAAGTTTCTTATTGTCAAAATTTCTGTTTTCAGTGGCGAAATGAACTCGAAGAGATCATTGAAGTGGCAGCAGTGGACTCAGACTTATGGGTGGCCATGTTGGCAGAAACCCTTAAGACATTCCCTTCAGCCGGCACCCTTAATACTGAGATAGCAGAATTTGATGAGACCAGACCGATATTTAGCGACATGATCAGTGAATTGAGGAGAGCGCTGGCTAAACATTCAGATCTTGGACTGTTACCACTTGAGTGCCTATATTTGAATAAGAATGCTTTAGTTTCTGTGGTGAGTATACAATATACTTATAAGAAATAAAATCAGGCATTAAATTTAGGTACTCCATTGTAGGGTGATAATAAAATTGAAGAGATAGAGAGGAACCTACTAGGGAATGAGAAATCAAGCAACTCCAAGGAAGGACTTCTCTAATTGTTTGCGTCACTAGGGAAGGCCTATTAATACCACACCCTGGTCACGTAGCAACGATTCAAACCAACTTTGTGTCTCTTTTTGAACAAAAACGGGACCCAATTTATTTTTTATTAAGGCCAAATTGAAGTTGCCAGTCTGATGTAAAGTCATATTGCGATTGGGGGCCATTCTCACAGTAAGAAGGTGATAGTGGTCCTCAATTTGACTGACTCAGACTTCGCTGTCTGTCAGAAAAAAAATTAAGAGGGGCTCCCATGCAACTGACCCTTAGACCATATAACACGGGACTAGCCTTTGCGAACCACCGCATACAAAAATATTCTGCCAGTTTTCATACAAGTGAAGGGGGAAACACAAAGACAAATAAAATTTCATTGCATTTAAAAATGTATTAATCGACAAACGCGTAATGGCTGTTGTGTGTTAATTGTTATTGTACAGTCAACTACAATGAAATGTACTAGTTTAATCATATAAAATGATGTACTGATGTACAGTGCTTTTTATAAAGCAAAAGACCAAATGGTCATGTACAATGGCAGAAAACAATGCTTAAGTAAGGCGCATCCTGTGGTTAGATGATCTAAGAACTGACCTGATTGCGGGATGTGCGAGTCTGACTTGTACTTGGCCGGTTTTTCTAAGCTTGCCAATGGTGCCTTCCACTTAATGCTCCTGATAATTTTAACCCACCTTCCCTATTTAAAGCTATATTTTTTTCAATTCCAGGTGGGCCAACAGCCCAACCCAGTGAAACACTTCACACTGAAACGCAAACCCAAATCTGTGGCCTTACGTAGCGAGCTGTTAGCGAAAGCTACTGAAGCACAAGCTAACCAGAAGAAATCACAAGCTCCCACTGTGCCTGTACGGAGCCGGGGCATGCCTAGGAAAATGACTGATACTAGTGAGTTGAAATTATTTTTTATACTACCTACCTAAAAGAAAGAAGTTCCGTGCTTCGGAAGACACGTTAGCCATTTGTGCCGGTTGCCAGTAAAATTACAGTTGTTAAGCCAAGTTGAAGGAATTTATAGGCGGCTTGAAAAATTTCAACAGCAGGCAGTCACAACCTGTACTTGTTCATATCAACACAGCAATACGGCTCACCACCTATTACATGGGACAAAAAGGCATAATAAAAAAATATAAAATGCCTCAGGGATAAAAGGCGTGATCATATGTATGTATGCAAAAAGAAAGAAAAAAAAAAATTCTACATTCATAATCTTAAAAATAAAATAAAGACGAAATTTATAAATACAAATGGAAAAGTTAAAACTTTAAACCTGTGTAGAACAACGGCCGTCTCCGTGGGACCAATTATACCAATCGTTATATCACGATTTCGTTTGCAAAAATACTGTTATACTGTTAATATAAGAAGAAATAGTATAAAAATTGTCCATCAGTTGTCTAGATCCTATAGGAAAAGTTCGATTTAGGCTAATTGCTGTTGAGTGAGAACAACCAAAATGTATATTGATTGATTGATGATATTGATATTGATGATGATGATTGTTTTAATGAAGCAGATTACAATGAGTTGCAAACTAACCTAAAATAAATCATGTAACTACAATCGGAAATTTCACATCTACTTTTATCGGTTATAAAGTTCCGGTAATTACTTGAATCGATTACGCTACATACTTACGCTTAGAATTAAACCGACGCATATCTTGCCCAGATTTTTCCAATCATCCAATAATATAAGTCATACATAATAATATTTTTCTCGTGTGGAAAAAAATCTGGTTGTTTTTCTCATGAATGCAATGCCGAACTTCTATCAACTAAGTCGCTAAGCAGACCACGGGGCGGGTCGGTCTTCTTGTCCGCGACGTAAGAAAGACCGCGTATGCCCGCGACTGCTCTCACCGCGAAAATGTGTGTCCGTCGGGCACCAGAGCGGTGCGGTCTTTTTGACCTTCACGTGCGTTTGTAGTATTATAGGATTCCATTAGTGCAGTGCTATCTTTCGCGGTGAAATTGACCGACCCGGCCCGCCTCGTCGTTTGCAAACCGCCTAAAACTTACACGTACCTTGCCAACTGTCTACGGGAAAGCCGTCGGAAGCATAACCCCAGGTAGCGCTCATAACCCCGCGTACTAACTTCCGTAAACTATCACTGCAGTTTTCACTGTAGCTGATCCTCGGATTGGCGGTTAATCGGGCAAATCAGCGTATAGCAGTCCACTGCTGGACGTAGGCATCTCCCAATTTACGCCACAACACACGCCTTTCGCATCCAGTCCCTCCTTGCGAACTTTTCCAGGACGTCGGTGACCTCTTTGACATTTCATTTGCCACCGTTTCCGTACTTCGAAAGGCACGTCAAACCTTTGGCCTGGCTGCCAGAACATGGTAGTGTTTAAGTATAGTTATAGACATGGGAGGCTTGAAAAAAATGTCCTGCACTACCTGTCACTGTCCATTTCAATTCGGCAAAGGGAATCATCACCTGTTAGTTTGGACAAAATGCTACTACTGTACTGACAGCATACACTGTGCAGAAGTAGGCGGACAATTGCGCTGCATAAGATAGGACTAAGGAAACTTTATACTCTCAAAGCACTCGACGGTCAAAAAGACAGTGCCTCCAGTGTCCGTTGCCGTCTGCGTTGGTTGGCTTGCAAACTGATTTGTTCCAAAATAAAAAATAAAGAAAAATGAAATTAAAAAGAAAATTTGTCAAAAAGTTTGTAGCATTTCCGAACCCTCAGTAGGGGTTCGGAAATGCTACAAACTGAGAAAAACCCCCCAAGAACCGCAGTTCTGATTGATTGATGATTTTATCAGCTAGCGATGGAAACTGGGCATCAGACGCTCCGCTCCGTCGTCTGCGGTGCCCTTAAATAGTACCACCCAAGTAGCACACAAGCTCTATAACAAGCCGTACAATGGCTGGTTAGAAGTTTTTAATAACGGCATAGCCTCTATGAATAAGTTCTACAATACATGTATAAGCGGCTATAGCACTGCTGTACCCCCGAAAGAGGCACCGATTTATACGGCTGAGGGTTCTACAATGTATTTACAATGTTGGTAAATTCGTGTTAGTACGGAGATACAAAGGTGGTATGGGAGCGGTAGTGTGCACCTCATTATCTAAAATAAGTTATAGTAGCGCGACTGTAGCGCTCGCATCTTTTTAAGACGCGTCTGTATCTCTGAATTAAATCGCGAGTTTATACATCTGATATACAGTGGCGATATTTTGGGGAAAGAACAAAACATAATAAAAATGTTAACAAGACCCAGTGTCATAGTTGTAGAACGACTGAAAATAATAAAAAAATAAACAACAAGGAAATGTGTTGATTTTTCCTTTTACGCATGTAAAGTACCATTGCGAGTACCAGTTTACTGTAAATATAGACATATATTTTAGCTAAAATTTTCACGCGCCTGCTATTTATGCAGTTTTCTTTAGTAAAAAGTACATTTAATAAAAGTGAGTGAATTTAGAATTTAGTTTATTTAAGCTAGTTAGCTTTCTAGGTAGTTTCTTTAGAATCCTGGGTGAGAATGAGTCACCAGGATGCGGTTTTTATACATAATTATGACATTAATAAATTATAAATAATCAAGAAAATTGCTTTTATCAATAATTATAATGGCGGCTCGGTTACAACAGCCTTCAGAGTTTACTAGAACCATTCTATCGATTAAAAGGACTAGTATCCACCATTGTAGACCTTTCTGTTCTATAATTGTGGTATTGACGCTCTAATATATTTTTTTAGGTATACATCGGTAGTTAATATATTCCTATAAGAGTCTAAGGTTGTACAACGGACCATTCATGTTCTATTTTAGAGGTAATTTTATTTAGGGGTACATTGTCTGGAATTTAAAAACCCCTGTTAATCCTTTTTACACTTTCTCATTATTCGTTTGTGTGTTTCTATTTAAACTTTACTAATTAAATAAGAGTTACGGCAATATTTTTTGTTTATATACCTACCTACAATCAATTCAATATTTACAAACAATTTGAAGCTTTACATGATATAAATACATTAATTGCACCTAAATACGAAAGTGTTTATAAGCAGAGTATTGGCTCACTTCGGCCGCTATATTGGCCCTAGAAACGAAATTTTAAACTTTGAGCTTTATAAGGCGTGGTTTTCTTGGCATAATCAGCTGTTAACCATACAGTTGCTGTAAAATTCACCACTATATCGACCTACGTGCAACTACAGAGTTATATATCACTGCAGTAGATATATGGTTTCAATGATGGTAATAAGTTCTATTAAACAGCTTAGACATTTAGTAATATGCAATATTCAACCTAAGGTGCTTTAAAGGAAGCATAAACCACCATTTAAAAAGTATTAACTATTAAAGCCCTCTATTAGACCTAGCGGTGTTATAAAAGGTATTTATAACTCTGCTTTACATCAGATGCTCGTACAATAACTCTATAACATGTCTTTATATCTTCATTGGGATTATATTTACTGTT
The DNA here is from genome assembly GCA_933228765.1 of Miltochrista miniata. Lineage (NCBI taxonomy): Eukaryota > Metazoa > Arthropoda > Insecta > Lepidoptera > Erebidae > Miltochrista > Miltochrista miniata. Next base: position 21,712,231 of record OW121770.1, on the reverse strand, counting down.
GTACAGCTGTTGTATCACATGCCTGTTAAAAAGGTATTGAATACGCTACTGAATTACTTAAGTATCATAGTAAATCCCTAGAACAGCTATTATAGAACATTCAGGTTGTAAAGAAGTCCTATAAACAACTTGTGTGCTACTTGGGCAATATAGTGTAACTGATAAAACTTGATTTATAACTCATTCATGAGCATATATCTCGAAATTGATATCGGGACTACTGCTTTATGAGTTTGTTGTTTTACGTAGAAACTCTGAGTACGCCCCCCCGAGCCAACCGGAATGAGGCGTGAAGGGTCTTCCGATATAGTGATTTTATTTACATCTCCCGATCAGGACATTACTCAATTTTTTTTTACACTTGAAGGCTTACATGGATTTTTAATGCCAGTACCAACATTACCGAAAACTATAATATTAAATCAATAAGTATTGTTAAATAACTTTTGTGTAAAGAGCGACAGCTTTTTGCACGTCTGTGTCAAGTCGCCCGATGCAGGCGCACACTGTGCGACAAGTTGCCGCGACTGTCGCCCAGTGTGCGCCTGGTGTAATAGTGTATTTATGTCAAAGTTTCTGAAGATTTTTGAATGTTTTTTTTGTCAATCACACTAACTACTAAAAATTTGGCTGTACTTTGGTACATAGATAGATTAATTATAGTGTGAATACATCAATCTTAGATCAAGAATAACTAGATGTAATATCTACGCGAGAAATCTGGCACCTATAGAAGACGACTCACTACTGACAGCTCACTACATCCTTGTTTGAACTGGCGACAATGGGCCGACATTGAATAATACAAAGGTATGGAACAAAACGACTTAACTGATATATCAGTGGCATGGTATTTTTTGCTTACGTGTAATAACTTTAAGGTACATTTTACGTTAAATGTGATACAGTCTTGAACTATTTACTTACGATTGCTAATAAATAGAATATAGGTTTAACTACGTATCGACTTGGGACACTTTTTAACTTTTATTTTGTTCGGGACCCGTAATCTATGTTATTCTTGATCTAAGACAGCAATAGACATTTATCCCCGGAAAACGTTCCTATAGGATACGATAGCAGGAAGAAACAGTCATCCCCTTGTTTTTGCAACTACCGTCAAACCAAACCTATGTCTCCCATTCCAGCCCCCCTAAAAGGCTTACCATCCCGGTTCTCCGGAGCCCGAGGCGGCGGCTGGCGGGCGGGCGCCGGAGCCCCCGTCATTAGGCCTCCGCCCCGCGCCGGTATCAAGCTATTAGATATTACGGAACAGCCTGCCACTCATGCGCAGATTAAGAAGAGGAGAAAACTTGGTATGTATATGTTAGATTTAGATAAAAATGAAGTGATGTTTGTTAGTCTTACTAAAAGTGGAGAACAGCTGGATAGATTTGATTAAATTTGGGTTTCGCTGACTTCGCTGACTTCCTCCTGCCTGATTCTGGGTGCTTTTCTCAATATGATCAGAGCGATCTGATTATTTTAATATATTTTCTACTATATTATCACCACTGTTATTACTAAATGTAAAATTAGGGGCTCGAAGACATGGCCTTTTTATTTTTATCTATTTTTTGTATAAAACAGATAAGGCACCACGTGTCGAAAGAATAAAATATCGCCCGCGCCGCGTAAATACAAAAGATAAGAAAGTGACACTGAATCACCATACGGTCGCAAAACAGGCAAACATGTGAAAATTTAAAACGTCTCATCTCATAATGTCCTTTTCTCGAAATGTCCTTTCTCATAATGTCCTTTTCTCGAAATGTCCTTTCTCATAATGTCCTTTTCTCGAAATGTCCTTTCTCATAATGTCCTTTCGCAGATTGTCCTTTTCTCGAAATGTCCTTTTCTCGAAATGTTCTTTTCTCAAAATGTCCTTTTCTCGAAATGTTCTTTTCTCAAAATGTCCTTTTCTCGAAATGTTCTTTTCTCAAAATGTCCTTTTCTCGAAATGTTCTTCTCTCAAAATGTCCCTTTCTCAAAATATGTACACTACAGAATTAACCCCGCTCAATCCGACTTGGATAGGTTAGGTTAGGCTCGTGGTTATTTTTTTTATAACCACCTAAGTTTTGTTTACGTGGTAATAAAAAAATAACCTCAAACTTACCAAGTGACTGGTGGTAACTTGGTGGTTATAAAAAAAAATAACCACGAAGGCTAATGCGGAAGCACCGCTGCGCTCCGCTCCCGCCTTAGCCTTCTAACCTAACCTATCCAAGTCGGATTGAGCGGGGTTAATCCTGTAGTGTACATATTTTGAGAAAGGGACATTTTGAGAAAAGGACATTTCGAGAAAAGGACATTTTGAGAAAAGCACATTTCGAGAAAAGGACATTTTGAGAAAAGAACATTTCGAGAAAAGGACATTTTGAGAAAAGAACATTTCGAGAAAAGGACATTTCGAGAAAAGGACACTCTGCGAAAGGACGTTATGAGAATGGACATTTCGAGAAAAGGACATTATGAGAAAGGACATTTCGAGAAAAGGACATTATGAGATGAGACCATTTAAAATGCACTTGGATGCCATAAAACATTCATTCGTGTTGAGACAAATCATACCTAGCAGACTGTGGCGTAAAAGAGATAGAGATAACCTATAACTCTGAGTTAGTTATAGCTTGGCAAAAAAAGTCTAGAAACGGAACTAATATTTTGCAGGCTGGCTACATTGTCAAAAAGCTGCCAATAACGTCACATATCTCTGTCAATGACGTTATACAATTTGATTGGTGGGTTTTATTGACGGTAGTTGACAACTGGATACTGATTGGTGATTCTTTTAACGGGTTGCCATATGAACGGCACAGTGGCTCCTCCATTATTTTCTTCTGTTTTTTGCCAAGCTGTACATAATTTGATCGTCAAATGATTGTGAAATTGAATTGTTAAATGTTACCTATTAAAATGACTCCACTTTAGAAATCAGATTAGTTTTTTCAAGATAGCATTGTGTCCTGACATCCTGCTAACACCAACATATTTATCTACGCAGAAATGGAGGAAGGTGCCAAGAAAGCAGCGGCCGCACCCCCCTCTTCGCCCCCGCCACCGGACTATGCGAAAGGACTCAACAACTACACATTGCCTAAGACTGAGGAAAATACTGCTGGTATGAAAAACTTAACTTTACCTTGAAATTTACATGTTTTTCGTTCTAGAAGTAATTTTAGGGGAACGGTGTTAGGTAACACCTAGGTTATGCCTAAACTTACGTGGACTACTGGTCAGGAAGAAATCTGGGAACTTTATAAAGTTCTTGATCATCATATTAATGGTACTATAGAAATGATTATTATTCACGGAATATTTAACATGTATTATTGTTTTGTCGAGTCTCCGATTTATAAACAACTAACTCTTCAGTGTATTCGTGATCATGGTGCTTGCAACAGTGATGAAATATTGAACACTTGACAGAACATTAATACCCGGTAAATATCCCGTGAATCATTTCTATCATATTAATAGTCTGTTAGGAGTATCAAAAATACTCATTGAGTTATAATAATAATAAATATTCACGGACATCTCACACAACGCTATCTGATCCCAAAGTAAGTTAGGAATAACCTGCTTGTGTTATGGGTATCAGACCACGGATATTAATACTTATATACTTTTAAATACATGCATATTATACATAGAAACACCCAGACTCTTGAGACAAACATTAATGGGTCACACAAATATTTGTCTCACTACCGACCGCGCCACAGAGTTATGGCATTTAATGAAAGAAATAGTTGTAACATTTACTCGATGTATAAACATACCGAGTTTGGTTCAAGATCCTCCTGAATTAAAGCCTTGTAAAATTTTTAACTATCTATCACGATTCATGATATACAGACGGTTGACAAACATACAGATGGACAGCAAACTCTCAGTAATTGCGTCCCATTGTTGGGCTTTGGGTATGGAACCCTAAAAATGGTTCAAGCTATAATGTAGAGAGAAGACGAAGAATTTCTACATACCTATAAGCCCCGCACGTTGATATTGCGCTTGGCGGCCATCTTGGTGACCACTTGGTGACGTATGTCCGTCGAGCACTCGTACTAAAAAAATACCGTACGCAGCTTCGCGAGGCCAGCCCGCGCTCGCGCTATGTCACGATGACGTCACTTAGCTGTCATTATGACAAGGTTCTAGCGCATTACCAACTTGCGGGGCTTATACATATTGTAACTTTCCAGCTCCCCCCACAACAACGGAAAGCACCCCGGCGCCCCCCTCCCCGCCGGCGGAGAGCCCCGCGCGGGTCGTGACCCCCGCGGCCCCAGCGCCCTCGCCGCGGGTGACCCCCGCCCCCCCCGCGCTCGCGGCCGCTGCGACCCCCGCTGGAGACAGGCCCACGCAGATTACCACTCCGCTAATAGTACAGGTATGTTAAGTTAAACTCCCGGTAGTATGTTGCTTAGCTTGATATTTTGTTATTTTTTTTCTTACCACATTGTTTGCTTGCTTTGTATGCTTTTAATTATGTTTATTGGTATGTACGTATATTTATATGTATGTATATCTATTTATATGTATGTAAATTGGTTTGGAATTAAATTTTAATAAGTGTGAATTATTTTTTCATAATAATCACATCAATTCGGAACTCGTTGAAAAATTCAATTCCCTATGTCCGAATATTAAAATTGTTAGCAGAGAGAATCTTTACCTCCTAGGGTCCCCTATATTTGAAGATGCTATTCCCGAATTAATAGCACAAAAAATTTCAAAATTTGAATCCAATGTAGATCGGCTACATTCTATTAGTTCACATTACGCAATCACAATTCTGAAATTTTGTATGTTTGTTCCCAAATCTATTTATTTGCTTCGCTGTTGTCCTTTTTGGAAACATCAAAGTCATTTATTTTCTATTGATTCGTTAATCAAATCTTCTTTGGAATCAATTCTCAATATACAACTGAGCGAACAATCTTGGTCCCAGGCATCTCTTCCCATTAAATATAGTGGGCTAGGGATCCGCAAAATTTCTAGTGTGGCTTTGCCAGCCTTTTTGTCATCTGTACATGCCACGTCGAGTCTCGTAGGTAAAATTCTGACGAATTGTCTTACAGACTATGAGACGACTGGCCTTACAGATGCCAAGAATGCTTGGCTAATGGCTTGTCCGGGTCAAAATTTACCCACCCATCCAAATTTACAACGGAGCTGGGACGACGCTATGTCAAAATTAACCTTTGACTCCTTTTTAAATGCTAGTCTAGGCCCGGATCGGGCCAGATTATTAGCGCTCAGTAGAAAGGAATCCGGTGATTGGTTGAAAGCTTTCCCTATAGCCAACACCGGAACTTTTTTGGAACCGGACATCCTAAGAATTTCAGTTGGTTTGAGACTTGGCGTCACGCTTTGCGCTCCACATCGATGCCCCTGCGGTTTTAACGTTGACACTTTGGGGCATCATGGTCTTTCATGTTTAAAGAGCGCAGGCCGCTTCTCACGCCACGCTGCGCTGAATGACATCATCCGCCGTGCTCTTGCCACCGCCAATGTGCCTGCGCTCTTAGAGCCAAACGGCGTTTTCAGGGACGATGGCAAGAGACCGGATGGTATAACTTTGATACCGTGGGAGATGGGTCGGGTCCTGGTGTGGGATGCAACTTGTGTTGACACTCTAGCCCCGTCCCATCTTCCTAAAACAAAATTAAAAGCCAGTGCAGCAGCGGAAGCGGCTGAAAATATTAAAATTAATAAATATAAGGGTCTCGACTCATCGTATCGTTTTTGTCCAGTCGGTGTCGAGACCCTAGGTCCATGGGGTCCCAATGCGCAAAAATTTTTCAAGAATTTGAAAAAGCGCCTTGTGGAGTCAACTGGTGACCCAAGGGCTGGCAGTTTTCTCGCTCAACGAATAGGTATTGCTATTCAAAGGGGGAATGCTGCTAGTCTTTTGGGCACAATGCCACGGGGGCCTTATTTAGGTTTAGTTTAGATAGTAATAGTGTAAATATAGATATGTAATATTTATGTTTCTCTGTAATTTTTAACAATAAATTTTATATATTGTACGTAAATTTATATGTATGTATATTTTGTGTGTAGGTATATTTGTATGTGTACTTACTTAGTTCTTTGTTTATTTATATACCTTCTTTGTGTATTTATGTATTGTTTTGTATCATTTTTATTTCTACACCTAAACTACCCATTTGTCTTATAATCTATATCTTTTTCATTCCTTCTATTCGAAAAGAATCACTTTGCACCACGATAACGGGGCGCAAAATAGCTCTTTTCTGTTAAGAGCTTTTTAGCGGGCGGCAAAGGATTTGAATTTGGAACTGGAAAATTTCATAGAAATCGAACGCAAATTGTATGAATTACTGGCTGGTACGTGTTGGCTGCAAAGCGCGGTGTCCTGAGCTAACTAAAAAAAAACTAAAGACCGCCATTTATCTGTTCGTACGAACACGAACATTATTAATGTTCTTGTAATCATTATATTATTTTATTCTGCAAATATAATAAGTTCTACGTCAAGTTTTGAAAGTGACATACCATGAACTCCTGGAACAATAACTATTGAAGGTAACTACTTCGTACAAAACTTATTTTTTCTCATAGAAAGGGAATGAAAAGTAGAGTATATTACTCGAGGGCAAATTATTTTCCCTCGGGCGGTGTACTTTGAATCCCTCACTGCGCTCAGGATTCTACGTTAGAATCCCTCGCTATGCTCGGGATTCTATTCTAGAATCCTTCGCTTCGCTCGTGATTCAAAGTAGCGCCCTCGCCGTAAAAATACTATTTTGCCCCCTTGTTATACAATCTACTATTTCTGTCCATCCCAAGGTTGCCTGGCAGAAATTGCTTTTTAGCGATAAGGCCGCCCTTTGTACAATATCTGCAATTATTTATTTATGTAAAATTTAACATGGTGTGCAAATAAAGTTTTATTCTATTCTCCTTTCTTTAAGGTGGTTCCCGTGGGAATACGATGGTAAAATATAGCCTATGTCACCTGATAGTATAGGTTCCTAACAGTAGAAGAATTTTTCAAATTAGTTCACTGGTTTCGGAGCTTATTAAAGTGAAACTTTTATTTTACATCGTTATATAATTTTTCGTCTGTGTCGCGTGACGGTCGGCACTCTGACAAGCGCCAAGGTCAATATGGCGGCTTGTGTAAAACATACATACATACATATAATCACGCTTGTTTCCCATCGGGGTAAGCAGAGACTATGGCTTTCCACTTGCTACGATCCTGACATACAACTTTCGCTTCTTCTACTTTCATAACTGTTTTCATACACGCTCGCCGGTTAAGGGTACTCTTGACCTTGCCTTTTTCCAGAACGTCTCTGATTTGATCGGCATGCGTACGCCGAGGTTTACCCCTACCAGTTTGCCCATTCATTCTCGCCTCATAAATCTGCTTTGTCAGTCTATTCTCATCCATTCTCTCCACGTGTCCAAACCATCTAAGCATCCCTTTTTCGATCTTAGTCACTACATCTTCTGTTATACCACATTTTTCCCTTATCACGCTATTTCTTTTTTTTGTCCATTAAAGTCACTCCAGCTATACTTCGCAGACTTCTCATTTCCACTGCATTAATTTTGCTTTCATGCTTCTTCTGCCATACCCAACTTTCACTACCATACATAAGTGTAGGGATGAGCACTCCCCTATGTACAGCCAACCTGGCCTTCTCAGACACATTTTGACTGCTCATAAAGGTGTACATAGCCCCATTCACTTGATTTCCTGCCAAAACTCTTCGCTCAATATCCTGGTCACACTTTCCATCCCTTACAAATTTGGAACCCAAGTATACAAATTCTTTCACCTGTTCCACTCTTTGCCCTTCAATGAAGATTGAGCAATTCGTCATACTTTCTTCTCTTTCAAAGCTTGTGTAAAAAAGTTTCCCTTTTACTGTGATTTCATAAAACCACACAATCCTTTTTTCAGTGTAGTAGTTTCAAATGTAGAATCTAAAAAACCGGCCAAGTGTGAGTCGGACTCGCGCCCGTAGAGCCCTGTACCAAAAAACGGCATGAAATCACGTTCGTTGTATGGGAGCGCCTCATAAATTTTATTATATTTCAGATTTGAATATTTGTTGTTATGGCGGCAACAGAAATACTTCATCTGTAAAAATTTTAGCTCTCTAGCTATCACGGTTTCTGAGATACGGCTTCTTGACGGACAGACAGAACGGACGGCGAAGTTTCATGAATAGAGCTCCGTTTTTTACCTTTTGGCTGCGGAACCCTAAAAAACTAAATATATCAACTTGCTTGAGAATTTAAAAACAGGAAATTTGCAATAGGATCGCCTAGAAACAGTTTTCAATTTGACCGTAGTCCATAAAATAGTTTAACATATTTGTAATCCTCCGTTCCAGGGTACGGGAGCAAAACCTATAGTGATAGGCCAACAACCAAAACTGCTGATAGCGGGAGGAGCTGGAGGCAAACCATTATTGCTGTCCACACAGAACCTGCTCAACACTTCCACAGTCATCCTACAGCCTGGAGGCAAGGCTGTGCTGCTACAGAACATTAAACCTGTGAGTATGGACCGACGACTCAGTGTTTTGTAAACGACCACTGCAGTAAGCAACAGTCCTTGGATGGGTGACCATCCATGTATTACTTTGTGTCATTTTAAAGAAAAGAAAGAAAATTTGTTTGAGCGTTTCCGTGCTTCGGAAGGCACGTTAAGCCGTTGGTCCCGGTTGCCAGTGATAATGGCAGTCGTTAAGTCAAGTTGGAAGCCTTTTTAGGCGGTTTGAATAATTTTGGAAAAGGCGCCTCAAAAGGCAGATTATAATTTCAACAGCGGGCCGTCATAATAACAACTAGCGGACGTCCCGCGGTCTCACCCGCGTAGTTCCCGTTCCCGTGGGAATACGGGAATAAAATATAGCCTATGTTCACCGCAAAGAGTGTAGCTTTCCAACAGTGAAAGAATTTTTCAAATCGGTCCAGTAGTTTCGGAGCCTATTCGTTACAAACAAACAAACAAAAAACAAATCTTTCCTCTTTATAATATTAGTATAGATAAAGCTCACCACCTATTACGTGGGATAAAAATCTGAAAGTTTAAATGTGGGCATATAATATGTCTCTGCCTACCCTAATAAAAGACGTGATCATAATATGTATGTAAGTATGTATTGTAATGAGTGTGACTCTTGTAAGATGGTACAAACAAGCCGTTAGATGATTGCTTGATGAAAAATCATGGCGATATCTAGCGATTGGGTGCCACTCTCTCAGTCCGTATGACTGTAGACAGTGGTCCTCAAGTTGGCGGCCCCAACAAGTGCCTCTTCACGCTCCGCTTGAAGTATCCGGAATTGTAACGGAAACACGTGCCGGGATATTACTATGGTTCGACAGAGAAATTTATTACTGAGCGATTCAAAAGACCGATTTTTGAATGAAAGATTTCATTCACTACCAAAGACTTCTATATAAACTGAGGCAGACGCGCCGTACTCTAACAAACGAGATTTCAAAAGCAATCCTCAAACACACACATTGCTAAGACTACACTCACTTATAAATAATATTTACATAATTGTCACCACAACAGCAATATACGAAAAGAACAAGAGTAAAAGAAGGCGTATGGACTCCGATTGCAAGCCGAGTACTCTCGAAGTTTTGACTGACTACAGTGCGAGCAACGCTGCTAATTAGCTCAGTTTATAGGTTTCAAAAATCGGTGCGTAGGGTATGTCTACCTCAGTTTATATACATAGTATCTTTGTTCACAACACTGTCTTTTGAATCGCATGACATAAATTTTTGAGTTATTAAGACTACTGACACCCAAAAGAAGTGCTTCTTCAAGCATAAAAAGCTATGGAAAGAACGGTCTATAACCATAAATTGTCCGCAGGTAACTCAGACCGTGGTCCAGCAAGCAGCGAGGCAGGTCATCCCCACTCTGTCACAACCCCCTCCGTTGCAGCACCAGATCGCACAGCCTGTAAGTTATTTTTAAAAGCCTTACTATTCTGTGCTTGTGTATTTTGGTATAGAATCCTTTTTTGGGCAATGTTTCCAAAAAAAATTGCATATATGTGAGTGGTTGACCACAAATGGAAGAAAGAAAGAAAAAGGAAAATCATTTTATTCAAGACAAAATACAAAAGTTTCTTTTTCTAAATCCAACTTGATTATAATAGAAATATTAAAACTATAAAATAAAGTCATTGCCGAAACAAAATAAATTTAAAATTATAAAACATACTAATAATAATAAAAACCGATAAAACACGGGCATCACAAAACGGCCCCGTGAATTTTTATTAAGGGAAATTATATTCTATTTGTTACGACTATATAATAAAAAAAATCATAAAAGATATAGGTAATAATACATATAATGAAATTATAAAAAACTAGAAAGTTGGTAGATTAAAATAAAAATAATAAACGGTAAAAATTTCCTATTTTTCCCTACGGCAACACCGCCACAGCGTCGCATTGCGCAAGCGTACGGCGTCACTCAATTTATCCGCCATAACGCATTGACCGCAGAAACACTTAAACACGTAAAATAAAATTCAGAAACACTTAAAATTAAACTCAAAAACACTTAAAATATAGAAATTATTCACTAAGCGAGTGTTTTAACGCCACCGATCACCCTTAACCGATCGAGGAAAAGAAAATATGTGAGTATTAGTTTTTGTTCTTTAGCCAATATGTACAGAACTTATACCATACTAGCGGACGTCACGCGGTTTCACCCGCATAGCTCCCGTTCCCGTGGGAATATGGGAATAAAATATAGTATATGTTCACCGCAAAGAGTGTAGCTTCCCAACAGTGAAAGAATTTTTCAAAACGGTCCAGTAGTTCCGGAGCCTATTCAATGCAAACAAACAAACGAAGAATCAAATCTTTCCTCTTTATAATATTAGTAAGTATAGAATTATAGATGATACTAACTGTTGCTAAGATCTTCACTAGACTTTGTTACCTTACAAATGCAATTATTCACTATTGACATTGAAATATTCAAATATATTTAAATATTGATTTGTGTTTGTTGCAAATGTACAGTTTTTAGATTTTATCCTATATTTGTGGTTTAAAAGGCATGGGTTAGGTTCAGACGGACTGATTTTAAAACATATGTGTTAGTTAAATGTGCAGGTTGGAAATTCTATATTGCAAAACGTCTTGATTGCAAATGGTCTTACTTTTAAAATGCCATGGATGCAAACAGTTCCTGTGGCATATGGCACTTCTTGTTTGCAAATAGGCTTGTGTCCTAGATATTTTTGTGTCTAATATGATGCTAATTTTGTTTTACAGCAATGTCTTTGTCTAATTTAAGGGTGTACTATCAAAATGTTCGTGGATTACGTACTAAAACTAGTCGGTTCTATCGCAGATTGTGTCTTTCAAATTATGATATAGTACTAATAACGGAATCTTGGTTGTTGCCTAGTATTAGTGACTCGGAGTTGTTTGACGACCGGTATGTAGTGTGGAGACGGGACAGAGATTATCAGTTGACTGGACAGACTCGTGGGGGGGGAGTACTTGTTGCCGTTCGTAAGGAATTATGCGTCACGGCTCAGCCGAAGTTTTATAGTACAGCGGAGGATATGTGGCTAACATTACCGATGCGGCAAAGTGGTATTAGTTCATCATTTACTTACAATTTAAGTATCGGTCTTCTATACTTATGTACTCAAAACTTGGGTTTATCTTTTTCAAATCAATTGAATAACTTTCTTACAAAGCTTGAGGGGATTGTAATAAATAAGCCGCAAGACAAATATTTAATAGTAGGTGACTTTAATATGAGTGACATTAAGTGGTCAACATTTAGTAGTAGTGGTGAGACGTACATGATACCGGGCAATGTAAACTCAGTTAACGAATGTTCCTTGATTGATTCCTTGTCTTTGCTCAATTTGCGACAATTTAATGGCGTACCAAATAAGTTTGGTAGGATTTTAGACCTAGTGTTGTCTAATGATTTGGTGTCTGTATTTGGCTGTGAGGAACCTCTAGTGCCTGTTGATCCGAATCACGGAGCGTTACTTATTGATGTGAAGTTTATGCCAATATCCTATTTGAAACCAGAACTCCGCATTAAAAAACTTTTTGCTAGATGCGATTACATGAGTATGAATCAGGATATTTCTAACGTCGACTGGGAAAATGAATTTAAGTCCAAACCTATCGAGAAGGCGTTGGACTGTTTTTACTCACTTGTTAATAATATGATTGATAAACACGTTCCTACAAAATTATTAAAGAATGTCCAGCACCCGGTATGGTATTCACCTGCATTAAAGAAAATTATCAAGGAAAAATATAAATACTACAAAAAATTTAAGTGCTATGGAAATTTATCGGATAGAAATTGCTATGAGTTATTGAGAGAGCGAGTTAAACGGTTGGAAACTGAATGCTACCAAACTTACGTGAAAACAATAGAAAATTCTATTAAGAGTGACCCCAAGCAGTTTTGGAAATTTGTTAAATCTAAAACTAACACATCTAACATTCCGAGTTCTATTTGCTACGGTGAAACCACGGCTACCGGTTCTAAAGACATTTGTGATCTATTCTCTGATTATTTTAAATCAACTTTCTTACACCCTACCGAGCCTAGTGGTGATGACACATATACGTGCAGTGATTCTGTATCGGATATTAGTAGCATCGCAGTGGAACAGGATCAGGTGACTAAATTACTTAAAACCCAGGATTTAAGTAAGTCGGCGGGACCTGATCAGATACCTGCTATGTTATTGGTTAACTGCGCTGAGACGATGGCCTTGCCAATTAGCTTGCTGTTTAGACAGTCATTGACTGAGTGTGTGATGCCCTCAATGTGGAAGTCTGCTTTTGTGACACCCATTCACAAAAAAGGTGTAGTTACGGACATAACTAATTATAGACCGGTGTCAAAGTTGTGTATAATCGCAAAGATCTTCGAAAAGCTCATTCACACTCAGTTATATGCATCACTTAAAAATGTTATTAATACAGATCAGCACGGGTTTGTCAGGGGCAGGTCTACTGTTTCAAACCTGGTTACTCTGGATGATTATATAACACTTAATATGAGTCAGGGGAGGCAAGTTGATGTCGTTTACACTGATTACAGCAAGTGTTTTGACAGAATTGATCATTTTATCCTAATTCGGAAGCTTGCTTGCTTGGGAATAAGGGGAGACCTCTTAAGATGGTTTACGTCTTATATTTCTAACAGATCACAAGCGGTTGCACTAAATAATTGTGTATCCAATTGGGTTACTGTACCAAGTGGCGTACCACAAGGATCCCTTTTGGGTCCATTATTGTTCGTAATCTTTGTAAACGACATTGGCAAATGCTTCCGGTCGTCCAATCTGCTTTGCTTCGCTGACGATATGAAGATATATGCGTCTATATCTTCTCAGGCTGATGTCATGGCACTTCAAGCTGATTTAACGAGTCTCGACAATTACTGCACACAAAATAGAATCGATCTGAACCCCTCTAAATGCTCCGTGGTCACTTTTACTCGAAAACGTCACGTTATTCCTACTGAATATTATTTAAAAGGACAGAAGTTGGTCAAAAGTGATAAGATACGCGATCTCGGTATTGTATTTGACTCAAAACTAATCTTTGACGAACATATTGATAGCATAGCTAGGAAGGCATCGCGAGCTTTAGGTTTCGTTATGCGTACCTCATATAGTTTTAAGGAAGTTAAGACTATTAAAATATTATATTGTACCTATGTTAGAAGTATATTGGAGTATGGGTCAGAGGTCTGGAATCCTAGATATGATAAGTACATTGAAAGGTTGGAAGGCATTCAGAGAAAGTTCGTCAGATATCTATGCTATCGCACTAAATTATTATACAAGTCTGATGACTACCTTAAGTTGTGCGCCAGATTCCACCTACTTCCTTTAACACATAGACGGAGAATTGCAGATGTTATGTACGTGTTCAAAATTCTATGCAACCGTGTGGATAGTCCTGACCTTCTGTCAAAAATTAGCGTTAATGCACCTGCAAAAGTCCTGCGTCATTATAAGCCCTTGTATGTACCAATTGTGACATCCAATTACCGTCAAAATACCTTTTTGTGGAGAGCGTGTAACACGGTCAACGCGGAAAGCTTGCAGCATAAGTTTGACATATTCAACGATAGCGTGGCGTCAGTCAGAAGGTTGCTTAGCCTGGAGTTCTTTCAGCAGTACCAATAAAGTGTGAAATGACGAATCTGCTATTTGGAATTTTGTATCTCGCTCAGTAATAGGAATAAATGTTCTTTTTCTTACCTGTCATGTATAACTACAAGTTAAGATAAGGTGTTATATAAATTTATAAGTTAAAAATATGTAATTATATAATGTTAACATAAGTCGTATGTATAGTCCACAGTATATTATAACTATTCTGATTTGTATCAGTGAGGACCTATAATTGGCTGTGTGACACTAACTTAAATAGTTTATTCATTTTTTGTGGCTGTTGGTCCTCCGAATAAATAAATAAATAAATAAATAAATAAATAAATAAATTTCAATTTTTTTTTTAATTGTAGCTTTATATTTATATGATCACAAAAATGTAATACTTTGATTTAAAACAATCATTTACATGAATTTAAATTTGTATCGAAAACGCTCCCAACTGTCATGGCGCCTTCTGTGACGTCACTTGTTGCTTGTTGTATATTTTTTAAGAGTCGTTTCAATGATTTGTTTTGTTATTTAGATTCTATTCTATTCTATCTATTATTTAGATTTTAGAAATCTATTTTTAGGCTACTAGACAACTCATTTACAGACACGAGTCAAGCGCTATCAACCGAATTTTCGATACGAATTTGTGCGTGAGTGTGTGTAGCAGAGGGTAGGTGTGAAAAAAAAAGTACATACATGAGTTTTCCATCTGTACTACCTAGAACCATGATATTTAGCAAGTGATATCGTCTTAAACCACAAATATAGGAAAAAAAACTATACTATTAAATTGTGACTTTGATTCCCCTGAAGGTTTCGAAATACAAGTTTTTGATGACATAAACAGCAGTGACTTTTTTCTGAGCTAACTTAGAGACTTGATTTTTTTACAGCTTCAAGGCGCCATAGATTTTAACATACGGTATTAATTTCAACTCCGTCGTCAAGCATTTACTTGAATTTGCAGTCTTTGTGTGTTTAATAAATGTATTTTCTTACTGCTTTCTTTCTTTCTAGATAAAGAGTCTTGACAGACAGTCAAAGAGATGGACAAACAGATGGACGGATGTACTGAACCCTCTGTGGACGAGTCCGACTCGAACTTGTCCGATTTTTTTGATGATTTCGACGCAAAAGTACAGTTTTTTGATATTTTCTTATATTTGTCGTATATGCGGATATTACTTGCCCAGTTTGATGCTTCTAAGTTAACGGGAAGTACCCTATTAATTTTAATTCCCTTGGGAGTGTCGAAATACACGTTTTTAACGACACAATCGGTCGTAACTTTTTTCGGCTTTAACTTAAAAGAAGTACGATTTTTTTTAATAGCTTCAAGGGAACATAGACCTCTTTGGTATTCATTTCAAGTCCGTACCTTGACGCGTTTACGAGATAAAAATTCTTGACATACCGACGGACGGACAACAAAGTGATCCTATAAGGTTTCCGTTCTTTTCCTTTGAGGGACGGAACCCTAAAAACAGGAAAAATAAAAAAATAATAACAAAATCATAATAAAATTAAATGCAACACGAATCGCCCCTCCAGATTTTGATTTTGAAACGATTTTGATTTCGACTTAAAACTTTTATACTTTGAATTTGATTAACTCGAAATCAATTATTTTTCCTTGAAGTCCCTTTTTGGTCAACCACTTCATTATTTTGGAGATCAGTAGCATGTAAGACAAGATTATCTTTATGTCAAATATTTACATTGATTTTTTTGATTAAATATGACACGTTTTGAAGCGCTCGGAGCCCCGCGGACTCAGTGTTCTGTAAACGATCACTGCAGTACGCAACTTTCACTATGACCTTGGATGGGTGACCATCCATGTGACATTTTATTTGAGCTTCGGAAGGCACGTTAAGCCGCTGGTCCCGGTTGCCGCTTAAATGGCAGTCGTTAAGCCAAGTTGAAGGCCTTATGGGGGGCTAACTCAGCAGCTATTACATGGGACAAATTCTAGAATGGTGAAATATGGGCATAAGATATGCCTCTGCCTACCCCCTTCGGGCCTAAAATCGTGACTAAATGATCATGTTACGTTTTTTAGAATTGTTTTGTTGTTTTTAGCATATACAGTAAATGTTCATTTCTTCTTCTAAATAAATATTCATTTTTATTTTCTACAGGTACAGATAGCACAACCGGTACAGCAACAGACGGTACAAGCAACGCAACCGGTACAGCAACAGACCGTGCAACAGACAGTGCAACAAACAACGCAACAGACGCCGCAACAGACGATGCAACACACGTCGCAACCGCTGTTGCCGCGTAGAGGCCTCTCGCTTACGGTAAGAATTTTATTTGTTACTAGTTTCTGTTCCCGTGGGAATATAGTGTAGCTTCCCAACAGTGAAATAATTTTTTAACCCTATTCAATGCAAACAAACAATCAAATATTTCCTCTTTATAGTATTTGTATATATAACTAGCTGATTTTGATAGTTAGTTCCCGTTCCCGCTTACCACTAGTTCCCGTGGGAATATGTAAACAAAATATAGCCTATGTCACCCGGGGATAGTGTAGCTTTCCAACAGTGTTTTTCTTTTTAAAATCGGTTCAGTTGTTTCGGAGCCAATTCAATGCAAACAAACCAACAATCAAATCTTTCTTCATCTTTATAATCTTTATTTGCTAGAAATATGGTTCACAGGATGACATGTTTTTTTAAATATGACCACGACATATATCGCCTGGAATACTCAGACATGCAAAATTATTTAAACAATGATATTAAATTACAATTAAAATAAATTTGAATTTATAGTAAGTATGTCAATCGCCAATTAATTACATTACAAAATTATTTAAATAACTAAAATTAGGATAATGTCAAATTATTCATAATATTTCAATTAAATACATTCAATAGTTCATTCAATGTCAAGAGGCAATATAATTAACATAATAAATACAATAAATTAGAGAGATGTCAAAATAATAGAATAAACAATGTCAACAAAATGAGATAAATAATCTGTACATGTCAGTTCGAAAATACCTAAACACCTCTAATTTTTTTTTTAATGATAACGGAATCGGCATGAACTTTTATTCAGGAAGTCTGTGGTGGCATAGAAACCTTCCTGTATAAGCCATTCCTTCAATACATGGCAAAATTTTCTAAAAGGTAGCTCCCACATATGTTTTGGCAATGAGTTATATATTAGCGGCGCCATGTAAACGCAGCTTTTCCTATACATCTCCAGTTTTGGTACTGGCAAAACTTCTTTATGATATTTACTTATTAAGCATTATCTGATGCCCGCGTCGTCACCCGCATCTAATGGGAACATAATCCCGGTAAAAAAGTAGCCTATGTGTTATTCCAGACTATAATCTATCCCTGTACGAAATTTCAGCCAGATCCGTTAAGCCGTTACAGCATGAAAAAGCAACAAACATCCACACATTTACACATCCACACTCACAAATTTTCGCATTTATAATATTAGTAAGACTAGTTCCCGTTCCCGTGGGAATATGGGAACAAAATATAGCCTATGTCATCCGGGAATAGTGTAGCTTCCCAACAGTGAAAGAATTATTCAAATCGGTTCATTAGTTTCGGAGTTAATTCAATGCAAACAATCAATAAAATATTTCCTTTTTATAATATTTATTTATGATGCACTATCCGATGTCCGTGTCATTGCCCGCGTGTAATGGGAACATATTCCCGGGAAAAAATCTATCACTATACCAAATTTCAGCCGGATTCGTTCAGCTGTTAAAGCATGATTGAGTAGTCTTTACAATTTTCACATTTATAATAATACTAGATGATGCTCGCGGCTTCGCAGGCGTGAAATTTGGTACCCTTTCCCGCTTCCCGTGGGAACATATTCCGGGGATGAAAAGCCTATGTGTTATTCCAGACTATAATCTATCCCCGTACTAAATTTGGTACCCTTTCCCGCTTCCCGTGGGAACATATTCCGGGGATGAAAAGCCTATGTGTTATTCCAGACTATAATCTATCCCCGTACTAAATTTGGCACCCTTTCCCGCTTCCCGTGGGAACATATTCCGGGGATGAAAAGCCTATGTGTTATTCCAGACTATAATCTATCCCCGTACTAAATTTGGTACCCTTTCCCGCTTCCCGTGGGAACATATTCCGGGGATGACAAGCCTATGTGTTATTCCAGACTATAATCTATCCCCGTACTAAATTTGGTACCCTTTCCCGCTTCCCGTGGGAACATATTCCGGGGATGACAAGCCTATGTGTTATTCCAGACTATAATCTATCCCCGTACTAAATTTGGTACCCTTTCCCGCTTCCCGTGGGAACATATTCCGGGGATGACAAGCCTATGTGTTATTCCAGACTACAATCTATCCCTGTACCAAATTTCAGCCCAATCCGTTCAGTCGTTAGAGCGTGATTGAGTAACAAACATCCAAACATCTAAACATCCAAAAATCCAAACATCTTCACAAACTTTCACATTTATAATATTTACTAATATAGTAAGAGCTGTACGTTTAAAATATTGGTCATAAAATGATAAACAATTATTAAAATATAGATAAAAAATTGAATTACTACCCGTTCGCTCTAACTTTGCCGTTGGCGTAGAGGCGTATACCCAAATTGTTAATTAGACGAAGTAAATTGACAGTAGCTAATGTCACTTCGTCATAGAAAATAAGCAACATTGTATGAAGAAGTGACATAAGTTGCTGTCAATTTACTTCGTCTAATAAAAAAATCGACTTTAGTATGGAGCCAAACGGCAAAGTTAGAGCGAACGGGCAGTATGTGTATTGGTCCAAATATTTGTGTGATTCACAAATGTTTGTTTCGGAATTTGGGTGTTTTCTTTGTATGTATGTATTCAGAAATATATAAGTATGTATATCAGTCGTCTAGATTGGGATCAAAGATATTCTAGATTGCTAGATTGGAAACTAAGCTATAAAGCTTGTGCTATGGGCAGCACAAGCTTTATAGCTTAGTTTGGGCTAGATAATGTTGTGTGAGAATGTCCAACAATATTTATTTTAATTTTTTTTCAGCGGGAACAAATGTTAGAAGCACAAGACATGTTCAGAAATGCGAACCGCGTCACGAGGCCGGAGAAGGCGCTTATACTTGGCTTCATGGCGGGCTCAAGAGGTATTTACTATATTTTTATATACCACTAGCTGTTCCCCGCGGCTTCGACCGCATAGAAGTCGTTATCGCGTAAAATCATTTCCCTCCTTTTGCGCAGTTGGTTAAAAAGTAGCCTATGTTCTTACCTTGGACTTCACCTATCTCTATACCAAATTTTAAGAAAATCGGTTCAGCGGTTTCGACGTGAAAGCGTAACAGACAGACAGACTTTCGATTTTATAACATTAGTAGGGATAGAGGTAGCAGACAAGCGTATGACCCATCTGGGTCGGCAGAGACATACTTACAAGCCCGTATTGCATACATACATACATACATATACTCACGCCTTTATCCCCGAAGGGGTAGGCAGAGGCCTATACCGGCCCACATTTCACCGTGTACAATTCGGTCCCACGTAACAGGTGGTGAGCCCATCGCCGTGTTGAAATGGACCGCCGCCGTCAGAGCCTCGTCCGTTGTTCAGCAGGTGCACGAGCTTGCACGTGAGGTTGACTTGGGCCCGATGGTGTTGGTAGGGCCCCACTACACCCATGCATTATTTGCATTTTGTCCCACGTAATAGGTGGTGAGCTTATTGCCGTGTTGAAATGGACACGCGCAGGTCGTGACGACCCACGGCTGATATTTTTCGAGCCGCCCTTAAAGCCTTCAACTTGGCTTAAAGATTGTCATTTTACTGACAACCGGGTTTCATTTCGAGTTTTCTGTCTCTGTGTAATGGATCGTTTTACGAAAGGTTTCCCTTAGGGCCGGCGCCCATTATCGGCATCGGCAAGGAAAAGGATTTTTTGGTGGCAAATAGCAATATACTATAATGTAATGGCAATAAAGTAGAAATTTCCGTGATATGTGGTCGTAATAACAAAAATACCGCTTCGGTATGCTTGAGGCTGCTGTATCAGCAGCCTTGAGAATGCTTCGGGATGCTTCGGCATCCTTCGGTACGCCGCCGGCGCCGAGGCGAGGGGAGGCATCCGCCATTTGCATCAAAGGTTGTTCACCCAAAATTTTCTTGATTGATTAGATTTCTCTTCTTCTTCAGCAAGAGTTGCTATGAACACTAGATCCCAGTCCACCATATTAAATACAATTCAGACAACTAGCTTGTAACAACTCTGAGACTGTTATGACGAGAAATACGATATTGAGACGCTTCGGCAAGCTACAGGACGGTGCGGCATCCTTAAGGACGCCTCGTCATCCCTAAGAACGTTGCAGCATGCCAAAGCATAATTGCCGATAGTGTGCGCTTGCATGTAGGATGCTGAAGGATCCTTTTCCTTGCCGATGCCGATAATGGGCGCCGGCCCTTAGTCGCCTTACGCCCTAGGAATGGTTTGGGGTTAAACAGTTACATATTTTTACTTTTACGCTTTGGTTGTAGAATGACCTCCTTGCCTCGGTTTTCCCAAACGCCTACAGTATGGGGCTCTTCAAAAGGGGTCTTAGAAGGTTTTTACAGGGTCGGCAGCGCGAGTGTGGCGCCTCTGGTGTTGCAAACGTTCATAGGCTGGGGTGACCACCGGTACATCTGGTGGACCGTATACTTGTCTGCCACCTTCTTGGTATAAAAAAAAATATTTAAAATTCGTAATCAATTCAATCCCATCTTTTAATTTTCAGATAACCCCTGTCCGAACCTAGGCAATATAGTCACAATAAAACTATCAGAAAACATCGAGAACGTTCTACAATCGGATGATACATACCTCACAATGCTCTCCGAGATGCACTTCCAAATGAACTACAACAACGGCCAATGGACCCGCTTGAAGAAATACAGGCACATAGACGGAATGGTTCCGCAGAAGATACCACCCGGCTCCACGGTTATAAACTCTAGCAACCAGCAGCCGATAGTGTCTATAGCCAACCAGAGTGTCAGCTAATTGTGTTGTACACTTGTCTAGTTCTCATAGTAACACAAGATTTCTTTTGTAAGTGACCGTTGACTGAGTGCGCAGTGATACCGATTTATCTGTTGTCTAATTCTCATAGCACTAAGAGATTTCTTTGAGCTCCAGTTTTATGATTCGTCTAGTTCTCATAGCACTAGAAGACTTATTTGAGCTCCAGTTTTACCACTTGTCTAGTTCTCATAGCACTAGAAGTCTTATTTGAGCTCCAGTTTTATCAGTTGTCTAGTTCTCATAGCACCAAAAGATTTCTTTGAGCTCCAGTTTTATCAGTGGTCTAGTTCTCATAGCACCAAAAGACTTTTGAGCTCCTTTTAATCAGTGGTCTAGTTCTCATAACACTTCATTGGGCTCAGAAGTCTTCCAAACGAACTACAACAACGGCCAATGGACCCGCTTGAAGAAATACAGACACATAGACGGAATGGTTCCGCAGAAGATACCACCCGGCTCCACGGTTATAAACTCTAGCAACCAGCAGCCGATAGTGTCTATAGCCAACCAGAGTGTCAGCTAATTGTGTTGTACACTTGTCTAGTTCTCATAGTAACACAAGATTTCTTTGTAAGTGACCGTTGACTAAGTGCGCAGTGATACCGTTTTATCTGTTGTCCAGTTCTCATAACACTAAGACATACAATTAACAATACCAATAGGGCAGCTGGTGCAATGCGGCCGCTACCGCGGAACGCTCGCTTCGCTTGCTCACTTTCGTTTCGAAAGATTCTTTGAGCTCCAGTTTTATGAGTTTTCTAGTTCTCATAGCTCTAAGAGACTTCTTTGAGCTCCAGTTTTACCACTTGTCTAGTTCTCATAGCACCAAAAGATTTCTTTGAGCTCCAGTTTTACCACTTGTCTAGTTCTCATAGTACTAGAAGACTTATTTGAGCTCCAGTTGTATGAGTTGTCTAGTTCCCATAGCTCTAGAAGACTTATTTGAGCTCCAGTTTTATCAGTTGTCTAGTTCTCATAGCACTAGAACTTTGAGCTCCAGTTTTACCACTTGTCTAGTTCTCATAGCACTAGAAGTCTTATTTGAGCTCCAGTTTTATCAGTTGTCTAGTTCTCATAGCACCAAAAGACTTATTTGAGCTCCAGTTTTATGATTCGTCTAGTTCTCATAGCACTAGAAGACTAATTTGAGCTCCAGTTTTACCACTCGTCTAGTTCTCATAGCACCAAAAAACTTCTCTGAGCTCCAGTTGTATGAGTTGTCTAGTTCTCATAGCACCAAAAGACTTATTTGAGCTCCAGTTTTATCAGTTGTCTAGTTCTCATAGCTCCAAAAGACTTATTTGAGCTCCAGTTTTACCACTTGTCTTGTTCTCATAGCACTAGAAGTCTTATTTGAGCTCCAGTTTTATCAGTTGTCTAGTTCTCATAGCACCAAAAGACTTATTTGAGCTCCAGTTTTATCAGTTGTCTAGTTCTCATAGCACCAAAAGACTTTTGAGCTCCTTTTAATCAGTGGTCTAGTTCTCATAACACTTCATTGAGCTCAGAAGTCTTCCAAATGAACTACAACAACGGCCAATGGACCCGCTTGAAGAAATACAGACACATAGATGGAATGGTTCCGCAGAAGATACCACCCGGCTCCACAGTTATAAACTCTAGCAACCAGCAGCCGATAGTGTCTATAGCCAACCAGAGTGTCAGCTAATTGTGTTGTACACTTGTCTAGTTCTCATAGTAACACAAGATTTCTTTGTAAGTGACCGTTGACTAAGTGCGCAGTGATACCGTTTTATCTGTTGTCCAGTTCTCATAACACTAAGACATACAATTAACAATAAAAAATAGACAAGTGGTAAAACTGGAGCTCAAATAAGTCTTCTAGTGCTATGAGAACTAGATAACTCATAAAACTGGAGCTCAATGAAGTCTTTTGGTGCTATGAGAACTGGACAAGTGATAAATTTGAGCTCCAGTATCAGTGGTCTAGTTCTCATAACACTTCATTGAGCTTTTTGAATAATGTTATCCCATAATAATTTCAGTAAAAACCAGAATGACGATTTTTTTTGGAAGAAAGTATATTTTCAAGTCTGGCAACATCGATATTGTTTTCGAGAATAAGGTATAAATCTGTTGAATTTATTGACTACTGTGTAAGGATTTTGAATTTCTTAGTGCAACTTATTATTATTTAATATTAATTTGTTTTTACATGGTAAATGGCAAATTCACACATCGAAAAACAGATTTCGTAGCATAAATAGAAAAATAGATTTCCACGATTTAATGCTTAATTGTGATGGTGTTTTTGTTACCTACATTTGTAATAAAATATTTTTATGATTTCGCTACGCAACTTGTTCAAAATCGTACATAACAATGAAAAAGGCTACTGATTTTTATAAATCACTTTTAAACTTAATATCACAAAATAATAAGGTACAGAAAACATGTATTGTATGTTTATTTTTCACACCTACCCTCGGCTACGCACACTCGTGCACAAACCAGTATCGACGTTACTTTGAAAATCCTTTGACCTGGTGTCTGTGATTTCCGTTGAGCGTTGTCTATCTGCACAAATTAGAGATAGTACAGATGGAAACCTACATACTAAATTCGCTGAGACACGAGGTCAGGCGTTTTGAGCCGAGTTTTCGATACTGACTTTGTGCGCGAGTGTGTGTAGCAGAGGGTAGGTGTGAAAAAAAGTACATACATGAGATTAACATCTGTACTAGCTCTAATTTGTGCTATGTGTGTGTAGCCCAAGCGCACTTTGTATATAGACTTCTGTACTTCTATTATTTTGTGTTAAATACCTACTATTCTACCATGTTCCATTTTTAACAGAGATTTTAAATGTCAGCAAGTTTCGCGCGTAAATGCAATGTTGCCACTATAAAGATGGTAGTAGGTTTTAGTAATATATTGAACATTCTTGTTTTTAATTTAGTGATCTCATGATTTGACATAGAAATTTAACATTTTGTATGATTTCTAGTGCCAAAATATTTGCGAACTTGTTTCCTCACTGATTATTTTGCGTCATATATCATCATAGATTGAACGCCGGCTGCACGCACGCAAAAGTGTCACGTTACACCTGAGCCGAGCGTGTAAGCAAGAGCGCATCGCATTTTCGTCTTTGCGACCAATTACAGAAAGCTTTTATCACGCCACCACATTAGCAACCAAAGAGAACCCCACAGTAGCGCACAGTAAGAGCAGCTGTCCCATAAATTTAAAGTTTTATATAAAATTTCTTTGTCAATAAAATTAATAATCAGTGAACGAAACTTTAAAGTGACTTCAGACTATACTAAAATACAGTTAAGTCGCGCTGAAGTCACCTTAGTATATGCAAGTTATAGAACACTGCTTTAACTTTATCTCAGTTCGATCCTGCTAGGCGAAAAACGAATATTTTTCGTGGGCAGTCGAGCCTTATATTAGATTAGGAACCCACATAAATTGATCCTAATGCAATGAAGCGCGTTAAAAAATAAGTATATGGGTGCCTTTTGTGCTACGTAGCTATGAATGCGTTAAAATCAATTAATCATATTCCTAGGTCCATGAACGCGATTTGCTGCTGAAATCTAAATAGAATGTAGGTCTCATTCAAACTATTCTATCAAAACCAAAATCTGTGAGTGCTAAAAAGTTGAGTCGTTTGGCTCTGGTGATTTAGGAGTAACTAGCTTCATCTAAAGTGCATGATTACATACATAAATTTTGTCCCTGAATAATTTTTAAAGATACGATGGGTATGGCGAATCCTTCTTGGATGAAAACCCTGAATTAAAATAAAGATTTAAAAAAAAACTTTCCACATGTAATGTTGACAGTTTATACTGTTAAATTGTGCGACTGCCGAATGTGGTTAGTGGATTTTAAACGCATCAGCAACGTAGCACATGCCTGGTGGAAAGGCACCCTTATCCTTCACCTTGTTATCCTTAGGATCTAATTTTATTCATACATTCAGACAAACTTTCGCGTTTAAAGCTATGAGTCCGAACTCGACTGCAAGCAGCATTGCTGCCGCGGCGGCAAGGCGATTGTACTGAGTGCAGTCGCGACGCTGCTGCCGAGTTCGCAATGTATTCTAATACAAATGTATACAGAATGTATGGGGACCAGTGGTGCGGCAGTGCTGCTTGCGATCGAGTTCGGACTTAAGTGTGAACTTTTTAACCCTTCGATATAATAAAGCTCTATAACTTGCTCAATATAAACTCGGTATGAAGTATTTTTGTGTGTATATTAGATTAGAATTTATGTTGTTAGTAGAATTATAATGTTAATGTTTAAATTTACTAAGTCTTTACGCCGCGATGGTACGACTCGTTCGCTGTAAGTTTGCCGGTCTTCTCCATCTACACCAGTATTTAAGCAGCATACTTAAAGCGAACGGGCTATACATTACTTTTCTACATTTTTCTCTTATAATTTTTCCTTGAAATAGAACGAATATAAAAAAAAAACACAAATCGGTCAAGAAGTTCTCTAGTTACGCGCTTAGCATCACATTTTAAGGGTTCCGTATTAATTATATGGATTTAATTTCTTGTTTTTATATGAGATTTAAAGAGTTTTAAACAGTTACAGTACATGTTAAAAAATGACAGCAATGACAACGCAAATAATTAGTATAACTGAGTCTAATATATTAACTGAAATAAGTAATTGCAGACGATTCTTTACAGCTGCACCAAGATGGTGGGTCATATAATGGCGGAGATCTTCATAGTTGCGGAAACGCTGGAACAGTTGAACGGGTAGCCACACTCTTAAGTGGAGAGTCTCGACCTGTTGGCCTCGGCATGAACTTGGACAAAACCAAGGTCATGTTCAATGAGCATGTCATGCCGGAACTAATGCGTTTTAAAATATTAATGATCAGTGAACGTGACCGCTTTGATCAGTTCATTCGACTTAGTAACAAGAAATCGGGCAAAAATATCGACAGAAACATTCAGTTGAGTTTACTGACGTTCTTAAAAAAATTTACGTTAAAAAATACCAAAATTTTATAGTAAAAAAGGCCTTGAAGTCGAATACCTCTTGGTATTCGACTTCAAGGCCTTTTTTACTATAAAATACCACAACACAAAAGTGACTTGCAACAATTCTGCCTCGTTACAAGTAAATATTCTGCCTCGAAATGAGCAATTTAATAATAAACTGTCGATGTTACATACTGACCATAATAGTTCATATTAATTGGCAAACTACCGTGGCTTATAGGATATTATAACATGAGCTTCCTCTTGAATCGCTTTATATTTTACTAGCGGACGTCACGCGGTTTCACCCGCGTAGTTCCCGTTCCCGTGGGAATACGGGAATAAAATATAGCCTATGTTCACCGCAAAGAGTGTAGCTTCCCAACAGTGAAAGAATTTTTCAAATCGGTCCAGTAGTTCCGGAGCCTATTCGTTACAAACAAACAAAAAAACAAATATTTCCTCTTTATAATATTAGTATAGATAGGGAAATCATGTCAAAATCAGTTCGGTAGGTCTTTTTAGAAAGCGTACACAGGCAGCGCGACGCGAACTTCAGAAATTGTTATTATAATATGTAAGGATATTCTTACTGTTTCATACAATATTGAAAAGCGTAAACATCTTTGCTAATAAATAGGTATCGTGCTATTGATAATAAATCGTTCAAATAGTGCCTCGAATTAAATCAGATAGGTAACATTTTTCGTCAATGTGTTGCTCAATCCGATTATTAGGTACTATTCAAAGGTTTTAATGTACATTCTGGAAATATTTTCAAAAAGTCATAAGTTAAAATGATGAGCTTATAAATAAAGCTCGGGTCGGATTTATCGGCAATCATTCTGTATATTGCCAGTATTGAAATTCGACAAAATTTCAGCTTGAACGAGTATTATTTTTTGTTGTTAAAAATTGAAGAAGTTTTGTGGTTAAAACGTCGTTTTGATATGTGTTAGATTTGAAATCAGGTTGAAGTATGCATGAATGTTTCCATAAAATGATAGACGTTATGGAATGTATTAGGTGTATTTAACATGAAAATTTACAATTTTGTATGCAACCTAAGCTGAATGTTAGGTTTAATATTGATGTACAATGTTGTACAAAAACTACGGAATTGCAAATATTGCAAAACTAGTATTTGACCAATTGTGCTAATTAAGATTGATAGGGTATGATTCTGAACGCGTAATATTGATTAAAATTGTTTTAATGTGCGATATTTTGTGTTCTTTGTCGTAAATCTATGCCTTGTATTTTGTATGCCTCGTTGGTAAATCGATCATGAAACAATAATCCGTTTATAGCGTTTTGCTAGACATAGTAAAATAATAGACATAGTAAAGTAAAATAATTGTTAAAATCTCTGGAATTGAGTTTAAAGTTTTGTCGTGTGTGACATCGTGCCTTTGTAAAATAAGCCTTATAGATAGACTATTATCACTGAAGCTTATTTAATAGAATGTCGAGTAAATATTTTATTTGTTATAGTTTTAACGCAATACTTTTTTTTACCAATGTAATATATACATTTTCCTTTTTATTTGAAGCAAAAATCATCGCATGGCACAAACTTTGACTCAATTCCAGAGCTAAGTTGCTTTTCTTTTTCATATTTTCAGAGTTATTAAGTCTCCAAAGACCTGCATTTTTTTGTAAATGGTCTTACTTAGTATCTATTTGCCTCGTATTGAGAAGATTTGCCTCGCAAAATCGAGGCAGTTTCGTTTAAGTAGAAAACAGTTTTAAGTTTTTGGGAGAAGAATGTATGCGTTCATTGGAACTCTGTTATTTTAGTAGTCGCGTTAATTTTAAGTTTGTTGTACTATGTTTTTTCTATAGATATTTAATACACTGTGTATATAGTAGATAGTACAAAAATATAAGAATTAAAAAGTTTAAAAAATATTTTCGCAATTTTTATTTCTTAAACTACCTTTACAACGAAATTGGAACATATTGAAGCTATAATAATTGTACTATCGCTTATATAAACTGAAGAAAATAATCTTAAGTGTCTCAACACACTATGCCGAATTTACGCGACCGAAGTTCAGCACAATTACGCCTGCAATGCTATTTGAATTACTGACGACACACTATGCCGAAATTACGTCGCGTCATAGCGTACAACGTAACTTCGGTCGTGCGTAACTCGGCGTAAGTTTAGCGGCAACTTATTCTATGAGCATACAATTTACGCGACCGAAGTTCTGTTACATAACATACACGGTTAACATTACATAACACGACACGATGCCACGACAGCGCTCGAGAACACTGAATACACACAGAAAGTTGTGGAACTGAATTTCCGCCGCGTAAGTTCGGCACTTATGGTGTGTCATATCAGCCGATTACGTTGGAACGTAAAACCAGCCGCCGAACTTCGGTCGCGTTAATTCGGCATAGTGTGTTTAGACACTAGGGATCGTTATGCCGTGTAATGTCATTATGACGTCACGCGCGTAAACTCTGATTCGACTGCCTCTGTGGCGGAGTTTGGGTGTTTTCTATGTATAATATGTATGTATTTAGTAATATATAGGTATTTATATCAGTCGTCTAGATCCTTTAGCACAAGCTTATAGGTATTAGCTTAATTTGACCTAGATGATGTTGTGTGTGAATGTCCACAAATATTTAAAACTAGCTGAGCCCGCAACTTCGTTTACGTCACATAAGGTGTATGAAAGGAAAGGTATTTCTTCATCAGAGTCATCAAGCAGCGTCTGAAACTGCCCTGTTTGCTTAATCATAAAAGAGCTTAATGATTAAGTCTATTTTAAAACAATTCAGTCCACGCCTGCGGCGCGGACTGATTTTTTGATTAAGCCAACACGCCAGTTTAGGTTCACTAACATTCAAAGAAACCCCTACAATTAAAATTTTCAAAATATCTGATTCTTAAAAGTGTTATAACTCTTTTATTTCTAAACCGATTTACATAAAACAAACGCTAAATGTTAACTGGAGCAAACCTCAACACAATAAAAAAAACCGCATTGCAATCGGTTGAGCGGTTACTGAGATTAGCGTGCACAACCGTACAGACAAACAGATATACAGACATACAGACATACAGACAAACAGACAAAAATTCTAAAAATCATTGTTTTGGGTTCTATTGCGTTCATAAAGCCCCCCTATAATATTTTTTCTTATTTATCTTCCATGTACAGACAGCGACCTGTTACGATTTTATTATATGTATTGATATTGATATTTATTTATTGAGCACCGTGCATGATGCTGACCGAGTCGTATTGACCAATACTAGTCATGGCTTCTCGCAAGTGACCAATCGGAGCGGCACAGACTTTTAAAAAGTTAAGCCTCTGAACAGCAATTCTGTGGTTCAATGTATTCCAATTTCTTTGACTATGCATTGTTCAACACGACTTCAGCTTGTAGTTATATACGACTGGCCTTCGAGATGTTTTCTGTAGGTGTCCACGAGGGGTAGGCAGCGGAAAACAACTGGAAACAAAAGTGCCCCGTATTAGTGGGAGTAGGTACGTATCTATCCTATTGATTTAGTACTACCATCGACCACACTACAGTCCAAGCCAAGGCGTTGTCCTAGGACCTAGGACGAAGAAAACAGGTTTGACGTCGCGCGTCGCGTCGCCTCCTTTGCTGAGCCAGTCATAACGGTAGAGACAGTAGTGCTGCGTGTGCGAGAGCGGGCGATCTCGGTTTCACACTTCCGACTCGCCAACCTCCCACGCGTTTTTGGCTCTTCCGACTCAAAAGGTTGCCGACTTGCCGACCCCTGTCCTAATTGTTGAGATTTTCTCAATAGAAACCATAATCTTTTGTCAAAATACCATTTAACATTTAACATATGAATAATTTATGTGAAAATCAATAATAAAAATGGGGGGGGGGGTGGGGTTTAATAATTTAAGATTACATAGCCTCGATATCCCCAAAATGAACAAAAAAATAAACAAATAAATAGGCAGTAATATTTTATTTTATTTTCGGAGATTTTATATCTACTTACAGATTATTATTTTTTTGGTGAAAGTGAATTGTTGATGTGCATATTTTGTAAATAAAATAATTTATGTCAGAAAACTGCTTTTTATTTTGAATTACATGGTAAAATCTGAGAGTACTCCTTCATTTTCCCCATCCTAATTTTCGGCCAAATATCATAAATCCATTACACATGGGGTGTTCTCGGATTTAGTGTAGTTATTTTCGTCAGTTATCCAGCATGATGAAACAGTAAGTATTTATGTAGTACGACTCCTGTAAAAGAAATAAGGATATATTGTGTGACGTCCGGCGTGCAGCCGCCGTTCCCGCCAAAGGCGTGGGCACCGCCTATGGATACGCCGGCGTGACCACGCCACCGGCGGGATTGAGCGGCTAAGTGAACGAAACGGGGGGCAACGCGATGCATTTGACGTGACGTGAAAATAAAGTAGAAAGACAGAAATTTTTACTCAACCCTTGAGAAACACATAACCTACATAATTAGTCGTTTAGAATTGTAGATCCCATAGCACAAGCTTATACACAGTTTAAAGTGCACAGTTTAAAGAAAATAAATTATCTGTAGGCTGTGCTTATAGCTTAGTTTGGGCTAGATGATGTGTGAGATTGCTCTACAATATTTATTTACACAAAAATAATAATCTAGTTCAAACAATTCATAGGTTCAACAATTCATACCTATATCTGCAAGCATGCCGAATGGGGTCTAGTACAGCATGTACTAGACTGGTGCCTAGCGCTTATTTTCAACCAAGCCCCTATCGACCCTCGTAAGTGGATATTTATGCTGATGATTGAGTTATTCATTATGTACCTACTAGTTGATGCTCGCAGCTTCGCACGCGTTAAATTCGGTACCCGTTCTCGCTTCCCGTGGGAACCTTTCCCAGGGATGAAAATAGCCTATGGCTCCAGATGATTTCAGACTATAAGCTATCTCTGTTCTAAATTTCAGCCCAATGCGTACAGCCGTTAGAGCGTGATTGAGTAACAAACATTCAAACATCTAAACATCCAAACATCTTCACAAACTTTCACATTTATAATATTAGTGGGATGGGTCGCAGCCCGTCGCGTCGCTTACTTAGGACAACGAGAGGAGAAATAAGGAGATAAGCCAGTGGTTTTCACATGGAAATCTGTTCCCGTCATCACATCAAATGGGAATATATTTTGGGGATAGAAAGTAACCTATGCTTATTTCCCAACTGTAAATACCTAACCTATTCGTGTATGTACCAAAATTCAGATCCGTTATTAGGGTGTAAAACATCCATAGGTACTTCTATCAAGTCATACTTAGGTACAGGTACAAACTTTCGCATTGTTTTGTTATCTTCGATTTTGTAATAGTCTAGCCGATGTTACGCGGTTTCACCCGCGTTCCAAAAAATGGTTCAGTACACAGAAAATCAGAAAATAGTTTCGGAGCCTACACCTTTAATACATACAAACAAACAATCAAATCTTTCCTCTTTATAATCTATAATATAATCTAAGCAAACTAAAGCTTACCAAATAAGAAGCTGACTTCAACAACGAACTCAATAAAAGAAGAGCGGCTCTGTGCACTGAACTTGTAGAGGAACTCCATGATGGTGACCAAGAGCTCCATCACCACAAACCCCAGCGTGTACCACACGTAGACTTGGACTAGTACTGCGCTCTCCTGTCGACACATAAATAAATCAATATACATATAATAAAATCGTAACAGGTCGCTGTCTGTACATGGAAGATAAATAAGAAAAAAATTATAGCAGGGCTTTATGAACGCAATAGAACCCAAAACAATGATTTTTAGAATTTTTGTCTCTTTGTCTGTATGTCTGTATATCTATTTGTCTGTACGTCTGTGCACGCTGATCTCAGTAACCGCTTAATCAATTGCAGTGCGGTTTTCTTTATTGTGTTTAGGTTTACTCCATTTTAAAATAATTCAGTCCGCGCTGAAGGCGTGGACTGAATTATTTTAAAATAGCCATACTTATATATTTCTAAATACATATTATACATAGAAAACACTGAAACTTCGAAACAAACATTTGTGGATCACACTGTGGAGGAAGGGTTGGGAATGTTCCTCCAACACACAAAGGGAGGATCCTCCAACCAGGCTAGGTGATCGCGCCTGGCGGGCCGAAGCCCGAATTACTCGGCCGTGGTTTCCCGGTGTCTTCGCCAAAGGTACCTACCGAAGCTACCGTGCCCGGTAAGTATCTGTGGCAACCGGTAGGAGAGTTATTTGTCACTAGCTGATGGCATACGGTTTCACTTGCGTAATTCCTGTTCCCATGGGAATACGGGAATAAAATATAGCCTATGACACACGGGGTTAGTGAAGCTTTCTAATAGTGAAAAAAATATCAAATCGGTTTTGTAGTTTCGGAGCATATTCAATGTAAACAAACAATCATAGATAGATACATAGGTACATAATAGTCACACCTTTTATCCCCAAAAGGGTAGGAAGAGGCATATTATATGCCCACATTTCACAGTAGTATAGTTTTATGTCCCACGTAATACATAGGTGATGAGCCTATTGCCGTGTTGAAATGGACAGGCGCAGGTCACCGCGACCCGCAGCGGCAGTTGAAATTTTCAAGCCGGGGCCCGTAGGGCCTTCAACTTAGCTTAACGATTGTCATTTTACTGACAACCGGGTTTCTCTCCAAGACTCCAGTACAACGTGTCCGAAACATCGGTGTTACATACACCGACGTTCGGATTCGGAGTAAAAAGGATTTCGCGTGAAGTCCTGAATTCTATAAAAAAACGTCACTTCACTCACACGAAGTTCAACTCTACATAATTTAAACGAAGATAAAGATACTCACAACAATAGAAGCCAAGAGTAACAGCAAATTAGCCATTTGAAACAAAGTAATGAGCAGCGTCCTCAGCGACTCGACGTGCTCCATGACTCTTGACTGTCGGTACTGGTACCAGCAGTAGGTGTTGTCGGTTGTCACCGAGTCGAGGATGCTCGCCACCTGGGATGGTGAGAGAGTGAACTCGGGATTGAAATCGCGGGTACCTACACATAATAATTAAAGGTACTATTATTATAGTAGCTTATAATATTAGCCGCATAGGCCGCATTAGTTTGCTTCTATTCGAGTTATAGGTAAAAAGATTATCAAGATCCTGAGATGAAAACAACTAGGTAGGTTCCTCTTTAGTTGTTTTCTTCTGAGTCATCAAAGTTCGTAGAAACTCGTAGTAATAAGAATTTAACTTACTACCGAGATGTGATGACATACATACATACATATGGTCACGCCTTTATCCCCGAAGGGGCAGGCAGAGGCATATTATATGCCCACATTTCACTTTTTTTAAAAATTTGTCCCACGTAATAGGTGGTGAGCCGTATTGCCGTGTTTAAATGGACAGGCGCAGGTTGTGACTGCCTGCTGTTGAAATAAAGTCTTCAACTTGACTTAACGACTGCCATTTTACTGGCAACCGGGACCAACGGGTTAACGTGCCTTCCGAAGCACGGAAACGCTCAAATAAATGTCACAAAGTGATCACATGGATGGTCACCCATCCATGGACCGGCCATTGTGAAAGTTGCTTACTGCAGTGATCGTTTACAGAACACTGAGTCCGCGAGGCCACGAGCGCTTCTGATGTGATGACATCAAGAAGAAATCTAAACCAACCAGAATATGATGATTATGACCTTTGGGCGCACTGCAAATGGTCAATGTAGA
Organism: Miltochrista miniata; assembly: GCA_933228765.1. Classification (NCBI taxonomy): domain Eukaryota; kingdom Metazoa; phylum Arthropoda; class Insecta; order Lepidoptera; family Erebidae; genus Miltochrista; species Miltochrista miniata. The sequence continues at coordinate 21,678,258 of OW121770.1, read as the reverse complement.
GTGCTCAATGAATCACCTAGTTAGGACTTCACTAGGGATGACAAATAGTAGTTCTAGCAGATCTGTATTTTGTACACCATTCTTGGAGGCGGGAAAAGGATTCTCTACAAAATGTTAGCGGTTATACGGATAATTGAATCGTTTTTTAGGATTACGTCGTCTTTCATAATACGGATGAGCTCGAAGACTTAGAAGTAGACAATACTGACCAGACTAATGATGGAAATGAAGGCCACGGTACTCCTGTGAGGCATGCAGCAACACGTGCCGTCGCCACACATCACGATTAGAGACTGCATTCTGAACAGACTGAATTCACATTTTGTTTGAAATCTTATTTGCAAGTTTTGCCGTTTGTCACGTTTGACAAAATATTTGTTATGACTCTAATAGAGTTGTTTTTTTTTATGATTGGTAAATGGGTGTTTATCTACCGGGACACCTGAGACAGATACTCTAGAGCAGGGGTTCCCAAACTTTTAGGTATCACGCCCCCCTACTGTTAAAATTAATATGCCCACGCCTCCCCTCAGCCCAGGGAACAGCAAGTGGGCTTGCCAAACAATTTAAAAATAAAGTAACAGTAATTATTATTTTTCTAATTTTAGTACCTATTTGTTGTTAAAGCGGTAACAGAAATACACTATTATGTAAAAATTTTACCGCTCTAGCTATCGAGGTGCCTGAAATACAACCTCGTGACGGAAAGACAGACAGACGGACGCCAAGTTTCTTGAATAGGGGCCCGTTTTGGCCCTTTGGACACGGACCCTGAAACATACAATTATCAAATAAAATAAGAGAAGGTAATAGAGTTTATAAATACATCTCAGACTTCCCTCTTGTTTACTATCCCACTTCTTTGAGGGATGAAGAGACACGCCACCATCTTGACCTGTTTCTGTAAGATTGGCGAGCAGCAAACCCGTCGTTCTCAGGCCTTCGGTCATGAAGGCCGGTAGTCTTGTGCGTATTTATCCCCCGCTCCCACCACGCCACCATTTTTTGCACGCCGAAAGACACAGCTTGGGACCATGGCCCTCAACACGGTCTTGAGCGTGATAATGTCCACACCAGGCCTGCGACCAAGTCTTGGCGTTGCAGCGTCCATACTGAGCACCGTCAGAATATGCGGCACCGTGTCCTCGCTGAAGTAACCGCAGTGCTAGCACTCAGGTGTTACCTTCCGGTGTATGCACCACAGGTACTTACCGAAGCACCCGTGCCCGGTAAATATCTATGACGCCTCTTAAGCCACTCTTCCATGATCGGCTTCACCACCTCAATAGTAGTGAGTTCCCAATTTGACAGCTCAGGGAACAGGCCCATGGTATCACTGCAGCTCCTCCAGAATCCTCGCTTTCAGGTCCCATGGAGGGTTCCCAGGTAGGAGACATGCAGCCTCGACGGAGATGCGTTACCCTCTTATTATCCTGATGCCAGCGATTCAGGGTCAGACTTACGAAAGGTCATTTCTTACAAAAAGAGTCAAAGATAGATGTGCTTGCATGATTTTGAGAAGATTCCCGATTGTCAATATATAAGAGATAAAAAAATTGCACAACGCAGATTACTAGCAAAATTTAGTTTACTTTTAAACTTTGTTTTTATTATTGTAACCAATGCTACATGCTAAATGAATATTAATAAAAAAGGTATAACATTTAAGATATTTAACCCAAAATTGTGTCTAAGAATTTCAAAATTTCCATAGATTGCTCTTGTGATGTCACTCTGATCTAACCGCGCCCCCCTGCACATGTCTTCGCGCCTCCCCAGGGAGGCGCGCCCCCCACTTTGAAAACCAATGCTCTAGAGAAACTACACGGTCTCCCCGTAAGCCTTTTCTTTTTCTTTTTTTTGTTTAACGTGAGGGAAAATCCTCATGGATGTTATGCCGGACTCCTACCGACTAAAAAAACCTCACGTCACGCCCAACAGCCTGTGGTTGGGAGCCCCTGGGGAAGCCCTCGGAAGGATGTCCCACCCAGAACTCCCAACAGATCCACGGCCGCCACTGCGGCCTCGCCCAGGGGGTGGTTCGGGTGCTATCCCGCGTCTTTGGGGGTTTCGGGTGTGATCTTGCTTCTAAGCCTATGCCGTCATGGGTCTGCTTCTGTAAGGACGGTGAGCCGCCCTCTCACCGTCCTCAGGCCCCCGGTCATGGTGGCCGATAGTCCTCCCGTAAGCCGTACTACCACCTCGCGTAAGATTCAGGTGTTATCCCGTATGTTTGGGAGTTGGTTCGGGTGTAATCCCGCTTCTTGGGGTAAAAGTACCTGCATAAGCATAGGTACACCATTTGCTATTAGTTTTCGTATTATTTAATTGTACCATAAACGAAGAAGAAAGTAAGATTTTTTTTAACGTGAGGGAAAATTCTTCGGACACCTACAGACTAAAAAATCTCACGTAACGCCCAACAGCCTACGGTTGGTTAGGAGCCCCGGGTAAAGAATGACGCACGCTACACCGTGCCGGGCCCGAGCCGAGTGTCGGCCGTAGCTCGGACCCGGCACGGTCAACTAATATTACATATATATTTTGTATGAACACACACACACTCACGCTATACCGAGCGGCAACCGAGCGACAGCTGAGCAACGGGCAACGACAACGCTCGGAAACAACTCGGTCCCGCCTCGGCTCGGACCCGGCACGGTCTACCGTGAGTGATCCTTTAAGCCCTCATAAGGATGTCCCAGGACCACTGATCTGTATCAGATCAGTGCCCAGGACTCTCAACAGATGTCGCCTGACTCCCAACAGAGAATTTAAGCTTTTTAAAGTATTACACTTGCAAATTATCATCATTATTTCAGTAAAAAGGTTAACATTGTCGTTCTTCTGTTCTCATTTCATGGTTCCAAATGTCACTGTCATCTTCTTCCATTTTGTTCTATTGGCTGATAATTTAGAAAGAACGGAATTGTGATAGCAATAAGTAAAAATGGTGAGATTTTTAGTTCTGTTTTGTGTAATTTTGGCTATGATAGTTCATATCCACTGCGAAGAACCAGTTCTTGAAGAAGAGGAACAAGGTAAATAATTCTTGATCGTACGTATGACTTCAATTCTCTGTAAGTGTTAAGTACTGTAAGCTGCATCGACGGGAATAGGTAGTGGCTGCCATTTCATGATACCTTTAAACAATATCCTTTTTTAACCAAAATTCGCCTATTAGGTACATTATTTATTAGGTACACATGTTTGATCTATGAAATCTATCTGGTTAGGGCTAGGTGGCGTTGTTTAAAAGTAGCCCCCATATTCTTCTCTATTACAGAATCTTCTACGGAACCAATGACTCCACAAGATGTCGTCGACAATGGGCTTGAAGGTGATCCACAAGTCACCAATGATACCGAGCTAGGAGCTTCCATTGCCAAGTTTGAAGAATTCGCCGCAAGAGCTTATAAATTCGACAATACATTAGGATATACTACTGATGATGTAGATCGAGAACATGAAAAGATGATAGTTGTTCTAGATGAACTCACAGAAGCTGTGAAAGATCCTAACATTGCTTATGAATTCCTCAAAACCAAAGGTATAAATCGAGTAGCTTTAAACAATATCAAAGTAGATAACCCTGAACTGAAAGCTAAAATACTTATACTTTTAAAAACACTTTTCAATGAAGTTCCATCTACTGTTATAACTGTTATGCCGATTACAATGGTTGATAGATTACTGGATATTTTCGAAAATGAAAATCTAGCACTTAAAGCACATACTTTAGATATCTTATACTTCTGGTTACCTGACAATCCTAAAGTTCAAGCTAGAGTTATGAAACTAAAAGGCTTACAACCATTTTACGAACAATTATCAGCTTTAGATACAAATGTTATAAAGATGATGCTAGATTTGTTTAATAAAATTTTAACAGAACATGTTAAAGCTAGAAGCGATGATCAAAAGAGTGTTATAGGTGCAGAGGAACTTAAATTCTATCAGAGAATAGGTTTATTAGAGCGTATGTCTAGCCCAATGATGTGTAATGGACTACTGAATATATTTGTAAAAACATGGAGATACAACACGAAAGATAATAATATTGTAATGTCAGTTTTTGAGCTTTTGACAAACGTGAAACAGTTCTGCATAAAAACGCTTATTGGTAAATCTAAAGCTGTAAAATTATTCGAAGCTTTACAAGTTTATGCTGAAGAGCCAGAAAATAAGCAGAACTTCATTCTAAAAGGCTTGAATCAGACTCATATTGCGCTAGTCATTAAAGAATATATTAAAACGGCTAAGGCAGAGACGAATGTAAAAGATGAATTTTAAGTTTTCATTGTGTTAGAATATTTTATGTTAGTACTGGAGTTTAAAGATTGTTTTGGTTTTAATGTGGAAGCATGAATTGATTATTTAAGTGAATACAGTTTTGATTATTATTGTGTTTTTTATTGATATCACATAGTCTACACTTCCGACTAGTTCCGGCTGGTCAAACCTTTCATAATCGAACGTAGAAACCTCCCTCTCCTCTGTAAGGGCGGCGATTCTCGACGGTACTGCTTTAAAGCTCCGTAAATAGAATGTTTCCGATGCTGATGTTAAAAGGAAAATTTGTCTTGGAAACTACCTTCGTTTAATTACCCGTTTACTACCAGTCTTACTACCAGTAGTAACAAGGGTAATTTTTTTAGGGTTTCGTAGCCAAATGGCAAAAACGGAACCCTTATAGATTCGTCATGTCTGTCTGTCTGTCTGTCTGTCCGTCCGTGTGTCACAGCCAATTTTCTCCGAAACTATAAGGCCTATGCTATTGAAACTTGGTAACTAGATGTATTCTGTGAACCGCATTAAGATTCTTATATAAAACTAGAAAAAAAGTAGTAAATTTTGGGGGTCCCCATACTCAGAACTGAAACTCAAAATTTTTTTTTTCATCAAACCCATACGTGTGGGTTATCTATAGATAGGTCTTCAAAGATGCTATTGAGGTTCCTAACATCATTTTTTTCTAAACTGAATAGTTTGAGCAAGAGACACTTCCAAAGTGGAAAAATGTGTGTCCCCCCCCCTCTAACTTCTAAACTAAGAGAATGATAAATCTAAAAAAAAAATATTATGTACATTGCCATAAAAACTACCAACGAAAATTGGTTCGAACGAAATAGAGCTGGTAGTTTTTTTTTAATACGTCATAAACCGCAATTTTGGTTAGAAAAATCACTGCCACTGCGAACGTGTTAAAACATCAATCAAAGTTACAACAAACTATAAGAAATTTTATATTATGTTACTTGCTGCTACGAAACCCTTCATGGGCGAGTCCAACTCGCACTTGGCCGGTTTATTTTGCCCGTGTTACCACTAACTGCTGCAGTAGTAACTAGTAACACGGTACAATTTTCGTTACCCATGTTACTATTATACCCATCACTAACAGTGCAGTAGTAACAAGGGTAATTTTTTTAGGGTGGATTCGACCAAAATTGGCGTAAGGCTTCGTCGTCATCTCCTACGCTTTCCTTGAGGAATTTAAAGTAAGGCTTGTCTAGTTACGTGATCATGGTCCCTTTGGCAGCCTGCGTATGTACCTAGAATCCAGCTACACTTCCGGCGTTTGATCTGTTGATGGATAGAGTTCTTACGACAGCGATCCTATAGGCTTACGTTGGTAATTTTCTCCGGCCATACCGTAAAACGAGGTTACTTTGAACATTAGGGTAACTTTGATGATAACTTTAATTGGTAATATTTTTGAAATTATTTACTTAAAACGTAACGCAATAAGGATTCTTTTTATTCTGTTGGTCAGATTGACAGATTGGCCATGTTTTTTCGAAGTGCGTACGTGTGGTTTTTGGTTAGGTCTAAATAAATTTTAATGTTAAAGTTGAGTGTAAAAATCATCAAAAAAAATCACCTGGATAACTTCAATTGCCCAGGCGTAAGTATATATATTTGGCTTAAACTTTTGTGTTATTTTTATTGTGCACCTAGCTAAGATTTCAAAATATGAAGAACACATTGGGTTTGCGCCGCCATTTTTGTATCTATGAGCATGTTTGATGACCGGGGCTACATTAATAGGACATGCGAGGCTACTTTGATAGGTATCAATTTCACACCGGTGATTGTTAAGTTTTCACCTATACGAATAATAGGCCTGTCATCTAAGTAGCCCCTTTTGTTTGTTTGTTTCAGTTGTACGATGGTTCGCGCTTATAAGCAGACCGTAGGGAGTTACACCTACAAAAATACACGGAAGAGGTTTTGGAAGAAGAAATATTATTAAATTGTACAAAATAACCTATGGGACACTTGATAATAAATTGAAAGGGTTTTTTTTACGTAAGAGAAAATCCTCGTGGATGTTATGCCGGACTCCTACCGACTAAAAAACCTCACGTAACGCCCAACAGCCTATAGTTGGGAGCCCCGGGTAAGCCCTCGGAAGGATGTCCCAGGATTCCTAACAGATCTACGGCCGCCCCTGCGGCCTCGCCAACGGGGTGGTTCGGGTGCTATCCCGCGTCTTTGGGGGGTTTCGGGACATGGGCCTGCTTCTGTAAGGATGGTGAGCGGCCCCCTAATTGGAGAACTCCTGGTGCTCAACCTGTCTTTTCCCGAACCGAGTAATCTGCTATATTACAGGCTGCGGCTACGTGTGGCAATTAAATTTGATTATTAACTTAATTTTGTTTTATTAAGTCAAAGCCTTTTGTTGCTGCCGGCTCACTTAACGTTGGTTTTTCAACAATCAAAGTTGCCCCTTGATTCAAGGTAGTCCCAAAAATGGTCAAAAGGCTTTAATTTGAAAGTGAGCTGTCCAAATTTTATTTTTCTTTTTGTTTTTGGTTGCTAATCGGGGTGTCTTTTCAATGGCATATAAAAAATACCACATCCCAAAATAACCCCATTCGGAATATAATTTTGATAGTGAGGTTTTTATTTTTTTTCTAAGGAATTAATAAAGATTTTAATTTTTGTTTTCCTGATTTATGTAGTACATAATGAATCGTCATTACTGTATTTTTCGTTTAAATCCAATACTTTAATGAAAAAAGTTATTAAATTTTAAAGTTGAAAATTAATCAATGTCACCTCGTTTTACGGTATATGTATACCGAGGATCCGTCCGAGGCAGCGGTTCACGAATACCTAGGCTTACGTGGATAATTTTCTCGGGCCAGTATGTATACCGAGGATCCGTCCGAGGCAGCGGTTCACGAATACCTAGGCTTACGTGGATAATTTTCTCGGGCCAGTATGTATACCGAGGATCCGTCCGAGGCAGCCTTCTATAACTATGGTAACCATACTGAAGTATTCTACTTCAGTATGGTTACCATAGTTAGGTTGTGCTATTAGTTGTTGGTAAAATGGAAAATCACTTACTTACTTTTAGGACAAATACAAGCTATTCTCTAGTACCTATAGTCTTACTCCGATTTTAATCAAATCCGCCCGCATCTAGAAAATTTGTAGATAGTAAGTTTTACAAAAAAAGTTTTCACTATCACATTGTTGTATACTTATAAGTGCTTGCAATTTTTATAGCTTAGGGTCTCTCACCCTAAACGAATGGGCACCACCCCACGTGTGGCCTGACCACAACTATCACCATTATACAGCTATCCCTTGAAGGGTGGGATCGCAAGACACAATGGCGTATTGTAAGGGTATCGCAATTGTTGTGATATAATTTATGGTTATTCATGTTGATAGGTTGTTGGATTTAATTTATTTAAATGGGTAGCACGATTGGTTTAGTGGTTTGGAGTTTTAGATGCGTGTGATGTAGGGGCACTACGGACCTAGTAAAAGATAGAATACCTAATACATATTTCCTACCTACTAACCTTAGATCATCTAACCACAGGATGCGCCTTACTTAAGCATTGTTTTCTGCCATTGCACATGACCATTTGGTCTTTTGGCTTTATGAAAAGCCTGTACATCAGTATATAATTTTATATGATTAAACTAGTACATTACATTGTAGTTGACTGTACAATAACAATTAACACACAACAGCCATTACGCGTTTGTCGATTAATACATTTTTAAATGCAATGAAATTTTATATGTCTTTGTGTTTCCCCCTTCACTTGTATGAAAACTGGCAGAATATTTTTGTATGCGGTGGTTCGCAAAGGCTAGTCCCGTGTTATATGGTCTAAGCTGCTAACGTATAAAGAAAAAAGTATTATATTAATTAGACACGTCATCGTCATGCCCGAACATCACGGCTTTCAAAAACAGCAGATTCAATTTTACATTTAAAAAGACAATTTCTTTGAAATTACATATGGTAGCATAATTATATGAAAAGTAAGGCACTTGCCTGACTTTTTTGTTGCCATTTTTCAGCGTTAGTAACGTATCTATAGTTTTATATATCGTTGTTTGAAACCCTTTTTTTGTTTTACTTGAGCGAAAATCCTCATGGATGTTATGCCGGACTCCGAACAACCAAAAAAACCATACGCGTCCTGTTAATAGCTTACGGTTGGGAACCCTGGGTAAGCCCTCGGAAGGATACCCCAGGACTCCCACGTTTGAAACCCTACTGTTCAACGCAATGATTCAGGAAAGATTTGTAAGTACTACGTGTTCGCTCTAACTTTGCCGATGGCGTAGAGGCGTATACCCGAATTGTTAATTAGAGGAAGGATTGACAGTAGCTAATGTCACTTCGTCATAGAAAATACGCAACATTGTATGAAAAAGTGACATTAGTTGTTGTCAATTTACTTCGTCTAATCAAAAATTCGACTTCAGTATGGAGCCGAGCGGCAAAGTTAGAGCGAACGAGCAGTAGGTAGTATGTTTGAAATCGAAAATCTCCCCAACTACCGACACAAGAATGATCTACTAACAGAAATACGCCGAGTCGTCACTCTTACTCCGCCTGGAGATCGTGGCTCGCACCATGGTCTCCAGCGAAAGAATGTCCACGTCCAGACGCTGAGCGTCATCAATGTGTGGAGCGCTGTGTCCTCACTGCGTTCTTCGCAGTGCTGTCACTCGGCTTTGGTCTCCTGTTGTATTCTTCACAGATACTTACCGAAGCACCCGTACCCGTAGCCTCTCTTATCGATGTCGATTTGCAATTGAATTAATGGCTATTCAATTTTTCGTTTACCAACTATTATTTGTGCAGATTGATTTGTGAAATCAGAAGTGGGATAACTTACCACACATTTACTTTATTATGTACCTATGTTATATCTGTGTTAATCAGTGCTACGGTGATGTGCTTGTGTGTGTATTTGAAACTATCTGCCGTTGAAATAAAAGCTTAGCCCGTTCAATTTGATCATTTATTTGACATTGGGTCAAAAATTATCAAATTTAACGTGTAAATCTAAGCAACTGGTTAACTGCCTGATCTTTTAGGAAGTAAATCTATTACTACCCGTTCGCTCTAACTTTGCCGCTGGCGTAGAGGCGTATACCCGAATTGTTAATTAGACGAAGTAAATTGACAGTAGCTAATGTCACTTCGTCATAGAAAATACGCAACATTGTGTGAAAAAGTGACATTAGTTGCTGTCAATTTACTTCGTCTAATTAAAAAATCGACTTTAGTACAAAGACGTATTATATATAGACACGTTATACACGAACATTGCGGCTTTCAAAAACAGCTAAACTTTTATAAATTTGAAAAAAGAATTCTATAAATTATCTGTGGTAGCATGCATGAAGTCAATATCAGAGGAATGTGGGGAAAAAGGGAAACTTGAATTTCACTTACTCAGACATAATATGGTTAATGTATTTACGAGTAAAGTACGTAATAATTAAATTTATAAAATTTTAATGTAGTTTATCGGATTAGTAATTATTACCTAACGTAATTTAGGTCATAAAATAAAAATATAATCATACAGAAACATTTATTTAATAAGTTATAATTTAGTACCTAGTACCTAAGTAATCCAAATATTTGTAATTTAAATCATTTTAATAATCTTAATATATTATTATTGTAGTTCATTATTTTTTAAAGAAATATAATTACTTAAATTTAAAAAAAAAATTCAAATAGCAAAATAAAACATTAGTACAAAATCTCCCCGACATCCCCTTACGGGTCGCGGGCGCCAAACCACAGACTATAGAGTACATTTTCACAATGAGCATTCATTATGCTTGCCGCCATTTTATCGATCCGAGAAAATGAAATAATATTATTATTTCTGTTGTACATAAGCATGAAATGACACGATTTTATGTTGAACAGTTGCTGTGTAGCTTGTGCATCATCTGAAGATACATGAAGGCAGGTTTTTTTCGAGTTTTCTTTACTAAAAGAATTTAAAACAGTGCTAATAGAACTTTCGCTAACCCTACAGCCGCGTCACAGATTTTCAGGTAATTACCTGCTTTACGTGTTGCCATTTTCAAGTGTCTATAACGTATCTATAGTTTTTATATCATTGCTTTAGTATGGAGCCGAGCGGCAAAGTTAGAGCGAACGAGCAGTAGCTGTGACATCGATAAGAGAGGCTGCCATTGTCTTCTCTCCTATCGGATGTCACAGACTCACAGTTAATAGAATGACTTCCTAAAAGATCAGGCTGTTAACCAGTTGCTTAGATTTACACATTCAATTTAATCATTTTTTGACCCAATGTCAAATAAATGATCAAATTTAACGGGCTAAGCTTTTATTTCAACTGCAGATTTCACACACTGACAGTTTGAAATACACACACAAGCACATCACCGTAGCACTGATTACCACAGATAAAATATACATAATAGTGATTCTGTCTGTGGTAAGTTATCCCACTTCTGATTTCACAAATCAATCTGCACAAATAATATTTGGTAAAGGAAAAATTGAATAGCCATTAATTCAATTGCAAATCGACTCGTATTTCTAATACAACAGCTTTTATTCAAATTAAAGCTAAAGGTTACGTTAACAAAGCACTCTTTGTGCAACTCGATTCATTACCGCAATGACAAATCATGCGCCATGGGTGGCCATGACAGTTTTGATGTGGTTTCCCGCGCTTCCGTACCGGAAGGTATCATTAGCGTTACTTTTTTTTTATACAGATAGTAATTTTAATTTCGTTTATAGATATTTATACGGCAATAGGCTCAGTTAGGTACCTACGTGGGACATAAAACATACTGAAGTACCTAATATGACTATGTTTACCCCATCGAGAATAGAGTTTAAGTAGGTACATAAGAATGATAAAGGACCATGAGACAAATTGGGCTCAGTGTCCAACAGAGTTATATCATATCGCTTGCTTATTGCAAGAATGTCATAACAAAAAAAATGAAGTTTTACAGGAGAGCGGTTTTAAAGTATCGATTTGATTTATTCGTCTATATTACAAATAAAATACTGGGAAACAATATGTCATGTGTTAGTGTTTTACTGTACTTTAAAAATCGTTTATTAAAAAGTAAATAAATATTACCTATTATAAGTAGTTTTAAAACATATTAATATAGTCCTCACATGTGTCATTGTTGCAGAAAAACGCTAAATATTAAAAGTATTTTCTCAAAATAAGTCATTATTACACCACAAAATACGCAAGAATTCGCGATCTAAAACAAATAATGACGGTATTGCAAAAAAAGGTTGAATTCGTTACCTTGAAATAAGACAGCCTCTGCAGGTTTAAACTTTTATTTTCAAATACATAAATAACGAAATTAAATCAACTTTCAATAAAACTTCTTTACTTACTAACTACTTATTGCAAATACCTTAGGCACATTCTTTGTAATATTTAAAAACATTATAAAATCAGCATAATCAAATCTTTAAAATATAAAAGAATATTCGAAAAAGAAAGTAACATAGACACTTTAAGCTTAAACTTAAAAACACAATTCTTAACACAAATGTGAACAATATCTCAGGTACTCATTATTAACAGTCTCGTAATTTCAGTCTATAATCAGTTAGAGACCTTATTCTTATCATTGCCTGCCCTACCAGATTTGGTAAGACCCTATCAATGCCCCTTTGGATATTCGTTTTAGTAAAGAGCTTACTGAAGCTCTTGGCAATCCAAGGTCTTAAAATAAATTATACCGGGCTTTAGCTGGAATTCCATTTGCTCCTACTTCTATGGAATAGAGTTTAACCGCATAGCCATTTTTGAACTCATTGGTCAAGTCAAAGTATTTATTTATCTTAATGGCGTTGTCCTTCGGTATGTTGGTCTCCCACGTCACCGTGAGCTCTACGAGCACTGCTCGCTTATGTATCCTTGAAAACAAGAATATGTCGGGTCTGGATGGCGAGGTACATACATCCTCCGGGATTTTGTAGTGTTTTCATGCGTGTCTGCGAGTATGGTCCAATCGGCGGCAGCCATCAAAACTAAGTATGGGTTTTGAGGTACTTTCTTTGAACAGCCTTCCTTTACAAACGCAATTTTATTTCTTATGTTTGTGGCTCTAGCTACCGCCAAACTGACAGCCTCACGTATGATTTCCAATACCCTTTTGTTGGCGAGGGGAATAACCCATGTCTAATAGCGTCCTACAACCCACCAGCAGGTGCCTAGCAGTTCCAATTGCTTCTCAAGTTTTATCTGTGGCTTTCCCCCACCTGAACCGATTACTTTGGTTAGAGATGGTCAACTGAAACGCGTTCAGATAGAATCTAAGCAAACCCGGCGACCAGTCGTAGAACAAGGTACGCCACTGCAAGGCCATGGGAATACAATACTCGCCTAGAGTAAGCCACTCGTTCTGCATCTCTAGGTTCATCGCGTGCACCTTATAGGCGTCATTCGCATCCTGCTCCAGAAAGGATTTTGTAACGACTTTATCTGTTTGTCCCCGGATACCACTCAAACGCACTCTACCAGTGTGCGAACCCATCATGAATTTCTTGTATAATTGGAGGCGTGACTCAAGTTCTGCTATATTTTTATCCTTTGGCAGAGTTTGAACGATTTCGTGTCTTGATTTTGGCAGACGTGCATTTTGGTAACACTTAGATGATTTTAGAATTCCGACGGCTTCTTAAACGTCATTCCGAAGTTATTAAAGGCTCTGTATAGTGCCGACGGGTCGGCTGATTGAGCTATCCCTAGCCACGACTTCAACGTCTTCGTAACATTCGTATCCAATCTTAAACAGTTTTGAAAACAAATGAAAGAATTTTATATATTTCTGGCTTTTGTCAAAATATTTTGCCTCTATTGATCCTCTCTCCTAGCGCGCTTCCTTACCTTCTTTTCAGGACTAATAGAAATTGTCGTTGGTAGTGTAGTGTTGAGAACTGTAGTTGTTTGCGAGACGCCTAGAATGAAAAAAGAGCAATAAGAAACTGAAAAAAACACTTTTTGTTTCTTGCTATAGTAACATATTTTTACATAATACTTATAAAATCTGAATATTTTCTGCTAGGACGGTTTAATTTTAAATGTGACACTTCGTTTTAAATTACAAAATGCAATGTCATAGTTACAATAATGACTTAACGTAAAATATTACAAACACATCCTTAGTTTTAGAAGCAATAACGTCATATTGTTTAATAATACAAATATTTAAACTTATTTCTTTATTGTAATAACGTCATAACCCAAAATAATTATATATTGTACTAAAGGAATAATCGGAAAATAGTTCTGACCATTTGTTGCAAGAACATTTTAACTCCAAATATGACATCCTTGAGGAACAAGACGCGTGCGCCCGCGTCGACCACTTTGGCGTAACTGAGATAGCACTATATAGAAACAAGCCGATGCCGCCACCAACAGCGTGCAAAAACGACATTTGTCGCCACCTAGCGGCATCGAGTAAAATTATCTTTCTGACGTTCTAGTACTGAAAAATATGCTAATAAAAGACTTCTTTTTTATTGTAATCTGAAAATCTTGTGATTTTGAGATATGTCGGTCTTGCAGTAAGCAAGCGATATGCCGTTGTAAGGATTTGGTTTGTACTAAAATTGTTACTACCGGCACCAACTTCAATTCCATTGCAGAAAAAAGATATGCACCTAAATAGGTTTTGCGTAAAAAGCTAATTATTAGTCATAAAACTTATTGTAACTATGTATATACTCATGCTTTTTTCTTTTTTTTACGGGAGGGAAAATTCTCGGAGAATGTTATGCCGGACTCTTACCGACTAAAAAACCTCACGTAACGCCCAACAGCCTGTGGTTGGGAACCCCGGGTAAGCCCTCGGAAGGATGTCCCGGGACTCACAACAGACCTACGGCCGCCAATGCGGCCTCGCCCAGGGGGTGGTTCGGGTGCTATCCCGCGTCTTTGGGGGGTTTCGGGTGTTATCCCGCTTCTAAGGGGGGGCATGCGTGAGTTGCTCACGTCACGCTGCCGTAATGGGCCTGCTTCTGTAAGGACGGTGAGCGACCCTCTCACCGTCCTCAGACCCCGGTCATGGAGGCCGATAGTCCTCGGCGAAGACACGTCAGCGGCGTCCAGGCCGCCGACTGCGGAACTCGGGTGGGAGAGCTCTCTCCCGCACCCGGCCCGCCGCCTCCTTCACGAGCATGACCTGCTCGCAGAAAGAGGCGACACAGTCCCACTTACTCCCGCTGGAGAGCATGGCTCGCACCATGGTCTCGAGCGAGAGTGTCCACGCCCAGACCCACTACGAGGAACTGGCGCTGTTGCGCCCACGCCGAGCACTCCACCAGCGTGTGGAGCGCCGTTTCATCGCTGCGGTCCTCGCAGTGCTGACACTCGGCCGTGGTTTCCCGGTGTTTTCTCCACAGATACCTACCGAAGCTACCGTGCCCGGCAAGCATCTGTGTCAACCGGTAGGAGAGAGCACCGTGTCTCCTCTCCAGCCACTCGTCCATGACCGGTCTGACGGCCGCGATTGTGGCGAATCCCCCCTTTGGTTGCTCAAGTCGCTCCTTCCATGTCTCCACGGTTTCCTGGTGGAGCAGGGACCGCTGGGCTTTGATTTCTCGAGCCGCAGGCACAGATTAAATAATAGTTACTACGTAACAGATACATCACTCCCATACTTAACCTCAAAAATATTAGCTATAACATATCGCTACAGTGGAAAACATGCTCTACGACGTATTCCGAGAGTCGAGATTCGTGCGCACACCGTATGATTGCGTCATCGAGTGACAACTATTGACAACATTAGGGTTGTAAGCACGTAACAAAAATACATATAACTACAAAAAACAATAAACACAGTGTCTAAAAAAAAACTTAATAATATTTTATAACTTCTTCTTCTTTATATAAGAATTATATTATAACTAGCTGATGCTCGCAGCTTAGCCCGCGTTAAAGTTTGTTCCTTTTCCCGCTTCCAATGGGAACTTATTCCCGGAATAAAAAGTAACCTACATATTTGTTATTCCAGACTACAATTTATCCCTGTATCAAATATCAGCCACACATCACACATCTACACATCCGCACCTAAACACTTTCGCATTTAATTTTAGAATATTAGTAGGAAGTAAGATGAAAAAAAAAGCAAGACTAAATAAAGCGAAATATTATTTTACGCGGGAAATGTACATTGGTTGTGCGCACTTCGCTCGGTCTTGCGTGTGGCAGCCCTCTGCCGGTCGGCCACGTTAGTTCTGCGTCATAATACTTAGGAGTAGGTGCTTATAAAACGACTTGTAGCGAGTGACGGAGGCCTGCCGCAGGCCCTTGGCCCCGCTCCAGCGCCTCCTTGCGCCATCTGAACAGTGACGCAAGGGCTCTCGCTGCCAGGTCCCATGGAGGGGTCCCGGCTAGGAGACATGCCGCCTCACCAGAGATCGTGCGGTATCCTCTTATCACCCTGACGGCCATCACTCTCTGCGGACTCAGCAGTCTAGCCACATTGCTGGCCGTCAGGGTCTCCACCCATACGGGAGCCCCGTATAGGGCCATGCTTCGCACGATCCCCAGGTACAGTCTCCTGTAGGGAGCGTTGGGTCGCGCGAGTGCGGCTGATGCTCCCCTCAGTTTTGGGACCAAACTTCGGAAGTGATGTCCGAAGTTCCACCGGCCATCGAGTACAAGCCCCAGATACTTCATCGAGGGCTCGATGCCGATGCTGACGCCCCCTACCTGTAGGCTGGATCCCGCAGGTGGCCCCATCCGAGGTCCGTGGAAGCACATAGCCTCGGATTTGTGAAGGGCGACCTCGAGACCCAGCCGCCGAATCCGACCCACGACCTGAGCAACCCCTGCCGTGGCCTTAAGTGCTGCGTCCCGGTGCGTTGCTCCCCGCGTCGTAACGAGGGTGTCGTCGGCGTAGCACGTTACGCCGACCTCTCTGAGCAACGGACCACGCAGCACCCAGTCGTAACCGATGTTCCACAGGAGCGGTCCTAACACCGATCCCTGTGGAACCGAACCGGGTAAGTTATGGCTCTCTCGGAGAGATAAGCCCCGACAATTCGTCGGAGGTAGGGAGGCACTCTATGATAGATAAGCGCCTCCCTGACGCAGCTCCAGGGCAAGGTGTGGACGGTCCCTGACGGAAGCCAAACTGGCTATCCGCCAGATCAGGCCCCACGCGTGTGAGGTGCCCGACGAGGCGTTGTGCAATAATGCGCTCAAAGAGCTTGCACACCTCGTCGAGCGACACGATCGGCCGGTACAAACATTCGAGATTTTTAAGGTCATCAGAAAATTTGACTCTTTGGATGCCACAGCACTCAACAAATTTCGTGGACAAATCCTTCACTGTACAAGCGATTCGCCTGTGGAATGCTTTGCCAGTATCTATAAGGCGAGCACAATCACTAGTATCTTTCAAGAGTATGCTAATGAATCACTTTTTGTCTATTTCCGACTAGTACCTACTTCGTGTTTTCTTCTTAGTATGTATATGTCTCTAAATGTAAAAAAATGTAAGTATATGATAAAGTATATCGTGTCTGTATGTATGTTTATGTATTGTATATATTATATAATATGTATGTGTATTTATGTATGTTTATTTATATGTATATAATTATAGTTATGTTGTTGGTATATGTTTGCTTCTAAAATTTGTACACTGCCCCTATCAGCTTCATGTTTTCTATCCATCCAAAGGTTGCCTGGCAGTGATTGCTTTTAGCGATAAGGCCGCCTATTGTACATACGTAGATTAAGATCTTCTTCTTTGAATATGTTCCTTTATGGTGTACAATAAAGAATATTTTATTATTTTACCCTGATGGGGAATTTGCCGGCCGCCCCGCCTTTCGAATTAAGACCAGTTTCCCTGTCTTCCAGACCTTGGGAAACTGGCCTTTTTCGAGACATGCGCTATAAAGACCCATAAGTTGAGGCCCAAGCTCCTCGAGAGCCAGGACCCATGCTCGGCCTGGAACGCCGTCGGGTCCAGGGGCGGTGTTTCTGTGGGATTTAAGCCGCAGGACAGCCGCCCCTAACTCACCCTCGGTGACTACGGGCACGTCGTTCTCGCTGCCTTCCGCGATGGGTGCCTGAGACGGAGCCATGCGCGAAGGAATGTGTTCCTCCGCTCTCGACGGGAACAAGGACTCCAGGACCCCCTCCCGCCGCTCCGGCTCAGATCTCAGGATCAGTGGGGGCGTAATTTGCCTCTTACCATGAGGTACGGGCGCCCCCACGGGTTCCGTTCCAGAGTCTCCATCAGCTCTTCGCGGCCCAATTTTTTGGACCGCTTGATGGCGGTCTGGAGGGCCCTCTTGGTCTCCTTGTACCCATCGTAGAGCTCCGTCTCTCGGGCTGCCGCATCGTCTGGGCGGCGACGCCACCGGCGAAACCTGGTGTACCGGCTCCGCGCGGTCGGTAACGCAATCCGCGCGCAACTGCTCGATTTCCGGCGTCCACCAGTACACCTGCTTCCTCGCCGGTCTGGGCCTAGCCCTGGGCATCGCCGCATCGCAGATGTGCGACATGGCTCTCCCGAACCACTCCACCTCGGTATCAACATCGGTAGGCCTGTCCGCTGTCGGAATCCAGGACAGCGCGATGGCCGCCTCCAGGAGAGCCTCCCGATCAAGGCGATGGAGTGCCCAACGCGGTTCCGGGGGATTCGCGATTGCTGGCGGCAGGTTAGGTGGAGGGGAGACGACGAACCGAATATATCGGTGATCTGACGACGTCTCCTCCTCCTCCACCACGCGCCATCCCTGGACACGGCGGGCGAGCTCAGGGGTCGCAAACGAAACGTCTATGACCGAGCTAACAGGTAGACGCACAATAGGAAGTTGTGCTCATACCATTTCAATAATATGATATCTAGGGTTAGGCAGGCACATACAATTTAATCCACCGGCAGGACATTTAGACGATATTATTATTGATATTGATTGAAATGTTAATAAAAATGATTTTAACTGTTATGAGCTGTTTTATTTTTTTATGTATACATTAAACCTGGAATTAAAACTTGTTAAAGATGTCAATCAACAAAATTATACAATGCCATAACAGCACTACTTTTTAGTTTATTTATGGTCGGAGAAAAATGTTTATAGCAAAATAACCCCATGGATTATTCGCAAAAATGAGTTTAAATCTTTATACCTATTTAGTGCTTTACAAGTACAATCTGGACGGGAATTTTCCTATCCGACATCCAAAATTCCTTTCCTGAGGAGTTTGGTTCGTCATTCCTCCCATACAATTTAGTTGTGGTTATCTTTAACGTACGTAAGGATTGACGAATCGAGGGTGCTAGGCGGGTTCCTCTCCCTCCATTCTTTATAATCGTTCTAGGATGGATTTTCGCCATGTAACGTCTGATTCCAATAGAACTGAGTGATTAAAAAGTTTTTCTGTCAAACAATAAAAACTTAGAATTACCTGCCAGTGTAGCCGCTTTCCTCCTCTGGAAACCTGGACTTTTCCAGTCGAGCGTGAAGAGGCACCTAATGCGGTCGTCAAGTTGAGGACCTGTTTGCTGTTTTGTGGACTGTGACAGTGGCTTCCAGTTGCTAGATGTCGCCAAGAGTTTCCATCAGGCTGGCGGCGGATTTAATATGAAAAACCTCTATCAATCAATCAAAACTCACACAGTTTTATTTTAAACTTTTTTTTTTTAAACGACGCTTTTTTTAAACTTTTTTCCAATTTTTCGGCAGCGCGTGTGAAGCGCCTCTGGTGTTGCTAGCGTCCATATGCTACAGTAATCAACCTTCCGGTGGGCCGTAAGCTTGTCTACCACCTAAGTAGTATAAAAAAAATGAAATAGACAATGAAATCAGCCTAATCTGTCTATGCTGGGGGGACGTACATAAAAGTTTCTTCCAATATAACTTTGGCTAGGTGATGGACTTGAATAACTGACCCGCGCTGGCCAGAGTTTCTATAAACAGAATTTTTTTGTTCCCTATTGGAAATGCACTTACCTTGAACTCTTGTTGGTAGGTAGGCGCTGCTCCCAGCTTTGCGTTCGGGGTCTTGATTCGCGACCGCGAAATATGCACACAGGAGTTATAACCGTAACTCTCGAGACTGTGGCTGATGATAAGCGATGTAGCGCGATATGATGGGTAATCACAGCGGCCGATAGTGGAGCGGAGCGTTAAGAGACGGGTGCGTGCGTATCTTCCAATAGCTATGGCGGAATGTGAATGTAGGAAGCGGGCGGGATAGTGTTGCCATAGACAATACATAAAAGTAAGATGCGTTTAGTGCGTGAGTGTTGACATATAATAATTATAATAAATACCATTAAATACATAAACTAAAAAATATGTATGCGTCGGTACTGGCGCATCCAACTTCGGGGGGCTTAGAGGATTCTTCCTCTACATTGAATAAACAAAATAAAAAAATAAAAGGAATGAAAACTTATGAACTAAAAAATAATTCAAAAGCGTAGGAGTTATTGCGTGGGTAACGGGCAAAGCCGAGTTACAGGACGAATGTATTCACCAGAAGAAGTCTTAATTCTGACGACTCTAATTACACCATCCTTCCCGGGAAACACCTCTGATACAACCGCGAGTGGCCACGATAAAGGATGCGTATTGTCATCCTTAACAACAACTACAGTTCCTATCGTCACAGGTTTGGACGGCATATTCCACTTATGTCTAAGTTGGAGAGAGGTAAGATATTCTTTGCTCCAACGTGTCCAGTAACTTTGAACAATTCTATTTAATAATTGATAGCGGGTGAGTCTGTTATCTGGTAATAGGGGTTCAATGTGTTCAGCGGGTAAATATTTAAGCGGAGTAACATTAAGAAAATGATTAGGCGTTAGGGGGGTTGGATCCGATGGATCCGAAGAAAGTATGCAAATCGGACGGCTATTCAAAATGCCTTCAATTTGCACCAATATTGTACTGAATTCTTCATAGGTGAGTATTTGACTCCCGATAGCTTTAAATAAATGAGACTTAACACATTTGACATTAATTTCAGGCAACGAATTAAAATTGGGCCCGAAAGGTGGGCTGTGCTGAAACTGAATCTTATGTTGAGTTAGATATTTATTCAGATCATTTTTATAATTAGTGGACTGTATAAGCGTGTAAATTTCGTTCAATTTTCGTTTCGCACCTATGAAATTAGTGCCTCCATCGCTGTACAACACTGAAACAGGACCCCTGCGTGAGATAAAACGTTTAAAGGCAGCGAGAAATAAATCTGTACTAAGATCACTTACTAACTCTAAATGGAGCGCCTTTGTTGTGAGACAGACGAACAAGCAAATATACGCTTTATGACTTTTTACTCCACGACGCCTTATGTGAGTTACGTAAAAGGGTCCCGCGTAATCAACTGCGGTATGCACAAACGACTTTACTTGTGAAACTCTAATGGATGGAAGATCACCCATAGGTGGAGTTGTAGAACGAGGCCTAGCTTTAAAACATAAATTACATTTATGTACTCGTTGGCGAATCAAATTTCGTGCAGAAAGAATCCAATACTTTTGGCGAGTCAATGCTAACACTAGTCCAGGACCGGTGTGTAAATTGTCGGTGTGATAGTGGTCTACTAAGAGCGACACTATACGTCCTTTAGGTGATAGCAGTATTGGATATTTTGTATTGTAATTTAGTTGAGAATGAGTAAGTCGACCACCTACTCTAATTAACCCTTGTTCGTCAAGAAAAGGGTTGAGTTTTAAAATAGCCTGATTTGGACAAATTTTAGTAGCCTTAAGTGCTTGTAATTCTACCTGAAAATACTTAGACTGATCGAAGCGGACCGCATAATATTCTGCGTATTCTAAATCGTATACAGAAAGTATACCGCGGGATTTGAGAATCCTTGTGAAACGTAATACATAAACCAGTGAACGAATAAATTTTACCCAACTCGAGCAACGCTCGGCAAGTTCGTCTATCATGTGAACGTGATCGGAGACAGGTATGGTATGTGCATGGAGAGAAGCTATTTTAATTTCCGGTAATTCTGTCTTCTCGTTATGATTGATTTTATATTCCTTCACAGGCCATGCATTTATAGGTGCGGACAGCCATTTCGGCCCGTGAAACCAAAGATAGTTATTTATTAACCCTTTAGGTGTCACAGGGCGCGAGACTATATCGGCGGGATTTTCAACCCCACGAACGTGATACCAATGGGAAGCAGGCAGATATTCATTTACCTGAGCGATGCGATTAGCTACAAAAGTTTGAAACTTATGAGCGGGAGAGTGAATCCAGGTAAGGGTTACCGTAGAATCAGAGAATGCGAATATATTGTTTATTTGACACCGCTTATTAAAAACAGTGCGCACAGAATTAATTAATTTTGCGAGTAAGACCGCCGCGCAGAGTTCTAAACGCGCTAGCGTTTTATTAGAATCTGACACTTTGGATTTAGCGGTCAGTAGATTCACATTAAGAGCGTTTCCGTTCTCAGCCGTTTCTATTCGTACATAGATAACAGCACCATAACATTGCTGGCTGGCATCCGAGAAGCCTATTAGAGTAATTCGACGAGCGGATGTTAAACCTATATGTCTCGGTATTTTTATTTCAGATAAACGCGACAACTCCCTATGAAAGTGTTTCCATTTAGACAGAATGCAACCCGGGACCGTCTCGTCCCAGTCCAGTTGTAATTTCCAACATTCTTGTATAAGCAACTTCATGTATGCGACCACTGGACTGATGATTCCAAGCGGATCGAACAAGCGCGCGGTTACGGAAAGGATCGAGCGTTTAGTGCATGTTAAAGGCATGTCGATCACTATTTTAAAGTTAAAGGTGTCATCGTTAGGTTGCCATTGCATACCCACGATCTTAGTGTCAACATGAGGATCCTCATCAAACTTGACAGCGAGACAGCTCTTATGAATTGACGGGATACGTGACAATAGGGTATTGTCATTAGAGATCCACTTAGTTAAGTTAAAACCTCCAGATTTAAACATAGCGACCATTTCCCTATAGGTGTCTTCAGCTAAATCTACATTCTCTATGGAACTAACGTAGTCGTCAACATACATGTGATTGTCAGCTTCGTACGCCGCCAGAGGATATAAAGCGCGACAGTCTGACGCGAGCTGGTTTACGACTCGCATTGCCAGGAAGGGTGAGCTGGAGACGCCAAAACAAACGCGGTTGAAATGATAGCTCTCAATAGGAGAATTGGAATCGAACCTATATAATATTCTTTGATATGCATGATGATCTTGAGTAAGTTTCACTTGAAAATACATTTTTTCTATGTCCGCGGTTACAGCAACCGGGTACATACGCAAATTGAGAAGCAAATGAAAGATATTGTTCTGTAATATTGGTCCCGTATAAAGCAAATCGTTAAGCGATTTACCTGACGTGGTTTTACACCCAGCGTCTAAGACCACACGCGTTTTAGAGGTTTCTTTGTCAGGGCGATAAACGGCCCGATGCGGCATATAATAAACTTGAGAGTCCAGAAAGCTATTTGACACTTTAGTGAGATAACCTTGATCAATATATGTTTGAATAATGGCATTATAATCGTTGCGTAAGTTAGAAGCGTCTAACTTTTTTTCTAAATTTAAAAACCTGCGTTTGGCGATTGTGTACGAATGCCCTAGCTCACTGGGAGGGTATTTAAAGGGAAGACTAACCGTATATCTACCGGTATCGTCGCGTGAGTACGTAGACGAGAACAGCTTTTCACATGCTGCGTCGTCCGTGCTAATGTGCTTCTTATCTGGCACCTGTTCTATCTCCCAAAAGCGTTGCGTTAATTGTTCGAGAGACACATCTTGAGTGTGACATAAGAAGGCCTTGTCGGACACGGAGGAATGAGACATGCGATCGCGGGGATGCTTGTTTGCCACTAGCGAATAAGGTAAAGCATGCGCCTTTCCCATTGCGACGTATCCGAGCGTGGTTTCTATCGCGATTACTGATGAGGTTGGGGATGTAATTTTTTGCGACCCTAAAATCATGGGGAAGAGTTCATTACCTAACAAACAATCTATACCACCCGGAGTATAGTATCGTTCGTCAGCCATAGGTAAATTTTGTAAATGGGTTAATTCCGCTGTATCAATTTCCACGTTAGGCAAAAAATCTGTAATAGTGTCTATAACCCGTGCACTAACCGAATAAGAACAGCGGGCATCAAATCGCGAATATATTTTGAAATGCGTAATTCCATAAGATTGGCTTTCAAGTTGACCTATGCCTTTAATGACAGAAGGAGCGTTAAGTATGGTTAAGTGCAAACGCTCACAACAAGACTTCGTAATAAAGTTACTCATAGACCCTGAGTCCAAAAACAAACGTATACGATCCGATTTATAATTTGCATATACACAAGCAGTCGGCAACAAAACCGTGGTCGCGCTGCTTGAATTACGCGGCGGAGGGATCACAGCCGATAACGACGCGATATTGCCACTATGTGACCGCGCCTCCCGCGAGTGCGAGCGGGACGGATCATCTGCCGATGACGCATGAGTCGACATGGAATGCTCGGACGGCGCAGTAGACGCGTTTGCCTGCCTCGATGCGTTGCCGGTAGCATGATTTCTTGTTGAATTTGATGCGTTCAAATTATTTTTATAACACAGTAAACTATGATGAGACCGATTGCAAATCGAACACCTATTAACAGATCTGCAAGCACTCACGTGATGAAAACCTAAACAATTAACACAAAAGGAATGTTTACGAACTATTTCATTTCGCGTTTCAACAGTCTCTTGAATAAAATGTTGACATTTGAACAAAGGGTGAGCGGAATTATTGTTACATACGATACAATTTTTTATGTTAGAAGTATCGACTGATTTCAAATTAGTAGGGCGGGTTTGCGTAAAAAATGACTTAGGTTTATTTAAATGAGAGGCGGTTGAACTCCGCTGAGCGCGATAATCACCTTTTTGGGAATGTGATGGTGAGCGGAGCGTTTGGAGTTTGCTTTGTTCTGTCAAAAATGTTTTGACGTCACTATATGTAGGTACACTCAAATGTCTATGAGATTGTTCAAACAATTCAAGCATAGGTTTATCAAACTTGCTTAATGCTAAATGAGTTATTATGAAATCTGATAAATTTGTGATAGGTAGACGCTGCAGAGCTGCTTCAGCTGAACAAAAGTTCTCCAAGATCTGATCAGCCGATTGCCCTGGCTTCTGGTGTAACATTTGTTCTAAATAGCACGACGCCTGAACCCTGGTATCGTGGTATTTAGCCAGAAGGGCTTGCCAAATAACATCGTAATTTTGTGCGGTAGCAGCTATGCCTGAACAAACAGTAAGTGCCTTACCCGAAAGGCAACCTATCAAATATTGAACCTTTTCGGCGTTGGTGAGACGAGTATTCGTATGTATCACACTACAGAAATTTTCATAAAATATAGGCCACTTACCATAAGTACCATCGAAACCTGTGAGTTTAAGTGGGGGTAATTTGATATTAAAATTATCACTTTTCTTTTTATCGTCGAGTTCTTGTCTCAGAGTAGTTTCCGTTTGCTTTATGAAACAGTATAATTCATCAAATGTATTAAAAACACTATAACTCGGCTGTACCTGCGGATTATCTTTTAATTGTTCAATTAACAATTTATCGATAGTTTCGATGTAATCCGATCGGGTTTTATCGATAGATTGAACCCGAGCGAGAAACATCATGCGTACTGTTTCATCGGTAACCTTGAGACTTAAGTTGTACACTTCTTGAACTATGTGAAACAAACTTTGTTTTTTGTATTCTAAAAAATTTATCATGACCTGACTTTCGTCTGAACTTTTACTATGGGATTTGTCTTTAGAAGCCATGATAATATAATTGATACGAGATACGAGTATGTATATAAGTGGGTAGGTAATAGAAATATTCAGCGAAAAAGTATAAAATTCGAACAACGATCAGCTGTTAGCTTAAATCAGCTGTTTGCGGTAAAGTATTCAGAGAACAAACCCAATATGGAGTCTGCGTAACAATCAGCTGTTAATCGTTTGAATACCGTTATGTATCGGCTGCGTTGCCCAGTACCGTCACAATAAAATAAATATATGTGGGTATAAAATTAACGTATAAATATGAGTTTTATCTACGATTACAATTCGAAAGATAATATGAAATTGTAATGAAATTGGGGAAAACTACGTTAAATTTATGACGGTTGAGAAAATTGTTAATTTTGGATTGTCCGTTTTACTTTATGCCAAAACTCCTAATTACCAAAAAATATCAAAATGATTGCCTAGAATCGGACAACCGGACTAACATGGCCAGGATGGTCCAAGTCCTGGGTAGCGATAATTTCGGGGGGCGCTACCTGCCAGCGGGTTGATTATATATAGGTAAATATGATTATGATAAATAGCGTAAATGCGTTATAGAATATGAGTACTTATGAGTAATATAAAATATGCGGTGTGAAAAGATAATTAACTTTTCTAATGCGTGCGGGTGGCGTTAAATATAATATTTGCGTTGAGTATTTATGAGTAATATACTAAATATATATATGCGTATGCGTGAATTTAATAGGAAAAGAGGTAATTAATATTATTAGTAGAAAGAATGCGTTAGATGGAATATCCGGACGGAGGACCACACTTGGAAATGCACTTACCTTGAACTCTTGTTGGTAGGTAGGCGCTGCTCCCAGCTTTGCGTTCGGGGTCTTGATTCGCGACCGCGAAATATGCACACAGGAGTTATAACCGTAACTCTCGAGACTGTGGCTGATGATAAGCGATGTAGCGCGATATGATGGGTAATCACAGCGGCCGATAGTGGAGCGGAGCGTTAAGAGACGGGTGCGTGCGTATCTTCCAATAGCTATGGCGGAATGTGAATGTAGGAAGCGGGCGGGATAGTGTTGCCATAGACAATACATAAAAGTAAGATGCGTTTAGTGCGTGAGTGTTGACATATAATAATTATAATAAATACCATTAAATACATAAACTAAAAAATATGTATGCGTCGGTACTGGCGCATCCACCTATAATCACAATAAAATTGACGCCACGGTATTTACTCCTTTTTTTTAAACGTGAGGAAAATCCTACATGGTTGCTATTGCAGACTCCTACCGACTACAAACCACACGTCTCCCACCTAACAGCCTTCGGTTGGGAGCCCCGGGTAAGAAGTACTACGTAGGTAACTATAAACTTAGACAATTTAATTAGGTAGTAGCTAAATAGTCTCATAAAAAAGTTAGTAGGTATGCGAGTGGTCTGGCGCAATACCTCATCCTATCGAAGTCAATTGATAGTCCCTTTTATATTTGCAATGGTGTCATAAAATGTCTGTGCCAAAGAACAGACAAATAAAAAAAAAAACAATATTTTTTCACCCAGAAATATTGCGTGGGAGTTCTACAAAGGTGGGAGTTTTAAATCGGTGCAATTGACAAAAATTATTATCGCAGGTCGACTAAACAAACACAAAAATCATATCAAATCGATCAGCTTTTTTTTTAAAAAAATGCCCATTCAACCCTCAAATGCTAACCTGTCTTTTTTCCGAAACGAATTTGCGTAAAAGTCAAGTACTCCGTGAGAATTACAAACGTAAGTTTTTTTTTAAATTTAAAAACGTTGAATGGGCATTGTAGTGTAATGGACGCGGTAAATAATCCTATTTGTATTGTTACGTAATTCCTTAGTAGCAAAGGGAGTAGGGTGTCCATGGAAATGTGAATTATGATTAAAAAGTCACTGTTTATTTTTGCTTACGTGATAAATTATTGTCTTAGCCGTATGGTGTTTATTATCCACTTCCTGTAACGTGCTATATTACCACACGTAAAGGCTGTTATTAATATTTAAGTAATAAATATACCTACGTAAGTAGTAAAGTACTTACGTATTCAAGACTTTGTTACTTTAAAACAGATATCTTACTTTCCCCAACCCTTAAAAAAGTACTCATGATATTTTACACTTCTTTTTTTTCAGTCAAACTGTCAGAAATATCCTTACACACCACTAGATTGACAGTCATCCTATTGCACGTAAGCTCAGGTAGCAGTGACAATAAATAGGTAAGGTGTAGGCGTGAGGCACCTGACCAATATTCCCATGGACATTACCCGTCGCGCACAAAGTATAATTTATTGGCGTCACTGATTGTGAAGAGTCAATTATACGGACTGGCCTACGCTAGTTATTGTTTGAAATGAAAAAAGAAAATTGGAATTATGTGATTCCAAGCTTAAACCCATTCCTGTCGTCTAGTAGGCTAAAACTTACAGCCAGCACCGATAGAAAAATAACACTGATCTCGAATTAGAAACCTTTATGTTGAGAGAGTTGCATAAATAATAAATCCACTTCCCGCGTCGCCGTCGTTGCAAAGTGCGAGGAAAAAAACAACAATATCAAATCTAATAGAGGCATAAAAGCTCCTCCGAAAAGCTTAATTTTTAAATTGCACTTTAAATATTTTTGTCCAATGTGTCCGATAATATCCTATAGAATTACTCGGATTTCACAAAAGTACAGAGTTCTCTCTCATCTTAGCGTGTAGTCACGGTTGCATCCAAAATCTTTGAATAACTGCTAGATTTGGTGGAATCTTACCTATCTTCTAGGAGTATTTAGGTCGAGGTTTTGTCCGTCAACCTCGAACTGAGCTTGTTCGAAGATCTTGCTGGTTCATGTTAAATTCACTTTCAATCTTACTATAAAAAATATTCCCCGCCAAACTCCCTAAGATTCCATTTTGCGTAAAGAATTTAAAAAGTTTTCCTAAGATTCTACGTGCCATAGACTTTTGAAATATTGCCTTAACCTGTCAAAAACGCGGTTCATTCATTAAATTCAAAATTTTCATAAATTCCACCAAAACACTCCTCCCAGTCATTTGTGACATAAAATAGTTGAACAGGAGTTTTTGATTTTATTCATTGACAAACAAAAAATGTTTACACAGCTCCTATCATTAATTTTCCAACTTTGGCGCGAAGGATTCATTCAAGCCGCGAGATTGCCACCTGTGCCTCGTAAAAAATATTTGTTTTTTTACTCTAGCAACACAAATCATGTATGACCAATAAATTATCTATTCAGTGAATTTGTTAAAACGTAGGCGGGTTTTCTATGCATGAACAATGTAAAAATTCTTGTGTTTGCCGAAAGAATTAAAAAGATTATGCTCTGGGGTTAAAAAGCAAAGGTTCACACCTACGATTCCGATGCTGTCCAGTTTTTTTTAATGTGGGAACAAGATCATAAAGGCTATGGTAATAATTTTTAGGGTTTAGTTAAACTTTTGATCCAATATTGACAAAAGAAACTTCTTTTTAGGATTCAAAGTTTAGGAGATAATTCTAGCTTTCAGTATTGCTATTTTACGATAAACAGTATTATGTTACATATTCAAACTGAAGCGGTTTAATCGTTTACAAAACAATGACACAGTGTCCTCGACACTCGATGTTCTATAAACGAACAGAAGAAAAGAAGAAATAAGAAAAGAACAATAGGTAGGTACAGTCAAAGGCATAAATAAGTATACACACCACTGCCTCATAAAATGTCACCCTCATTAGGATTATAAATATGGATTCATATACGAGTTCATAAATATGTACACAATTTTTGGTAGTAAATATGTATACAATAGTAAAATAATAGGTATCCAACAATCAAAACACAAATTTGAGAACATCCTAATGTTAATATTTATGTATCCATGGTTATAATCAATAATAAGTAAACACTTGACAAAGCAGATTTTGGAGAGCATGATGTATGTTTCCGTCACTCAATACTAAAAAGTACTTACATACTTAAACAATGATGGATCATTTTAATAATGTGAGTGACTGGCTGTTTTATTTCCTTTTTCTCAAAACGACTTAAAACGTTTCTTTCAAAACGACGTTCATTTAATAAAGGTGCCCCCCAAAAGTCCAGACCTGAATCCAATAGAAAATCTGTGGGGGCTAATGGTCCAACAATGGGACGCCTCAACAGTGCGGACGACTCAAAACTTAAAGAATCACGTGCATGAGTTATGGGATTCATTTATTAGCTCGGACGTATGTTACAACATGGTAAGCTCAGTGATGGGCAAAATGTAATTAGATTAACCGTTACAAATTACAATTACTTTGTAATGCTTAATTCAATTACTCTGTAACAGATTACTTGAGTAATTAATTACAATGAGTACTAGCTGTAACTAATTACTGAGTAATGGAATTACACGTTAATTAATTACATTGTAACTAGTTACTCAATAATTCAAATAACCAACTCTCATAATTAACATCTCTGTCCTAAGGATTCGTCACGGCCCAAGGGGTGGATCGATTTTGATGCGGTTTTTTGATCGTTAGCCAATGTATCCTTGATGGTAGTTAGCTATACATTTTGAAGACCATCAGCTTAATTCCTGAGTGATGAAGGGATTTCACTAAAATTCCCATACGCGAATCATGGTAAATGTGGTAAATTTCATGGTAAATTTTCAAGGAAATTGTTAATTCAAGTTAAAGGTCAAATGCACAATGCAGTTAAAAGTAGGCAGGTAGGTATCATTATAACTAGTATATTTTGTTATTCGATGTAAATAAGTGTAACTTTCAGCAAATTTACAAACACAATTCTTAAGCAACCAATAATATTCGTACACATTGCCAATTTATTAGATCAAAACAGCGGAAGTCAACAAAAAAAAAAAGAAAGACATCACATTGCGCGCAACGACAACACCTCATTCAGCCAATTAAACAGTGTGACCAGTGTAAAATATATCAGTTTCTACCCAAAAGTGTCCTGCTGGGTAAACGGACTTCCGAATTATACAAATGTATTTAGGGCAAAGATGTTAAGTGATCGTGGGAATCTAGTTAATTTGTTACTTGCGTTGACGCAAAATGGGCAGTAAGTAATTTATTGCAATGCATATTGTGATGTCATATGGCTACTGTTTGAAAATAAAAGTGTTGTCTTCTTTTTTGAATACTTTGAATAAAACTATGCACATCACTATCTTATTTAAGTAACGCTTACTATTTGAATTTTGAATAGCGGAAACGTAGTTTCTGCTATTCAAAATTCGAATGAATGATATTAATATAACATTTGATGCCGTCAATGGCAAAGAAGTTTTACTTCAATCGTGCGTCAAGGTTACTTCATAGGTCTAAATGGTTTATTCAAGTACATAATAGGATCTTGATAAAGATCGTTTTCTTTGCCATTAATGAAACAAATCAACGAGATATTAAAATTAGTTTTATGCACTTCTTCTTCATATAAACTTTCAGTAGGTACCTTTACCTACATAGGTATGTCAAGTTTCACGAAATATTTCATCATAGAGAAAAGATTCGGTTGTTTGGTTGCTAGGCTTCGAAACCACTGAACCGATTTGAAAAATTCCTTTACTGTGGGATAGCTACACTATCCCCTAACAAACGCTATATTTTATTCCCGTATTCCCACGGGCAGGTACGGAAAATAAACATTCGATAGTCTTCTTATAAAGGTATCTCTTCCCGTAGGTAGGTCTTTGGTTTAAGGACTGGGAGCACACCAGCTCCCAGAGCCAAATTAAACCCACTGTTTACAAAACTAAACTCTATAAACACTTCTCTTTTTTGTAGCTCCAAAAACTGTATCTGACTATGAATTACTTAAGTACACGATATTTACGACAGCGTACAAAACAGCCATTTGAGGGCTATTCAATAATTACTTCTCATAAAGATATTTCTTAAAATTCCTTTATGAATGCAAGTGTGTGCATTTTGTACAAGCTTTTCATTATTTGACGTTAAAAGTCAAAACATTGTATACTACAAATCGTATTTCTATTATTTTGTGAGATCCATTCAATGTATTGATACCGCCGGAAGTCCGCACTTCTATAATCAGATATTTTATTTGCGCAAACTTTTTAGAAGTATCTATTTTGATTTCTATCAATGATTAATCGATTTTATAAAATATTTAAGGGCAATTCGTATTTCTATTTATATTCGTTTAATGTTTGATTGTGTTTAGATGGGCCGGGATTGGTCATTCTTTGCTTAAAGGCATTTAGAGTCTTATTTGTATAGCTTTTGAAAAATATTCGAGCTCCGAAATGGCAATAGATCGAATGCTACCGAGACTAACGTTCTGATGATGACGATTTGTTCAGTTATTTACCACAAATTACTAAAAGAGTTAACAGTTACTTATGCTGTTAGAGTGTGAATGTGAAGGAAGTATTTACAGCTCCGAATCATCACTCTATGTAGGTAGTGAATTTTTTTTTAAAATTATTTATTTATTAATTATTTATTTATTAATATTTATTAATTATTTTTATAAAATACGTAAATAAACGTATTAACAAATAAACATTTATAGACCCTACGAGGTCTTTGTAGTAGGTATAAGATAAATTAACAATAATGTATAAGTATGTAAAGTATGTATATGTATGTATAAGTATGTAAAAAAAAATGTTATGTCTTGAACAAAAAAAAATGTAGATGGGTCGTACATAATGTACCTATCTATCAAAGTTGACTTCAACATAATTTTAATACTTGCCTCTATATAATAAAATAAGTGACTCCTAGAAAATAGAGTTAGGTTATACTTACTCTCTAAATGTAGAGTGATTTATTTTTTGATTTTATTTTATTGAAGTAAAACTTCTTTAGGCGCGACTAGGGTGTAACTCAGATTTTTTTTCTGACGGAAGTAACGCTTACTATTCGAATTTTGAATAGCGGAACCGTAGTTTCCGCTATTCAGAATTCGAGTATATTTATGATTAAATCATTTCAGTGATTTATGCCGTCAATGGCAAAGAAGTTTTACTTCAATCGCGAGTAAAGGTTACACGCACACACTTTTTAGGTTTCCGTAGCCAAATGGCAAAAACGGAACCCTTATAGATTCGTCATGTCTGTCTGTCTGTCCGTCCGTGTGTCACAGCCACTTTTCTCCAAAACTATAAGGTCTATGCTGTTGAAACTTGGTAAGTAGATGTATTCTGTAAACCGCATCAAGATTGTCATATAAAACTAGAAAAAAGCAGTTAATTTTGGGGGTCCCCATACTCAGAACTGAAACTTAAAAATTTTTTTTTTCATCATGTTGGCAACCCAACAAACCTAATTATTAGGTGTGGCAACATTTTGTAATAATAGTACTAGAACTTCCTGTGTCGACTGCCATGTACGAACGCAACGTCTACCTAAGTTTATAAAATTACTAATAAAGTGCTGTTTAGTTTACGAGTGTTTTCTCGCCTACCAAACCTCCTCGACGGTCCACAATCTCACACATCAAACCCATACGTTTGGAGTATCTATAGATAGGTCTTCAAAAATGCTGTTGAAGTTTCTAACATCATTTTTTTCTAAAGTGAATAGTTTGCGCAAGAGATACTTCCAAAGTGGAAAAATGTGTGTGCCGCCCCCCCCCCCCCTCTAACTTCCAAACTAAGAGAATGATAAATCTAAAAAATATATATGATGTACATTGCCATAAAATCTACCAACGATAATTGGTTAGAACGAAATCGAGTTGGTAGTTTTTTTTTAAATACGTCATAAACCGCAATTTTCGCCGAGAAAAATCACTACCACTGCGAAGGTGTTAAAACATCAATGAAAGTTACAACGATACAAGACTTTTATATTATGTTACTTGCTGCTACGGAACCCTTCATGGGCGAGTCCAACTCGCACTTGACCGGTTTCTTTTTCTACATTTCTCTTGTTCTTCAGGCAATTCTGCGTTTCGTGAATTTGCAATTTTATTTGGTACCTACAATAGATCTGCTTGTCTATATTTTTTTTTCTATGGCAGTTCAATCACGCGAGGGTAAGCGAGGTGCAGGATAGATACAGCAAAGATCGGTTACCACTACGACAGAGTTATAAGCGGAAGATGTGACTCGAAGGGCTCATGAAATGAAATGAGTTTGGTTTTTCACCAACTAAGAGTTTTAAAAAACCGGCCAAGGGCGAATCGGATTCGCTCGCAGAGGGTTCCGCACCAAAAAACTGCAATAAGTAGTGCTTGATGTATGGGAGCCCGCCTTAATACCCCCCTTTTTTTTTCAATTAAGTAGGTACTTGTTGTTATAGCGACAACGGAAATAATCATGTTTTCTGAGAAATATAGTGAAGTCTCATGAATAGGGTTCCATTTTTACCGTTTGGGTACGGAACCCTAAAAAAACGACATCGTGCGTAAGTTTGTAAATACACTTACCTAGTCGTTTGTAGCATTTCCGTTTACTTGCGTTTTTGTCAAGTCTTTTAGTCTTAAGAACAAGTTGAAAGCTGTGATTAATCATAACCTTTAACAACATTTAAAGTATTTTAACACAGCATTAGTCATTCAGTAACTCGGAAATATAAACAGAACACTATTTTTAAATTTTTAAAATAGTGTTGATTTTTTTTATAAATGTTCACGGGCATTTTCACACAACGCAATCTGATCTCAAAGAAAGCTAAAAATAACCTGCTGGTATCAGACCACGGATGTTATAATACTTATATACTTATTACACGTAGAAAATCCCAGACTCTCTACAATATTTATGTATTCTACAATCTTACAACACTACTCTCTACATTTTTTTGTCTCCGGTGAATATCGAATCCACTCCAACGAGCCAGTCAAGATTGATGACACTCGGTGTAACTCTCTTTCAAACGCTCATACTTTCTTTACATTATTTACGTTGCAAAATACCTACATCATCATCCACCGAGGCTTGTCCCAATCCCAACCCAGTTGGAATAGACTTTCCAGTCTCAGCGTAGGCCACACCGCCAGCCGGGTGAACGAGCAAGCTAGGCGGGCTAACAATACATCGTTTCACCTCTTTAATACTTCGATTCACACCGTGAGCTGTCGACTAACCGCCGTCAGCGATGCGAGCGAAGCTAACGAAATATCGGTTTCCAGCGAAGATACCCGTTCACTTCGTTAGGCGCGTCCGCTTAGCTAGCTTAGTTCGCCCATCCTCCCCGTTTCGGGTACTCGGACTAGTCGTCGCTCGTCTTTCGAATAGCAGTGTCCAGTCCTATCCGCACGACCTGGTTCGCCTGTCCGTCCGTAGTTTACGGTGTGAACCTCATAGTTTAGCTCGCCAATATTTCGCGTAGTTTGCACAACTACCTTATCTTGCTTCGCCCACTAGCTCGCCCGCCCGGTGTGGCTTGCGCTTAACTGGGATGCAGCTGAACTTTTATATTTTTCGTGAAGCGACTGCCGTCGCCTGACCTCCATAATCAATTGGCGATTCAAAGTTCTGTAGTTAGACTATGGTTTTTTTACTCGGGGCAGGTAGTTTTTCACACAAGGTTCTCCTTTCGAATAAGTAGTAAGTATTCTCTTGTCTTTAATATACGTTAACGGTAATAACTATATGTCAACGCAGGTTAACGCCGATGCAGATGTTATTGTATGAATGTCTATTAATGTGAAAAAAGTAAAAAATATTAATTAAAACAAAAGATCTGCTTCTAGCAGTCTGTAATAGTGAATCCCCCAAGGTTATAATCCAGATAGGTAAGGTGCTAACTGGAAAACGGAGTGATTGAAGCTATAATGTGCAGGATAACATAATAAAAACATTCAAATTAGTTATAAAATATATAATTATGTTTTCTTTCCATCAGTTCGTAAACTATTGTATTCATATAAAACCGGTCCAACCAATTCTTTATTAAGTATAACTATTTTGAGCAGTCTCATTCACCTTTTTACACAATTATATACATTATTTATTATACAATATTATAATTAATACCAATATAATCTTTATTTTTGTACCTACGAATTTACTATGTAATATTGCTTAAGTTCTATGTACAGTATAGCTCTTCATCAGGTTTGTATGTAGATAAGTATAAGTATATTTATTTTTAATCTATTTATTTTACAAAAGCCCAATAGCCCTAAGTTAATCTCGCAAAAAATCCAATTTTCAAACCTCCACTTTTTTTTACCGGACTGCGCGTCCCAAAAGCAGCAGTTTTACAATTCTAGAAATTGTCTCAATACTAGAAAGAAAATTAACAAATAAATGGTTTTAAGTAGGAATTTACTCGTGTGAAACTCAATAGATCATCTTCTTTTAAAAAATTTCTTCCACCGAGATCTCTTGAATCTAAAACTTAATTTCCATCTTCTGAATTTTCTCGAAGATATCCGCATCTGCGACCGTCAGTATCCGTAAAGATACGGGAAGCCCGCAACATGAGGCACTGCAGACAAAGGCACAAAAACTGGCATCATTCTTTCAGCCTGAACGTAGTGAGTCCTTGTGTGCTTTTTCAAATGATCCCGTCGCCCAAATTTCTTCCCACAAGTTGAACAAGGGTACGGCCGCACTCCAGAATGAATTCTCTTATGTCTTGTCAGCTCTTCATTCCTTGTAAAAGTCTTGCCACAATTTTTTTCATCACATTTATAAGGCCTTTCTCCAGTGTGTATTCGTATATGACCTTTTAATTGCCCGTTATTAGAAAACCCAACTTGACAGTGGGGACACTTATATTTCTTTGGTCTTTGTTTTCTGGCAATAAGCTTAGCTTCGTTTTCTTGTTGAAGGATTCTTGCATATTCTAATTCCATGGCGTATCCTTGCGCAAGAGATTCTAGGAGCAAAGGATCCGTCGGTGTAACGCCTAATGCGTGAGCTATATCTGCGGCTGGAAGATATTCTGGCATAAACGTTGGACTGTACGCTGCGGGGACTGGTGCAAGCTGAGGATAACTTTGATGCTTTGGGGTAGTAGTTATGGGGTTTTCGTGTTTTTCAGTCTTTTCTGGCTCTTGAAGAAGTCTATCGCAACATAATGTTAGTTTTTCAACTGGAGAATTGTTATCAACATTTGTTTTCAATCCATCTTCGCCGTCGATAGTAGTAGTAGAAACTGTAGCGTCTTGATAACTTGGTTCAGATTTTTTAAACGTACCACGAATTTTTCTTAAACGATTTTCTCGTCTTGTCTCATCTGTTAATCTTTTCTTACTTTTAATATCTGTCTTATTATCACAGTTTAGTTTATCAGTTTTGTCGTCACTCACATCCCAAGGCCTAAAAAGCCTAGAGTAAGTTTGCTCAGAGAACATTTTGGCACTATGGTTTCACGCGCGATCGAAGGAATACTGCGCCCTTTTTCATTTCAACAACTTTTATATACATTCCTTTAACAATAAATTTAATAAAAGCCCCAAAACTAGAGGGATCTCTTCTATTGAATGGACGAAAGAGACGAAATATTATTCAATTGTTGCACACTTAAAGGTCGGCTTGACATTTTTTTTTAAATGGTGGTTGTTCTGTTCGATATTTGAACTTTGTGTTCGAATACATACGGAATGATTTTTGTTGGAGCGGTAATGGCGGTTGGGACTTTTACGTAAGTAAATTGTTATAGTGTCTGAGATAGGGGTGTGTATTGTTATTTATGTTGATTTTTGTGCATGTTCGGGGGGCGGGCCGGAGGGCCGATCGTTACGCTCGAGTGGCCGAAGCCCGCAGCTGCACCACCGTTTGTTTTAATGGTTTTTGCAATTGTTGCGGTTCCCGACTTCTTTCAATGTTATATACTCACGCATGTGTTATGTATGTAAGTGTATTGTTGGTTTTATGGGAGAGTTAACAAATTTTATGTTGATGTCATTTAGAACTCGGCAATTTTATTTGTATGGTTTTGTAACCACATCTGTCTGGAAAATACTAGTCCTTTAAGGTTTTGTTTATTAATATTTAAGAATCAAATCGATAGATTTTGCTGTTTCCATCCAATACCTACTCTATCTTTGAATCACCTTAGCGTGCAATTCCAATGCCGTCCAATGCTTCAATTTCATAGTTTGTAAACTCGACTGAGCCCGTCTGACCGCTAAGGCTAAGAACTAGGTCTTGAAATCTTGACTGTTTATCAGCAAACAGGCTGCGCATTTGGTCATCTTTTTATTATGACAATTTTTAATTCTAGCCTTCGAACGGGGAACTTGGTGAGGCTCCTTGGCTTAAAACTAACTTCTTTTTATTCGGATTCGTAGATCATGATCAGAGCGTTTATATTTCTTTAAGGATTTAATAATTTCAGCAATCGTATCTGCATACGACCATCGCGTTTGTTTTATTTTCTTGAGAATTCGGAGATAAGTGCGATTTACTTTTATTTATGTCACGCTACTTCTCTCTAGGAGTAGACAGATGTAATATGTGGCCTCGCTTGTCCAAACCCACTTTGTTAGACATATTACCGTAAGAAGGTAACGGGAGGAAACTTTCAGCAGCGTAATGATGTCCTCTAGTCTCTCCACGTCGTCGGCGAGCCACCATGGTTCCTCTTATTGAGGATCCAAACAGTGCATCTGTTTGGATCCTGAATAAGAGGAACAGGTGGCAGTAATAAATTATAAAGTTATGCAAAAACTAAACTTTGTACATTTTATCAATCAAAAATGAATAGAATACGATTATAAGTTGTTTCCTGGATTCACAAACAGTCATCGCGACCACAAAATGGATGGACGGTATCAATCTAAACAAATCAAGTTACCTATTCACATACAATGCGCCTTGATTACGTATCTTTTGATGTATTTTATGAGAATATCCGAACGTATTTCGAAATTGGCGGGATATGTCAAGAATTGCGCGCACTATGATCGATTGGCGCTCGTATTTTTATTAGATTGCACAAAATTATGTTTATTTATAAAAACTGGCTTTTATTTGTGTTTTTGTCGTGTTTTATTCTATCGATTGAGGTTTTACGATTTCTTAAGTTGACTTTTTCATAAAATTGCCTATACATAAGTAAATAGTTTAGTCTTAGATTATTTAAAGTCTGAGTTTATTAAGAGTTTTGTGATTGAATTTTGTTTAGTTTTAAAATCATGCTCACCCATGTTACACTAGAATAATTTTACGAATACAGCTTATGAATTCTCTGATGGTACGAACCACGTACCTTTTAATAGATAATTTATGCGTAAGTATACCTATTATTAATTGTATAGTAGATTTGGATTTAGATAGTAGGAGTCATCCCTTCTTCATGTATGTAGTCATTTTATTAGGTACCTATGTTTTTCCGAAATCGAAATCTTCGTTCGGAGTGAGGGTTTCGAGGGCTTGTCGGTAAGCTTAATAGGTCGTAATTTTTTTTCCAGTACAAAAATACCTGACACGCCCTAAGAAGTTTTCACTTAAAAAATACTTCATTTTATTCTTTAAAAAAAAGTAGATTGATTAGCCCCGAATTTGAAGAGGTTAGGTTAGTGCAACAAAGAGGAGCATCCGTCAGCGTTTGACAAGATATTATAATATAACTTATTTTACAGAAATTCCTGTTATTTTGATGTTATGAGATGTCGTGCCTTTAAGCCTACATGATGGATGCGCCGTTATGCCCACAAAAATTGACTGGAGAAACGGTTTGCTTTTTTTATTCTGAAGTTGCAGATAAGCATACAGCCCACAGCCCACCTGATCGAAACTGGTCACACTGAGTCACCGTAGTCTATGGACATTTTTTTGAAGTAAAACTTCTTTAGGCGGGACCTAGGGAGTAACTCAGATTTTTGAAGTAAAACTTCTTTAGGTGCGACTAGGAAGTAACTCAAATTTTTGAAGTAAAACTTCTTTAGGCGCGACTAGGGAGTAACTCAGATTTTTGAAGTAAAACTTCTTTAGGCGGGACCTAGGGAGTAACTCAGATTTTTGAAGTAAAACTTCTTTAGGTGCGACTAGGAAGTAACTCAAATTTTTGAAGTAAAACTTCTTTAGGCGCGACTAGGGAGTAACTCAGATTTTTGAAGTAAAACTTCTTTAGGCGCGACCTAGGGAGTTACTCAGATTTTTGAAGTAAAACTTGTTTAGGCGCGACCTAAGGAGTAGTTACTTTATTTAAATTAGCGTATAAAACTCTTTGGAGGATCTAAGTGCACCTTAAAGTGTCTTAGAATCCATTATTTGGAATTGACTGGTACGAAGGACTCAGGTGGAGGAAAATATGTACTTGGATCCATCAATGGACTCATTCAATGGATCCAAGTGGACGGAGGGAAAATTCGAATGAATGATATTAATATAACATTTTTTGATGCCGTCAATGGCAAAGAAGTTTTACTTCAATCGTGCGTAAACGTTACACGCACACACTTTTTTTTTATTACTAGAAGCCTTAAGAGTCCATATGACGCCAAATAGACTATTACTTTGATCTAGATCTCAGGACTCGTGAGGTCTGCTGAATTAAAATTTGAACACAGACAACTTCAGTTCATGAACTAAAAACGCTCTAGGCTCGAAACACGATTACTGATAAAATCCTCGATAGATTTTTGTGTTGCGAAGGTTGCCACATTCGTAAAAAAGAATATACACTTTTATGATAAACTACACAGCAGCCGTCATCAGTTTAAAATTAGGTATCAACCAAGTAAGACGACGTTACTTAATAAGAGCGTATTTTGTATGACTTCCAAAATATATAATAAATTGCCATTAGATATAAGAAAATTGAATAATGTACATAATTTTAAGTTGGTGTTAAAAAAAGTATTAATACAGAAGACATACTACAGTGTCAGGGAATTCCTGGATGATAAATATATTTCCATAGACCTAAATAACTTGCTTAAAGAAAATTTAATTTGAGATGGTATTATTGACATATATATATAATTGTCATATGTATAATTTTGACATAGTATAATTTGACATAATATAATTTCATTTATGTAATATAATTTGACAGTTTGCTACCACGACTGGTTCTGTATATCTGTGCTTACTATCTGTAACATATAAAATTGCTAATGTTTGTGTAACTAATTTTAAATTTATTATATAAAATACAACTTTGCATGCCGTAAGGTGGAATGTGGCGGACTTCTATATTATGTAACACCATTTTTGTACCCATTTTCGCTAATAAAGATATATTGATTGATATTGATATTGATTGAAAATACCTCGATTTCGTGAAATTTTAAGCTAGATCTCATATGTTATACGTTGTTTTTATAATATAAAATATTTATAAGAAAGACAATAGTAAAATCTTCATTTGCACTAGAGCATTTTTTTCATATTGGTATATAATTTTTTATAATTAATTTATTTCGTTAAAAGTGCACAAAAAGCGATCGCATCTCTCTCTTTCTTGCACCCTAAAATGTATATCTTCTATCTTCTTTTAACAATTTGGCGTCTGGTAGGCTCTTAAATTCCTGGGGTCATCCTACTGAGGACTTATCCGGGGCTCCCAATCGTAGGCATTAGTTTGGAAACGTGTGGTTTTTAGTCGGTAGGAGTCGTGCATAGCATCTCTGTAGGATTTTCATCACGTCAAAAAAGAAAGAGACGTTTCGCTTTTCTTTTTGACAGTCAAGTAATATATTTTTATATTTATGTAAAAGTAGAAGACGTTGTCGGGTCCGTGCTCTCTTGAAATTTCGTTAATGCGTTGTTCTTGAAGGAAAATAAATTGGAGAATGTCTGTGAAAACTTATGTATCTATTTAAGTATTTAATTTATAATTACCTCAGTTCAGCGATGAAAACCTACTTAGTCCTCCTGAATTTCTCTGTCAGGTGGGAATGGCAAATTATTTGCAACTCGGCACACATACCTACTTATCGGAAAGTGTTAAAAAATCATTTAAACGTTACATGACCGTGAGCTGTCTTCTGTCTGCCTGTGTGCCTGAAGATCCAAGTGCTCCGGTTGAAACTATCTTCAGGACACCAAATGAATGGCAGCTGAACTATCCGTCGACCTAAGCTCCTAGGTGACGTGTAAATATTGGGCATATT
Source organism: Miltochrista miniata (assembly GCA_933228765.1). Classification (NCBI taxonomy): domain Eukaryota; kingdom Metazoa; phylum Arthropoda; class Insecta; order Lepidoptera; family Erebidae; genus Miltochrista; species Miltochrista miniata. The sequence goes on along the minus strand of OW121770.1, from coordinate 21,637,128 downwards.
TGTGAATGTCATTTAAAAACTTATAAAATACATATCTTTTTATCGAGTATCGAAGTACAAAGTGATACTTTTCTAATAGAAGGGATCTATTCGAAAAGTATCAATTTGGACCTCGATAACAGGGCGCAAAATAGCTCTTTTCTGTTTGAGCTTTTAAGCAGGCGGCAAATTGTTAATCATTTGGAACTTGAAGCATTCATAGAAATCGAACGCAAATTGTATGGATTACGGGCTGGTAGGTGTTGGCTGCACAGGACCGCGGTGACCTGTGCTTATTAAAAAAAAACTAAAAACCGTGATTTATTTATTTATTTTGCACTTTATTGCACGCCAGGTAAAAAAACTTTACAAGTTTGTCAAAAAAGATTTATCTCTCTGCTCTTGTAGGATTCCTATTCTGCAAATATAATGAGTTCTACGTCGAATTATGAAAGTGACAATGCATTGAATCCCGAATGGAAAACTATTAGAAGCTAACTACGTCGTACAAAACTTATTTTTTTTTATTTTTTTTTTTTTTTTCATAGAAAGGGGATGAAAAGTAGAGTAGGTATATTACTCGAGAGCAAATTATTTTTTCCTCGGGCGGTGTACTTTGAATCCCTCACTGCTTCTCCTAGCCGGGACCCCTCCATGGGACCTGGAAGCGAGAGCCCTTGCGTCACTGTTCAGATGGCGCAAGGAGGCGCTGGAGCGGGGCCAAAGGCCTGCGTCTCGAGAAATCGAGGCCCAGCGGACCCTGCTACACCAGGAAACCCTGGAGACATGGAAGATGCGACTTGAGCAACCAAAGGGGGGATTCGCCACAATCGCGGCCGTCAGACCGGTCATGGACGAGTGGCTGGAGAGAAGACACGGGGCTCTCTCCTACCGGTTGACACAGATGCTTGCCGGGCACGGTAGCTTCGGTAGGTATCTGTGGCGAAAACACCGGGAAACCACGGCCGAATGTCAGCACTGCGAGGACCGCAGCGATGACACAGCGCTCCACACGCTGGTGGAGTGCACGGCGTGGGCACAACAGCGACAGGTCCTCGTAGTGGGTCTGGGCGTGGACACTCTCTCGCTTGAGGCCATGGTGCGAGCCATGCTCTCCAGCGGGAGTAAGTGGGACTGCGCCGCCTCTTTCTGCGAGCAGGTCATGCTCGCGAAGGAGGCGGCGGGCCGGGTGCGGGAGAGAACTCTTCCACCCGAGTTCCGCAGTCGGCGCCCTGGGCGCCGCCGACGTGTCTTCGCCGAGGACTATCGGCCTCCATGACCGGGGGTCTGAGGACGGTGAGAGGGCCGCTCACCGTCCTTACAGAAGCAGGCCCATGACGGCAGCGTGACGTGAGCACTCACGCACGCCCCCCCCTTAGAAGCGGGGTCACACCCGAAATCCCCCATAGACGCGGGATTGCACCCGAACCACCCTCTGGGCGAGGCCGCATTGGCGGCCGTAGGTCTGTTGGGAGTCACGGGACATCCTTCCTGAGGGCTTACCCGGGGCTCTCAACCATAGGCTGTTGGGCGGTACGTGAGGTTTTTTAGTCGGTAAGAGTCCGGCATAGCATCCTACGAGGATTTTCCCTCACGTTAAAAAAAAAAAAAAAAAATCCCTCACTGCTGCGCTCAGGATTTTACGTTGTATTCTATTCTAGAATCCTTCGCTTTGCACGTGATTCGAAGTAGCGCCCTCGCCGTCAAAATACTATTTTGCTTCCTTGTTATACAATCTACTATTGTTTTATGTAAGTACGATAATCGCATAACAAAAATCGAGTTTTGTCAATTTCTATTACTATACATTTGTATCCAATAATCGCTTTCGTAATCCTACTTATTGAGATTTTAATAAAACGAACCTCCCTCCGCCATTTAGGGAATAAAAAAAAAGAATCTCAAGAATTCGAAAACAGAATCACATTGTAACCAATTTTAAAAACCGTATCAATGAATGAAAACTATGAATGAAAATCGAATTGTACCTTTCATTCGATAAAATTTTTAGTCGATTCATAAATCTTTAACTTGTAAAGTTATAATGCTAAATTCACTTCGTGGTTTGCCCTCGATGTCTTTATGAAAATCGAATAAATCTATATAAGAATACTGATAGCATTATAGTTGGATGAATTCTAGAGAAGCGTGACAACTTCATGTCGTATTTTTTTCAATGATGCAACACTTTTTTCGTGGGTCATTGTGGGCAATTACTACGGGTGTCATAAAATAGTGCACGATTTCTGAATGGCGTACGAAATGGCTTGTAGGTGTAAATGGGGTGTTCCAAATTTGATTCGCTTTAAAACGAAGCGAATATATTTTTTGAAATTTGAATGACGTTTTAGTTTTAAGGAAATAAAATGTTTGGGAAACCAACGTAAAATAAACTTATTATTTTTTCTATTTATTTTACGTGGTTAAGAAAGGTTTAAAAATTTTAGGAGTGTTTTTTTAATGTGCTACCTATAGCCGTTTATGAAAGACCTTACTTATCACATTTTAAATATTTGTAGCCATTTGTCAAACGGTCAGTTTCTAGCTTTAAGTTTTGTTAAGTTTATGTAAGCCTATTCAGATTTCTGAAGGGCTACACAACGCAATTTTGTAACACACAAACACGCACAATTTTGTAGTCCTGTAATAATTTAAAACGCTTTGAATCAGGATTTTAAAAAAAATCTAGCCTAGCAGACTTTACACCCTCTATTTTTTTTCTTTCGACTCATTTGTTTAATTAAAAACTATTTTATTGCATCATCAAAAATCTTAAAAGTAGTTTAGTCTATTAACAACATTTTAAAATATCGTTCACAAAACAAACCATCCTGTACATCAATATTAGCAAGCCTGTGTGGTCCCATTTTTATACGAAAACTTAATAATCGAATCACAAAACAAAGAGGACCATAAATCGCCCAGCACTATTGTGGCTAGAGGTGTCCATTCATTCTACCCATAGACAGCAAGACGCCCGGCTGTGTATTCAGTACAACTACTCGTAGTTGCATGTTTACGATTTAGTTGTTGAATTTGATAATGGGGTTTAAATAATAAACATGTCACTACTTAGAAATTGATGGAAGAAATTATTGCGGATTTTATTTTTATTGATATTTAGAACGTCCTGTGTATCGTGGGAATTAAAAACAGTACCTACGTTCTTATTTTTCAATTACTGTAGTAGTTGGTATCGTACCAGAAAACGGCAAAAACGGCCCCTCTGATTTTAGTAATATTTTGTTTTAACGGCAACCAACAGAAATATGTCATCTGTGAAAATTTCAGCTCTCTAGCTATCACGGTTCCTGAGATACAACCTCATGACGGACTGACAGACGGACGGAAGGCGAAATCTCATGAATATAATAATTACTCATATTATATGATAATTAGTTTTTGTACTAATTATCTAATATTGTTACCTATTGATGATTTCGCTATCAAACTTGCTTCAATCGCTCTACCGCCGACCCTTTATTAAGCAGAGGCAAAGAATGAAATGACAGGGGTAAGTTTTTGACGTGGACACTCTCTCGCTCGAGACCATGGCACAGATTAAATAATAGTTACTACGTAACAGATACATCACTCCCATACTTAACATATTAGCTATAACATATCGCTACAGTGGAAAACATGCTCTACCACGTATTCCGAGAGTCGAGATTCGTGCGCACACCGTATGATTGCGTCATCGAGTGACAACTATTGACAACATTAGGGTTGTAAGCACGTAACAAAAATACATATAACTACAAAAAACAATAAACACAGTGTCTAAAAAAAACTTAATAATATTTTATAACTTCTTCTTCTTTATATAAGAATTATATTATAACTAGCTGATGCTCGCAGCTTAGCCCGCGTTAAAGTTTGTTCCTTTTCCCGCTTCCAATGGGAACTTATTCCCGGGATAAAAAGTAACCTATTTGTTATTCCAGACTACAATCTATCCCTGTATCAAATATCAGCCAGATCCGTTAGCCGTTAGAGCGTGAAAGAGTAACAAACATTCACACATCTACACATCCGCACTTAAACACTTTCGCATTTAATTTTAGAATATTAGTAGGAAGTAAGATGAAAAAAAAGCAAGACTAAATAAAGCGAAATATTATTTTACGCGGGAAATGTACATTGATTGTGCGCACTTCGCTCGGTCTTGCGTGTGGCAGCCCTCTGCCGGTCGGCCACGTTAGTTCTGCGTCATAATACTTAGGAGTAGGTGCTTATAAAACGACTTGTAGCGAGTGACGGAGGCCTGACCATGGTGCGAGCCATGATCTCCAGCGGGAGTAAGTGGGACTGCGCCGCCTCTTTCTGCGAGCAGATCATGCTTGTGTAAAAGACGTGAAAGAGTTTCCTTTCTAACGCTACTCGACTTTGTGCAAAAAGTCGAGTCAGATAAAATTAAAATTATAATTAGATATAGTTAAAATACGGTCAAGTAAGCTGCCAAAAATCACGAGACGTGCTAAGGTAAGTTACCAGAAAGTGTAAGTAGGTAAATATAACCACAAATCGTTTCCTCGTACATTCTATAAAAGACCCGCCATTTTATAGCTCCTAAAACGATTTATTTTATACTAGCTGCATCCTACGGCTGCTCCTGTGACTTGCTACGAAGTCTACGAACTCATGCTCGTATCCTTAAAGATCCTTTTTTTTTACGTGAGGGAAAATCCTCATGGATTCTATGCCGGACTCCTAACGACTAAAAAACCTAACGTAACGCTCAACAGCCTATGGTTGGGAGCCCCGGGTAAGCCCTCGGAAGGATGTCTCAGGACGGAAGGATGTCCCAGAACTCCTTAAAGATCCTTACTAATATTATAAATGCGAAAGTTTGTGAGTATGAATGTTTGTATATTTGTTACTGTGTCATGCTCTAACAGCTGAACTAATCTGTCTAAAATTAAGTGGTTAGTCAGTCTGGAATAACACATACCTAGGCTAATTATATCCCCGGTATATCTTCCCATGGAAAGCGGGAACGGGATAAAATTCGCGCCATCTAACAGTTTACAATAAGATATGGAAATATGCCTTATTTTTGACATTTAACAGGTATTACTGCTCCGTAACCTTTGGGATCAAGTATGAAGATACATAGTAGATTATGTTACTTCATAAGAATTACTACTGTATAATACCCCCTAGACGACTGCGTGACGTGAGAGAATCGACTTACAGACTGAATTTCGACAGTACAATACTTCGACATGTAGCGAACTTCGAAAACACATAGATCGACAAGTCATTACTTCGACAGACATTTGTTAGACAACACACACCTTCGAATTACCACTACTTCGACAGACGATTATTCGACAGACAATACTTAGACAAGACACATCTTCGAATGACCACTACTTCGACAGATTTTTTTAACATTATCTCAAAATAATAATGCTCTGAAATGTAATAAGCCCCACCTAATTAAATACGAATATATACCTAATCAATGATTGTAACTGTTTCTTTTTTATTATTCCGAACCTGACTCCAAAACCTGACCAGGCTAGGTAAGAAACTTGAAATAAAAAAATAATATTTTTCCGAATGTTACCCTCTTCCTTAACTGACCCGACGCCGACGTCTCGTTCCTGTCATAGCCAGAATTGCGCGCGCGGGGAACAACGCAACGTGACGCAGCACTAAAGGCCATGGCAAGGGTTGCTCAAAACGGGGGCCGCTACAGGGCCTTACTTCGCACGATCCCTAGGTACAGTCGCCTGTAAGGAGTGTTGGGTCCCCCGCACCAGCGCGGCTGATGCCCGCTCAGTTTTGGGACCAAACTTTGGAAGTGATGCCCGAAGTTCCACCGGCCATCGAGAGTACGAGCCCCAGATACTTCATCGAGGGTTCGATGCCGATGCTGACGCCCTCTACCCTCAGACTGGATCCCGTACGTGGCCCCTTCCGAGGTCCGTGGAAGCACAGAGCCTCGGATTTATGAAGGGCGACCTCGAGACCCAGCTGCCGAATTCGACCCACGACTTGAACAATCCCTGCCGTGGCCTTGCTCCCCGGGCGCTCAACTCGGGCTATGATAGGAACGGGACGTCAGGTCAGGTTAGGAAGAGGGTAACGTTTGGAACAAATATAAGTTTTTTATTTCAAGTTTCTGACTTAGCCTGGTCAGATTTTCGGGTCAGGCTCGAAATAATAAAAAAACAGTTACAATCACACAGTACAAATACAAAAAAAAAAACAAGTAGGTACATACTCGTATTTAATTAGGTGGGGCTTATTACATTTCAGAGCATTATTATTTTGAGATAATGTTAAAAAAATCTGTCGAAGTAGTGGTCATTCGAAGATGTGTCTTGTCTAAGTATTGTCTGTCGAATAATCGTCTGTCGAAGTAGTGGTAATTCGAAGGTGTGTGTTGTCTAACAAATGTCTGTCGAAGTAATGACTTGTCGATCTATGTGTTTTCGAAGTTCGCTACATGTCGAAGTATTGTACTGTCGAAATTCAGTCCGTAAGTCCTAGTTGAGGCCGCAGTGGTAGCCGTAGGTCTGTTGGGAGTCCTGGGACATCCTTCCGAGAGTTTCCCGGGGCTCCCAACTGTATGCTTTAGGTAGGAAACGTGTGGTTTTTAGTCATTATCACTGTAAAATTTTGCCATACGCTGAAAAAAAGTGTGTGCGTGTAACTTTTACGCGCAATTGAAGTAAAACTTTGCCATTGACGGTATCAAATGTTATATTACTATCATTCATTCCAATTTTGATTTGATTCAAAATTCAAATAGCGTTACTTCCGCCGGAAAAAAATTCGAGTTACTCCCTAGGTCGCGCCTAAAGAAGTTCTACTTCAAAAAACTGTATAATACCGAAAGAATTTTTAAAATCTGTTCACAAACAAACAAAAATGTCCTCTTTATAATATTAGTATACATTTTAATTCCCCCATAGACCACAACAAGATGTTATCGAACCCCACAAGTTTAAAAGTGGGGTTCATTGGGGAGGAGCCTCGTCCCCACACTAACTAAGGGAACTTATGGGGAAATGGGGTTAGAAGTGTTAGTATTATTATTTATTTTAACTCTTAATTTGTACAAGAGTACCCTACAAGTCAAGAGTACCCTAAATCGGAGAGCATGTATGAAAACACTTATGAAAGTAGAAGAAGCGAAAGTGATATGTCAGGTTTGTGGCAAGTGAAAAACCATAGTCTCTGCCTACCCGTTGGGAAACAGGCGTGATGTTATGTATGTATGTAATTTGTAAACTTGTGGGTTGGGAATAGTAGTTTTCGATACAAGTGTGGGATTTCTGTTATTAGGTACAACGAGTTACGACAGGTGTTGACCCGAGCCGAAGGCGAGGGTAGACAGTCGGAACGAGTTTAAATAACCGTCCCACACGTTGTATTGAACAACTATTTTTAATACAGTTGCGAAAAAATTAAGCCATATAAGAATATATATACCTTTCGAAGCAGACTATGGCAGTGCACTTCATACAGCCAACTTTTTTTATATTTATAAATTTAATTTGGCCGATACTAATATTAATTTATGCTTAAATTTCAGTTAAAATTACTTTTAATCTGATATTGAAACAAGTTAGTATCTTTTTTTAGAAATATTTGCATGAATCACAGACATTATTTTGACAATTGGGAAAGAAAACGCACGAGTGCGGGAATGGTAAAGAAAAAGCACGGGTGCGTAATAGCCCACATCCCGAACGCTAAACGTCCCTGTAATACGCCACTTTTTGAGCAACTGTATTAAAAAGATTTTTTCCAATTACTTAGACTGAAACATGTTTAGTAATTAGATTGTTCTCTTGGTTCTAACTTAGAAATTTTACTTAAAATAAAATGATACTACGATAATTTAAATTAAAATATATTTATTCAAGGTGACAAAGTAACACTAATTGGTGACCAGTTAGTGTTACTTACGCACAACTTCGTTTGCGTAACATAAGAGAGAGAGAGATAAAGAGATGTGGTATCAATATTTAAATACTTAGATATCGTGTTTCCCGTCGCATTTACTCCCGTATATAATATTTATAAATTTAGAACGAATATATACGAATATAAGAAATAAGATGGTTACTGTAAGTGAACCTTAAAAGATAGACATAATTAATATTGCGGATTTTTTAGAACATTTTAAGAGGAACAATTTTGTAATACACAACGTTTCCGTAACTTTAACCATTTACGCAGCGTACATCTCTTAAAAGGAATAAATCTTCCCCGTTTGTGAATAATTTTTCATAGCTGCTCCGCTCCATCTGTCTTAGCGTGATATTATAGGTACATATAGCCTAAGGCCATCCGCAATAAATGGACTATCGAACTGTAAAATAATTTTCGAAATCCAATCAGTAGTTCCTTAGATCAATACGTTCTGACAAACAAACTCTTCAGTTTTATAATATTAGTAAAGATGAATGGTTAAATATGAGTATGAGATTGATGTAGTCTGAGATCCAGGAGGTAAATTTAATTACAGAGAAACATAATTATTACATATATCTATATTTACATTATTACTATCTAAACTAAACCTAAATAAGGCCCCCGTGGCATTGTGCCCAAAAGACTGCTAGTCTTTTGGGCACAATGCCACGGGGCATTCCCCCTTTGAATAGCAATACCAATTCGTTGGGCGAGAAAACTGCCAGCCCTTGGGTCACCAGTTGACTCCACAAGGCGCTTTTTCAAATTCTTGAAAAATTTTTGCGCATTGGGACCCCATGGACCTAGGGTCTCGACACCGACTGGACAAAAACGATACGATGAGTCGAGACCCTTATATTCATTAATTTTAATATTTTCAGGCGCTTCCGCTGCTGCACTGGCCTTTAATTTTGTTTTAGGAAGATAAAGAGGAGGAGGTTAAAGACTAGCAAGACCTATATAAATGAAACAATTAAGTAGGTACCTGAGTACTTTTTCATGTCCTGTATTTTTATGCAAATTTTTGAAGTAAAACTTCTTTAGGCGCGAATACGGAGTAATTCAGTTTTTTTTTTCTGACGGAAGTAACGCTTTACTATTTGAATTTTGAATAGCGAAAACTTAGTTTCCGCTATTCAAAATTCGAATGAATGATATTAATATAACATTTGACGCCGTCAATGGCAAAAAAAATTTACTTCAATCACGCGTAAAAGTTATGTACACGCACCAATGATATAAAAACTATAGATACGTTATAGAGACTTGAAAATGGCAACACGTAAAGTAGGTAATTACCTGAAAATCTGTGACGCGGCTGTAGGGTTAGCGAAAGTTCTATTAGCACTGTTTTAAATTCTGTTAGTAAAGAAAACTCGAAAAAAACATGCCTTCATGTATCTTCAGATGATACACAAGCTACACAGCAACTGTTCAATATAACAACGTGTCATTTCATGCGTAAGTACAGTAGAAATAATAATATTATTTCATTTTCTCGGATCGATAAAATGGCGGCAAGCTTATTGAATGCACAAGGAAAATGTACTCTATAGTCTGTGGTTTGGCGCCCGCGACCCGTAAGGGGATGTCGGGGAGATTTTGTACTAATGTTTTATTTTGCTATTTGAATATTTTTTTATTTAGGTAATTATATTTCTTTAAAAAAATAATGAAACATAATAATAATATATTAAGATTATTAAAATGATTTAAATTACAAATATTTGGATTACTTACTAGGTACTAAATTATTACTTATTAAATAAATGTTTCTGCATGATATTGTTATATTTTTATTTTATGACTTAAATTACGTTAATAATTACTAATCCGATAAACTACATTAACATTTTATAAATTTAAATATTACGTACTTTACCCGTAAATATTATACATTAATCTATTATGTCTGAGTAAGTGAAATTCAAGTTTCCCATTTTCCCCACATTCCTCTGATATTGCCTTAATGCATGCTACCAAAGATAATTTATAGAATTCTTTTTTCAAATTTATAAAAGTTTAGCTGTTTTTGAAAGCCGCAATGTTCGTGTATAACGTGTCTATATATGATACGTCTTTGACACGCACACATTTTTTTTACGTAAGTAGGAACTGTTACTTAGCGTAACTGTATTTTGTCAAAATGTTAAGAGTTCTGAGCTACTTTCGGTAAAAATATGACTGGATTGAGGACCTCTTTTTTCGAAGTCAGTTAAAAGTGAGTACGTACTAAATCTATAGTAATATTATAAAGAGGAAAGATTTGATTTTTTGTTTGTTTATTTGTTTGTACCGTATAGGCTGCGGAACTACTGCACCGATTTGAAAAATTCTTTCACTGTTGGAAAGCTACACTCTTTGCGGTGAACATAGGCTATATTTTGTTCCCGTATTCCCACGGGAACGGGAACTACGTGGTTGAAACCGCGTGACGTCCGCCTGTCCGCCGTACATCTCAATATGTCGTTAGATCATCTTTAAAAACTATAAATAAAGGGTTGGTTGTGATTGTACATGATTGATTGATCGCTTTAATTTGTTAAACCAGTAAAAGTATTTTCAATACTTATGTGTTATAAGTAGAAATTTTAGTAGGTATATATAATTAAAAAGTTAATTAGATCTTAGAGTACGCCTAAGAACTACCACTCGTTACCTTCAATCAACTTTCTCCATCCAAAGTTTGCCTGGTAGAAATTGCTTTTTAGCGATAAGGCCCCGCCCATTGTACATCTTCTTGCACTGTATTTATGCAAGTACTATAATTTTATTTACTTGGCGTACAATAAAGTGTAAAATAAATAAATAAAATTTTTAATCTCTTATTTATTGAACTAGACCCAGCAAACCTCGGACCAACTTTTCTTACTCTTTATTTTCTTCTGTACTAGCGGACGTCACGCGGTTTCCCGTTCCCGTGGGAATACGGGAATAAAATATAGCCTATGTTCACCGCAAAGAGTGTAACTTCCCAACAGTGAAAGAATTTTTCAAATCGGTCCAGTAGTTCCGGAGCCTATTCGATGCAAACAAACAAACAATCAAATCTTTCCTCTATAAAATATTAGTAGTATAGACAAACCTTGTCTTGACTGTAAAAACACAAAAACAAAGGGTTTTTTTATATACCACTAAGGTGGCAGACAAGCATACGGCCCACCAGATGTACCGGTGGTCACCGCAGCCTATGGACGTGTGCAACACCAGAGGCGCCACACTCGCGCTGCCGACCCTGTAAAAACCTTCCAAAACCCCTCTTGAAGAACCCCATACTGTAGGCGTTTGGGAAAACCGAGGCAGGGAGATCATTCCACAACCTAAGCGTGCGCGGTAGAAAGCCCTTATCGGATCTAACCGTTAGGATTATCTAATTTGGTGCAATCGATTGGAAGTTATGCGCGTACATACATTTAAAGTGTTTCTCATTTATTAGATACCTAGTTATTATAGCGTATTGCAGTTACAATTCGACAGTAAATGAATAAGAAGTTTTTTTTTTAAAATAAATATTCACGGATATTTCACACAACGCTATCTGATCCCAAAGTAAGCTAGGAATAACCTGCTTGTGTTATGGGTATCAGACCACGGATATTAATACTTATATACTTTTAAATACATACATATTGTACAAAGAAACACCAAGACTCTTGAGACAAACATTTATGGGTCACACAAATATTTGTCCGCGGTGGGAATCTAACCCAGGACCTCCAGCGCCGCAGGCGGTATCACTACTGACTGCGCCACAGTCAAACTAAAAATGTATGCACCTCTCTATATTAACTTTAACAGTGTCTTATTTTACGTTCATAAGTTTCTTGAGATGAAATAGCTATGAAGTTAACGCTTCCCGTATTAATCTATAATTTTAATGAAACGTATAATAAGAATATTTATTAACACTTGATTACCTTTTAGTTTGAAGATGCCCACTATTTCGTTAGCAAATTAAAACTGGCGCAGAAAACTGGTAATGTATTAATATCTACTCGTATCGTTGATATTCAAAGAATTGTTGTTTTAATGATTGTTTTATATTATCCTTTGCATGGCTGTAGAGCCTGGTATGGTGAAACTTAACATTTACTAACTGTAACATCCTTGGTTCCCATATTCAGCAAAATTAAATAAATTAAAATTGAAAAAAGAAAAAATGTGTGTGCGTATAACCTTTACGCGCGATTAAAGTAAAACTTCTTTGCCATTGACGGCATCAAAATGTTATATTTATATTATTCATTCGAATTTTGTATTCAAAATGCGGAAATGTAGTTTCCACTATTCAAAATTCAAATAGTAAGCGTTAGGTAGGTACTTCCGCCAGAAAAAAAATCTGAGTTACTCCCTACTCGCGCCTAAAGAAGTTTTACTTCAAAAAAAGCAAAGAATTAAATGTAGAAAAATCGGCTTAAGTTTTGATAAACTTAAGCCGATTTTTCTACATTTCTACTTAAATGGTTGACAGAACACAGAGCTATCGGTGCTACTACGAGTATTAATCAATTAATCATCAATCAAATCAGCCTATGGTAGTCCACGGCTGGACGTAGGCCTCTCCCATTCCACGCTACAACACACGGTCCAGCGCCTTCTGCATTCAGTCTCAGCCTGCGACCTTTATCCCCACCTTAACCTTAACCCCCCGTAATCCGCCCCTTAACCCCCCCTTAGCCCTACCATAACCCCCCACCCCCCACAGTAACACCATTAACCCCACCTTAACCACGGCCTTATTCACCCCCCTTAACCCTCCCCTTTACCCTCACCTTACCTCACCTTACCTCACCTTCGCTCACCTAACCTCTACCTAAAAAAAGGTATTGCGATTCTACTCTAGTTATATTTTATTGATGTTATAAAATTTTTACGCGACAGGACCAATCGCTATATTATCGTAATAGAATCGCACTAAAACGGCTTTTTGAAGTAAAATAGCAGACTTGGCCCCCTGGTCGTCAGTCCGTCTGGCGGGTGGACATCCTACCTCACGTTTGCAACGACTACGAATCTATCTATTTATTTTTATGTCCATATTACATCAAGGTGTACCGCGTGTATAGGCGTGTCCTCGGCATTCTCAAATGTGCCCAAGTATACATTGTTTGTTTGTTTGGTTGTCCGCTGGCACTTAACAGATGGAACTCACCAACCGTGAAAAGGATTGACGGAGGTTCTGCTCAGTCTGAAGTTCGTGACAGCTTTGTGTGAAAATGTGTGAAGTACATTACATTTGAACATGGAATCGCAATTCAAATTTGATGTTTTTTTTATTGTGTGGCGCAATGTTGTTTGGCATAGAAAGCTTAACTTATTTTGAAAAAAAAAAGGATAGATGTAAGATTTGCTAGTAAAATTCATTTTTAACTTTAAGGACACGAAACTAAAAAAAAGAACGGACAAAACCAACCGAACCTTTTTTTACGTGTGGAAATCCCTCAGGGATGCTATGCCTGACTCTTACCGAAATACCGGCCAAAAATTACGCAAGTCCTACCGCCGCCTTCGGTGGAAAGCCCCGGGTAAGCCCTCGGAAGGAAGTCCTAGAATTCCCAACAGAATTTACCGAACCTAAAATTATTAGTAAAGCAGCAACAGTTACAATTTTTTTATTTATTCTGCAATAAGTATCTAAACCACTACCTACGCAATATGTATAAACTAAATTATCATTACTGTTTATATAAGAACCTTTTATTTTTTAACTTCACACAACGAAATGAATTAGCGGCAAATTTTCGGCGACATTAAATACGTAAATTTTTTAAAATCGTAACCTTACTGGTAGCGAAGGTATTAACGAGACAGCCTACAAGCATCATTACAAAAAGATCAAACTAAATTGAACACGCCATTATTTCCACGACATTGATCACACCTTGCACCTGACGGTCACTAAAAATCAAACAGAAATTCGCCACATCAAGCTTGCCGACCGCTTGTAATCTAATTTATAATTTTTGGAACACTTTTGAAGTGTCACAGACAATATAATTGTCACTCTATAGAAATGACAGTTCGTAGGCGGGGCGCGGTAACTTTGAAACCTTCGCCTTCTAACTTTGTCGGAACCATCGTCAGTCAATACTCCATTCTTTAATCATGACATGATGTTTTGTAATGTAGAAATGCTCTTTATTCCATACATGTTTAACATCTTTCAAACACACCGCTATCGGTGAGATGAAATGGTGACGATATGCGAAATATTTTGAGTGAAGTGATGTCAATTGTATTTTTTTTTCTTCGTTGATATTGAGATGTTTGGTTTAGGATCTCTGCTTGTTATACTTTGTCCGTAAAATTGGATGTTTCGTTTAGCGTTTCTGTCAGGACCACAACAAGCAGAAAAAATGTCTGATCGTCTACAGATTATGCTAATTCTTCGTTAACATACTTTTACTTTTGAAAGGAAGTTTGGCGTTAAGTTTACCGAAAAGCGGACGCCATTTTGCTGTATATATTTTTCCTAACTAGTGTATTTAAAACAGTGAATTCTGAAATATTTAGGACTCGACAGTGTGCACAAGTGTTGAAAAGTGCTATAATGCAACGAAAACGCAAGTTTTTTTGTTTGTCGACTAATTTCACTGAAGCTCCAGTAAGGTTCCGCGGTTTTACTGGACTTAGCCCAAAATTGGACACACATGAATACACTGCTATTTAGAAGAATCTCAGCTTAGAATTTACACTTGGCATACTCTTAAGCCGTGAAATCTTGAGCTTTTACGGCTTAAGCTATAGCTATAGCTTATATAAAAAGCTTTTGAGATCGGAATCCCTCACGGCGCATCGTCAGAGTCTCATTTCTGAACAGCCATGACACGTCTATCTATGTCTTAGATCATCTTACCACAGGATGCGCCTTACTTAAGCATTGTTTTCTGCCATTGCACATGACCATTTGGTCTTTTGGCTTTATAAAAAGCCTGTACATCAGTACATCATTTTATATGATTAAACTAGTACATTTCATTGTAGTTGACTGTACAATAACAATTAACACACAACAGCCATTACGCGTTTGTCGATTAATACATTTTTAAATGCAATGAAATTTTATATGTCTTTGTGTTTCCCCCTTCACTTGTATGAAAACTGGCAGAATATTTTTGTATGCGGTGGTTCGCAAAGGCTAGTCCCGTGTTATATGGTCTAAGATCTATGTGGTACGTGAACATAAAAATAAATAGTTATCATTCATAGTAGTTGCAAGCGGAAGGTAGGTCCACCCGCCAGACGGACCGACGACCTGGGAAAAGTCGCT
Source organism: Miltochrista miniata (assembly GCA_933228765.1). Taxonomy (NCBI): domain Eukaryota; kingdom Metazoa; phylum Arthropoda; class Insecta; order Lepidoptera; family Erebidae; genus Miltochrista; species Miltochrista miniata. The sequence goes on along the minus strand of OW121770.1, from coordinate 21,621,941 downwards.
GGTAGGGACTGGATGCGAAAAACACATCAAGAGCAATACCTATATATTTTTATTATAATTTTGCATAAACAAATAGAATTATATATAATAATACGTGAAGCCAACGTAAACTTTATTTTCCGTCTAGAGAAATTGAGCAAACAGATGAACGTGAAATAAAGGAGGATGTGCCATAAATCTATGTTTTTAAATAATTTAATGTCGAGTTACGACGACGGCCTAAGTTTCTGTAATCCTAATCTACATCCTACTAAAAGGTATTTTTTTTAAATAATAATTATAAATTTATTTCATTAACTATTACATAATAACTTTACATGGTTGCCAAGGTCTCGAATGTGAAAGTTTGTGATAACACTTGCTACTATTCATCTCGGAAATATCTTCCCGCGGGAAGCAGAAACGTGTACAGAATTTATGCGGACGAAGCTGCGAGCATAATTTAGTTATCAATACGAGGTTAAAAATTAAAAATGAAAAGTATTTTACTAAGCTTATCAAATTAAAACGATCGATCGATCATGTATCTTCACACAAGACCAACCCTTTATTTACAGTTTATAAAGATGATCTAACGACATATTGAGATGTATCAACTTATTATTGCAAATAAATTGTATTTATAGAGCTGAGTTTTAATCGACTTCGAAAAAAGAGGTAAAATTTTATAATACTTGAAAACTTGTAACATCCTGTATCTAATGTTTCAATCAATAATATTCAAATACCTACTAAAATGTATTTGTTTAGATTTTCATTTTTCGAGTTGGTATCACATAATTAGTGCTCGTGGCCCCGCGGACTCAGTGTTCTGTAAACGATCACTGCAGTAAGCAACTTTCACTGTGGCCAGTCATTGGATGGGTGACCGTCCATGTGACCACTTTGTGAAATTTATTTGAGCGTTTTCGTGCTTCGGAAGGCACGTTAAGCCGTTGGTCCCGGTTGCTAGTAAAATGGCAGTCGTAAAGCCAAGTTGAAGGCCTTTTTATGCGGCTTGAAAATTTTCAACAGCGGGCAATTACAACCTGCGCCTGTCCATATCAACACGTCAATACGGCTCACCATCACCACCTATTACGTGGGACATAATCTAATAAACTTAATTACATATTAAGAATACAGAAAACCCGACTGCCAAGTAAACATACAACTGAAAAGCAAAAAACAAGCTCTACATTTCTTTTGTGATTTTCTTTAGCTACTTACTGTTTTTCATTTTCGGCAACATTTGCAGGCGGGAAGAAGCTATGTCAAGCGAGTGCTGGTTTACAAAATAGCTACATGTTTCCATAGCTTTTTCCCGCCTGCAAATGTTGCCGACAAAGTAAAACAGTAGTAAGCAGCTTAAGAAAATCACAAAAGAAAAAATGTAGAGCTTGTTTTTATTATACCTGGTGTCACGCACACAATCACGACGAATCAAATGACACCTTGTATTTAAAAATCCATAAAGCCGTTCAGGCTGTAGAACGTGACAAAGAATTATTACATACATACATACATACATACATACATTATCTCGAAAAACATTACCCTCCTGTAAAAAGGCGAAATGTGGGCATATATAATATGTCTTTGCCTACCCCTTCGGGGATAAAGGCGTGACTATAATTATGTATGTATGTATGTGTGGTATCACATAATTAGGTACCCATTATATAGGTACTTACTATATACTTACTTATACCGCGTGAAGTCGATAAGCTTGTGCCATAGGATCTAAACAAATGAAAAGCACTTACATAATTTGAATACAGTCACTGACTGTATTTAAATTAATGTAAATGCTTTTGTGATTGTGTGATTCCGAGTACTGACTTGGAATCACAGAAGTATTTGGTCCGACGCGGGAATCGAACCCAGGATCTTCACATGTTATTTAAAGCACTTGTCAGTGCGCCACCGAGGTTATACGTGACTTAGGTATAGGTATCTGTATTTTATTTAATCAGAAAACGTTTCATTATGATTATCTTCTTGCTAAGATTTTCGATTTGTATAAACCAAAACAGCTAAATAAAACTCTTACAGATAAAACAATTTCCCTAAACCGTCATTACAAAACTCTATCTCCAATTTAAAGTTTTCCCCTCCAGTCAATCAAGTCCCCTCAATGCGGTCAGCCCTCGTCACAAACCCATAGCGAATTTACGCGCCACTTCACTTAGTCTATGGCGGATAGAAATCATTTGATATCTGTTATGTATGTTATGTACGTGCGGCTGAATGCGGCGCCTTTGCCTGTAGTAGTGCAGATGGAATTAAAAAGTTTATGACACTTCTTTTTTTTATACTGGTTGGCTTAAAATCCAAACCACAAATAAAATAAATATTTATACACACACAGAGGCAAGATTTTAAATTAAGAATACAAAAGTAAGTCGAGCACTCTCATTTAAACATTAATTATTAATTGATTATGTAATATTTAAAAATTAATTTAAATATCCTCGACATTGAGACGGTTATAATAAGCCCAAACATCGTAGGAACCTTCATAATATTCTAAATTTCTGAGGAATTGGATATACCGCAGACTGCTTGATACCAAAGACTTCTATATAAACTGAGGCAGACATGCCCTACGCACCGATTTTTGAAACCTATAAACTGAGCTAATTAGCAGCGTTGCTCGCACTGTTGTGAGTCAAAACTTCGAAAGTAGGTGTTCGACGTGCAATCGGAGTCCAAACGCCTTCTCTTTTACTCTTTTTCTATTCGTATATTGCTATTGGGCGTGGTGACAATTACGTAAAAACTATTTATAAGTGAGTGTAGTCTTATTAATGTGTGTATTTGAGGATTGCTTTTGAAATCTTGTTTGTTAGAGTACGGCGCGTCTACCTCAGTTTGTATAGAAGTCTTTGCTTGATACAGTAGCACCATTTTTTTATTATTATTTAACGTGAGGGAAAATCCTCATGGATGCTATGACGGACTGCTACCGACTAAAAAACCTTACGTTACGCCCAACAGCCTATGGTTGGAAGTCCAGGGTAAACCCTCGGAAGGATGTCCCAGGAGGCTGATACAGTAGCACCTTTCAAATTACCATGTCCTGGGAATACCATAAAAAAACAGTAGGTAGGTTTAAGACATTTCAGATCAATCGGACCTGTAAATTCTAATTAGATTCCTTCATCACCTGAAATGTGATAGCTGATAGTCTTCAAAAGTATAGCTAAGAACTTTAATGATCACATGCTTAATTGGTTAATCCTTACGGAAGCTATGATGCCATAGAAAAACAGACCGAATGCACTGACACATAGGTTAAACTTATACCTGTATACTAGGCCGTTTTTCGTCGGAGAGCAAAAATAATTTGAAAGTGTTGTAGGTACTAGAATATTCGCTTAGCTCCACTCAAATAGATCAAATTTCTTGTGATATAACATGATTGATCGAGCCACGAGCTCTATAAAGCCCACAGTTTAAGATGAAACTTTTTAACATACTACCTATACAAAAAGAGGTTTGACGATGGAGTTTTTAACCCCCCCGATGGAAAAACAAGAGGTGTTATAGTTTAATCTGTGTGTCTGTCTATCTGTCTGTGGTATTATAGCCCCTGAACGTATATTGATACGGATTTTCCGTTTAATAGCCGATCGATCATCGAGTATGACGATTCTTGACTAAATTTTTTGATGATAATATGACGATTCTTATTTTATTACTGATTCCTATTCTTCCCATAGTAAATGACCAAACTTGAAAAACAACGAGTTTTTGACAAAGTCCGGGGAAACGTTAGAAGATGGTTTTATCATTGTACTTGTGTCAATCCATCACATTTTCGCCCCTCTCTATAAAATAGATTGCAGAGGGGCTTTTGGCGAGACTTGTGTCTGTAGTCTGTGACTCTGTTGCATTATAAGTATTCTCATCAATGCAAATCATCTGTTCAAAGTATGAAATAAAACAAAAATGACAACATCAATCGGATTGAACTTTCACTTTCACAATAAACGTTAGAGGGGCAGTCGGGTGAGACCGTCTCACGGCTTCTTTTTTAACGTGTGGAAATTATGTACCTATGCTATTTTCTTTTATGTCACTGGGGTGGCAGACAAACATACGGCCCACTAGGTGGACTGTTTGCAACATCAGAGGCGGCACACTTGCGCTGGCGACCCTGAAAGAACCTTCTAAGACCTCCTTTGAAGAACCCTATACCGTTGTGGTTTGGGAAAATCGAGGCTGGGAGATCTTTCCATAATATCAGCGTTCGCGGAAGAAAGTTCCTATTGGACCTTACCGTCCTCGAAGGCTCCGGACGTAAGGTGTGAGGATGAACACCGTGTTTGTGTCGAGCGGTGCGATGATAGAACATAGTTGTAGGCATCATATTAAAAAATTCCCCAGAGCACCATCCATTACACAGGCGATAGAACACGCATAAGGAAGCAAAGTCTCTCCTAAGTAAGTATGCTATCCTGTATCTGCTGTCCTGTATCTGCTATCCTGTCGATCTGCTCCTAAGTAAGTTACTTTTACCGACTCACACCGTGTTTCCTGCCACGAGCGCTTCATTGAAATAGGTCAAGTTTTGAAAGATGTCCTATTCTGAAATACGTTTAGTTTTGAAAGAGTGCCGTTTTAAATGAGAGTGAGTGGTCTTCGGTTATAAACGAAAAGAGTTTTATCTTTATACCGTCTGTATCAGATCCTTGTTTTTTTTAACGTGAGCAAAATCCTACAGGGATGCTATACCGGACTCCTACAAACTAAAAACCACACGTATTCTACCTAACTGCCTACGATTGGAAGCCCCGGGGTGACCTCTGTATCATATCCCTCCGAAGGTTTACCAGGGTCTCCAGCCGTAGGCAGATAGAAGGAAGGGCATGGTGTAGTTTCAGTAGGTACGAGTCCGGCATAACATCCAAGAGGATTTCTATACTTAAAAAAAACCGCGTGCATTTTCTCTCTACTGTTTCAGGCACACACTTAATATACTACGTTAAGTATATGCCCTGTTTAGGTCCTGGGCTCTTCAAATTCGTGTCGCAAACGATTGATACCAAGTTTGGGTTGATTCTATTATTACAGAGGACCTACAGAGGTATTTTCGTGCAGTCATGCTGCCTTGAATCCAAACGAGCTGGGTTCGCCCGTCAAGACGAAATCCTGCCCAACCATGATTATGTGTGTAATAGTGCTGTGCTTATACATTTTTTTTAAAGTGCGTGAGCGGAAACCTAAGCAATGTGTCGCTCCACCTTTCCTCCAGCTCACCTCTTAAACCTGGGTACTTTAGTATGTTTTCACATTAAGCACCCTACATACGTTTCAGAAGAAATCGCTTAGGTTTCTGCTTACGCACTCTATATCCCTTATATACCTATAGTCCAGTCAGGGTATTACTCTAAAGTATTTCCTTGACTGGACATAAATGTTTATAAATGTACCCTGGGCACACTAGTGCGGGTAACAGGAGATGAGAACTTATGAGCCTTAGCTACTTTGGTTAGGACGTAGTTTAGTCAAATACACTAACTTATTTTATTGCAACACGTTGATTGTGTATTACATAACGTCACCGCATCGGCATTACGCAAACGTCTGTGTCCGTTTCTCATTCAAACATCTATGTATTTACTGTAACTACGCTTTTATCTGCACTATATAGTGTGCCTAGTGTAGTGTAGTTGTCTAGATAAGCTTATCCTTTATTGTCTTATTTTAAAAGTGAGAAAGTACCACCACCAACTTATTCGAATACGTCCATATATGACTTTCAGAACCACAGCAATAATTCGCAGCCATTTTGAGTGTTTAACCGTCTGTTGACAAGACAATCAGGGCTCCCTAAGCTTGTCTACCTAAACGATGGCCGTCGGCATTGTCACACGTGGCTGCAAACACAATACATTATGAGATATTGGTATTTCAACGTGCAGCTGGCGCGGTTAGCAAAAAAAATTGATATAAAATAAGTTTGACACGGGCCAAAATATAGCGGCCGTTGCTTAACCTTTGAAAAAAAAAATAAGTTAGGTCTTTTTCGAAGTTTGATTCTGCTTGTGACTACGGCTGGTGCAACCAATCAAAATCATCAAACCTCAATTCAAGGTAACCATGATCGCGATAATACCAGTTTTATATAATTACTAGCCGACGTCACGCGGTTTCACCCGCGTAATTCGCGCTCCCGTGGGAATACGGGAATAAAATATAGCCTATGTTCACCACAAAGAGTGTAGCTTCCCAACAGTGAAAGAATTTTTCAAATCGGTTCAGTAGTTTCGAAGCCTATTTGATGCAAACAAACAAACAAACGCCCTCTCCTTTAGTTTTCTGTATGTTATTACTTCGCAGAATTTGATCCTTATCAGTGACACTATCGTATGGTGTAATAATAAAGGGTGTGTTTTTTTTTTCAAGATCATTGGGTTCGATTCCCAGCTAGGATTATTGGTTTTTCAAAAATCTAATGATGAGGTTTTAAGTTTTATCAAAATCGGGCTCGTGACTCCTTTGAGCATTTTTAGCTATTCCTTATAGTTTCGGATTTGGCCATCCAAGCCCTTTTCAAAAATTCACGTTGCATGATATACTAATACTGATATTATACAGGATAATATTAGTATTAGTATATCATGCAACGCGAAGGTTTCAAAGTTAGAGTAGGTTATTTGCCTATAAGTCTGTCTATATGGGCATAAATAATGAATAATATTCTGGACATTTTTTCCTGATTCTAAGCGGGAGAACATAAGATCAAAAAAAAAGTGAGACAAAACCTAAACCTACGGGGAGAGTCCGCGATGGTGGACAAAGCCTGGGGACCGATTCTCGCTTCACACGACATGAAAGCGTGGACGGAAATCGGCGGGTGACGCGTCGCCTGTCTCATATTTAGGAACGGCGAACATGAGACGGACGACGTTTCACCCGTATATTTGCGACCACGCATTCACGTCGAGTGGCGCGAGCGAGTGGAGCGAGAATCGGCGCCCTGGGATTATCTTTTAGAGGTTACACTTGGGTAAAAAAGAGGATCTAAGTTAACTGATCCCAATCAGGCTCGGGCCTTTTTCTTGAGCGAGAAAAAGCCATATGGTTACTAAAAAAGTTCGACTGCGACTGTGGCGCTGGAGGTCGTGGGTTCGATTCCCACCGGAGACAAATATTTGTGTGACCCATAAATGTTTGTCTCAAGAGTCTGGGTGTTTCTATGTATGATGTGTATGTATTCAAAAGTATATAAGTATATTCGTGATTGATACCCATAACACAAGCAGGTTTTTCCCAAAGACTTCTATATAAACTGTTTTTTACGTAATTGGCACCACACACTATAGCAATATACAAATAGAAAAAGAGTAAAAGAGAAGGCGTATGGACTCCGATTGCAAGTCGAGCACCTACTCTCGAAATTTTGACTCACAACAGTGCGAGCAACGCTGCTAATTAGCTCAGTTTATAGGTTTCAAAAATCGGTGCGTAGGGCATGTCTACCTCACTTTATATAGAAGTCTTTGGTTTTTCCTTGCTTACTTTGGGTCAGAGTGTTGTGTGTAAAAAAAAAGTTGAACAGTCGCTTTGAGATGTCTTTCTAGCGAGCGAGCACTTGGGCTCCACGATTTCAGAATCTCATCGCAAAAAGGCTGAAAATATTTTACATTTTTAAACGTTTTTCATTACTTCCTTGACGTCCCTCTTGTATCTATCCAATTCTCCTCTGCCCAACATAACACAAGCTACAAGTATGTAGCGAAAAATTTTAAATCCATGCTACAAATACTACTCGTGCTTAAGCTCCAGTAGCAGTTTAATAAAAACTTAACAATCACTGATTTTTGTGTGCGTCCGGCATAGCATAAATTAAGATCACACGAAAAAGAAAAGAATATGATTGTACGTTCGTTACTATAACATGATCGCCCCGGATTAACACAACAGTACTTTTTAACCCCGAAACAAATCCTCGCAGAAGGCAGGTGGAAGATAACTACCCCGAAAGCAAATATTATTGATTATTATGTTGGTACAGTCAGCGTGAATAATTATAGACACGAACAGACTTCTTATGATATTGAAAAAACTTAAGCTCTCACTGTCCATCTTATCGTATAAGCCACTCAAAACTTAACAAAACAACAAACAAAACTAATCCAATTGCTAACAATACAAAATATTACAAACACTCGAAGTGTCAAATATACCTTAACCCAATTTACAGATCACAAACAAAAAAAAACTATTCTCTATAACTGCTAATTTTTTTTTGCAATGAGCATAGCTTCTACTGCACTAAACTTAAGGTTCATAATTGAATGATTGATTTTTATACTTGGACGTATAGGCTTTTGAACACCGTTGACGAATATCAATGGAGACATTCTTTTGTGTAACCACAATGCCTAATGCACTCATGATCCTTTCAACATTGTCATCCATACTAAGTACTTTTATCTGACAAACGTTGTAAACACCCTATTTTTCAAAATAAACTTCTGTACCTGCTAAAATAAGGTCGAAAATAAGCTAAATTCATTGCAAAACAATATTTGGCGGGAATGGGTAATTGAAATTTTGACTTTGGTAAATCGTGTGACGGGGCCTGTGTGACCAATCGTTTGACGTTTCAATTGACAGCTCAGCGTGACGTCAGAGAAAGTAAAAAAAAAAAGAAAGTGTCACAGATATTATCAGGATTGTTGTCACATTTTTTTAAAATATTTGTACAGATTAAACATGACTTATTGGTTTGGTTGTTGCAATTTGTAACGTCTTTACGAATGAAGTCAATATCTATACTTTTCGAATATACCTATTTCAGTTTTCTCTAAAATGTGGTTGAATAGGTAAATACTTACTTTGGCCATTAAGCTACTAAGTAACCATACAGTACCTAGATAGGATATGCCGTAAAAAATCTGCACGCCATCTAATGGCGTCTTTTAAATGTGTAATGGACTAACTTTCAGAAAATATATTTGAGCTAGGTATAACTCAGTAGGCCTTTTTAGGTGACTAATTACCTACTGTCAACCATGATAGGTACGGTAGGTATATACTACCCGTTCGCTCTAACTTTGCCGCTGGCGTAGAGGCGTATACCCGAATTGTTAATTATACGAAGTAAAATTGACAGTAGCTAATGTCACTTCGTCATAGAAAATACGCAACACTACATGAAGAAGTGACATTAGTTGCTGTCAATTTACTTCGTCTAATCAAAAAATCGACTTTAGTATAGAGCCGAGCGGCAAAGTTAGAGCGAACGAGCAGTATGTAGATCGTACATGTATACGTATTGTAGGAACGTCAAGCTCGAAAATTCGCCCTAGATGAGCGAAATATATAACGAAGTACGCCAAATGCTAGTCGGGCTTGCGCACGGGGGGTTCCGTACCAAAAAAAGCAAAAAATCACGTTTGTTGTATGGGAGTAGGTACAGAATACAACCCCGAGCATGTTTATCAATCCCGCTAATATGGGATTTTCGATGCGTAATTCCGGGGCTATTCCGGGATTAGATTATGAGATGTTGTTTCTAATGGGGCTTAAATAAAAAAAAATTTAGGTATTTTCTTAGAAAACTTTTCTAATATCGTTGCACACACAAATCACAATATACATTCCATTTGACTATCATAACTAATATTATAAATGCGAAAGTAACTCTGTCTGTCTGTTACGCTTTCACGCCTAAACCGCTGAAGCGATTTAGAAAAAAATTGGTATAGAGATAGTTTGAGCCCCTGGGAAGGACATAGGCTATTTTCAACTGACTACACAAAAAGAGGGTAATGATTTTACGCGATAACGACTTCTACGTGGACGAAGCCGCGGGTAGAGAGAGAAGCGGTAGAAAATGAACACACCAAAAAATAATTATTATTTTTGCAAAAAATGTAAAAGACAACACAAAAAACTTCATCAAGACAATTCTAATAATTTTCTTTCAAATCATTCAAAAAATGTTCATCATTTTTTCGCAGATTTTGTTTACGTGGAATTAAATGGCGCATCCTTCCGAGGGCTTTTACCCGGGGCTCCCAACCGTAGGGTGATAGGTTGGACGCGTGTAGTATTTAGTCGGTAGGAGTCCGGCACAGCACTCATGTAGGATTTTGCTCGCTCTTTGCGTTAAAAAATAAAAGACTGACAGCGGAGTTTCAGCAATCCTTAGAGCGCCTTGAAATTTCAGGCGTGAGGAAGCACTGCAGGCTCTGCTGTGGTCCGCCAGCTGCACCACCACTAGTTCTCATACAATTCCTAAAAGCGCTGTCGCAGCGCCACTATCGTGAGACACGCATCATCACTAGAATTTACTACCCGTTCGCTCTAACTTTGCCGCTGGCGTAGAGGCGTATACCCGAATTGTTAATTAGACGAAGTAAATGGACAGTAGCTAATGTCACTTCGTCATAGAAAATACGCAACATTGTATGAAGAAGTGACATTAGTTGCTGTCAATTTACTTCGTCTAATTAAAAATTCGACTTTAGTATGCAGCCGAGCGGCAAAGTAAGAGCGAACGAGCATACTGAAGCAGTAGATACTGACGCGCGTCTACAGCGCCACAGACGCACCACTGCAGCGCTTATTTTTGGTAGCACGACTTCATGCTTCTAATTTGAAGGCGCCCTTAGGGTTTTAGTCTTTGGGTACAGGACCCTAAAAATGTCGCGGTTACTGGCACAATATATTTCGCCAGAATTGAGTTTGTACTGTGGCATGGGGTGACGACTGATTCAAGCATTTAAATCTATTGGGTGTGGCAGAACAGATGCGGTGTGACACACAGATTTGAATTGTGTTCATTTATTTGTGTTTGAAACGGTTCATAGCGTTGTTGAGTGTTAGTTTATTGATATTTTATACTAAAGGACATAATATATAAGCCCCGCAAGTTGGTAATGCGCTGGAACCTTGTCATAATGACAGCTGAGTGACGTCTTCGTGACGGGTATACTACGCCAAATCGAATGCCAAATAATCGAACGTTCAAAATATCAAATGTTCACTATATCGAACGTTCAAAATATCGAAGATTACAATATCAATGTTCGATATATAAAGGCCGCTTCCCACGGTCCGCGATTCTGTGGATCATCACGCACAGCCGACGATTACGAACCGCAACGCACGGAGACAGGGCTCTTCCAACGGTGCGTGTCGGTCTGTGTCGATCTTTTGATAACTTCATTCCAAGTGCAAAGTGAAAGAGAACGTGTCGCCGCAGCGGCGGCTGTGGTATTAATTAACAATTACCAAATGATGCGATCTAGTAAAAGTAAAAAGAAAGCACGTCGCTGGTGGATATTAGCATACAACAAAAGTCGTTTAACGTAAGAGTGCATAAACATACATCTAATTTTATTTATTTTCTGTTTTGTCACCCATAGCAGTGAATCACGGTAGAATTTTTTTAAAAATAAGATCATTTGTCCACTTCATTTCTCCGCAACCAACTACACACAAACAACACCACTACTCGTGTCAGCGGACAAGCAAGTTCTGATTTGTCGTCGTCTGTGCTACCATGACGCGCTCGGACCGCGGCGGATCGCACCTTTGAAGTTACCGCCTCGCGACGGATACCGGCGCACCGCCACAGACGTCCTTTGCTACCACGGACGAGATCCTTCCCACGGTGTGTCGTGCGAGCTGGTCCGCGTCCGTCCGCGATATTGCAGACGGTGGGAAGCTGCTTTTAAACGTTCGATATTTTGAACGTTCGAGTATTTGGATGTTCGATTATTTGGCATTCGATTTGGCGTAGTATACCCTTCGACGTAGTGCGAGCGCGCGCTAGCCTCGCGAAGCTGCATACGGTATTTTTTTAGTACTGACTACTCAATGGACATACGTCACCAAGTGGTCACCAAGATGGCCGCCAAGCGCAATATCAACTTGCGGGGCTTATACACAGATCGAGTCGCGTTTAGTTTGGATGACAAAAGTGATTTTTCGTGAGAAAAAGATGTACTTTTTGAGGTTCTAGCACATCTTATATCCAAATGTTGAAACATCATGACATTCTAATAATTCTACTTTCGGTCTGAGAAGAACATATTTTTAAATTTGTTTGGCACATTTATACTGCCATCATAAGCTGGAGAACTTTAAGAATAATAATTATATTATTGGGCATCGAAATACGACAAATTAATAAAAAATAGCGTGTGCTTCTTCGGCTTCTAAACTTTAACTGCGTCATTTTTTTTTATGTTTACTATGTATTAATATAGATTTATTGCAAAAATCGACGCTGAAGTACCTATTGGGTTGGTGTTAGCCAAAAACTGCGTTTGACAAAATTTTCTAGGTATCCTAAATTACATTGCTGTAGTGCCCAAACATTTTTTAGTAAGCTAGGCTTTTACCCATAGAAGTGGGATCATACCCGAAACCCCCCAAAGACGCGGTATAGCACCCGAACCACCCCCTGGGCGTGGCCGCAGTGGCGGCCGTGGGTCTGTTGGGAGTCCTGGGACATCCTTCCGAGGGCTTAGCCGGGGCTCCCAACCATAGGCTGTTGGGCGTAACGTGAGGTTTTTAGTCGGTAGGAGTCGATAGCATCCATGAGGATTTTCCCTCACGTTAAAAAAAAAGCTAAGCTTTTATTTCTATGAACAATTAAAAAAAAAATTTTGTTGTGAAATTATGGTTGTGTAATGTTGCTGGTTTTATGTTTATGTACTACACTATTGCATTGGGTTTACCGTTAATAATATCTGTACTTTGTAATAAATAAATAAATAAATAAATTTCATTCCAAGTTATAATAAAACATAGCTAAGAACACTCTCCCCTAACCCATCTTTCAAACAAACGAAACAGAATCAAAATCGGTTCATCCGTTTGGGGGCTACGATGCCACAGACAGACTTACAAACACACACACACACCCACACACACGTCAAACTTATAACACCCCGTTCGGGTTTCCGTCGCGGCTTAAAAACCGGCCATTGCGAGTTGTACTCGCGTGTATGGGTTCCCTACCAAAAAATCGCGTTTGTTGTATTCCATACAACAAACGTGTTACCTACCTTATTTACTTAATCCCCCTTTGGGTACGGAAACCTAAAAAGGATTCCAACAGGACCCTATTCATGAGAATTCGCTGTCGATCTGTCTGTCTGTCCGTCACGAGGCTGTATCTCAGGAACCATGATAGCTAGAGAGCTGAAATTTTCACAGATGATGTAGGTATTTCTGTTGTCGCTTTAACAAAACATGTAGTGAAAACAGAAAAAAAGAGAGGATTACGGGGGCTCCCATACAACAAACGTGATTTATTTCCGTTTTATGGTACGGAACCCTCGATGCACCCGACTCGCACTTGACCGGTTGTTTCTGATTTTAGTACTTGTTACCACATACATACATAGCGGCAACAAAATATATCATCTGTGAAAATTTCAGCTCTCTAGCTATCACAGTTTATCCGTTATACTTTCGATTGTTGGTACTTGATGGAACTTGTTATAATACATTATGAAAATTCACTTGTACTATTCAACTTTTTTTTTTTTTTTAATTTAAAAATACCTGACCGGTTTCGCTTTTATAGCCTTTGATAATGCTATAAAAGCGAAACCGGTCAGGTATTTTTAAATGGCATGTATTTAAATCGATATCTGTATATTCCCTTTTTCCGAACTAAATATTTCAAAGTTAAACCAAAAATACTGACTTGCACACTAATTATGCACACTAAATAAAGCAAATTCGTTACACTGTTTTATGGCATTTGCAGAACTATTTTACTGAACGAATAACTAAACTAGTTAACTAAAATAGTAGTTAACTAAAATAGTTTATCTAATAATTCCTTAGTTCAACAAAAATATTAGAACTTTTTTAAGGAAAACCACTACCTAATTTACTTTTAGGACATCATTTATTCTAATTAAAAATCCAATTTTATCAGTCACCATTACAAAATTAAATTTTATTGATCAAAAAAATAAAAATCTAACCTAACCTAACCTATTCCGTTATACGATTGTACAATTTAGAGTGCAAGTTAGTATTTTTGATATACAATTCGAATTTCTGTTTTACAAATCATATATTCGGTGTACGAACCACATTTTTGGTGTGAATTCGATTTAAAAGGTCATCTCGTTCTGAGTAATATTTAAGTTTTTTCAGTAGGACATGTTTTAGTTAAGCAATTGGTTTTTTTGCACTGCATTTAATTTTCTGGTTTGCATTCAGTAAAATAGTGGAGTTAACTAGTGTGCAGAAAAATTAAAGAGATGTGCATTTAAAAATATCCCTTTTTAAATTAAAATAAAAGTGGAATAGTACAAGTGAATTTTCATAATGTACTATCACAGTTTCTTATAGACATACAGACAGCGAACTCTCGTATGAATAGGGTCATGTTTTTACCATTTGGGTACGGAACCCCAAAAATAAGTAAGTGTAAACTCATAAAAAAAAATAGATACGAGTAAGTCATAATAAAATTGGTGACCGTGAATAGGACTTGGTGCCAAAAGTGCCATCTATGGGGCAATGGCTACAACTAGTAAGTTGAAGCATACGCTGTGAACCTTTATGAAAACTTTTAGTTTCATCCACCCTCTCACAGATGGCGCTTATATTAATTTCAATAGTTCCACTGACGTATGCCATAATCCAATTGGAATTATTTTGATGTGCTTTTCCAATAAGAAATTTTAAACACATCTATACTAATATTATAAAGAAGTAAAGTTTGTGTGTTTGTTAAATTGTAAGGGGTAATCTCGGGATCTACTGAACCGATTTTAAAAATTCTTTCACCAATAGAAAGCTACGTTATTGTGAACTGTCATAGGCTGTATAGCTAGCATCACGCTACAACGAATAGGAGCGGAGCAGTAATAGTAAAGGTTTCAAAAACGGGGGAAAAGTTATTCCTTTTGAGAGCTTCGTTGCGTGTGCTGCGTAAATATTTATAGTTATGTATTGAATATTAACGAGGAGACGCTACGGGAGTAAACGCAACGCGACGGGAACAGGGAATGCTCTCTCTTATGTGGCGCAAAGGAAGTTGCGCGGGTCAGCTAGTAAAGCATATATGTATACTCATATAATCACGACTAATATTCTGAAGAGGTAGGTACACAGTGTAATAACGAATTTGGTCCACGTAAAGCTACTTGGCGAGTCAAGTACTATTGTGAACCAATTAAATTTGTTAAAAAAAGTGTCTACAACAGTTGTCTACAAAAAATCAGCATTCTTACACATAATTATACTATCGACCTTGATCCTCTTTAAGCTCCAACTTACACGCCTAATTTGACCCCCTTATGTTGGAAATTTGAAAAGCCATTTCTTAGTGAGTGTTGAACTTTAAAATATTAGTGTACCTTACCATAAAAAAATACGAGTTTCTAGGTTTAAGATTGTGTTGAAATGCACAGGTGCAGGTTGCATTAGCATTAACTACTCTATGTTAATTCAGAATAATTTAAAGGTCTAATAATAGCGAAAGAAATTTTAAGTGGTTGAATACTTTCACAGTTTATCGGAAATTTTAATTGGTTCAATATTTAGATCAAATAGAACATAGATTACGGGTCGCGAACAAAATGAAAGTTAAAAAGTGTCCCAAGTCGATACGTACATTGTTAAACCTATTTTCTATTTATATGCAATCGTAAATAAATAATTCAAGACTGTATCACATTTAACGTAAAATGTACCTTAAAGTTATAAAACGTAAGCATAAAATACCATGCCACTGATATATCAGTTAAGTCGTTTTGTTTCATACGTTGGTATTATTCAATATCGGCCCATTGTCGCCAGTTCAAACAAGGATGTAGTGAGCCGTCAGTAGGCTTGGGCATAATCGTTCACTTCGTGGAACTCGTTCCTCAACTCTCGTTCCGGAGTTGGAACGAGTTCCTCTAAATCGTTCCGACTCCCAGTTCCTTTAGCCCCGCGGACTAGAGAAGCGGTCTGTTATAACTCCGGTTCCACAGTTCCTTTAGCTCCATGGATTTGTAAACGATGTGTCTATCGTTCCAGCTCCACAGTTCCTTTATCTCCGTGGATAGTGGAACGAAGTGTTTATCAAACTTGAAGCAAGTATTATTATATTATCTTCGGTTGTACTAAGAACCGATCTACTAATAATGCGACTTTATTAATAGTTTAGTACCTACTTATTTATGATTTTAAGTTCCGTAGGCACCAATAACGGTAAAAAATCACGTTTGTTGTATGGGAGCCCACTTAATACTTTTTCTTTTTTTAAATATTTTCTGTGATAGCAGTAACCGAAATACATCATGACATGTGTTAAAATTTAACTGTCTAGCTATCGCGGTTCATGATATACAGCCTGGTGCCAGATAGACAGACGGACAGTGTAGTCTCTGTAATACGATCCCGTTTTTACTCTTTGGGTACGGAACTCTAAAAATAATACTCTTGTTTGAAAACAAAAAACTTACGTAAACAAATAGCACACTCGGAAATAAACTTCATCCCATTCAGATAAAGTCGAAAGTATTTTATCAAGGGATGCCTACTCACCAAGAACAGCGCGATAGGCACTTTGTAGTGTCTATCAACATTTGACCAATCGGACTCACCGAGGTATGCAAATAAACCGCTGTGATTGGCGCGGCACAGCCGGAGCGAACGGTGAGCGAATCGCGGGGCATGGCAGCACGGCTCCGGTAGGAACGATATGAATAGGAACCGGAGTTGGAACGATGGAACGATTTAACTCCACGGAGTGGAACTGTTTCCTTTTGTTCACTACATCGGAGCAGTTCATCGGAACGACTCACTCCGGAGTTACACAAGTCTAGCCGTCAGTAGTGAGCCGTCTTCTATAGGTGCCGGATTTCTCGCATCGATATTACATCTAGTTATACTTGATCTAAGGTTCAACACTTTCCCAGTCTATCGATTTAAAACAAACCAATTTCCTACTTACTTCATTATAAACCTACATTACGAGAAGTCTTGAACTTTTCTGGGTCTAACTTTAGTCATAAATTATTGCTGTGGCATTTGGTAGTACGCCAGTGTTATACAGTTTTGGTTAGAAAAACTTTGCTTTATGGTCATCGATTTTGATAATGATAATGATTTATTCATTTATTATTGTACATCAGTACATCGAATATCATAATAATCAAAAGTTTTGTAGTTAGTAATGTCTTTTGATTGAAGTTATCTATACTAATATTATAAAGAGGAAAATTTGTTTTTTTTGTTTTTTTGTTTGTAAAGAATAGGCTTGGGAACTATTGGACCGATTTAAAATTCCTTCACTGTTGGGAAGCTACACTCTTTGCGGTGAACACAGGTTATATTTGATTCCCTTATTGCTACGAAAACCCGCGTAGTTCCACGCGGGTGAAACCGCGTGACGTCCGCTAGTTTCATATATATATTGACTAACTAATGAGAAATACTTCTAAAAGCCTGTAGGAACTCTTGCAAATTAAATCTAATCCAGCTGATTTGGTTATATAATCGAGGGCTTACCCGGGGCTCATTTAAAATCCTAGAAAAATCCAAAACTTTAAGTTAAGGCTTCCGTATTCGACCTTGACAAATTCTAAGGCAATTCGAACGATTGCAGCGTACGCTTTTGCCGGATTTCATTCGATTCTAATACATTATATTACTGTTATAAAATCTGAGGGGTTTTAAGAAAAAATCTAGCCATAAAATATTGTTCTAAAGACCTATATCTATTTTATGACAAGTTTTTATGAGTATTAAACTAATTTATTTAGATAAACAAAGTACATTACTTGTTAAGATTTTTGCTATTATTCTCATTTTACGAGAGAAATTAAAATCGAATAAAGTATTCCTAATCGTGTTTTTAACCGTTATAAAAGCAAGAGGATCTAATAAATTACAATAATATAGTTTTATCAGATCAAATCAAAGAATATTTCCAAGTATAAAGTTCACCCCAAGATGAGTCTGTTTCGATATACAAGCCTTAAGAGACAACATCAATTTTAACCTAAATACTGCCATTAAATACAATATTTAATTGCGCGTAATCTTGAGAAGGCATCTTTTCAAGGACGCCCATTACCTTTAATTAAGAGCAAGTCCTTTTGTCAAAAGCTTTTCATTCTTCGGAGCGAAAGATGAAGGGGGCGGAGTTCGTGACGTCACCAATTGTAGATACCCACTTGACCTTGTTACAACTGAATAAGTAAAAGGATAATTATCGTATTGGATAATGGAGTCAGAATATTTATTTTCTTGTTTTTGTTTGGAAAAACTCAAATAAATGTTATAAAGTGGTCACATGGATGGACTCATCCAAGGACCCGCCGCAGTAAATGTTGCTTAATACAGTGATTGTTTACAGAACACTGAGTCCGCGGGGTCACGAGCGCTTCTACTCTTACTAATGAAAAAATACTTACTATTATTATAAAAACGTGTCTTCGCCGAGGACTATCGGCCTCCTTGACCGGGGGCCTGAGGACGGTGAGAGGGCTGCTCACCGTCATTACAGAAGCAGGCCCATGACGGCAGCGTGACGTGAGGGATTCACGCTCGCCCCCCCTTAGAAGCGGGATCACACCCTAAACCCCCCAAAGACGCGGGATAGCACCCGAACCACCCCCCTAGGCGAGGCCGCAGAGGTGGCCGTGGGTCTGTTGGGAGTCCTGGGACATCCTTCCGAGGGCTTACCCTGGACTCCCAACCATAGGCTGTTGGACGTAACGTGAGGTTTTTAGTCGGTAAGAGCCCGGCCTAACATCCATGAGGATTTTCCCTCACTCACATCATTATTTGTTTGCATCAAATAGGCTTCAAAACTACTGGACCGATTTGGAAAATTCTTCCACTGTTGGGAAGCTACACGGACCCTGGATGAAATAGGCTATATTTTATACCTGTATTACAAATATAACGGCTCCATTTCATGAACTGTTATAGCTAGTCAGATGAAATAATCACGGATGCTGTATTTCTTATCAACCAATACTAAAAAGAGGAAAATTTTGGTCCCTACCTGCCCTTTCGGGGATAAGGCGTAACTATATGTACGTGTGTATGCTTAATACTCTTATATGTCGAATAAGTTATTAAATAAACGTATAAATCGTTTGATTCGATCTTTCCTCATAGAAAATTCATAATGTTTGTGGGCAGCGTAGCTCCAGGCTACGAATAATTTCGAAAGTCTACAAAGGTCTACGAAAGCTCTACGAAATATCTACAAGGTAATGTTCGAAGTTATTTCTTTTTTATTAATATTGAAGATTACTCAGGGATTTTCTCTAATATATTAGAAACATGTTCTCCGTATATATATGTATATGTTCTATAATAATAATATAAAGAGAATAGATTTGTTTGTTAGTACCTAATAGAAAAACTCTGTAACACTTAGGATTTTGGAAATATTCAAGAACTCACTTCATTAAATGACACTAAAATGGAACCTTAAATTCTTAGACTACCTCTCAAAATTATTAAAAATTATCGAAAGAGCAGGAATAATCAAATTGACAATGGTAAATTTCGATGATTTTTGGAGGTTTCTTCGCGTGTAATTAATTACTTTCTAAATAGCACGCGGTGCTAATGTATGTATTAAGATATTAGGGTTACATTTTAGTGTCATTTAATGAAGTGAATTCTTGAATATTACCAAAATCCTAAATGTCTATCTGTGCATTTTACGGACGCGCCCCTAAACTATCAAATCATTATGAAGTAGGCAATGATATATAAAAAACTATAGATACGTTACCAACACTTAAAATGGCAACAAAAAAGTCAGGCAATTGCCTTAATTTTCATACATGTATGAAATATACCATAGATAATTTCATAGAAATTCTTTTTTTGAATATAAAAAATATTTGCCATTTTTGAAAGCCGTGATGTTCGTACATGACGTGTCTATATTATAATACGTCGTTGGAAGTAGGTAATACAGAGGATAATTTCATGTGTACAACATTTGCCTATGGCGCAAGTGTCGTTTTAAAAATATCTTATGAACTCAAACTAAACTATTACTACCGGTTCGCTCTAAGTTTGCCGGTCGCCTCCCATACTACGCCACTACAACCTCTACGTCTGCTGCAAACTTAGAGCGAACGGGCAGTTTATACATTTTACTCATTTCATCTCTTCTCTGCTGTGACGGTAATTTCAAGATAAATTTAAAAAATAATTGTAATCGACTAATGTAGGTAGGGCTTTTGAGTCCAAATCTATATTTTTTTTCTTCCTGTCTGTTTGTTTGTTTGTATGTTTATGTGTTCGGGGTTGGAGCAAAATTCAGTAGCTTAATCATAATTGTACTATAGTAAGTTCAACTCATCTGTGCGCGCGGCCCTATGTGTGGGTAAGCCTCGTACAAACACAGTGACTTCGTGTGCGTGACAAGAGGTACAGTGAAGTACAAAATACAAAAACACTTGTTTAACTAAAAGAATAAAATTTAGGAATTTTAGGATTCGCTGCTCTCTACAAGGTTAATTATAAATTCAGATTCCATATCAAAATGTCCATAGTATTCTTCTACTTAGGTACTTTGTATTACGCCGCATCTCTTCATCAATTTGACCTAAACGTTCGTTTATTAATTTCATTATTTCCACCACATTTTGTTTGATGTTATGCGAAGCATTTTTTTTTTTTCAATTCCCCTTACATTTTCGATTGGGTTTAGTTCAGGATGATACGGTGGTAGCCAAAGAACTTTTAAGCCACATGGCTGAAGTAGGTATGTCATAAATCTTATAACAAACTAGCTGACCCTTGCAACTTTGTTTACGTCACATAAGGTGTACGAAAGGAGAGGTATTTTTTCATCAGACTCATCAAGCAGCGTGTAAAACTGCCGTGCCCTCTGGCAAAGGAAACGCGCAAAATATCGGGATCAAAAGTATCCCAGAACCTTCTTCGGATCATAAGCTCAGATTGTACCAAGTTGTATTTAAATGAATTCAGTAGTTTTAGCTAGATACTTATTCAGAATACAGACAGACAGATATGAAAATTTTAAATTTCATTTTCGGCTACAGTATCGATTAGAGAACGCCCTACAGTTAAAATTTTCAAATTATCTTCCATGTACAGACTCTCGACCCTCAACAGTTTTTTGAAGTAAAACTTCTTGAGGCGCGACCTAGGGAGTAACTCAGATATTTTTTCTGACAGAAGTAACGCCATTGAATTTTGAATATTCAAAATTCGATTGAATGATATTAATATATCATTTGATGCAATCACTGGCAAAGAAGTTTTACTTCAATCACGCGTAAAGGTTACACACACATACTTTTTTTAGATGTATAGAGTATGGTCTTTTTACTTTTTAAATCAAGTCAAACCGTAAATATTTTGTCATATTTGCTGTAAAGCAATGTTTTCTTCTGTCGACCATCTCTGCATTTCTATTTTGTTTTGCATTAGAATTTGGGCTCTATCATTTTATGACTATTCTGTAGGCCTTTAAAAGTTACACAATTCTACCGTACATTATTGTGTTATGCCTCGAAGGGTTAAGGCAGCGTTTTCGTTATTAGCTCCCAGACATCTTATTTTTTTCCTACATCTCCAACTAATATCGTTTTATTTTAGTCAATGTCAAACAAACTCAACAAATTATATACGCAAACCGTTCTCAAGAATCATTGGTGATCTCAGCATGAAGATCAATGCAGTAGTTTTAAAGTTTATCGTGAACAGACAGACGCGGCGGGGACTTTGTTTTATAATAATATTTATATAGTGATAAAAAATATTAATTACATCGAATTGACACATCAAAAATATTTATCTGACTTCTTAAACATTTTCTCCGTGAAGAACTAGACATTTTCTTTAACGACTGTACCCATGGTATTATCACTTAGAACACTGTGTAATGAATTATAATGTAACCAACTTACACAGTATGTCAACGTTGCAGTTACACTGAGACTAGTCATGATATTTAATTTCGTTTCATTATAACGTAAGAGTTGCCTTCAAAATGTGGTAGATGACGCTGTATGCTTTTTGTTCATTATGATTTATATTTCGCGGCCACGGAGAGAGTTTCCTGCAAAGACTGCTTGGCACCGCTGGTGTCGTCAATAAGTCGAGTTACGTCTCTATCTCATAATATACAAATGTACTCTGTGAAGACGGCCGCGTCACTGCCACACAAATAAAAGCTGTATAATTACTAGCGCACGCACACATAGCGCCGCGCGCACTGATGAGTTGAACTATCTGTATTAGGATGTTGTAGGCAACGACGTATTATAATATAGACACGTCATGTACGAACATCACGGCTTTCAAAAATGGCAAATATTTTTTATATTCAAAAAAATAATTTCTATGAAATTATCTATGGTAGCGTGTATGAAAATTAAGGCAATTGCCGGACTTTTTTGTTGCCATTTTTAAGTGCTGGTAACGTATCTATAGTTTTTTATATATCATTGGTTGTAGGTATATTTTCAATTTAGGTATTGCTGTATGTTACATCAAAATCGGTTCAGCGGAATTGATAATACAG
Organism: Miltochrista miniata; assembly: GCA_933228765.1. Classification (NCBI taxonomy): domain Eukaryota; kingdom Metazoa; phylum Arthropoda; class Insecta; order Lepidoptera; family Erebidae; genus Miltochrista; species Miltochrista miniata. Next base: position 21,599,443 of record OW121770.1, on the reverse strand, counting down.
CTTGACCTATGCTTTACTAGAAGCCCTACGTATTGGACAGGTCAACGTTGATTGGTTATCTATACTAATATTATAAAGAGGAAAGATTTTTTTTTGTTTGTTTTTTTGTTTGTTTGTTTGTTTGTAACGAATAGGCTCCGGAACTACTAGACTGATTTGAAAAATTCTTTCACTGTTCGAAAGCTACACTCTTTGCGGTGAACATAGCCAAAATTTTATTCCCGTATTCCCACGGGAACGGGAACTACGCGGGTGAAACCGCGTGACGTCCGCTAGTTTCCAATATAAAATCACCACGAGAACGAAGTCGCGGGCGAAAACTAGTAATGCATAATATTATATTCATCCTGAGTGGGACATGAACTTGTGACCTTTCATCCTTTTCAACTTAGCACCACATTTTTAAAAGCAACAGAATCATTGTAAGTACAAAAAAGATCCTCATTACTTTAAACAAAAATGCTGAACACGAATACAACGAGGTTTAAAAAGGAAGGATTTATTGAGTCAAACATTGTGACAAATGAATGAAAAATAGGCGCCATCGTGTCTGTTCCTCCGTCAAGCTAAATGCTGACCTATACTTGGATAGCTTTATTGAAAACACACTCAAAAATCTACTCTAAGTTTTCCCCCATAAGAGTCATTTTAACCGCATAGCAGTCGTGTTAACAATTTTCCACTCAGTCCATATAAATCTATACTTTATGTGTTTAAAAATAGAGGATATAACATTAAAACAATGTTGCAAATTTGTTTGTACGCGAATATCGCGCAGTCGCCTCGTAAACCGGCAGTTTGCTAGGAGGCGCCACCGTGCACGGTTGTATAAAACCTCCGCAGACCATTCCACTGTGAACCTTAGTCAATTTTATGAATTAAAAAAAATACCACATAGTCAATTCCCGCCTTCCAATATTAAAAATATATTTTGTGTTTTTTTTTTGCTATAGACATTCGTAATGAGCTTAGTGTAGTAATTTTGAACAGTATAATAAAATAGTTGATTTATCTCGTTATATTTGAACTAAGATGTGCGTTTTATGAGTGTAACCGGGGCGACAAACGTTTTGGCTGTGTCTTCTATTACGTAAGCGTACCAGGGAAAATCGATATCCTGGGCGTATAAATAGCGGCGTACGGTTGAGAACAGCTGGCCGACAGCCAGACAACATGCAGCCTACGGTGAGCTCTATATTTTATCTGTTTTAACTTTTGCTGAACGTTTCGAAGTTCAAACTCTTTTTATAATGTCATGTTTCTCTTAATTTTATTGGAACTTTTTATCCAGGTTATTTTTTTAAGGAAGCGTTATTTTTTCAAATTGTATGTGTTCGATGCAGGTTTGATTTATAACTTGACAAAAAGGCCATTTTAACTAACATTAGTTATTTAATTTACTTAGTTTACTAACAATATGATAAATATGGCTAATAATTTGATTAGAATTAAGTACGGGATTCTAATATTATACAGATGGAACAGCATGACAAAGAGAAGGAAAATAAAGAAAAGCCAATATAAAACTACAGAATTATCAATAAGTATTACAAATATTTAACCACATAGCAATTGTCTATATAGAGAGAGCTAGCTTGTGAGAATGCCGTGAGGCGCAATTAAATCAATAATAATAAATCTTAATATATAAAACAAAGACGGGTTTGTTACAACATTTATAACTCGAGATCTGCTGAACCAATATTCATGGTTATTGATTCGTTGGATTTATCTCCGCCCCGAATAGCATAATAAATCTTAAAAACAATGAAAACTCGATATGTGTAATGCATGAATGAATCTTCATATTTATTATATAAATTCATAAAACAAAGATGGGTTTGTTACAACATTTATAACTCAAGAACGGCTGTACCGATTTGGCTGAAAATTGGTGAGGAGGTAGCTGAGAACCAGGAGACGGACATAGGATACTTTTTATCCCGTTTGACCTCGCTTTTTTTTTCGCTTATTTTGGTCGATTCACTATTCTGCTGGCGACGTACACCGGTAGTCCACGTCCTATGCATGAATGTGTGCAATTTCTACAATAATGCGACGGGAAAATCTATTGTTAACGAAATTATTCTGACGGGAGTAAATGCGACGGGAACGGGTGATTTACTCTCTTATGTGACGCATACGAAGTTGCGCGGGTCAGCTAGTATATTATAATGTGAAACTGACAGGTACACGTACAAGTGACTATATTTCAAAACTTGCTACATGAGCAAGTTCTACCAAGTTTGTTTTTATACCACTAAGGTGGCAGACAAGCATACGGCCCACCAGAAGGATAGGGGGTCACCGCAGCCTATGAACGTGTGCAACACCAGATGGGCCACACTCGCGCTGCCGACCCTGTAAAAACCTTCTAAGACCCCTTTTGAATAACCCCATCCTGTAGGCGTTTGGGAAAACCGAGGCAGGGAGGTCATTCCACAACCTAAGCGTGCGCGGATGAAAACCCCTATCGGATCTAACCGTGCTGGAACGCACCGGACGCAGAGTGTGAGGATGAACTCCCTGTCTGTGGCGAGCTGTGCGGTGATAGAACGTAGCCGTGGGCATCATATCAAACAATTCCTCAGAGCGCACATCATTGTACAGGCGGTAGAACACGCATAAGGAGGCAAAGTCTCTCCTGTCGCGAAGAGGTTCCACACCAGCTGTAAGTACAGGATCGTTGACAACTCTTCCAGCTCGTCTTTGCACCGAGTCAAATGGACGAAGCTGATATTCAGGTGCTCCCGCCCAGAGCCCGACTGCTGTCAGCAGTACTCCATATGCGGCCGCACTTGCGACTTATAGAGAAGCAGTGTTTGCGCAGCAGTGAAGTAACGTCGCGCCCTGTTGAGCACACCGAGCTTCTTGGACGCCAGCTTAGCCTTGTCCTCCAAATGACTACGGAACTGAACGTCACTGGAGATGTCAACGCCAAGCGTCAAAAAAAAAAGAAGTGTCATCAATCAAGTATAAAATATTCATTATAACAAAGTCACCCGTTTCTCTCTACGATCTCGTAGAACTTAGCTACGAACGTCTACAATATTCGTAGCTCCTCCATAAATTAATTATTCTCAATGTCCAGATTGCATAAATCTTACTAAACTAAACTAACATTATAAAGAGGAAAATTTCTTATTTTTGTGTGTGTGTATGTTTGTAATGAATAAACTCAAAAACTACTGTGCCAATTTCAAAAATTATTTCACCATTAGAAAGCTACGTTTATCCACAGAATTGGGAGCTACGCAGGTGAAACTGCGTGACGTCCGCTAGTCAAACTGGCCCCATACACGTACAATAATACTGATCAATATAGCAATAAATTGACCGTGTATGGGTAATATTGAGGTTTGAACAGACTATATCCGTACGGAAATAAATATTGATGCAATATTATTGAGTCAATAATATTGTACGTGTATGGGGCCGGTTACTAGAAAGACATCGTTTGTGTCATAGATTTAGAATTTTTCGGTACATTCTAAATCTATGGTTTGTGTACTTTGTAAATTTGTCCCCCGTGGAGAGTTCCTACGTAACGGGGCGACCCTTTGCCGGGTCGCAGTGATTTGTCCACCGGCCTATCCTGCGACCCGGTTAAGGCGAGGCGGAACACCGCGGGGTTTAGTGGGTAGGACGGTCCCACATGTCAGGCCGTGAGTCCCACACGAAGTCGTCTTGCTCCCCCGAAACAAGGCGGCGAAGTGCCAGACCTGAAGTCCCACCTTAAAAAAAAAATGTAAGATTTTATTGGAAAGATTTGACCTTTGTGACACTCGTAAAAACTAAACGCGAAATAGTAGTTAGTTTTCGATACAAGTGTGGGATTTCTGTTATTACAACGAGTTACGACAGGTGTTGACCCGAGCCGAAGGCGAGGGTAGACAGTTGGAACGAGTTTAAATAACAGTCCCACACGTTGTATTGAACAACTATTTTTAATACAGTTGCAAAAAAAAATAAGCAATTTTATAAAATAATAAAAACACAATAAACCTGAAAATCCAAAATGGCGCCAACTGTAAGGCTGAGGCCGCATTTGCGGTTACCGCGGCGGTTTCTAACCTCAAAATGTCAAAACATTGACTTAATTTCATTGATTTTGACAGTTTGATGACACTTTGAGGTTAGAAACCGCCGCGGAAAAACGCAAGTGCGGCCTCGCACTATAAGAAAATATACCTTCCTCAGCAGAGACTATGGCAGTGCACTTCATACAGCCAACTTTTTTTTATATTTATGAATTTAATTTGGCCGATACTTATATTAATTTATGCTTAAATTTTAATTAAAATTACTTTTAATCTGGTATTGAAACAAGTTAGTATCTTTTTTTTAGAAATATTTGCATGAAACACAGACATTATTTTGACAATTGGGAAAGAAAACGCACGAGTGCGGGAATGGTAAAGAAAAAGCACGAGTGTGTAATAGCTCACATCCCGAACGCTAAACGTCCCTGTAATACGTCGCTTTTTGAGCAACTGTATTAAAAACTATTTTCTAGATCTCTCAAACGTCACATAAATCCAACTATAATGAGGATCTTTTTCTCCTTGACATTTATAAAGGTCTACTTTAATCTCAGCACTAAGGGTCTGCCTGAATACACAAACACAGAGTCTATCAACTTAAAAGCTCCCAATTTACGCGATCGTGTCGCCTCTTCCCGCTCTGAGATTAGAGAGCTCTTGAAGTGGAGTATTTGGATGGTATTTTACGAGCATTATTATCTGACTGAGTTTTATCTAGCTCTTGTAGTAGATATACATACTTTTTGAATAGCGACGGGAGTGAATACGTTTCGTATTTTGTATCAAATGCGTGGACGGAAATCAATGGGTGAATGTCATCTGTCTCATATAGGAACGGCGAAACATGAGACGGACGATGTTTCACGTCGTGTGGTCGAGAATCGGCGCTCTGGCCTACTGACCTCCATAACCGATTGGCTGCTCACCGGTCTTAAAGCAAGCTAAGGCGGCAGTGTGTCTCTTGACCTCTCATTGTAGTAGAATAGGATACAAGTACCCCCTACCCTCGCTCAAAGATGCTGGATGACACCCCAAACCCCGCCCAAAGAAGTAGGGTAAAAACCAATCCCTAGGGATAGTCCGCGGTGACGCTCAAAATCTGTCAGAATCAGGAGGTGTCAGGAGCCTTTGGGTTATCCTTTCAAGGGCGTACTCGGGACTCCTGTAAGGGCAATCACCTTACCTGGTCGGAGGATCCTCCCTTAGTGTGTTGAAAAATTCTCACGCCTTCCTCCACAAGGATTTCAACACATAAAAACACTATTTAGTAGACGACAATTTGGTTTCAACTTTTACCGTTACAAACATGAGACAAAAGAAATTTCACCAATAAATTTCTTGCTCCGATTTCAAACCGTCAATTGCCCAGGTCTTGACCTTAGGCTGTGAGGGTCGCGGTCATCTTTCACCAAGTGTCAAGTGCTATAATCGGATAATGTGACCTCGCCTGTGCGTAAACCTTGTAGGCTTTCTTCCGCTTAATGGTCAATACAGTATCTTATATCGACACGACCTTTTTGCTTTTTTTTATTTATATTTTGCCCGTCAAAATAGACTGCATGTTGGGAAGAAATGGCGAAATCTAGCGAATTGATGATAGTGAATAGGTTTGCTTTTTAGGGTTTCGTAGCCAAATGGCAAAAACGGAACCCTTATAGATTCGTCATGTCTGTCTGTCTGTCTCTCTGTCCGTCCGTGTGTCACAGCCACTTTTCTATTAAAACTTGGTAACTAGATGTATTCTGTGAACCGCATTAAGATCCTTATATAAAACTAGAAAAAAAGCAGTAAATTTTGGGGGTTCCCATATTCAGAACTGAATCTCAAATTTTTTTTCCATCAAACCCATACTTGTGGGGTATTTATAGATATGTAGGTCTTCAAAAATGCTATTGAGGTTCCTAAAATCATTTTTTCCTTAAGAGAATAGTTTGCGCAAGAGACACTTCCGAAGTGGAAAAATGTGTCCCCCCCCCCCCCCTCTAACTTCTAAACTAAGAGAATGATAAATCAAAAAAAATATATATGATGTACATTGCTATAAAAACTCCTAACGAAAATTGGTTTGAACGAGATAGAGCTGGTAGTTTTTTTTAATACGTCATAAACCGCAATTTTCGGTTAGAAAAATCACTACCACTGCGAACGTGTTAAAACATCAATCAAAGTTACAACGAACTATAAGAACTTTTATATTATGTTACTTGCTGCTACGAAAAAACCCTTAATGGGCGAGTCCAACTTGCACTTGGCCGATTTTTATTTTATTTATATTTTGCTCGCCAAAATAGACTGTCTGTTGGGAAGAAATGACGAGATCTAGCGAATTGATGATAGTGAATAGATTTGCTTTTTTCTTGTGATTTCTCGGCGTGAGAATTTTGGCAGAAGCATGTACCTAGTTTGTATCTGTTTCTTGTTTGTTAGTGTTCCTAACCCAACCGGGGGGACCCTATTCTTGAGACTTTTTCACCCCTTTGTCTGTCTGTATGTGTGTCTGTCCGTCACGTGGAATCTCAGAAACTGTGATAGCTGGATAGCTGAAATTTTCACAGATGATGTATGTTGCCGCTATAACAACAAATACCTATAAAATCAGAAAAAAAGGGGGATTAAGGGGGGCTCCCATAAAACACGTGATTTGTACTATATTTTGCTACGGAACTCTCTGTGCACGAGTCCGACTTGCACTTGCCCGGTTTTGTGATTTCTCGGGGAGAGAATTTTGCCAGAAACAAGTAATTTGTATCTGTTTTTTGTTTGTTTTGAACTCTAGTTTTCTTCATTTTTATGAGACTAGAGGATGATCGCGGCGAAGGATAAAACATACCAAATTTCAGCCAGATCCGTTGGGCCGTTAGTACCTACATGAATATCTAGCACGAGCGGACGTCACACGGTTTCACCCGCATAGCTCCAGTTCCCGTGGGAATACGGGAATAATTTGTAGCCTATGTTCATCGGGAAGAGTGTAACTTCCCAACAGTGAAAGAATTTTTCAAATCGGCCCAGTAGTTCCGGAGCCGAAACAAAGAAACAAAGAATCAAATCTTTCCTCTTTATGATATTAGTATAGAAGTATAGATAAATATAAACCTTAAATAGCCTCGAGACTTCGCCCATGTCGACACCTCTGTTATATACCTTTACAAAGGAACTACTGGATTAGAGAAAACCTTGATAAATCAAATCAGCCTATCACAGCACCAATCCACTGCTCGACATAGGCTTCCCCCAATTCCCTTTGTGGATATGATTGGCCTCACTGTACAAGATTCCCTCTCCTTCCCGATCCTGAACAACGAGTGCCGGGCAGAGGTGCCACGCCACACATACACAGTGGAGAGAATCTTCGCCAGAACTAAGCGTTTAAAAGATCGTTCCTCTGTCAAACTATAAAAACATGGAACGACCTGCCTGCACACTTGTTTCCCTCATCTTACCATCACGGGTTCTTCAAGAGGAGCGTGAAGAGGCACATCACAGGGCCGCCGTAGCTGTAGGTCTGTTGGGAGTCCTGGGGTATCCTTCCGAGGGCTTACCCGGGGTATCCAACCGTAACCTTGTAGGCACTAGGCAGGATAGTTTTTTAGTTGGTAGAAGGATTTTCCCTCACGATAAAAATCGTACCTACCTCTTCTTAGATAAGTAGAATAAAGAAAAGATGGATGATAAAAATTTGCCGACATATTTTGAAGCAAAAACCTTATCAAATATTCGCATATCGCTTCATCAATGTAATGTATCGTTTTTGTCCAGTCGGTGTCGAGACCCTAGGTCCATGGGGTCCCAATGCGCAAAAATTTTTCAAGAATTTGAAAAAGCGCCTTGTGGAGTCAACTGGTGACCCAAGGGCTGGCAGTTTTCTCGCTCAACGAATAGGTATTGCTATTCAAAGGGGGAATGCTGCTAGTCTTTTGGGCACAATGCCACGGGGGCCTTATTTAGGTTTAGTTTAGATAGTAATAGTGTAAATATAGATATGTAATATTTATGTTTCTCTGTAATTTTTAACATGTAGTGACTGTGTGAGATGTTTGTAACCGGGTCAGGCACGAGCTTAACATTAAATGCTCTACTTTCAGTGGAGCCGATAGACTTTGAAGCTTTTCCGTGAATGAAAGGGTGATGAAGCTCTTGTAGTTCCACTAGCTCAAGTTTTTGTAAACGATCACTGCGACGTAGCTACGGTTGTTCTTAATTGGTACCAGCTAGTATATGAAATTGGCTATGCCAAGTTGAAAGTCTTATGTATAGAAAAATGAAGAGCAGATAACCTCAAATTGTGCCTTTCTATCTCAAAACGACAATAGAACCACCTACACACGAGGGTAAGGGTACTAAAAATAAAAAAAATTGGGACACTTTTTTTATGTAACGCGGTCATCTTAGAGTTCAATACCTCAAAGGAAAAACGGAACTTTTGTAGAATTACTCACGAGATAAAGGTCCGACTCGCACTTGTCCGATTTTTTGCCTTGTAAAAATCCTTTATGATTCCAGAAACTGCTTTTATCATTACCTGCGTAATGCGTGTCACCAAAAGAATGAATGCACACATATTTTTGAACATCGTAACCTACTCATAACACAAGCAGGTTAATCCTCGCTTACATACATACAGTCACGCCTTTATCCCCTAAGGCCTCGGTTCCGAACCTGGGGGTAATTACCCCCGCGGGGGTAAAACAGCTATTGTATGGGGGTAACAGAGGTGATGCCCAAAATAGATGAGTAAAAATATGATTGTAAGTATAAAACAAAAACCTAGGTAGGTACGCGGCATCGCGATCTCTCGTGTTCGTAAAATCTCAGTGAAGTGTGGAGCGAGAAGGTGTACATTTAGGCGAAAAACAGCTTCAGAATATCCCATCATTGCTAACAGAACTATGAACATGTTGGTACCGTTTGCTACCACTTTAAGATGCGAGAGTGGCTTCTCAACTCTGGTAACATACATACATACAAATGGTCACGCCTTTATCCCCGAAGGGGTAGGAAGAGGCATATTATATGCCCACATTTCACCTTTGTATAATTTGTCCCACGTAATAGGTGGTGAGCCGTATTGCCGTGTTTAAATGGACAGGCGCAGGTTGTGACTGCCTGCTGTTGAAATAAAGCCTTCAACTTAGCTTAACGACTGCCATTTTACTGGCAACCGGGACCAACGGCTTAACGTGCCTTCCGAAGCACGGAAACGCTCAAATAAATGTCACAAAGTGATCACATGGATGGTCACCCATCCATGGACCGGCCTTAGTAAAAGTTGCTTACTGCAGTGATCGTTTACAGAACACTGAGTCCGCGGGGCCACGAGCGCTTCCTCTGGTAACATTGAAAACAAATCCAGAAACCATCTGAACTAGGGAATGCAATCCCGACACGAGATCGCAAATTCAAAATCCCGCAGGATTAGAAATATCAATCCTGCGAGATCCCGGAATTTTCGGGATCTCATCTAGTTTGAAAAAAATTCCGATGACTGAAAACGATGAAAACTGCTTGTTCGTAATAGTCACAGACAGCGCTGCACAGCCCCTCGTCGGGCACTTCACACGCTCGGGGCTAGATCTGGCGGATAACCAGTTTGGTTTCCGTCATGGGTGCTTCGTCGTGGACGCGATCATACGCATTCGAGACTAGATGGAGGAAACAATATCGCAGAGCGAGGTGGTGATGCCGGTGTCTCTTGACATCGACTTCAACACTTGTGCTTATCTTTCCAAGAGGGCCATAACGTACGAGCTGGCTGGGATCGATTCGGCGAGATTCAGTGGTGTTCCGCAGGGATCGGTCCTAGGACCGCTTCTGTGGACATAGACTACGATTGGCCCTAGCGCGGCCCGTTGCTTAGAGACAGACACACAGTTATTAAAACTTATAACACCCCTCGTTTTTTTGTCGGGGGTTAAAAATAAAAGAAGTGTTAATTTTGAAATTAAAAAGCCCCCACCATCCTCAGCCCCCGATCATGGAGGCCGATAGTCTTGGGCGAAGAAAACTCTGCAGCGTCCTGTCCAAAGACTGCGGAACTCGAGTGGTAGAGTTCTCTCCCGCAGAAAGACGCAGCGGTATCCCACTTACTCCCACTGGAGATCATGGGACTGGAGAGCATAGGTCTCTACAGGAGATGGTCTCCAGCGAGAGAATGTCCAAGTTCAGACCTGTTACGAGGACCTGGACCTGTTGCGCCCATGCTGTGCACTACACCAATGTGTGGAGCGCTGTGTCCTCGCTGCGTTCCTCGCAGTGCTGACTCAGCCGTGGTGTCCCTGTGTCCCCCTGAGATCGTGCGATATCCTTATCACCTTGACGGCCATAGCCTTCTGTAGGCTAAGTAGTACAGCCGCATTGCGGGCCGTCAAGGTCTCCACTCATACGGGGCCCCGTATAGCGATAAAAGTAAAGCACTCCGCATTATCCCAAGGCAGTCTCCTGCAGGGAGTGTTGGGTCCTCTTATGTTGGGCAACAAACGCGAGAGTGCGGCTGTTGCCCCTCATTTGGAACCAAACTTCGGAAGTGGTGTTTGAAGTCTCATCGGCCATCGAGTAAGAACCCTAGATACTTCATCGAGGGCTCAGTACCGATGCTGACGCTCCCTACCTTTATGCTGGATCCCGCAGGTGGCCTCTTGCAAGGTCCGTGAAAGCACAGAGCTTCGGATTGGTAAAGGGCGACCTCAAGACCCAGCGGCCGTATTTGACCCACAACTTGAGCAACGCCTTCCGTGGCCTTTAGGGCTGATCTCGGTGCGTTGCTCCTCGCCGTAACGAGGGTGTCATCGGCGTAACAGGTTACGTCGACACTTCTAAGCAACGTGCCGCGCAGCACACAATCGTACCCGATGTTCCACAGAACCGGTCCTAGAACCGATCCCTGCGGAACACCGCTGAATCTCGCCGAATCGACCCTAGCCAGCTCAGGTAAGATATGGCCCTCTCGGAAAGATAAGCCCCGATAATTCGACGGAGGTAGGGAGGCACGCCGTGATAAATAAGGTCTTCCCTAACGCAGCTCCAGGCCAAAGTGTTGAAGGCAATGGCGATGTCAAAAGACACCGGCATCACCACCTCGCTCTGCGATATTGCTTCCTCCGTCAGATCTCGAATACGTATGATCGTTGGACGAAGCACCCCAGACGGAAACCAAACGGAAATTAAGATATTTTTCATTGCCTGAATTGCTTTCTTGAATTTTTTTTAATCGGGGGTAAAATCTGTTTCTCTGACATGCCATAGGGGTAACAGCTCTGAAAAGGTTAGGAACCAATGCCCTAAGGGGTACTCCTATGCCGGACTCTTACAGACTAAATCCACACGGTTCTCTCATCTAACTCAAATTAAGCCAAAATAACCTTCTACTCTGGAATCCAGACTACTGATGAACTGATTTACACTCCAAACTTATATATTGTTTTACATTTGCAACACCCAAACTCCAAAACAAACAAACAATAATTGCCCTTTACACAAGGATTCTTTAAACGCGAGAATCGAAACAAGGCAGTTAGCTTGTTTGTTTGTTTATTTATTCAATAACAATTTACATCAAGTTTGAATTTATACACAGTCAATATAAAGCAAAGCGCTATACATACATAAAAAAATAAAAGGAAGCGCTCGTGGCCCTGCGGACTCAGTGTTCTGTAAACAATCACTGCAGTAAGTAACTTTCACTATGGCCGGTCAATGGATGGGTGACCATCCATGTGATCACTTTGTGACATTTATTTGAGCGTTTCCGTGCTTCGGAAGGCACGTTAAGCCGTTGGTCCCGGTTGTCAGTAAAATGGCAGTCGTTAAGCTAAGTTGAAGGCTTTATTTCAACAGCAGGCAGTCACAAACTGCGCCTGTCCATTTAAACACTGCTTACCCCTTCGGGGATAAAGGCGTGACCATATGTATGTATGCAATATAAAGCACTTGCTCAAAATTACATGAAAACATTCCAAAAAAAAAAGTTCCAATATCAAACAATATTAAATAACATATAAATACAGTCAACACCGTCATATTCATAATTAAAATAACATGAAAACATTTTATAACAAAACAAATCTAAAATCAATCAATAATAAATAATTATAAGTACAGTCAGCACAGTCATATTCATTACTATTCCTATAATATTACAAAAAACCGGCCAAGTGCGAGTTGGACTCGCCCATGAAGGGTTTCGTAGCAGCAAGTAACATAATATAAAAGTTCTTATAGTTCGTTGTAATTTTGACTGATGTTTTAACACGTTCGCAGTGGTAGTAATTTCACTAACCGGAAATTGCGGTTTATGACGTATTGAAAAAACTACCAGCTCTATCTCGTTCAAACTAATTTTCGCTGGTAGTTTTTATGGCAATGTACATCATATATTTTTTAAGATTTATCATTCTCTTAGTTTAGAAGTTAGAGAGGGGGGACACACATTTTTCCACTTTGGAAGTGTCTCTTGCGCAAACTATTCACTTTAGAAAAAATGATATTAGAATCCTCCATAGCATTTTCGATGACCTATCTATAGATATACCACACGTATGGGTTTGATGAAAAAAAAAATGTAGAGTTTCAGTTCTGAGTATGGAGACCCCCAAAATTTACTGCTTTTTTTCTAGTTTTATATAAGAATCATAGTGCGGTTCACAGAAAACATCTAGCTACCAAGTTTTAATAGCATAGAACTTATAGTTTCGGAGAAAAGTGGCTGTGACACACGGACGGACAGACAGACGGACAGACAGACAGACATGACGAATCTATAAGGGTTCCGTTTTTGCCATTTGGCTACGAAACCCTAAAAATGCTACCTCAGTATAAAGCTTTAGTGAAAATAGCGTGACGTAGTCGTATGTATGAGGGGGATATTCTTGTTCATTACGATGAGTTATGTGTGTAGGCGTATGAGCGCATTGGAGTGGACAAGACATGTATGACGCAGGCTTGTCATTTTATTCGCTTCGCGTTTTCTTAATATTATACATTTCTATTTTTGTAATTTGAGACTAAGTATAAAACCTTTTCTATATTCACGTAATTGAAGATATGTTTATAGGTATAAATGTAAATAACTAAAATAAGAACTTACACATAATAATAACAATAAAACTGTCACTACTCGTGCAATACTCCAAATTTTTGCTGCTCGTCAAACCTGAACCGATTCTAATCAAATTTAGCACAGAGATAGAATAGATCCTGAGAATGGACCAAAAAAATGAACAATGAAAGATGGCATGAGTTTGTAAATAAAACCCAAAAATTATACAACTTTTGTATCAAACATTTAACAAAATTGAAAATTGTATCCTAGACATTCCGTCGTCTTCTATTGGCGATAGTCGTAATATCCTGACCTAGTCTATCTTTACGACTGTAACCTCCTTTTACCTCCAAAATGGCGCGCCGCCGGGTCGCCGTGTGACGTCATACATGACGTCAAATATCTAGATCAAAAGACGCTTTAATGGGGTGGTCTTACCCGTTTTATATTGAATGCATGCATTGATGTTGAATAGAGTTTTAGTTCGCTCTATTTCGGGCTTGGCTTTTCAGTATTAAAATAAATTCCTTTTTTATATTTCTGCTAAAAAAAATCTATAGCTGTTAGCCACAAACTGCGTGGGCACAACAGCGCCAGGTCCTCGTAGTGGGTCTGGGCGTGGACACTCTCTCTCTTGAGGCCATGGTGCGAGCCATGCTCTCCAGCGGGAGTAAGTGGGACTGCGCCGCCTCTTTCTGCGAGCAGGTCATGCTCGCGAAGGAGGCGGCGGGCCGGGTGCGGGAGAGAACTCTTCCACCCGAGTTCCGCAGTCGGCGCCCTGGGCGCCGCCGACGTGTCTTCGCCGAGGACTATCGGCCTCCATGACCGGGGGTCTGAGGACGGTGAGAGGGCCGCTCACCGTCCTTACAGAAGCAGGCCCATGACGGCAGCGTGACGTGAGCAACTCACGCACGCCCCCCCTTAAAAGCGGGGTCACACCCGAAATCCGATTGCACCCGAACCACCCCCTGGGCGAGGCCGCAGCGGCGGCCGTAGGTCTGTTGGGAGTCACGGGACATCCTTCCTGAGGGCTTACCCGGGGCTCTCAACCGTAGGCTGTTGGGCGTTACGTGAGATTTTTTAGCCGGTAAGAGTCCGGCATAGCATCCTACCTAAAAAAAAAAGCTGTTAGCCACAATCAGTCTCTGTTCAGTTCAAGAAAAGACATTATATAAATGGCTCTGTTTGCCCATGCTGGCACGAGGTAAAACTACACTATATTTTGTGTTTGTAAGAATGCCAAAACCGGCAGAGTACCAACGAAAACCAAAAAACACGTATTTTGTACGGGAGTCTCCCTTAAACCCTAAAAATTACCGGTCTGAAAGTTAAAAGACTATTAGAAGGGTTTTAAAAAGCGAATTACCGACAATACTCCTTATAAAAGTGTGTTTCCTTCCTGCACCAATTTGGAATATCATGGACATGTTTGCCTGTAACCTTTTTGCCTGTATACTTTTACCGTTTTAGAACCATATGACTATTCCAACAGACAATCTAAAAATAAAATTCCAATATTGCAATCTAGTATGAAATCACTCTACATTTGTCTCTTCTCAAAATGGCGGCTCACAAAACATAATGCCTTTTGTGATTGAGACAGATTGTAGCCTCCGCGCCGGGGACTCCGTCACTTCAATTCGTTTATTTTCGGACGTTCACAGGCCGCGTCGGATGTGGGGTAACCCTACCGTTCCATTAGGGCTGTCCGTAAATATTTAACGACTATGCCAATGTGGCTTATGTCGATGTATACGGTTATAGAGTATGTGAATGTTGTGTGAATGTCCACAAATATTTATTTATTTATAGAGTACAACAGTAGGTAATAAAGCTAAGTATCCTACGTCCAATTTTACTAATTTTATAAATGTGATAGTTTGTGAAGATGTGCCGATGTTCGTTACACTTTCACGCTTAACGGCTAAGTTTAATTGAAATGATCGCAAGCCGCACCGAATGTGGGGCAACCCTACCGTTCCATTAGGGTTGTCCGTAAATATTTAATGTCTTGCCATTGTCACTTTCATCGTTTTATACGATTATAGAATAAAACCATAGTATTTTCCACTTATATATTACAAAGCATCCTATTTCCCACTTAAATTATAAATGTGAAAGTTTGTGAGTTGCTCAACAGTTCTGGCTGACTGGGACGCTCACAGGCCGTGTCGGATGTGGGGCAACCCTACCGTTCCATTAGGGCTGTCCGTTAATATTTAACGTCTATGCCAATGTGGCTTATATCGTTATATACGGTTTAGAGGAAAAGCGATTATAGGAGAAAAGTCGTGATAATTCTAAGTATCCTATTTCCTACTTCTATCTATATTTATAAAATTACAGAGTAATCTAGTCATCAATCAGCGCCCAGCCCAAAGTAAACTAACTTATAACTTCTCTATCGGCTCACCACCTATTACGTGGTACAAATTGTAAAAAGTTGAAATGTGGGCATATAATATGTCTCTGCCTACCCCTTCGGGGATAAAGGCATGACCATATGTATGTAGAAACTTATACAACATTAATAGCATTCAATATAAAACGGGTAAGACCACCCTATTAAAGCGTCTTTTGATGTAGATATTTGACGTCATGTACGACGTCACACGGCGACCGGGCGACGCGCCATTTTGGAGGTAGGAGGTTACAGTCGTAAAGATAGACTAGGTCAGGACATTGTAGCAATCGCCAATAGAAGACGACGGAATATCTAGGATACAATTTTATTGATAGTTTGATAGAAAAGTTGTATTTATTATTTTTTGTGTGTTATCTTACTACATATATAATATAACAATGATCACGCCTTTTATTCCCGAAAGGGTAGGCACAGGCATATTATATGCCCACATTTCACTTTTAAGATTTATTCCTACGTAACTAATATGTAGTAACACGTGATATAGACGCAGGTTGTGACTGCCTGCTGTTGAAATTTTTCATGCCGCCGATAAGGCCTTCAATTTGGCATAACGACTGCCATTTTACTGGCAACCGGGACCAACGGCTTTTTTAACGTGCCTACCGAAGCACGGAAACGGTTATCATACTAATACTAGTTTTATAATGCGAAAGAAGTGAGAGTCTGGATGTTCGGTCGGCTTCCTAAATTTCATGTCAGTGATTGCTTGCAGAAAATTGTAAGCGGAATGCTTCCGTTTAAACAAATGACCACTTCCTAAAACATAGAAATAATCTACTGCGGTATTGAAGCGAATAAACAGGCTGTGGCAACCTGCCATAGAAATTTTCAAGCTGCCCAAAATGTCTTCGACTTTGTCTAATGACTTTCATGTTATCGACAGCCGAAGCCATCGGCCACAGAGCAACGCGCACCTATACTAGCTAATAACATGCCTTCCGAATATGAAAATTATTTTCCTCTTTGGTATAAAATTAATTCATTATAACTTTAGTATATGTTAATATAAGTTAAAGTTAGCCAGGTAAGGAAGAAGACTAACTTCTTCCTTGCCTGGCTAACTTTATTTCTATAATAAAGTGTGAAGAGCGAAGCTTCCTATAACAGGTATTTTTACAAATATTATAAAAGAGTGCCCCTACCTCAAATGTAATTAGCATGTATGAGATGAAAATAAAATGAAAAAAAGAATGAAACAACAATGGTGACCCATCTTAGAACCGACCTTTACAGAACCTCTGTACACGGTAAGGTCCGATAGGAGCTTTCTTCCCGCACGCTTGGATTATGAAATAAACTCCCTGCCTCGGTTTTCCCCTCGGTTTAGTAGTATACAAAAGAACACTAAGGATACGGAGTTACGAGCGCTTCCATAATGATTACAATCAAATCTTTCCAACTTTAATAACTTTGTAACCTTTAAAGAAACCTACCCCCCTCCCCACCCCTTCCCCCTATTTGAGCTTGCCACCCAAAATCTTTGTACTTCATTTGATTAATGGAGTGTAGGAGGCAATCTGTTGTGCCTGTAAGGCCTCAAACTGAATGTCAGCAGCCAGCGGGGCGATGGCGATAGCGGCGAGAGTCAAAGAGAAAGATAAGATATATATAGATAGTACAGATGAATACCACAAATTAGAGATTAGTGTATAGATTGAAGTACAGATGGAAACCTACATACTAAATTCACTGAGGCTACTCACACATAGACAACTCATTCACAGACACGAGGTCAGGCACCTCCTCAACCAACTTTTCGATACTGATTTGTGCGCAAGTGTGTGTAGCAGAGTACTTACATGAGTTTTCCATCTGTACTATCTTTAATTTTTGTGGATACCTACATACAAAATTCGCTGAGGCTACGATCATACGTACACACCGCTCTCAGAGTTCATAGACACGAAGTCAACAGATTTTCATAGTAGTTTTAGAATACATAATTCGTAATTTTCGATACTGATTTGTGCTCGAGTGTAACAGAGGGTAGGTATGCAAAAAAGTACGTAGATGAGATTATTATTTTGTGGTACGGCGGCTCCGCTGGGTGTTGGTTATCGTTAGTTCGAATTTGCCTACTCTCCTGTACCAGAACGCAATCTCATGTACGAACTTTTTTTTTCAATACTACCCTTTGGCTGCGCACCTTCGCGCATAACCCAGTATCGAAATTACTATGAAAGTCCTTTGACCTCGTGTCTGTGTAATCCAGTGCACGGTATCTATGTGTGCGTAGCCTGCGCACACTTTGTATGTAGATTTCTTTCTGTACTACTCGACCAAGCGTTCAATACGAACGCGTGGAATAATCCCATACCGCCTGCACCTACACCAGGTACCGGAATCACCTTAGTACCGTCCGCAAGGATGCAAACCACGCTCATGTATCCGTTTTCGTAAATTTAGTTCAGGACAAAAAAAAACTCTATCGATTTTAGAGATTTTCTGTAACATTTAAATTTAAATTAATTATTTATTCGTACAAAAAAGACACATACATAGGATATACATAAAAATGCAACAAAAACTCATTAGAATTTTTCTGTGCATCAAGTCGTCAGTAAAATTCTATGACATTCATTTACAAACACACATTACTAAAAACGGCAAGTTGACAAAAATGCATCCCAGTATTGTAATTTAATTTTTTAACAAATTTGAAAATGTGGGTAGTTAAATTTGAATCGTCATCTTCTCTTGGTGGAGTAGTACTGTACTCTGGCGCCGCGCTCTCGCCACAATCGCCGCCCGTCGCTCCGCTCGCCGCCATCATCCAGCTTGAGGCGTAAGGCTTTTTAACTTGATTGGCTACTATTAATGGAGGCATATAAAAGGGCTGTAATGTTAAAATATTCATGAAAATCTGTTGTAACGTTAAATCACTGCTTACAACTTTAAAATTTCATTTATTTTACATGAAATAAACTTCACACAGTTATATGTATATGGTGTAACAAAATTGACTTTCCAAATTTCGTCCCGTGACGTGGCATCAGTCAAGAAACATTACAAAAATGAAGAAAAAAAAATCACATGAATACTTTAACCGTAAATCCGTTTTAAAGGTCCTATAAATTTTCATTATCACCCTTTCTATCGCTACTGAGCGGCAGCAGAAAGCGGCAACGACGGCCAGACGCGTGCTCCGTGTTTGTTTTGCCACGGCGACCATGTTACCTCGAATTGCCGCGGTAAAAAACTAATTCTTAATGTGCGACAAATTTAAAAAAAAAATAACAAAATTAACCCCCGCTTTTTATTAAATATTTGTATTTGATTTCCGATGCCAAGTCATCTCATGAAATTTGGAGAGTCAATTTTGTTACACCCAGTATAGTACACTAGCTTTTGCCCTCGACTTCGTCCGCAAGGTGATTTTAAGTAATGACGTAATGACCAATCAACTTTGAGCTGTCCAATGCATAGGGCTTCTAATAAAACATAGCTGTATTATCATTTCCGGAGAACCGATTTCCATGAAACATACAGCAATATTTAAGTTGCAAAAATACCTACAAAATCCTAAATTCGTAAATAAAATCTGCGAAAGTCCGTCGCTGAACTAAAAATTTTGCACAAAAACCAGTCATTTTTATCCTTATTTATTTTTTATTTATTTATTTATTTAACAGTTTATGTACACACATTAAAAATACGTACAGTAATATAGTTAGGAGAAAAGGAGTACAATGGCGCTGCTTATTTCTATTAGAAATCTCTTCCAGCAGGCCGGTGAGAGGAGAATGACATGAAACAATAGAGAAAGGCAGAAGTGTGAGAGAGAACTAGACAGAAAATGCTCACCTACACATACTTTTGTACATATCCTTCGTTTTGGAGAAGCCGAAAATTCATCCCAACATTGTTTAAGTCTATACCGTGGTCAGTTAGAGGTTAGCAATTTGTCTAGAAAACTATTATAGGTTTACCCTCTATTAACTATACCCTTGTTGTGGTTTACTGAATGTCTGTAGGCTTACATAGTAGAGTTTTATTGCTAGGCGGCGCCTTGGCTGGCAGAAATAGCGGGGTAATTGCTGAACGAGTTTTACATTAATTTTAAATATGGATACCTACTCGGAACCAACCAAATTTTCCACCTTTCCGAGTAGGTTTCGGTGGCTAAGTGGTTAAGCATCTTGCACGGAATGCGAGAAGATGCAGGTTCGAATCCTGCTCGAAACCAATTCTTTTTCCATATTTAAAATTTATGATCAGTTAGCATACTAATTGCTTTTCAAAAATAAGCTTAACAGTTTACATTATTCGAGTTATACCTAGCTACGATAGTCTTAGTTAAGCTAGAATTAGCTGTGAATACCTAAAATAATAGAAAACTTTTCAGTCCGATTGTACATGTACAGTCAGCTGCAAAAAAAATTCCTTCATTCCCAGTTGTTCCGCGGCAGTAGTTCCGCGACGGAACTAGTGAGAAACG
This sequence comes from Miltochrista miniata, assembly GCA_933228765.1. Taxonomy (NCBI): domain Eukaryota; kingdom Metazoa; phylum Arthropoda; class Insecta; order Lepidoptera; family Erebidae; genus Miltochrista; species Miltochrista miniata. Next base: position 21,579,497 of record OW121770.1, on the reverse strand, counting down.
ATACAGGGCCGCCCTGTAAGCATTGATTTTTTTCAAAAACTCTTTCATATATTTTAATGAAATTTGCTATGGTTATTAAATTTGTGTAAAATATATTCAAGATTTTCCGAGAAAATTCAATCCTTAAACGGCGGCGACGGTATTACTAAGGTTGCCTGTAAGAAATTGCCTTGTGCGATAACGCCGCCAATTGTAAAACCAATTTAGTGTAAGTAGATATAAGTAGTATAAAATGTACTTTGGTGTTACAATAAAGAATATCTATCTACTACATAGAACATACTATAATCAATCAATGAATCAAATCAGCTGGATGTAAGCCTGTCCCAGTTCATGCCACAACACACGGTCCTTCTCCTTCCACATCCAGTCCTAGCCTGCGACCTTATCCAGGTCGTCGGTCCATCTGGCAGGTGGACGTCCTACCCTACAGTTGCCGAGTCGTGATCTAAACTCTAATCAGATAATTTATTAACAAGAAAATCCTGACAAAGCTAATGGTAGTGTTCACTTCTTCTTCTCTGAAGAGAGTTCGCTACAGTCGTGTCGAACTGCGCGAAGTTGACGGTACGACTGTATGCAGTTGATATTGACTTCACACGACTGCAGCCGACTGCGTGCAGTTGATATCTTAACTGTATGCAATAAATAAAATAAATAAATAAAATAAAATTTATTCCCTTTGAAATTTTTAAAAAATTATTTAGGTTTGTCAAAATTTTTGTGACTCTACCGGGGGTTCGGAAATGCTACAGACTGAGAAGAACACCCCAAGAAACTCAGTCCGGTCCCTCTTATTCATCTTAGTATCTAATACAGTTTTTTTTTTTAAATGTAGAAAGGAGCAATTCGTGTCACTGCCAGGCAGTCTTGTCTTCTAGAAAGTCTTTAATGCTATAATAAGCTTTCTGGCACAATTTAAGTTTTATTAGATTTTTAAATTTATTAACTGACAAACCTGTTACGGCTGTCGGCAATGTATTGTACATTCGAATACAATTGCCCGCAAAAGAATTGCTTATTTTATTAAGCCTAAATCTAGGTACAGCCAATTTATTCTTACTTCTTAAGTTTAGGTTATGGATATCACTATTTTTAATAAATTTACTGTTATTTTTATGAGTATATAATAAGTTTTCATATATGTACTGTGAATACACAGTAAGGATGTTGATATCCTTAAACTTTTCTCTTAATGACTCCGAAACCCCATACCATAGATAGCCCGGACAGCCCTTTTCTGCAACACAAAGATACATTCGATGTCGGCAGCGTTACCCCATAATAGTATGCCATAGGTTATGACACTGTGGAAATAGCTAAAGTAGACAAGACGCGCTGTTCTAATGTCTGTCAGTTGTCGGATCTTTTTAACGGCATAGGCTGCAGAGCTCAGTCTGCCCGAGACTTTCTCGATATTAGGCCCCCACTGCAAGTTGGAGTCCAACTTTATGCCCAGAAAGACAGTTTCCTCCACCAATTCTACTTGATCATCCCTAATCCTAATACTGCTGTTAACGAGCCTAACATTTGGCAAGGTGAATCTAATGGTATACCGTCATAATACCAGAAATTATAATGCCTTTACTCAAAATATCGTAGCCCAAAATACCCGAAATCGAAATATCAATATTCAAAAGGCAAATATTTATAATATAAATAATTCGGGGAGGATGTAGTGTGCCTTCACGAAGAGCGTTACCTGTGCTCGGGCCCTCCCCGTAAGTAGCGGCGAAAGCGAAAACGCGAAACCAATCACTACCGAGAAATGAGTCCCGACAGGGCTAGGGCGTCCCCCCGAGGCGACGCATACCGGTGTGCCCCCGTCGGTATGACTGCATGCGCACGCGGCGAAGGGGGCCGCCACCCTTCACGCAGCGCCAACTCTGGCGGGATGCGAGGAGCCGAGTGCCGGATAGGCACGTGGAATGTGCGTGGTGGTATGGAAGGTAAGATGAATGAATTGATAGATGTAATGAAAGAGCGATGCCTGGATGTATTGTGTGTCACAGAGACGAAGCGGAAGGGGAGCGGCATTGACGATCTTCCTGGCGGCATAATTGCTTTGTGGTCCGGAGTGGACCAAGAGGATCATGCCAGTAAGGGAGTGGGTGTCTTGCTCTCCTCCCGTTTGGCTTCTGGAGTGAAAGATTATGGATTGGCAGGCCCAAGACTCCTGTGGGTACGTATAAAACTGGGGATCACAAGAGTTTTTTTGGTCGCAGCCTATGCTCCCGTCAGCTCGGCTAATCCCCAAGTGCTCGCGGAGTTCTGGGATTCCGTTAGGGACGTCCTCGATTTGGCTGAGGGGAATGAAAAGTTGATCATGTGTGGTGATTTGAATGGATGGGTGGGGACCAAGCGAGATGGCTTCGATGCTGTCCTTGGTCCGCATGGAGATAAGAGAGCGAATGATGCTGGTAAGTCAATCTTAGACGTATGCTTGGAACGAGACCTCCTTGTGGCGAACAGTTTATTCCGTCACAAAGATATCCACACGTATACTTGGAGACGGAAGGAAGAAAAAAGTGTAATTGATTTGATTTTGATAGACAGTCGTCTCCGAGAGGCTATAAGGGATACAAGAGCCTACAGAGGCCCCACTCTTGAAACTGACCACTACCTGGTGGTAAGCCGGTTTGTTGGTCTTTTCAAGAAGTGGAGGCACTGGCGAGTGCGTGTCCCCTTCGGAGACTATGAAAGGATAAAAAGTGAAAAACTGGAAGATGAAAGCGTAAGGAGTATGTATGTAGGCTTAGTCAGTGAAAGGCTTGCAAACGCGAGCCTTTCCGACTTAGATGTGGATGAATGCTGGAATATTATGAAAGAAAGTATAGTGGATAGTGCAAAAGAAGCATGTGGGAGTGCAAAGAGACATGAACATTCGAAAGGTGATGCCTGGTGGGATGCAGAGGTACAATCCTGCGTAGCAAGAAAGAAGAAAGCGTGGTTGGATTATGTCTCATCTTTGCAACTGAATGACAGTATGAAAGACACGAAGAAAGAAATTTACCGCCTCTGCAAGAATGAAGCCAAAGCTTTAGTGAAAGAGAAGCGTGAAAGAATAAATTTGATTGCGGAAGAGAAGCTGACGAGGAACTTCGAGACAAATACCAAACTCTTTTGGAGGGAGGTCAAGAAGTCTCGGAGCTGTTTGTCAGTTTCCAGAATGGATAAGATAAAGAGTAAAGCTGGGGACATTCTTGCGAACCCATTAGAGGTGTTAGAGCGGTGGAATGAGTACTTTGGAGAAATGTATGAATATCTCCCGGATGCGGGCACTGCGAGGGAGTCGATGACTGATCTTGCGGTGCAAGCATCAAGCGGAGATATTACTTTGGAAGAGATTGAATGGTCGATACGAAGCTTGAAAAATGGAAAGTCTGCGGGAATTGATAGGATATCTGCTGAAATGATCAAATTAGGTGGTCCTTGCGTCCGAGACGCCTTCTGGTCATTGAGCAATCTATGCTGGAAGACTGGAAGGGTCCCAATGGACTGGAGGCGTGCTATCATCGTGCCCTTGTATAAAGGCAAGGGCTCACGTATGGAGTGCGCCAACTATAGGGCCATCAGTTTGATCAGTATAGCAGCTAAAGTGTATGGCAAAATTATTGAAAGGAGAATGAGGGTGGAATCTGACGGATTACTGTGGGAGGCGCAGGGTGGTTTCCGAAATGGAAGGGGATGTATGGACCAAGTTTTCTCTCTCCGCAACATCGTAGAGAAGCAGCTGGCTGTAGGCCGGAAGGTTTTCTGCGGTTTTGTGGACATGGAGAAAGCATTTGACAGAGTTGTACGGAAGGATCTCTGGGATATATTGCCAGGATACGGGATTGATGGTGCGCTGCTTCGTGCTGTGCAGTCTACATATGTGGGATGTATGGCATGTGTGCGGGTGGGCGGCAGCCTGTCTCCCTGGTTTGACGTCAACATTGGCGTCCGACAGGGCTGCGTGCTGTCGGCTCTGCTGTTTGTCCTGTACCTGGACGATTGTCTTAAGAGAGTAAGATCGATGAATGTTGGATTGCGAATGGGTGACTTACTTGTGAACTGTTTGCTGTATGCAGATGATGCCGTGCTCATAGCCGAATCGCCATCAGAACTACAGTCACTAATCACAACGATGAAAGATGATTGTCTAATGAGAGGCTTACATTTGAACGCGACTAAAACGAAAGTGATGGTATTCGAAAGAGAAGAGGACAGAACGAATGCCAGGATAACTGTAAATGATGTAGTGCTGGAACAGGTGGATGAGTTTGTATATCTTGGATGTGCATTTAGCAGGGATGGACGGTACACCGCTGATGTAGAAAAGAGGGTAACTGCGGGCAATAGTGTGAATGGAGCGTTAGGCAAACTTTTAGGTACCAAGGGCTTAAGTCAAAAGGCCCAGCTCGCAGTACACAATGCGGTGCTGATACCTACGCTAACGTATGGAAGCGAGATTTGGGTATGGCAGGAAACGCATGAAAGTAGAATAAACGCGGTCGAGATGCGCGCACTACGCAAAATCTGCGGAGTAACGCTCGCAGATCGCGTTCGGAATGAAGATGTAAGAAAGAGAGTTGGTCTGAAAGAGAGTGTCGGTGTTAAAGTAAGGAAGGGCATGCTACGATGGTTCGGGCATGTGGAACGAATGGGAGATGAAAGAATGACAAAACAGATATACAACGCGAAAGTGGATGGACGTAGGAGTCGGGGAAGGCCACGACACACCTACCACGACCAAATTAATCGTGTGTTAGTTGAAGGTGATGTCAAGAGCCGTAGGAACCGACGTGCATGCATGAAAAGAAAAATGAAAGTTGAAGAAGCAAGTGAGGTGTGTATGGACCGTGCCGTGTGGCGCTCGGTTCTTTCTGCCTACCCCGCAAGGGATTTGGCGTGAAGATAGATAGATAGATAGATAAATAATTTAAAATGCCTTACGGTCGAATAACCGAAACCCAAAATATAAATTTATGAAATACCTTATCCTAAAATGTTCAAACACAAAATACCTTTTTTTTAACATGATTTAAATCCTACATGGATGCTATATATCTGTGAATGGTTAACACCCCGACTCAGAGTATCCCGACTCGGATTAGTTTTTTTTTTTTTTTTCGTTAGCCCACTGTAGTACTTTTGTAACTCGGACTCCTACCGACTAAAAACCACACGTATTCTACATAACAGCCTACAGTTGGGAGCCCCGGATAAGCCCTCAGAAGGATACCCAAGGACCAACAGACCTACGGCTACAACTGCGGCTTCACTTAGGTGGGGGGGAGGGGTAAATAAGTTAAAGCCAAATAACAAAACGTGTGAGTGAGAGTGACACATTGTATTCTATTTTCGGTATTTTAAATTAAGGATATTTGAAAATTTGTATTTTGAATTCTGATATAATAATTATTTGTATTTTAAATTTAGACATTTTACGGTAAGGTGTACTGAAATAAGGTATTTTGAATGTTAAGGTATTTCGAATTCGGGTATTTTGGTCTAATGCATTTTAAGTAAAGGCATTTTGATTTCTGGTATTTTAATATATAACCGAATCTAATACATTTTGTTTTAGTTTCATTTAACAATAAATTATTTGCGTTAAACCAGTAGACTACCCTAGAGAGGGCATTGTTTACTTCGTCAAGATCGCGTTGTTCACGTTCAACTTTAAATATTAAAGATGAGTCATCAGCAAACAAAACTACCTCGTGATCGTCTCTTATAAGGTGAGGGAGATCATTAATGTATACTAAAAATAGAAAAAGTCCCAGAATTGATTCCTGAGGCACCCCCATTGTTACAGCAGAACCATGTGACTGTTTACCATTTATAACTACTCTCTGTACTCTATCTCTTAGGTAAGAACTAATTAAATCGAAGGCCGTCCCCTGGATCCCATAATGATCAAGTTTTTGAATTACCTGCTGCCAAATTCCTGGTGATGACCACTGAGGTCTGCGCAGCCCTCAAACCAGATATTAGCCTTGAAGTAAGCATCTGAAACAGACATAACCTCTTATAAATATGATACATAACTATGATATTTTTTTTGAAACTTTATCGAAAATTAAGCAAACACTCTAGAACTCGTTTGCTCCATCGGCAGTTGCTTCTTCTACAGATGTGGCTACCCCAATACCACTTTAATAAGCTTATTCATCATACCTTACTTCGTACAAAATGTAGTTAGCAATTACAACGTTTCCCGCCAAACCCTTTGCTTACAAACAATCCATATAAGCTTACTAATATCTGTTTACTCCCCTCCAGGGACCTTTTGAGCTAAATTGCGTTACGCCAAAATAAACCGCTTACGTGACGACTTTACAAAACAGAGGATCATTTCGTTATAATAAAGGTTTTGCTCAATATTTATGACAAGCGCTCGTGGCCCCGCGGACTCAGTGTTCTGTAAACGATCACAGCAGTAAGAAACTTTCACTATGGCCATTCCTTGGATAGGTGACCATCCATGTGACCACTTTGTGACATTTATTTGAGCGTTTCCGTACTTCGGAAGGCACGTTAAGCCGTTGGTCCCGGTTGCCAGTAAAATGACAGTCATTACGCCGTGTTGAAATGGAAAGGTGCAGGTTGTGGCTGCGCGCTGTTGGAATTTTTCAAACGTCCCATGAAGGCTTTCAAATACTTAACGGGCCTTCGGTAGCACGGAAACATTCGCACAAAGTGGTCACCCATCGAAGGACCGTCCATAGTGAATGTTGCTTACTGCATTGATCGCTTACAGAACACTGTTTGTTTGAAGTAATGAAGCACTTCTTAGTAACATAATAAAATCCTCTATAATAACTTTAATACCCTTCAAAGTTTTCTATTAAAACCTCTCCTGTATTATCAAAGCTACACAGTCTGAAGTTGACTTTGTAAATCAAACTCAGACTTTATAAGAAGCCTCTCAAAGTTAGAATAACATTTTACGATAGGTAGGTACAGAGTTATTCGATGACGGATTATTTCCGATTACAATCGAAGTCTTCTCAGCAGTTTTGGAAGCCTTAAAATATATTTTATTCGGGCGGGGCGGAGTTGAAATGGCGCTTTTTAGGATTAAAACTATATTATAGAATATTATAATATAATCTGTGACTATATGTAGGTACAAAAAATATGTCAACTCATTTTTATCTTGGAAAGAGCAAAATTAACACTCCCAAGATAATACACTTTACAGAAACCAGCAATTTCATCTTCGTGAAACTCTGAAATGACTCAAATGTGTTTTGGATGGGAATAAGACATTTTTCGGGATAAAAAGTCGCTCCAGACTTATAACTTTTTTGGTCGGTAGGAGTACGGCATATCATCCATGAGAATTTTTCCCTTACGTTAAAAAAAAGGACAGGATAAAATCTACAAATAAATCAAAATTTCAACGGCTACGACAGATGTTTACACAGATATAATCACAATATCTGTTGTTCGAGAGTAAAATATTCTACGATAATACTTTGTAAAGCAAAAAATCAATACATTATGCCAGTACAATCTTCTAATAAATTTGTACTTACACAGCCCTCAACAAATCGGAAATCTTGAAAAATCAAATAGCTGTCCAAAGAACGAATTCGTTCTATATTCCTTCACTCATCATTCACTCGTTCATTCTTGACGTTCACTCACCGATGTGAAAGAGCCTTCAAGCTTCAAGTGCAAGATGGTATTGATCGGACAATGCTTTCAATGTGTGGGTGGAATACCATCGCCCAATATAAACTGATCCGTCTACATTTACCGGCTTACTTCTATTGTTAAACAATTTAATCCGGTAGAGGGAGGGGTGGGAGTTTATTTTATAATGGTTGGTTTGTATGTGGGCGTGAAGTAATTTTATGTGGTTTAATAAGTGTGGGTGTTCGAGTTATGGATTTGCGTGATATTATAACATTTGTTAGGATGTTTATTTTAATTCTGTGTTTAAATATAAATGTGTATTTAAAGGATTCTATTTATAACGTACTTTAGATTCGGAACAATATCTTGATAACGCCATAGCAACTAGGCATTAAGGCCTGAGGTCAATGCGAATATATACCTATTCGCATTGGCTTCAGATAACATCCTACAGCTAAAGATCCTTCAGGTCACCAGTTCCAAGGGCCTTCAAACGATACACAATGATGAGGATATCGTAGATGTTACACATCTTCTTCTCATATATGTAAAAATGAATCGCAAAATGTGTTGGTAAGCGCATAACTTCAGAACGGGTGGACCGATTTCACTAATTCTTTTTTTGTTGTGTAAGGTTTTGTCAGGAGAAGGTTCTTATGGAAGAAAAAATATTGTATTCCCACGGAAACGGGAACTACGCGGGTGAAACCGCGTGACGTCCTCTAGTTACACATATATATTTCGTAGAGGGGCTTAAAATTAATCCCAGTGGAACACCATATACCGGTTACAACTTTATTTTTACGCGTTGCCTCTATGTTTGCACGAGATGAGGGTTGCCCAAAACTTAACCGTAGAAAGCGACGATGTTTAAACTTACATACTTACATACATAATTTGATCACGCCTTTTATCCCCGAAGGGGTAGGCAGAGGCATATTAAATTATGTGCCCACATTCCACCTTTGAGATTTTGTTCCACGTTATAGGTGGTGAACCGTATTGCCGTGTTGATATGGACAGGCGCAGGTTGTGACTGCCTGCTGTTGAAATTTTCAAGCCGCCCATAAAGCTCTCCAACTTGGCTTAACGACTGCCGTTTTACTGGCATACGGGACCAACGGCTTTACGAGCCTTCCGAAGCACGGAAACGCTCAAATAAATGTCACAAAGTGGTCACATGGATGGCCACCCATCTATGACTGGCTACAGTAAATGTTGCTTACTGCAGTGATCGTTTACAGAACACTGAGTCCGCGGGGCCGCGAGCGTTTCTAGAGTTCAAGCTTATCCTAAGTAAATTACTTAGAGAGATGTTGATCGTCGAAACTTGACAAAAAATATTTAAAAATACACATCTACTCCAAATACCGCCCTTTTTTTATACCTGTTCCTAACCTTTCGCTGGGCCGTAAGCTTGTCTGCCACCTTGGCAGACAAGCTTACGGCCCAGCGAAAGGTTGGTTACCGTAGCCTATGTACGTTTGCAACACCAGAGACGCTACACACTACCTGCACATGATATTGACGACGCATGACAATTGCCAATTGATCGTGTCGGGACCCCTTTAAGCGTGCATGTATGGCTAAATAGGTACTTAGAATACTTAACACGTTCACGGACAGTACGTCGAGAACCGTACATCCTGACTCTCATAATATGGCACTACGGCTGTAGCCGGTGATTTTAAATGTATCAGAAGTGGAATTACGTTCACAGCCGAAGATTTTTCATTACACACATAGGAACGGCGTGACTCTGTGCCGTTTTAGGCTGTAATACAGACAGCTAGTGTCACATCAAGCACTCCGACGCGTGCACACAAGTTAAGTCTCTCACGCACACATTGAAGGACATCATATCGTGACACTCCGTCTGTGGCCGGGCGATCTACCTACTTATTCGATCGAACGGTTACGTCTTTGGCCGTTACTGCCGCAACACTTACTTGAAAAATCTAATAATGTGGCAGTCCGTCCGTAGGCGTGATACTATTTTGTATGGAAAATTTGTGTGTCATATCACAGATTCAGATTCAGATTCTTTATTTCGTAAACACAGGTTAATTTTACAGGTCTTATTGTTAGTTTGGTGTTCAGCTATGTTTTGCCTTAAGGCGTACGATACATTAAATTCTATTTAAAATAAAGTGATTGCATGCAAACTAGTAACAGAAAAGTCATCGTCATATAGACTCATTATAAAAACAATTAATTATTATGCATACAGTGCAGTAATCAATTTGCAATTTTCTCAATCAATAATTAAATGTCAATATTATTAATCTGATTGATGCTTACTATGCTAAGAATGTCAGATTACAAAATAAATACAATTAGATAAAATGTCATATTAATTCTGTGACATTTTCGTTATAATCCTTGCAGTTTAAAATTAATAGACAGTTAATGGATTATGACGATATTAACAGTGCACTTTCAAAAGTTGTTTATTGGTTTAGCGTTAATAACCTTCTTTTAAATGATAGAAAAACTAAAGTAATAAAGTTTTCGACACCTAATGTGAGACAGGTGGCGACCAATGTACAACTGAATGGATCCGGGATGGACTCTGTGGAGACTACAGTATTTTTAGGCATTACAATTGACTCGAAGTTGCACTGGGGCCCGCATATAGAAAAATTGTCAGGTAAATTAAGTTCTGCTGCATATGCAGTTAAAACAATTAGACGGCTCACTGATGTTGAAATGGCTAGAATAGTCTATTTCAGTTATTTCCATAGTGTTATGTCATACGGAATTCTTCTCTGGGGAGATTCAGCGGACATCAATAACATATTTATATTACAAAAGAGAGCTGTGAGAGCAATATACCAGCTAGGTCCTAGAGTTTCTCTAAGAGAAAAATTCAAAGAAATTAATATTCTAACTGTTATATCACAATACATATATGAAAATTTAATTTATGTGCATAAAAATAAGGACCAATTTCTAAAAAAATGTGATATACACAATGTAAATACCAGGCATAAAGATAATCTTGTTTTACATGCTACTCGTCTACACAGTATAAGCAGTTCTTTTGTCGGACAATGTATAAAGTTTTATAATAAACTTCCCAAAGAAACTAGATTATTGTCAATAAACAAATTCAAAGCTACCATTAAAGCCAAATTATGTAGCAAGGCATATTATACAATTCAAGACTATATAGATGATAAAAATGCGTGGGTTTAAGGCGCTCCAAGTCAACACACAAAAAAATAAATTATGTACCTACCTAGACGAATTTTGTTTAAAAAAGGATATTGCTTAATGAAAACTCGCGTGTACAAATCTCATCACACAAATCATTCAACAATTACACCTCTGTAGTTGTTGAATGATTTGTAATTACCTACTGGATGTTAAAAGAGTGGCTGGAGTTTTATTGCCAGGTTCTTTTTTTCTCCAGCTCTACCTATTGCTTTGCGAATCTGGCAGTAAATGTAAATGTAGAAGCAATCATTTTGACGTTCATAAGCGTTACATTGTGACCTATATGAATAAAGATTTTTTCATTTTCATTTTCATTTTCATTTTCAGTTTTATAGTAAATTCAATCAAAATGTCAAGAGCATAAAGGTCAATTAAATACACAAATTGTAAAAGCCCTTTAAACTTGCAATTTACATAATATTAATTAATGTCAAATGAAATGTCCAAAATACAGAGAAATGTCAATAGTACAAAATTAATAATTTAACCACATGAGAAAAAAAAATCCATCCATAGGTACTTGTATCACTGAACACACCATAAAAGAGGCGTACATGGAATATAGTAATTTCTCAGATAGGAATAGGATTAAGAAAGTCCTTTATAGAATAATAACATTTCTCAACTAACAGGTCATGGAGTTGCCTTTTGAATATTTTTGTTTCTGTAATAGTTCTAATACGTTCAGGTATACTATTATATATACGTGGGGCTAAGCAAAAGAAACTCTCATGCATGAAATGCGTTTTACTAGGAACTAGATGTAGTTTATTCTGATGCCTTACACGGGTGCGATAACTGAACAAACTGAGGTTTTGCTTAACAAACACTGCAGACTCATAAATATATATACACGGAAATGTGAGAAGGTTCATATTCTTAAAATATGGAGCACAGGAGTTGGGTGCACAAATGTTGAACATAGCCCTGATACAACGTTTCTGTGCAATGAAAACACGCTCTTTATCTGTACTATTGCCCCAGAAAATCACTCCGTACCTGAGAGATGAGCTAACATAGCCATGGTACGCTGTTAATAAAGTTGCAGGATTTGAAACCTTACTCAAACTGTGGAGTGCGTATGAGAACTGTGCTAGTTTATTACATGTTAGTTCAATGTGATATTTCCAGTTGAGATTCTCATCAATTTGCAAACCTAAGAATTTAGTAGCTGCTGTTGTCTCAATTACGTTTCCTTGATAGCAAACTTTTGGAGAAGATATGCGGTGGGTTCTTAACCTAAAATTCATTAATTTAGTTTTGTCAAAATTTAACATTAAATTATTTATTTTAAGCCAGTCAACAATATTAATTAAAGTCTCATTAATGTCCAATTCTAAATTTAATTCATTATCACTATTAAACAGAACAGTACTATCGTCAGCGAAAAGGGTCATGTTATGGTGTGTTACGGAAGGCATGTCATTTATATATATTAAAAATAGTAGAGGTCCCAATATACTACCTTGTGGTACACCGCATTTTGGTGTACCTTGGTTAGATTTACATATTTCTTCAAATTTCGTCAATTTGTTAAACCACTTCACTTCTGTAAATTGTTGTCTATTTAAAAGGTATGATTTTATCAGTTTATGTACATTACCTCTAATACCGTAGGCATACATTTTCTTTAGAAGAATATTATGGTCAACTCGGTCAAAAGCCTTTGACATATCCATGTACAATGCTAACGCAGGCAACCCTTTGTCTAAATTTGTACAAACCTTAAGCAGAAAGTTATATACAGCTACATTAATTGATTTGCTTTTTCTGAACCCATATTGACAGGTGGTAAAGATATTGTATTTTTCTAGGAAGGAGTATATGCATTTGTATATCACCCTTTCCAATATTTTGGCAAAAATAGGTATTAATGCTATAGGCCTATAATTACTCCTATCTGTCTTATTACCTTTTTTAAATACAGGTTTTATAACTGATATCTTTAATTTATCAGGAAATATACCTTGCTCTATGCATAAATTTATAATGTAACTTAAGGGGCGAGAAATAATATGCGTCACATTCTTAATCACACCTGTAGTAACATTATCATAGCCAGTGCTATTTGTATTTTTTAAGTTTATTATTATTTTTTGAATGTCATCAGGGATAGTGGGCCTCATAAAAATTGAATTAGAATTGTATGCTATTTTGCTTAATGTACTATTACTAAAATTATTATGCGTACTATAATTATTTATGTCAAGAAAATAGTCATTAAATGAGTTGGAGATCTCTATCGGGTCGTTTATTACTGCGTCATTACATATTAATTGTTCTATATTTTCAGTTGGATATTTGAACTTCGTCTCATTGATCACTTTCCAAGTTGCTTTACATTTATTAGTTGCAGACTTAATGAAGTAATCATTTTGAGACTTTCTTGTCAGTCTGATGATATTTTTATATCTAGTTGCATATGTTTTAAACGTATTTTTGTTGGTCAGACTGGGTTCTTTTCTATACTTCCACAACAGATAACGTTTACGTTTACTACATAATTTTAATCCACGTGATATCCACCTAGGTCTTGTTTCACTATAGATTTTCTTTTTTATGTATGGAAAACAGAGATCGTACAGCATCATAAAGTTTTCATAAAATTTATTAAACGCGTTATTTGCATTCATACAGTTATAAACATCACTATTTGTAATTTGATTTAAGTATTTAGAAAACGTTGCTCTATTATGCGTAGAGTAGTCTCTTTTCATTATATACCAAAATTTCAATGTACATGTTTTTTTGACTGCAAATTTTACAATCTGTGCGTTGTGATCTGATAAAGCTAATTCTTTGATAGTACCATTACATGTTTTGAGGTTATGGGCTATATTGTCTATACATGTCTTTGTAACAAATCGCGTTATCTCCTTAAACTGTAATTTTAAACTATATTCATTCAGTAGTTCAATAAATTCAGTGCACATGCGGGTTTGCTTTAAAATGTCAATATTAAAGTCCCCGCTCACAAATATTTTCTTACTATTTAGGGGTATGCTATTTAGATTTTTTCTTAATGTTGTAAAAAACATACTTAGCGTACTAACACTATAGTTCGGAGGCCTATAAATACACAGTATAATTATTTGGTGGCCCAGTATTTCGATTGCACAGCATTCTATAATGTCAACAATGGACAGATTTAAAATATCGTGTAGTTGCCTAAATTTTAAATAATTCCTTACTAATATACATGAACCTCCGTGTTTGTTGTGTCTCATATAATAGGACGCAAGTTTAAAGTTTGGTAATATGACATAGGCATCGTTACCGTCTATCATGTTGTGCTCAGTAACACAGAGTACATCAACAGAAACACCTTGTGTGGTTAACTCGGTGATACCAATAGCAAACTTGTCAGACTTATTAATTAATCCATTAATATTTTGATGTAGGATTGTTACATAATTATAAACGAAATAAATGGTTTGAATTTGTAGTTTTGCTATTATTAGGGCTACAGTCGTCAAGATTGCCAGTGGGTTCACTCATAGGAAGGTCATTATTTAATGAAAGGATTTGATCGTTGTCTAGATTTACCTGTGTACATTTGTCCACGCATATTTTATATTTAGACTGTGACTTAAATATTTTTTCATATTGTGAAGCATGAAAGTGATAGTGTATACAAAGTATTTCTTTCAATAATGACCTTGCCAGATTCAATACATAGTTATGTCTAATTGGAACTCTTCGAAAATAATTCATGTTCATATAAAGTACGTTTTTAAATTTTTTGCTAATAAATCTGAGCTGATAGTTTATTTTAGATTCACTTAGAAACCTGTTATTGGGTACTTCACTTAATATCACGTTGGTATGAGCGGTAGATGACAGCCAGCGGTTGAGATTAATGTCTAGATCATAGGGATTTTTGTCACAGCATCCACCCAAAATGATGATATAGTCACTTTTGGAGAGGGCCTGAATCTCTTGTTTAGCGCTTTGTAAGATATCACTTAGGGCCGCGCCTGGTTTAAGATATGCAGACACAATATACTCTACTCCTAACAAGTCTTGTAGCTGGTTACGAAGACCACGCCCTTGGCCGTCACCCAAAATAATGACCTTGCTTTTTTGTGCTGCAGGTGCATATCCTACAGTCCCACGCCTTTGATCATTCGTGATTATAGCGTTTTGTAGCGATTTGTTGGGTGTATGGTGTTTAGTATGGTGCTGAGTGCACTGTGCATTATCAAGCCTTGTCATTGAACCGTTCACGCAAACACCCCTAGCCAAGCGTATAGGCGAGTGACGAGGGGTACACAATTTCAAATTCAATAACTTATTTAATTTAACAGGTGATATATTCTTTTGACGCTGCGGAGTGGTGCATGTTACTTTTTTAAGTAAATCAATTTGTCGCTGTTGGGCCTGTATGTCCTGTTTTAACTGACTATTTTCATAGTTTAAATTTTCGATTTCCTGGTCAGCTATTTTTAATTTCTTCTTAATTTCTAAAATTTCCCGCCTTACTTCCTCTGCAATAGATTGCTCGTTGTTTGAAAAACTTATAGCACTCCTGACACTTGATTCGAGCATAGTGGAGTTTAATAGTAGATTGTATAACAAGGGGGCAAAATAGTATTTTTACGGCGAGGGCGCTACTTTGAATCACAAGCGAAGCGAAGGATTCTAGAATAGAATCCCGAGCTTAGCGAGGGATTCTAACGTAGAATCCTGAGCGCAGTGAGGGATTCAAAGTACACCGCCCGAGAGAAAAATAATTTGCCCCCGAGTAATATACTCTACTTTTCATTCCCTTTCTATGAGAAAAAATAAGTTTTGTACGACGTAGTTACCTTCTATAGTTATTGTTCCAAGAGTTCATGGATTGTCACTTTCATAACTTGACGTAGAACTTATTATATTTGCAGAATACAATAAAATATGTTTACCTCCTGATTACAAGGACATTAAAACACGAACAGATAAATGGCGCTTTTTAGTTTTTTTTTTAGTTAGCTCAGGACACCGCGCTGTGCAGCCAACACTTACCAGCCAGATTCATACAATTTGCGTTCGATTTCTATGAAATTTTCAAGTTCCAAATTCAAATCACTTTGCCGCCCGCTAAAAAGCTCTTAACAGAAAAGAGCTATTTTGCGCCCCGATATCGTGGTGCAAAATGATTCTTTTCGAATAGAAGGAATGAAAAATATCTTGGCTAGTTATATTTGATACTGATAAGTTACATTCCGATTGAGATCGTGCAATTATTTTTCGAAAAGTTATGTTTTCCATTTCTGTCATGGGATTTAGTACTCACTGGTTACCAAGAAAATAATTGTACCTATCTGGTTATCAGTATTAATTTATTTCTGATATTTTAAAGTCTATTTTAAGATCTATGCTATGTTTACCAGAAAATCAATTTCAAAAAGTAAGATGTGTAAATGCAAGATTTGAAATCAGGGCGTTTCAACATCACCCATTAGTATTAACCAATGCGCCACAGTAACATCTACAAGGCTTCGCAAAATAGCTTAATTCTTTGTTAAGTTCTAATTTGAAAACGTGTGGTGGGTATCATTATATTATGCGTCGAGATGAAAATATTTTTGCACCATGTAATTTGTACACAACGAGAACTTAGAAGTTATTGATTCCCATATTTACACTAATGATTTTCATTTTATTACTTCACGGCACTGAAACACTTTAGCAATTGTTTTGATAACTTTTGGCACTTATTTTCCACATAATAAGGTATGGCACTATGGAGCATTTAGTTTTATTTTGTAACTCCTTTCCGTGTCACGAATCTTTGACCAACATTATAGCTGAATATTTAGATCGTTTTTCACTTGTTTATTAGCTTAAATATCTATTTAGAGCAGTATTTATATTTTAAAAACAATAATTTCACGGACTCGATATGAACGTGACAGCTAGCGCCATCTGTCCACAATTTTTTAGGAATGGTTTCTGTCCGTGAACGTGTTAACTAATTTCGTAAAGTAAATAAATGAATTGAATTGAACTAAAATATTTAGTCCTACACTTTGAAAAAATCTATGCTGCGGAGATTTCAAAAAGTAAGGGGCGAACCCAGGTGGCACGGCTAGTACTTACAACTATACAGGATGTATTTTTGAAACGGGGCAGTAAGGGCAAGTACCTTAACCGTTTTAGTTACAGCAAAACGTTCTTAGGAGACCTTCCCTAACTTTTAGAGATATTTTGAACTGCCGTCACAGATTTCGCAAAAATTTTACAGTTAGCAAAAAATGCAAAAAATATTTTTTGATCAATCGATTATATTTCATGTGGGGATCAAAAGACTCTATGGTTTCAAAAATACACCTTGTATATTACGTTTTAATAAATCATTCTGTACACGACTAATCGCGGAAACAACCATGTTATTTACTTTCCAACAACCAAATTTATGACCGCTAATTAGTTCGAACTCATTATTAACACATGTATTTCAATAAAATTGTAATCATAATGTTTCTGTGTTACTTATTTTTACGAATTTAATAACATAATTCAAAAACCGGTCAAGTGCGAGTCGGACTCGTGCACGCACGGTTACGTACCAATAAACGATTAAAAAACCACGTTTGTGGTAAGTATGCTTAAGTCAAGAGTCTCCCTTAATAGGTATTATTATTTTTCAGATTTTAGCTCCCCTCCATAAAAAAGAGTGCAGAGGGGCTTATGTCGATACTTTGTCTGTAGTCTGTGACTCTGTCGCATTACACTACGTCACTAGGTCACGTTGATCATCTGTTCAAAGTTTGAAATAAAACAAAAATGACTACCTCAGTCGGGTTGAACTTTCACAATTAACGTGTTAGGGAGAGGCAGTCTGGTGAGAATTATCTCACGGCTTCGGTTATAGCGGCAACAGAATTAAATCTGTGAAAATTTCAGCTCTCGCTATCACCGTTGCAGAGATACAGCTTCGTGACGGACAGACAGACTGACAACAAATTCTTATGAATAGGGTTCCTGATTTTTATACTTTGGGTACGGAACCCTAAAAATGAATTTACTTGATAAGTTGAAATTCATTTTAATAGAAATCATCGTAACTTTTTAGTGCGTTATTTTAACTCGATACTTCCACACTTTCAGGAGACAAAGATAGACGGACAACAAAAAGATCCTATACGTTGCCGTTTTTCTTTTTGAGGTACCCTAGAAAAACCTACCCACTTTATGTTTTCCGGTGCACGGCAGATACTCAAGAACCTTTTTGACCTTATTAGCAGTCAGTTTTAAGAGATTTTCTTCCTTATTATAAACAACAACGTTCTTAAGAGCCTACCAGACGCCAAATTGTTGATAGAAGATAGAAGATACACATTTTAGCGTGCAAGACAGAGAGAGATTAGATCGGTTTTTGTGTGTTTTTAACGAAATAAATCTGTATATATATAAAAATGTTGTGTGCGTTTAAGTACTTATTAAAAACTCAAAATTTACTGAATCGACTGAGCTCAAAATTGGACACGATATACAATAAGATTCAGAGATGGTTTTAGGCTACTTTATACACTTTTATCATAACAGCAACAAGAATAAAACAGCTTTAAAAGTGATTTTACCAACAGATGGCGCTGGACGTTTTTTTTAATTATATTCTGCCAGCTTCAGAACATAATTTTTCAAACAACCTATCTAGAAGGTACCTACCAGATTGCTGTTTTTTGAGAGAAGTTTGATTGTTGCCTCCTTGCATTCAGAATAATAAAGAGAGTACTTACCTAATAAAGAGGTCAGATATGTTTTGCATGTTATTTTTCAAGTTAGAGTTTTGGCGCGTTAGGGAAATATTATTATTAGAGTGAAATAATTCTTTGAAGCGTGCGCACGATGTTTTAAAAACTGAACATTGATCACAGAATAGATTTTTTTTTCAAGCGAAGCTTCTATTGATTTGGATGTTAATTGGATTTTCAGAAAGATTTATCATTTTGGTATGCATTCATGAAGGATTTTCCCTTACGTCAAAAAAAAACCTACAGGCTCAACTTTAGATTGTCTGCCGTGGAGTTTGGGGTTCATATTTTTTTTACACAAAGCTAATATTATTAGAAGCCTCCACACGAAGTTTTAACTTGCGGAAATTAATGGTTAACGAGAAAAAAAATAATGAAAATCATTAAAATTCACCAATAATTTGTCACTTTTCACCACAGAATACATACACTCTCAATGCTTTTGACATTCGGCTCGTCACTATACGTTTAGTTTTCCGTAAGGTTAAAGTACAACAATGTTTTACTTCATTTAATAATTAAATAAATAATTATATTTAGTAACAAAGTAAAATTTTATGCATATTTTATATTACGTATATTTTGCTGATATAATACTTAAATGTATTCTGACAATAATTTACCGACTATTGCCGCTATGTAAAACTAAACGTAAAACGTCGTCGACGCGCTGTCACTGTTACTTTCTGACAGTTATATTTTTTTTTTTGTAATATATATTTTACAGCCTTTGGCTTCAGCCTTTTAGTCAAACTATTGTAGATTATCTCTATGCACATATTATGGTTAGGTTAGGTTGGAACTGTGACCATTGACGCGCGATGGCGAGCGAGCGAAGCGAGCGTGCCGCGGCAGCGGCCGCCGAGCGCTTTATAATATTATTTTAACAATTTCGACCTTTATATCGATGTCAATGCGAAAGTTAGGTTAGGATATTAAAAAAATCATAACTCAAAAAGGGGGGGCTTCCGCAACTTTTCCTTCAGGGGGGGGTTCTACAACCCCCCCTCCCCCCTTTCCACCCCCTCCCGCCCCTCAAATCGTGGGACGACAATCCGAAGTCCTACCAACCTACATACTAAGAAGGTAACCGTATTTTCTAATCTCAAGAGTCCGTAAAGGTTCTATTCAGGAATATCAAAGTATATTGACCAATAATTACGATCTCCAATTAGATATTTTGCCCACAAAAAAATAATTGGGTCATTAGAAAGAAGCCTGTCTGAATATAATCCTATAATGTTGGATATTGCTATCTCTGTATAACCCACGTAATATTTAGAAGGAGAAAATAATCTTTATGAATAGAACTTGCTGACATGCGCAATTTTATTTGCGTCACATAAGGGAGAGGTGTAGGTATTTATTTCATAAAATAATTATATCATACTAGCCGACCCGGCGAACTTTGTTACGCCATATCAAGCTGACTCGATATAAGATTTGTTTTTTTTTTTTATACAAACCTTGCCATAGGTTTAAAAGCTAACACAAAATAAGAAGATTTAGCGAAATTGGTCGTGCTGTTTTAAAATTATGCGCGGACGTAGGTACATTTTACAGATCCATTTTTAGGATTCCGTAGCCAAATGGCGAAAACGGAACCCTTATTGATTCGTCATGTCTGTCTGTCTGTCCGTCCGTATGTCACAGCCACTTTTCACCGAAACTATAAGGTCTATGCTATTGAAACTTGGTAAGTAGGTAGAAGTATTCTAGAAGATAGAAGAAGATTTTTATATAAAACTAGAAAAAAAGCAGTTAATTTTGGGGGTCCCCATACTCAGAACTGAAACTCAAAATATTTTTTTTCATCAAACCCATACGTGTGGGGTATCTTATAGAGAGGTCTTCAAAAATGCTATTGAGGTTTCTCTAATTATTTTTTTCTAAAGTGAATAGTTTGCGCAAGAGATGTGTGTCCCCCTCCCCCCCCCCCCCTCTAACTTCTAAACTAAGAGAATGATAATCTAAAAAAATATATATGATGTAGGTACATTGCCATAAAAACTAGCAACGAAAATTGGTTTTAATACGTCCTAAACCGCAATTTTCGCCTAGTAGGTAAATCACTACCACTGCGAACGTGTTAAAACATCAATGAAGGTTACAACGAACTACAAGAACTTTTAAATTATGTTACTTGCTGCTACGGAAACCTTCATGTGCGAGTCCGACTCGCACTTGGCCGGTTTCTATATAAAAGACTAGCTGACCTGGCGAACTTTGTTCCGCCATATCAAGCTGAACCGATATAATTTACTTTCTGATTTTTTTTAAGATACAAACCTTTCCCGGGCTCTAACTTACACAAAAAAACTAGCTAAATCGGTCCACCCGTAGAGTTATAAAATTACAACGAAAAGTGGCATTGATTTTTATAGATTTCGTGCTTCGGAAGTACACGTGAAACGTTAAGTTGTCAGCTACAAATCACTCCTTACAACCTTCGTCTATCCATTTCGACCCGGCAATAGGCTCGCCACCTATTACGTGGGACATAAAACAACAAGGTGAAATGTGGGCGTATATTATGCCTCTACCAACTCCTTCAGCAATCGAAACGTGATTATATTATGTGTATTTCTTCAATCGTCAAAAAGCGTTACATTGTCGTGATGGACGAGTATAATGCCAATAAATTTAAAATATTGGGCAAAATGGAATTCGGGGGTGACTTCTTTGATAACTTAGACATTGATTTTCGTTCAGCCATGACCTAAATATTGACTTTTATATAAATGTATACATTCAATCGAATACACTCTAATCTAAACTATTGTAATGGCATGTACCAATATGTACGAAAAGAAGTTAGACGATCGAATTCGGGATTGGGCGAAATATGTACGTGATCCGCAAATGTTGATGTGTCTCCAGATGATATCTTTGTTTATCATGTATGTACTTAGATACGAGTATATGTGGGGTAGGACGACCCCCTGCCCTATGAACCGACGATCTGGAGAAGGTTTCTGGGATTGAATGGATGCACAAAGCGCAGGACCGTGTCCCCTATTACCCGTGGTCCCACCGCTACGCCCCATCCCCTGTATCTATATATTTTTCAGATTTTATTTTGTTTTATATTTCTGTACATGGACAGATGGAATGAGGACAAAACCTAGCAAATGCTACTGTCTATGTCTGGGTAGGCGGGGTACTAAGTTTACGTCATATGACCCCGGGCTTGCTATAGGCGGGGAAAAAGTTTCTATTATATCGGAAACCGTGCCTTTCAAATTTCTTGGCAGAAAGATAGATAACAGAGGTTGTACTCCAGCTTTGGACGACATAATTGAAAGTTTCATTGTTGACATAATAAAGGTAGACCAACAACCAATTAGTAACGTCAAGAAAGCATGGATATACGACAACTATTTAACATCACGTCTAAACTGGCCGTTTCTTGTGTACGATATGAGCCAAAACCTTCTCAGAAAATTGGATGCGAATGTTACGAAGACGTTGAAGTCGTGGCTAGGGCTAGCTCAATCGGCCGACCCGTCGGCATTATACAGAGCCTCTAATAACTTCGGAATGACGTTTAAGAAGCCGTCGGAACTCTATAAACATCTAAGAGTTACTAAAATGCACGTCTTGGCAAAATCGAGAGACGGAATCGTTCAAACTCTTCCAAAGAATAAAAATATAGCGGAACTTGAGTCACGCCTCCAATTCCACAAGAAATTCATGGTGGGTTCGCGGACTGGTCGAGCGGGGTTGGGTAGTATCCGGAGACAAACAGATAAAGACATTACAAAATCTTTTCTGGAGCAGGATGAGAGCGATGCCTATAAGGTGCACGCGATGAACCTGGAGATGCAGAATGAATGGCTTACTCTGGGCGAATTTTGTATTCCCATGGCCTTGCAGTAGCGTACCTTATTGTACGACTGGTCGCCGGCTTTGCTTAAGTTCTACCTGAACGCGTTTCAATTGACCCTCCCCGACCCAAGTAATCTGGTCAGGTGGGGGAAAGCCACAGATAAAACATGTAATGCATGTGGAGAAGCGATTGGAACTGCTAGGCACCTGCTGGTAGGTTGTAGGACGTTACTAGACCGGGGTCATTACTCACGCAGACACGATAGGGTATTGGAAATCATACGTGAGGCTGTCAGTTTGGCGGTAGCGAGAGCGAAAAAGGGATTAACTACAAACAAAAGAAATGACATTGCGTTTGTAAAGGAAGGCTGTTCAAAGAAAGTACCTCAAAAGCCATGATGGATGGAACTGACGGTGCCGTGGGAGACCAACATACCGAAGGACCACGCCATGAAGACAAATAAATACTTGGACTTGACCAATGAGTTAAACAAAAATGGCTATGTGGTTAAACTCTATGCCGTAGAAGTAGGAGCAAGGGGAATTCCAGCTAAATCCCTGTATAATTTATTTAAGGACCTTGGATTGCCAAGAGCTTCAGTATTAAGCTCTTTACTAAAAGGAATATCCAAAGCGGCATTGATAGGATCTTACCAAATCTGGTTGGGCAGGGGGGGGGGGGGAACATTGTTGACGGTGGAAGGTGATCGTTTATGCGCATAGTAAGGTGGCCACCCTAAACCTACTCGAATGGGTCGCAAGTCCCAGACGCCGTCGGGGTGTTCCCCCCTGTGCCACGCTATGGACATGAGAATCCATGGAATGCTAAGAATACGGTCTCTTTTTATGATATTTTCCGTCCCTAGAAATTAAGTAGGTACATTAAATATCACTTTAATTGATGATTTTTATAATTATTGTAATTGTGATAACGTGTAATATTTTCTTTGTAATTGTGTTTAATAGGTAGTATTATAAAGTCAATGTAACCAATAACTTGTAGTGTGGTACTATACTGTAAGTATAAGTTGGTTAATAAATAAATAAATATACTAATATTATAAAGAGGAAAGATTTGATTGTTTGTTTGTTTGCATCGAAAAGGCTCCGGAACTAATGGACCGATTTGAAAAATTCTTTCACTGTTAGGAAGCTACACTCTTTGCGGTGAACATAGCTTATATTTGATTCCCGTATTCCCACGGGAACGGGAACTACGCTAGTGAAACCGCGTGATTGTGGCATAAATTGGGAGATGCCTATGTTTTGATATAGGTATGTTTATCAGTTGTCTAAATCCCATGGCACAAACGATTCACTCGATAGCAATGTGCAAAGACATAAACAACAAAATGCATGAACAGCGTTAATATAACGCTCTATAAACCAAACTTTATTACAGTGACATTTTTTTGGGAAAGTCGTTAAATTTAGTTATTTAGCAATATTCGCCATAGCCATAGAACATCCCTGTTGTAAGGCAGAGTGCACATTATCATCACTATATCAATGCCATAAAAATAACAATATTTAATTAAAAAATAACTTCAATGAAGTTTTTTGTGTTCTTCTCTCTTCTGTCCAGATTAAAAGTTTATTTCATGGTAAGTCACTTCCTGAGTTTCAACCACAAGATTTATTCTTCTTGTTAGCCTTGGGCTTTCTATGCTCGAGAAGCGAATGTCATGTTAATGTTATGTCGAAAATATGAACCGCTTTCATGTTGAGATTCTTGTAAATAGCAGCGTATTCATGTATGTCAATGTGTATATCCAAGTTTGGACTACTTTCTACTCCAGTAAAGCGCGGGAACCTTACTTGTGCTATCGGTGGAATTTGACGTCAAACAAAAAAGTCGCGTTTCATTGCGTTTATTCTATACTCTAAGGTTATATGTATCAAGCCCTACAACAAGGTTACAACCTATGCAGCGTACGTAGTATTGTATTCTCTTTGCTGCGTACCTACAAATTGGCGACGAAAAGCAACTGCCAAATTCGATGATCGAAATCAAAACTATCTATACGTTTTACATAAGTTTCTACCCCGTTAGTAGGAATTTAGTTTAATATAAATTGCAACAGTTTAGTTTTAATAAAACCGACTCAGACTTTTTATTCTACTCCTAATTCATGTTTTACGGTTAGAATAAATAAAACAGAAAATTCCATATTAAATGCACGACTGCAGAATGCCTTAGGGACGAGATTATATCAATATAGAGGTTTTATTCCGGATGACTGAAGGATTTCTTCGTTACACGTATCTTAAAAATGTTACTGTCAAAGCGACGCGCTTACGCTGTGAAATAAAATCGATATTATTTTACTGTTTTTATAGAGTAAAGCTAAGTATTATTTTACATCATTAATGCTTCAGCTAGTATTTGCCTTCGGTACACGGGAACGGCTATGTGGATATGGACTGAGCTAGATATTGACCAGCCATCGAGGCCCAATATACTGAAGTTGGAGGTATCAGAAAATTTGTGAGATAGGTAAGTAATAGGGCACTGCTTCTGTATAATGTAGACCACATACCATCTCCATACATTTTATATGACAAAGGTTCGAAGCGGTATCGTGCCTGCGCTGCGCCTGTCCCACAGTACCACCCTACAGTATTTTGTATGCCTCAGATAGAGGCATGTACCTATGACAATTCATTCGCGACCTTAGATCAAGAATAACAACTAGATTACGGGTCGCGAACAAAATGAAAGTTAAAAAGTGTCCTCGATACGTAGTTAAACCAAAGACTTCTATATAAACTGAGGTAGACGCGCCGTACTCTAACAAGCGAGATTCAAAAGCAATCTTCAAACACACACATTGCTAAGACTACACTCTTATAAATACTATTTACGTAATTGTCACCACAAACAATATATATATATATATAATAAATACGGATAGAACAAGAGTAAAAGAGAAGGCGTATGGACTCCAATTGCAAGTCGAGTACCTACTCTCGAAGTTTCGACTCACAACAGTGCGAACAACGCTGCTAATTAGCGCAGTTTATAGGTTTCAAAAATCGGTGCGTAGGGCATGTCTACCTCATTTTATATAGAAGTCTTTGAGTTAAACCTATATTCTATTTATTAGCAATCGTAAATAAATAATTCAAGACTGCGTCACATTTAACGTAAAATGTACCTTAAAGTTATTATACGTAAGCATAAAATACCATGCCACTGATATATCAGTTAAGTCGTTTTGTTCCATACGTTTGTATTATTCAATGTCGGCCCATTGTCGCCAGTTCAAACAAGATATAGTGAGCCGTCAGTAGTGAGCCGTCTTCTATAGGTGCCGGATTTCTCGCGTCGATATTACATCTAGTTACTCTTGATCTAAGTTCGCGACGCATGCCTCGCAACTATGCTAAGTTGGAGCCGAGGCGAGTTCAACAATAGTAAGCCAAATAAACGTCCACTTTTCACCATTCATTTTTGTTCCACGTTCCACATAATATGTCATGAACTCATGAGCCTATTGCCGATTTGAATGGACAGTCCCACACCGTCTCTGCATAATTCACGCCTTACGTTTATTTAAATAGTATTTATGGCACGTTTGGTTCCACGGTGATATCGAAAAGGCAACTCTGTGGCAGACCGCACGATACATTTGTTATCAGTTGCAACAAACCTCGCGTGTGAGTTATACGTGTAAACGCGGAGTTTAATTAACCCATTGGACGCAGTGTGTGTGTGTATTTGCCGATAAAAGTAATCAATTAACCAACCGGAATTTAAAATCTACAAAAAAAACTGTAAGTGTTTTTCTTTTTAACGTGAGAGAAACTCCTCATGGATGCTATGCCACCGAACTTCTACCGACTAAAAAACCTCATGTTTCCTGCCTAACAGCCTACGGTTGGACAAAATGGGCAGCAGAACAGGCGGTCGGATCGTCCGCTCGACATAGCCGGCGTCCACCACAAGAAACTAAAATCATCCTACGGTTTGAAGCCCTCGGAAGGATACCACGGGACTCCCTACAGACCTACGGTTAGCCGTAGGTCCCCTAGGTGAGGCCGCAGTGTTAGCACTGCGGCCTCACCTAGGGGGGTTTCGAGTGCTATCCCGCGTTTTTGGGGGGATTTTCGGGCGTTATCCCGCTTCTTAGGGGGGGGGGGGGGCGTACGTGATTCCCTCACGTCACGCTGTCGCATGCTATCAGCAATAGTAAATAATAGCTCGCGGATGCTTAGAACCTTCTTCAGACATGTCCCAACAATAATATCTTCGACAATAATATTTTGCCTCATGGGCCATTCGTTAGTGTAACCGCCTGCCGCACTGAAGGTCCTGGGTTGGATTCCTGGATCGGTCCAAATACTAGTGTGATCCACAAATGTTTGTTTCATAGTTTGGGTGTTTTCTATGTATAATATGTATCTATTTACAAATATAATTATAAGTATGTCTCTCAATTGTCTAGATCCCATAGCACAAACTTTGATTAGCTTAATTTGAGATAGATGACGTTGGGTGCGAATGTCCACAAATATTTATTTATTATAAATATTTATTTAATAAATTAATAATATATCGGCGCGACTAAATAGCGCAGGCGCAAGAATGTAGCACTTACGCACTATAAAATTTATAGAATTCCTCAGAAATTTAACGAATGAAAATGCCAAATGAATTATTCATATAAAATAGGTACAAGGATAAAATACTATTCACTATGGACAAAACACAGGATAACACCGGATCCCTTTTTTTTAACGTGAAGAAAAGTCCTCATGGACGCTATGTCGGACTCCTACCGACTAAAAATCCTCGCGTAACGCCCAACAGTCTGTGGTTGGGAGCCCCGAGTAAGCCCTCGGAAGGATGTCTCAGGACACACCGGATCACTTAAACGAAGCCGCACTTGTAACCAATTTCTGCCTGAAACCTCTTTTCCAGCCTTACCCGGGGGCTCGAGTTAAAAAAGCCGCTTGTCGACCCCCTGTTGAAATTTCTCAAGCCGCCTACGGCCTTCCAGTCTTCAACTCGACTTAACGACTGCCATGTTACTGAAAACCGGAACAATGACTTAACGTGCCTTCCGAAGCACGGAAACTCTCGCAAACAAATGTCACAAAGTGGTCACTCATCCGAGCACCAGCTACATCGTAAGTTGCTAACTGCAGTGATCGTTACTTAGAATTCAAATCGGTGTGCAAGGTTATTTTTAAAACACTCGCAAACTTCCTGAACTAGATATCTCACTTCCTAAGCCATCATAGAAAGGTGAAAGAAACGAGGGGGGGGGCATGTTTTTTTATACGTGTGGAAAATGCTACAGGGATGCCATGCCGGTCTCCTACTGACTAAAAACCCCACGTTCCCTAGTTCCCTACCGAATACCTACGGTTGGGAGCCCCGGGTAAGCCCTCGGCAGAATGACCCCAGACCTCTCCAACAGAGGGGGTCTAGACTGCGACTTTCTGATAATAGTGCCAAATAAAATATTGTAATCTTATTGAACCAATGTTTTAGTAACCTCTGACATTTAGGCATTGTCCTAATTCAGCGGGGCCATTCGTTCATTGACCAGCATAATCGAACCACAGATAAAAACTAAAAAACAAAGATTAAAATGTCAAAACAAAGGTCATTCATTTAACCAGTCTATCTTGCATTCCATATTCGAATATCTAGTAGAGTGAGTGGACTATTTTTTTTACATTAAAACCGTAAGCACTGGTCGTACTTAGTTACGTATTTTCAATATGCAAAAGTTGAGTGTCAACATAAGGACAAAAATCGCTTGCCGATAAATCATCTATCAGGTTATGTACCTGTGTGAGTGAACGTGTACGCCGCATACGAAATTTTGCGCTCATTGTATATCTAATTCTCTACTACTACAGCCTTAGACCATATAACACGGGACTAGCCTTTGCGAACCACCGCATACAAAAATATTCTGCCAGTTTTCATACAAGTGAAGGGGGAAACACAAAGACATATAAAATTTCATTGCATTTAAAAATGTATTAATCGACAAACGCGTAATGGCTGTTGTGTGTTAATTGTTATTGTACAGTCAACTACAATGAAATGTACTAGTTTAATCATATAAAATGATGTACTGAGGTACAGGCTTTTTATAAAGCCAAAAGACCAAATGGTCATGTGCAATGGCAGAAAACAATGCTTAAGTAAGGCGCATCCTGTGGTTAGATGATCTAAGACTACAGCCGAACGTACGTACTTTTTTTAAATTTTAACTAGTCAATATGGCGCCAACCGCTTGAAAGACAGCCAACATAGAGCAACATGATTAATGAGTTTTATCAGGAGGGGAGGGAAAACTGAGACTTTCCCCTCTGTCAAAGCGAGCTCCAAAGGGATTACGCTTGTACACAAACATACTTATACGTGAATTATGAGTGTATTATTCAAATTGTTTTTTGTAAGTTCCGTAGCGACAGCCGATTGCGTTTGTAGTTTTTTTCTTCTCTTTAAATGACTTCTTGCATTGTAGTTGGCCACAAACAGAATTTCATTGCGAAATATAAATCATTTTCATGTTAAGATTCTTCTTAACAGCAGCGTATTCATGTGTGTCCAAGTTTGGACTAAGTTATACTCTAGTAAGGCGGTGGTAACTTACTAGGGCTTGCTGCGGAATTTGTCGACAAACCTAAAATCTCGCGTTTCACTGCGCTTTATTTCTTTCCAACACTTGTGCACGTTGTCAAACCTTTATGTTTAATAATCCACCTAAATTACACATAAACACTCAAAAATACACTAGTTTAGAAAAATTATAAAACGAAGACTAAATAGCTTGTCTGTAAGTTTCTCGCCAATCTGCGTTTGTAGGTACCTGTATAGGTAATAAGAATACCATCCCCCCCCCCTTCCTCCGCAACATATGACAAACAGATTTGTATATAAGCAAACATGCTATACCTACTCCCCTTATACTGGTTGCGTTGCTCTATGATAGCCAAGTTCAATTCCAGTATCATAATTGGTCAGACTATTAGGCGTGCATCTTATCGCGTATGACTGTGCATGTGTGTGTAGCAGTGGCTTCCAAGTTGACTGATGAAAGTAAAAATAGGTATCTACGCTTCTTATAATTTGGACTCATGTTTTTCGCTGAAATTCGGCACTTTTGGGACACTATTTGATGCTACTAAGTGATTGAATAACAACTTACTTAACACTGAAAAGGTTTTAATTTGCACAACTGCGACCGAAACGCATAGATGTAAGACCAGATTGCATTTTTTTTCTATGTACTATTGGGAAGTGGAATGAAAACCCTGCCACGGTTTTCCCGAAAATCTGCAGTATGGGTTTTTCGAAAAGGGTCTTATTAGAAAGTTCTTGCACGGTACGCAAAGTGAATTTGGCGTGTCTGGTATTGTATAGGTACGTACTTACATAGACTATGATAATCACTTACAATCAGGGGCTCTTTGTACGCTTCATATCGCAGTGTTATTAAATAGGTAGAAACTTTTTATATAGAAGAATATATAGATAGGTCCTGTATTTTATTTTTACACGTTTAGGAAAATACGATTAATATTTTTTTTTTTATTATTTCTGTAACTAATAAATGAAGTGTGATAAAATACTGGTTTTCTGCTTTTTTGGACAAGTTGCTCATAAATTTGACTGCCTCTGTGGGCAGTCGGTACTGTAACCGCCTGCTGTGCTGGAGGTCCTGGGTTCGATTTCTGGGTCGGTCCAAATATTTGTGTGATCCACAAATGTTTGTTTCGGATTTCGGGCGTTTTCTATGTATAATATGTATGTTTTTACAAATATATAAATGTGTCTATTAGTCGTCGAGATCCCATAGCACAAGCTTATATTAGCTTAATTTGGACTTTTTTTTACGTGAGGAAAAGTCCTCATGGATACTATGACGGACTCCTACCGACTAAAAAACCTCACGTAACGCCCATCAGCCTACGGCTGGGAGCCCCGGGTAAGTCCACGGATGGATGTCCCAGGACTACCAAAAGACCCACGGCCGCCACTGTGCTTAATTTGGGCTAGAATGTTGTGTGAGATTGTCCACAAATATTTATTTATTTAAATATTTTCTCTTTTCTTTACAGAGGATGCGCCGGCCCCGTCGACACAGATGGCTCACCGTCTCCGTGTTTTTCATAGCATACTCGATGTTCCAAGCAGCATTCAGCACCTCCCAAGCTTCAGTACCAGCCGAAGACCCATTGGAGCCGGAGAGTGTTCAGAAAGGTCAAGATGATGCGGCTGTTGATGCAAATATTGGTAAGTTTTAACAGCACGACAAGGTATTTTTAGACGACAAATAAAAATATGACAAAACCGTCCGCGCTGCAGACTGAATTGTTTTGAAACGCGCCAGTAGAAACGAGTCAGTTTGAATGACCCTTAAATTCAACGGAATCCTTGAACTCTAGGTTTAGCGAACTACAAAACCCTCAATATTGAAACTTATTTCGAATAATCCTTAAAGTTCTGACACTAAAAACATAATATGTTAAAAGTGGACTATGCGTTGAGAAATTACAACTGAAAAACCATTTTGTTTTTCATCCCCTTTCCCAAAGGAACCGCTTAAAATATCGGGATCAAAAGCACCCTACATCCTTCCTCGGATCATAAGCTCAAATTGTGCCAAATAGGTAGCATTTAAATTTAATCTGTAGTTTTGGCGTGATACTCGTATCTACTTATTCGGGACGGACAATTGTTTTTTTTAATTACATTTTCGACTTTAGTATCGATTGTAGAACGCCCTATATGATTAAAATTTTCAAAATTGCGTCCATTTTCTGATTCTCGACCCTCTACAGGTTTATTATGTAAAGGTATAGATATTATAGATGATCTCGGGTGGTTTTTGTTTCGAGTTAAGCTTCTCTATACCATGCCATCCGTTAGTCACACGACACACCACTTTTAGATCCCAAAGATATCAGTTCAAAAGCAGTTATGAGAAAAACATTAAAGTATATTTTTTCTCAATAAAACTTTTCTTGTATTGCAGATGTCAAGCAAAGCATAATAACTCCACCTACGGAGATCGAGGACTCAGCAGACGGAGATAAAAAGAAAATGAAAGGTATTGAAGATGAAGATGAGCCTGATAAGAAGACACAGAAAGATGCTGGCTATGTTGAGGTATTACTATACATACTACAAACATACATACATACATATAGTTACGCCTTTATCCTCGAAGGGGTAGTATACGCCCACATTTCACCGTATAGTTTTATGTCCCACGTAATAGATGGTGAGCCTATTGATTGTTGAAATGGGCAGGCGCAGGTCTCTGCGACCCGCAGTTGCAATTTTTCAGGCCGCCCATATTGCCTTCAACTTGACTTAACGATTGTCATTTTACTGACAACCGGGTTTCATTTCGAGTTTTCCTTCTCTACGCCTACGCCGACAGTGTCAAAGATAATGGAAATGACAGATTTAACGGAACTCTTTCGCAAAAAGATCCATATCTTGGTTATATATTAAAATACCAGAAATCAAAATGCCTTTACTTAAAATGCATTAGACCAAAATACCCGAATTCGAAATACCTTAAGAGGGCTAACATATTTCGCCCCACGTTTTGCTCAGAAACCATACTTTTCATTGAGTTTAAAGTCATTAAATATTTATCGTACAAACATGGTATTCACTAACATACTTAGTAAATTTAGCGCTCTAAACGTTTTATAAAACATATTTTACCTAACAACAGATTACATATGGTTAATATCAACGAAAGTGAACAAGGTTTTTCAAATCATACGATTTGCATCGATTTCGATGCTTAAATTCATGTCAAATAACTGATAAATTTAATGAACAAGGGATACGAAGCAATTGCAAAAGGCCTAGGCTATCTGTTTGTAGAATAACCTGATATCAGGTAGGTTCTTTTTTTTGGAGAAAAATGACTGTCAAGTTTGCTCAAATACTGAGAATTTTCACCACAATAAAGTAGTCTTTTCACCAGTTTCTGTAGTTTAAATCATTATGATAATTATGTAATATTATGTCAGAACTTCTTCTCTGACAATAAAAATATTTCTTTATAAGTAACTAGATACAGATTTTTTTTTACAAAGTATTTTGTGAACCCCTATAAATGCAGATACGCGAACAAATACGATTTAGTACCGCCGAGAGGCTCTCAGAGAGTGGTCATGTCGCTCGATGTTCCATTTTTGAATACGAAAAAATTAACAAAAATAGTCTAATTCTAGCGTGACCAAACAATCTTAGTACTTTGTGACGTATAATATAATATACTAGCTGATGCGCGCGGCCTCGCCCGCGTGAATTTTGATTCCCGTTCCAGCTTCCCGTGAAAACAATTTTCTGGGATAAGAAGTAGCCTATGTGTTATTCCAGACTATACTCTATCCCTTTACCAAATTTCAGCTGGATCCATTCAGCCGTTAGAGCGTGATTGAGTAACAAACATCCAAACATCTAAACATCCAAACATCTTCACAAACTTTCACATTTATAAT
Source organism: Miltochrista miniata (assembly GCA_933228765.1). Lineage (NCBI taxonomy): Eukaryota > Metazoa > Arthropoda > Insecta > Lepidoptera > Erebidae > Miltochrista > Miltochrista miniata. Next base: position 21,546,585 of record OW121770.1, on the reverse strand, counting down.
ATTAGTAGGAAGTAGGATAGTAGGATATAAATATTTATGGTCGATATACAACGTGAACTTTTTCTTTTTTTTTTTGTACCCATGAAAAGAATTATTTATACTGTTGATGGATGGCACTTGGTGGAACCTGCTGCACATATTCATTAACGGCACTTGTACTGTTCCACAACATTTATTTATTTTACACCTGACTGGTTTCGCCTTTCGGCAATTTTCAAAGGCAAATTAACATTATATAATGACCACTACATCACTTAATTACTCGAAAACAATAAATTAATAACATATAAATTACCACTACATCATTCTACTAACGTAAACTATCATGAAAGGAAGCCGAGAGTATTTTGATACAAACGCACTTCCCAGGATGCCAATTGCTGCAGACACTCATGTGGCTGGTGGAATAGGTATCCACAAAAGAAGTCCAGGGGAGCTCGCAAGACCTGTTCTAATCTATTCTGTCAACTTACAAAAATCTGAATGGGTAATTAACAACTTCAAGTCCTTCAAATCTCCAGGACAGGATGAAGTCTTCCCTGCAGTGATAAAATGGGGGAGGACACAAGTTGATATTGTCAGTTACATAGTATCTGTACGCCAGACAATGAATGGGACTGTGACCCTGACTGTGGAGAGAGGTCTAAGTGATCTTTATACCAAAACCCGGTAAAGGGTTTATATTTGTGATTCGGACCTCTGGTTATACAGACCGATAAGCCCTTCGTCTTTCCTGCTAAAAACTCTGGAAAGATTGTGTGACAGAGACAATCGAGAGACGGCCCTTCAAAATAAGACACTGCATTCCAACCAACGCGCATATTGCCCCCGGCAAGTCTACAGACTCAGCACTACATGCAGTGGTACACAAAATAGAAGAGGTCATCCAGAATCAATCAATCAATATGCCTCGGCACTTTCATGAACATAGAGGGAGCTTTCAAAAAAAGAAGCATAACCACGGCACTGGCAAAACACCAAGTATACACGATGACAGTGAATAGATAGATAACATGCTAAATAACTCATTTTAAAGCTACAGACAAGCAGAAACCAGTGCGCAGCCATGGCCAAAGGTTGTCCAGAAGGGGGCGGGGTCTCACCACTGCTAAAAAACCTTGTTGTAGACGACCTAATAACCAATCAATCAATCAATCGATCAATTTAACCTAGAACTGTCCCTATATACATGGATGTGGAACAAGCCAAAGCAGATGGTAAAATTAAATTATGGAGAAAATACGGATCTGTTAACACAAAGCATGACTGGTATTTTAAAATCCAAGGCCGACTTCAATTCAAGTGAGAAGCTGCGTTTATTTTATCTTCTAGTGATCTTGTGTTTATAATAAATATTTTTAATGAATTGTATTAAAATTACTTTCAGTCAAGCCAACATTTATCGATTTGCGTACACCGCAAATCCATAAATGTTGGCTTGACTGAACACTAATTTGCCCATAAGCACAGTAAATATTTCTAAAGACGACGAGTACTGGACTACAAGGATGGAACCTAAATTGTTAAATTTTTACGACAAATGTCTGTTGCCCAAAATGATTAACCCCAAAAAGAGTCGATAAAATAAAATAAAATAAAATTTATTCCCTTTGAAATTTAAAAAAAAAATAGGTTTGTCAACATTTTTGTGACTCTACTGGGGGTTCGGAAATGCTACAGACTGAGAAGAACACTTCAAGAAACTCAGTTCGGTCCCTCCCAAAATTCATCTTAGTAGGTATCTAATAATCGATCAATGCCGATACGGAAGGGCTAATTAATTAGCATTTTTCTTGGCGGTGTGCATTGTTATGCACATGCCTCTTAATAAATATTTGGTTATTGTAAATAAAAAACACCTACTATCAATATTAAGATTAGAGTTAGATCCCATAGCTCAAGCTTATAGCTTAGTTTGGGCTAGATGATGTTGTGTAAGAATATCCAACAATATTTATGAATTATTTATTAAAAATATTTTAATGTTCCTGCCAGCACTGAATCTGTAGTAGGCAGCAAAACATCGGACCATGCCAAGTGCCTGCGCATTGCTACGTAAATATTATTTGTTTTTAACCATGTGTATTGTCAAATTTAAATATTTATAGTGTAAAATAGAATATTGTCCATTACTTTCTACAATTTTCGTATATTTAGATACTTTAAAAATAAACTTATGAAACCGTTTTCATGTATGTGTGTATTTGTAATTTCAATATTGATATTAGTTAGGTAAATAAATGTCAACTTTATTAATTTTATTGATGTCAGTATCTATCACTACTAGAGTCGAAATATTTATTTTATTTATTGAGACAAATGTTACAATAAAGCATAATAACTATTTACAATATAAATAAAACTAAACTAAATCTAAATAGGGCCCCGTTGGCATTGTGCCCAAAAAACTGGCAGCCGTTCAAAAGGGGAATCTTTTGAACGGCGATGCTTATTCGCTGGGAGAAATAACTGCCAGCCCTTAGGTCACTAGTTGACTCCACAAGGCGCTTCTTCAAAATTTAAAAAAAACTTTATGCCCATGAACCTAGGGTCTCGACACACACACACTACTAAATATCAATAAATTTGCAATAAAATAATCAATATTTGTTTTAAACTAACACGCGTTAAACACATATTTTTATACAAAACGGGATTTCGCGTACACTATTTGATTATTAATTAAAGGTTTCGGTACCTTCAGTTTCCGAGGCGACCACGGGACCACGATAGGTGTACCTAACCCTGTCGAAACGTCGAGGAAAGTGAAGGTACCGAAACCTTTAATTAATAATAAAATAGTGCCACGCGAAATCCCGTTTTGTATAAAAATAATCAATAATTATTAACTAATATTACTAACGTAAAAATTAAATTAAAAGATTGAATGCTTAGACTAAGAATATGACACCGGTAATACATCAAGGAAAACAAAAGTATCAAACTTGTTGGTAGCAACAATTGGCACTATACGGCTATATGCGCCGCGCGCGCCACGCTGATTTCTTACGATCGTAAAGAAATTTGAAAACCGAATTAACGCTCTTAACATTCAAAATACCTTATTTCAGTACACCTTACCGTAAAATGTCTAAATTCAAAATACAAATCATTATTATATCAGAATTCAAAATACAAATTTTCAAATATCCTTAATTTAAAATACCGAAAATAGAATACAATGTGTCACTGTCATAACTGCGTGGAATGTAACACATATTTATATATCGCTATAACCTACTGGGTATTATTAGGTATATATTATGCTATACCAGTTCATTATATAGCGCATAGTTAATAAATGAATGGTTTAAGAAATAAAGATTTATTGCCACTCACACGTTTTGTTATTTGGCTTTAACTTATTTAAAAAAATAACCACGAAGGCTAAGGCGGGAGCTCCGCTTCGCTTCGCTCCCGCCTTAGTCTTCTAACCTAACCTATCCGAGTCGGGATACTCTGAGTCGGGGTGTTAACCATTCACAGATATATAGCATCCATGTAGGATTTAAATCATGTTAAAAAAAGGTATTTTGTGTTTGAACATTTTATGATAAGGTATTTGATAAATTTATTTTTTGGGTTTCGGTTATTCGACCGTAAGGCATTTTAAATCTATATATATTAAAATCAATGCCACTTTTCGTTGTAATTTTATAACTCAAGAACGGGCTCACCTATCCAAATCAAATTTTTAGGCTTTGTTCAGACTATTTAGTAGATGGTTTATGTGAAGTTTGCAAAAAATCGGTCGAGTGGTTCTTCATTTATCACGCAAACGAAGTTGCGCGGGTCAGCTAGTTATTTATATTATAAATATTAGCCTTTTGAATATTGATATTTTGATTTCGGGTATTTTGGGCTCGGGCATTTTAAGTAAAGGCATTATGATTTCTGATATTGTGACGGTATACCGGTATACCCCATATCTTTTTGCGAAAGAGTTCCGTTAAATCTGTCATTTCCATTATCCAGAGATGTGTTAAGTAGGTAGATAGTCTATGAACGACAGCAAAGCGTCCAAAATTTTAAGCGCCAACTGTTGGCGGATAAGTGCCGATCCGCCATTTAGTGCACATTCTGTTGTCAAGGGATAAGCTTGTGTCACGTGACGAAATTTTATTGTTTAAAATGTCGAATTGTGCAATAAAAGTGTGTCGAAATTACAGAAAATATTTAAAAACAGCCAGGAATGTCTGTAAGTAACTCGAAACTTATCACAATTTTATGAAATCTATTTATTTACGCATGTCTAATTTCTTCGACTCCATCTTGACATTTTTGTTGGTGTTGCCAGTTTCCAATTCAGAATTCCCCAAATTAAATAAGTAAAGAATTACCTAGGTATGGAAATGGAACTAAATTATTAGAGAGTCGTAAAATAAATAATTTGAAAACGGTCAAGTGTGAGTTGAGAATAGTGAAAATCGACCTATACAATTGTTCGGACTCAGTAACGAGAAACTTGGCATACTTTAAATTAAGGAAATCATTTAAAATACCTAAATGTGAGTTATAAATGGTAAAATCTGTACAAATGTTCTTAAGCTGAAGGGTTTGTTCGTTTGTTTGAACGCTAGGATCTCGGGAACTACTTGTTGGATTTCAAAAAGTCTTTTACGTTTCGTTAGTTCATTTATGGAGTTCATACCACTAGACTTGGGTAGGTACAGTTCGTACAGTGTTAAGGTGCTCCCTCACCGGGAGCATTCGCCTGTAATGTAACAAATTAGATTCGACTCGAGCGTTACGTTACGATGCTACCTCCCTGACCGACGAGCGTTCGCATGTAATGTAACATTTATAGATTCGACTCGAGCATTACGTTACGATGCTAGCTCCCTGACAGACTCGAGCATTCGCGTGTAATGTAACATTTATAGATTCGACTCGAGCATTACATTACGATGCTACCTCCCTGACCGACACGAGCATTCGCGTGTAATGTAACATTTATTATAGACTAGCTGATGCCCGCAGCTTCGCCTGCGTGAAATTTTGTTTCTTTTTTCCGCGTCTCATGGGAACTTATTCCCGGGATAAAACTTGTATCATTTCAGAATATAATCTATCTCTGTAGGTGATTACATGATAATTTTGCAATCCAATATGGCCGCCGCGCCGAAATCACAAAATTTCATGATGGGTATCGTTTAAGGGGGTTTTTGGTATGCTGAGTACGAATTTCGGGTTAATTTAGAGATCCAATATGGCCGCCGCGCCGAAATCACAAAATTTCATGATGGGTATCGTTTAAGGGGTTTTTTGGTATGCTGAGTACGAATTTCGGGTTAATTTAGAGATCCAATATGGCCGCCGCCCCAAAATCACGAAATTTCATGATGGGTATCGTTAAAGGGGTTTTTTGGTATAGTGAGTACGAAATTTATGATAATTTTGCAATCCAAAATGGCCGCCGCGCCACTATCACAAAATTTCATGATGGGTATCGTTTAAGGGGTTTTTTGGTATGCTGAGTACGAATTTCGGGTTAATTTAGAGATCCAATATGGCCGCCGCCCCAAAATCACGAAATTTCATGATGGGTATCGTTAATGGGGTTTTTTGGTATGCTGAGTACGAAATTTATGATAATTTTGAAATCCAAAATGGCCGCCGCGCCACTATCACAAAATTTCATGATGGGTATCGTTTAAGGGGTTTTTTGGTATGCTGAGTACGAATTTCGGGTTAATTTAGAGATCCAATATGGCTGCCGCGCCGAAATCACAAAATTTCGTGATGGGTATCGTTTAAGGGGTTTTTTGGTATGCTGAGTACGAATTTCGGGTTAATTTAGAGATCCAATATGGCCGCCGCGCCGTTATCACAAAATTTCATGATGGGTATCGTTAAAGGGGTTTTTTGGTATGCTGAGTACGAATTTCAGGTTAATTTAAAGATTCGAATATGGCCGCCGCGCCGTTATCACAAAATTTCATGATGGGTATCGTTTAAGGGGTTTTTGGTATGCTGAGTACGAATTTCAAGATAATTTTGCAAAATTAACCCTAAATTCGTACTCAGCATATCAAAATTCCATTTATACGATATGCTACATGAAATTTTACAACGGTTGCGAGGCAGCCATATTGGATTGCAAAATTTACCTGAAATTCGTATTTGGCATACCAAAAAACCCCATAAACGATATACAACATGAAATTTCACAACAGTGGCACGGCGGCCATTTTGGATGGCAAACGTTAACCTGAAATTCGTACTCAGCATACCAAAAAACCCCTCATACGATATACAGCATGAAATTTTACAACGGTGTAAGGCGGCCATCTTGGATTGCAAAATTGACCTAAGATTCGTACTCAGCATACCAAAAATCCCCTTAAACGATACCCATTATGAAATTGTGATAACGGCGCGGCGGCCATATTCGAATCTTTAAATTAACCTGAAATTCGTACTTAGCATACCAAAACACCCCTTAAACGATACCCATCATGAAATTTTGTGATAACGGCGCGGCGGCCATATTGGATCTCTAAATTGACCCGAAATTCGTACTCAGCATATCAAAAAACCCCTTAAATGATACCCATCATGAAATTTTGTGATAACGGCGCGGCGGCCATATTGGATCTCTAAATTAACCCGAAATTCGTATTCAGCAAACTAAAAAAGCCCTTTAACGATACCCATCATGAAATTTTGTGATAACGGCGCGGCGGCCATATTGGTTCTCTAAATTGACCCGAAATTCGTACTCAGCATACCAAAAAAGCCCTTATACGGTATCAACATGAAATTTTACAACGGTGGCGCGGCGGCCATCTTGTATTGCAACATTGACCTTAAATTCGTACTCAGCCTACCAAAAAACCCCTTAAACGATACCTATCATGAAATTTTGTGATAACGGCGCGGCGGCCATATTGGATCTCTAAATTGACCCGAAATTCGTACTCAGCATATCAAAAAACCCTTTAAACGATACCCATCATGAAATTTTGTGATAACGGCGCGGCGGCCATATTGGATCTCTAAATTAACCCGAAATTCGTATTTAGCATACTAAAAAACCCCTTAAACGATACCCATCATGAAATTTTGTGATAACGGCGCGGCGGCCATATTGGTTCTCTAAATTAACCCGAAATTCGTACTCGGCATACCAAAAAACCCCTTAAACGATACCCATCATGAAAGTTTGTGATAACGGCGCGGCGGCCATATTGGATCTCTAAATTAACCCGAAATTCGTACTCAGCATACCAAAAAACCCCTTATACGGTATCAACATGAAATTTTACAACGGTGGCGCGGCGGCCATCTTGTATTGCAAAATTGACCTTAAATTCGTACTCAGCCTACCAAAAAACCCCTTAAACTTAAACGATACCCATCATGAAATTTTGTGATAACGGCGCGGCGGCCATATTGGATCTCTAAATTGACCCGAAATTCGTACTCAGCATATCAAAAAACCCCTTAAACGATACCCATCATGAAATTTTGTGATAACGGTGCGGCGGCCATATTGGATCTCTAAATTAACCCGAAATTCGTATTTAGCATACTAAAAAACCCCTTAAACGATACCCATCATGAAATTTTGTGATAACGGCGCGGCGGCCATATTTGTTCTCTAAATTAACCCGAAATTCGTACTCGGCATACCAAAAAACCCCTTAAACGATACCCATCATGAAAGTTTGTGATAACGGCGCGGCGGCCATATTGGATCTCTAAATTAACCCGACATTCGAACTCAGCATAAAACAATAACAAAACTGCATGATTAGTTTCCCGAAAAAATGGGTAGTGTCTTTAGCCGGCGTCACTACACACTGACGCAGGGCGTATGTAAGACAGCACGCTCACGCACACAATCATGCGTTAGTACGGCAGTTTTTGTTGCAGTGATCACGAGGCGAGAGGGTTTCTAGGTAGTTAGTATTCTTAGCCATTATCTTTGACAGTGTTCTTCGATTTCTTTCACACTTCTACCTCATATTTTATTTTAATTCTTCACGCTTTCCGTGCTGGAAGTAATTTCTGTTTTAGAAATAAGCAGTACCTTTGTACCTACTCTTCTTTTCTTTTAATGTTATTTCTTTTATTATTGTTATTTGTGTGCATAAATATGAAATAAGGTTCCGCATTCCACTCGTTGCGCGCGAATTAGATCCACCGAATTATAACACGACTATGAAAAAATTCCATTATCTTCGACGATAGAGACAATACCTATTTCTTGTATGTCTTCAGTGTGTTTTTATATCGGCAACAGAAATACATCATCTGCTAAAATTTCAACTGTCTATCAAGGTTCATGAGATGCAGACTGGGTGACAGACAGACGGTTAGCAGAGTTCCGTTTGCACCTCTTGAGTAGGGTGTGGTAAGAGGCGGCTAAGGGAACACTTTTGCAAAACGATCCATTGCGTAGAGAAGGAAAACTCGAAATGAAACCCGCGTGCGTAACTCTAAAATATCTCTGGTTAGAATGGTGTGTGTTCTAAAAACACTTCCACCTAGCCCCATTAAAATGAACCCTCCGTGTGCAAGTCCAACTCGCACTTGACTGGCTTTTCTGTTTCATATGTTCACGTATTATTAGTCAGTGGTTGCAGGCAGAGTTCCCGTTGCAAATAAAAAAACTCAACATGAAAAAAAAAAATTGCGTGTACTTAGTGTACACACGTAAGAAGTGAAACTTCTTCATAAACTTAATTTTCACCTCACCTTAAATTAAGTCAAAAAGTACAAAAGTACAAAAGTCCAAAAGTCCAAAAGTCCAACAGTCCAAAAGTCCAAAAGTCCAAAGTCCAAAGTCCAAAGTCCAAAGTCCAAAAGTCCAAAAGGCCAAAAGTCCAAAAGTCCCAAATTCCCAAAGTCCCAAGGTCTCAAGGTCCCAAAGTCCCAAAGTCCCAAAGTCCCAAAGTCCCAAAGTCCCAAAGTCCCAAAGGCCAAAAGTCCAAAAGTCCCAAAGTCCCAAAGTCACAAAGACCCAAAGTACCAAGGTCCCATCTAAAAGTCCAAAAGTCCCAAAGGCCAAAAGTCCAAAAGTCCAAAAGTCCCAAAGTCCCAAAGTCCCAAAGTCCCAAAGTCCCAAAGTCTAATAGTCTAAAAGTCCAAAACTCCAAAACTCCAAAAGTCCCAAATACCCAAAGTACCAAGGTCCCATCCAAAAGTCCAAAAGCCCAAAAGTCCAAAAGTCCCAAAGTCCCAAAGTTCCAAAGTCCCAAAGACCCAAAGTACCAAGATCCCATCCAAAAGTTCAAAAGTCCCAAAGTCCCAAAGGCCAAAAGTCCAAAAGTCCCAAAGTCCAAAAGTCCAAAAGTCCCAAAGTCCCAAAGTCCCAAAGTCTAGTCCAAAAGTCCAAAAGTCCAAAAGTCCAAAAGTCCAAAAGTCCAAAAGTCCAAAAGTCCAAAAGTCCAAAAGTCCAAAAGTCCAAAAGTCCAAAAGTCCAAAAGTCCCAAAGTCCCAAAGTCCCAAAGACCCAAAGTACCAAGGTCCCATCCAAAAGTCCAAAAGTCCAAAAGTCCAAAAGTCCCAAAGTCCCAAAGTCCCAAAGTTCCAAAGTCCCAAAGTCCCAAAGTCCCAAATTCCCAAAGTCCCAAGGCCTCAAGGTCCCAAAGTCCCAAAGTCCCAAAGTCCCAAAGTCCCAAAGTCCCAAAGTCCCAAAGGCCAAAAGTCCAAAAGTCCCAAAGTCCCAAAGTCCCAAAGTCCCAAAGTCCCAAAGACCCAAAGTACCAAGGTCCCATCTAAAAGTCCAAAAGTCCCAAAGGCCAAAAGTCCAAAAGTCCAAAAGTCCAAAAGTCCAAAAGTCCCAAAGTCCCAAAGTCCCAAAGTCCCAAAGTCCCAAAGTCCCAAAGTCCCAAAGTCCCAAAGTCCCAAAGTCCCAAAGTCCCAAAGTCCCAAAGTCCCAAAGTCCCAAAGTCCCAAAGTCCCAAAGTCCCAAAGTCCCAAAGTCTAAAAGTCTAAAAGTCCAAAACTCCAAAAGTCCAAAAGTCCCAAAGTCCCAAAGTTCCAAAGTCCCAAAGACCCAAAGTACCAAGATCCCATCCAAAAGTCGAAAAGTCCCAAAGTCCCAAAGGCCAAAAGTCCAAAAGTCCCAAAGTCCAAAAGTCCCAAAGTCCAAAAGTCCCAAAGTCTCAAAGTCCCAAAGTCCCAAAGTCCCAAAGTCCCAAAGTCCCAAAGTCCCAAAGTCCCAAAGTCTAGTCCAAAAGTCCAAAAGTCCAAAAGTCCAAAAGTCCCAAAGTCCCAAAGTCCCAAAGTCCCAAAGACCCAAAGTACCAAGGTCCCATCCAAAAGTCCAAAAGTCCAAAAGTCCAAAAGTCCCAAAGTCCCAAAGTCCCAAAGTCCCAAAGTTCCAAAGTCCCAAAGACCCAAAGTACCAAGGTCCCATCCAAAAGTCCAAAAGTCCAAAAGTCCAAAAGTTCAAAAGTTCAAAAGTTCAAAAGTTCAAAAGTTCAAAAGTCCCAAAGCCTCAAAGTTCCAAAGTCCCAAAGACCCAAAGTACCAATGTCCCATCCAAAAGTCCAAAAGTCCAAAAGTCCAAAAGTCCAAAAGTCCCAAAGTCCCAAAGTCCCAAAGTCCCAAAGTCCCAAAGTTCCAAAGTCCCAAAGACCCAAAGTACCAAGGTCCCATCCAAAAGTCCAAAAGTCCAAAAGTCCAAAAGTTCAAAAGTTCAAAAGTTCAAAAGTTCAAAAGTCCCAAAGCCTCAAAGTTCCAAAGTCCCAAAGACCCAAAGTACCAATGTCCCATCCAAAAGTCCAAAAGTCCAAAATCCCTTAAATGACATGCTATCTCTGGATAAAGTACTCTTAATTCGAATCCACCGTGGTGGGGAACAGAACAAAGATGGCGCGTAACCAAAAATCGTGACGTGACGTGACGTGACGTGACGCAATTTTTTTTCCAACGCCGATAAAGAAGTTTCACTTCAAAAACAATTTTCTTTTTTATCACTTATCACCTTATCACATTTTATCAAAAAAGAAAATAGTTTTTTTTTGCAGTAGAGTCACGTGTGCAAGTATTGCACAAATGCAGATCTACATGTTGTATAATAATATTATTACATATTTGTAAAACAGGACAGTGAAACAGAAGAAATGCGAGAGGAAGAGCGGAAAAACTGGAAAACGTCAATTCCTACCATCAAGCCTCTGAGGGTCAACTGCACTCCACCAGCCATTGAACAGGTATGAGCCTGTTTGATCTTTTGGCATGTATTAAGGCTATTGATACTGTTGATTGATGGCACTAGATGGAACTTGCTACACATATTGAAAAACTTCACTTGTACTGTTCCAAAACTTTTATTATTGTAATACCTAACCGGTTTTGCCTTTCGGCATTCTCAAAGGCTATTTATACTTATTTAGATCATAATTACACTTCGAACGCATAAACAAATTGGTGGATTGGTCATTGTTTATGCGTTCAAAGTTAAGTTATTAGAAATACTTTGTTCTATCGAAAACTGAGCTCTCGAAAAATGATGTTTAATTCTCATAAAAACTTGTCATAAAATAGATATAGGTGTTTAGAACAATATTTTACGGCTAGATTTTTTCTTAAAACCCCTCAGATTTTATAAAAGTAATATAATGTATTAGAATCGAATGAAATCCAGCAAAAGCGTACGCTGCAATCGTTCGAATTGCCTTAGGATTTGTCAAGGTCGAACATTGCAGCCTTAAATCAACTTAATTTGAACTAGTTGGCATTAGAATAGAATAGAATAAAGAATAGATTTATTTGCTTATAAACATGGTAACAAAGATCTTACAATTTACTTAACATTGTACGGGAATGTCTAACAAAAATAATATTATCTACTCAATACTCAAATCGTATTTCAATATCCCACAGAACTAATCTACGTGTACTCAAATAACATTTCCCACTTCCCAGTTCCCAAAGCCCCTGATGGGTCAGTCGGCTCGCAAGCACGGTGGACTTATCCTGCACATCCTGGTCTGCGTGTTCACTTTCATCGGACTTGCCATCGTGTGTGACGAGTATTTCGTCTCCAGCCTCGACAGGATCTGTGAAGGTGAGTTGGTTTTGAAGAACCTACTTTTACACTTCTTTAGCTTATAACCTATTTCTATCTTTTTCTTAGCCAAAAAAAATATTTTTCTTACTCAAAAAAAATGTCATAAAACTGTGCATAGGTACCTACTTGTAAAACTTCAAGAACACAAAACAAAGGTATTTTATGTGAAAATTTTCACATCAAAATTCTTTGTTACAAAACATTGAGATACTCGTGATTGATAATGATTTGATTTCCAGAGTTGAAGCTGGCTCCCGACGTAGCTGGTGCAACGTTTATGGCGGCCGGTAGCTCTGCACCAGAATTGGCTACAGTCGTCATTGGAGTATTCTGCGCTCAGGATGATATCGGTAAGTCTTTATGGTCAATATCAAAAAAGTAAGATAATTTTGACAAGCATTTAGTATACTAACTCAATTACAAATTTAAACATGGAAAAAAGAATCGGTTTCGAGCAGGATTCGAACCTACGCCTTAACCTCCTTATCAAAAACAAAAAAAATTGCGTGTACTTAGTGTACACACGTAAGAAGTGAAACTTCTTCATAAACTTAATTTTCACCTCACCTTAAATTAAGTCAAAAAGTACAAAAGTACAAAAGTCCAAAAGTCCAAAAGTCCAAAAGTCCAAAAGTCCAAAAGTCCAAAGTCCAAAGTCCAAAGTCCAAAGTCCAAAGTCCAAAAGTCCAAAAGGCCAAAAGTCCAAAAGTCCCAAATTCCCAAAGTCCCAAGGTCTCAAGGTCCCAAAGTCCCAAAGTCCCAAAGTCCCAAAGTCCCAAAGTCCCAAAGTCCCAAAGTCCCAAAGGCCAAAAGTCCAAAAGTCCCAAAGTCCCAAAGTCCCAAAGTCCCAAAGTCCCAAAGACCCAAAGTACCAAGGTCCCATCTAAAAGTCCAAAAGGCCAAAAGTCCAAAAGTCCAAAAGTCCCAAAGTCCCAAAGTCCCAAAGTCCCAAAGTCTAATAGTCTAAAAGTCCAAAACTCCAAAACTCCAAAAGTCCCAAATACCCAAAGTACCAAGGTCCCATCCAAAAGTCCAAAAGCCCAAAAGTCCAAAAGTCCCAAAGTCCCAAAGTTCCAAAGTCCCAAAGACCCAAAGTACCAAGATCCCATCCAAAAGTTCAAAAGTCCCAAAGGCCAAAAGTCCAAAAGTCCCAAAGTCCAAAAGTCCAAAAGTCCCAAAGTCCCAAAGTCCCAAAGTCCCAAAGTCTAGTCCAAAAGTCCAAAAGTCCAAAAGTCCAAAAGTCCAAAAGTCCAAAAGTCCAAAAGTCCAAAAGTCCAAAAGTCCCAAAGTCCCAAAGTCCCAAAGACCCAAAGTACCAAGGTCCCATCCAAAAGTCCAAAAGTCCCAAAAGTCCCAAAGTCCCAAAGTCCCAAAGTTCCAAAGTCCCAAAGTCCCAAAGTCCCAAATTCCCAAAGTCCCAAGGCCTCAAGGTCCCAAAGTCCCAAAGTCCCAAAGTCCCAAAGTCCCAAAGTCCCAAAGTCCCAAAGGCCAAAAGTCCAAAAGTCCCAAAGTCCCAAAGTCCCAAAGTCCCAAAGACCCAAAGTACCAAGGTCCCATCTAAAAGTCCAAAAGTCCCAAAGGCCAAAAGTCCAAAAGTCCAAAATTCCAAAAGTCCCAAAGTCCCAAAGTCCCAAAGTCCCAAAGTCCCAAAGTCCCAAAGTCCCAAAGTCCCAAAGTCCCAAAGTCCCAAAGTCCCAAAGTCCCAAAGTCCCAAAGTCCCAAAGTCCCAAAGTCCCAAAGTCCCAAAGTCTAAAAGTCCAAAACTCCAAAAGTCCAAAAGTCCAAAAGTCCCAAAGTCCCAAAGTTCCAAAGTCCCAAAGACCCAAAGTACCAAGATCCCATCCAAAAGTCCAAAAGTCCCAAAGTCCCAAAGGCCAAAAGTCCAAAAGTCCCAAAGTCCAAAAGTCCCAAAGTCCAAAAGTCCCAAAGTCCCAAAGTCCCAAAGTCCCAAAGTCCCAAAGTCCCAAAGTCCCAAAGTCCCAAAGTCCCAAAGTCTAAAAGTCCAAAAGTCCAAAAGTCCAAAAGTCCAAAAGTCCCAAAGTCCCAAAGTCCCAAAGTCCCAAAGACCCAAAGTACCAAGGTCCCATCCAAAAGTCCAAAAGTCCAAAAGTCCAAAAGTCCAAAAGTCCCAAAGTCCCAAAGTCCCAAAGTCCCAAAGTCCCAAAGTTCCAAAGTCCCAAAGACCCAAAGTACCAAGGTCCCATCCAAAAGTCCAAAAGTCCAAAAGTCCAAAAGTTCAAAAGTTCAAAAGTTCAAAAGTTCAAAAGTTCAAAAGTCCCAAAGCCTCAAAGTTCCAAAGTCCCAAAGACCCAAAGTACCAATGTCCCATCCAAAAGTCCAAAAGTCCAAAATCCCTTAAATGACATGCTATCTCTGGATAAAGTACTCTTAATTCGAATCCACCGTGGTGGGGAACAGAACAAAGATGGCGCGTAACCAAAAATCGTGACGTGACGTGACGTGACGTGACGTGACGCATTTTTTTTTCCAACGCCGATAAAGAAGTTTCACTTCAAAAAACTTACGACAAAAGTTGTATTTTGAATCAAAAAGCACGTGTGCCAAGTTTGGCGAAAATCGGATAAGAAATTTTTTTTTTTTTTTGGAGTTTTGAAACTTTAATAATAATAATACTTTATTCAATTCAATAAAATAAAATAAAATAAAATAAAATAAAATAAAATTTATTCCCTTTGAAATTTTTAAAAAATTATTTAGGTTTGTCAAAACCTCTGTGACTCTACCGGGGGTTCGGAAATGCTACAGACTGAGAAGAACACCCCAAGAAACTCAGTCCGGTCCCTCTTATTCATCTTAGTATCTAATACAGTTTTTTTTTTAAATGTAGAAAGGAGCAATTCGTGTCACTGCCAGGCAGTCTTGTCTTCTAGAAAGTCTTTAATGCTATAATAAGCTTTCTGGCACAATTTAAGCTTTACTAGTTTTTTAAATTTATTAACTGACAAACCTGTTATGGCTGTCGGCAATGTATTGTACATTCGAATACAATTACCCGCAAACGCTACATATGATATTGTAGTACATAAATGGTAAATAAATCGATGTTTGTTACCTACTGGTTATTACAATTCAATTGGTTAAGGTGCTGCAGTCCTAGCTAGGTTATTAGATAACCTGTGTTAAGGACCACAGTGCAGATCCCCATTCAATTTTTACATGACACTAACAGTGCCCGTTGTTGTTAATTAGGTTATGACGATAAGAAATGCGTCCTCTAGACAGGAACTGACAACCAGACATACGACCAAAAGCAAAATCGTCCATACTGTCGATACTGAAACCATGTTTTACGATGTTTTCTAACCTGATTCCAATAATTTATGATCTTCATTTTCTTACTACCCAGGCGTATCCGGAGTGATAGGATCAGCGGTATTTAACATAATGTTCGTGATCTCCGTGTGTGCTCTATGCGCCGGGACCGTCTCCCACTTGAACTGGTGGCCGCTCTGTCGAGACTGCTTCTTCTACGCGATCTCCATTCTTGTGATGCTGTGTACTATTGCCAATGAATATGTATCTTGGTGAGTTGTACAATGTTTCTTTACCTATATTTGGAAGCTACAATAAGTATCTCTTCAATACTGTCAAACTCCATACATGACCTCTTTATGACTGATACTCCTCAGGCCCGAAGCCCTATTCATGCTGATAATGTACGGCGTGTACTGCGTGGCTCTACGGTTCAACTCGGCACTGGAGCGTTGGGCCATGACGATCCCGCTGCCTTTCAAGCTGCCTACGAGGGAGGAACAGGCTGCTCTCGTCACTTACAGGTACCTAGTTTTTTGATTCTGTAATCTTATTTTCCATTCTGTATTTTGCAAATATGTTACTTGAATAGATCTAGCAGTAAGGGTACTCCTTTTTTGAAAAACATAAATATAAATAAAAAAACCGGCCAAGTGCGAGTCGGACTCGCGCATGGAGGGTTCCGTAACAAAAAAAGTCCAAAAAAATCACATTGTTAAATGGTATTTGTTGTTCGCTTTAGCAACAGAAAATACATCATCGGTGAAAATTTCACTTCTAAATCATAGACGATTCACCATAATGTGTACTAGGTATATTGTAATATCACCAAGAAAATAATACTAATGTATTCCAGGAGCTCGGGAGGCCAGCCTCCAGCAGTGGCCACTGGACCAGATGGAACATACTCCGAGATGGAGGGACAGACCAAGGAGACTCCTCTGGAAGACTCGCGTGAGTTTACTTACTTTATATTGAGGATGGCTGACTTTATTGAAACCAAATATGGAATTTTTATAGCTGCTCCTTCCTCTCTTTCTCTCTTTTTTATTTTTCTTCTCTTTTTATGGTAAATATTATCGCGGGCTTTGAGCGCGACGACCGAATCAAGAAATTCCGTAACGAATATAAAACCTAACAGGGCACCGATGCACCGATTCTCGCTTCACACGACATGAATGCGTGGACGGAAATCGGCGGGTGATGCGTCGCCTGTCTCATATTTAGGAACGGCGAACATGAGACGGACGACGTTTCACCCGTAAATTTGCGTCCACGCATTCACGTCGTGTGGTCTAGTAGTGGGCGTTAAAAGTTATAACAATTAAAATAACAAGTTAAAATTTATTTAACCATAACATAGTTAAATATCAGAAGAATAAAAGATTATTTTTAACACGTATACCATTATTGACACGCACGACTATTGCCTACAACAAAAACTTCCCCACTATTCCGATAGATGATATGCAGTTGAAGAAGATTCCTCCTTATATTCGATATTGGATAAGCATGTCCGTCTAATTTATTTGATTAATACTAGATGGCGCACAAATTATTGAACTATTGATAACTATTTAATTCACAGACAACCCGATAGATGGAAAATGAAAATAATGTTTTAGTTTATCGAAAGAATGGATGCTAGACAATAATGGTCTTTATGCTCTTTACGTTCGTATTCTAAAAAAAGAATTATTGCTTAAAAGGATTCAATTTTGACACTTAACTGTTATATATAACACTAAAACGATTATTTTGCTTAAAAGGATTAATTTTGAACCTTAACTGTTACAACACTAAAACGATTATTGTCTGAAATGAATATGCCATTATTGATATAACAGTTAAATTATTTTTGTTATTATCCCTTTCGGACCGCGCCAATACAATTGTGCGGGTTACAAAATCGAGAATAGCTCATTATTTCTACGTTAGCAGTGGACGGGCCCTTTAGCGTACGATTGTACGGGAAGCGCTTTCAGCTCCCGCGCAAATTTTTTCCGTCGCGTAGTCGGTCAGCAGGTTTCAACCTGTACGGTTTGCTACTGGTTGCGCTCTCCGACTTGGCGAAAGTAAGTACCTACTATTGTGTTATTTTATTAGCCTAGTAATATACGAGTTATTGATTATAATATTAGTTAAGTATCTGATGTTTTTATGATAACATTGGCGATTGGCAAGCAAACGCTTTGGCGTAATGACTTAACGAACTTTACCGACACCATTGTATCAACGTGGGCCCTACTTTACCTCATGCGCATTTTAAGTTTCTGATGACTATTCGTTTTTCACAGTTTCTGCATCATGTTTCCCGTTTTAAACGACGCCGATATAGCAGGTATGCTTATTGACTCTGGGGACGAGGGCGATGACAATGAGGAAATCGATTTTAACAACATTACTGAAGAAAACTCTGGATATTCCAGTTCCTCTTCTTCTGATGATGGTGAAGGAAGTGTTGACGATAATATACCTCTGAGTATGCTAGCAGGATGGCAAAAGAAGCCTTCAATGGCAAACATCTTCCAGAAGATGCCGTTCATGACCCAGGTGATACTCCATACGAATACTTTGAGCGCTATTTTACTGACAAGCTCATGGAACAGACGGCTTTGACCACAAACCAATATTACATGGCCAATACCGGTATTCAAATGAAACCTATATGTTCTTTGTTAGATATTAAGAAGTTTTTTGGAATACATGCCGTTATTGAATGTATAAAATTTCCAAGACTGAAGATGATTTGGAGTGAAAAATACAGGTCACAATTGTACGTGGGAAATGGTGGGCCCGGTTTGATACAATTGTTGGTATATGAATTTTCCAAGATGGCGGCGGAAAATTAGGAAAATTATTGCAGATTCGTAATCTGAGGTCCCAAATTATTTAAGATTCAAGTTCAAAATTATAAATTTCTTTTTAGTTTATGCGGCGGTCCGAAAGGGTTAGAATATTCGAATATTTTGAACTATTGGTTGTTAGTTTTATGTATTCGGCGTTCGTAATTGCGCCATACTTGTCGTAATTTCGGTTATTTTATCGTGAGCGATTACGAAAATTGAAACGATTCGTTTGTTTAGTTTAGTTTTCTATACTTAATATAGGTACTTACGTAATTAAGTTTTTTTTAGTTATTATAGGTGAGGTGCATAATTTTGTATAGGGCAGGTAAATAGTGTTATGTGATAAAAGTGTTTGAACAATGGCTGGAACAAAACATTTTTATCCCGGGAATAAGTTCCCACGGGAAGCGAAAACGGGAACATATTTTACGCGGTCGAAGCTGCGGGCATCAGCTAATAAATAATAATGATAAACAATTTATCCTACAAAATTTTTGAACATTCTATTCGCATTTTTGTCGTTATAACTTTTCACCCAGTGCTGTGTTAAAGTGTTATAACAAATAACATTTAATGTAACACGTTATTTTATTATAACTTAACCGTATAACACATTAATAAAAAATAACGTTTAATCCCACTACTAGTGTGGTCGAGAATCGGCGCCCTGCTCGGCCACGCTCGACCACGGGGTTGGGTGGGGTGGGGTGGGGTGAGGTGGTGTGAGATGATGTGAGTAAAGTAACCTACTTACTCTACTTTGTTGAATATAGGCCTAAAAATACGCCTTTGTTGCAATCATTATAATAGCATAACTTGATAAAAAATGCTATGCAAATAGCTTTACCGTGGCATTCCCCGAGTGCCACACATCTTTTTTTTGTTATACCTATATTGCACCTCAAATAGATGAATGATATGCCTTTGTCTACCCCTTTGGGGATGAAAGGGGTGATCAAATGTATGTGTGTATGTTTGAGCCTTAAGAACTTGAACGGTTTCGCCACAAGGCATTCTCAAAGGTGGTGTTGTTTTTCTACCAAATAAATTGCGGAGTGTGTTTTTAAGAGCTCTTTAACTTCAATAGACTGCCTCTGTGGCGTAGTCGGTAGTGATATCGCCTGCCGTGCTGGAAGTCCTTGGTTCGATTCCTGGGCCTGGGTAAATTTGTTCGGGCGCCATGACACGCTTCTGGGAAGTCCGTAGTGTTCCCAGGAGTTCCCAGGCGGTTCAGTAGTTTAGGTAGGTAGGATAATTTGTCCTGAAGTCAATAACGCAACGATTGAAGAATAATTGACATTTATTTGCCAGTTCACAAAATAAACTTAATCTAACTTAAAACTAGGTACTCATCCGGATTCAGGGATGGGACTTCCTTTATCTCCGGGATATCACAGTAAGCAATATGGCTCTACGCCTATATATATTAATAAAATTGCTTACGGGTATAGGCAGGGGTTTTTAACCTTAAACTTGGAAGCTCATTCTGAAAAGAACAAACAATATATTTTATATACACCCTCTTCAACCATAGATTTCCCTAAACTTTCCCTTACTATTATTTTTAACCCCATTTTAAAACATTTAATATACAAAGAACATTACCCCCTTTTCTAAATTTCACAAACGCCTGCCTGATAAAATAAATTTACTTAAAATATACTTTTTTACATAAAAATTACCCACAATTAATTTACTTAATAAATTTTATGACGTTGATGCTTACCAGAGCTTCCGTTTTCACATATAAAAATTTAGTTAAATACTTGGGCTATTAAGCCACTCACTGATTATTTCAGTGGAATATATTTTACAGAATAAATTTACTTTGATGTAAATTTTCTTCGACAGTATGAAGTAAAATAAAAAATTTAGTTAGTTCCTGATTTTCTCTATTCTACTAATGCGCACGCTTATATATAGCTTACATCCCACCATATCTCCTTCCATCAACTATCCCTACTATGACACTATTAAGGACACACCCATTATACCGACCTAAGTATAACCATTATACCTACTTTTAATAGCGCCTAATAAACTAATATAGCAAATCCATGATTTACGCCACACGGTCCAGATATTTGTGTGATCCACTAATGTTTGTTCCGTAGTTTGCGTGTTTTCTATGTATAATATTATGTGTGTATTTAGAAATATAAAAGTATGTATAACAGTCGTCTAGATCCCATAGCACAAGCTTTATTAGCGTAATTTGGGCTAGATGATGTTGTGTGTGAATGTCCACAAATATTTATTTATTTCATGTTGTTTCAGCGTACAATCCAGAGGGCGCTTACGTCAACGCAGCGTACCACGCGGACCCCACACCGGCCTGGGACCCCAACAGCATGTGGGAGTCCAACAATGCCTGGAATGACAATGTAAGTATCGCTGGGGTTCCGCACCCCGAAGGGTCAAAACGGAACTCTATTACTGAATTCCGCCTGTAAATCAAAATAAAATAAAATAAAATGTTTGAATTTTTTTAAATTAAAAAAAAAAAAATTAAATTTTTGTGACGCTACTGGGGTTCGGCAATACAGACTGAGAAGAACACCCCAAGAAACTCAGTCCGGTCCCTCCTCCAGTACAAGATATCGCCAACCCAATTCATTCCGAGGGTGTCGTAAAAGGCGACTAAGGGAACACTTTCGCAAAACGATCCATTGCGTAGAGATGGAAAACTCGAACTGAAATCAGGTTGTCGGTAAAATGACAATCGTTAAGCCAAGTTGAAGGCCTTATGGAGGGCTTGAAAAATTACAACTGCACGTCGTCACGACCTGCGCCTGTCCAGTTCAACACGGCAATAAGCTCACCACCTGTGACAAAACAAAAGGTAAAATGTGGGCGTATACTATGCCTCTGCCTACCCCTTCAGGGATAAAGGCGTGACTATATTTATGTATATACCTTAATATATTTCCGCCAGGCCACCCAACCAAGCTACAACAGCCAGCAACCTCAGCAACAACCGCGGCAACCCATACAACAGCAACCAACGAGCACCCCGCAGCAGCAACCCCAGCAACCAGCTGAGCAACCGCCGCAACCCGCCGCGGCCCCCGCCTACTACAAAGCTAAGGAGTACAACCCGGAGACTGCTATAAATCCTCTTATCAAGCCTATTGGTGCAAGTAAGT
This sequence comes from Miltochrista miniata, assembly GCA_933228765.1. Lineage (NCBI taxonomy): Eukaryota > Metazoa > Arthropoda > Insecta > Lepidoptera > Erebidae > Miltochrista > Miltochrista miniata. The sequence goes on along the minus strand of OW121770.1, from coordinate 21,525,289 downwards.
TTTTTTTTCTTATCTTCATGAGCAAATATTTGTTTTTTTACCCCGAAAAACAAGGGGTGTTATAAGTCCGGGGGCCTGAGGACGGTGAGAGGGTCGCTCACCGTCCTTACAGAAGCAGGCCCATGACGGCAGCGTGACGTGAGCAACTCACGCACGCCCCCCCTTAGAAGCGGGATCACACCCGAAGCCCCCCATAGACGCGGGATTGCACCCGAACCACCCCCTGGGCGAGGCCGCATTGGCGGCCGTGGGTCTGTTGGGAGTCCTGGGAAATCCTTCCGAGGGCTTCCCCGGGGCTCCCAACCATAGACTGTTAGGCGTTACGTGAGGTATTTTAGTATTTTAGTCGGTAGGAGTCCGGCATAACATCCATGAGGATTTTCCCTCACGTTAAACAAAAAAAAGGGGTGTTATAAGTTTGACCTATGTATGTGTGTATCTGCTTGTCTGTTGAAATTCGGTAGAACTGGGATGGTTCTGAACTATACATTTTGAAAACCATCAGCTCAATTCCTGAGTGATGGAGGGATTTTAATAAATGTCACAGGTCCGATTCATGGGAAATGTGGTATTCTGCTGGTATTTTCACAACATAGTAACCTGGAACGGGCTGATGCTGCTGATGCATCAAGCATCAATCTACACGATACAGGTTTAGAATGAGACGACTAAAACCTTGCCGCCACAACGTGCCCGACTGTCGCGGCCAGTGGTACCCTGTGACATTCCTCATCAGTATGCTCTGGATCTCCTTCGGATCTGAATAACTGGGACTAGTTTCCAGCGCTGGATCTCCTCGGAAACTCCTCGAAAGGATGTCCCAGGATCCTTGACAGACTTAGGCTACCACGGCCTCGGCTAGGGGTCGAATGGTATCCCGCTTTATTGGCCGTTGGGCGTGCAGAAAACCATCACGTCACCGCGTCGTCTTGGGTCTTCCTTCAAAGGATGGCAAGAATCTACATGGTTATTTCATAAAGTCCCCTATTGTCTAGACGTGCTGCAGCTCGTTTACTGGTTCGCGACGTTCCCAGTACACTGGTTGTGCCCGACTGCCCGAGGGCTCACCCGGGACACCAGGCCGTAGACAGCTGTAAGACATCGTGTGGTTTTAGTCGGTAGAAGTCCGGCACTTTGGATCTCCGTCTTTGGAGCTGAAAAAGTAGAGTTTGTTAGGAGGATGAACCAGGCGCAATAGATAGTGCTTGATTAGTAGAATCTGGTGCTGGCATTCCCGGTGCACTGGTCGTACCGCCTCACCATACCCACCACCTTGTCACCTAGCACTGGGTCTCCTTCCATGGAGCTGAATAAGTGCGATTAGTCTCTAGCATCGGATGTTTCCGGCAACTCCTCAAAATGATATCCTAGGAAAACACGGGGTAGTAGCCAAAGTCTGTTAGAGTTAGCAGGCTTTGGCTACTACCGCGTACTTTGCATATGGGTTCAAGTGTTATCTCGTTTCTTGGGGCATGAGTGGTGCAAGAAACCGCCACGTCAAACCTTCCTTTTGGGCTTTCTTCTAATAAGGATGGCTAGCATCAAACCGTTTTTCTGTATGATTGCTTTACACCCGTCCCTATTGCCCAGACGCGCTGCAGCTCGTGTGGCTATACGTGGCATTCCTAGTGCACGGCCGCTGGTACCCCGTCACGTTCCTCATCAACATGCTTTGGATAACCTTCTATGGAGCTGAATAAGTAGGATTAGTCCCCGGTAGCTCCTCGAAAGATAGTCGCAAAAGCAATTGATAGGGCTTGTTTTGTAGCACACAGTTCAATATGGCTGGATAAATCTGTTTTGCCGGGAGAATCCTCGTAAAGAAGTCTTAGGATTCTTGACAGACTTTTGGCTATCACCGCCTGGCCTAGGGATTTGGATGTTATTCCGTTTCTTGGGGCATGATACGTGCCAGAAACTTTCATATTACGCCGTTGTCTTGCGCCTTCTTCTATAAGTATGACCAGAATAAAACTTCTTGACAGACTTCAGCTGCTTTATCTATAGATTCGGGGCTTTTTGGGACGTGAGGCGTGTGAAAAACTATCACACCGCCCCGCTGTTGGCTAGAATCAAACCGTTGAACCTATTTTAAGAATGGTTGCTTTAAGACACCCTGTTTGGTACAGATGCGCTGCAGCTCGCGTGGTGGTACATAGCGTTCCCAGTACACTGGTCGTGTCGCCACACCATGCCCGACTGCCGCGGTCGCTGGTACCCTGTCACCTTCCTCATCAGCATGCTGTGGATCTCCTTCTACTCGTACTTCATGGTCTGGATGATTACTATTATTGGTGAGTGGATTTAGAAGTAGTTTTGATGTTTTTTTAAAAATTTACAGCGAAGGAAATAGGGGCAATTTGCTTGTAAGTTTTCTAGTCTATACTATCTATACTAATATCATAAAAAGGAAAGATTTGATTGTTTGTTTGCATCAAATAGGCTCAATAACAACTGATCCGATTTGAAAAATTCTTTCACTGTTGGAAAGCTACACTCTTTGCGGTGAACATAGGCTATATTTTATTCCCATATTTCCATGGGAACGGGAATTACGCGGGTGAAACCGTGTTACGTCCGCTTCTGTACAATAAATATGAAGATTCCAATTAAAAAGAGGTTATAAAAATTAGGAAAATCGCGCCTCGTCACGCTCTTTGAGGAGTCAAAGCAACTAGCAAAACCCCTTGTTTCCTCTATGGAGGCGCCAGGGGAACCAAACCTACGTAGCTCTACGTAATTTCTACGAAGCTCTCTACGAACTTCTACGAAAGTATCTACCTTCTACGTAAGTCTACGTAACTTTGAATCCAAGTTTTGACTTTAAGCTTAATCTTGTAAATTGGCTTTAAGTTAATCTATACTTGGATTCGATGTTTCGATCAGTATAGGTAAAGAACCGGTGTCTAACACTGATGCTACATTCTCCGAGTCATTGTAGGAGAGTCAGATCCATATTAAGATTATTGCTAGAGGCTCACATTCAGCAGGGGTGGTTGGTTGGTCATTCTTACACAACATCCAGCCTAAACTAACGTATAAGCTTGTACTATGGGATGACTGATAGATATTTTCTAAATACAAACATTTTATACATAAAAACACAATGGACGAAAAGCACAATGGCTAAAAGCTGATTTCATTTTTTTTTTACATTAAGCTCGCCGAATTGAAATCGCCAGTTTGATGGAAAGCAATGGCGCACTTAGCGATTTGGGACTACTGTGACAGTCCGTAAAACTTCTGACAGTGGTCCTCAAGTTGGTGGTCCCATGATGTGACTCTTGACGCTCCGCTTGAAGAACCCGGGGTTGTAAGAGGAGGTACAAAACGTACGTGGGCAGGTCGTTCCAAGCTTTTATAGTTCGACAGAATAAGGAACTTAAACTTAGAATGCCACATATTCTATTTAAAACTTCATATTATTATGACCCACTAATACGATTCATATCCCATCCGTTGATTACAATATTCAAGATCAAGTATTATTAGGTATCATTTCTACTCCGCAGGCTACACCCTGGGTATCCCTGATACTGTGATGGGACTAACGTTCGTAGCAGCCGGCGTTTCTGTACCAGACGCGCTCTCGTCTCTCGCAGTCATCAAAGAAGGGTGAGTCCCTATCACTTCACGGCAACTCGTCGTTTTATTTAGACCTATCTAATAGGTATCACGTAAGTCTGGTGGCCGATATAAAAGAACGAAGGCGTTCCAAGCAGGCTTCGTTTTATTTGAAGTGACTACTTCTTAGGGCGGTTTCAGTGTCATGCGGTTTCTAACCTTGCTGTTGTGTACCTACTCTGTGGTTCTAGGAGGAGCTTGTGGAGTGTGCCAGCACACGCATGCGGTCTAGAACCACAGAAATACAACACAGTATTAGTACAATTGCTTCCACAACCGCACGCACGGGTACTTTCGTACTGGGACCAAATTTGTAAATACGCGGCCGTCACGCTTACCAACTCCTCGAACTGTAATCGGTTGAACTCGAATTGTTGCGTAAATAGATTCAATTGAGTTTTTGGAATTCAAAAAAATATGGTCAAGTTTTCACATACTGCTCGTTCGCTCTAACTTTGCCGCTCGGCTCCATACTAAAGTCGAATTTTTAATAAGACGAAGTAAATTGTCAGCAACTAATGTCACTTCTTCATACAATGTTGCTTATTTTCTATGACGAAGCGACATTAGCTACTGCCAATTTACTTCGTGTAATTAAAAATTCGGGTATACGCCTCTACGCCAGCGGCAAAGTTAGAGCGAACGGGTAGTAATTTAAAAACGACCTTTTTTCCGGAGTCTTACTGATTTTTTAAAAATATTGTTTATTCCACACCGAGCAGGCTAAAGTCAAAGACCATGCTGCCTAATTATAATTTGTGCCGTTGTGGAAATCGAACCCACGACGAATAGTCGTACTATAGAATTATAATATTATTTTATTATCTGTGGTCGTACTAAGACTGCAAAACCAGCAAGGCATGAAAAATTAATTAGACAAAAAGTTACTTAAAGAAAATCTTCTATAATTTTCCAGTTACGGCGACATGGCGGTGTCAAACGCGGTTGGTTCCAATGTGTTCGACATATTGGTGTGCCTGGGACTGCCGTGGTTCATTCAGACAGCCATCATACACCCCGGCAGCCATGTCAACGTGTATCATAAAGGTGAGTGTCATATAGTTTATTATTGTCTACTAGCTAGATGATGCTCGAGGCTTCGTCCGCGTGTAATTCAGTACCTGTTCTCGCTTCCCGTGTGAACATATTCCCGGGATGCTACTAGCCTCCAGACTATAAGCTAGCTCTGTACCTACTACGTTGTGTTTGAGGTTGATTGATGAGAACGATTGAGGTTACTTATAAATATTTGTTAAAACATCTAGGCATCCAAACATCTTTACAAACTTTCACATTTATAATATTAGTAGGAAGTAGGATCTATATCTACCTACTAATATTAAAAATTCTGGGACATCCTTTCGAGGGCTTACCCGGGGCTGCCTGCCGTAGGCTGTGGTCTTAGACCATATATCACGGGACTAGCCTTTGCGAACCACCGCATACAAAAATATTCTGCCAGTTTTCATAGCGGGTGAAGGGGGAAACACAAAGAAATATAAAATTTCATTACATTTAAAAATGTATTAATCGACAAACGCGTAATGGTTGTTGTGTTAATTTTTATTGTACAGTCAACTACAATAAAAAGTAACCAGTTTAATCATATAAAATGATGTACTGATTTACAGTGCTTTTTATAAAGCCAAAAGACTAAATGGTCATGTGCAATGGCAGAAAACAATGCTTAAGTAAGGCGCATCCTGTGGTTAGATGATCAACGTTATTTATACTGTGGATGATCTAAGGCTGTGGTAGAGCCTCATGTGGTTTTAGTCGTTTCGTTCCAAATGGAACACGGTGATCCATAAGGAATTTCCGCACGAAAGAAAATACATATTATAAAGAGGAAAGATTTGATTGTTTGTTTGTATTAAATAGGCTCCGAAACTACTGAACCGATTTGAAAAATATTTTCACTGTCAGAAAGCTTCACTATCCGCGGGTGATATAGGCTATTTTTATTCGCTTATTCCCACGGGAACAGGAACGAAGCGAGTGTAATATGGACAAAGATTTTTTTTCAACAGAACACAATTACCTACATAATAGTACGTGCATAATAGTAGGTCCCTACATAATAGCATGGTGCACTTTATAGCATAACTCGGTACCGTTCAGTAGCTTAGTTCGAAGAGTAGTGCCCTTGTTAAGGCAAAGGTCTAAGGTTCAGGTCCCATCTGAATTAAGTTACCTATCTTTATCCCTTAATATTTTTTTTTCTACAAACCTGCCTACTTAGTCATTGGTATATTTTTGGTTCTAGGTTTAATCTACTCCACACTATCCCTGTTTTCGACAGTGATCTTCCTAGTTGTCGCCACCCACGCCAACGGTTGGAAACTAGACCGAAAGTACGGAGCCGTACTGATGGTATGGTACGTGCTTTTCATCACCCTGGCTAGTCTTTACGAACTAAATATATTCGGGGACTTCACGAATCCTGATTGTATATCAACTTATTAAAATATTATTGTTGGCAACATTTGTTTCGTTGCGTTGTTATGTTGGTATGCCTGATTATAATTTGATCTGTGTTAATAGGCTTTAAAGATTTTTAACCAAGCCAAAAAAAATAAGCTTCTTTATGGCTCTGATTGTGTACGTTGGAATTATATGGATATGGTAAAGTGCGTTTGAATTTTGATTGAATTTTAAATGTGTGTATTATGTTAAATATGTATTTATAAGTATACATACTTAAGTTACTCGTTATTTCTTAGGCAAATAAGTATTTTCCTATTATAGTGTATTGTTCAGATCTATTTCAGTTTTAGAAAAGAATAGACTTTTTGATCTGGCCTATTCAAGTAACATTTTTTTTAACTTGAATAATTCTAGTTATAAATGTTGGCTAAATATTTATTTACGCTGCTGTCTTATGATTAAAATATGCATCGATATTAGTTACCTCTCTATATTACCTGTATATTTTATGAGAAAGAGGCTTCATAAATACAATAGAAAAGCTAGATATATTATTAATAATTTAAGTGGTTTCGTAGTTCGACATTGAATGTGTAATATTATTCGTGGTAAATATTAAGATCTTAAATAATACTAAATACTGAAAGAGAACTTTATAAATATAATATATGCCTAGATTCTTTTTCAGTAAAGATTTCATTGAATGAACTAAATGTAAAAAGAACTACAGAGTCAACTGCAAACAGTTCTTGCTGTAATAGTTACTGCTTTCATAAGCACTGGAGTTGTTTGCGCACAAAATGGTATATATTAATATACCTAAACTTATATTCCACCTGAGCAACATAAATAATCGAAAATTGATGTTGAGATTTACGATTTGACAACAAAAGTTGTTGAAAAACTGCAACGGTCCCTTAGATGCATGATTTTTATTTTTATATTAAAAAATCTCGTTTGAAGATTGGATTTATTATTAAAGTTTTTTTTATTTATTATTAAAGATTTATTATTAAAGATTTATTATAAAAATTTATTACGAATTCTTTAGCCAGTCCAATAGACATTATATTATGAAGACGACAACATTGTTTGTAACAAATAAAATCTGTTACTCTGGAACGGATATTCTATAATCTAAATAAAGGTTGTTCGATACTTCTACGATAAACCGGGGCCAGAGACTTTAGGTAGTGTGGGGTATTATATCAATGTGTTAAAATTACCAACCGACAGAATACCTTCGTCTCATAATGAAAATAAAAAGGGTGAAAGAGTCCAAGATTCATAAAGTAAAGAAAAAACATGACGCTCCACACTGAAATAATTATTAAGAGCTGAAGTCTCATTAACGTAGCTAACATCCTGGCGCAGGTTTATCGTAAATCGATATGACGTCCTATGTATAAATAGTCATATTTTTCGGCAGTTACATAGCCGATTATATCCGTAATAAATAAGATTTCAGATTGAAATCTAGTAAAATTATTTCACAAACGAAAATACCGACGGACAGCTTGTATTTTAGTTAAAGCAAAATTTGATAATTCTCATGAAATATAATCATAAATTAATCTTATGAATATTTGCATAGTTTTTAGTAAAATTATATTACTAACGAAGTTATCATCTAGTCAGGACAGAGATTATTTAAAATAGCTCTAGTTGTGATATTATTTTATATGTAAACAGATTAGTTTTGAAGTTGGTACTAATTTTGTAGATACAATAATTTTCAAATTATCTATTTTAGCCAGAGACATCGATGTTTGACGAATTACTACAATAGTTGTTCGGGAAAATATAAACTTTTTATTACATTTTGTACTTTTACTACGAGTATGTACAGCTATTAAAAATATCTGTAGCAAATATAAGTAGTTAGTTATTCAATTTAGTATACTTAAAAGTGTATTAATTTTTAATTATCATTTTCTGCCGGATATATCTTTAATATAGGTCTATATTCTGCTTTGTTGTTATAGTTAGATAAACTTTGTAAATAAATTAGCAATAGATTATAGGTATTGAACTATATTACAATCTCAGTTTTCCCAAATATTCCAAGTACCTCAACAATATACCCTATTTTACCATTCTTCCATTGTCCTGGGTATCCCATTCCAGTTCTGTGATCTATACTTAATATAAAGTTTATAATATTAATTATGTGTCTAAAATTATTATGTTTTATTTTTATAGAGCTCTTGTAAAATATGTTGCTTAATATTTACTAATGTAGTGTATTTTAAGAATTATAAATAGTATACCAAGTGCACATTCGCACGAAAAATATATATTTACAGGATCGTTTTGAATGCATCGGTTGCTACGTTACATTCTTAATGTATTTAGCAAACCTGGCTTAAAACTTGCTGAACCCAAGATTAATATAAAAGAAAGACCATTTTACTGGGTCATTTCAGTCACCACCTATACAAAACAAACCTGTGAAACAGATCTCTATTTGAATGTTGTTATGCATTTTACATACAAAAGAATACTACGGACTAAACATTCTGCTAAATATAATATAGGTACTAGTGTTCATGTTAGTAAAGTAAAGGATTATGGAGTAATGATGTCCATGTTGTAGTAGATTCTCTCTAGATTCATAGATTCGTGTCTTTTGAACCACGAGATAACGAAGTAAATAAACTATTAAAACTAATGATAGTCGATTTGTAATCATTTGCACTTGCAATTTGGCGTGAAAACAAAACGAGCAACCAAAAAGAGAATTTAAAAAATCTATAATAATAATAGAAATATGTAGTAATATCTAGCAAGGTCTAGTTATTTAACACCAATGAAGGTCTTTAATACTTTCTTTGGGATTCGATAAATATCTAATTGACATTTGGGAATGATGTTTGGATGGAAATAAAGTAACGTATTATTATAGTATAATACGGTACTATACTTCAGAAACGAAATTTCTTATGTACCTACTAATATCAGATGTACAAGACAAAAATTGTATCACAGTTTGAATCAAAGCTGGTAAACTAGCTGCATAGTTGGTTAACCCCAGCTGAGTGGCTGAAAATCCAATATTTTAGTTCCTTAGTTGTAGCAGTACTTATACAAGGAAGCCTTTGAGACTTCTCAATTCAGATACTTATTTCTAATATAGATGATTCTATTAGATTAGGTACTCAGTGTGAACGATTTTGAATTTGTGAATAGATGATTCTATTACTCAGTGTGAGTGTTATAAGTGTTATGCTATAAGTGGTATTATACCACATATAGCATAACGCTAATATTGGAAATTGTCTTATAATTTTTTATATAGGATTCTCTGTTAAGTTCTTATTTAAGCAGCTAATTTGGCCTAGATCTATTAATTTTATTATCATGTACAAAGTTCCCTTACACGTTATAGGTAACCTATTTGTAACATAGTGATTGTCAATTAATAAATCTTTGTGTAATGTGTGTTGAAATATTCGGCGTCTTTTCGACAATAATCGCTTCATGTGTTTATACCCTGTACGTGTGTATCCATTTCCTCCTCATAACTTTATTATTATTGAATAGAAATTAGATACGCAACAATAGTTTGTAACAAGTAGAAATAGCTGCAATGTGGTTGGGTTGGCAAAACCTGGCAATTCAAAAATCTAACTCACCAACTTGCATTTTAATTTCAATTGCATCTAGACTGTCAACGCGCTCTTACACAAATGATAAATAAAAATTAACTTAAACAAGCATCTCAATTAAAATTGTCAATTTGATATTCGGTCTTTAATAACTAGTCGTTAACTATATTTAACACTTGATAGAAATACTGGTTAGTCTCATAAAGCGAATGAAGACCAAAATGAGAACCAAACCAAAACGATTTTTATTTGCAAGTAGTTTCAAACACAAGTTTTTTATAGTAATATACGTTTAAATATCTAGTAAGAAAAATAAAACATTTATTCGTATAACAACAAATGAAAAATAATATTTTTAAATAAAAAAAAGTAAGAACGAGATAAGTCAGGTTCTTATACGTAAAAATAATATTTGAAAATTATATAAAGTCGGATTATTAATCTCAGTCAGTAAAATGACAAGTGCAACTGTCACTGATACAAAAAAGGGTGACCCGCTACAATAGTGATGTTCGGCAATCAATAGACTTAGACATTTTAGACATTCTTTGGGGTCGTCCATTAATCGCGTGAGGTTTTTTTGGGCATTTTTGGACCCCCTTCCCCCTTGGTGATACTTGGTGAGGTTTCAGACTACCCCTCCCACCCATGGGCCGAATCACGAGTATTTTTAGATTTTTTAGTAATACAATGATTTTCAAAATTTTATAGAATAATCCTCCACTAAAAAGTCCCTATTGTATAATCTATCCTGTATACTTCTATACGAATACTAGCTGATAGCTAGACTGAGCTAGCGGACAAAAGTAGAATAATCACAGGGTCGGCAGCGTGAGAGTGGCGCCTCTGGTGTTGCAGACGTTCATAGGCAGTGACCGTCAGTCCTTCTGGTGGGCCATATGCTTGTCTGCCACCTTAGTGGTATAAAAAAAATCAAGGTTGAATTTCCATGCGATCATTAGGCTTTTGGTCACGACTATCGATATCCAAGTGGGCAAAGCGGCGTTTCTTTTTGGTCCCGGGGGAATGCGATTGGGCACCGTGATCCCAGCTGCGGGGGCATCCGAGACGGTGTATGGGGCTCCCGGTCCCGTAAAGGGACCGCTCTATCCACTAAATCCCGCGGTGTTCCTCCTCATCCTATAGCCGGGCCGAAGGATATCCAAAGATTATTCACGACAGCCCGGCCGGGGGCTCCCCGCACTTCCGGGGCTCTCCCGGGGAGCAAGATGGGTGGCTCCCCTGGAGCTCCCTGAGCAGCTAACAAAAACCCAAGCCCGCCTCGCACCGCTCTCTAGCGCCTCTGGAAGCAGAGAGGGTAGATAGCGGGTGGGCGCTGAAGGCATCTCCGGAACACGGAAAGGGGCTTTCCCCCTAATGATCATCGGTGGATGGGGTCCCACGACATGCGCCCACCAGTGGACACTGCTGCGTGCTAGTCTAGCATACATAACTTTTAATAAGTCTATGGAGAGTCGAAAATCTGTACATCGAATATATTTTAATACCTTTATTATTATTTAATATATATTTACATAAATTTACAAGATTATTAAATATTAAATTAACTATGTACAGAGTAAAATAAAGAACAGAAAAAAAGAAAAATAACTACAACAAAATAAAAATAAGGAGGGAAAATACTTATCTATACAAAACTGACAATGCCCCGTCTAGGTGTCGAAGAATTCCTCCCCATCACCGTCAAATGGTAAGGTTCCCATAAGACTGGCCGCATTACCGCGTTGAATAGCTATGCTTATTCGCTGAGCGAAGAAGAGGCCAGCCCTATGGTCACGAGAAGAGTCGATCAAACGCTTTGCGATGTCTCTGTAAAGCATATGTGCACTTGGACCCCACGAGCCCAATGTCTCGACCCCAAACGGCTCAAAAATATAATTTCCTATCAAATTATTATATTTGCGCCGTTTGAGTGTCTCGGCAGATGCAGCAGCAGCACAGGCGCAGGTCGCCGTGCTAGGAAGATGAGAAGGGGCCAGGGTATCCACACAAGTAGCGTCCCAAACTAAAGACCTTCCCATCTTCCAAGGCACCAATGACATACCGTCCGGCCTCTTGCCATCGTCGCGAGCCAAACCATTAGGTTCTAGCACGGCTGGAACGCCGGCGGTGACAAGAGCCCGGCGGATAATATCATTGATGTATGCATGGCGGGACCTGCGACCAGCACTCCTGCTGCAAGACAGGCCGTGATGCCCAAGGCTGTCGACTGCTTCTCCACATTGACAACAATGAGGAGAAACGCAGGGAGCACGAATATATTTGATAATTCTTTTCAAAGATTTTTTACTGGATATTCTATGTAACTTCCACATTACGTCCGATACTAAAGCTAAAATTGTTTATTTTTTGTATGTCTTTCTCTACGAATAATGTATATATTCGTAGGTCTTTCTGTATCACGCCAAAACTATAGTACCATTTTAAATAATAGATACTGACATAATTTGAGATTATTATAGATCGGATTGATGCCGATATTCTGCGCGGTTCTTTTGGGAGACACGATGAAAGACAAAATGATTTTTGTGTTTTATGATCAACGCATAGGTATTCCGATTTCAATTAATTTCTGATGTAAGAAAGAAATTAAGTGCTTTATGAATGATTCCATACAAGTTTTAATACTGTAGGTTTTGTTGTTCGGAAATTAGCGAGATCCCAAATTCAGGGTTGTAAAGGTTTTGTTCAAAATAAATACACACGGGTCCACCCCCCACCCCCCTGGTGATGTTTCGTGATTTTTGTCAGACCCCCTCCCCCCCTTTTGAACCTCACGTGATTAATGGACGACCCCTTTATTTTATTAGGTGTGATAGTGATTTTTTTATTGAATTTTAAATTTTTATTGTAAATATAAAATTAATTTCTATTTTTTATAATCTTGAAAATATAAATTATTTTAGAAAATAATTTCTATTTTCAAGGTAAATTGGTGTGAAATGTTTGTATAAAACAAACTATGGTTCCTAGACAAGTCTATCTATCTACCTTCACGTCAAATCCATTGCGGGGTAAGCAGAAAGAACCAAGCGCCACACGGCACAGTCCATACACACCTCACTCTAGGAATTATATTTAAATGTAGGTAAATAATTATGGAGCATACGAGATCCAAGTTGTTAGTTTACTGCATTATTGAGTGAGTTGAAATACGGTATAGGTGGTTTTATGTAATATTTAATTAGTGTTTAATATTGGATAAAAAAAATATAATCTCGACTAACTTGTTGTCGACTTAAATGTAAAACTCGATTCAACCACATCACTATTTATTTGTCACAAAAACCCCGCAACACTGAAAATGTCATTTTACTGACTCGAATTAAAAATCGTAGTATAGGTAATAATGTAAATAGTAGTGGACCATTATAAACTACGTGGTAAGGTAAGCTTCTGAATAATATTTGTGTTGTCACACATAATTATATTCAACATGCCTGCTACACGCGTACCTAACGATATGTATATCAACAGCCAATAGAATTTCAACCATTTTCTTGGTATTCTTAGACCTGTGGAGACTAGCACAATTGATATACACAGACATTTGCTCTTTAAGTATTCAATCACAAAAATATCGCAAAACCTGACCATACCAGCGAAAGTGAATTATATTTATTATAATCTTAATAGCATGAATAATTAATGTATACCTGTGTAGGAATAGCTAATATTCTGGATGCGTCTCACCCGATGGTTAAAAAGCTAATGTGTCGTACCACAAAATATTATTTAAATACAAAAAGTTACATGACTGTAAAACGCATTAGTTATTCGTAAATCTACCCTTGTAAATCTTATAGAATGCGTAGAGAAGCATGAAAATAATCCTAACAATTTTGGATCAGCAATGACATAATTATGTACTTAGATTGAAATGCAGCTAATAAATTGTATCACAGAGTTAAAAAATATTAGCAGTCCATATCGAAAAACAAATGCGGTATGAGTCCCGAAATGCTTAAATATAAATGCACGGTGTACTGTTAAATATAAACAATGCGACGTGCATTCTATTCAAAATATAACTTGACAAACTGTACAGCAGTAACATGAACTACACTTCGTAGCTAAAAGTCACATAGTAAAAAATAATATTAATTTTCATATTATGATGGCGTTAAATCAGCTTTAAGTCACTTTGATAAGTAGTTGATTTACCACCGCAAAAATGCTTTAGGCCTTGTCAATGTATGAGCTTTATTCATATCAATAATGTTTATCAATGTAAAGCTTTTTCTGCAAAGTAATATTCTTTAGAAGATGCAGGTTTGAGTCTTGCTCGAGAACGAAATTTTTTCACATTAAATTTGTGATTTAGTTAGCGTAATAATTGCTTTTCAAAATTATTTATAATATTTGGGCAGTTATTATCGCAAATCGAATGATCGTAGGTGCAATTTTATACATTCGTGCCGTGTAATTTGATAAAACTAGGTAGATGGATTCGACGTCGTGCCACGGCGTATGAGGTGAGAAATGTAATGGTGTTGAGAGTGTCTCGGTGGTTCAACGCTTAAGGCGTCTGACCCGGCAAGTCAGAAGACGCAGATTCCAGTCCTGCTCAGGACCTAAAAATCCAAACAAAAATACAATAAATTTGTGATTGCTAATTGCTTTTCAAAATTATCAATAGCAGTAGGATTATTCCATAGCTAGTTAAGGTACCTACTACCAAACAGTTTAGACATAGCATTTGTTATTTCAACCATATATGAATAAGAGAAACGTCTTCTCATCAGTGATATCTGGTTGTACAGTAACTTAGGTACAAATGTTTGCGCCATCGGCAAATATATGTACCCGAGTTTGTGTATTTTCTATGAAATATTAACAAATAATTTGTAGATGTTGTGTCCCTTTTTGTAGATGTTTTTTTACCAACTCTACTTATTTGCCACTTATGTCCAGCATTTTTTATTAATACCTAATGACAAGCTGATTAATTATCCATTTCTGCAACACGTACCTATAAAATTAATAAATGAATTGTAAAATACTCTCAGTACGGGGCGTATCCATACTATGTATTTCGTTCCAACGAGTTTGATGGTTGACACCATCGTTCTCGCCGCCATTAAAAAATACCGGCCAAGTGCGAGTCGGACTCGCGCACGTAGGGTTCCGTATGAATTATCACGTTGTATGGGTACCCCCCACCAATATTATTGTTTTTCTGATTTATGCAGCAACAAAAATCCATCTGGGAAAATTTTAGCTCCCTAGCAATCACGATTTCTAAAATACATCCTCGTGACAAACAGTCAGACGGCGAAATCTCAGTAATACGGTCCCGTTTTACCCTTTTGGTACGGAACCCTCCAAACTCTCTGAAGTGAAATTTCGAAAATTTTACAATAAGAAAAAATACACGAGAATGGCAATATTCGACATTGTGTGAAGTGCCGTTTTTCAGAATGACATGTGGGCGCCATTAGACCGGCCCATCCTTACCTACATTAGTTTCGAAGACGTTAAAGTGAGCGCATGCTCTCACTGGGTGCCATATCAATCAATCAAATCATCATATGCCATGGCAGTCCACTTCTGGACTTAGACCTCTCCCAAAATACTTCACAACACAACGCACTTGTGGGTGCCATGATAAGGCATATTAATTAAAATTTCGCCAGAGGAAATATCCTTCAACATGCAGTATTAGGTACTTATGTGCTGTAGTTATGTATAGTGTTTAGGGACAACCTTCCGAGGGCTTCCCCAGGGCTCTCGACCGAAGTAAGCAGTGGGAGGGCACCGTGTAAGCTTGGCAAAAAAGTCCTGAAACGGAACCAATATTTTGCTGACTGGCTACATTGTCAAAAAGCTGCCAATAACGTCACATATATGTCTGTCAGTCAATGACAGTATACAATTTGATTGGTGGGTTTTATTGACGGTTGTTGACAACTGGATACTGATTGGTGGTTCTTTTTAAAGGGTTGCCATATGAACAGCACAGTGGCTCCTCCATTATTTTCTTCACTTTTTTGCCAAGCTGTACTGTACCATTGACTTATTATAATAGGTGTAATAGTAGATAGAATGTATGATGCTACCTATCCTAAACATTAGGTCCGTAATCTCGTTTTACTATCGGTGTTTTTCTCGAATGTTGCTATTTAACTAGGTGTTCTGTATATAGCTCGCAAGGGCTAGGAAACAATTACGTGAAACTTTATTGTTAATTACTGTAAGTTATATGACGATGTTAAATAAAGTGTAAAATGTAAGAAATTCTTTTATTTTACCTTCACTGGTGAATGACATCTCACCTACAGACCTACACCAGTCACTACGTTGCGTACTCGACATGCATTCTCCGCCTTATTCATCGTTCATAAATAAAAAAAACTCGCACCACACCAATGGCGCAACTCTGAGTTAATTTACCTCTATCACTTAGGTAGCCTTTTTTTATATTTAGCTCGCCAAATTGACGTCGCCAGTCTGATGGAAAGCCGTGGCGCAAATAGCGATTACCCGGGTCACTCTCACAGTCCGTAAAACTTCTGACAGTGGTCCTCAAGTTGGCGGCCCTGTGATGTGCCTCTTCACGCTCCTCTTGAAGAACCCGGCGTTGCAAGATGAGGGAAACACGAGTGCGGGCAGGTCGTTCCAGGTTTTTATAGTTCTACAGATGAACGATCTTTTGAAATGCTCAGTTCTGGCGAAGATTCTCTCCACTGTGTATGAGTGGCATCTCTGCCCTGCACGCGTTGTTCGGGATCGGAAGGAGAGGGTGGGATCAGGTTGAAGACTCTTCAGAACATTCGCCGTAATACATTCGGTAGAAGGCAGCCCAGAACGCTATGGTTCTTCGCTGCGCTAACTGTTCGAGGCCTCCCGTCATCTCAGAACAACCAATTACTCGGATGGCACTTCTCTGCATAGCTAGCGTCAAGCGCGTCTAGTAGAGTAATTTCGGGTAATATGGCCTAGTCGGTCAATATGGCCTACTGCGATTTCTCTGAACTGAATGAACACTTGCGACCGCTTGACTCGGCAAACCAACGCACCCCTTCCCCTTACTTCCTCAGTCAACTCGCGCGAGACGAAATGTGCACGTGTGTCCCGTGCGGGCGCTCGATCGAAAATTACGTAAAGTAATCTTAATTTTTGGTAAGATTTACTCATTACATTTCTTGAAATTGTAGTTATTTTTACATTGGTACTACACAGGGTTGTAGATTAGCTATTCTTATGTAGTACTGTGATAGATTTTAAACATATTTCTTGCTCATTTTTAGGCTAGACTTTTACCTATTAAAAACGTTCCCGCGGCCAATATGGCTCACCAGATAAATGGCTAATATGGCCCCAGGCCATATTGTCCCCATAATTTTATATTGTTTCTATTATGTTTTTCTTTTTTAGATAATGGCTCCGCGGAAACCACATTCGCAAACAAAATGACAAATTTGCTCCGCAAAGTAACACAAAATTTATTAGTTACTGTTATATTTCTGGAGGGCAATATAGCTCACCTGATTTGTGGCTAATATGGCCCAGGCCATATTGCCCTTCCATTGTTAAAATTTGACAATTGTTGAAGGTTCAGATTTTGTTTTTTGTAAATTATTACTTTATGTTGATTGTTTTGAAATTCTAATTATTTATTCTTTATTAGTTCTAAGACTGAATTGTAAAATAAAAACTGATCGATCTCAAAAAAATATTGATTTATTCCCAAAAAGGCTTATGGCGTGCCATATTACCCGAACTTACTCTAAGTACCATTCGACGCAGGGGCGAATCTGCGTCCTGTATACTTAGCTACCTACTTTGATTGCTGTTACCCCAATAAGTACCTATTCGTTCCTTCCATGTAGGTACCTACTGCAACCTTAGACCATTTAACTACTAAATAATAATAATCTTTATTTTCAAGCAACATTAGAGACAGAAGATTGCAACTAGAGTACCTACTATGCCGAACCTTTAGTCAAATCTTAAGGTAGGTATGAGTCCGAACTCGAACGCAAGCAGCACTGTCGCTGCAATGCTGCGACAACACCACTGGTCCCCTACATTCGGTATACATTTGTATTGGCATACATTCCGAACTCGGCAGCAGCATCGCGACTGCACTCAGTACTGGCGCCTTGCCGCCGCGACAACAATGCTGCTTGCAGTCGAGTTCGGAGTCGGAGTCGGACTCATACCTTTACCACAGCCGACATATTTATACTGTGCCTTTACTTACTTCTTTTTTGGCGTTTTTTTTTTTGAGTTTCTAGCTAGCCCAAATTAAGCTCATTTGGGCTAAGTTGTCAATGTATTATTGTAGTTGTAAATATCGAGATACAGAGAGGTCTCTGCCAGAAAGACCACAGACTGACGTATAGCTTGGCAAAAGTCTAAAAACGGAACTAATATTTTGCAGGCTGGCTACATTGTCAAAAAGCTGCCAATGACGTCACATATGTCTGTCAGTCAATGACGTTATACAATTTGATTGGTGGGTTTTATTGACGGTAGTTGACAACTGGATACTGATTGGTGGTTCTTTTAACGGGCTGCCATATGAACAGCACAGTGGCTCCTCCCATTATTTTCACGACTTTTTTACCAACCTCTACTCTCGTATTTCGCGACTAACAGTTTAGCCGCAGAAAGTTAATTGAAACTTACGGCAGGGTCAGAATTTGGAGATGGTGGCTCTGCCAGGAAAAGCGACTATACTGTACCTACTTGGTGTAATTCTTAGAAAAGACTTTTCCACATGAAGTAAGGTAACAGTCCGAACTCGACCGCAAGCAGCACAGCGACCACACATTCTGTATAGATTTGTATTAGAATACATTACAAACTCGGCAGCAGCGTCGCGACTGCACTCAGCACCTACTGTCTTGCAGCCGCGACATCAATGCTACTTGCGGTGTCGAGTTCGGTGAGCGTCAGAATGGACGGTCACTACCTATAGATCGCATCGAAACAGTTATAGAAAGTTGCTACTAGTTGCTACCAATCATTAAATAGTTGCTACCTTTGATTTAAACAAGATAAACGAGTTTTTAAGGTAGCAACTAGTAGCAACTAGGTAGCAACTTTCTATAACTGTTTCGATGCGATCTATGGGTAGTGACCGTCCATTCTGACGCTCACCGAGTTCGGACTCATACCTAATACTTGGAGCGAACAGATTTTTGCTAGATACTTTGGTTCTACTATGCTTTGGTTGTAGAGATAAAGAACTCACACACTGCCATAATATCTGGACCACAGACAGACTACAAACGTGGACTATCTAGCTTCCAGCGGGAACAGAATTGAATTTGACTTTGAAATTGACTGCCTCTGTGGCGCAGTCGGTAGTGATACCGCCTGCGGCGCTGGAGGTTGTGGATTCGATTCCCACCAGAGACAAATATTTGTGTGACCCATAAATATTTGTCTCAAGAGTCTGGGTGTTTCTATGTATAATATGTATGTATTTAAAAGTATATAAGTATTAATATCCGTGGTCTGATACCCATAACACAAGCAGGTTATTCCTAGCTTACTTTGGGATCAGATAGCGTTGTGTGAAATTTCCGTGAATATTTATTTATTTATTTAATTTCAGTGCCTTTCGGTCCATTAGGTCCCATGTATCAAAGTGTCAAAATGTCCATTTTTACAAAATGTCCATTTTTACAAAATGTCCGGAGTGCCAAAATGTTCATTTTTACAAAATGTCCGGAGTGTCAAAATGTCCAGTTTTACAAAATGTCCGCAGTGTCAAAATGCCCAGTTTTACAAAATGTTCGCTGTGGCAAAATGTCAAAAGTAAACTTAACTACTTTATTTTGTACTCAAACCATTTTCTTATACCGGGAGAGCGTATTTTTAAGTTTAATTTTTAAGTGTTTCAAGCCTTATTCACAAATTATACCAGAGAGCGCATTTTTAAGTGTTTCAAGCCTTAAATTCACAAATTATACCGGGAGCGCGCATTTTTTAGTTTAAATTTTAAGTTTTTAATTCTAATTAAAGCCTTAGGCGTAAAACAGACGACGGGGCGGGCCGGGCCGGTCAATTTCGCCGCGAACGATAGCGCTAAAGGAATCCTATACTACCAACGCACACGAAGGGCAAAAAGACCGCGCCGCCGCTGTCCGCCGGGCACTGGCGGCGCGGCATGTCCGTGGCTCGCCGCCATGAATCACACAAACCAGTTTGTATGAAGTAACGCAGACGGGGCGGCGCGGGGCGGCGCGGGCCGGCCAGGCTCAGTCCTCGCCGCACGTTTTCTAGTGATGGACGCCTTCGACGTCGAAAATTTAATTTCTCAAGTCGAAAAAAGATCGCCGATTTATAATACGGCATTAAAAGAATATCACGATGTAAATGAAAAGATGAAGCTATGTAACCAAATATGCCAGGCAATATATACGGCTGCAGTATGGGATGAGTTGTCATCGAGTACCCAGTACTCCCTATTAGTCCATTGAAATGTTACAATTTAAGGACCGAATATTGCATTTGTTAGAGGACGCAATTTTATTTTTGGGACATGTGTGGGGGGTCAATAGAAGCTTAACCTCAAGTTTGTGGGGTTGCCACCCTTGTCCCCCGGCCGCAATCTTAAAAAGGGGTGAAAACACTTTTTCCTCAATATCTCGGAAACTATGAGTCTTACAAAAAAATTGTGAGAACTTAATTTGTAGCAAATTGTTTTGCCTACAAATATGTCAAACAAATTTTTGTCTTTATTTTTTTTTTTTAAATTTAATTATAAAAATTTTCTTTTTTGCTCTGTGGCATTTTTTTTTTAAATTTCTCTTTAAAGATCATCTACAAGATTAGTCTGAGGTATTATTTTTGTAAAATGTATAAAAAAAGTTAAAGAGCAAAAAAGAAATTTTTTATAAAAAAATTCAAAATTTTTTGTTAAGTTATATAGGTACACATTTGTAGGCAACACAATATGCTACAAATTATGCTTCTACAATTTTTTTGTAAGACTCATAGTTTCCGAAATGTTGCGAAAAAAGTGTTTTTTTCCCCACTCTTTTCAAGATGGCGGCCGGGGGACAAGGGTGGCGACCCCACAAACTTGAGGTTAAGCTTCTATTGACCCCCCACATATGTCCCGAAAATAAAATTGCGTCCTCTAATAAATGCAAAGCTCATGTAACATTTCAATGGACTAAATTACGATTGCGTCTCTTTCTTTTTTTGTACATTAAATAAGCAACTACTCGAATTCTCTGGGTATCCATTTTCACTGACGCGCTCTTCACTAGAACGAACGTAGTGAACTAACTGCCCGTCCGTCGCCGTCGTGTGCGTTGCGTTCGCGGGGCGGGCAGTCGCGGGCATCGGCGGACAGACGCGGTCTTTATTACGTCGCGGGCAAAAAGCCCGGCCCGCCCCGTCGTCTGTCTAGCGCCTTAAGTTATAAACCATACTTTTCATTTTGATACTCCGGTCATTTTGATACAACGGTCATTTTGATACTCTGGTCATTTTGTTACTCCTGTCATTTTGATACTTCGGTCATTTTGATACTCTGGACGATTCAATATCGGTCATTTTGTAGAACTGTACATTTTGACACTCTGGACCTTTTGATACACGGGACCTAATGGACCGAAAGGTTTCAGTGGTTTGGCTCTGCTAGGATGAGCCACACCAGTCTGAGCTAAAAAGGCTGAGGATGGCGGTTGCGGTTTCTAACCTCAAAATGGCAAAAACCAATGAAACCGAGCCTAGTTTCATTGGTTTTGACATTTCGAGGTTGGAAACCGCAACCGCCAACGGCAGTACGGCCTCAACTAAAGGGACTGTCGAATCAATACGAATAAAACGACAAAAAATAGTTTATTATTGTTTATTAATTTATATAGTGTAAACACCCTGAGTATACACACACAACTGGAGACAAATCACCCTGGCCTGCGTTACAGCTAGTCGCGATATAAAAACAGTACGTGCAACAAATGAGATCCTTAATATCACTCATAGTGGTCATATACATAAATAATAAACTGTCAGTTGCTTATCTTCCCAGGAACTCGACTGGGTGATAAAGGTCTGATAGGTGAATACCAGTAGGGTAGGTTTAGGAATTATATTTTTTGAGACAAATTTTCTCGAAAAATTGTCACCAAAAGGTTGCCTCAAGACACGTACTACCCGTTCGCTCTAACTTTGCCGCTGGCGTAGAGGCGTATACCAGAATTGTTAATTAGACGAAGTAAATTGACAGTAGCTAATGTCACTTCGTCATAGAAAATAAGCAACATTATATGAAGAAGTGACATTAGTTGCTGTGATTTACTTCGTCTAATTAAAAATTCGACTTTAGTATGGAGCCGAGCGGCAAAGTTAGAGCGAACGAGCAGTATAAACAATATTAGCTCAAAATGTTCAGTTACCTATAGCTTGATCTCTGTGACAGTTCTAAAAACGTAAACAAGAATAGACTTTATGTCAACGGCATAAAGCTTTTGTGGTTGAAATGCAGAGAGTGAGAACACAGAGGTGCAAACTGTAAATAACAACTTTAAGCCTTTGAAATAACAGTAATTTTTTTTACGTTAATATAACTGTCACAGAGATCAAGCTATATTTTACAGAGAATAAGGCCTATAGCCTTGTCGTGACCAGGTAAATATTTTCAAACTTGTCTTACACTCGTATATCAATGTATGCGCGTATTTTTTTTCTTCAAAGATTTTTTGTAATATGCTGATTTTGCTAGGTAATTTTTTACGGCTCAAATTCGATGTTCTTCAATACGGCTTTAAGTCGAAATCTAGTATCCCTAGACCTTAAACATTTAATGCTCATCACGGCAAATAGGCTATATGAGACTTAAATATACAACTGTCGATAGGCGATTGGTCCTTCTGCCTACCACTTTATAGTTAAAGGCGTATGTATATATATATATATCAGTGTGTACGTGTGTTTGTCTCCAATTGTTCGTTCATACGCCTTTCGCACTAATCAGTTAGGAAACTTAAAAGTTAAGTCTTAATATTAGAATGGTATATTATGATACTGCTTGTTTTTAGAAAAACATGGAAGATTTGTTAGCATGTAATAAATTATGCTCATGTGGTTATTATAGGATACTATTTCTAACCCGAACCGACAAATAAATCATCAAACGACATCTTTATGCGCTTCTTCTCCATATAAATTATATTATATGGAGAATAAGTGTATAACTTAACATGTATATAACTTTATGCACTTCTTCTCCATATAAATTATATGGAGAATAAGTGTATAAAGTTATTGATTAACGATAATTTCAAGTCCATCCGGTCGCGCAATTTATATAGATCTTCCTAACTAAACCCTGGGCAAATAATTGAGATGTATTTATAAGGATTTTTGTTGGGGACATGTCCCCAGATAGCGTGGTTCCTGAACATGCTCGCTCTCTCTCAATTTTATATTTAACTAGCTGACCCGCGCAACGTCGTTTGCGTAAATGAAGAACAGCTCCACCGATTTTGTGCTAACTTCACATAAACCATCTACGAAATAGTCCGAACAAAGCCCAAACATTTGGTTTGTATAGGTGAGCCCGTTCTTGAGTTATAAAATTACAACGAAAAGTGGCATTGATTTTTATAAATATAGATGAGTAACAAATAGATGTCTACTGCAGCGACTGCCACAGCGTTTTAGTCACAGAAAATTTTTCTTCAGAGCGGCCATAACAACTGTCCTTTTATGTACATCTGAATTCGTTGCCATGGGTTATACTGTAGGTCCTCACTGGCCAATGTCAAAAGACTTGCCAACTAAGTATAAAGAATTGTACAAAGTGAAGTAAATCTACGGCTAATAGACCACATGACCTTCTGTCTGAAGTAATGTGGGTATATGGAAAGCCTGTCAATACCATCGAGAAGTAATGGTGATTTCAGCCTATGCTATAATATACTAGTATAATAAAATATAGCATATAGTTCATAGCACAAAAATGTCGCGTTCATATTCAGCTGTACTATAATTTTATTATAATTTACCATGATAGTCCTTATTTGCTATACTATTATAGTATGATAATATAACGTAGTACGAAATCAACTTCAGGCGTTTTTGTATTCGTGTCGCAAGTTTCGATATAAGCGGTTTATGATCCATGGAATACAAAAATAGTTCTCACTAAACGAACTTTCTATAGCTTATAGCTTCTTTTCGTACTTTCAGTACCTACTGCATTGTATGCAAATTAAACCATTTTTTTTAACTTCGGATCCACACCACGAGTCTTATACAGAACACAACCACGCTACCCACTAACACATAAGGGAAGTTACGAGCGTTATTTCAAAAAAGTTCAAAAGATATGTAGATCGATACAAAACACTAACGTAAGAGATAGATAAGAGATAGCTTTAGAAGAGCATTCTGTATCTGTAGCGTTATAATGTTCTCAAATGTGCACACGCATTATTGGCGCCAAAATTAGAGAGACGCCGACGCCACTCCGTTGTATAATTTATCAAAAAGAGTATATTTGAGTGTTTATGTGTAAAAATGATGGATTCTTAAACATAAAACGTGCACAAGTGTTGGAAAGTTATATAACGCAGTGAAACGCGACTTTTTTTATGTCGACAAATTCCATAAATAGCTACAGTAAAAGTAAAACTTAGTCCAAACTTGGATATACGTGAATACGCAGCAATTTGAAAGAATGTCAATCTGAAAAAGATTCATTTCGACCGATTAAAAGAAAATAAATCTAGCATATCTATATGTCTATTGTAAGTTTCAGAACCACAGTATTATACAAGCAGTATCAATATAAACCAAAAAACTCAATTAGTGCTTTCTTAAAAAAATATGTAGTGATTAAAACAAGTTTTTCTAGCTTATATATTTACAATTATATATTCATTACCGCTCGTTTCTGTACATTTCGGGACACGCCGCGATCTAACTATTTTTATGTACAATTTATAAATGATATCGCCAAATTAATAGAGAAAAATAAGAAATCTTAATAACTAAAGCTGTTTATAAAAATCACGACATGTCCCGGAATGTAGTTAAATCAATTCACTTATGTGTCTAAAACATTTTGTTATGTTATTTTTTTGTTACATTTTTTCCCTTTTGTTATTATATACTTACAAGTTATTCATTAGAAATTTGTAAACTTTTAATGAACTTTTCTAGCCAAATATGCTGTATTTCTGTACGAATCGGTCGCACTCAAAACGTAGCTCGGATATTTACAGAGTTTACGTCCGCGACCGACAGACAGACAGACAGACAGAATCATGAACAAGTAGCTATTCAGAAAAAAAGCTAACATACTAAACAATCATATTGTTACACATATAACTACAAAATGAATTAATTGTTTCACAAAAAATTGTATCAACATCTGTAAGGGTAATTTACAGCGAATATCTATACAATACAAATTAAAAATAATTTTTAATATTTTGTCGCTACAAGATCATGTATATAAGCATACACAGTTGGCTCTCTATATAGTATAAAACAAACTTCCCTACATATTGAAAAAGAAAGCTAGTCCGTATTTTCAACGCGTTCGGCGCCTTTCGAGAGTTCCTCGGACACGTCACCACTCATACGTCATTCGTGACGTAACGATGGACGCGTCCGTACACACACACACACCTACACAATACACACACACTCACTCACGCAACCACACACACACACACACACACACACACACACTCACACGCATATGCTATCGCGCTCTCTTCTTAGCTGGACCACCCGCGGCTGCCGAACGTCGTAATTTCTTTCACTGTGGAAGAAAAAATGTAAATAAGTAAATTAATATTTATATGGCTTGGAAATTAATAAGTAAATGACGTACCTACTTGTTGGAATATGATATACATATTTTGAAATTATACACTAGATATGAAATGAAACTATAAATAATCAATGCCAGCAGTCGTTTCAAAATGCCAATTATTTTAGAAAATGCATGAGCGATCTTAGTTTTGTAGGACTAATCTAATGTTGTATATTTTTACTCGTAACATAATTCTAAAATACAATAATTTCCTATGAACCTTGATACTAAATGAAATGGTCAACTCTTAGAAAATACTAGAATTAAAATATAACGATTAGAAAACATTTAATGAAATAAAATTACCCGATCAATCTTGATTTCTTGGAACTGTCTCATCTAGACTAGACAATATTATAAAGAGGACTTTGTCAGTTTTGACATACTCTGGGAACCACTCAACTAAATATATTATTATTAAAAATTCTTTAACACCATTACAAAGCCAACACATTCTGAGGTAAGACTTTGTGCTACTACACAATGCTCCGCTTGTATCAATAAAGTTAAAAATACAGCACATTTGTAAATTCGGAAATTTATGGTTCGTAGTACGGCATCGGTAAAGTGGGGCAAGGCTACACAGCTAGTATAAAATAAAAGCCCATTACTAAAAGGGTTTATATTCAAAATTATACAAAATTCACATCATATCCTGCCGTTCAAATTCAGAACATTATGCCACAAATGACAGACAGTATTTTTAGTGTTGGCAACACCACTCATTTTAAATTTGTACAATTTTTTGAAGAATTAAATAATATGACAAAAAGACGCCATACTGGAAAAATTATTCATTGGACTGGGAACTTCTATGATTGTTAACTAAAAACATTTTTTAAATAAAAAAGAACTAGATCAAAACATTTTGGCCACTGTACACAATCACACGGTGTATTTAAATATACTATCAATATTTTTTAAACCTTATAAAGTAAAAATTTACAGTGAACACAAAACACACACACGCACACTCTCGCACTCAATCATTCTAGTACACAAATATTTCAATTAAAAAAGCAATTTTTTATTGACACGTAAAATTAAATATCGCGAGTAAGGTCGGGGCGCAACTATTAGTATTCGCAGCAGTGTGTTCCTCTACAAGTATTAAAGACTTCCAAAATACTTTTAAAAAATCAGTAATCTTTTCATGTCAATCAAGGTCAATAAATTTTTGTATAATATAATCTGCCATTTCATTCGTCTTTTATACATTTACGTAACATTTTTTATTCCCGTACAACATATTAAGAATTTTATATTGTACATGTTATGTGAATATGCACTTTATGTAAACGACAGCGACAGTACTTACAAATTTAAATAAACAGCGATATTTGTAAATTGTAGTTAAGAGACCCGTTGGACGTGGAAATTCGACAGTAATTCATTAAAAAACAGCATTATGCTCTTCTTCTCCATATAAACCATGAAGTTTAAATGAAGAAGGGCATAATAAAAATACCTTCTCCATATAATCAAGTTTTTAACTGGAGAAGATGTGCATAATGTAACGTTAAATGTAAATGTAATTACTGCCAATAATATAAAATATAATGCCATACAAACTTCTGATCCCATTTGCACAAAAGTATTTTCAAAAAAAATCGAGAAAATGTAACATTGGTTTGGTATGAATTACCTTAGGGAAAAATACCTTTAGAATCACCACTTACTCCGGATAATTTGTATTAAACAAATTTTACGGAACTCGTATTTATTATTAGAAGTTTTTTGAAAGAAGTAAATCATAAAAGTAAAAAACATTCATTCGTACCATAGAAACCTGTACCTCATGCTGGTCATTTAAAAAGAAATACATTATGATATGGGATATTATGCTTATTTGTGAAGAAAAAATATGAGTTTCTTTTTACCGGAAGACAAAAATATTTTAGTTTTCTTTCAAAATTAAAATCTGCAAATAGATAAAGGATATAATTTTAGATATTTTAATATTAACATATATTTCATGAAAAATCTTTACAATATACAACATAAAAACGGTCTCAACAAATTTTATATTAACTTACAAAGTGCATATCCAACTAACACAAGATAGGTTTATATTTTAGGGGTTTAAAGAGGGTTGTGTTTATGATATCGCAGTGAGTTTTTTCTTCAGCTGACTGACAGACTGGCCTTTGACGGGTTGCTTGTTATTTCCTCCATTTTCGTTTGTGGCATTCACCGATTTCACCTAAATGGGAGGAAAGTAATATGATAGGTGAGGATAGAAAAGAACTGTGAGGGATAAATGTTTGTTTTAATTTTTAAAAAGTATGTAGACAACTGATTAGGTTATTTTTATGAATTTGTTTTATTAAACCACTCGGTCTGTCACATGTCATTGACATTTCATTTATACTTTAACATTGATGTTTGGATAGAAAATGTAAAACTGTACACAGATTGAAATGTTAATCAGAAGTCTAGATATCTTCAAATAATGAAGTCCACTAAGGATATGTATGTAGAGGTCGGGTGTGAGCAAGTGTGGGCGAAGGTGAGCGAGTGTGGGCGAAGTTGAGCGAGTGAGTGTGTTAACGTATGTACCGCGGCACTGCACGGAGGGCGAGCGCCGGTCGGTGGAGGCGGCGGTGTGTGTGTGAGTGTGTGCTATGTGAGCTATGTGAGTGTGTGTATGTACCTCGTTGTTGGGCGGCGGCTGCGAGGGCTGCTGCGCGGCGCGGCGCTGCACGGAGGGCGAGCGCCGGTCGGTGGAGGCGGCGGTGTGTGTGTGAGTGTGTGCTATGTGAGCTATGTGAGTGTGTGTATGTACCTCGTTGTTGGGCGGCGGCTGCGAGGGCTGCTGCGCGGCGCGGCGCTGCACGGAGGGCGAGCGCCGGTCGGTGGAGGCGGCGGTGTGTGTGTGAGTGTGTGCTATGTGAGCTATGTGAGTGTGTGTATGTACCTCGTTGTTGGGCGGCGGCTGCGAGGGCTGCTGCGCGGCGCGGCGCTGCACGGAGGGCGAGCGCCGGTCGGTGGAGGCGGCGGTGTGTGTGTGAGTGTGTGCTATGTGAGCTATGTGAGTGTGTGTATGTACCTCGTTGTTGGGCGGCGGCTGCGAGGGCTGCTGCGCGGCGCGGCGCTGCACGGAGGGCGAGCGCCGGTCGGTGGAGGCGGCGGTGTGTGTGTGAGTGTGTGCTATGTGAGCTATGTGAGTGTGTGTATGTACCTCGTTGTTGGGCGGCGGCTGCGAGGGCTGCTGCGCGGCGCGGCGCTGCACGGAGGGCGAGCGCCGGTCGGTGGAGGCGGCGGTGTGTGTGTGAGTGTGTGCTATGTGAGCTATGTGAGTGTGTGTATGTACCTCGTTGTTGGGCGGCGGCTGCGAGGGCTGCTGCGCGGCGCGGCGCTGCACGGAGGGCGAGCGCCGGTCGGTGGAGGCGGCGGTGTGTGTGTGAGTGTGTGCTATGTGAGCTATGTGAGTGTGTGTATGTACCTCGTTGTTGGGCGGCGGCTGCGAGGGCTGCTGCGCGGCGCGGCGCTGCACGGAGGGCGAGCGCCGGTCGGTGGAGGCGGCGGTGTGTGTGTGAGTGTGTGCTATGTGAGCTATGTGAGTGTGTGTATGTACCTCGTTGTTGGGCGGCGGCTGCGAGGGCTGCTGCGCGGCGCGGCGCTGCACGGAGGGCGAGCGCCGGTCGGTGGAGGCGGCGGCCGACTCCATGTGCTGCTTGCGCTGGCGCAGGATCGTCCAGTCGAACGTGTAGTCGTACTGATAGTTCATCGTGCGGAACAGGATGCGGAACAGCTGCAACATTACATTAATAAATAAATATTTTTCGAACATTCTCACACAACGTCATCTAAACCAAATTAAGCTAATATACACTTGTGCATCTAGACTCTAAGACATCTAGAATTTAGAACTAACAAGTGGCGCCATGGTCACGGCCAAGCACATTCTTGTGCGTCTTGTCGCGCCTACTATTAGAGGTCAAAGGGGTCCTTTCTCTGCCGGCAGGGGTCCTTTCTCTGTCGGCCGTTGTGTGATCTAATAATGGCACTGACAGTCAGAACGTGCATCGTCGCCTCGTATACTAGCGGGGTGATGGCGATCAGAGTAAACATAACCGAACCGTTCCGCCATCCTCACCGGGGACTCCGCCTCGCGGCATTCATGAGCGCCCCCGCATAGTATAGACCGTGGGCGGAGGTCGGGTGACTCCGCCCACAGATGATCACACAGCGGGAGGCAACTCTGCTGTTTTCTAGAGGTGCCGCTTTCTACTCGGAGAATGGGTGCTCAGCAGGCAATTTTTTAAATAGCAATATATTATTTTTTAAATATCTTTTAAATAGCTCGAAGATTCTCTTAACTGTATGAGACTGACACCTCAGTCCGACGCGCGTTTTTCATTGTTTGATATCATGCCTTCTGCATTTAGTTGCTTCTCACGATCTATGTTGAGCAATAGTGCCTAATGAAGTAGTGTCATAATTTTATAAGTAGGTTACCCTGATTAACATCTATATTTAGTAACCTATCTATAAATAAAGCAACTGTGATTTGATGATCTATCATCACACAGCTTGAAATTTCGAACTTATTTTGCTTTAATTCGACATTTAGTAATGTAAACATCCATTCGTAATTGGAAACTTTTCAGGGTTCTATTTTCCAAAAAAAAATTGCTAGAAATACTGTAATTGGATGCGTTTGGCCCAGGACCGTAGATTGGGAGCGGTCCAGGTCCATCAGTGGGCTGCCATAGGCTGATTTGATTGATTGTATTTTATAACGATATTACTTACCTGTCTCAAATACATGTAGTCTGGAGCTTCGTCGAAAGTCAATCCGCGGCAGTAATTTAAATACATTGCAAACTCGGCCGGGAATCCCTGCGCAAATGGAAAACAAAAAATTATATCATATAGCAAAGTTATTTTGCTTTTAATGATTTTAGCCCCTCTCTATAAAATAGAGTGCAGAGGGTCTAATGGCGAGACTTTGTCTGTAGTCTGTGACTCTGTTGCATTAAACTAATTAACTTGGTCACGTGGATCATCTGTTTAAAGTTTGAAATAAAACAAAAATGACGACGTCAATCGGATTGAACTTTCACTTTCACAATAAACGTGTTAGAGAGGGGCAGTCTGGTGAGAAAGATCTCTTTCGGCTTTCTTGTTTGTACGTGTAAAAGAGACGTGCCATGTTAAAAACTTATTTTTTTATTTAGAAACTTGCGGACGTCACGCGATTTTGTCCGCGTAGCGCCCGTTCCCGTAGGAATACTGGAATAAAATAGAACCCATATTATCCCTGGATAGTGTAGCTACCCAATAGCGAAAAAGTTTTGCAAATCGGTCCAGTAGTTTCGGAGCCTATTCGATGCAAACACACAAACAATCAAATCTTTCCTCTTTATAATATTCGTATAGAAGTGTAGATGAAATCTAACTTCTTGTCAATCTTACTAATATATTAAATGAGAAAGTTTGTGAAAATATTTGTATGTTTGTTACTCAATCACACTGTAACGGCTGATGGATCTGGCTAAAATTTGGTACAGGGATATATAGATTATAGTCTCGAATAATAGGTTACATTTTATCCCAGGAATAATTTCCGATAGGAAAAGCTGGAACGGGAATAATAATCCAATTTGCACGCTGGCGGAGCAGCGCACGCCATCTAATATCTATACATTTAATAAAATGATAGAAAAGTCAAAACAGTACATTGGAAATATTTTTAAAAAATCTCGCTGGGTGTTCAACATAAGATACCGAAGCCGAAAATAGAAATATAGTTAGAAATGTATTTGTCTGTTTGCTTTGCTTTGTCCAGAAGGATCTCGAAAAGTACTCAATAGATTTAATTCAAATTTTACACAAATATTAACTAGGGGTAGGGTCTTCAAATAGGCTATATATTATCACGCTACATATACTAGGGGCTAAGCAGAGAGCAATTAAATTGGCATTATAACATAATATTCATTTCATCATTCTGATTATGAGCACCAGCGTGCAAAATATCACTTCCTTGTCAAAACTGCCTAGCGCATATAATTAATAGATTAGTATATTCGCCTTCAAGGATTTAATAAATCGGCCTACAACGAGACTTGTCATACAATCGAGTTAGATTCGAATCTGCGACCTTCCCCGCGAGGTCGTAGGTTCACATCCATTACCGCTCACGCTTATTGAGTCGACATCTACACCTTGTATGCAACATTTATTCAATTGTAGTATACAATAGGCATACTATTTGGTTTTAGACTTCTTTTGGTTGGGTGTGAATTGGATTTTAAAAAACGAAAATGGAAAATGAAAGATGTATGTTTTTTTTGCTTATTTAAGATTCCGTATCCAAGGGGTAAAAACTGGGCCCAATTACCTACGTCACTAGGCTGAACCGTTACAGTTATACAGTCAAAATTTTATACCTTTTATACCTATAAGCTTGTGCTATGTGATCTAGACCAGGGCTTCCCAAACTATGCGTCGCGTCGCGGCCTGGTCCTAGGGGCGTCGCGAGTTGTTACGAGCGTGTTAGGTGAGCGTCGA
Source organism: Miltochrista miniata (assembly GCA_933228765.1). Classification (NCBI taxonomy): domain Eukaryota; kingdom Metazoa; phylum Arthropoda; class Insecta; order Lepidoptera; family Erebidae; genus Miltochrista; species Miltochrista miniata. The sequence continues at coordinate 21,493,294 of OW121770.1, read as the reverse complement.
TGAAAATATTTTCCCGATAGTATACAATGTTCTGGTTTACAAACCTTTTAAGTCGCCCATAGCATCGAAACTTTCAATAAAAGAAGAAGAATAAACTAATAGCATTGTTCTGTGATTATATTCTAAAGCTCCAATAGGACAAGGACAAAGCAGTAGCGTGAGCAGGAATTTTCCAAACTGGAGCTCCAGTTTCAGAATGCCTAACCAAATATCCGCTCCGTGGAGCATATTGGGGGCGGTGACAGGCATTTTCAGGCTCCCTCAGCAAATGGTGGCAAAAAATAAGAAATGTCGAAATGGATATTCTGACCACCAGTTACTAAATAAAATTGGTAATATTATCGTGCAGGGGGGGGGGGGGGCTTGAGGGGCGTCGTAATAAAACGACCAAGTCCCAAGGGCGTCGCAGTACAAATAAGTTTGGGAAGCCCTGATCTAGACGACTGATAAACATACTTATACCTATATTTCTAAATTCATACACATCTATGCTAATATTATAAAGAGGAAAGATTTGATCGTTCGTTTGTTTGTTTGCATCGAATAGGCTCCGAAACTACTGGACCGATTTGCAAAATTCTTTCACTGTTGGGAAGCTACACTCTTCCCGGTGAACATAGGCTATATTTTATTCCCGTATTTCCACGGGAACGGGAGCTACGCGGGTGAAACCGCGTGACGTCCTCTATTTTCTACAGAAATTCAACATTATAAAAGAAACATATTTACCTTACAGAGTACCTCGACGGGGGTGGACATCTTCTTTTCGCTGATCCGCTCGTACTTCTGCTTCTTGGTGATGGCCTTCAAGCCCTGCCAGGGTAGCGAGCCTCTGCTCACAAACAAAACGACACATACTGTCAAATCTGTCTATGGAAATGTAATTATGGAAATGTAAATAAATTGAAAAATTGAAAAAAAAAATTAATAAATGGAATAACGTTTGTAGAAGTAAGTTTTTATTTTAATTAAAAACAAAAACACAAGTTAGTTTTACCTCAGTCCCGATTTTAACCCTCATAATTTCATCCCTCACAGGAAAAAGAATCTTTACTAGGTGTAAAGATTCTTTAGAATTTCAGGCTAAGGCTGGATTCGACCAAAGTCGGACTAAGGCTATACTAGAGAATAGCTCGTACTTATACTAAAAGTAAAGTGAAAGTGAAGTCACAAGTCACTACCAACAACTAACGAGCTCAATGTAACTATGGTAACCCATGTCCCATACTGAAGTACTCTATCTTGTATGGTTACCATAGTTACTTTATGCTTTTAAATGGAAAGTCACTTTACTTTTAGAAGAGGTACAAGTTATTCTGCAAGTTATTCTTCAACAAGTTATTCTGTCTTAAGGATGACTCACGCTAGACCGAGCCGAGGCGGGACCGAGTTGTTTCCGAGCGTTGCCGTTGTCCGTTGCTCGGCCGTCACTCGGTTGCCACTCGGTATAGCGTGAGTGTGTTCATACGAAATATATGTAACATTTAGTTGACCGTGCTACGGCCGACACTCGGCTCGGACCCGGCACGGTGTAGCGTGTGTCATCCTTTACTCCGATATTGGTCGAATCCGGCCTTTGTGATTTAAGATTATTAATTCAGAGACATTCAGTCCTCATTTCTTGTCCTTACATTCTTGGTCGGTAAGCTTCATTTGTCTTTATTGACACGCTTCCGGGAAGTCCTGATTGTTCCCAGGAGTTCCCAGGCGGTTCAGTAGTTATAGATAAGGTAATGATTTGTCCTGGAGTTAATATAATATAATATTTATTTCAATTCCACAAAATAACTTGTATCTAACTTTAAAACTAGGTACTCATCCAGATCCTTGGGGATGGGACTTGCTTCTTCCAAGAATAAATATAGTTAGTGTAAATAGGACTACGCCTGTATTGTTAAGGTATCAATTTTTGCCTAATCTCCTGTTGGCATACAGGTATACTGTATTTCAATAGCTTTGCGCAAAAATGTAAACAAACACATTTGATCCTATATATCCATAGTTACTTGCAATTGAGTATTCACCCTGATTATATTCCAGTATCCAGGAGTCATACAGTGTTCTTACAATAATTTCGACACCAAATAACTTCTTTATGATAGTTTATTTTCATTTAAAATACCTACTCAGGATAGTAAAAAATTCAATGATTTGTCATACTATATTTTTCTACTCATCTGTCTTAGACAACGATTGTTAAAACATGACATGTATACATTATTGCCAGATCGGGCAGGATTGGAAAAAATACAAGTAGGGGTATTTTTAATCTGAAATTATATAATCTGAGACCACGAGAGTCAAGATTGTTATCGACTAGGGCCCTATGACGAGTGGCGACAAGTCCAAACATGCTGGCGACAGGAATAACGATCGCGAACGCACAAGAAATGTCGTAACGGTTAACTACAAACCGGAATGCTTTGTTGTGGCATCGATTTGTTGGTTTGGCAATGGGAGATAAATATAATACCGGTTAAGTGAGTGTCGAGGCACGTGCAATGTTTGGTTCTTTGACTACTTATATTATGTACTAGCGGATGTCACTCGGTTTGACCCGCGTAGTTCCCGTTCCCGTGGGAATACGGGAATAAAATATAGCCCACGTTCACCGCAAAGAGTGTAGCTTTAAAACAGTGAAAGAATTTTTCAAATCGGTCCAGTAGTTCCGGAGCCTATTCGTTACAAACAAACAAAAAATTAAAAAAAAAACAAATCTTTCCTCTTTATAATATCGACGGTTAAAAGGCGAATTGATTCAAGCGCCACTCTGGGCGATATTGAGTTATATACTACATCATTGGAATAGTGGAATTTTTCCGCGACGTTTGAGCCGGGTTTGAGGCTAATCTGAGCACTTTTTTGGCGCTTGACTCCATGACGAATTTGGGTATCTTTTCTACTTATTAGGTATCAAGTGTAGTAATTTTGGTTGTTTTTTTCAAAGCATGTATATAAAGTATATAAACCCATTTAAAAAATATTTTTTTTACTATCTGTAGTTTAAACCATTAATCCCTGGATAAATTAAAATGGTTTTGACGTTTGAATTGTTTTTACTTGAACTTAAATAATTTAACTTGGATGTTAATTCATTTTGCTTCAACCAGATTTATTAATGTATGCAACTTAAATCATTTTGCCTTGAACATGCGAATGTTATCTCTGTCGCTTGAATTAATCTTACCTGAATAAATATAATGGAAATATATGACTTGTGCTGATTATCCTTGACCAGTTTTTAGTATTTATGCCATTTAGAACAATTTTCTCCATGCATAAAATAAATATGTGCACGTTTGATTACTTTATATTAGTTTAATATTTAAACTTATGTCATACTTAAATTAGTTTACTTCTTTCACCTCGCATTAAAAATGGCATTTATATCTCAAGTAACAGAACACAAACCAACGCGGGTAGGTACTTGGACCCACAACACACGTGTCGCGCGTGGTTTCGAGGTCTGTGTAATTTGAGTTATTCCTCCTCGAACATTTACAACTAGGTGAACGGTTTAACTCATTTATCCATGAACAATTGACAAATAGGTAAGTTATTTCAATCATTTATCCATGAACAGTTGACTTATAGGTAAGTGATTTAAATCATGTATCCATGAACAGTTGACAAATGGGTAAGTGATTTAACCCTTAAATGCATATTGTTGCCAAAAGTCTACAAACTACTTTTGTACTTTTAAAAAGTGACACATGTGACAAGTGTTTCTGAATATATGTTTATGTCATAGCTAATAACATATTGAAACAAAAAAGCATGACAGAGAATTGTTAGAAATTAAGATTACCACGCAATTTGAAATCATGAAAGCGAAAGGGGAAAAAGTTGATTGTGTGATAATTAGTGATTTCTGAATTGAGATTTACTGAGAAGTTATTGCTGAAATGAGTTAAAAAAATAAGAAATACATTAGACGTAAGGTAAGAAACCACTATTATAACGGGTTTCTTGGCAATTTATCCTGGATGTGTCTGTAGCTTGATTTTTATGTATGTTGCCAAATGTCTACATCATGCGTTTGTTTTATTTTGCCTATTTGGGTATAGTTTTGGTGTTTTGGTTATTTCTCTTTTCTTTTCAGCATGAAGGGCTCGCTGGCAGAAAAGGAAATTGAGACAGCTCTTGCTGCTTTTCATGATGGTAATGTCTCCGAAGATGATGAAGATTTCGATGATGATAATATCGATTATTATTCAAATTTAGGGGACTTATTGCATGTACTGGAAGATCAACCCTTGAACAACAACGAAGACCCTCCCATATTCTATGAAGAGGAGCACTTGTCAGGTGGTGCAACCACGGCGGAACCTGTGGCGGAAACCTTATCTCAAATATACCATACTTTGCCCAAAAATCATAAAGGACTACAGTGCCTATATGGGCGGAGTAGACCTAATTGACAGTTTCTTAGGAAGGTAAAGGATCAGAAAGTCGAAAATGGTACCTTCGGCTTTCCAGAAGGTAGGTTATAAATTCTTGGGTGTTGTATAAGACTCCTATGAACTAAAACCGCACCATGCCTTACAACAGTATATGATCGGGAGGCCCGGGTAGGCCCTCGGAAGGATGTCCCAAGGTTCTTGGCAGACTACCACCGCGGCCTCGCCTAGATGGTTCGGGTACTATCGGGGATCCCCCCCCAGACGCGGGATAGTACCCGAACTATTTAATTGGGTGCTATCCCACTACTATTAGTGGCGAAGAGACATTCCACCGTCTTGGCCTGCTTCTGTAAGAACGACGAGCAGCCGACTCGCAGTTCTCAGGCCCTCGGTCATGGAGGCCGGTAGTCCTGGGCGTAAAGCAACCGGCGACGGCCCCGTCGCCGACTGCGGAACTCAGGAAGGAGATTTCTCTCCCGCTCCCTCCCCACTGCCTCTTTCTCGAGCATAACTTGCTCGCAGAAAGACATAGCAGCGTCCCACTTTCCCCCGCTGGAGACCATGGCCCTCACCATGGTCTCCAGCGTGAGAATGCAGAATATGATGCTTAACATCACTGAGGACCTATGAAGCCTGTTCCACCTAAAGATTTTAGAACTGAAGGGGTAGATCACAATAAGAGAAGGTGTGATACAAGAAATAGGTGCAAATTACCAGGATGTAAGGTGTTTTC